>JARWLC010000002.1:58572558-59793424 GCA_033318265.1 Phyllotis vaccarum
GCACACACACATGTGTTTATGCTTCTTGTCCTGCCACCTCTCACCCGGAGATGGTCACACCATGTGACCTCAACTCACCCGAGGCCAAAGAAGAACCAGGTCTCAGACTGAAGCAGGCCCTTGGCAGGAAATGCCCCTTTACTCTGGGGTGTTCCACGGGGGCCACAGAGGGGGCAGCTCTGCCTTCTCTGCAGGGACAGTGCAGAGAAGGAAGAGTGAGGACTTAGCAGGGAGTACTCACTGCTACAAAGCACTCCTCTGTCTCTCCTCTCCCAGCAGTATAGGGGAAGTGCCATCCTTCCTAGGAGGCATGGTAAAACTGGTCCCTCTTGGCTTTATTTTAGCCCATTCCTAATTCTTGGTGGAGGGTTTCTGATGGGACAGATGAGATGATACACAATCTTGGCTAGTGATTAAAATAGTAATTACTATGGAGTGTTGGAGCCCTAGCAGAATGATGGGAGCATCCTTGGAGGGGAATAGCGTGGTTCAAGGGTGGGATAGGTGGCAGTGGTCATGGATGGTCAGATAGTGAGCTAGGTGTCCTCTGAGTTGGCTTACCCCAAACTTTGCCTCTCTCTGGTACTCATGCCTTTGCGTTGTTAGCCCTAGCATGCCAGGGTTAACCTGGGTGACCAAGAGAGTATGCTAGAATGACGGGGGGGGGGGGGTTGTTTTGTTTTGTTTTTTAGATGGTGTCTTAGGAAACTCAAGCTATTCTCCAACTCTCTGTGTAACTGAAGATAACCTTGAATGCCTAATACCCCTGCCTCTCTCTAAGTGATGAGATTACCTGGTCTGTGCTTAGATGGGTATTAAACTCGGGGTTATCTAAGCACCCTGGCAAATGAGCCATGACCCCGGTCCAACATATAAGTTCCAAGGCATCATAAGAGACATGGCCACCTCCATTTTATTGCTTGGAGCACATGTGGAGATCAGCAGGTTTTCCTCACAGCAACCTACATCGACTGCAAGTCTGTGCTAATTTGTTGTCTGCTGGTCTATTTGAGACCAAAGAAGGGTTTGTGGTGTGGGTGAGCTGCCTCAGAAACAAGCCCTCCCACGCTAACAAACCTTCATCCAAATAACTGGGGCCCTCCCCAGTTCAGTGGGTGCTTGTTGGCAACCCTGATGGTTTGAGTTCAATCCCTAGAGCTCATATGGTGGAAAGAGAGAGCTAATTCCTACATGTTGTCTTCTGATCTTCACATGTGCTCTGTGTTGTATGCATGCCCCCAATACACACACACACATACACACACACCCCACCAACAAAAAAATGACACATGACAGCAAAAGCAGAAAACACAAGAGATCCAGAGCAGAAGCTCCCAGTGAACTTGTCCCCAAATTTCTGACCTTCAGAATGTAGAAGAATAAGAACTGGGTTTTGATCTAATCATAGTGAAACATGCTTGTAATCCCAGCTCTCAGGAGGTACAGGCAGAGGAATCATGTGCACCACACACATACAAACACATGTTATATATACACCACACACACACACATACACACAGAGACACACACAGAGACACATGCATGCTTGAATTCCCCATTCACACGTTAAACAGCTCACTCAGAAAATGTCTATTAACGGAAAAAGAACGAGTCAGGCAGACACTGCCCTAACCAAGCTGTCAATAAAGACAACAAAAGTCCTTAGTCACATGGCAGAGTGCAGTAACAGGGACACAACAGTAAGGTGGGTTCTATTGTTTTAAGATTTGTTTTGTTTTATGTGTCTGGTACTTTGCCTGCATGTGTGTCTGTGCACCATGTGTGTCTGGTGCCTGTAGAGGCCAGAAGAGGGTGTTGGATCCCCAGAAACTGGAGTTACAGATGGTTGTGAGCCACCATGTGGCTGCTAGGGATTGAACCAGGTCCTCTGTAAAATTGACACAAGCTCATAACTGCCAAGCCCTCTCTCCAGTCCCTGTGGTTGGTTTTAATGGTAACCTTCCACAGATCAGAGTCGAGAAGCCTCAGCTGACAAGCCAATCTCTTGCCTTAGTCAGTGTGGGAAGATCTGCCTCTACTGCACGTGGTACCTTCTGGTCCAGATGAAAAGGATCATGGGAGAGGAAACTTGTTAGCTTTCTGCTCCCTTTCCCTCTGGCTGCAGAATTAATTTGCTCCGCACCCACTTCCTTCACTTATATTAAATCCCATGTTTCTAGGCTTCCACCGTTGACTGAGGACCAGTGGCTCTCCAAAAACCAGATGTGGAACTGGAAGGACTTAGCCTCGTGCACTGAGCAACTGCTGTGCTGCTGGCATCCTCAGTGAGAGACAGCCAGTATGGGATGCCTCCAACCGCTGAGGCTCCCCAACTCAGGGACAGAGCAGCAAAGGGCTCTCAGCTTCTCAGTTATGATTTGGCCATGGCTGCTATCTTAATGTAACTGACTTAATAAATTCTGTAATATATACTAACATATATTCATCCCTTTGTGTCTGTTCCTCTAAAGAACCCCGACTTACACCTGACACACTCCAACAATGCCCTTGAGGATATATGAGGTTTTATTACTTTTTATGTGCATCTTTGGACAGTGGAAGAATAGTATGTTTATTTCTTCTTTTAGTTCTCTTGATTTTTTTCTTTATATTTTGAGGCTATGTTATTGGTTATGTAAAAATCTAGATACAGCATGATAAATCATTTCCCCCACCCTATCTTTAGCATGGTTTTTCTCTCATGGCCTGCTTCTGCTCAGGACTGCTGGCCAGAGTCACCTAATAGAATGTTTGCTCACCACACACTCTCCCTATTTCTTTATCCAGATGCCTGTCATGTCTCCACTATAAGCATCACACGTTGTTGTTGTTTTTAACCTAATAAGACAGTGTTGGTTTTTCTATTGTAGCATTAAGTCTGTTTACAGGGAACGTAATCGCTTGTGTGTCCATCTGGCTTTTGCTTCCTCCATCTTGTTACCTGTTTCTCTGTGTCCAACTTAAGTCTCTGCTATTTTTCTCTCTTTTTCTTGCCTCTCAACACCCTTGAATAGCATAGGTAGCAGAAAGGAAGTGCCTTTCAAAAGTGGAAGTGGTGCTTGGGGGATGGCTGAGTTGGTAAAATGCCTGCCCCACAAGGATGAGGACCTGAGTTCAGATCCCTGGCACTTATGTATAAATGTGTGTGGTCATAAATGTCTGCAACCTGAGCATTGGGTAGAAAAGTACAGACAGGTGGATCCCTGTTGGTGAGTGCTGGCTCATTGAGAAACCCTGTCTCAAACATTGGATGGAGATCAATACTGGAAGTTTCTGACAATGATCACTGACTTCTCCATGCTCAGCCTCGTGTGAACACACACAGAGACACGCTCTCTTACCTACTTCACACTTACAAAATGAAAAGTGAAGGTGAAATATAGACCTTCATACAGATAAAAACCAAGCTGCTGTATCACCTGCACACTGGCATCATCAGTGAAGGGGGATTTCTAGGCTGAGAAAGAATCCCAGACAGAAGGGCAGAGATAAGAAGTAAAGGGCCAGAGAAGAAATAGTTGGTTAATTTCAACAAATGTGGCTATGCAAAACAATAATAATAACATACCCATGTGGAGTTTGAAATATAGAAATAACTCAAGTACCAGAGGGCACTAGACGGCACCAGCTCATAAATCAGGAGGGGTGGGCTGGAGAGGTGGCTCAGAGATTAAGAGCACTGGCTGCTCTTGCAGAGGACCTGAGTTCAATTCCCAGCAGCCACATGATAGCTCACAGCCATCTTTAATGAGACCTGGTGTCTGCTTCTGACATGCAGGCATATGTGCAGGTAGAACACTGTATATATAATAAATAAATAAATAAATAAATAAATAAATAAATAAATAAAATTTTTATAAAAAAAAATCAGGAGGGGTAAGTGGGGCTTTAAGTGGCCTGAGGTCCTGCATGTTTGCACCAGTAACAAGGGTGACCATATTCCTCTGCGTGAATGAGTCAAGGTTGCTGTGCTGTGCTGGTTTTAGGACAAGCCACCAATAGAAAGGGAAACTAACAAATCTTAAAACAGTGACATGGATATAAGCCCCAAAATGAACACAATGACGGTTTTTAAAGCGTGAATATGTATGTCCAATACATTTTGACTTTTAAAACATTTCATAAACATCAAAGGCAACACAAAATGTTGCTAATGAAAGTTACTTCAGTCCTTGCACTTGGACAAGGGTCAATCAGTGGATAAAGCACATATTTGTGGACATTGCTCAGATCCACAGAGCACGTAGATGCCCACTGGGCAGGCAGCCAGTCTCTAACCCTGGGGCTCTGAAGGTGGATACAGGGACTGCTGAGTCAAATTAGTTATCTGGCCAAGCTCTGGACTCAGCTGAGAGACCCCACCTCAATAAATAAGACCCATGTTAGTCTTGGGTTTCCCCATGCATGCTTGCAAATGTGCATTCTCACATACAAGAACACACACATCTGCATACATACCACATATCCAAACGCATACATTCTTTTTTCTTTAAGACAGGGTTTCTCTGTGTAGCCCTGGCTGTCCTGGAACTCACTCTGTAGACCAGGCTGGCCTCGAACTCACAGAGATCCACCTGCCTCTGCCTCGCAAGTGACAGGATTTCAGGTGTGCCACCACCACCCAGCCCACATACAAATTTTGAAAGTTTTCTTAAATTAGGCAGCAAGCACACAACATTCTCCTCACCATGATTCATAGACTTTAATATGCCAAATATTCTTTAGTCTCTGTTCCTTGGTTAGCAAAGACAAATTTAAAACACATTTAAGAATGTGGCATGCATAATATGTTCTCATTTGTATATGCATCACACACACACAATTTTCAGTAGGAGAAGCTCTGAAGCCTATTTGACAAAGCGTAATCTATGTTTTACTTGGCAAAATAAGAGGTGATAATTCTGAAAAAGAAAAACAGCAGCACTGTCCATTTTGTCTCATAGAACCCATGCCACTGACATTTTTAATTAGATATATATTACTTATAAGTGCCAACCCCCAACAGACCAATAATGTTTTCATCTTCAAGTAATGAATTTAAAATGCATCTTGAGAGTCTGCATATAGTGAAATGTCCTTAGCTGGGCCTGATGGCACAGGCTTGTCGTCCCAGCTCCTCAGACGGCAGCAGCAGGAGGTTCTGAGTTCTTGGCCAGCCTGTGCTACAGAGTGAGCTCAAGTCTAGCCTGGGCAATTTAATGAAACCTTGTCCAAAAAAAAACTTTTTAAAAGAAAAACAAAAAGTAGAGTAAAAAGATATTGGGGATGTAGCCAAACTGTAGTAGATGCGATCATCTATATCAAACAAAAAGATATCCTGGGCTGAATGAAACATTCTCCTTCCTGCTGTGCTGGCCCACCTCTCCCACACGGTGGCACTGCTAGGCTGTCGGCTGCTTCCAGCTCCTGAACCTTCAGCATCCTGCAGACAGCCTCACTAGGTGGCATCCGGAGCACAGACTCAGTAAGTCAGCTGTCCCTGTGGGTGGCTCCTGCTGTTGTAAGCCAAATGGCCTCACATCTCCCAGTGACAAGCCCGATTCTGTGTCATGTCCACTTGGCTGTGAGGGTCCACTCTAGAGGTCCTGGAGGAGCCAAGCTGTAGTGAGCCATCCCACTGGTCATGGAAGCTGTCAGAGAAGGGGGTCTGTGGTCAGGTGACTGGTCCTGGCTCCCTCTGCACGGAGACTGGGTGCTTTGAATTTCCACAGTTTTCTACCCTTGGGAGAAGGTCATGTTCTTAGCTGGCTTTGGAGGCTCTGGGCCACCACTTGCCCTCTCTGGCACCTATCTTCTCTCAACACCCCATCTTCTATCCCCCTGGACCCCGGTCTTTCTCTTTGAGCTTCTGCTTGCTGGTCACATTCTTGCAAATGTTCCTCCACTCCCTGTAGCTTAAAAAGTGCATCCTTCTGGAATTCTCCCCAGCTACTCCCTCCCAATATTACACTTGGTTCTGGCCTTATGTTGGGTAGGGCCCCATGAGAACTCAGCCTGTCTGCCTGGATCATCACCTTTTCCCTGTGCCAGGACCTGGGGCACCCGGCAGGCACTCACATGTTCCTGAACTGAGTATGAAGGCTGAAGAGCTTTCACTACCAGGACAGATGGACGGATGCATGGGAGTGGGGGATTGGAGGGGCTTCCCTCGGAGGAACACGAGGACATGATAAAGGGGCCCTGGTGGCTGGAGTGGAGATAATGGGCCTCCTAGGACTCTGCTGCCTACAGATACAAACCAGGATGGCTGGCATAAGGTTCCAGCTGGACCAGGCTGAAGTCAACACATCAGATGGGTGTCCGTGAGCCTGACCTCTTTCCAGCACATGCCACTGTCTCCCAGACCCCAATATATAGACCTTAAGATTCATCGATGGTAGATGGCTTCTAGAAAATGTCCCCGCATTTTGTCACCTGATTCTCTACCTGCTTCTTCTCAGTGTGCCTCAGGGTGGACCCCTTCATCCATTCCCCATCAAAGGCTTGGCTGACTCCTGGGATCCTGTGAGGGTAACTTTATTCCCTGCCAGATCCTTAACTTTTTAGTTCCTCAAACGAGCAGAGACAGCTGTTCCTCCTGCCCTGTGTCTACACTGCTCTCTCAGCCTGGGCAAGCCCTGTTCCCTAGGGGATTTATGTGAGCTCCTTCACTTTCTGTGTATGTCCCCTTTGTTCAGGAAGCCATCCCTTGTTCCAGATCCCACAATCAACTGAGTTCTTTCTCCATGGAGCTGCTGCCATGTGGCCTTCTCTGGTGACACCCCCCCCCTTGGTTATGAATAGTCAGCTTTTGGACCCTTACTCTATGGGCTCTTAACCACCCCTCTCCCTGAGTGTGCCATCCTTACTACATCCTTACTAATCCCTGGGTTCCTGAGCTATCTCCTGCCACATGCTGGCTCCCCTCCTCACTCCCACTGTCTAAGGTACAACTCCAAGCATACACCTTTCAATCCCATCTGCCCCTGAAAGGCATGGGCCTGCCCTGCAACCTCAGACTCAGCTTACACTGCCTCCCAGCTTCTCTACCATCCCAACCCTCAGAGTGTAAAGCCAACTACAGGGTCCATCGCCAATAGACCACACCCTCCACCCTGGGAACCAGGAACGTGTGTCCGTTTCTCTTCCTGATGGAAAGCTCTTGACTGCCTGAAGAACACCTTCCACACCCCCTTGAGGACCACCTGGTCTTAGTTTTCTTGTTGGGTCAAGTTTAGTTCCCTCATTCTAGTCTCCCTACATCAGCTCTGTCCCCATGAGAAAGCCACCTATAAGTGGCCCTCCTCTGTTCTAGACCTTCCCTAGGTCACTCCTAGAACACACTCAAGCCTCTCCTGGACTCCTAGAGCCTCAGAAGCTGGGTCTCTACTGTTTCATCAACAACCCCAGGGCCTTTAAACTGGCTGACCAACTGGCTTCTGTCCTAACGACTACACAGCACCCCCTGCTCTCCCACTGAGATCTCTGTTCAATGAGGTCTCTCTGGATTAATTTCTCCAAAGCCACTCCCAACACTTTCCATCTCCTCCCTGGATCACTCATCACTTCTGACACATTACCCTTGTCTATGTGTTCATTATCTGTCTCCTCTACCAGACTCTAAGTCTGGGAGGGCAGGGATTTGCCTTTCTCTCATGTTGGACTTTCAGTGCCTAGAACAATATTGGACATGCTGCAGACTCACAGTAAACGGTTGCCAAGTTAATGGATAACAAAGTCCACCTTCACCAGACAGTGAAGACCCAGACAGCAGGGCCATGCCTGTGCTTACCACTGTAGCCTAAACTCAAGTCATAAGAAATGCTCATAAGTAAATATTAGTTAGCTGCATGGATGAAAGGTTGGATAAATGGGCCAGAACACTGACTGTCCCCAAGGGCTGCCACTTGGACAGGTGTTTGACCTGAGTCTGCAGGAGTAGGCGGGGGCTATTCATCCTGCAGGTACCTGTTTCCTGAACCATTCAGGATCACCTGAGATGGAGGTCCTAGATTCTGTCTGTTATGATAGGATTCCCCACTTTTCAGTACCTAGAGAATTGCTTTTTCTCTTCCCAATAACGCAATGAATTATTCTAGGGTGCCATGGTGATCCACACCTTAAGTTTTCAGCCCCTTAATAGAGCAGCTCTGCTTCTGAGATTCCCTAGCAGAAAGCCTAGTGCCTGGGTATGTCATCACGTGAGACCGGGACCAGTCAGGTATGTGACAGCAGGAAGGTAGCTGAAGCCTCACCAGAGAAGTGGTGACTGGACAGGAGCCGTGAGAATGATGGGGCCTTGGATGGGAGGGTGCCTGCGGATCTACAGCTGTGTGCCCTGCAAACGTGCTGAATCACACTTAGCCACCCCCAATTAGCATCACTCCAGAAAAGTGGGGTTTGAAATAAAACTCCTGTTGCCCAGTTTGATGGCACATATCTTTAATCTCAAAACCAGAGGTAAAGGTAGGTGGATCTCTGTGAGTTCAAGGCCAGCCTGGTTCACACAGTAAATTCTAGAACAGTCAGGACTACACAGAGACCTTGTCGCAAGCAAACAACAACAACAAAAACCTATTGGTTCTTCTATCTACCGACCCAATAAGCTCATGAGACCACGTATAATCCAATAGCTTTTTTGTTTCCATCTTTAGTCCTCACTATAGAACTCATTATGTAGCTGAGGCTGTCCCCGACACATAACTGTTCCTGTCTCAGCTTTTATAGTTCTGAAATTGAAAGCATTTTCTTTAAAAAAAAAAAAATGCTCCTGTGGATATGTCAGAGCTTGGCTTCATGTGGGCAGTGGTTTGACACACAAGAAGGGGAGAGGGTACAAGTTGAATGGATGGTAGCAGATTCTCTCTCAGGGCAGTTGTCAGTCTCCAGCCCCACCAACCTGAAAGCCTTGCTCTGGCATTCAATGCCCCTTTATACCCAAGGCTAACCCAGTTTCCCAGTATCACACACACAGAGACACAGGTCTGCAAACTACAACCCATATAGTCCTTACAGCTGTAAGCAATTGAAGAGAAGGGGAGAGGCAGGTAGATTCTCTGAGTCTACAGAGTGAGTTCCGGGACAGCCAGGGCTACACAGAGAAACTGTCTCAAAAAAAAAAAAAAAAAAAAAAAAAAAAAAAAAAAAAAAAAAAAAAAAAAAAAAAAAAACAGGAAAGAGGGGGTGATAAGAAACTCTACTTTTAGTGTCAAAAGTAATGGTTTGTTTGTGGGTGTCTGTACTTGCGTGCTTTGCCCACAGGCACAGACATGAGACAAGATTATTGTACATCTTCCTTTTTCTTTGAGGCAGAGTCTCTCCCTGAAGCCAGGGCTCACATTTTCTCAGCTAAATTGGAAGCCAGTAAGCTCCAGCAACTCTCCTTCCACCCACCTTGGAGCTGGAGTTATAGGCATTTGTGGGGCTGCCCTGTTAAATGAGTGCTAGGATCTGAATTCTGCTCCCCATGATTTTAGATCAAATGCTCTTAACTGCTGAGCCATCTCTCTGGCCCTAAGAATAATGCTTCATTGGTCCACAGCCACACCCACTCATTTGGGAGTTGCCCATGGTTGCTCTCCAATTACAAGGGCAGAACTGAGCAGACCCACAAAGCCTGTAATATTTATTGTGTGGCTTCTCTGGAATATAACTTGCCTGCCCTGTGACCAATAATCTGTGTGGTCTGGTGCTCTGGACTTTTTCTGTGTGTTCAACCCTCTTGCATTTGAAGCCCTCTTGCAATGGTAGGCAATGATGCGTTGAGGGGCCCTCTCCTATGGTTGGGGATACAGTCCTCAGACAGTGCTTGCTGACTCACACTGGCCTCTGTTGCTGTACATCTGTAAACACTTCAGGCTTCTTGTGGTTTTTCCTGACTCGCCTGAACACTAGCCAAGAGGCCCAGTGTGGGGAGGTCATGTAGACTGCACAGATCTGAGTTCAGGTCAGGAAATCTGGTAATTCAAGGCCTTCCCCAGGCATACATACGCTGCCTGGCCAGGGAGGTGATAGCCAAGACCAGCTGGGCAGCAGCAGTGGGAATAGGCATGTGACTGCCCAGCATTACTTGGAAGAGAGGGAAGTTCTTATTCTAGGAGGCAATCCAGGAGAATGTGGACAGGGTATCATGGAGACTGTTGTTTTGAAGGGACATGTCCTAGTTGGGGTCTCCAGTGGCTGCTGGGTGGTGACCAAGGCCAAGCCCTTGATGCTTGCTGGAAGAGGAAAAGGACTATCCGTGGGTACATGCTTGCATATCATCCCTGTACTGACCTAACCACTGGCCCACTGTAGGACTGTCAATGATTATGCCAGGGCTTTCAAGGATTCAAGACCAACCATATCCTCGGACCTTAAGACAGGCCTCCTGGCTCACTGTGATTTGGGGTAATTTTGAGGACCCCAGACCTCATTTGGATCCCCTTATCCTGGAAAATCCTCTAAAACCCCAAGCTCCAGTCATTCCTTCCCAGCTGGCTTTTTGGGAGAAAGACTTGAGTTTGTTTAATGAGCATCCACGGGGCTCTGTGGCTGAGAAATGGCCCTTGAGTCAGATGTTTGAAAAGGACAATGACTCAGCCTCCTTGGCAACACTCCAAATGCCTTTCTTTCTTTCTTTGAGAAAAATTTGTTTTGCATGTGTATGTGTGTACACTGTGTGTGCACGTTTGTATACATATTCATGTGTGTAGGCATAAAAAGTCTGAGGCCTTCCTTGCCTTCCTTCATCCCTCTCTCCACCTTCTGATGAGGCAGAGTTTCTTACCAACTCTGGAGCTTACAATTGTACCCTCAGGGGAGCTAGCTTGTTCTAAGAGTCTCCTGTCTTTGCCTCTGGGCCCTGAGATCAAAAGCAGGCCACCACGCCCACTGAGTGTCCACTTAGGTTCTAGGAAGCCAAACTCCTGTCCTCATGCTCACATGACAGGACCTTTACTAGCTGAGCCCATGATGCTGCCCATGACTGGGATGTGTGGGGTCCAGACTAGATGCTACTTCATCTACTTCCTTCCTTCCTTCCTTGCCTCTTCTTTCCCTGATCCCTGGATTCTTGGGACAGTGTGATGGGATTCCCTGAGAGAGGCAGTCATGGGAACCACTGTCCTCAGAAGGAACTCACTATGTGCTTATGGTCTCTCCTTGCTTCTTTGCAGCCATGGATACGGTGGCCTGGATTATACTACATCAAACCTGGCATGGCTCAGGACCTATTGGATGGCATCAGCCGTGAGGCTCAAGGCCTTTAAAGGACACTCTTTAATCCAGGACCAGGAAAACTTGGCTCTCAGCTGTTCCAGATGTGAACTTGGGTCCTTGGGATCAGAGCGAAGACGGTGGGGACAGCTCTTCCAGCTGACTATCTCCATCTCCACGACTCCCTATTGCCCATATCAGACAACCTCCTTTCCGTGAGGCCACCACAGAGGCAAGGGTTAAAATCTCAGCTCTGCTACTTCCCATCTGCTGAGTTGGGAAGTAAGGGGACGTTGGAGTCCCCATCTATATGGCCTCGTGTTCAAGCTCATCTTGGGAATAAAAGGCCCCGGAAGAGCCAGGGAAACAGGAGATGTAGAGGATACAAAGAGGAATAACTCCAGGGGAGATATCTCAGCCCCTATGAGTTCACTGGATTGTTTGCCCAATAAATTAAGGAAAAGAAAAGGACAGCTGAGCTTTGTCACGTCCCCATCAGGGTTTGTTGCGGTCCGCTAGATGCTCTTCTGGGTGCTTCAAGTACAGAATGGAGCTGTTGTGAGAGTGAGGACTGGGAGAAGGTGTGCGGAAGAAATCTCTGCAGAAGGCAAGGTGAATGGGGGCTCTTGAAAGCAGCCGGCAGCCTGAGAGTCAGGACTGGGGTAGTTTCCATGGTAGCATACTCCAGAAGCAAACGTGGAAGATGGCCACATAGCAATACCTTCCAGCCTGGCTACATGGCAATACCCTCTTCTAAAACAAAACAAAACTCAAGAGGCTGACCTGTAGCTGGGGTAGGAAGGTGTGCTTGTTTGAATGAGAATGGGCCCCCACAGGCTTATTTGCAGGTTTAGCCTCTAACTGAACTGTTTAGGAAGCCTTAGGAGGTGTGGCATTATTGGAAGAGGTGTGTCACTGGGAGTGGGTTTTAGGTTTCAAAAGCCCACATTAGGCCCAGTCTCTCCCTGCCTGCCTATCTCCCAGTGAATCAAGATGTAGCTCTCAACCCCATGCCTGCCTGCCATGCTCCCTGCCGTAATGACAGACTAACCCTCTGAAGCTGTAAGCGAGCCCCCAATTAAATGCTTCCTTTTTATAACAGTTGCCTTGGTCGTGGTGTCTCTTCACTGCATGAACAGTGACTAAGATAGAGAGAGAAGGAGGCAGGAGGACTGGGGACGGAGCTGGACGGGGCAGCTCACACGGGCTACTGGGGGCTCAAGAGGTCAGGGTGCTCTGTAACATACTCTGAACCAGGTTCCCATTTGTGTTCTCCAGGCCCACCTCAGGAATCTCCTAGCATCCCCCAGGGCCTACCCTCACCCTCCTGAGCTCTGGGTAAGGAAACCAAGTCTTTCCTGTGCTGAGGGTCACCCAGAAGGGATTTGGACCAAAGCAGGTAGACTAGCACCTGTTCTTAAGCTCTGAAGTCTGAACTCTGCCACCTGTGATCAGGCAGTGTTAAAGAGAGCACCCAGCCTGGCCACACTCCATACCACTTAGGTCAGTGGGAACAGGGCACTTGGGCTCCTCCTGGGCTCCATCCAACCAGAAAACGTGGGAAAACAACTTGAAGGCTGTTGGAGCACATCCTGTCTCAGTGCATGCGATAGAATCCTATGCCTACCTGCTCAAGTTCTGTGAACTCCACCTCATCCCTCAAAGTCCTGCATGACCAGCCCCTCCTTGGCAAAGGCTTTCTTGAATTTGATGAGTTGATCACTAGGCCCCATGTTCCTATTTTGCCCTGTGGCTACTTTCCTCTTGCTCTCAGATCTCCTTAGACCCAGACGATCTCCTGCTTGGCCAAACCTTGACAGAGCTAGTGTATCTCCATGTTGGCCTGTTGGTGTGACAAGGAATGATCGAGCTAGCTCCCAGGCACCAGTCTTCTCCCCTCCAAGTCCTCTGCAGGGCTCCCTCTTCCTCACCCCTCCTGTCCACATCTGGCCTCTCCTTTTGTTTCTTTTTCTGCTTCCTTTTTTCTTTCCTACATTTCCTTCCTCTTGCACCTCCCTTGTTTCTTTGGACAGGGTCTCATGTATAGCCCAACCTGACTTCCAGAGCCTGACTTTGAACTTCTGATTCTCCTATTTCCATCTCCAAGTGCTGGGATTACCATGCTGTTTAATGCAGCGCCGGGGATGGAACCCAGGACTTCCTGCAAGCAAGGTAATGACCCTATCAACTAAGCTGTGCCCACAGCTCCTATTTAACTCATTTCTGTGCATGTGTAAAGCAATAGGTCCTGGAATCTAGAGCAAGGTCTTGCAGTGGGCTGGCCTAACAGGCTGTGTGGGAACGGCTGGTCTCAGACTAATACCCCATCCGACTCTCCCTGCTGCTCTGAGCTCTCTGCCCTCTCTGTATGCCTGTCTGTGTTCCTCAAGTGTCACACACTGCAGCCGGAGCTCCCTGTGCCCAGCCCTTCTCCTGCTGCCTCTCTTGGAAGACACCAACTACCACAACAGGAGCTTTTAAGTCATCCTAGACTTACCCCTTCTCTGCTGACTGCATCCACGATCCCCACAGGGGTTTAAAATCTATGCACTTTCTCCCTCCCCCTCCAGCCCCTTCTGGAGTTCTCAGGGTCTTTACTTCCAATAACAGAAGTGCTCTACATGGCTTCTCTGAGTTCACTCTGACCACTTTCCATACAGCAGCTAAGGAGCCTCTTGGATCACTTCCTTGCCATGGCTCATATTCTCCAGTCCATAGAGTTCTCCACAAAGCCACCTCTGACCCACTCTTTCATTTGTCCATCCATCCTAGGCACACTGGTCATCATCCCAAACTTCCTACCTATCCATCAATCAGCCTTTGTACTGGTTCTGCCCATGCATACATGATGGACTTTGTACAGCCAGGCCCATCACATCACCGCTCAAATATATTCCTCTGGGCCCCTATTTGCTTTCTCAATAGCATCTGTCTCTTCATCTGTGTGTGCTTCTCCTCATTACAAATCCACAGGAGGAGGGATGTTGGCTATGCCAGGCCCTGCACATGGGCTTGGCAGAGGCCAGTACTTGTTGACTCTTGGTAGAACGTGCAAGCCTTTGCTGTCATGTACAAACACAGGTCTTTTTCCTCATCAATCATGTAATTCAGTTTCCTCCTACAGAATTCACCAGACAGATGTGCATGGGACATCAGGACATTCACTTCAGGGTTGGGGGTGTAGCTCAGCTGGCAGAGAGTTTACCTAGAATGCATGAAATCCTGGGTTTAATCTCTGGCAGAGAAACAAAAGCCAGGCATGGTGCCACATGCCCATGAGTCCAGTACTTAATGGGTGAAAGCCACAAGAGAGAAGTTCAAATTCAAAGTCATCCTTGCCTATACAATAAATTCTTCACCAGCCTGGGGCTACATGAGACCCTGTCTTCAAAAGAAAAACACATTAATTGTAGGGTTGCTTGTCTGTGTGGCAACCAACAGTAAACTAGGTGCCCATGGGTAAGGGACTGATTCAACAGCCACAGGAGATTGGGCTGATAGCACTGATGTGTTACCCAGGAAAAGAAAGAGAATGTGTGGTAGCGACACACACTTATCAAAAGGAGTCCCAGAGGGCAGGAACTCTGGTTTGCATCTGTAAATATATCTACTGATGGATGGAGAAAGTACCGGATAATCAAGCTTCATTCCTTGGCTGGAAAAGAAAGAGGGTCCTGGAAGTGTGGGCCCCCATGATGGAGGCACAGCTAGCATGGAAGCCTAGGTCTCCCTCCCATTTTCCTCTCTGGACTCCTTGTGAAAGGTTGTCAAGCCCTCATCATCCTTGGTTGCAGAACAGGTCCCTGCTCTCTCCATTGCTGCACCACGGTGTGGAGAGGGTCAGAGCTGGAGCTAGAGTGAGCCACACCTCTCCTAAGTGTCTGAGACAGGACAAGCCCAGCTTCTCCTCCCAGGCCAACAGTAGCCCTGAAAGGAAAAATAGCTTACTCAGAATCATTCAGCTAGTTAATGGCATAGTCCAGCTATTGGCCAACACAACACCATCCTTTATTTTTTAAGACAAGGGCTCACACAGACCAGCTTAGCCTTGAATTCCTTCCTTATCTAATGATGATCTTGAAGTTCTGATCTTCCTGCCTCAACCTCCCAAGTGCTGGAACTGTAGACCTGGTTTAAGTGCTGCTTGTCGCTAAGGTTCCGACCCAGGGATTTATGCAAAGTAGCCAAACACTGTAATGTTTATTAATTATTATTGGTGTGTGTGCATGCATGTGTGTGTGCTATTCTGGCTTATGTGCATATAAAAATCAAAGGACAAATTTCAGGGGTTATTTCTTGCTGTGGGATGATCTTTCTGTATGCTGTGAATATTTATTACTTTCGCTGTGTAATAATAAAGCTGTTTGGCCTATAGTAAAGCAGGATAAAGTTAGGCGGTACAATCAAACTGAGGATTGGGATGAAGAGGGCGGAGTCAAGAGAGAATCAAGTGAGCTGCCCAAGAAGCAAGATGCCAGAGAATGGGAAAAGCCACAAGCCATGTGACCATACATAGATTAATAGAAATGGGGTCATTTAAATATAAGAGCTAGTTAATAATAAGCCTGAGCTATTGACTGAGCATTTTGTAATTAATATATGCTTTTGTGTGTTTATTTGGAACTGGGCAGTTGAAACAACCAAAAAAACTCCACCCCCATTTATAGTTTCCTTTTTCTGCTGTGAATTCCACAGATCAAATTCAGGGTGTTGAGCATGGGTAACATGTGCTTGTACTCACCAAGCCATCTTTCCAGGCTGCCCCAGTCCTTAGGTCTCACTATGTAGATAAGGCTGCCTTATCCCTCCACAGCCTCACAGACATGCTGTAGCACACCCAGCCTCAGCCCCATCTATATGATGTATCCATACTGTGTGCTGCTCAGAAAGAAGTTCTGGCTCCCTGTCTACAAATGAACCCCAAAGCCTTTAGAACTCCAGCATCCTAGGGCCCTAGAGAACTCATCTACTGGCTCGAGGAATATGGTCCCATTCCCTACACTTAGGCCTCCTCCACTCCACCTCACAACAACCCTCCCAGGCATCCTTAGTGAGGAGATCCAGGGAGCCTGGCACCCACAGTAGGCCTGGGTGGGTCTGACGCTCCTGTAATTAAGGCAGAAGGAGACTGGGAGCTGGAACTCTGTCATCCAAGGTGGGGAGGAGGGTGAAGGAACAGAAGGAACTTTCGTGTGGCTGGGCTGACCACGTCAGCAGCCATTGGCCCTCTGGGAGCAGCTAGGCAGTGGAGATGGAGCCAGGATGGATACTGTTCAGCATTGCCTTGGTCGAAGCCCACTCAGTGCAGGCCAGGCAGTACCATGGACTCATGGCAGGAAAACCTTCATCTGAGTCCTGTAGATGCCTGCCTGTACCCCATCTCCCTCCTCTCAGTCCTCCCACCCCAACTCCATGGCCATTCCTCCAAAAAGCAGGTCACTGAGGCTCAGCTCCTAGCACTCAGCAATGCCGAGAGGCAGATGGCTTGTCTTCTTCAGCAGAAAGTGCCGCGTCCTGGGGGGAGGGAACTGGGGGGTTTGGGAAAGGGTTTCTCAAAGGATCACACAGCATCCCCAGAAAGGAGGTCAGCCTCTCAACAGATGCTTCCAGCTATCTGTGGCCCTTGGAGCATGCTCTAACTCCAGCTGTCCCTCTGGTCTGTCCTAGCTCTGCCCTGTGCTCTCAACCACATGATGGCCTGCTCCCCACAGAGACCTTTGTCAGCCCAGGTCTCTGTTCCTGCCTCCTTAGCAGCCTGGAACACTTCCCTCTGCTCTCCCCTCTCCTGTTCAACCCATCTAGATCCTGGATACATTTCTCCTGCAAGACCTAGATGAAGTTTTTCCTGCTATGAGCCCATAATATTGGCCTGCACTGGCTTAGACCAGGGTGATGCTGAGCTAATGATAATGTGTTTGTCTTCCCACTCTCTGGCACCAAGGCTGTGGCCTCTCTGGGACACAGACTTGTCCAGGTGACACTCACAAGTTGTGGCTTGGACACATCATTAAGCTGCATTACACTTGTCTATGAGATGGGTTTCTATGAGAAATAACCCTGGGAGGCTCATAGGAGCCAGTGTGAGTAAACACTCCAAATGGTAACACTGTGTGTGGGGGAGGAGGGGGCTTAGCAACTTGGCCACAGCTGCTCTTGTTAAAGCTATAGACACACAGTTCATCCCTGCCCCAGTATTCACACTGGCCAGAAAGGCCTTTCCAAGGCAACTGGGATCATGTCACTGACCAGATGTCCAGTTTGACCTTCTGCCTTCCCTCCCCCCCCCCCCCAACTCCTATCTATTTATTCTAGTCATCAGAACAAAACCCACAAATGTCCACTGTGCAGGCCTTTAACCCTTCTTTATCTGGCTAAGCCCCATGTACCCTTTAGGCCCTGGCTCGGGTGCCTTTTCCTTCCGGGAGCCCCCCTTCTCTGTGCTCCCAAGGTACTGTCCTGCACACTCCATTGCAGTAACTAGCGAACCCGGATGCTGTTGCCCCTGCAGTGGGCCAGACGCTGCATCTTGCTCTCCTGCTGCAGACCAAGCACAGTACAGTGTCTGGCAAGAACTGGCTTTTCAAAAAATATTTAGTGACTGAATGGATGGATGAGTCAATTTCTGCATCCCACACTGCAGGAAATGTCTCAGAACAGATTTGAGTGGGAGGTTCCTGCAAGGCCTGGGAGAAGCCCCTGGGTTTGGGGGCGCTAGGTGGTGAACAGCAGACACCCCATCCCCTCCTACCAGTAGGTCAGCCTCCCCACTTATTCTCACAGGTCCCCAGGGCCCCAGAGTCGGCTTCCAGATGTTAAGCCCCGTGCCTGTCTTACCTCCTGGCTTTTCCATCTGCACTGCCGGACCAGATCTCCACAGCCAGCATCGCGGGCAGCCAGGCCAGTCGTCCCCAGCGTCTTCCTATTTTAGACATCTCGCCGCCTCGGTCCCTTCTAATGTTTCCAGGCAGGCTGCGGGGGGGGGGGGGGGGGGAGGAAAAAGAGGTTACTGCTACTTTAAATGTGCTGTATGAAGGCGAGGGCTGGAAAGGGGCCTGCTTACAGGAATACCCAGTCATCTAGTTGGAGAAGCCGCCAGATGGAATACAAAAGGAAAAGCTCAGGCGCTCATGGAGACGGCCTCGGTTCATAAATCAGGTGGGGCTGCGGCCCAGGGGCCCACACATCATGGAGCCCGACTCCCTCCTGGACCCAGGCGACTCCTACGGTAGGTGAGCCGAGCCAGCTAAGTGGCTAAGTGGCAGAGTTTGGGATTTTAGCCCACTGCTCCAGCAGACTCTCTTAGCTTTGGGAATCAGAGTTGAAGGGATGAGGGGAGGCAGGCATCTGGGTGCCATGTGGCCCCTGGGATCGGGACAGGCATGGGTGCCTTGGGTTATATAGGTCAGGGGGCTGAAGGGGTTAGATGAGCCATTGGCATGGTCCGGTAATAGGATAGAGTTTGTTTTGGCTGCTTGAACTTTGCTCTCGGAAGGACATAAGTTTATAGTCCCTGCTCTTTGGTCTCTCTCATGGTCCCCCAGGTCTGCCTGCTGCCGTGGCAAATTCAATTAGTGAAGTCTGTAGAGAAAAAGAAATGAGCAGGCAACCAAATGTACCCAGTAATTAAAGGCCAGGGCTGAGCTGAAAACTCCCAGCTCTGCTCTCCGCTACATAAGGCCTCAGGCTGCTCTGCTGGGGAGCTGCCCTGCTCGGCTCCCCAGGGCCACTGGGAGCCCTGAGCAGAGCTGGAGAAGAGTTTCTGGGGTCACAGCCCAGGCAGAGTTGGGCTTGGATCAAGAAATCAAGAATGGTTCCTCCAGGGAGATTTCACCTTGGGACCCCTGGGAGGCAGGTACTGAAGCTTACTGCCTAGTTGGCTGTCCAGGCTGCTGCCTGTTTGGTAGGATGCTAGTACACAGTGGCTGTCTCCCGGCAACAGAAAGAAGCGGGAGGGCAAGGGTATAGCTGAGGGAAAGAGACTGAGAAGAGGGGCAAGTTGAGGGTTTGCTGAGGAGACAGGCTCTTAGCCTCAGATGGGGAGATCGTCTGTTGCTATGTGAATCTTCTCCAGGTATGTTCCTTTGGAAACCACACAGTCCACTAAAGAAAGACAGGTCTTCTCCCTCTGGTTCCCTTGCTCCAGCCAGGCCTGACCACCTGGCTCAGAGTCAAGGCCAAATTCCTTTCCTTCTGCAGTAGCCCAGGGAGAAAAGGATTTTGCCATGCTTCAAGCTGCAGCCCTCGGGGGGAACTGAGCCAGCCCTACCACGAACCTGGCATCTTCAGACAGACAACAGAACACAGCATTCTGAGTGACCTGTGGGTCACATCATGCAAGTAATAATAAGTCCTGGGGGAGGTCAGGACACAGCTTCTGTTCTGGAAGAGGTTTTGGTCTGGAGTGGGAGGCCATTTATGATCCCAAGACCTGCTTTAAGGGGCTGCATTCCTGATGGGGAGCTTTGGTAAACACAGTCTAGGCTGTGAGATAGGCTTCCTGCTTCTGGAATTGTCTACCTCAAATGTGGCATGGCCTGGGCATGACTCTGAACGACCCAATCCAACCTGGGGAATGGGAATAGTGGAGATGGGAGTGGTGGCTGGGACCAACGTGACCATGCAAAGCTCTGGTGGTTTGGGAGCTCCCCTCCATCCAGGGACAGCTCAGGAATCTGCAATCCCTTCTCAGTCCCCTGGGTTTGCCAACAGCAGTCTCTGGGCAGGATGAGGCTGGAAGCTGAGGCAGCATCTCAATGATGTGCAACCTTCCCTTTGTCTTAGCCTGTTGATCTTCTGGATTCTGCTAGGGCAGGATGTGTGTGCCTTGGATCTGGGAATGAGGTACAGGGACAGTGGAGTCTCCAGGGAAGGCCAAGGAGGACAGAGAAGAAGCCCTTGCACATGTACTCTCTCTGGGATGGTCCCAGGAGAGCTAAGCAGGGTCTAGCCTCCTACCAAACCAGCCTCAGAGAGGTACAGCTCCAACTCTTCCTGGCCAGGGGAAGAAACACCTCCAGCCCCCATTCTGTGTTCGCTCATCCACTTGTTTGCTCAAACACTGCTCTCAGGCCTTGAGCTGGGCTCTGGAGGCCAAGAAGCCAAATGTTGCCTCTGCCTGTATGCAGTTCCCAGGTTAGTCTGTGAGGACTGCTCCAAGAAAAGAGCCTGGGTACGGTGGAACCCCTTCTCCTGGTGTATGGGAGGGCTTCTGGAAAAGGTGACTGTCAATCATACCATTTCTGGGTGAACTGGTTTTTGCTGAGGGCTCTCCCAGCTGTGGATGGTTCCCTTCTGTTGAGTCTCCAAGAGGTCTTGCCTCAGTCTGTGCATGTGGTCTTCCTGGGTCAGGGAGCCACCTCATTTAACCTTCGTTTCTTCCCGTGATGCCCCATCACCATGGACAGCCACACTGGATGTTAAGACTTCACTGTGAGAATGTGGGCAGGTCACTCAGATCCTCCAGGACTCCTCCCTTGAAATAGTCCCTTCTGGCTTCTGGGACAACCACACACCGTGGTTTCTCCCATTTCTTGACCCTTCTTTCCTACTATCATCTGGCCTTCCTTCCAGGTCTGAGCCACCTGACTGCACTTCCTTCTCTGCTGCAACCATGCTGTTTTGACCCACCCCAGGGCCTTTGCACCTGCAATATCTCTCTATCTGGAGGCATTCTTTCCTTTATTTTCACTGATCATAGATCTTGTTTCGGCTGCTGAAAAGTTGTCTTTTTTGAGAAGCTTTCTTTTTTTAGAATATGTTCCCCGATTCCGTTGAATTGGCCCTCACTGCCCAAAGTGTCTCTTGTCCAGTCTGTACTGGTCTGTGGAACTCATTGGTATGGGATTAACTGCACATCTCCCTTTATTCTCTAAGATCTCTGAATCTCCAAAGCACATCTCTGTGCTTGGCATTAGTGGGTACTCAAATGTACTGTTGAGTGAGCAAGGATGAATAAATGCAGTTCACCCAGGCAAAGAGGCCGAAAGGCATTGCAGGCAGACAGAAGGGGGCAGAAAGGCCTGTGGCTCAGAGACACTCTAGAAGTTTCTCAACTTGCAATGATTCTCTCAGAAAACTGGGCTCCTTGAAGGCTCCTGGGAACAAAGCTAGAAGTATCCAGCTTGGGTGGAATTCTGGGCCCTTCTCCCTTCTTCAAGCTGTGCAAGACACCCTGCCCCTGGTGCTGGACATGCTGAGCTTAGCTTCCATTCACAGGTGTTCAGGGACTTGGCCACTGGGCAGTGTCATAGCTATCACTCCGATGTGCAAATAGTAGCAGCAGTGGTGGTGCACACCTTCATTCCTAGCACTTGGGAGGCAGAGGCAGGTGGATCTCCATGAGTTCGAGGCCAGCCTGGTCTACAGAGCGAGTTCCACGGCAGCTAGTCTCATATAAATTAATAAACAAACAAATAAAGATTTGAGAGTCTTCTCAGTCAAGGCCAAAGAAGGATGGGGTAAGGGCAGACTGAAGAGCAGAGCCTTACAGCTAATCAGAGGCAGGAAGCTCTTGGCTCTCTTTCCCTTCAGGGCTGGTCACTAGCCTGATTTCTATCTGAGACCATAAGAAATTGACAGCAAAGCTTACCCTGAGGACACATTTGCATGTCATTGGATAGATGAATAAATGATATCAGCAGCTGGACCCCTTGACAATTCGCTCTGCTATCCCCAGACCTCCTCCTCTTCTCTGGGCTACTATTTGGTAACTGTTGCCGTGGAGCTTGTGAATGTTGATCTCCATGGTAGAACATTCCAGTTCTAACCATCTAAGATTCTAGACCCAAATCAGTCCTCAGCATCCCTGAGTTGCTAGGAGGTCTTGAGCCAGTCCCTGCTGCTGGCTCATCCTGAGTTTCCTCAGCAGACAAAAGGCCAGCCCTATCCTGTCTGGCTGCCAGCTTGCCTACATAGGAGGAAATCGGTTGCCACTGACTTTGGTAAGGGGCTGGGGGGAGGGGGGCATGTATCTATGACTTTTGGAGGCAAGTGCTTACTGGGCTGAATCCCAAGAGGCACTGATTGTTCTATGACTCTTTAGGGTGGGACAGAGGCTTAGAACCCTGTTCCTCTGAGCACCAGCAATTACATTTGTCCAGTTCATAGGGTACTCTGAGGCAAGGAGGCAGCCATGTTTCTTCTGTATTTTGAACATTACATGTGAAGCAACTACAACATATTCCCCTTTAGTACTGGAGACTGAACTCAGAGCTGCAAACGTGCCAAAGGCTCTACAAAGTCTTAGAACTAAGCCAGGTAGACCAGGCCAACCTTGAGCCAGGCCTGCCTCTGCCTGTGCTGGGACTAAAGGCCTGTGCCATCATGCCACAGCATCTTTCTGTTTGTTATTTGAAACAGTCTCCATAAGCTAGTTATCCAGGCTAGCACTGAACTCATTCAGTAGCCCAGGCAGGACTCAGACATGCAATCCTTCTGCCTCTGCTTCCCAGGCTACTGGGACTACAGACCTGGCCATCAGGGTCAGAGACCATGAAGTGTTTCTGCTGTACATGATCCACTTGAGTCCTCATAACTGGCCTGCAGGTGCCGTTAGCCTGTTTTCCAGAAGAGGAAACTGAGGCTCAAGGGAGTTGGGGGTGCACAGTAAGGGCTGCTGGGCTACAGAGTCTGGGACTTTATCATGCAGCACTATCTGAGAGCTGGCTGAGCCCAAGCTGCCACTGTGGGCCCTTCCATTTGCTGTGGAAAAGCTCCCCTTCTGGGGACTGTTTGCTGAGTCAGCTAAGGACTGAGTGTGACTATGTGACATGGTGAGAACCGGTGTCAGCTCAACAGGGGACAGTAAAAGGAAGGCACAGCTGTGATGGGATGGGGTTAGTCTAGAAAGAGCTATTTTGGGCTCAAAGCTGTCACAAGCCTGATGTCACGATGCGTTGGCCCTTTTTCTGAGCTGGCCACAGATGCCATTCAGGGCTTTGCCTCAGTTATCCAGGAGTGAGGTCAATGGTAATGGTCATGGATGTGCCTGGCTACCCAGTCCCATTCACCATCTCAGATCCTACCAACGTTCATGCTAGAGATTGGAAAGCTGTAGCTCAGAGAGGCTGAACAACTCGCCCAAAGACACAAAGCCAGCAACAGTAACTGAAACTATTAGGCTCTTCTCTGAGGCTATAATCAGGCTTCTCAGGCCTCCTCCCAGTTCTGAAACTCAATAGGCCCTGGACCAAAACCTGGGACCCCTCAATCCTCTGTTTCCTCATCTGTAGTGAAGCAACAATATTAGCCTGGTCTACTTGACACAGGAAAGGAAATGAACAATGTGCTCCTTCCAGTGTGTGTGTGTGTGTGTGTGTGTGTGTGTGTGTGTGTGTGGTGTCTGCACACGCATGTGGAGGTCAAAGGATGACTATTGTGAACTTAGTTCCAGGAATCAAACTCAGGCTATTAGGGTTGAACTGCAAGGTCTTTATCCCAGAGCTACCTTGCTAGCCTCATTTTCTCATCTCTAGGCTCCGTCCCTGAGCAGGCTTGGGGGTGGGGAATGGGGAGCAGTATCGCTCTGGCTGCCCTTTACTAGTGAGGCAGGGTATGGAGAGCTGGTCCCTCTGATGGAGCACTAGGCTGTGTGCAGACCACTCACGGATAAGAGCCCTAGACTTCCCTGCTTGCACTCAGAGAGATCTTCAGGCTCTGAAGGGTCCCAGGATACATGGCTGCAGATGGTAATTGTAACTCAAACCCAGGACTCGCAGACACTGTGACTGTTAGTTTTATCAACTTGTAGAATTTCTGGAGAGTCTTGGGGAGGGATTGTCTAGACTAAGTTGGTCTGTGGGGAGACTATCTCAATTATGTAATTGATGAGGCAATACTCAGCCTCAAAGTGGGTGGCACCATTCCCTGGGTTTCAGTTCTGAAGTGTATCAAAGGAAGAGCAAACTAAACGTTCAGCTCTTGATGGTGGCTGGGACTAACCTCTCCAGGATCATAGACTGTAACTGGGGATTGAGTCTTCTGGACCTCTCTAAAACAGTAACCGGAGTGCAGGGGGCAGGTGTGGGGTTGGGGGGAGTGGGGGGGTGGAGGTGGGGATATGATTGTGAGCCAAAAGGAACTTTCCCTGGGTTGTTTTTGTCATGCATTTCCTCACAGCAACTGGAGTAACTCACATAGAAGTCTGCCCTCAGGTGTCCATTGACCCTGGGTCTGGAGACTCTGATCCACTTCATCCTCCCCTTGGGCTAGCCTTGCTCTGACCTTCCCTGCAAGGCAGGAGTCAGTGATGGCCCTGTTTTAACCCTCACACTTGTTATCTACTGAGGTGCAATCAGGAAGAAAGAGAAATAAGGGAAGAAGCAGCCAAGAAGCAGGGCCTGGCACTGCAGATACACCCAGCCTGTGCAGCCAGCTGAGCGGGAAGGCTGGGGACTCAGGGAACTGTGCTGAGCTGGTAGGGACATGGCAGAAGCCTGTGTCCCCTAAAGAAAGGTACACTGGGAAGAAGACCGAAGGGGAGAGGGAACATCACACCTATATGTGCTTAGGGCAGGGGTTCTCAACTTTAATACAGTTCCTCATGTTGCAGTGAGCCCCAACCATAAAATTATTTTCATTGTTATTTCATAACAGTAATTTTGCTATTGTTATGAGTTGTAATATAAATCCTCGTGTTTTCTGATGGTCTTAGGTGTCCTCTGTATGAGGGTCAGGCAAATCCAAGGAGTCATGACCCACAGGCTGAGAACCACTGACTTAGGGCAAAACTATATCAGTCATGGAATGTAGCTTCTGGAAGCTCCCTCTGCCCTTTCCATCTCTCCCTTCTGCTGCTGTTGTCTGTGAGCTCCGCAAGGGTAGGTAGGGTAGGTGGGGAACGGGAGAGGCAAGGACTGGCGTTCCCCACCCCCACACTCCCCCTGAATACTACACAGCATAACTTGTTTCTTCTCTTGATCCGTTCCTAGTGGCTGCCTCTTCACTGGGTTCATACAGAATGACAAATTTTGTTAACTAGTCTAGAACCTGACTCAGTTCTTCTGAGGCCTCCTGCCCTTCTTCCTGGCACATGCTCCATTCTTATTTTGTAGGGGACAGAACAGAGACACTTGTCCACATTTTAGCCCTGCCCTGCACAAGACAGGTCCTGATTCTCACCCAGGTTTCATGACTGTAGACGTGAATCTTCTAAGTGAGCAGGCCCTTCCTACCGAGCCTTCTTTCTGACTGGCCTCCCTGGCTCTATGCTTCTGATTCGTGGATAAGCTGTGGGTCAGTTTACCCGAGACCTTCTGAGGCTGTGCCCTGATCTTTGAATGACTCTCAAGAAGCCACCTTCAGAAGCCTAGTGAGCCTGGAGCAAGCAGTAAACGGTCCAAGGAGGGTAGAAATCCATGGAAAAGATCTGCTTTGATCTTGTCTGGTGCCCCATTGCATGATAGGAAGACACGGTAAGGAAGAAAAAAGTAGGTCCACTAAAGCCCCAGCCTGCCTGCCTCATAAAGATCAGGAGAACCACCCTTCCTCTCCATATTTTTTATTATCGTTTTTGTTTTGAGACAGGGTTTCTCTGTGTAGCCCTGACCCTCCTGGAACTCACTCTGTCGAACAGGCTGGCCTAGAACACAGAGATCTGCCTGCCTCTGCCTCCTACGTGCCTCCACTGCTCTGTAGCTCCACCTCACTTCAGCCTTGGATACCTAGGAGCGGCCCCACTTCTTCTTTGGCTTCTCCATGTCCTCGGCTCCGTGTATGTATAGCTAGTTCCCATGGTGGGAAGACAAAATTTAAAGTCACTGACAGGGCTCAAGGACCATGATTTGATCCTTAGATGACACTCGACTCTGACCTTAGTGCTACACATTCTCACTCTCTGCTGCCACTGTAAGAACTCCATGTGTCCTCCTTGCCTCTGCTCTGGGTGGTCTTGTATCTCAGTTTTCCCCACTCACCTTGACCCTGGTCTATCTCACCCACACTAAGGATGCCATTCAGGTCACCTCCTCTAGGAAGACTTTCTGATCACTGTTTTGATGCCCTCGGCTTCCTGCTACTCTCCTAATGCTGATGAGTCTAGCTGCCACTCTGCCACATCCGGGCTTAGAGGATCATGGAGGTGTGGGGGTATGGAGTAAGAAAGAGGCACAAGAGCCCCAACCTCTCCGCAGGGGATGTGGGGTTCACACTGAGAAGGGAGACATGGATAGCCTCTGTGTCAGATTCTGAGTGGAAGGGGTAATGATGTCTATGTCCACAGAGCCATGTGGTAGACTTTTATGGAGAAGTCAGATAATTCTTCCAGATGAGACCCCAATTTCATCATGGAGGGATGGGATTCTCATGTGTCCATTCATGTCTCACACCCTTGCCCTGGAAAGCCAGCCTGACCAACCATGGCTATGATTTTTCTCTCATTCTGGGATATTCCATGGGCTATGTCTGCAAATACTTCAAGGCAGATAGCAAATCTCTTCATCTTTTGAAGATACCACCTTGTCCAGTAGAAGGAAATTCTTACTGAAAAGAGACCAGTGACAAGGGTGGGCTGGGTCACACTGACCCAGGGGAGTGGCACAGAATGGGTGGAGGGATTGCAGGTGACCATCCATCCAATCTGACAGCTGAGGCGGGCTGGATCACCACAAACCAGACTTCCTGCCGGTGACCTACATTTCCCTAGCGCCTCCATGTGTAGACAGATGAGAGTGTGTGGGAGCAGGGCCTGCGCGAGAGGGATAGTGTCTCAGCAAAGGGGACTCTGTGGCTGCAGAAACCCTTATGTGAGCATGTGAAGGAATGGAAGGGGTTTTTCTGCTTACTGCAGTCCCCAGAGGCTAATTCTGTGTCCAGAATGGCCAGACCAAGGTACCATGGCTGCTGGAAAGGCTGAGGTGTATGTCTCCAGAGCACCCCAGTTTTGTCCAGTTCTTACTCAATGAGGGGGGGGTGCCTCATGCTGCCCTCTTATTGGTGGGATACTGGATAAGGAGTGCTGGCAGAAGGAGGTAGAGAAGGAGGAGGAGGAAGGGAGGTATAGAGGGAGGGGAGAGGGCAGTCTCCAGAGGGAAAGGCTTAGGTCTGGCCTTGAAGTCCAGGTGGCTTAGGGCCATAGAGGTTTGCTCTGTGTGGGCTGTTGGCACCTGGGAATGAGGCAGAAGGATTCTGTCCTGGAGGGAAAGGCTGTATGAGCTCCATGGCAGGAACTGGAATGTGCTCGGCTGACAGATACCCACTGCGCCCATCCCAGTGCCTCCTTCTGCCAGTCCTGTGGAGGGCAATGAGTAGCTGTGGACCTTTGTGGGCTCTTCTTTCAGACTGCCTTCTGACACTGCCGAAGGCACGGACACTCTCTTGGTCTGTCTCTCTCTCTCTCTCTCTAGCAATCTCTAGGTCTCTTGGTTTGGGCATCTCTTTCACTCCTCCCTGTGTCCCTGTTTCCCTGAGCAGTACACAACCCTCAAATCCTTGTTGAAGGCCGATTATTTGAAGCAACAGCAGCGCAGTGGGGCATGCTCCCACTCTCATGTCCATTCCTGGCAGAAGCCAGTCCTGTTGAATGGGCTCTGTGCCCTCTGCCTGAGGAGCCCCTGACAGGGTCCCCTCTGAAGTCTCCCTCATCCTTTCCTGCTGCTTCCCCTATGCAATCCAGGCCGGCCTCCCTGCTCTGGTCTCTGCTTTCCCACAGGATCCTTGACACCACTTATGTTCCTCACAGGGCATTGACTAATGCCAATCCTGAGCTTGGATTGCCATCATCTTCTGGGTCCTTGGGCTCAGAGTCCTCATAGCCCCAGAGAATTGCATCAGCTCTTTGCCGCTTCCCAGTTGTGTGACACTGGGAAAGTCAAGTGACTTTCCTGAGTCTGATTTTGCTGCCTGTGAGATGGGATGATAGCCCCAGTCAGCCCTTGTGTGGGAAGTGTTGGTTCTGGTGAGGACCCAGAGCTATGAAATGAAGCAGAGAGGGAGCACAGGACCTGGGCTGTCCCTTTGGTACTTGGGCTGTTGGTGTCATGATATCCAGACTCCTCCCTCAGCCAAACCACCCAGGTACCTAACTCAGAGGATGACTTTCCTGACTGAGCCCTTTCTCAAATCCCTCCCTTCACTCCTCCATTTCTGCTCCCGCCAGCCCCCGTTGGGTCCCCTTCTCCTTGGGGTTCTACTCTAGACCAGAGGACTTCTCTACTGAGATTCCCACATTCCTCAGCCCTGTCTCCCTCATGTGTTCTGCTCAGGAATCCAAGGCAAGTCCTTGGTCTTTTCCTGCTGCACACACCTCGGAGCCTTAACTCAATGGCCGAACTCTTTCTCTTGAATGTTTGAGTGTAAAATGAATGACCAAATGATTTGATGCAATGAGAAGTACTCTACAAGCTATAAAGGACCCCATTTGGATCTCTTTTGATAATCCAGCACTTGGAGAGATATTATATAGCATTTGGAGCTTCCACAGAACTTAGCCTCTTTGGCAGGAGTGAGGCCCACTTTGTTGGCCAGAAGGAACTTGGTCCCGACAGCAGGAGAGGCTAGAGGAGACCCTGGTGGGCCTGGAGCAGGCGCCTTCAACCTTCAACTGGAATTCATGAGAACTGTTGGGATTGGGTAGTGCTGCCCTGTGAATTATAGACTCTACTTTGCAGAGTCCAGCTGGGACAAAGGCATCCCTAGAAATGATCAAGTTAAGTATCCCTATCACTGGGTATGCCTATCAGTACTTCAGCACTCAGAAGGCTACAGAGCAGGGGAAAAGGGTCATGAATTACAGGACAGGTGGAAAGAGGGAGGGGGAAGAGAGAGAAAGGGGGGGAGAGCAATTACATGCTAATGTGCCGCCATCACTGTCCTGGAGTAGAAAAGGTTATGGAAGGGAAGCTGAGCAGGGAGGGATGGGGTGGCATGCTGTAGCCAGGAACAGTCTAAGCCTCTCCCTGTGTTTCTCCCTTGACGGTACTGCCTCATCCTTCAGTTGACCTTGGGCTCACTAAGATCAAGCTGGCTGCCTGGTGAACAAAGACCTTGTATTTGGAGAAGGGAGCATTAGCCAGGGCCAGGGAGGCCAAGGGCTGAGGGAAGGTGTGGGGAGAAGATGCAAGATAAGGGACCAGGGGTCAGGTGAGCCATCCTCAGCACAGCCTGTCTTCAAACCACAGCTCTACCCAACGAGGCAGGGTGTTCAGGTCCCAAGGTGAGGGGTAAGAGGCCGGGCCACATTCCAGGCTGGAGGCCAGACAGTGTTCAATGGAAAGAAGGCAGCCTGAAGTCTCCAGCCCTACGTCCTCGTGCTGTGTCTGCCTCACAGAAATAAAACAGTGACGGAGACAGACTGTCTCAGAAAGACAGCGTCCCTCCACCTCCTCCCCACAAAACAAGAGTTCTGCAGCTTGTTGGTTTAAAGAGCTGTTTTTAAAACCTGGAAATGGAAATCCCAGTACTGAGAGACCAAGAGGGCTGTTGATTTCCAGGCCAAAAATCCACAAGAAGAGCCTTACCCCTCTGTTCTTGAAGAGATGGGATAGCAAAGCCCAGAGAAGCCTTGGTGTGGCCTCAGCCCTCGGGGAGAATGGTGACAGCAGGTTCACCTCCTGACCTGTGAAACCAAGCCACCCTCTGCCGGAAGCACAAACATGCGCAAATGAGCACCTCAAAGTAGACTTTTTAACAAACATGAGAGGAGATGCTTGGCTTCTGAATGAAGAATGGGAGGTGGGGAGAAAGCATGCTCAGAAGCTGGTAGCAGAGAACAGACCTGGGAGCTGGGTAGCTGGGCATGCCTCTGTCTGAGCTATCCACTTGCTTCACAAGTTTCTAACTATGGCCAAGGCAGCACCTTGAAAATCTTGGTTCAATTCCCTACTCTCCCACCTCCTCACTACATCTACTCTGGCCAGATCCACACCCTCTGAGACATCCTTTTCCTTCCTCCCAAAAGGTAGGCTTCAGGGCTTGAGGGACTAAATGCTTTTTTTTTTTTTTTTTTTTTTTTTAAAATGAGATGGGGTTTTTCTATGAAGCCCAGCTGGCCTAAAACACAATGCAGATTAGGCTGGCCTTGAACTCAAGAGATCTGCTGTGTCACCATGCCTGGCTCAGGATTATTATTTAGCTCTCAGCTGAACAGCTTTCTCAGTGTGTGATCTGAAGTAAATGCCTTAACCTCCTGGCCTAAATGACCCCATCTGCACAGGGGTATAGTGGCAATAGCCACCTCCCCCACAGGATGTGATGAGTTGGTAAGTGTTAAAAACAGCTAAAATTGGTTGGAATCCATGATTATCATTAGTTTTACCCAAATAACAACAGTGTCTAGGCTTGCTGAAAAATGAGGTAATAAATTGAAATTGGAGGGAAATTAGGACTTCCAGAAAATACCTGATGAGTCAAACTCCATGTACTGCTTCTGCTTAGCTGGGCATCTACCCTGGTTTCCCGTGGCCCTACCACTTTCAGTAGTTTTCATTACCAGGGAGGTAGAGGATCCATTCTTCCCCTAGACCCTGGGAACTCCGGTGCCTTGAATCCAATCTTCCAATCCAGAAAGCGTAACCAACCTGGAAGTTAGAATTGCCCTGAAGCTGATGATTCTGGGATGGTACCTCCTGGCATTAAAACTAAATTAGACCATGATACCTCTGCTATTACCACATAATCCCCCACGATTACAGAAGGCAGCTATGAATCCTGATGGCGGCTGAACTTCAGGTGACTTACTCCAAAAACTGCAAAACTTGCAGGCCCAGCTGTGTTGCAGGCAGGTAATTTTGCTAATGGGCCTTAAAAAAAAAAATCCCCTTTCTGGTCTGGGATTGGGAGTGCTTGAAACAGAAATGTGAGTGGTGGATATGTCCAGCAGCAGGGGCTGGGCGCAAAGGGGGCTTTGTTAAGAGGGGGAGAAACCCTGTTATAGTGACTGTATTCTTTGGCGTCTTTAGATTGGTTGCACACATTGTTGAGTTTCGGATCTCTGAGAAGCAAGCAGACAGCAAAGGCTCAGGACTTTTAGCTAACTCAAGCAGGTGCAGTGTTCTCAGATTGAGGCAGAGCTCTGGCCACAGGCTGGGGGACTCTCAACACTCAAGAATGCTCCTGACAAACACAAGGAAGAAGCGGTACTCCCTAGTCAGGATCATTAATGCTATGATGAAACACCAAGGCCAAAGCAACTTGGGAGGAAGGGGTCTATGTGGTTCACACTTCCACATTGCTGTTCATCACTGAAGAAAGTCAGGGCGGGAACTCAAACAAGGCAGGAACCTGGAGACAGGAGCTGATGCAGAGAAGGCTGTTTACTGCCCTGTTCCCCATGCCTTGTTCAGCCACCAGCTCAGGATACCCAACCCCCCATCGGCCACTAATTAGGAAAATGCCCCAGGCTTGCCTACAACCCATCTTATCTGTTTTCTTTTATATATAATTTAACTTTATTTTATGTGCATTCGTATAATGGTGTCAGATTCTCTGGAACTGGATTTACAGACAGTAGTGAACTGCCATGTGGGTGCTGGAAATTGAACCGAGGTCCCCTGGAAGCCAGTGAGTGCTCTTAACGGCTGAGCCCTCTCTCCAGCCTCCAGACTTAAGTCACCTGAAGTGCATCTGAGGTGTTTCAATGCTTGGGTTGTTTGTCTATTGTTGAGATAAGGGCTCAGTATCCTAGGCTGTCCTGGAATTCCCTGTGTTCTTCAGGATGACCTTGGAATTCCCTGTGTTCTTCAGGATGACCTTGGAATTCCCTGTGTTCTTCAGGATGACCTTGATCTCCCATTTTTCTGTCTCCACCTCCCAAGTGCTGGGATTACAGGCATGCACTACCATGCCCACTTTATATGATGCTGGGCATGCAGTCCATGGCTTTGTGCTTTGGCAAACGTTCTATGCCAAGCCATATGCCCAGCTTTTGAATGTCATTCTCACTATCAAGGAAGGGTCTGGCTCCCTCCAGATGAGCCTCTTATTGGTCATTTTATATAACTGTAACACAGTATGCAGAAAGAGGGGTGTGTGGCACAGTGGTTACAAAGACTTAGATTTAGAATAAAGCAGGCATGGCTTTGAATATTGGCTCAGCTATTTTCGTGCTGTGTGATCTTATGCAATTTGCATATACTCTCTGAGCTTTCATTTTAAATGGAAGCCGATGTCATAAAGAGATATAGAGTACAATATAGAACTTCTCTGGAGCTAGTTTGAGAATGTACAAGCACCTGCCAAGGGATTCAAACGTGTTTGTCTGCATCCATAGAGAAAAACGAACAGTGTCCTCTGATAAGAGCCTATCAGTGGAGGTACGGAAGTATTCAGCAAACATTTACTGAGCACATACTATGTGCTAGGGCCCTTGCTGAGGATGAGAGGTGGTGCAATGATAACTCAAGGACCCCCAACACCTGATGATCAGTGAAGGGACACAGTCACCAACTGAAGGAAAACCCTTAGGTCAAGTGTCTAGTGAATGTGAGGGGAAGATGCTCTCAGGAAGTGGCAATAAGTAAAGGGAGGGAAGGAAGGATGGAAGGAAGGAAGGAAGGAAAGAAGGAAGGAAGGAAGGAAGACACTAACCATACCAAGAGGAGAAAGGATAAAGAGATAGGGTCTGCGAAACGAGTGTTGTTTATTTGAGAACTCTAAGTTAGCTGGAGTGGCTTACAATGAAGAGGGCAAGGGGAAGCGGCACAGACTAGGCTGGAGGCTTCTGATCCTCCAGTTCCCAGGCCAGCTCCTAGGTGTATGCTTTGGTTCAGAACCAGTGATCCCTGGGAGAGGGTGTTTGTTTTTTGTCAGCCACACACAAATACAGCACAAAGCCTTTCAGCAGATGTGGGAGGAATGTGACTGGATCTGTGTTCTGCCAGTTTTCCAAGAGGTGCCAATGGGCAGGATCCACAGGAAGAAGGGCACAGAGGCAGGGAAGAAGCCTGATGCCCAGAGAAGCCTGGGAAAAGGACCACAGTGCCAGCTGGGCTAGATATGTACACGCAGGAGTCACTGCTGTGAGGAGGGGTAGCAGGTAAAGCCCTGGGCTTAGTGTGTGTTAGTGTGTGTTCAGAACGTTAAGGGCAACCCAATTCTGAGCATCTTCTTTTCCAACTGGCCAGGGAGAAGATGAAGCAGTGCAGAAGAACTAGGGGGAACTGGGGGAGGGTAGTGAAACAAAGAGAAGCAGAACTGTCCACCAGGACACATATTGCCGGAAGTTAGGGAGGTGAGGCACAAGAACATCCTTCAGCTTTGCCAAAAGGAGGTCACTGATGGCCTTCTAGACAGCCGTAAGAAAGATGATAGAGGCTGGGGATGTGGCTCTGTTGGGAGAATGTGGCTTATCATACACAAAACCTTGGATTTGATCCCCACCATATCCCACAAAGTCATGCACATACACAAAACAAACCAAGCAGGGTAGTGCACACTTACAATCTCAGCCCAGGAAGGAGGTTCAGGCAAGAGAACCATAAATTCAGGTTTATCCTTAGTTATACAGCAAATCTGAGGCTAGATCAGGCTACATGAGACCCTGTCCCCCAAAGAAGATGGCAGTCCATAAGTCGGGTGGGATTCCTGCCTTACATGGCTCATTTGCCTGAGACAAAGGACCATCACTGACTTAATGTTTATGTCACTTGGGTGATGGGATTTAAATCAAAGAGACTGGTTTATTAGTTTAGAAAATCTCTCATCAGAACCCTTGAAGTGCACAGGGCTGTTCTTTCCCAGTGACCAAGCAGCCCTCTCAACTTTTGTCCCTTTTATTTGCATGTAGAACACGTAACCCAGGTTGATTTCATCTTCTAGAGTCTGGACCATAAGTCCCAATCCTGTATGCTGCCTTGATGGGAGCTGCCGACAAGAGAACATATGTAGATTTTGCATATCCAAATGCAGATGATGCATTTGGTAAATCATTTAAGATGTGTCCCCCGGGGAAGGTGCCACAGGCTCTGTCGCCCCTACAGATGGAAGTTGGCAAGGAAAAGACAGGTCCAGATTGAGATCCTGGGATATATGTGAGAACAGATTGGAGAAGAACAGGGTGGCTATGGGGAGACAAAGAGGGTTCTGCAGGGTTGGCATGCTGTGCAGCTCGGCACCTGGGAAGGGGCATGTTGACATGAGGAATTGGAGCATGGATGCTAGAGCATGCTCTTGATACTTGGCTCCTGAGCCAGCCTCCAGGTGAATACTTCTGTTGAAGACTGGCTCACACCCTTGTTGCTTAACTAGCTTTCTACTTCCACAGTGGCCTAACTGGGTTCCTTTACCCTCTTCTGCAAATGCCTTCCTCTTAGCCAATATTCACATAATTGCTTGACCTAAGAACCAGGCCATGCATTTGGCTCCTGTGATCTAACATGTTCATCGTAATCTCTCCCTGTGACAATCCTCACCACACCCTGGTTGTGCAGTCCCTGATAATATCGCTCTGATGAATGAAATGGCATGTTAGGTCACACAGCTAAGTGGTTCAGCCTAGATGTGAATGCAGCTCTCTCTGACCTCCAAGTTCACGTTACTCTCAAGAACAATCCTGAAGAAAGTCCATTGGTCAGCTTGGGTTGTCTTCCTTCTGAGAGTCTGGCATGGCCCCCTTTGATCTCTGAGTATTGGGAGTCACTCAGCTCATAAACCTTCATAATTGGAGTCCCTGAGCAGAGGTGCAGAGGGTGGGCCTGCAGTGGTGGCTCAGAAATGCATGATATGAGGACGTGTGGTGGTATTCATCCATAATCTTACCCTGTGATAATCTAGTAAGGCTCAGAAATGCATGATATGAGGACATATGGTTGTACTCATCCATAATCTTACCCTGTGATAATCTAGTAAGGGATGGGAACATGTCTCAAGAATAGATGTGGAACCCCACTCACTCAGGCTCTCCCATGGCAGGACTATAGCATACAAGCACTGAAGCACAGAGAGAAAGCAGTGTGCTAGGGAAACACACTGCTTGTGCAAACTCAGAGCACCAGGGAGTGGGGGGGGGGTGACTTAGAGGCCTAGCCTAGCATGCAGGGTGGGCCATTGTGGAGGGTGGCCAGCAGGTTGCCATCTAGGCTGAGCTGGACTTCAGGGGAGATGGACTGGGAAGCTATTTGTGTTCTTTAGGTTTTCTGAATGCTTCACCACAAGCCAGGCTATGTTAATGCATCAACACCTGGACATGATGACATTATTAAAAGGGAGGAAGGTATCCTTTGGATCAGAAGTGGCTTTTAAAGGAACTCCCCTTGGGCTTCCTTTGTGCCTTAAAAAAAAAAAGTTAGAGGTGTAGAGTTAGAAATGTAGCTCAATGCTTGTCTAGCATTCAAAAGGCCATGGATTCCTCCAACCCCCCCCCCCCCCACACACATATGCATTTATGCACTTACCATTCCAGTCAAAAAATAAAACCTCACCAAGTTGGGGGGGGGCTCTTCCTACCATCCACGGCATCACCCTCTGCCTCCCTGGGGTAAACACTTGGCCAAAGGGTGCATTTATCATGACTCTGCATGCTTTCTGCTTTTACATCTGTGCATACCCATGTGATATATGGGTATTTAGTTGTTCGTGTTTAAAGAGTCCAAATGAATGATATCATGCAATTTGTTCCTCTGAGCTTGCTGCCGTCTCCCCGTCTCCCTTTCTGGGAGATTCACAGACTCCTCTAGCTAGGCCTTTTTCCTTTCATAGAGAAGTTTTCTGATCACCCCACAATTTGTCTGTGTTCTTCATACGGCCGTAAGCGGCCTTGCTGCAGAAAACAAGACATTGACTAGGTGTGTCCCCAAAGGGATGGCGGGATAGCTGGCTCTTCTCCAGAGAGGCCAGACCCATCACCCTTTCTGGCATGAGTGGTCTCCACACTTCCTATGCCACTGTCCACTTTGGGGACCAGTGTGATGGGAGCAAAGTGATACTTTGCTGGGGTTTGACTTTGTTTCCCTGGGTATGGTAAGACTCTCTTTGAATTTATTTATTGGACATGTTCTTTTTTTTCTCCTGCCAGTTGTCTGATCGGACATGCTTTGAGCTCTCTTTGTAGTTGGGGATGTTCTTGAACTTCTGATCCTCCTGCCTCCACCTCTCATTTAGCTTGGAGTACAGGTTTTTACCACCATACCTGGTTTATGTGGTGGTGCTGGGGATCAAACCAAGGCTGCATTCTACCCATTTCCTCTCAAGACTGACTTGTGGGAGGCCTTTGTATATTTTGCATTTGACTTTCATTTATGTTCTTTTGGTGAACACCAATATTACATTTTAGTCAAAAGCATCCACCTATCTCTTGACATTCTGTGGGTCTTCAGAAAATTCTGCCCTCTGACAGGTTTGTCTATTTCTTTAGACTCAGAGTCTGTTAATTCAAGCTCATGGCCTGGAACTGTGTAACCCAGGCTTGCCTTAAACTCACTAGAGTCCTCAGCCTCAACCTCCCAAGTGCTGGGCTTACTGATGCGAGCCACCATGCCCCGTTTACTTTTGTATTTAATTTTTTAGTATACCTGAAACTTATAAATGTGTGAGGTAAGGAGTGCTTATTTTTTCTTTCTAATATGGACATCCAATTGCTCTAGCACCATGTATAAAGATCTTCTCTCTCTACTGACCCGAGGCACCACTTCTGCCAAATATTAAGTTTCCATACACATGTTAGTCTATTTCTGAACCCTCTATTCTAGCCCTCCTGTTCATTTGCCCTAACCCTAACAACACGTGTTCAGGCTCCTCCCACGGCTTCCTGAGTGCAGATCTGGATCTTTGCATCTTCGTGGAAGGAGCATGTATGTAATGTCTTGCTTATGAAAGGTTTCTCAAATATTGTCTTGGGGCTCTCAACACTCTTTTTTGCAAGAAGAGTAGATTCACAAATGAAGTGCCTTGCACATCCAGGGCACATCACTGCGCAGTGTCTGACATTCACCATTTCCTATAGCAATAAACTTTTAGAGTGATGGTGGTATGCTTTGCTGGGACTCAGACTCCACATCGAAGGGGCCCTTCCTAACAAGAAGCGAGGACTCTTAGTAAGGTAGATATGCTATGCTCCATCATCTGAGGCATGTGAACGTTTAGAAAGTCGGGCCTGGTTCCAGTTCAGTTTTTAGAGCCCTCTTGGGGCGTGTACTTGGGCCAAAGGCACAGCTTCGGAGGATGCAGGCTTCCCCCTGGAATTACAGGCGTCCTCCCGCCCTCCCGCCTCGAGAGGCAGGAATGCGCAGGATCAGCTTTCAACAGAGCCAAGGCTGCCTTTCCGGGGAGCTCCCGGGACAGGCCCTTCCCCAACGGCCCAATTAACTGGTTCTGTCTGTTGGACTAGGAGAGCAGCTCCCGCTAAAAATAGCGCCTTGCCCAGGACACCCTGCTCCCGCCCGGGTCCGCGGCAACGCCGTGGGAGTCTGAGCCGGGACGGAGCGAGGAGCCCCGGGGAGTCCCGGCACGCCTGGGCTCGACCCCCGAGGCCCAGGCCACTTGTGCAGCGCTGGCGCCACAGGTGCCGCGGAGGGTGGAAGGGCCGACTCCGGCTGGGATGGGCGCTGGGCGCTCGGCCTCCCGAGCGCTCGCCTGGGCCTCCCTGCCGCTGCTGGGGCCTCCCGCGGGCGCGCTCTGCGGGGACACGCTCTGCAGCCGAGGTAAGGCCGGGCGCGCGCCATCGCGGGCCTCCGCCTCCTCCCCTCCAGGCCACTCGTGGTCCCCCGGGGCCAGGCGGGGCGGACCCAGGCATCCTCAGGTTTCGGGGACGGGAGCCAAGCAAACTCTGTCAACTCACCTGTCATCAGATGCGAAAAGCGTTTCACCCCCTTCTGGTCTCAGTGTTTCTATCGCGGAAAATGGGGCGATGGCATCTGTGTAGGCCAAGGAAGTTGGGGGACATTGAGCCCGCCGAATTGGGGTGCTTCGGAGTTTATGTGGGTGAGGGTGTTGCATTGCCTTCCCAGCGACATTATAATCGCTGTCCCTTCTCACGCTCTGGTACCTGCCTCCAAGCTTGAAGTTGGAGATTGGGGATGGACGTATGGGAAAGTTTAGGGGTCAGTGCGCGATGTTGCAGGAGGGAGTGGTAAGAGGTAGTAGTAGAAAGAGAAGCCTTGGTCATCTCTCCGTCCCTGGGCTCCAGCTAGGGAGACGGGGAAGGACCCAGAAGGGCGGGCTGGACCCGGCTGAGCAGGGCCGGAGGAGAGGAGTGCGGGCCCCGCCTGGACCCCTGCCAACCCTGGCGGGGGCGAGCGCTGACGGCCCTGCCCAGTCCGGCCCGGCGGGTGGTGGAGATGTGGGGTCGGTGGACCAAACAGGTGCGCCCCCGCCCCTCCCCGTCCGCCCCCGCTGGGGCCCGTGGGCGGGCGGAGCTGCGGCTGCGGGGCCTGCGATTGGCAGAGAAGGGCAGGCCGGGTGTCCGGGGAGCAGAGAGCCGCGGCGCCGCGGGAGGCGCGGAGCCGGCCGGAGCTTGCTCCTGCCCGGCCCGCTCGGCTCGGCCCAGGCGGCCCCGCGGAAACTTTCCGGCTACCGAACTGGCGGCCCAGAACCCCGCGACCCGGAGACTTGGTGACTACGCAACCCTGGCCCTGGGCTACTCCGACTCCGCTGTCTTTGGGATGGCATTGCCCAGCGGCCAGGCCAGCACATAGAGGTAATTAATGGCTGGAGAGCATGGATCAAGTTGAGGGGACCCTAATACCTGCAGGAATCCGAGTGGGCTCTCCTTAAAGACCTTGATACTTCTATAGGGCTACAGGACTGTGGACTACGCCTCGGCTTCACTTTATTTACTTACCGTTTCTGCTCGCCTGCAGGACCTCTGAGTCTTGTTGGACCTTTTAAACTTTGCTGTTTTCTGTCTCTATCCCTCACCACAGCGGGGCGCAGGGCTGACGCTTTCCTCTGGAAAGGAGAGCGCAGGTGGTACCAAGAAGGGACCTTCAGCTGAGGCTTGCGGTCTACAGGAATTGGAATATAGGGTTCTCCAGTCTACTAATTCCAGACGCTTCCACTGACACACACACACAGAGTCCTTCCAGTGTACCCCACCAAGTTTGGGGAGTTTGTATTCATTGCTAGCTAGTGGGGTTGCTAAGGACACTGGTGGGCACAGAGTCTTTCTTTCCTTGGCCTGCTTCCAACTGCACCCTTCACTTAACAGAACATACCTTGAGCTGCTCATTGTATGGGGAGAGAGACCCAAGCCACCAAATTCCCAGGTTCCAGCCCTGTGAGGATTGCAAGCTTTTCCGGGTTTGGTCCTTTGTGCCTTCTGTGATGCAAATGCAGCTTTATCCCATCTCTGAAGCAGTGGAGGTAGCCAAAGGGAAGTGTGTTTTAGCTTTAACTACCAGTAGGTCACCACTGAGAGTCATAAACATTCAACCTTAGTGTGAACTCCATTCTATTTTCTTGACCTAAAAACTGTGTACCCAAGAGTTAACCTGACCTAACAACCAGCTCTACAATCTAGAGAATGTGGTTTCAAATCTCAGCTTACTGTGTGTCTTTGGGCAGTCTCCCTAACCTCTCTGTAAAGGGTCTGTCAAAAGGATCTAATGGGCATTTGCTTACAGGGTCAGAGAAATTAGTCTCATGGAACTTGAAGAGCTTGGGGCCTGTAGGAACAAGCAAACTCCAGGCCTTTGAGAAAGGTGCACACACTGCCTAAGGGCAGACAATTGTAGGTCCCAGATTGTAAATGGTTCCACTACTTTCCTTTGCTGCTGTGAATGTGTCAGAAAGTTGGGTCTTTGACAGTGGAGGTGATTACTGTAAATACTGAGGAGCCGTAGTAAAGGACCAACGTGAGAGAAGAGCCAAAGTGCAAAACCTGGTCCCAGCTTTCAGTGGGATGTTCCAGACTCGTGCCCTACAGTGTCCCTTCCCTGGGCTGCATCTGCACCTGATACACAACTAGCCCCTTTGCTCAGGTCCTCCAGGGACAGGGAACTCTGGAGGTGCTGGCTTTATGACTGAGCATCCCCAGTCAGCTAAAACATTTTTGCTTTTCAGAATGGAAATCTGAGTCACTGTTATCCACTGAATGTTCGCACAACCCTTCAGGCATCTCTGAGGCTCAAGTATTCACTGTGGTTCCCTGGTCCTGGCTTTCTATTAGGCACTTAGGGCAATGGAACTGAGTTTGGCATTGGCTCTAGCATCATTATTGTTTATTATGTACCAGGCCCTGTGTTGGGGACATTACACATGTCACTGCATTCTTAAGACAACCGTGCAAGGCTGAGTCTGGGTCTGTCACGAGGAAGGGACTCACCAAAGGTCATACAGCCCAGATGGAGCTGGGCTGTACATCAAACATCGCAATAGCCCTTACAGTCTGTGCTTCTAATTGTTACCTTTGATCCTGTTTGAGTGCCCACCACAGAGTGTGTATGTGTGTGTACACTTGTATGTGTCCTTCTGTCCAGGTCTGCTGTGTGTGTTGGGATGCTTTTACCACAGTCACTGCTGAGACCCCTGTGTTCAGTTACAGAGGTGGGTGAGTGTGACCTTCCCTCATTCCAGTTTGGGTGCCTCTGACTCTCTGTGCCCGAGCCTCTGGAGGAGACATGGGGTAGGCCTATTGCCTGTTAAATTGATCCTCTCTGGAAGACATCTCTGGGGACTTGTCTCTTCTGAGGGCTAGGCAGGCTGTGGTGGGAAGGACATTTTCACATGGAGCTTTCCAGTGACACATTTCTGCTCTCCTAGCCCTGAGGCAGACAGCTTCCTTGCTGTGCCTTAAAACCCTCTGCTCCCTCTGAAGGCACAGGGTTATTAATATGCATTTTATGGATGAGGCCCCTGAAGTCCAGGAACAGGAAGTGAACATCTAAAGCCCAAATGTGTTTATATGGAAAGAGTGGGTAGAAAGTGGTAGTGCCAGGACTTGAATTCATGTCCCCTGATGATATATATACACAGACCTCCTTTGTACTGTGCGTTTTTATGGTTTTCCTTCTCTCCCTGTGGTGGCTTTCATGTTAGAGATCTTGTCCAGAAGGTGGAGGGCCTGGACAATAAGGCGTGTGGCTCTGGGAGCTTCCTTTGTATCGTTAGGCTCCTCAGATGTAAAGGGAAGAGAGATGGGACTGTTCGGTTAAATGGCTGAACTCTTCAGCCATAATCTGCCTGGGCATCTCTGAGGAGGAGAACCCCAATGGGTCAGGGCCCAGATGAAGTTGCTGCCTTCAGAACACAGCAGTCTTTTGCACACAACACTGCAAGAAGGTGATAGTGGAGGTAACTGGGATTCCTGGATTGAGGCTTGAGGAGCCTGGGCCAGGTGTGAGTGTCCAGCACCTCTGGTTTGCCTCTCAAGTTACCACCTCTTTCCCTTCAGCCTTTCTGCCTCTCAACTTGTGCCCTTGCCCAGTGCTCTAGCCTCTTCTGGGAGCAAGCCATTCCACGCTCATACCATACCTGTACCTTGTGCCTGGGGTGCCAAGGCTTCTTGAAGCCTCCCTTGTTAGCTCCAGCTTCCCCGGCTGTCTCTGGCTCTGCCATGAATCTTGTTCCCCTTTGATAGTGGTTGTCTGTGCCCCACCGCAGCATCAGGACCTAATCCCAGGCTATAGTGTGTGGCTTTGATGTTTCTTTCGGCTCACTTCCCCCTGCTCTTTGGGCTTCCGTTATTGTGGTCTGTTCCTGAGGCTTCTGGAACGTCCTTCCCTCTCTCTGTCACTGCTTGACTGCCCAGCAGGTTATCACCTAAGTATGAACCACCCCTGCTTGGTAACTTCTGTATCCCAGTATGGTTGTAGACCCTTCGTGTAGCAGAGGCTTGAAGTCCTGATTCTCCTGCCTCCACTCCCAAGTGCTGGGATTCTAGGCCTGTGCTATTATGCCTGGGGATGGAAACCAGGGCTTTATGCAAACACGAAGGGCAAACACTATCAGCTTAGCACCACCATCTCTCCCATTTTCTTGCTTCCCTCCTGGTTTCCAATGCAGTTCACCAGAGGAGGCTGTGGTGTTCCAGGGGCACAGCGGAGGTTTGTCCTTTGAGATAGCCCTGTTGGGCCATTGTCCTGGCTGTTTTTATGATAGTGGGTGCAAGCAGAGGGAGGCCTGAGAGGACAGACGGCATGAATGAGTGTGAGGCTGAGATTGTAGCTATGTGGAAAGGTGCTTGCCTGGGGATCCACTTTGAGGATGGCTAACACCCACACAGGTGGGCCTGCTGATATAGGGGAGACCCGTGTCCCGAGGGAGGGAGGAAGCTGCCTTGTCCTTGTAGGTCATAAGGGCTGGTTCCCATTGAAGATTGTCTGGGTATCCTGGAGGGATAAGTGATAGGTAATGTTCCATAACTCCTCTGCACAGATTGGAACCCTTGAAGCCACAGAGTCCCTCACCTTTGCTAATGAATGTTCTTTTCAGGTTGCCTTTGGCCCCAGAGGCCAATTTCCTGTAGTTCAGGTGCTTCAGAGTTGACCCCTGTGGGTGGCCCCAGAGAAGACTCACTTCTTAGAGAAGAGCCCGGAGGGGCGCACTGGGTAAAATGATAAGGAGAGGAACAAGTGTGGCCTTTCTCAGCATTTGCTATGATGGAAATGTGGCTGTCATGGAAAATACATGACAACTGAGTCCACTAGGAAACAGCTATTTGCCGGGAACAGTGAGGACCTAGCTAGACATAGTGGAAGCTGGCAGTGGTTGGAGCAGAGACCTCAGGGCCTTTCCCGGCAGAGGGACTGTCACCAGCCTTCAACACTGGCTGGCGCTACTTCCAGGAGGAGAGCATTCTTAAAAGGCCCTGTCAGCCCGATAGGAATTGGCGGGGTGTGTGAGGGATTTGTTTTCGGTCAGGATGTGGAAAGTTAAAAATAGACTCTGTAATCCCTTGGGTGCGTGTCACACTTGAGGTTCTGCAGAGCACTCTGGCTCCATTATCTCCCTTGAGTGGTTCTGCTGCTGCTGTTGAAGTAGGTGGGGGCTGGGCTGCAAGCTCTCATGAGTACACAGAGGGGGGCACCCAGTTCCTTGCTGGACACAGACACTGCTTCCAGAAGTTAATGGCAGAATCCAAGTCTGTCCTCCTTTCTCTGAGTTTTGAGGAGCCCAGTACACATCAGCCGGCAGACTGGAGGAGTGAGTGGTAGGGTCCCTTGAAAGTAATTACAGCCAATAACAATGGTGGCAAGAGGGCCGACATGAATCAAGGCTCCAGGGCCAAGGCTGGGGGTGAGAGGGCAGCAGCAAGCTGAGACCTGCATGGCCAGGGAGGGGTGATGAGACTGGGGGAGAAAACTATCCCGAGGACCTCAAATTGAGGACCTTTGATGATGTAATAAGGACTGTTGGCTAGGGGTTGCAGTTTACAACTGTAATCTCAAAACTCAGGAGGCTGAGGAAGGTCTGGTCAGCACAGGAACTCTAGGCCAGCCTGAGCTACCGGGTGAGATGAGAGCCTGTTTTCAAAACAAAGCCAAAAAAACTAAGAGAATGAGGAATGCTGTCAGTGGTTGGCCCTGGCTGGGTCCTCAAATAAACCCAAAAAGATTAGGAACATGACATTACAGGCAGTGAGGAGCCTTTGAGGGTCACAGAGCGTGGTAGAGACCTACACTAGAGGGGGAGCATGCATGCTGTCTGTATGTGGGCACAGCAAAACTGACTGTTCTAAGGTCTGTTTGCTCCCTACCCCTCCTGGTTTTAAGAGACCCCGTTTTCTGCTGTCCGGGAAGAGCCAGCTTTGGGGAACCCTGCACATGAGTTTCTCAGCTCTTTCTGGTTATTACATGAGGTGGTCCAGGTTGTCCATCCATCCAGGTCCAAGATGGGAGAAAGGAAGCGAGCAGAGGTGGGGGCTGCATCCCAAGGCTCTTTTCTCGTGACTGACAGGAACCTCCGTAGGACACTCTCAAAACCTTATGCTCTCACAAGATTTCAGTCTCCCAGCCCAGTGTTGTACTTCCCTTGCAGGCCCACTTGCCCTGGCTGCCTGCCCAACCCCTCCCTCAGCACGCATGCTTCTTCTCCACCTCAGCCATGGCTGCCAGTGAGCAGGGTCTGAGTGAACCAGAAACCGGCTGTCCTGCTTATAACTAGAACCATGGTTAGAGGTCAGGTTGCCCTAAAGTTCATGTCTGAACTGGGGTTCAAACCCCGACTTCCAGGCCCCTGCTGGCCCCTGGTTGCAAGGTACAGCCATCTATTGTCAACAGGAGCTGGGGATCCCCACCTCTGTTAGAACCCTGGTTTTGTAGCTATGACTCCTCCTGGGGCTAGAGCCAAGTCTTTGGGTTCTCAGAGAGAAGGCTCCTGGCGTCAGTGTGGCTTAGTCACAGGCATGAGCTCACCACTCACCTCTGGATGGGGGAGGATGCCAAGGTTTGGTAACTTTCACTGTAAGCCATTGCTGGTGTGTGTGTGTGTAAAAACAAAGCTGTTGGTTAGGACTTTGTACTTGGCCTGTAAACTGTAGGCCTGGGAAATCCACTGTACATGTACATATTTGAGCTATTCCTTCCCATAGCTTCCCTGTAGAGGGGGTCTGTGTCAAGAAAGCGATTAGATCAGACCTGGAACCTGATGTCAATACTTGCTGTACTTCATGCTGGCAGTGTGAGTCCAGGCAAGGCCCATGATCTCTCTGGGCTATAATACAAATACCCAGCTTTCTGAACACTTCCTAAAGCTGGACAGCAGGCTTCTTGTGCATCAGTTCAGAGTCTCAATTCAGGCTTTGGGATCTTTGGGGCTTGTTCAAGGTCACCAGGTGTGGAAGGGTCAGGGCATGATTTGCATACAGGTCTTTGTATTGCCACAGCTTTCAGCATAGACTGTGCATTGCTCATCATCAAGAGGGGATATGGAAGCAGGAACAGGGTTAACAGAGGGTAGGGTAAACAGGAAACCCCCTCTCTTTTCATCCCTGTAGCTTGCTGTCCTTGGGATGTGTTGGTGTCAATTATTTACCTATCTCTGTAGCCAGCACTCAGGGATGGTGTTGCACCTTCCATGGCCTGATTGGTAAGGTATTGATTTGGAACTGGGTCTGTGATGGCCCTTAGGCTTGGGGTCAGGGGTGGGGACCAAGCCAACTGCCTTGTCTGAGAAGTATTCACAGGTCCCACTCAGGAGTGGGAGTGGGTGGTGGTCTGGGGATTGTTCCTGGGGTTGGTTGAGAGCAGGATGCTGTCCCTATTGTCTTGCAGCCTCGGGCAAGTCAAGGCAGCACTTCGCTCATCTTCAAAGCCCTCTCTGTTCATTAGGGACAGTGGTGCCTACTGGAGAGGGCATGATTGTTAGGTTCAGTGTGGACATGGAGAGAACACAGTCCACATGCACAGCAAACATGTGCCAGATGCCAGGGCTTCTACCAGTCACTGTTTTTCTTCTCCACTGACTTTAAGAAGACCACGTAATGATTGGGAGGTCCTCTGGACAGTGCCTCTTTCCACCACTTTCTGCCCCAGCAAAATTCTGTGTAGGACCACCTGAGTTTGAAAGATTATAGCTTTTATATAATCTTATTTTTCCTGGAAAGTTACATGGGTTGGTTGGAAGAATGGGGTTTGGGGTGAGGATAGGGTTAAGTCACCGAAACAAAATGGTTTCTGAATGTGAGTTTCAAGGTAGTGAGCTTGGCAAGCAGAGAAGGGAGTAACAAGGATTCTTTAAGGTGCTTGAAGTTCTGGGGCTGTGTCCACCTTTGGCCCCAGCTGTTGTGATAGCAGTAAGTGTGGGTTGTAGCCCTCAGCTGTAGGGGAGAGGTGGGTGGGGCTAAAGGAGCCTGATGTTGGCTTTTTGTAGGCCACACTGTTGATGTAGACAGTGAGGCAGAGAGGTCAGGGGTGCTTTCCAGAGGATGTAGCCTTGAGCCTTCCCAGTACAGGTGCCAAACTGCAGCAAGTAGACTTGTCCAGATCACTCTTTCCCAGCTTGCCTGATTTCAGCCACCTCACAGCCTTTATTTTCTGGGATGAAGAAAGCCGCAGGCCTGGCCTGACAAGGGGGCTCTTGAGGACCACAGACAGCCAGAGAGCCCCTTTTGTCTTGCGCATGCTCTGAGGACAGGAGCAGAGGGATCTGCAGGAGGAAGGTGAGACTTGTTTCTGCTGCTGTGTGTCTACCCCTTTGCCTCAGTTTCCATCAAATGCTCCCACATTCTTCACAGTTGTTTTGATACTTAGGTGAGGTAAGGCTTGCAAACTACTTATCAGGGCTGGTCTTGGTAATTATAAACCACCCAGGAGAGGACACACCTCAGCTCCACTACCTCTGTCCTTCCCACTCCCGGAATTGGAGTTCCTGTTTGCTGTTGACATCTGCTTCACCCATGGCAGCAATTTAGAGTATTTATATCCACATTGGAATTTCTCTTCACATTGTCTAGTTAATTACCTAATTGAATTAAGGCACATATTTTGCTTCCTTTCCAGTACAGGGACGGGAAGGGTCTGGTGACTCCTTCCTTCTGATGGAAGTGACTGTTGGGGTCATATTTGGAATGATAGTGGCGCTCCCTTCCCCAGGTCCATGTCCATCTATGACAGCTCCAAGGCCTTGTGACCGGGAAGTGTGAGTCTTGCTGAGGTGCTGATAGGTTCAGCCACATGTTTCTTTCAAGGCCAGCATCCCACTTGGGAACCCATGCTTGCTCATGGAAGGATAATATCCTTTTAAATACTGAAGGCAAATGACCTATGCAGATATCTAGAAAGTGCTGTTCAGAGGGGATATAAATAAAAGCCTCGAGGAGGCTTCTTATGGCCAGATATCAATGACTCCTTTCCACACTGATGATGTTGGTATCGCTAGCTCCTTCTCTGCATCACGGCTCTAGCTGAGGAAGTGCAAAGTGCAGTGGTTCAGTACAGTGGTCTGAAGCTGGGATCCTCCAGCCTCTGCCCTGTTGAACTAAAGCACTTTCTCACTTGGATAAAGAGCAGAGAATAAGAGAGAGCTTGAGAGCCGTTTCCCACAATGCCCAGCGTGTACAAGGGAGCACCAAGAGAGAGATTGTTTTTTTCAACCAGGCACTTTGAAAAGTTCCCATTTTCTGTACCCCTAGACTTTTCCCTGTTCAGTTTTTCTCCTCTTTGGCAGGTGACATCCAGGACCAACAGGACCAAGCTGTCCATGCTGGCCTCTCCTCAGGCACCTGTGTCTGCCCACAGATCCTTCCTCTTTCTTTAGGAACTTACAGAACATGTGCCCTTTGTGAAAACTTCCTATGACCTTCTAACGCGCCCTTTAATGTCCTGTCTGTCGTTTGTACGCAGTGCCTGACACCATTGTCAGCCTGGTCTGGGTCGTGAATGGCTGGTGAGGGAAGGGCGATGCTCACCATGGTCCATTGTAGAGTGCCAATCTACATTAGTGATGTAAAAAGCTCCGAGAAGTCCTACTGCAGCTGATTTTATGTATTCCAGAAATCTCCCAATCCTGACTACAGGACTCTTTCTTCCTGGAATGCCAGCAAGCAGTTTCTGTGACACTCTTAAGGGGCACGCACAGTAGGCCACTTCTAATAACAGTTTGATGACATCTCCCCACATTACAATTAAGGAAACCGAGGCCTGGAGGGCACAATAACTGGCTGCAGGTACACAAGGGACCCATCCCTCCATCACCACCTGAGGCCAAGGGTGCTCCTTTCTGGGGGTCCTATAGTCAGGTGCAGGTGCAGGAAGGTCAAGGGTGACAACCAAGGTCCTACTCTGGAAGAGCTTCTGTTCTGAATGAAGGGTCAGATCACCTGGAATACAGAGACCAACTGAACTTGAGCCATAACTGAACAGGAAGCCAAGACATGAGAATTAAGTGTTCCCTCGGTCCAGACATCTGAAACTGCCCCACTTCACTTCCCCAACCTCATGGGTTCTGGTGGCTTCGTGGGGGCTCCCCTCAGAGAAAGGCAGCTGGGGTGGGATGGAGTCTTCTGTTTATGCATGAACATTCTCTCCCTGCCTTTCTAGGGGAAAATGCTTTCTTTTCAATTCTGCTTTTATTATTTGAAATTCTCAAGGGACCAGTTACCTGCCAGTGGGAATCACCTGCCATTTTTCTTCTAGTGTCTGCCTGAGTTCTTCCTTGGAGTAATTGATTTGGGTAATTCAGAGCTACTGAGCATTGTCTTAGGAGAGCTTGCTGGCATGGAGTCAGGGGTTACCTGTCAGGGCCTTTCTGGGTAAAGGAGTTGTTGCTGGCAATTGCTAACAGAGGGGCTAGGATGAAGACCTTGGATAATGCATTTCTTGGACCTGAAATTATTCCTCTTACACTGAGGTACATGGGTTGCACAGCACTCTTGGCTGGACCCAGAGTAGGTCAGTTTAGGGAGATGACTGGGAAAGGCAGCTTTGTCAACTCCCATGCTCTTTAGGGAGGTCCCTACTGGGCATTGGTTGTGGCCTGACCCTGGTTGTGGCCCTTTCTGTCTGACTCCCAGGAGGCCCAGGAGGCAAAGAAGGACCCGGAAAGCTTTGAGGAGGGAACCTGACCTCGGTTTCTGGGCAGACCCACATGCTGGCATTGGGCCTGGGGCTGGAGGTAGTTCCTTTACCTAGCACCACAGGGAATAGGCAGGGCTTGAAGCCTGGCTCTTAGTGGGAGCTCTGCCATGGCGGGAGGGCAGAGTCCCTCTACAGTCTGTCCCTGCTGTGAAGGACCCATGAAGGGATCATGTAGATCCTTCTTACTTCTCTGGCCCCTTTCTCAATGAGGGATGGGACCCCCTAGGCCCAGAGGTCCTGTTCCTTTCACAGAGAGCACCTTTGCTTGTGTGGCTTGGACACTGTGACTCCCTTCATGGGCTTTAGCCTGGACAGTACATTGATTGGCTCCCCCACTCTTTTTTGGGGGGGGTCTTGTTTGTTTTTTTGTTTGTTTGTTTGCTTTTGAGACAAGGTCTTTCTACAGAGCCCTGGCTAACTCACTATGTATACCAGGCTGGCCTTGGCTTCCCAGAGTGCTGGAATTAAAGGCATGTGCCACCATGCCCAGCCTGATACTCCTACTCTACAGATGAGGAAATGGAGACCCAGGGTCATTTTTGAGGAGCAGGAGAGGCCTCTGGGTTTCCTGATGTAGGACTCCTGGAATCTTGAGTGCTTGGGGAGGGGCAGTTTCTGTGGCTCCATTTGGCTTGCAACTGGAGTTGGCACCATGCCTGGTCTCCTGAGTATGTGTCTGTCCAGCTTCTGGATGGGGATTCCTGAAATCACAGAGACCCCTGGGAACTCAGGGACCTTAGTTGTCCTGAGACACCATTCAACTCAGTGCTTACATGGAGTCCTCAAGGGCCTTCTGCCACCAGAGGTCAAAGACCCCTCAAATCAGCTCATCAGACTCTGTCTGCTGCTCTCACCTTACTTCCCTCTTCTTCTAACCCTGTTTCTCCACTGAGCAGAAGTGAGGGCGTGGGTTGGGGGGAACTCTTAGGGTAAGTGGGATTCCAGCCCCAGAACAGAGGAGGCATAGACTGAAACAGGAGACATTTTCAGAATGGTTATTAGATTTGGGCTGGAGATGGCTCAGCAGTTAAGAGCGTTGGCGGTTCTTGCAGAGGACCTGGGTTCGTTTTCTAGCACCTCATGCTGCTTCACAATTGTCAGGGATCCCAGTTCCAGGGGCCTGATGGCCTCTTCTGACGACCGAAGGCACTAGGCATGCACATGGTGACAGACAACTGCAGCAAAACACTCATAAAAAACAAAACACTACAAAAATCAAAACAAAAAACAACCCTCAAAAAAAAAAAAACTCATAAAAATAAGTGTATTTTTAAAATTAGTGATTAGATTCAATGGGCATGAGTAGAAACATTTCCCTCCATTGGGAACTGCCACTGTGGACATCATATCATCTGAAATGCTCTCGATATCTCTAAACTAAAGGAAACCACCTCTTCTGCATAGAATGATTCCGCAAGTATGTCTTGACTTAGCAGGGGAGGGCAGCATCGCTGGTGTCCTAGCCTGGTGGTAGAGTGGCAGGAGGTGGGGCATTCGCGGTGGGAACATACCAGAGTCCTGTGTGAATTGTGCTGCTGGACAGCAGGGGAATGTAGCTCAGTGGGAATCGTGTTTACTGACAACGTGCCACAGGCTCTGGGTTCCACCTCCAGCACCATGGGTGGGGTGGGGAAGTGCTCTTAAGGCCTGAAAACATTTGAGTCAAAACTAATGTTAGAAGACTCTTTCTGAGTTTAAACACTGGTGCTTGGAAGCCCAGTAACCAGATTGTATCACTTTCTAGATCCAGGAAATAACCTGCTAGTTATAGTACATGTCTTAAAATTCACTTATTTTTAAGGTTAATTTCTTTTCTTGGCATTTTTTTTTTAATTTAAAAGTTTTGTTTTTTTTTTTTTTTTCTTTTAACATAGCAACCACAGTTCTCCTTCCCTTCTCTCCTCCTACTCACCCCCCCCCTTCTTTCCACCCTGCCCAACCATCCACTTCTGAAAGAGGATAAGGCCTCCAATGGGATGTCAACAAAGTCTAGCATATCAGGTTGAGGCAGGACCTAGCCCCTCCCATCTGAGCTGACTAAGGCATCCCTCTATAGGGATTGGGCTCCAAAAGCCAGTTCATGCACTAGGGATAAATCCTGGTCTCACTGCCAGGGGCCCCACAAACATCTCAAGCCACACAATTGTCACCCATTTTCAGAAGGCCTAGTTTAGGCCCATGAAGGTGCCCTAGCTATCAGTCCAGAGTCAGTGAGCTCCCTGTAGCTGGGGCCAGCTGTCTCTGTGGGTCTCCCCATCATGATCTTGACCCCTTTGCTCATATAATCTCTCCTCCCTCTCTTTGACTGGATTAGGAGCTTGGCCAGTGCTTACCTGTGGATCTCTGCATCTGCTTCCATCAGTTGCTGGATGAAGGTTCTATGTTGACAATTAGGGTGGTCATCGATTTGATTATGGGGGAAGGCTAGTTCAGGCACCCTCTCCACTACTGCTTGAAGTCTTAGCTGGGGTCATCCTTGTAAATTCCTGGCAGCTTCCCTACCTGTAGAGTGTATTCTTGGGAGGCAGGAGAATCACCTTAAGTTCAAGGCCAGCTCTGTTTATATAGTGAGCTTTACTCCATCAGGGCTATACAGTGGGCTTTGTCTCAGAGAAGAAAGACATAAGTGGCTTGTGCTGCTGAGGTGACAGTGGAGGATGACTCTCAGAAGGGGTGATATCTGAGGACCCCGGGATACCTTTGAGTCCTCTGATGGTGATAAGAGTAAGATGCTGTCTGGGATGATACAGTTGATTGTGTTCACTGAGTGTTCACTGTGTGTGTGCACTGCTGGGTTTGTGTCTACAGACTTCCCTACTGGACTACACAAGGCCAGCCTTCTCTTGGCTTGTTTGTTGAGGCAGGGTTTCTCTGTGTAGCCCTGGCTGTCCTAGAACTCGTTCTGTAGACCAGGCTGGTCTCAAACTCACAGAGATCTGCCTACCTCTGCCTCCCAAGTCTTGGGATTAAAGTCATGGGCCACCACTGCCCAGCAGGGCCAGCCTTTTAAGAGAGGAGATATTGGAAACTGAGGCAGAGTTTAGGTTTTTTTTTTTTCTCTTAGCAAGGATTTGCTGAGAATCAAGCCTTCTTTACACCTGAGTAGACTGGGGCATGGCCCTGGTTATGACTTTCTGAACTCTGGTAGATCACCTTTGGTCTCTGAAATCCCTTTATTAGTCAGTGAATCCTGTGAATTAAACTCAGTCCTTTCTGGCTTAGGTGTAAAGTACTAATAATAGTATAATGAATGGTTATCATATTGACTTCTAAACCCTTGTGAGTTGGAAGTAATTTGATTTTCTCCCATGACAAGGCCCCTAAAAGGCAAGTCCCCATTTTGTGTAGGGTATAAATAGAAGGAGTTAACAAGGGACCAGAGTGTGCAGTCATAGTTGGCAGGGCTGTATATCATTGTGCCTGCCCTGCCCTAAGGCTAAATTTAGCAACAGCCAAAATTGTAGCCATCAGATCCTTTTGGTGGCCATTGTTTTCAACAAAAACTAAAGGTTCCCCCCTCCCCACCTCACCCCAAGCCTTCCAGAGCCTTCTGCTCAGATGGGAGGCTCCTACTCTGGCTGCCTGGGCCAGCTGCTAGAGGAAGTTGCTGGGTCCCAGCTGTAGGCCTAGCTGTGTCTTGGCCTGGTCACCTCTGGGTCCTAGGAGACCTTCCCCCATAGATCAGTTAGCAGATCCTGGCCCCAGCCCTTCTAAGGCCATTAAAGGTTCTGTGGGCTCAGCTGAGTGTGGTTCTTTGCTGACCTTCCCACCTGCAGTACAGCTCCTTGGCTTCTTGAGGTAGCTGTCTAACAGGAGACAGGCCTCTAGTTCAAGGCCTGTGGGTCCAAAGGAGCATAAGACATGGGAGCCGACACTGTGGTGTCATTCTCGGTCATGCAGTAGCTACAGGTTTAGTATCCACCTCCAGCCACTTTGCCAGCCACTGCTCCTGTAGGCTCTCTGATGCCCCTTGGCTCATGTCCCCTGACACTGAGGGCCCTACTCTGGTGTCCTCTTCTCACCGTCCAGCCCTCACCTGGAAAGTCTCTTCATGCCCAGAGTGCCAGAGTCCCTGAGTCCAAACTACTCCCACTTGGCTTCTGAATCCTTTCTGCCGACCCACTCTCTGAAGTCAAGATGGTGAGAAGTGATGCCCCCCTCACAGCCAGCCCACAAGTCTGCGGCTTCCCTCTGCACACCACTTCCTCTCCGGGGACAGCTTCCATGCTCCCCCTCACCCCCCACAGGTGAAGCATCACTTACTGCAGGGGCCTAGCCAGGGAGTCCTCTCCTCTCTGTCACTGTACACTGGGCACCATCTCCTACACCTCTGCTCCTGACCTCCCTGCCTATTGGGTAATAACCCAGCCTTAGCTTCCTCTCAGGTTGCTAGTTCCCCATCCCTCTCAGCAGCTCCAAGGGAACTTTGAAAGTCTTGGGGTCACTCGACTGCTCAGAGAAGAGATCTTGGGGGGCACCTGTGTTCACCAGTGGTGGTTTCCATCACTTAGCTAATGGTGGTCTGGTTCCACAAGGAGACCCCTTTCCTCAGCTCCCCAGAAGCTGAGGCTCAGTGTCCTCATGTTGTCAGAGTCCCCTTGCCTGCAAAAATACCTACAACCTGCCTTCCCAGAGGCATCAGGGCCCTTAGGAGTGCAGGTCCTCTCAATCTAGTTCATGCCTGCAGCCAAAAAAGCATGACTGTTTACAGTCTTTCCTCGCCTGTTGGCTCCCAGGAGGACTTTCCTTATGGACTCTGTAAGATTTTATAGTCTGACTGATTGACCTCATGGCACCTGATGAAGAGGGCCACTTTCTAGACACAGGGTTGGCACTTCAACAAAGGCTGTGGTGGCAGGGTTGCTTGAAGCAGATGGCTATGGGGCCCTACTACCTGGCACAGAACTGAGCTTTGCATTTCCAGGCTCACACATGGAATGAGAGCCTCATGAGCGTTGTCAGATGATCTGGGCTCTGTGGCTCAGGGTGTCTTCTGTTTATAAGAGAGGCCTCTACTCCAGCTCACTTCTCTGCTGGGAGATGAGATCTCCCCTTCTCAGGGCCAGGTCTGTGTACATAGAGCAATATGACCAAAAACAAAACAGAAGCAGCCAAATGCTAATTAACAGATGTCACACCACTGTTCCCCAACCCCAGACCCCAGGAGAGATGCCAAATGGTCACTTGACCCCAGAGAAGAGATCACTTCACAGCTTGGGACAGATCAAGCAGGGAGAGTGACAGTCCCGTGGCCTGTGAGGGGGGTAGTAGACAAGAAAAATGCTTCCCAGGGCCTCTGATCTCCACTGACTTTGATTCTTAGGGTTTTTTTGGGGGGTGAGAACAACCCCTGCTGCATCCGGTTGAGGCAGGGTTAGGGGTCTCTGGCATTGCCTTCCCTCCTTACCCCTTTCTTGGACTCCTGTCCTCAACATCATGTCCGATGCAGTTGGCACCTTGAATGTCAGGTCCAGTGATGCCTCCGGTAACCCAGTATGGAAAGGCTAAAGCAAGAGGATCATTAGTTGGAGGCCAGCCTAAGCTACATGGGGAGTTTCAGGCCAGCCCAGGCTTCGGAGACCCTGTTTGAAACACACACACACACACACACACACACACACACACACACACACACACACACACACACACACACACACACACACACACCAAAAACAATAGAAAAAAAACCCAAAACCAAACAAGAAATGAAATGAAATTAATTAAGAAGACAGTGACCCTGCGTTTAGTCTCTGCATGAAACTTGGATTTTCCTTTGCAGCTTGCAGACATAAACATACACACATACAAATCTCTATATTTATATTTACCTAGGGATTTTTCTTTATTTACAAAACACTAAACCAAATCCCCATGCAAGTATATATATCCACGATACTATATCATGCATGCAATTTCTCCTCTCAAATATAACTTCAAGTTTAGCTACTTTCCTGATAGAAGTCCAAAATGAGTTTCATCTGTATGAACGTGGGTTGGTAAGAAAACCATTTATTATTTTAAAACATTTTCCTTCCCTTAAGGAAAGGAGTAGAGAGCCAGTCTCCCTACAATAGCCATGGAGTAATGCAGAGTGCCATGACCCACACCAGGCCCCTTCAGTGCACATCAGCTGTTCTGATGTCCTATGGCTTGTTTATGTTCCCACTGGGATGACAGCTCTGCTTGGCTTTCTACCTGCCCAAGTTTCTCAGTAAACATCTGTAGGTGACTTCACCTTCAAAAAGGCCAGCCCCTTGGTTAGGGTGACCAGGCTAGGAGGGAGGGGTTTCCAGGACCTGGAGTCTCCAAACCAGAAGAGTACAGAGTACAGAGGGTCTGACCACCCTACCCTCGACACCAGTGTCAGCCTTGGGAAGATGGAATGGTTAAGATCAAAGTTATTTTAAGTGACATATGCCTTGAATCCCAGTTTGAGGTCAACTTGGTCTACATAGCAAGTTCTAGGCCAGTCAGGACTACTCAAGGAGACTGTCTCAGTAAAGGTGTTGGGGTTAGGGAAATGTTTTCCTGCCTGGGTTCTGTCTGTTTAACTTGAACTTTGTGTGGTCCTTGCTAAGTGGGTGGCTAGCAGTTCTCAGCCCTATTTTGCAGATGGTAATGGCTGGGCATGCCCAAAGCCAACTCCTGACTGTCAAACCAGAGGCACCTCCCTCCCCTCACACACCCAAATTAACTGGTGTCTACTCGAGATTCTATCACCCACTAGACTATTCTCAGTTCTGGTCTGAGCTAAATCAAGCCCGTAGCCCCATCACTGTATAGTGTGTGTTTGTTCTCTCTGCTCATTCATTAGGGAGTGGGCCCAAGGCTTCACCCGTGCTGGGCAAATACTTCTATCACTGAGATACACACAGAGCTCTATTTATTTTTATTTATATTTAAAAAACAACAATAAGCCAGGTGGTGGTGGCATGTGCTTTTAATCTCAGCACTCGGGAAGCAGAGGCCAGCCTCGCTTACAGAAGGAGATCCAGGACAGCCAGTGCTAGTCAGAGAAACCCTATCCAGAAAAAGCCAAAATTCAAAAAAAAAAAAAATTATGTATTTGGGTGTTTTGCCTGCATGTATGTCTATACAGAATGTTTGCACATGGTTACTGCAGAGGCCAGAAAGCATCAGATTCTCTGGAACTGGACTTAACAGATGTTGTGAGTTGATATGAGGTGCTGGGAATTGAACTTAGGTCTTCTAAAGCAGCCAGTGCTTTTAACCACTGAGCCAACTGTCCACTCCTTATTTATTTTTGAGGCAGGGTTTTTGTTGTGTGCTCCATGCTTGCTAACAGCTCAAAATCCTTCTGCACCCTCCCAAATGCTGGATTACTGTGTGTGCCATCAATGTCTGACCCTGTTGTTGAGTCTTAAATGAGAATTACTTATTTACATGACAGCTGTAAGCATCTCTTAAATGGGATTCCTGGCCACTGGGGGCTGAAGAGGCTGGGCAGGGGTGTGTGTGTGTGTGTGTGTGTGTGTGTGTGTGTGTGTGTGTGTGTGTGTGTGTGTGTGTGAGAGAGAGAGAGAGAGAGAGAGAGAGAGAGAGAGAGAGAGAGAGAGAGAGAGATTGAGATGCTTAATTAGTTGTGGTCTTCCTTTCCTGGTTCATCTCTATTTCTGAGCCAAGTGGGCTATGAAACTGGATGCCTCTGTCAGGGTGTAGGCTCAGGAGCTGTGGACATGAACAAGAGGAATTATAATTCAAGGCCAGAGTAGTTACCCCAGAGAGATGTCTAGATAGGGCTTCAGAAGCTTTGAGACATACTACTGTGAACTGAATGGGCACCCATTGGCTCTGTACATGATTAATGAGCTCCTGCCTTGTGCCAGGCGCTTGCCAGTTTCATAGGCTGCAAGGACCTGTAAGTGGGACACGCTCCTCAGACAGGCTGTGCTTCAGGGAGAGAGCTTCTGAACAACATTGAAACAGCTTCATGTGAAGGTGTGAGACATTCTGGTTGGACAATAAAAATGCCCCAAACACAGCTTTCCAGGGAGTGCCAGCTTTGGGATAGGGTTCCAATTTCCTCTTCCTCTCTAAGTTTGAATCAGGCTGGAATTTGGGGCTGGCCAAAGAACACTATGTCCTGTCCCTGGAGACTCAACCCAGCAACCCTGACTTTGGGGACAATGCTGTCTTGTGTTTTTAATTTCTAAAGATTTTCAGTTTTTTCTTCTTTCAAAAGATTTTACTTTTTTATAGCAAAAGTGAGCAGAGAGTGTGAAGACAGTTCCTTGCCCGCCCCATGCACAGCTTCATCCCTTCAGCATTTCCATCACAGTAATGACTTACTTATTTAAAATCAAGGCAAACACTGTAGGCTTGGGGTGGCGGGGAGCAGGCACTGCTAGGTAGGAGCTCTTGTCTAACGGATACAGAGCCAGGCACTTAACTCCCAGAACTGGGAAAAAGATGAGCACTGTAAACTGGAAACCAAGTCTGCCTCTGTTTAGTTCTATCCCAAGGCCTCTCCAGCCTCTCCATCGTGTCCTAATGTCCTAAAATCCAGTGTACATTTTGCCTTGCTGTGTATGGACTTCATGCATTCTTATTTCATGTTCTGGTTAGTGTCCTTTCCTTAGGAGTGACCTGGATCAAACTCAGGTTGTCACTATTATCCCTTACTACCACACACAGGAGCACACAGGCATCCTTCCACATCTACGCACGATTGTGAGTTTACCCGAGGGATAGCATGAGGATTTTTGAATTTTTAATTGACTTTTTTCTTCCTCCCCTTTGATGTTTTTGAGATGAGGTCTCACTTGTAGCCCATAAAAATAATGACAACTAATAATTAATAATGACCCTCCTACCTCAGCCTTGTCAGGGCTGGGGGCACAAGCCTGTACCAAGGTCCACCTCCTCGAGATACACATTTTATGGATTTTACTTGACCTTCTGTGGTTTTTAACATCCTTGTATTGAGGCTGAAGCTATCCTCGCTCCTATGGGTTCTGGACAAGAGTTGTTGGGTCACAGTCTCAAGCCTTCTGATCCAGGCCTGGAAAGGACTTGGGTGGTAGCGCCTGGAAGTGGAACCCGTCAGCTTGTCTCCATGCACTCTCACAAACTCACAGACACTTAAAGCCATAAGGTACCCAGGACTCTGTTTAGGTTTCTAGCAACACTCATTAACTTCCTGCAAGTTTGCACTCTTTACTTAGGAAGACATTTTAGAGATCTCTTCCAGCGAGTTGGAACTCTCTCTAGGCTGCCTATGTCTGTCGCCTAAAGCATTGGCAGCCTGAGGCTGATGAGGGGTCCTGAGCTTCCTAATGTTTCAGGGATCTTCTTTCTGGGTCTCATCAGGCTCAGTAGCAATGCCCCACTGTCTGGAGAAAGCCCATTGCTAGGAGAGTGGAGAAGTCACTGGGAATGGCCTTGATCTTAATCCTGCAGTGTGTCTGAAGTAGAAATTCCTGCAACTTGAATTTAAGCCTTTATTTTTTAAAATTTTATTTTGGGTGTGTGCACATATGTGTGCATGGCATGGCACACGTGTGGAGGTCAGAGAACAACTTAAAGGACTTGCTTCCTTCCTTCTACCACGCAGGTTCCCAGGATCATTTGGGTTCTGAGGATCAAACTCAGGTTGTCAGGCTTGGTTGATGCCAGGTGCTTTTAACCTCAGAACTATCCTCTTGGCCTCCAGCCTGACCCTCCTGTACTCTTCTTGGGACCTTTGTGGCTATTGGGGAGCTCTGTCTGGGTTGAGACTCTGATTTGGAGATGTTTCTAGCACTGGCAGCAGCTACAATGCCATTCTTGGGCCTGCTTGAGCATCAGAGTGGTCTTGTCCAGGTGATCCCGTCCCATTCAAGACAGATATTCCTGCTCAAGGATGCTCAAATCGGGCGTGAAGTGGAGGGCATCGAGCTATAGAGTCACCCTTTCACCTGCCGGCAAGAACATCCCGTAGGCTTGAGAAAGTACCTGTAGGGTGCCTGGGTCTGGCTGTGGGTAAGAAGATGATGATATAAAGATTCATGGAGTACTGGTGACTGTCCCAGCATCGTTGAGGGTTAGGAAGCTCTGAAAGACGGGGCTGTGAGGGTAAAGAGCAGGAAGGGTGTTCTGGAGCAGGCAGGACTGGGCCTTTGGGAAGTGTAGAGATGAAGACCCAGGTCTCTAGGTTCCAAGGCGACCCCTGGCAGGGCTGTGTCTCCTTTCTTGGGACACTCTGGCTGCCTGTAGTTGAAATCAGACCAATTGGGCTTAGACCCTGATTCTATCAATGGTCAGCTATGCCTCCTTAGCCCAGTCACATTCCTCTCTAGGCCTACTATATCTTAAAAAGGTAACAATTGTAGTGCCTTCTGTAGGCTTGGTAGAGGGTTGCTTGAGGCAGCTTTTGTGGAGATGCTATGAAGGTAACATAATTACCGGGCCTGAAGTGATGGCTAGAGTGGCCTTTGGTGTGTGTGTGAAGCCAGAGATACATCCCTAGTGCAGCTCATAGGGTTCAAAACAGGCTCAAGGTGTGCCTGGGGAAGGGCCCTGTATCTACTTGTATCTCCTTGGAGGAGGCTGTCTGTAAAGAGCATTTCTTTAGAGACATGGGCAAATGTGTCATTCTGCCCCCCCCCCCCCCCCGTTTGGAAGGTGACCCTGCTGTCATCAAACAAGAGGAGAGCCAGGGGGGCAGGGGCATGCTCCCTGTGCAATGTTTGGGCACGTCCTCATGGCGCCCTTTCTCCCTGGGTAATTGATGGTTCGTTCCTCTCTCCACAGAGCAGACTGCAGTGGGTACATGGGGACGGCTGGGCGGGCGCCGTGCAGACGGTTGGAACCCACTCCAGTCTTCCTTGGCAATTTATCCCCTGTCAGACTTGTTCTTTTGGGACATAAAACAAGTTCCCTGAGAATGACAGGAACTGTCCAGGTAAAGCTTCTTCAAGGGCTAATTTGCCTGTCTTCATCCAAGCCAGAGTCATGGAGGAGCTTTGGCAACCACTGGAGCAGCCATAGCACCAGCACAGGCTCGGGTCCTAGGTGATGGGGCTGCAGAGGCAGAAACAGAGGCTTCCAGATCACACTGCCAGAGTCTGGTCCAGATTGAGTCCCACCCCTCTCCACATGCCACCTCAGGGCTCTCACAGAGCCTGGAGCCCGGGGCCTAGGGAGTCTCTGCAGCCTGGAGCCTGGGGCCTAGGGAGTCTCTGCGTGGATTCCAGAACACTAAGCCCTAGAGCAGGAAAAAGAATTCCTACTCCGCCTTCATTCCCTGAGCCTCTAATTACAATTATACACAGCAATCCCTTCAATTATCATGGAAGGCGATAAGCCAGCCTAGCATTCTCGGTGCAGTGATTTTATAGAAATCACCGTGTGTGTGGAATAGGGTAGTTCTGGATATCTTGAAATAATACTGTTTTGTTCACCACACCTCAAAATGACAGTCGTTATTAGTGCTAGATCTCAGGATTTCAGGCACAAATAGAAAAGGGCACACATCACTGCAGCGTTCTAGAAAGTACGATAAGCACATTTTACTGCCATGGTTTTCCTTTCTAGTCGACTATGCATGTACTTATTTGTGTGTGTTGTGAGTGTGTATGGAGTGTGTGGTGTATATGGGTGTGAGTGGTGTGTGTACTTATTTGTGTTTGTTCATGTGGGGTGGTACGGGTGCCCATGTGTCCCACCCAGCCTGTGTGTGGGGATCAGAGGATACCCGTGGGTGTGGGGTCTCACTTCTCCTTGACTAACTTGGCGAGCACATTTCAGCGTCTCTTTGCTGCAGGCTCGGTGGCTAGGGAGTTCTGGGCCTTCTCAGTGTCCTCTCCATCCTTTGACATGGCTTCTGGGGGTCAGAACTCAGGTTCTCAATCTTATGTTTATACCCACGAAACCACCCCAACAATCCCCGTCCCCAGGTTTTATCTTTTCGTTTGTTTGTTTTTGATAGAGGGGTTCTCTGTGAAACAGTCCTGGCTGTCCTGGAACTCACTCTGTTGACCAGGCTGACCTTGAACTCACAAAGATCCATATTTATGCATTTTAAATAGGTTTCTCTATAAAGAGGTCAGTAGGCTTTGTCAGGGGCTGAAGTAGTCCAGAGCAGGAATAAAGAGGAAGAATACTCCCTGCGCCCAGGGAGAGTGTGTTCACAGGCTGGCACAGGCTGTTCTGATCACCCTTACTACCAGGTACTAACAGTCTCTTCATCAGGTAGACCACAGTGGGCAGTAAGTGTACTTCTGGCACCTACCATTGCATACCTTGTCTTCCAGGCTGCTGGGGTGAGGGTGGGGTGGAACATGAGGCTGCATACTCAGTAGCTCTGCAATGAGGCCCTTCTCCTGAAGTAACTTGATTTGCTATCCTGGAAAGGCTTTGTGGAGATGGCATTTGATTTGGACCTTGAGACTTGGGAAAAGAAGCATATTTAACAAAGGAACTAGAGCCCAGAGAGCAGACAGCTCCAGAGAAGATCACAGAGAAAACACAGAGGGAGTGGGGCCTGTATGGGCACAGGCTGGCAGCCTAGGGACCAGGCCTTTGGGAGGTCAGTTAGGGGTCAGAGTCAGACCTGATGCTTGATATTGAAAAACAATGGGAGAGATTGAGGCTGGAGGCTAGCTGAGGGGTGTGGAGAGTGGATCTGAGCCCACCAGAGTCATCATAGAGACAGGCAACCCGCTAAGGACTCGCATGGGAGGTCCATTGGCTTATGTGTTGGGGTAGACTCTGGGTTTGAACCCCAGCTCAGTTTTTTGTTTTCTGGCCTAGGTACATCAGTTATGCGTGGGAGGTTTAGCAGAGTCTGGGTGGAAACAGCACGTGGCCTGCAGTGCCCTGCATGTGAGTGGAGATAGGCACTAGAGCTCAGCCCAGGGCCTGGATCAGAGGCAGTGCAGGTTCCTCACAACTTAGCTCACATTCATTATCTGTGATAAACAGACCGTGTTCCTGGTGGCCTCCTAAGTGGGAAAGGGGTCAGGAGAGGCGAGAGGCGAGGACAGGCCTGAGATTTCAGAGGAGCACTGGGGCCTGTGCAGTCTGACATCTAAAGTCAGCTCAGGAGCTGTCTCCCCGAAGCCTCCAAAGACTGGGGCTGGGGCCACTTCCTCTAGTGAGGCCAGATCTGGTCCAAATCCCTGGAAGTGTAGGAATGAAAAGTCCCTCTCCCAGTAGGGGACCTAGCCCCAGGACTAGTGGGGAAGGAAGGGCTTAGAAGGAACATTAAGAGCTCTACTCTGGTAGGAGGGGTGAAGGGCCTTTGGAGCTGCACATATAGTGACTAACGTGCCAGGACCAGTTGGGCTAGCCTCAACTAGCCTCAGCTAGCCTCCAGCCTCAATCTCTTCCGTTGTTTTTCACCAGGAACAGTTGGGCTAGGTGGCTATGAGGTCTCTGAATCCAGGGCCTGACTCTGAACACTGGTCACACTCTAGGGTTTTGGAATTTTTTTTTCCAGCAAGGGTCTCATGTAGCCCAGGCTGGCCTCAAACTTTGTGTAGCTGAGGATGTCTCTCGATTTATTTGGTGTTGAGGATAGGACAGGGGTCTGGTGCATGCCAGGCAAGCACACTACCAAATGGACTATACCCTCAGGCTATGGTCCTAAATGCTCCACACTGTACCCTGACTCTGCCTCCTCCCTGGTTGTGGCATTCCCACAGCTTGGCTCAAGGGATCTTCCTGCCGGAGAGGAAGTCTGCCCATGGCAGACGATCAATTTGCCACATTTCGTAGACCATGCAGAAGCATATTTGGGGGTTTTAATCTTCTTAATAAATCGTTCTCAGATTGTGCACGATTAAACCCCCGGAAAATTCATGAGCACGCTGAGAATAAAGACCTCGCTGGGAAGGTCTGACAGGAGCAACACAGTGAACACAGCTTCTAAACTGGGTCAGCGAAGCCTCCGAGGCCTGTGCACGACGTTCTTGTGGCCCTCCCCAGGCCTATAAATTAATCATGCACACAAAGAGGGCCTTGTCCATTCTCTTCAGTGCCAGGGGTTGTGTCTCTGCCCACTGACTCCCTCCTCTCTCCAACCAACCAGTGAGGCATTTCAGCTTCTGCCCTTTGTAATTCCTGTCTCCACAGTAAGGTGGGTATACATTTCAGTAAGAGAGATGTAGGTTAGATAGGGGGAAGAACTTCCTGGCTGACTGCAATGTGGTCACTGGAGTCACATTGGAGTAAGTAAGTTGTACAGGTAACTCAAAGATGCTCTTTCCTGTAGGAGTTCAAGGTCTATCAGGCTCTGCCCCATTGTGGGAGCTCTGGGATACTGCCTATGACAGAGGTGGCCTCAGGACCTGGCCTGAACGTGCCTCATTCTGAAAGAGTTGGCACCCCTGTGCTTAAGTGACCCAGTGAATGAGATCAAACTAGCATCCTTAGGGCAAACCCTCTCTATAGTCTGGAAGGGAGCTGATACCAGCAGGCTCCAGCTGACCTCAGTCCTAGCTTAGGAATGTGGCTCAGCTGATAGAGTGCTTGCCTAGCGTGTATGAGGCTCCAACTTCCCTCCCCAGAACTGCATAAAATCAGGCTTAGTGGCATATACCTGTGATCCCAGCACTCAAGAATTAGAGGTTGGAAGGTCAGAGGTTCAAGGTTTTCCTTGGCTACAGAGTAAATTTGAAGCTAGCTTGGACTACATGAAACCCCTTTCTTAAGAAAAGAAATCTCAGTGGGCTCACCTTATACCCCACATCTACTGCCTATGGGGATCCCAGTCAGGGAGCCCAGATGGTCCCTTCTCTGGGAAACCTTTCTGGATTGCCCCTGAGTGTTGGTCATTGATAGTTACTTCTCTTCTGTTTCCTTGGCCTCACCCTCTGTGTGCATCCCCTGGGGGACCCACACCTGTCACACCCCTGTCAGCTCTCTAGGGACAGGGGCTTCATTGGAGCCCTCTTAGACACACACAGTGTCCCTTCCTAGACCGTGTTAGAACTTGCTTGCATACCAGTTCCTGGGACTTGCCCCATACACCTTGGGGTGGGTGCTAAAAGCTCAGCTTCCCAGTGACAGTTGTGGGAATCCTGGAGAGGGGGCAGAGGCCTTGGCAGGCCCGGCTGGACCTGACTTGACTTTGTTAGATCTCATGTTTAGGGTTTTTACTCCTTTTCTCTGGACCCACTAACACCTGTCATGCTAGGTTTTAGGAGGGAGTGAGATAGCCTTTGGCATAGGAGCCCCACACTGAGACACTGTGGCCCCGGGCAGCCCCTGTGCATTGTCACCAGCCACACCTGTCTTAGCACAAGCCTGGGCAGGTAAGCCATTTGGACTGAAGTGCAGGTCTGGGCCAGCAGTAAAGATGGGATGCATCATCAGCTCCATAGGGAAAGGATGGAGGCCACGCTCTGGTGGATGCGGGGCATGGGACATCCAAGAGGAAGGACTGTGATGGTTCAGCTTTAGAGGAAACAGATGGTGACAGCCTGAGAAGACCAAGGACAGCCTCATGCTCTGGCCAGGTCAGCATGCCTACCTGATGGCTGGGCCACTCTCTGCTCTTGCTGCTTAGAGAGCCGAGCACTGTCCCTTATGAGAGAGCACACATCAGCTCTAGTGAAGCCATGGGGTCCTGGCACGTTAGTCACTATATGTGCATGTAGGTGCTTACACATGTGTGTGAGTATGAATGCGAGGGTGCATGTGTGTGTCATGTGATTGAGAGGGCAGGACAGGCTGGCCTTTCCCTAGTGTTGTCCAGGCTGGCTTCAATGCCTCAGGAGGTCAGCAGGTGGAGGAAGAGAGCTGAGAGCCGCTGTGAGAGTGTGGGTAAAGAAGGCCTCTGGGCTGCTCACTAGATGACCCTGACTCAGGGACTAAAAATAATACCAGAGTCCACACAGACTAGAGAATATGGCAGGCTCTCTCATCCCCTAAACTCACTTCAACTAGTGTTGACTGAACCAGGATGAGACCACTTTCTGAGGACCTACTGTGTGCGGGCTCCTGCTGGTCCCTAGAGTTGTGAGAGTGACTATTAGCCTTGCTTGTGGCAGGGAAGCTGTCCAAGAGAGAGGTCAGGACAGTAAGTAGCATATGGCATAATGGAGACTTCTGTGAGTAGGGGACCTTGGAACTTGGCCTTGGTGAGGGAACGATGTCCCTCTGGTGAAGGCACTTTAGTAAGAAGCCAGTTTGCAGCTGCACCACATAATACAGGCTCCTTTGAGAATTCTCTTAAGGACTGCCCTCAGATCATCCCAACCCTGCCCTTTGCTGTGTGCTTTTTCTTGATCATACCTCCTGCCCAGCTCACTCTCCTCTCTAGATCCTAAGATGCCAAGTCTCAGAGGAGAGGAATACAATAAAAATGAGAGGTGGTCGCTACGGAAACTTTACGGAGCAGGAGGGGGAGGGGACCAGCCCTAGTGGTTGGGGAGGGGGGAGTGGGGGGCCGGGCTGGCCCAGGCCACTTGGAGTGACTATACTGAGCTAGGGGGCTGGTGTCAGACGAAAGAGGCAGCTTGTGGTTTGAGGAGGGGGTCTCATCTTCTGCTTAGCTCTGAGCTTTTGGGTCATATGTCACTTGGAGCAGCCAGGGCTTCCTTACAATAGTCTTTCCATAATGATGTCTTGAGTCCACTGTTCTGACATAGAAAAATGATGTGCACTGGGACTGGACAGCTTACAGACCAGCTTCTCACATGTCTCATCCAGTCATGTGAGAGTCCTGGAAGGAAGCTGTCTGTGGAGCAGAACTGTGAGTCCAGACAGTGAGTCAGGAAATTTACCCCACAGGACACAAGAGGTGAGACTGGGCTCTCAGGCCGCCAGCCCCTGATTCTCTGGGCTCTCCCTGCTGCACAGCTCAGCATGGAGCCCTGTGCTCCTTGCCACTTCTACCCTTTCTTCCCTCCTTCAGTAACCCCCACTCCCAGGAAACCACCATCTGCTTGCAGTATGACCTTAGGGAAGCTGCCTCATTTCCCTCTCTGTGGAATGGTTACAGTACCTTTTGGCTTCTAAAGGTTTTTGTGAAGCTGAAGACAGACATTCCTGTGACATATAAGTTGCATCTGAACTTGGCATCCCTTGGCATATGTGGGGCTGAGTGTAAGCTTTGAAAGACTTGTGGGCACCAGGACTTGTCAGCTGATAGGTGGAGGCAAGAGAGAGGCCAGAGCAGTGGGGCCCTCTCTATTGAGCCCAAATGTTCAAGGTTCAGGGCTTAACTGAGCCCTGAGTGACACTTGGCCTGTGTAGAATGGGAGCCAAGCCTTCAATTCCTCCAGGGAGAGAAGCAGTGAGCCAAATGCATTATTAAATGGCAGAAAGGCAGCACTCTCATGAAAGATAATAGGGAAGTATATTGATGGGTTATGAATCATGGAATGAGAGGGGGAGATAAATAATTTCTGAGCTATGGTGGAGGTGCAGGGCCTCTGGCCTGGCTTTGCTGAGAGCTTGGGAGGGTTATGATGCCCAGGGCTGGAGGTCTTGAGGTCTGAAGTCTATATATGTCCAAAGTACATATACATGTGTGCATACATGTACCCAGTGCTTTACTGTATACTCAAAAGAGATGTCCCACCCACCTTCTAATTGACACTGGTCATGTACTCTCTGCCCTGGAGGCTGAAGTTGCCAGGATGAGCCAGGGAGTCAGGGACCTGACCCTCAGGGAAAACACATTGCACTAGCTGACTGTGATGAGTCTCAGCACACAGTGCATTGAGGAAAGGCGTGTGCCCTGAGAGAAGAGGGTGGATTAGGGAGGAAGAGTGAGTGGAGGTCATCAGGTAGCTTGAGAGAGGTGTGTCAGAAAGGGGGCCTCAGCAGGCCTGGGAGGTTGGCAGAAGGATTCTGCACTTGCCCACTCTGCTTGCTGAATGCTGAATAGACTCTAGATGTGTGTAGGGGAAAGAACTGAGGGCTATGGGGCTCTCCTGAGCTAGACACAGTGGCTCCATGGCCCCAGGTGATTCTGTGAAGATAGAGATAGGCTGATAGACACAGCTGGGTGCTGGAGGTTGCAAGAGTCAAATCTAGGAGCCTTGCTTATGTCCTGGGTCACAGGAGACTTGAGGAGCCCATGATTGATGAGGGCTGGGATGGGAAAGTGTAGCGAGCTAGGAGAAATGAAAAATGGAGACTGGCTAAGACCAGATCTGGGTGCCTTCAGCCTTGTTGCTGAAAGACACTGGACTTGCATGTGGCCCTGTTTTCTTTGCATTTGGAAGTCAGTCAGCAGCTTAGTAACCTGGGAAAAATGATAAATGATATTAGGGCAACTCAGGGTTCTAGCAGGGCCAGGCTGTGGAGTCTCTTCACTAACGCTGTGTCTGTGACCGAGACTCCTTGTGTCCACCTCCAAGGGCTTTATAAGAGCTCGCTAAATGAATACTGCTTGGCAGTGACTGAGTACTGTGTTGGGTTATTAAGGGGGGCTGTGTGACCCTGCTCATGGCATTCCCTCTGGGCCTTAGCCTCCCAGCAGGTCTGACCTCCCTTGTGCCAGCTGTGTTTAGCACAGGAGGAGGATGACCAGAGTACATGGCCAAGCTTGGCAGTGCTGTCTTGGAAGAGACTGTATCCCTCTTAGCCTTGTAAGGGAACACCATGCCTATCAGAGGCCTATCCTATAAGAGGATCTGATCAAGTCAGGGATCCCAGAGACCAGGACAAAGGGGCCAGTCAGGGTGCTTTCCGGCCTGAGCTGACCTGCTGGGAAGCCTGAGGCATCAGTGGAGAACTCTGCAAACTGTGTTCTAGGCCTCATGTTACCCTTCTATGCTGTGATGTTTAGAAACCTTGCACACAGGTGCTAAGGTGGAGAACAGGCCGTAGAATCATTTCTGTTGAGCAGCAGGTGTGACTGACCTTCAGTGTTATTCATGGGCCAATCTCCTGCTGTAGAAACATTTAGTCAAACCCACCGTGGGGGTTTATATCTGTACTCTTGGTGCTTGAGTGGTGAGGCAGGGTCTTTGGGAGGTTTAGGAAGTTCTCACTCCACAGAATGAGGCCCTTCTCCAAATTGGCTAACCTGGGCTCTAAGTTGAGCCTAGGTACGTGCCATTTCTAACACTCACCCCCGGACCATCTTAAAGCCCTCTGGCTGAGGTAAAAGACAAAGATTTTGTCAGGGTGCCTCACCAGGCAAGGGAGTGCACTGACCATGATCCTGGATGCTCAGTAGTTGCTGGCCTGGCTGTACCTTGGAAGAGCTCATAGGTTAGGAGGCCAATGTAAGTTGAATAAAGGCCAATGTAAGTTGCTCACGAAGAAACTCAGCAAGCTAAGGTCAGAGGGAGCAGGTCCAGAAAGTTCTGGCATTACCTTCCATCTTCCTGGGCAAGGACTATAGGGAACAGAAGGTGCCAAGGGTGTCCCTGGTGCAGGGTGCAAAGGGGGTCAGTGCCATCAAGACCATGTCAGGGCTCTTGCCTATGTCTTCTGGGCTCTTAGAGAGGGCCAGCCAGAGGTTAGTCCCCTGCCTTGGCACTGTAGTCAAGAGAGACCTGAGGTAGTCCCCAGCCCTGTGTCCTGATCAGAAGGTGGGAGGCCCCTAAAACATTTTTTTAGTTTCTAGGTGTGGAATGCAACTCTGGAGAAGGGCCAAAGATTAGTTCTGTAAGGTAGGCATTCCTTGTTGCGGGAGGCTGGGCAGTTTGACTTTCTCTCATACCTTGTGGGTTGTGCTGGATCATTCTCTCTTCATCTTCATACCTGTTGACCATAAATCACCACAAGAGATTCATCTGGGGATATACAGCCATGTTTGCTGGTTTCCAGGTTGACCTTGAACTTTTTTTCCTTGGCCCCAAACTTTCCGCTCCTTCCTGTTTGAGTAGGCACTGAAACTGTAGGGCCCCAGCCCTTCCTCTTGCCCCAGTAGAATTTCCAGGCAAAATGCTGTTTCCAGGGTGGGGGCAGGGCGTTATTGTTCACTCTCAAAGGGCCTTGAGGGGTGAAGGAGGCAGAAGATGCATTTAACTCTTATATGGGCTTAGGATGCCAGTGGTAAGTTGAGGGGTCCACAGGCTCCTGGGAAACTTGCCCCAGTTTCAGTACCTTCAGTGGCTTGCACTTCTCTTGGGGGACTAAGGACAGGCATCCATTGTTCAAGAGGCCTGAAAGTGTGCTCCAGTCAAGCAGGAGGCAGGAGCTGTGACTGGGAGACTTGATCAAAAGCAAATGGCAAAGAGAAGGTACTTATCCCATCCACCCATCCACCCATCCACCCGTCCACCCGTCCACCCATCCACCCATCCATCCATCCACCTACATATCCATTCATTCATCCACCCATCCACCCGTCCACCCATCCATCCATCCACCTACATATCCATTCATTCATCCATCCATCCACCCGCCCATCCATCCATCCACCCACCCATCCATTCATTCATCCATCCACCTATCCATCCATCCATCCACACATCCACCCACCCACCTATCCATCCACCCATCCACCCACCCACCCATCCATCCACCCACCCACCCACCCATCCATCCATCCACCCACCCACCCACCCACCCATCCACCCATCCACCCACCCACCTATCCACCCATCCATCCAACCATCCATCCATCCATCCATCCATCCACCCACCCACCCACCCACCCACCCACCCACCCACCCATCCATCCATCCATCCATCCATCCATCCATCCATCCATCCATCCACTAAAGGCTGACTTTCAATCAGTCTTGCAAAAAGTCAAGAATGTTCCCTGACCTGACCAGTCCCAGGCTGCCTTTGGAACATAGTGGCTAGCCATATGTCACCTGGAAGAAAGCCCTGGTCTCGAGAAGAGAGGTGAAGTCACTTGCCCCTGGGCCTGTAGCTGTCCTTTGAGAATGTCAGCTTTGAGCCCCGCTTTCTTCCCATACCCTATCCATCAGACAGACATCAGATCACTGTTTGCAATGGGACCTGGCTGTGAATAAAATTACTAAGGCCAGAGCCCTTATTAAGATTTAGAGAGAAACATGTTAGGAAACACGTTAATACACAAATGAGGAGGTTTCAGGAGATTAAAAAAGTTTAAGAAAATAAATCAAAGCAGAAGCACATCCCAGGGAGACTGGAGCAAACTGACCTGGTAGTCAAGGGAAGGCCTCTGAATGTGTGGTGTCAGAGCTGGAGATGCTTCATCTTGTTACTGAGTTGGAAGAGGCCGCATATACAGAGGGCCTGGGATGGAGTGTGTTTGGCTGGCCAGTACTCAAAATCCTGGCTGGGGTGTATGTATACTTACGATCTTAACTATGCAGGAGGCTAAACCAGGAAGGTTAAGTTTGAGGTCACCTTGTGCTGCATAGCCATACTGCCTAGAATTTTAGGGGAGGAAAGTAAATAGTAGGCTGGAATTCTTGCTCATGCATGGAGTTCTTAGGCATAGCATCTGTGAAACAGGTTTTACACTGACAACCCTCCCTCAAAAAAAAAGGAATTCTTGAATCTATATATTCCTCCCCCCCCCCAAAGATTTAGATTTTGTGATGCTGGAATGTATTTCTGAATGGGCACCCCAACCCAGCCTTGTACCTGCAGGCTTACATTATGAGAACCAGCCCTTTAATAGCTGTACAGAAAGGGCCAGGGGACCTGTCCCTATCTCTTCTGATTTTTTTCTTAATACAGTGCAGACCTGTCCCAAGTCCCCAGCCTCAGTTCTGCACACTGTTCCCACTGATGTTCCACTGACTCCTAGGAATGTCTTTCCTTAGGCTGTTTTCTCCTCTCAGAATGCACCCTGTTCTCTCCCTTGAGGCTCCTAAGTAGCCTTCTGGCTCAGTGCCTATGACCCTTTCCTTCCCACAGTCTTCCAAGATTTCCCTCACCTCGATTCTCTCCCTGCTGACTGTGGGTCTGGTGGGCTCCTTTACTTCTTTCTAAGGCTGCTACTACTTCTCCCAAACATGAGTCTACCCACCAATGAGTATTTGCCTGAGGCTGCTGTGATCTGATCCGATGTTCTCTGACTCTCCTGGGGGGCCCAGAAAGGTGTGGTACTGCCCTCAGCCCTCCCACCCAGCACGGAGGAGCTAATTCCTTACCCCAAAGCCTAGCCCTAACTCTTGCAACATGAGCTACCTGGCATCAGGTACAGGGATGGTTCAGCTGTCCTCTTTCCTGGGCTCCTGAGAGGCAGTGAGGCTCCTCCCCTTGGAACCCAGGCCAGTACCAGTCCTCCAAGGGTTGGCAGATGATCACACTGGCATGCCTGAGAAAGGAGGAGGCGCTCTGACCTCACACTGAGACCATATGGTACCTCCTCTGGTGGCCTGGTGGGTGTATTAGACCAGTCTACATCCATCACACATGTAGAGGAAGAAACTGGAGACCTGAGCCTGGTGGGAATGGGAAGAGGGCATGAGGGATGGGTTGGGGCCCACTTGGAGCTGAGCAGGCTTTTTGGGTCAGGGCGCGGGAGGCAGCCCAGAGAGAGCATAGCTTCAGGCCAGGCCATCTGGGCAGACAGAGAGCACAGACTTCCAGGGTTGGAGAACAATGAGTGCCAGTGATGTTGGTAGACAGCAGAGCTTGAGACCCTGAGCTTCCGGCTGCTTTTGAAGTGGGACCTTGGCCTGGGGGAGGGGAGGGGGGACATCACATGCTAGGCATTATGGTTCTGCCAGAGAAAAAGCAGCCTGGGTAGCTGAGCAGGTGTCCTGGTGAAGCTTCAGCTTAGCCTCTATCTAATGTGGAAGAGCCATTTCCTCCACTCAGGCTCACTGCTGGGTGGGACGGCTGAGGACAGGTATAACCCTCTGCTGCTGGGGATTGGGTGCTGGATTTAGGTGTCTCTAGATTAGACAGAGCCTTCCTTTGGGGGCCTGAGCCTCTAGGTCCCATCACTTCAGTTGTCACCTGCACCTTAATGTTTACAGGGGACAGGAATTGGGTTCCTTCTCTGGGTTTATAGAGGCTTAGGAGTGGTTTAGAGGATGTTTTTTAGATACCCATAGAACCTTAGGGGTGTGGGCTCAGCTATGTCATTTCCACAGACTCAGAGATTGCTGTGCTTAGATGCAGTCCTCTCCCAGGACCCCATCCCGTCAGTGCAGGTGGCTTGTTTGAAAGGCACTCATATTTCCCGAGGCAAGCTGGCTTCAAGAGCTCAAAAGTCCACACCTGACTGTTTCCTGTTCTTCCAGCCTAGGGTCTTACCTGCTCCACCTCAGCCATTTTCTACAAAGGATATCATTAAATTTGTGGGTGGCTTTTAGGAGGGAAGTTGGAGGCCGCAGTGGATGTCTTTCTGGCTCACGGTACTCAAGCAAGACCTCCTTTGGGGGTTGAGCCCTTCCACTTTGGACATGGAACCAGGCTCTGCTTCCCTCTCATCCTGCTCCTGGTCTAGCCTTATTCCTGTATAAACAGTGCATGCAGGAAGCTGTCATTGCCTGTTAGACAGACAGCATCCTGAGGGGGAGGCTGAGATTGTAGCTATTAGTGTTCAGGCTCAGAAGAGTTAGAAGTGGAGCCTGGCTGAGGAGGCCAGGTATGCAGAGCTGTGCCTGCTAGGGGCTTCCAGTCAGTGCTGCCTACTCCGTCCAGACAGGAAACCCAACAGGACTGGACTCTCCAGACACCATTGTGTGGGGCTTGGAGTGAGCACTGTTAGAAACTCACTTCCTCCTTACCGTGTCTTCCCAGCCCTAGAAAATGCCTGTAAATCCCAAGCTGTTGCCCTGTCCTCATAGACATACATGTTAAGTCTTACTCAGCCACAAGACCTTTACAACATCTGGTCCCTTGGGTAGAGGCTCTACTGCAAGCCCTGCTAACTTAGGGAATTTATTCTGTCTTGACTCCAGTATTGTTCTGGAAAACCCGTAAGCTAGGTGACTGGGATATTCAGTGATAGACTGTGTGTAGGATGCCGTGAGTAGGATCTGCCGTGGATGCTTGTGAAGGTGGGTCAGCTACTACAATTAGCATGAAACCCAAACTCCAGTCTTCTAACAGGCCCTAGGTCAGACTGTGACCCTGCAGTTCCTGATCTACTCTCCATGCATGGGTGTGGCACCTGCATGAACCCTAGTGCCTGAGGAGGCATTAGATCATCTAAACTGTGGTTGTAAATGGTTGTATGAACTCTTTTGTGGGCACTGGGGATCTAACTTGGGTCCCCTGGAGCAGCAGCCACTGCTCTTGATAGCTGAGCTTAGCTCCCCAGCCCTAACACCTCATTCTTGGTGCTGTTTCCTTTCTTGCAAAATGCTCTCTGGGTGAAAGCCAGGTCCATCGGACATCATCAAACTGAAGCACTTAGTGACTTGTCCTAGCATTCCATTGGTATTGTTAAGCTTTTTGAAGGTAATCTTAGTCACATGCTTCCCCCACCTCTACTGGCCTTCACAGCCCCCCCCTTCCCCCATGAGGTTTCTCTGTGTAGTTCTGGCTGTCCTGGAACTAACTCACTTTCTTGGTCAGGCTGGCTTTGAACTCGCAGAGACCTCCCTGCCTCTATCTCCCAAGTGCTGGGATTAAAGGCATATGCTACCACCACTTGGCTGGGCCTTCTAACTTAATGCCCTAGTAAGACTCAGGACTGTCTTGGGGCTGGTTCCTCTTCAGATCTGGCATTGGCCTGGCACACAGTGTACTTGGCCTTTTAGCACAGCTCTGAAGGTGCTCAGCCCTTCCTTCCTTGTGGGTGGAGTGCAATTTGCTGTTGGTTTTTTGGCCTTGAAGGTCTTCCCAGGAGCCTAGTGGCATTGTATCAGTGGAGCAAGTGACAGAGCCTTTGTGGGCAGAGGGAAGGCTGCTTTGGGATGAATTTGGTATTTTTTTATTCTCCCTCTTTTTCCTCCTTTCACATTTATTTACTGTGTGGACCCGAGCATGCCAGTGCAGGTGTGGGGCCAGTGCAGTGGAGCCAGTGCAGTGGAGCCAGTGCAGGTGTGGGGCCAGTGCTGTGGAGCCAGTGCAGGTGTGGGGCCAGTGCTGTGGAGCCAGTGCTGTGGAGCCAGTGCAGGTGTGGGGCCAGTGCTGTGGAGCCAGTGCAGGTGTGGGGCCAGTGCTGTGGAGCCAGTGCAGGTGTAGGGCCAGTGCTGTGGAGCCAGTGCAGGTGTGGGGCCAGTGCAGGTGTGGGGCCAGTGCAGGTGTGGAGCCAGTGCAGGTGTGGGGCCAGTGCTGTGGAGCCAGTGCAGTGGAGCCAGTGCAGGTGTGGAGCCAGTGCAGGTGTGGGGCCAGTGCAGGTGTGGGGCCAGTGCAGTGGAGCCAGTGCAGGTGTGGAGCCAGTGCAGGTATGGGGCCAGTGCTGTGGAGCCAGTGCAGGTGTGGGGCCAGTGCAGGTGTGGTGCCAGTGCAGTGGAGCCAGTGCAGGTGTGGGGCCAGTGCAGGTGTGGGGCCAGTGCAGGTGTGGAGCCAGTGCAGGTGTGGGGCCAGTGTAGGTGTGGGGCCAGTGCAGTGGAGCCAGTGCAGGTGTGGGGCCAGTGCAGTGGAGCCAGTGCAGGTGTGGGGGCAGTTCTGTGGAGCCAGTGCAGGTGTGGGGCCAGTGCTGTGGGGCCAGTGCTGTGGAGCCAGTGCAGGTGTGAGGCCAGTGCAGTGGAGCCAGTGCAGGTGTGGAGCCAGTGCAGGTGTGGGGCCAGTTCTGTGGAGCCAGTGCAGGTGTGGAGCCAGTGCAGGTGTGGTGCTAGTGCTGTGGAGCCAGTGCTATGGGGCCAGAGCAGCTTCCAGAGCTCTAACTGAGGTCTTCAAGCTCTAAGCTACTTGATGCATCTTTTGAGGGAGGGTGAAGGTGGTGGTGGGGGTAGGTGAGATCTGCTTTGAAGAGTCCTGTTTCCAGCCTGGCACTTCCACATCCACTGGATCAAACACCTCACATGATGTTTTATCAGCTGGGGGAGTTGGAGACTACAGTCTGGAGAGATGTGTCACCTTCTCACTCAGGTGTCCCTCTGGCACCCAAGCTCCTAGATCAGGGCCTGGAAAGCAGGTCTGAGGCAATTACTGAAGGCTTCCCTGCTGGGAAACAGTCTTAGTGAGGAGGAGGAGGAGGAGGGCATTTTCTAAGTGCCCTCCCCCCAAACCTAGGCTCTGCCTGGGAGGCTGCTTTCTCTCCTTCCCAGGGTGGAAGCCACAGGGGTCCTGCTCACTAGCAGAGTACAGGCTGCAGGCTCTGGAGGATTGGTTCCAGATGCTCTGGTGGGGTGCAGGAAGCAGCTTTTGTTTGCCTTCTGTTTCTAGGATTCAGACCAGGAGGGGCTAGGTTTTTCCCTAGTCTTTGAGATCCTGCCTGGACACCATTCCCCATCAGCACCCACCATGGGCTTGTAGAAGTGCTGCGCTTGGCTCTTGGTAATGACTACTCCTTTCCCAGGAATTCAGAAGAGTGTGGTATATCCGCTCACTCTCTGAGATCGGGTGGGAGATTAATAGTGTCTCCTAGTAGGCAGGGAAACTAAGGTACAAAGGAATTGAGAGACAGAGGTAGAAATCAGGCCAGACCGTTGGAACCCGGCTGTGTACAGATGGGGTTCTGCTCCTCCAAGGCCATCAAAGTACTGCCTCTGGGGGCCAGGCCAGAGCCTGCTTTCTACTTATCAGCATTCGCTGTCCACAGGGAACCTAGCTGAGCAGGTCCGAAGGGAAGCAAAATGGTGAACTCTACTCTGACACTGAGACTTTGCAGGTGGAGACCTTCAATTTATAAAACTAGGATGGGTTAGCAGTGGAGCTCATTCACCCCCCAGAAATGCTAAGGTGTAGCAGGTTGGCACAGAGCCCACCTTTGTGGGAGGTGCTCCGAAAAGGGCTCTGCCCACGACCGGGCCTGGAATCCAATGATTGGGTGCAGATTACTGTAGCTGTCCCAGGTCGCTGTCTCCTAGCTGCCAACACTCCCAAGCTTTTCGTGAGGCTGGCCAACGTTCTGGAAAGAGGGACCAGAGGACCGGAGGCGGTGGACTCACTGCAGCTGGGTTTGGAAACTTGTCCTCTCTCTCCTTCCCCCACCCCCAGGTCCCAGGATGGCGCCTGGCTTCCAGCTGTGGTCCAGCCCCCCCCCCCCCCCTACTGACCTAGAGGCCCTCCCTTCCAGACTGAGGAGCTAGGAAGGGGGCTTCCCCTGTGAGGAGAAAATCCTGGCCTGGAATTCCTGCCTAGGCTGCCCTACCCAGCTCCAGAGTGTCTCAAACCACCTGTGACCCACCCATTCCTAGAGAGTTCATGCAACAACCTCTGGGCAAGACCGTATGCTATTACATTTTCTCTGTGACTGAGGCAAGTTACACACACACACACATACACAAACGTAAGTCAACACATGCATGTATGTACATGTGCATCTTTTACATCCTCAGTTTCCCCTTCTGTACTTGAAGGGATGAAAGTCTGGTAGGTGGTGTAGTTTTAATAACTTAAAAGATTAATGGGGACAAAGAGAAGAGAGAAGGGAGACCACCCAAGACCAGGATGGTCAGGCACTCCCTGTAAAGGAAGCAGACCCAAGAGAATGGAGGGAAGGAAGGGGCAGATTACTGGCCAGAAACAGAAGAGAGGGCCGAGAATGGGGTCACAGCAACGATGAGTTGTGGGGGTGGGGTCTTCCTCCCCTCAGCCTTGCTAGTCCTACTAAAAATGTCGGAGTGGGGAAAATTCAGGAACCCCTGGCGATGTATTTGGCGGATGGGGCAAATGGCTTGACAAAGTCCTCTGATTACACGGCTGTGTCTTATATTCTTTATGTGTGCTTGAAATACACAAAATAATCCTAATAATATGAAAGCAGGATTTATTGTAGATGAGACTACTTTTTGAATGTAAAGAGTAGCTAAGTATCTTAGACAAGAGTCAGGGAGAAATGACCAGATTGAGGGGTGCCTGAAGAGTTGTGTGGGACCCCATCCTTAAACCCCTAATTGCAGGTGCCTAGCTTTGGTGTGTATGCAAATATATACTCACCACTGTACTTGCTGTGACATGGGGTGCTCCGGGCGTCCTGGGTTCGGTGTGGAGTCTGAGACGCGGGCGTCGGGGATATGATCCTTCTGGGGTCCCTCGGGCGGTCCAGGGACAGTCCCGGACCCTGTCGCCCCGATGACTCCAGGCCAGGATTTCGCCTGCACTGACTTTCCGGGCGGGTGCCAGCTCGGCCTCCCGGGCCCGGGCCCCCGCAGAGGGGCCGGCTGCTCTAAGCGGGGCGGGGGGAGCCTCGGAGGAGGAGGAGTTGAAGCTACTTTGTAGGGCAGCCTTAGCCTCCGCCGCTGCTGCACCGTAGCGCGGGAGAGTGCGGGGCGCCCGCCGGGCGGTCCGGAGCGGCCGATGGGGCCGGTGTAAGCTCCCAGGCCTGGCCCGGTGCCCGGCGGGCGGCAGCATGTCCGCCGGTGGCAACGCCAGGAAGAGCACCGGGAGGCCGTCCTACTACTACCGGCTGCTGCGGCGGCCCCGGCTGCAGCGACAGAGGAGCCGCTCCCGCAGCCGGACCCGGCCCGCCAGGGGTAGGCGCCACCCCGACCCCGGTCCCTTAGTCCCTCGTTACCACCCTATCACCAGAGGCTGTCCCGGGGCACCAGGGAACTAACTGATGGTGCGCCTGTGTTTGTGGGTGAAGGCCCCTCATCTGGAGATACCGTGACTGACCTATCTCTTGCTCCAGCTTCTGTTGGTCTTTCTTGGGGAACCTGGGTCCCTAGTGTTTGCCAGGTACCAGGAGCAAGGAGAAGGGGCCTGATACCCAGTTTCCCCGCACCACTCAGATCCGCGTCCCATCTCACTGTGCATCAATTGACCCAGCGCCCAGGCCATTAAAGTACTCGAAGTGGATCTTGGCGTGTTTTCACTGTCTGGGACTCAACTTGGCCTACTTCAGTCCTCTAGTGCTCCCTCATCTTCTGGGTGGATGGCTGGGTGGACTTCCTGGAGGGGGCCATGTTTATAGGGATCTGGAGCCCCTCAGAATGGTCCTTGGAGAGATATGGCTTTCAAGATGGGGGCGGGGTGAGGGGGAGGCATGCACAGTCTTTTTTCTCTTTCCAGTAATGCAGTCTTCAGCCAGAGACTCTGGCTGAAGTTTTCAGGCTGCCTTGACAGTAAGTGGTAAGGGTCAAGGGCTTCCACACATAGGCCCTGGCCTGGCTTCTGGGAAGGCCGGGATGCCTCTGAGGCTCAGATCCACTGAAGATGTCCATGATACAGAAGCTGGGTCAGTTTGCATTATGCGGTTGGTTATCTGGGATGTGGGAAGCCTGGCAGTGGCCCAGGCCCTCCTTCACCCTAGGCAGAATCTGGCAGGTATGGAGAAGTGTTGGTGTATTAGTTGCACCTTGTTAGGGTGGGGGCCAGTGAAGCAGGCAGGCAGTATGCACTAGTTTACTTCTCCCATGAATGGGGAAGAGTTTTTCCCACAGCAGAGTGAAGCAATACTGTGCAGGGTCTATTTAGGAAGTACTGAGTTCCTGTGCACAGAGTTCAAGTTAAAGCTGTTTCTGCTCATAGGTCTGTGCTGGGATTTAATCTGAGGGTGTCCCAAAGTTTGTGATACCCTTACCCTTTGCTTTTGCTGACGTGGCCTCTGGCTAATTCCAGACCCAAGTCTAGGGCTGGCCCAGGAAACTTAGAGACTTGGGGTCAAGCTTTTGAATGGGTTTAACTCACTGTATTTCCTGAACCTTTTTTTCTCAGCTGTAGGAGAAGGCATCATTGCCACAGGTTCCTGTTATGAGAATGGGTGTGGGATGAATGTCCAGTCATGTTTGGCTCCCCACCCAGAGCCTTGCCCTGTCCCTCAGATGCCCTGCATGACCATGCCCTCTTCTGTATCCACTTCTGTAGAGGCTTCTTTGGTGGCTCTCAGAGATGGGAATTCTGCCTCCTGTTCAGTTAATGAGGTCAGGGTTGATCAATGTCCAATGGATCAAACTGTTGTCTGAGCATTGGCTCTCAGCTATGTCCAGCTTTGTGTGCTAGCCTGGCAGGAACTCGGTCAGCTGGCTGGCTGTGGAGAGACCAGCCTATTGGAAATTCTGGTTGGGGAAATTGAGAAAGACTTCAGAGAGGAGGAGGTGACATTGAGACTGTCTGAGCTGGATGAGATTGCCTTTGCCTTGCTGGGGCTAACTGAGTCAGCTTTGGGTCCAAGTCCTACTTTGAAAAAACTTTGTGGCAGCTGGCTCTCTGAATCTTAGTGACAGTGGTGGTAGTGGCAGCAGGGCCCTGTCTGGGAAAGCCTGTGCCTGCAGTTCAGAGCATAGTTAGGTGTGAACGGTTGGTTGTTCTTTACCAGGCAGAAAGGAACAGAGAAAGAGAAGAAAAAAGCCCTTGGTGTAGAGTGAGTCCATCCTGCAAGGGGGAACAGAGAACAGCAGTTTGTACCTGATGAGGTCCCTTCAGTAGTGATCGGTTGTGGGTGTGATCAGGTCCTAATCCACAGCCTTGGTCCTGCTCTGGCCACACCTCCTTCTGTGAATAGGCAGGATCAGGATGTGCCTCCTATTGGAAAGCCATGCTAAGGTCTTGACCTTGATGTCAGTTTTGGCTTGGTTAGGTGTTGGTCTCCTATGGTAGCATTATCCAAAGGGGTGGTGGCATCCCCTGGATCCACCTTTGCCCCACCTCATGTCTGACCCCAGCTACTAGCAGGAAGGGAAAATGAGCATAGACTCTGTGTTCAGAAATAGAAAAGTGCATGGAGGTGCTGGTGGCTGGCAGCAGAGACCCACAGATGACCAAGCAGGGGTGTTAGCTAGGCCACCACCTCCTAGGAGGGGGTCACTGCTGTGTGACCCCTTTATCTCATGCTCTTCTTGATAAAGCTGTGCGAGAAAGATAATGTCTTCAGGGTCCCAGGGTTACACAAGTGTGACACTAGATAAGGATCTTCTCTCCTCGGCTTCAGTTTCCCCATTTGATGATTTGACAGAGCAGACCTTGCAGCTGGATGGAAGCAGTGAGCTTTATGTGATGGGGTCATCTAGGCATTTCATACTGTGCTGTATGACCTGGGCCACTTGAAGGCTAGGCCTGGCTTGTGGATTTGAGAGAATCTTATCTCCAGAAGGGTGTCACCAGTTAAGGTGCTTTGCTTCCCATTTCCTGGTATCAGGAATAAGACCGACTTCCTAAGAGAAATAGAGCGCTCCCCATCCTTGATCGAAGCCCTGACCTGTCATTTGGTACATTTCCAGCACCTGCTATCTGCTGGCTTTAACTTGGTCCCAGAGCATATGGAGATGAGTTGTACTTGCTCCATTGGCTGGAGAGACTGGGATACGCTGGAACACAGGGCCTTTTTCTGGGCAAGATAGTGGTTAGTGGGCAAGAGGGCTCTATTCCTAGCTCTGCTTTGAACAAACTGGTTGACATCAGGTCCATGTCAGGCTCTCAGTCTCCCCTTCTGTCCAAGGGAGCTGATCCCATTCTGTTGCTCCATGAATGTGGACACTTCTCTGGGTGCCCACAGTCATGCCCAGGGAGGAGGTCTGGGTCTTCTGTATCCAAGTCCTGCCAATTGTTCTGTCCCATGCTAGGTCTTGCTGGGTGCTAGGGATTTGGTCAATACTAATTTTTGGCACAGCCAGGTTTTCTCCAGCCCCTACATCGTCTTTTATTTCCCTGTATGGCTAGTGTTGTGTCCCAACCCTTCTTGGACCTCTTTCCCTGTAAGGACTACTAGAGTGTACCTGCGGGGCACAAGGAGGGGGCTCCCAAGAACCCCTAATATACTCTCTGCAAAATGAAGGTATACCTAGAAGGGCTGAGAATGACCTCTGGAGTTTGCCCCCCCCCCTTGCAGGACAGATGGGTGCGCAGCTTTGTTCATCTGGGTGTGTGAGTCTAGCTTACCAGCACTCCAGATGGCAGCATGATTGTGCTTGTGGTCTGTCACACTGGCTTCCCATGGGAGCAGTGGTTAGAGAAGGACCCATCCTCTACCACAAGGAGGACCGGGCTGGAGGACTGTGGGAGAAGGTGGCTACAGACTGGCAGTGAACTTGATAACTGTGTAAATGGGATAGGAGAAGGAGAAGGGGCCCTATTAAAGCCAAGGCCTGCCTCCAGCTCTGCTGGGCCATGGGATGGGAAAGCAGAGACCTGAATCTGGGCTTGGGTAGAGTTAGGCTCCAGCAACTGAACCATTTGGCTTTGGGCTAGGCTCTCAGTCTCTGGCCTCTGATTTCTGCATCTGTAAAATGAAGGTAATACCAGGATGCACCCACAGCACCACTATGCATTTTAAATGTTAAGTTAAATATTCTGAGTTCACTGCTGGAACAGACCAGACACTCAGCCAATGGGAACAGTTTTCACTCATGATATAACCCGTAAAGGGGTTAGCCCTCCCACCCCCCCCTAAGATATGTGAGGTGTAGAGAGCCAGTGCCAAACCCCACATAGGCTCTGTGTATCTCAGGGGGACCAGGGAGAAGAAGGGGAAGGCAAATTGGATTTCAGAGGTCTGCCCAAGGCAGAGACAAGGCATGTCATTGGTCCCTGGGGAAAAACATATCTGAGTACTTGGGAGCCACGAGATTGATCCAGCTCCCAACTTCACAGCTGTTTCAGGCTTGTCCAGCTCGTAGAACCAGGCTGTCGTGCCCGAGGCCTTTGGCATGTCTCCTGGAAGCCAGAGGCTACTGGCATCAACATGGAGTTATCATTCCTTCCAGTTGGCTCTCTTCATACACAGATTGTACCCACCACTGCCACCCCTACTCTCTGGTCTCCCACCTTGCCTTTGCTTGTTGTCTCCTGTGGTCAATCGTATTCTGCCAAGCATGCCCGTTTACTGGCTAATCACGTCTCAGGGCGTCAGCCTAGTTTACCCTCAAGTGTCTTAGTGGGATAGTTCAGTGGTGAGTTCCCAGCTGCAGGAAGCCTGAGGCCCACTGCCCAGACAGAGCTTTAGGTCCTTGCAAGAGGCCAGAGGCGCCAGTTAATCTGCTGGAATGTCGGCCCTGTGGCCTTTCCTATCCTGGCTGTCTTCATCACCGTTTATAATCAGATAGCCTCTTTCACCGACTGAATGTGGACCATGCCACGCTGAGGGCCTCCCCTGCATATCTCCATCTCTTAACTCCCCAGCCCTTCATAAAGAAGAGCCATTGTTATTTCCATCCCTAGGTAGGGAGGCTGAACTCTGTCCAAATAATATATGAAGCACTGAGGCCATAGAGCTCGTCTAGATCACACTGGAGGCCTTGCCTCTCATTGGCTGCTGTGACCTGAGCACTGGCTGACTTTAGGATGTGCCCTTGACTTCAGTGGATCAGGGTGGAGCTTGACTACTGGACACCTAGTTTCTCACTGCTCCGGTTCTGCATCCACCAAGGCCCGTGGCCCAAGCAGGCTCCAGGGGCCTTTGCGGAGCCTCTTGCAACTATCTTCCCAGTAAGGAGCCAAGGCCTCCTGCCTAAGGTTACTGCCGCTGCCAATAATAGCTGTGGTTTGCAACTGGGTTCTCAGTCTCTTTGCACCCTATTGACATGTTGGCTTTGTTGACTTTTCTAGATTAGCTCATATGAGGAAACTGAGGCGACTCCTTTCTTGTTGGGTCTGGTGGAGGAAAATGGGGATGGAACCCCTGTGCGTCACAGACTCACTCACATCCTGGACCACATACTTGTTTTGCTTTAGAAATGACCCTAAGTTTTTTGACTGTTTTTAAAAGAAAAGCAGAGCCTCCCACTTCTCCAGTAACTTCCTCTAGGGCCACTTGCTTAAATGTCAGGAAGGGAGAGCATTTCCTGGTCAGGAACATTCAGAGCTTGCCCGGAGCTGGAGTTTTGTTTTCTGTTCAGGAGGTATTTAGGGAGTCAGCCCCCACCCCACTTTGCCATTCCTGAGAATGTGTCTGGCAGTCATGGGGGGGGGGGGCTGAGAAGGAGGCACCGGGACGGCTGATGGTGTGATGGCCGGGTGTCAGGTGGCTCTGGAAGTGGTGGCTGGTTATTTTTAGCTATTCTCATCTAGTAGAGGCATCCCAACGTTTGTTCAATATTTAATTATCCATCTGAAATTGGCCCACGTGGCCTTGAGTTTGGAAGTAGGTCTGTGCTGTGATTTCCTGATTGCATAAATAAGGAAGCAAGAGAATTTCAACAGCCCTCTAAATAATAATGGGGGAAGGAGGCTCAGTGCTTGGGTGGGCAGACCTGGTTCCTCTGTCTAGATGACCCCTGAACCTTGGCAGGGGTGCTGAGGATGCCTGTAACACCTATGGTCCTGCTTTGTCTGTGCAGCTCACACCTGCAGCAGCTGTGTTTTTGATTTGGGGTGGGTCCCCCCCCCCCCTTCTTGTGGGCTCTGTGTTCTCTTTGACAGCTGTTGGGTACCGAATGGAGGTTTGGGGATTTTGCCTTCGGAGGTCTTGTTAGCTTTTATTTCCCTCTTCTGACAGACAGGAGAGGGCTGTCAGCACCGGAGCTGTGTGATTTCTTTTTCTGTGGCCCTTGGAGGTGATATCTTGACAGGACTGTAAAATGAAAAGGCGGAGTGCAGGCAGGCAAATGGGATCGGGCTGTGTGCCCTCTCCCGTGCTGAGGAGGCAGTAGAGGACAGGAGAGCATGAAACCCTGGGAAGTTAGCAGGCCAGTACTCCCTCCTAGAGTCCCGCTTGAAATGGGAATGATGGCTTAGAGATTAAAAACCAGTAAATTGGCAGTCTGCATTAGACATAAGGGATTTTCTGTGTATTTGTGCTTCTGTTTTGGGGACACTGGACTGGAGTCAGGAGTTTAACCAAAGTCAGGTTCCTGAATGGATGATAAGTGTCATCTCAGACAGGTCATTTCTGGGCTCTGAAGCAGGTTTGACATAATTGTGACATGATGTAGGATATGTCACAAACGTGGGTGTGTGTATTGTCATTAGTGCCCATTTGTCTAAATCACAAGTCTATCATGTTGATGTAGAAGTACAATGTGATGTCTGTGGGGACTAGAATCATCTTTATGGTTCCTTGGTGTCCCCTCCCACCAGAGCCTGCTAGAGAGATAACCAGCACTCAGCTTCCTTCTAGTAGGCAGGGGCTGCCTTGCTCTAGTGACTCAGTTAGCCACCTACTGTGTGCACACTGTGGGCAGGGGCTGCCTTGGTGATGTAGTAGCCCTAGTGAGTCAGTTAGCCACCTACTGTGTGCACACTGTGGCAGGGGCTGCCTAGGTGATGTAGTAGCTTTAGTGATGAAGGAGTTGAATTGAGGGAGGGCCATGTTGCCAGGTCAACAGATGGTATGGCCAGAAAGGTTGGCAGGGACTTGAATGGTGAGTCAAGAGTGCACCCCTACCCCAGGATCACAGGAAGTCACAAAAATAACAATGGTGACAACCCCTATCCCTTGAGCATGTGTAGTGTGGCAGACATTCATCTGAGTCCTTTACATGTACTATGTTTGGTGCTGTGGCTCACAGACTGTGTAGATGAAAACCAAGGTACAGACTGGCCAAGTGCATGGGAAACCTCCCTGCCCTCACCAGGGCTGTGATGCAGTTAGGTGTCTTTAGGTGTCTTGAGCCACAGCTAGACTTGCTAGGAGCAAGGTAAAGGGTGGGGGATGGGCAGCAGTGATTCCTGGTGCTTCTGGTAGCTAGATATCTGGCTTGGGAGACTCCACCACACTGGGACAGGGCTGGCAGGGGAGGTATGTGTGGGGGGGAGGATTGGACCAGTCTCCAGAGTAGGTCAACCTCAGGCCTCAGAAAAGTGTGGGGAGGCGGAGAAGGAGCCTTAGATGACAGGGGCTCGGACACTGGGAGATCACTCACTCCTGGAGAATGTTTAGGGTGCTGTTGGCTATGAGGGTGAAATGGGAGAACAGAGACAAGACTGCACACCGCTGTGAGGAGTGGTGCTGGGCCTCGTCTGTACACAACACGACTGTATAAAGGCCGCCAACCACATCCATTTCTTTCTTTAAGGTACACACACACACACACACACACACACACACACACACACACACACCTATTTCATGTGTATGGTTGTTTTGCTTGTCTGTGTGTCTGTGCACCACATGCTTGCCTGGTGCCTGAGGAGGCCAGAAGAGAGCGTCAGATCCCCTGGAACTGGAGTTACAGATGGTTGTGAGTTGTCATGTGGGTGCTGGGAATCGAACCTGGGTCCTCTGCAAAAACAAGTGCTCTCCAGCCCCTGGATCAAAGTGTTCTAACTTTGCTTTTAGGAAGTAGGAGATGTGGTCACTGTGGCAGGAACAGAAGTCAGAGTCCACCCTCCAGCCTCTTGTCACCCCTAGAGTTTTTATTTCTGAGATTTGAACTGGTTCCTGGAATTTCTAAGGCTGGGAGCCTGGCTCACTCTCTCTGTGAGAGAGCTGGGAGATGGTGGTTTCAGTGCGGTAAAGAGTGGGAAGGTGGATACCAGGTGCTGATGTGGGATAGTGGAGGGATGAAGGGCTGCTGGCAGCTTAGCAGAAAGGTCCAGTAGTTGGGGGAGGGGGCATCAGACTAGCACTGTGGGAGAAGCTGTGTGGGAATGGGTTTGGGAGAATCATGCACAAACCACCTGTACTGTCAGTTCCATGTAGAATCCAGAGCTGTAGCTGAGAGTGTAAGGTTTAATGCACACAGGGAGCCCCAACCCCATCTCTGTCCAATGGTAGGCTATCAGTTCTTTGGGACCCTGACTTTTAAAGAACCCAAATGCTTCTTGCAAAGGGAGGATCCTTTTCATTACCTGGAATGTCCCATGGCTAGAGCAGGAGGAATGTGACCCCTCTTGGGAATGTTCTTAAAAGGCTCCTGTGTATCTGATAGTCCTCAGGAGACAGACACCAATAATGGGCCACATCTCCCTCCCTCCTTTTCCCCTCCCTGCTTTGTTGAGACACAGTTTAAATAAATATCCCAGACTGATTCTGAATGCTGCTATGAAGAACAGGCTGGCCTTGAACTCTCAAAAACCTACTTACCTGCCTCTGATTCCTTGAAAGTCTAAAATATTTGTTAACACTGTATATAAAAAAAATTTCTGACTGACCCCATGAGACACGGCTGCATCTGGGTAGAGGTGTGTGTACTCTGCACTATGCACTTAATGCTTCTGCTATAAATGCTTCAAAACCCTGCTTCTAAGAACCAACAGCACACGTGGCCTCTCCCATTGTGCCTACTCTGTGTTAAGAGTCCTCAGGGCCGTGGTGGGTACCCTGGTCATAGAACCCTCCCTGTGTCTCCTCCTAGCAGACTTCTTACATAAATGAACTTGGAAACAGCTTAAATTCCATTTCTGTCCATTTGAGAGACACTGAGATATCACAGTTAATTGCCTCAAATTAATTATTTTTATGTTGCTGTTACAAAATATCCAATTGAAACAACAAAAGGAAAGACAGCTTTATTTCAGCTCATGATCTCAGAAGGCATTCAGTCTATCACACACACACACACACACACACACACACACACCACACCACACACAGACCTCACACACATGCACATACACGCATGCATACATACATACACACACACACCACACACACCACATAGACCTCACACACATGCACATACGCGCATGCATACATACACATATACACACACATCACACACATGCACATACACACACTACATGCACACACACATGCATATGCACACATGCACACACACAGATACACATACACACATGTGCATATACAGGTGCACACATGCACACACATGCACAGATACACACAGACACATGCGCACACATGCACACACACCACACACACATGCATACACACATGTACATGTACATACATGCACACATATGCACACACACATACATGCATGCACACTCATACATGCATGCACATGCACATACACATAGACACACACACACGCACATGCATACACACATGTAGTAAGATTTCTGGTCCAGACTTTTGGACCTAGCCTCAAGGTTTGGATCCACAGACTCACAGTCCCACAGTCCCAAATGTACTAGTCCCACAGTCCCACAGAGACACACAGATGCTTACATTAATTGTACGCTGATTGACCTGGGGCCCAGGCATATAATTTGCTAACTCTTTACCCTTAATCTAACCCATGACTCTTATCCTGTTTACCATGCAACTCAGTACCTTTCTCAGAGCAGCATTGTTGGCCTCTGCATCTTCTGGCTTCTCTCTGGCATTCTGCTCTGTTCTTCCTGTTCCCAGAGTTTTCTTAGTCTGGTAGCCCCTCCCACACTTCCTGTCTGCCTTTGGCCAATCAGCGCTTTTTATTAAACACATAGGCGGGAGAATTATTTACAATGTAACATCATAAATCCACTACACACACACACACACACACACACACACACACACACACACACACACACACAGAGGAAGACATCGTAATTGGCTTGTGGCAGTAGGAAGCTGTAGAAACTGTTTGCATCCTAGAAGACCAAAAAGCAGAGAAAACAGAGGTATGCATAACCTTCCAAGACCCACCCCTAGACAACCTGCTTACCCAGCCAGACCCTACCTCCTAAAGTCTTCATTCACAGCCTTCAAAATAGTGCCACAGACCAGGGACTAGGTGTTCCAAGCCTGAGCTTGTGAGGGACTGTGCAGTCTCCCTGGCTCCTTCCCTCTCCCAAACTTGGTCAGTATCGTGAACCTAGATGTGCATTTGAACATAACTGAACATAACTGAACTGTGTGCACTGAACTGAAGCCTTCCAGCTAGACTGGAATGGCTTGGGAGTTTGAGAGGGACCCAGCCAGAGAGGACAGTCTGAGTCAGGATGGACTGGCTACTAACTCCTCCCTCATCTCCCCTCAGATCCCGCCTCAATGCCTCTAGCTGTGTGGTCGTGATCAGTCTCTAGTTCCTTTGTGTTCAAGTCAGAGCAGACACCCTTCTGCCTCTCCAGGCATGTGTCTCCCCATTTCCTGGAGTCTATTTTTATTACATTCAGACAACCAGGTATTGAAGCACTGCTTGTTGAGAAAGCTTGTCTTTCCCTTGGCACTTTCTTCAGAGGTCAGCTGACCATATGTACGTGTTCTATTTCTGGATTCCATCCCGATCCATTCATCTATACATACCCTTATACTAATTCCCCCAGTCTTGTTTACATTAGCGCTATTTCCAGACTCTAAAGTATGTCTTGAAGCTGGTTAGTAGCAGAAGTCCCCTAGCTTTTCCTGTGCTCTTGGGCCTGATTGGCCATTCTAAGTCCTTTGCTTTGCTGTCGGAACTTAAAATTCATCTTGTTAGAGTCTTTGAAAAGCAGCCTGGGATTTTGACTGTGATTGCATTGAATCTATAGGTCACTTTGGGCAAAATGTCACCTGAACAGTACTGAGTCTTGCAATGTGGTATTGGCTGTTCATTTCTTTAGACTACAAGATAATACCTTTCAACAATGTATTTTGATTATTAGTCTTTCACATGTGCAGTTAAAATATGTGTGTGTACTTGCATGAACAGTTGTGAGTATAGGCCCATGTGTGACAGTGCAGGTGTGAGGTTTGGGGACAGTTTTCAGAACTCCGCCAGCCCTGTGTTTTGCATACTCCAGCCTAACTGACCTGGTTTGTGGGCCATTCTCCTCTGACCATCTCCCTGTCAGTGCTGTAATTACAGATTCAAGCTGGGACCAGATCGGCAGGCTTGAGTGACAAGTACGTTTATGTGATGAACCATCTCTCTGGCTTATGTGTTAACATTTCAAAGTGTGTGTGTGTGTGTTGATCACCAAGGAAGGACTAAAAGTTCACTATATTTGTTAGTCTGGTGGAGTTTCATGGATGCTGATGAACCATAAGACGCCTGCATCCTAGCAGGCAGCTGGAGCTTCACATACCCATTGATTACCCTTCCATCCAAGTATCAAGAACAGATTTTAGGATGATCTGTTCTTGGACAAAGCTGCTCTGCTATTTTTCCAGTCTAACCTCGTGTCCCTTATAGGATCTGATATATAGTCTGTGAGTCAGTTACTTCTTAGGCTAAAAGTCATGCAAGGAATTGGGGGTGCAGCTTTGTGATAGGGTGACATCATTAAACCAGGAGTCTGAGCTAGGTATGGTGGCGGGTGTCTGCAATCCTAGCTCTTAAGAGGTGAAGCAGGAGGATTGGAAGTTTAAAGTTATCTTTTGCAAGAATTGGGCTAGCCTGGGCTCCATAAGGCCCTGTTTCAAAAGCAAAAAAGAAATTTGGAGATAATTAAAATAGAATTCTAGGTTGCACAACACAAAATGATAAAGAAAGTGTGAATATCACACACACACACACACACACACACACACACACACACACACACACACACACACAGATGCCTCAGCCTGTAAGAGTACCTGCTGCTCTTGTAGAGGACCTGAGTTCAAATCCCAGCACCTACAATTGTTTATAACTCTAGCCCTAAGGGATCTGATACTTCTAACTTGCATGGCCACTCAGACTCAAATATTCTCACTGACACCTATATACATAAAAAATACATACTTAACTTTATGCCCGTGTTAGCTTTTTTGCAGGAGGCAAGCCTGCTGTATCACACAGCTGTAATAATCTCACTTGGTGACATGATTTTTAAACAAAAGTGCAAAGAATTAAGAAACATTAAGTACCGAGGTGTGATGTGGGGGGGCAGCACCAACAGTTTCTAATGACTGAAGTGGAAAGGCAGCTGAAGTGTTGCCGCCTCCCTTTGCCATGCTTTAATTAGGACTTTGTGCCCTATAGTTTTGTTGATGTAATTAGTTTCTGTCCTAAGGATAAAATATGCAAGGTGCTGGGTTGGAGAGATTGCTCAGTGGTTAAGCATGCTAGCTGATTTTTTCAGAGGACCTAGGTTCAATTCCCAGCAACTATGTGATAGCTTACAACTGTTTGTAACTTCTGTTCCTGGGTACCTGTAACCCTCTTCTGGATGTTGAGAGCGCTGCAGATCGATGGTGCACAGACACACACGTATAATCTTTGAGATCTGGAGGTCAGAAGTTTGCAGTCTGGTTCTGTGGGCTTAAGTCAAAGGCTATTAAGGCTGTGACCCTTTGGAGGCCCTGAGGAAAACATATTTTCTTGCCTTTAGAAATCTTTTAGAATAGTTCTTGCCTCATTACCTCTCACCTGTGCCCTGCATTTGCCCCTGATGATAGTTTACTTTTTTCCCTTTCTCTCGCCTTACGGCCTCCTTTTTTCCATTTGTGGCATGGTGACAAAGGTCTGTAATGCTAGCACTCAGAATATCGAGATTGCAGGACCATGAGATCATGGTCAGCATGAGCTACATAGCAAGATCCTGTCTAAAGAAATTAAATAAAAATTAAAGTTTGTCATCACAATGTGCTTACCCTGTGGTTTTCCTTCCCAACAAAGGCTCTACTTGTATCTGAAGTCTGTTTTGCCACATAAAGAAACACTTTCTCAAGCTGCAGGGGTCAAGATGTGGTTTTTTCGGAGCCAGTTCTTGGCTCACAGGGAAGGGAAAAGGTTTGGAACCTCCAAGTAAGCCCTGGGCATAGATGGAAGGTCAAAGGCTCAACTGGGAAGGATGTATAGTCTGAGGCAGGAGGCTACCAGCTTGTGGTATTTCAAAAATATCACCAGAGAACAGTATGATAGATTTAATATGCTTCTTTGTCCTAACATATACACATGTATACATAAAAGCATACACATACCACCTACCACACATTACATTCAGAGGCACCCACTGCTATATCTCTCTGTTTTGAACGTTCCGAGTTTTCACCTGGGCTGTGCCCTTTCCTGATGCCCTGTCACTGAAGCTGAGGTCAGTTTTGATGTGGAGTTTTGGTTTTTTGTTTTCCTATTTATTTTATTTCTCTTCAGACATATACAGAGGGATGGGCCGTGTTGAGCCACAGTGTCACCTGTGTATGTTTTAGCTTGTACTATCAGTGTTTGGAAGGTGTCATTGTCTCTCAGTCAGTGGATGTTACCTGTTTACGCTCTTAGGCTCTCAAGTTCTCCAAAGAGCTCTATGCTGTTCCTGTATGTCATTGTGTGCATATGTGTCCAGGAAGGAGAGTATCTCCTTAGTCATATGGATAGCAAATGCATTTTAGCCTGTAGGTCCACTGCAGACCTTAATTCTGTTTTGAAATGATTACGGGTTTGCAGGTAATTGTTCAAACAGTACAGACGAGCCCAGGATGAGCCACTTCCCCTTGGCTGCTAGCACAGTCATGCTCTGCAGTGAGGGACCTCCACCAGGAATGTTCTAGAACCAAACTACAGTTCTTACTCATGAGTAAGAACTGGACACAAGAGTCAGGAAGAACCTTCTTTAGGGCCTGGGCTGGTGGCCTGGGGGAGGTCTGAGGAGGTGGGGCTAGTGGCTGATTGGCTATTGTTGGCTGTTGTCATGAAGTGCAGGAAGGCGAGTAGGTCTTCATCAGAAACAAGCTCCTGTGTGCATAGCCCAGGCTAGTCCTTTCTACCACTAGGTGAAATCTTGGGCCTTATCTTCTGGCAAGTGTTCTACCAGTGAACCACAGATCCCTTCATCTTTAATACTCTGTTTCTGCAACTGCTGCACATATTAAATCTTAAGTGTACACAGCCTGTGCTGCCTTATAGTTCAGTAGATGGAATTCTAGCACTGGCTTCCCCAAACCCAGTCAAAGTGTAGTGAATCGCCTTCCCTTCTGAAGACTGTGTCTCTGTAGCCTAGAGGTGGAGGCATGGGGAGTGGGGGTTCAAGGCCAGTCTGACAACATAGCAAGGTTCTGTCTCAAGAACAAAACCAGAAAAGGCAAAAAAAGAAATCCCATGTTATGGATCACACTGTTTGCAGACAGTTGTTCCCTGCGGATGGTTGTGGCACTGAGGCTTCTGTCAGTTGCTGGTTGTGAGCTGGGGTCCACTCCAGTCTCCATATGATGCCACCATGTTCCTCTATAGCAAAGCCAGCAGTGGAAGATGGAGGATCGTCTTGCATCTGGAACATCTGTCTCTTGCCTCCTGCCATGGCTCTAAGTCCAACCTGACCATGGAGCTAGCACACATCTGCAGAGTTGTCTCTTTGCCCTGTCAGCATGGCTTGTTAACAGGCTCCAGGAACTGGGATGCAGATTCTTTGGGAGTCATTATTTTTGTGTACATTTTAATTTGAGCAACCACTCTTCTATTGAAGGGTGGTTGGTTGTCTAGTTGGGGCTATTATGAGGCTGCCATGAATAATCTTACAAAAATATTTCTAAGAGGGTCATATTCTTTGTTCTTCTCACTCAACATCCCATTGCTATTTTGTTTGTGTTAATGTATATAAATTTAGACTTTATGTCATCCTTTGTGCTCTATGTGGAGTCCTAAGCCGTAGCCTCTCCTGTGTTGTGTAGTATTCCACTGGGTGACTATGATGCCCTCATCCATTTCCTAGTGCTGGACACTTAGGCTGTTTCCCTTTCTGTGCTACATGCAGGGCTGCAAACATTTCTGTAACCATTGCACACAGGAGAGGAACCACGCAGACTACACAGATTGTCTGGTTTGGGGTGAACCTGTAAGAGGGACAGGTCCATCTGTCCGTGTGTGAGTGTGCATGTGTGTGCTGCGTGCATGCATGTGTGTGTGTGTGTGTGTGTGTGTGTGTGTGCGCGCATGCATGTGCATGTACATGCATGAGTATGTGTGCATGTGTGTGTATGTTAAGAACTATTGTTCAATTGTTCCTCAGAGCCTTTTCATGCTTCTAGTGAAATGAATGAGTAGCATCCTATCTCTGCCAGTAGTGGGAGTCATAGCTCATTTTATTTTCCAGTAGTGGGAGTCATAGCTCATTTTATTTTCAGGACTAGTTTCTTATTAATTTCTTTTAATTAGTTTCTTTTCAATTTTGGACTGGGCCAAATGCTATCTGAAAAGTGTGAAGTGGTGTCTGATAGTTCCAGCTGATATCAGCTTTTTTCACTATGAGGACCCCCATAAGCTTCCCCATACTCAGCCCTTCTACGCCTCTGCTGACCCTGCGTCTCCCAACATCTATGTTCATAGTTGCCACCTCACCTGCCTCCAACCATTAAGATCTGGGCAGTGCAACCCGACAGCTGAAATTACAGGATGTTCCTCCAGCCACTGTGTTTCCATGGGAACAAGTAACAGTCATCCTTCATGATTAGGTGGTATCCATGGCAACCAAGCCAGCAGCATTTGAATGAAACCGATTTTATTTTATTTATTTTTTGCAAACACTCGAAGGTTAAGATGCCTGACTCTGGCAATGTCTTCCAAGAGTAGATGGTAGCCTGGTCTTGCCACTTAAATGGGGACTTCTCTCTGCCAATAGAAAAAGAGACTCAGGGTCAGCCGATCACTTCTGTAGACTGGGAGGTTATGTAGAGGTCATATCGAATCTGAGATGAAGAAGGACTTCTGGGCTGCCCTCTAGGGAGTTCTGAGGGAGACTCCAGGGTGACTGGGTCTTTCTTCCCATGAAAAGTTCTTAGAGATACTCTCTTAGTGCTGTGTGTTCTTAGTGGACTGACTTGACCTCTCTGTGATTCTGCTTTTACCAGCTCCTGTTTCCCCAGCCTGGGAAAAAGCTGTTGCTAAGTCTGAGGCCCGAGGCAGAGGTCCTAGAGCTTACTTCTCTGAGCTGAGATTCCCAGAGGCAGAGGCACTATTAGGTTTGGGGCATGGCAGGGATGTCAAATTCTTGCTTGTTTTTTTTTTTTTTTATATATATATAAAATAACGGTTATGGGGGGCACTGCAGAGGACTCTGATTTTACTCTAAACCCACTGAACTGATGTTTAATTAAAAGCCCAGAGATGGAAAGGCATTGGGTTGGAGTCACACAGCATAGAAAAGTTGGGGTGTTAAACGGAGACCCCCCTCTCTCTACTCTGTTTCCTCAGCTTTCTCTGAGGGTCTAAGTGACTTCTTTTGGGGGGCATTGTTTGGGGGACTCAGGGTCACTTTTGTGGTTTGGAGCCTCTGTTTCCTCATCTGGAAATGGGTGCACACCATGGCTATCCAAGCTGTCACGGGGTTGTATCTGAACATGCCCAAAGTACATTGTTCTCAGTGGGGGCAGTATTTTAAGCAGTATTATACACAACCTGGTCCCTAAGGAAGTGGAGAAATCCTATCCTTTAGATAGCCCAGTACATGTGCAGTACCTAAAGATTCTACTTTTACTAGTAAAAGTTTACCTGCAGCTGCTAGGGAGAAAGGAGCTTAAGAAGATTGCTGAGGGGCAGTGCTCACTAGCAGAGTCTGAGAGATGCTGGTCGGGGCCTCAGCCACAGAGACCTATATCCCCTGTGTGCTCAGCTCAGTGGCTGGCTGCCTGCAGGATCCCAAGGGGTAAAATGAAAGATTGAACCAAGCATTTTCTCAGAAACTGCTGGATCAGACCCTGAGGGTCAGAGGTAAGGTCCTGGGTGGGTCCTGGAGATCATCAGTGCTGAGTGAGGGTGCAGCCCCCTCCTTAGGAGGTCAGGCATTCTAGAGGGGAGGGGTATGTGTGTGTGTGTGTGCCTCTGTGTGTTGCTCTCTCTCTCCCTGTGTATATGTGTATGTGCCTCTGTGTGTTTGTGTTTGTGTGTGTGCATGCATGCATGGGAAGTTGCACCACATGGGAATGCACACATCTTTGGAGGCCAGTCCTTCTGAGGGTTTCCTTGATACTCTGGAGACCTCAGTACCTGTTTTCACAGGGATCCTAAGAACTCTGGAGAAGACTGGTTTTGCCAGCTGAGCCCATGACTTTAGTGAATTAGCTGAGTTGGCTGAGGAAGGATAATGATCAAACCAGGACCCAGCACTGCTGGCTCAACATAGCTAGGAACAGAGATGGGGGGACGGACGGACTAAATAGGTCTGTGAGACTCAGGGATGAAGAGTGGGCATGGGTCATATTTAAACTGATGAGATACCCCCAACAGAGCAGCAATGGCCCTTCAGCATTGTAGTGCATCCCATAAGAGGCCATGCTGCCTATTGTGAGGGGACAGCATGGATAAAGTATGTGTGTGGGACACCTCTGCCTCATGTCCAGAACTTGTTGGCAGGTGAAGCATCCAGCAGTACCATCAAGTAACACCTTATGAATCAAGGTAAAGTGTATGTCGTCTTGAGGGACCCAAACAGGGTAGAAGACAGCCGGAGCCTGACCACTGCAGGCTTCTCAGCTCCTGTTATCTTTCCCTGGAAAGGTGGCTGATCCCAGGAGTCTGCCTTAGCACCCTGAACTGAGCTCTAAGGGCTATCTGTATGTCCAGTCCTTTGGCTGGTCCCAGGGCCCAGTGGCTCAGCATTTCAGGAGCCATGGATTTGGTCCATATACTCCTGGCTGGCTGCTCATTCCTGTCTTTCACTTGCTGGTGATGGGTCCTGAGGTGCAGACCCCACTCTTGTGAAATGAGGCCTCCCAAGGACTCAGGTAATAATGGGATGCCAGAGCTCACAGGATATCTGCCTGGTGGTGGTAACGTGCCATTAGGGACACCTGTCCTGGTGGAGAAGGTATATTCTGTCACAGAGTGAGCAGGAACCCGGCCTGGATTCAGGGGAAGAGACTTAATTAAAGGCAGATGGGGAGTGTGGGAAGAGATTTCCTAGGGAAACCTCCAGAAAAAGTGGGTGTCTCTTGTCTGACTGGGGGTGAGCTTTAAGTAGAGAATCACAGCAAGGAAAGATAGAGATGGCTGCCACCTGACTGGAGGTGCCACCCTGGCACAGGTGACCCAGGGCACAGCCTTAGCTCCTTGGCCAAGGCTCAGAATTAGTTGAGTGTCCTTCTACGCTTCTGGGAATACCTTTTCAATCAGGAGAGAAGGAGGTAGGAAGTGTGGACAGGGTGTTCTAGACTGCCCTGCCTCTGACAGACCTGCTCCTGTGACCACCTGTGTCTTCTGTTCTGTGTCTGCCTACATCTCCACTTGCTGTGACCCTGGGGTATATACTTGCAGGAGGATCTGTGTGAATATGAATGTGTGCGCACATTTGCCAGGGTGTCTCTTATTCCATATCCCTGTGAGTCCTCATGGCCAGGGAGACTTTCATGCTGTCCTTCTCTTCCTTGTGAGTCAACAGGGTTTTCCTAAGTGCCACACATATCAGGCTCTGTGTGAGTACAGTGGATGTAGAGACGCAGTATGAGCATTAGAGTGTCCCGTCTGTCCACCCTCCACCCCCCCCAGCAAGAGACAGACTCAGCCATTTCCAGGGGAGCCAAGGTGACAGGCAGAGGTACCACCAGGGACCTCCTTCATGGCCATCTGGATAGTCAGGCTGGTGGATGAACCTGGACAAGTCTGCTGTGGTGGACCACACCAGAGCAGGCAAACAACTATTTTCTGAGGGAACTGGCAAGAAGTAATAGAATTGGGCTGATTTGGGTCTTCAGTAGGCATGTGCAGACCTGGCTCTTATGTCTTATTCTCCACCACCCCAGACTGTCACCATTTATAAGCCTGAGTATTTCACATTTTAAAAAGCCATGGAAGCTATATCCTCATTGCCCATCCCACCCCCATCTCCTTGCAATCCCTACAGGAGTGTGTAGTCACTGCCTTCTCAACCCTGTTACTGTCTGATCCTGCAGGCCTTCAACCTCAAAACTTCCGGAAAGGAAGGCCCAACTTGGAAGACAGAGGTCACAGATTCTCTTGGTTGAAAGGACTGTGAAGGCCAGTTATCTAGTCTCTAACCTAATATGACATTCTAGGAAAAGGCTCAGTGATCTGTCTGCCTATATTCCTCTTGTGACAGGGCATTTACTCAGTATACATAAGATAGTAGCATTAAGTGCAGACTTAGGAGCCTTAAAAGCAACTGTGGCCAGGTGGTGGTGCACACCTTTAATCCCAGCACTTGGGAGGCAGAGGCAGGTGGATCTCTGTGAGTTCAAAACCAGCCTGGTCTACAGAGTGAGTTCCAGGACAGTCAGAGATGTTAGAAAAACCTTGTCTCCAAAAATTAAAAATAAATAAACAAAAACAACAAAATAATAACAACAAAATAATTGTGAGGGTCTGGAGAGATGGCTCAGTGACTAAGAACATTTGCTGCTCTTACAGAGGACCCGGTTTGGTTCCCAGACCCCTATGGTAGCTCACAGATAACTGTCTTTAACCCTGGGAATCCATTGCCTTTCCTGGCCTTCATGAGTACCAGACATATATGTGGTGCACAACCATATAATATAGACAGAACACCCATACATATATGACAACAATAAATAAATCATTTAAAATTTGTAGAAATCTAGCACGAGGGAGATGGAGGCAGAAGGATTGGGAGTCAAAGGTCATCCTCAGCTACATGGCAAATTCAAGGCCATCCAGGGCTACATGAAACCCTGTCTCAAAATAATATGACAGTGAATGTATGCATTTGCCACTTTAGTGCTCTCTCTCTCTCTCTCTCTCTCTCTCTCTCTCTCTCTCTCTCTCTCTCTCTCTCTCTCGTGTATGTGTCCTCCTATTCACTTTCCATCTTATTTTTTGGAGACCTCGCTCTTACTGAACTTGGAGCTCACTCACCACTAGACTCTCTATTTGCAAACCCTTTTCATCTTCCTACACAGTAACCCTACACTATTCAGCCATAACCCCACCCTTTCCCAACAGTCCTGGGTAACCAGGTATATTTGCCGTATATCTGTTGTGAATACCACTGGTGTCAATATTTTATTCAAGTATTTAAATCTGTTTTTTGGTCTTTTTGGATGTACTTGTAGGAGTGTGATTAATTGCCTGGGTGTGTAGTAGCCCTGTCCTTAATGGGGGAAGAGATGCCACTACACTTTTCCATAGTGACTACAGTCTGTCTTTTGTGCCGTCCTAGGACATGGGAGTTGGTAGAAGTTTAGACATCTCAGAGCTTTTGAATCTTAACCTTTCCTCTCTTTCTTCCACAGAGTCACCCCAAGAAAGGCCGGGCTCCCGGCGCAGCCTTCCCGGCAGCCTGTCAGAGAAAAGCCCCGGCATGGAGCCCTCGGCTGCAACCTCGTTCCGGGTCACGGTAACTATCTCTGCGTCACCACGGCCACTGCCACCACCACCACCACCTGACCCTGCGGGGCTATTCTGCGACCCCGCATCCCCCTTCCTGGAGCCTCATGGATCGGGAGAGCCTCCAGCCTCCCTTGCTCTAGGTATCCAATCCCCTGGCGGCTCCCTGCTCTCTGGGGGCCACATGGGGTCCCATTATTTGAGGGAGGGGGCAGGTGGAGGACAGAGCCTAGGAAGCCACCAAGACTGAGAGACCAGGCTGAACTGGATTAGAGCCCTTGATGTGTGTACACACTGCCCTCTGCCCATAAAATGCACATCTGTGTCTTGGTATCTTTCATCACACAGTCCAGGGCATGTCATAACTTTATTCTATCATGACAGGAAAGAAAAGAGTTCTGTATTCCCTAACTGATAATGCCTTAAAATTGATGCAGACAGAGCATGTGTACTGTAGCTGTTCAGTTCGGATAGCCATCATCTATGACAGAGCATGTGTACTGTAGCTGTTCAGTTCGGATAGCCATCATCTATGACAGAGCATGTGTACTGTAGCTGTTCAGTTCGGATAGCCATCATCTATGACAGAGCATGTGTACTGTAGCTGTTCAGTTCGGATAGCCATCATCTATGACAGAGCATGTGTACTGTAGCTGTTCAGTTCGGATAGCCATCATCTATGACAGAGCATGTGTACTGTAGCTGTTCAGTTCGGATAGCCATCATCTATGACAGAGCATGTGTACTGTAGCTGTTCAGTTCGGATAGCCATCATCTATGACAGAGCATGTGTACTGTAGCTGTTCAGTTCGGATAGCCATCATCTATGACAGAGCATGTGTACTGTAGCTGTTCAGTTTGGATAGCCATCATCTATATATTTTTCTTTTTTGCAAACCTAAAGAGGACTGGTGAGGTGGCTCAGTCAATAAAATGTTTCACTTGAAAACATAAGCACCTGAGTTTAATTCTTAGATCCCATGTTTAAAGAAAAAAAAAAAAAAAGTTCCAGGTGCCCTGTGTCACAGGAACGTGTAATCACAGAGATGGGAGGTTCCTGGGGCTCACTGGCTGAACAGCCGAGCCTACTTGGTAAGTTCTGGGTCAGTGACTGTCTCAAAAAAGGTATATGGTACTCTGAAGAAGTTTTCTATGGCCGCTACACAAGTGCACACCTTTGTGTACATGTACCAGCATGCACATATGTGAATACATGGGTTTTTACGCATATATACATACCAAAACCCCTAAATGACTTCACAGAAATGGACCTCAGTGACGTTCAGTGTTTCTCACTACCGTGCATTCTTCTCCCTCCCTCCCTCCCTCCCTCCCTCCCTCCCTCCCTCCCTCCCTCCCTCCCTCCCTCCCTCCCTTCCTTCCTTTCTTCTCTAAGACAGGGGTTCTCAGTGTAGCCCTGACTCGTCTGGAACTCACTTAGTAGACCAGGAGGGCCTCTAACTCACAGAGATTCACCTATCTCTGCCTCTCAAGTGCTGGGATTAAAGGCGTCCACCACCCATGCCCAGCTCCACATGTTCTTATTCTCTGCACTCATGCTCACACACATTTGCACAGAGTCCCTTACACAGTGGGCATGATTATGGGTGTTTCTCTACAGTGGTAGGGCAGGTACCTGGCACCAGGGAAGAACATACACTATCTTACCCAGAGATCTCCAGTTGGCCAGAGATGACGGTGTGAGCCTGTCATCATCCGTCCGTCCCTCCCTCCCTCCTTCCCTTGCTCCCTCCATGTATCCATCCATTCAGCAAGTTTTTCTGTATGCTTGCTCCATGCCAGACATTATTCTAGGCTGAGTGTTAAGAGTGTCAAAGCCAATGCATGGTGGGCAGAGACTTGAACTCACCGTTTTGTGTTGTTGCCAAGAACTGCTGTGAGGAAAAAAACAGAGAGCTTCTCAGGGGCGTGGTCTCAAGGGGATGTTTCTTTGCCACTGCTCTTTGAGGGCTAGCATTACCAGTGTCTCTAGCCATACTTGGCCTTCGAGGTGATGTTTGAACTAGAAGATGGGGTACCAGCCAGTCTTGTGGCAGACAGGCAGACAGGCAGAGGGGACCAGGTGGAGGCCTGTAAGGTGGCTCAGGGGCTTCAGGGTAGCTGACTATGACTGTTGGAGAGAGTGGAAGAGGTGTCTTAGGCTCAGAAGGGTCAGTGGAAATTGTCTAAGCTGTGGTGGTGGCGGGAAGGCTTCCAGTACGGTGTGGTTGTGCTCACTGCCGCTGCTCTGCCTGGCCATAGGGGTTAGACAACTGTGCAGGTGAGGCTGGCCAGGTGGTACATTGGGTACCATACTGAAGGGACAGAGCTTTCCCCAGGGCCACTGCTTGTATGAATTCTATAAAATAGGTTCTGGGGTCCTTTTATGACTACAAGACCTGAGTACGTCCATTTTAATGTACTTTCCCTAAGAGGTGGTTCAGAGTCAGGGCTGAGGGTTAGCCTCTGGCAGGGAAGAAGAGTCCATGGTTGAGGGTCTAGGATCACACCCCTAGATGTAACAAATGGTTTCCAATGTAGCCTCCAGATATGAGAGCCACAGAGGGCAGAGTGACCCTTTTGAGTCCTTGGAACAATGATTGGTATTACTGTGGTCCTGTCACTGATAGAGTATCTACTGTGTGGCTGGCACTGTGCCCACTGTCCTGCATGCCTGCCTTGTAATCCTTCTGTCAGCCCTGGTATTGATGCCTCTATTACAAGGGGGAACTAGGTTCAGCAGAGTAATTCACTCAAGCTCAGGGAACGAGACCCAGGTCTCAGGCCCCAGGACATGATTGTGACTTCCTAGGACTGGGGACAGGAATGTCATGGGCATTATGTGGCTTGACAGTTGCTCTGCTTGGGCTCCATTGTGCACACCATCATTCTTCCATGCTGCTGTAATCATGGCTTGGTAATTGCCACCTGGGATTGGCATTTTTCCTGTTGTGTCTTCACTGTTACCTGGGTCAAGAGCAACATGAGAATGGAAGTCAGTGCTAGTCTATGAACCTCCAATACTCAGAACACACTCAGGCTACTGCACTTGGGTGGGGTTTTTCAGTACAGGGGCATGGTCCTGAGCCATTTGTCCACCCATCTCCTGGCCACCCTATACGGAGTCACTATGTGTTCCCATTTCAGTTCCGAGTCTGTGTCACAAAGCCTGAATTACAAGCAGGCATTGATAGGGCTGTTGGCCACATCCTTATCCTCAGGCACTTTAGTCCTTTGTCTCTGTGTAGCTTTTAAGGACAGGGATGTGAGACTCTCTTAGCCTGGGTACCTGAAGCTGGGGGAACTGAAGTGCTTGGGTATGGAGTCTGGGTTCAAATCCTACCACTTCCCCTGACCTATGATGACATGACCTGCCTAACCACCCAGCCTCTCAGAGCCTTTGCCATTTTAAAGTGTGGTTGACAACCCCTGCCCTGTGGCAGGTACTCAGCTGCTGAGATGAGCTGTGAAATCATATTCATCCATTAGATCCAAAGTCCCACCCAACAGAATTTATTTTTCTGGCTCCAGATTAGTGCAGGCTGGGTAGGGCAGGCCCAGGACAGAAGGCATTTGCTCTCTCCCACATTTGCACCCTCAGTTTGAGCTTGCTGCTGTGCCCTGTACACTCCAAGAGAGCCTGGGGAACATGGTTTTGCCTGGGGGAGGCAGAGGAGATACCACAGGCTGGAATGAACCTGCCACTATTGCTGCTTTTGCAAACCCAGGTGACAGGGTGTCACCACCTCTCACAGAAGCTGCCCTGTGGGTGAAGACTGGATCTGACAGAGGTCCCACCCAGCTGAGATTGTTTCTGAGCCTGGGTGTTTGCTCTCTCCCAAGGCTTGCTCTCAGCCCTTCTATGAGAAGCTGTCCCTACTTCACAGGGCATGGGTGGCTCAGTGCTAGCTCCATGTGAAATGAAGTTGATAACACTTATGATTGGTTACTTCAGATGTGGCTTTAAGGCCTGGTACCAGCTTTATGATTTTGGGCAAGTTGGAGGTCCTTCCAACTCCTGTGTGGCTTCCCTGTCACTGTGGTTCCTCATGAGATTGGTGTGTCCCAGTTCTTTGGGATAGTTTGTGGGGGATGGGATGAGAATAGGTGACCACAGTGGCCTGTCTTTTTCCCTTTGTAGGCATCTGGATTTCACACCCAGGTCTGTCTTCTCTGACACAGGTTATTGGGAAGTGGGAGACAGAGAAGAAAGAACATGAAGGATGTGGGGCCCTGGACCTGCACGCATGTTGGGCCAACCCCTCCTGGGCCACAGTCCCCTCTGCATACCCGGGAATCAGGTTGATGAGACTAGGAAGTGCTGACAGCCATGGTTCCCTGAAAGGTCCCTTAGCCTAAGTCATCCCTAAGTGTGGGCAGAGTTCTTCCTCCACCCCCTAGGCTGTTGACCTTGAGGAGTCAAGAAGGGTTGGGGTGGGAGGCTGCAGAGGCTCTGGGAAACTTGACAGTCTGTTGATCCCTCCTCGGGAAGTTGAGAGTAGAGATGTTTGAACGTTCAGCTGGAATTAGGTCTCAGGGCTATTTTTTTGTGAGATGGAGGAGAAGTGTCAGAAAGGGAAAGGCCCAGGGGGCTGCAGAGGCTGCAGATGAACTCAGCGCCAGGTTGATTGCAGACACTTCTAGAAGCAGGTCTTCAGGCCTTTCCTGTGTTCACTTTCACTAGTGCTGGGCTGCACATTAACTCCGTGTTTCTGATTCAATGGTGGGTACACTGGGAGTGCTGTGGGAACCCAGAATAAGAGCTCTAGCTGAGGGAGATAGAATTCTTACAGTGGGGACCTTTAAGACTGGGTTTTAATGGACAGGTAGAGGCTTTTCCAAGAAAAGAGGTTCGTTTAGAGGAAGATTTAACCAAGCAAGAACAAACCGGCAGTCCTGATCGAAGTGTTGGAAGCATGAAGGCAAAAGACAATGGAGGAACGTGAGGGGCTCTAGTGGGGGGCTCTGAAGCCTTTGCACTTTCTCCAGAGATGATGGCTAAGGGTGGAGGCCTCTGGGGTACCCATGTGAGGTTTTTAGCTACTCGGTCCTCACCCCATTCCTGTGTGACTCCCCCATGCATGAACCATCTTTCTTTCTCCCAAGAACAGACATGCAGAGAGTGGGTGACAGACTGGAGAGTGTGCCTTCTACAGGAGGCCCTTTCATAGAGACAGAATGTTCCAGGTAGGATTTGGTCAGAGCACCAGATACTGGAGCTGTTCAGGATGAGCCAGGGTTGGGGAACAGTAAAGGCCTTCTGTCTGAACAAGCAGGGAGCCGAAGCCATGAGGCAGCCGAGACTGTTGGTATCTGTGCCCAGGCTGAGAGCCAGGAGTTCCATCAGTAGACAGACACCAGGACAGATGGGGGATTTAGGATGAGTAAAGGGGCAAGCCGACTGCTATTCTTACCTGACCCTTGATCACCTGAGCTTAGATGTCCTGTGGGGGGGCTTGCTCAGTCCTGGGAAGGACTAGCCCAGCCTGGGCGGCTTGAGAGGGAAGGGACAAGGACAGCTCCCCACTCCTTCTTTTCAACTTTAGAACCTTCTAGAGTATTCCTTGTTCTCTGCCAAACCCTCTCTGGTAACCACGAAGGTGTGAACGGCTGTGTCACAGGCTCAGGGTGGAATGCTGGGTTCAGTGGCTGGAAAGCGGGGATAGTGCCATGAGATGCCTTTCTCTCTTCACGTGTGCTTGTGCTCGGGGATATGGTGCTGACTTCTCCCAACAGACCACCTGGGGGGAAGCAGATTTGAATCTTGGCAGCTGTTCCCCTGTGGACTTCTTTCCTCATGCAAACAGGGCAGCTGTGAAGGGTGGAACCATGCAGGTGGGCCAGTGTCCACTCCCTGGTGTTTGCTATTTCAGGGTACATAATCCTTTCCACACTTTTCCCAGAGCCCCAGGTGTGTATGGGTGGGGGAAGAATCTCTCTACTTCACACTCTTCCAAAGCAACAGCGTCCCTGACAGCAACAAGGCCCATCTGGGAACAGGAGGTAGAGAGAGGTAAAGGAGAGAGCAGAGAGAGGGGAATCAGAACCAGTGCTCTAAGGGGCCAGAGATGGCTAGAGCTGGCCCGTCTGCGGGGTGCTTTCCTACCAGTTGGGGGCAGCAGAGGGCAGTGAGTGGACATCTGCATGGCTACTCTCAGCAAGAGCTGAGGTCCTGGTTGTATTCCGTTTAGTTATGGAAGCTTCCAGATGACAACACAGGCCAGAGAGCACCTAATTGGCTAATGACAACTGGGGCTGGCATAGGTGACTGAGTAGGGTTGACCTGGATTATTCAAACAGCTGTCCCTTTGGGGTCATTGAAGGGCCAAGGTTTGGAGCCATGAGAGGCTCAGGGAGAGAGACTAGTTCCTGAGGTGACAGGAAGGATATGGTACTATAGTAAACACTTAGATGCTGTCATTCTGAACTGTTTATAGGCTCCTTGGGTACCCTTAGCATCTCTGCTATTTTGGGAGGAGAAGGATGGCATTCCAGGGGTGACTGGGTCCCAAGCTCAGCATGGCTGGCCATATGGACAGGATCATGAAGCCTGTTTACCAGGCCCCTGGGGCATACCTGTGCTAGGCACTTTGGAGGTAGTGTTCATTTCCTCCTTAGAGCTCCAGGTCATACACATTTCACGTTCCAGGATGACTACACTGAGCATAGGGATAGCACCTGGATGTGGAAGGCCCCATGGACCTTGCTGGCTGCCTGTGGTTAATGTGTGCTAGTCCATGTCATGATTCTCCTCCTGAATGAGGAGGACTCCCAGACACCCAGAGGGGAGATGCTTTGTTTGGGGATCACACAGTCAATAAGGGTTAGAGCTGATAATCCAAGCTCCCACCCCCGCCTTCCCTTGCTCGGGTGTCTGTGAATGACAGATGCTCCAGTATAGGACTGTTACAATGGGGTTTCTCGGTCCCGGGCGGCCAGTGGTCCAGACTCACAGACCTGCCGCACCAGACCCCTTAGCCGCCTGCAGCTGATCAGGCCCCCAGAAATGACTCAGGCGCTTATATTAAGTTCATGTTGTTTGGTCTATGGCTCAGGCACATTGCTAGCTAGCTCTTACATCTTAAATCAACCCATTCTCATTAATCTGTCTGCCATGAGGTCCGTGGCTCACCTGTGTTCCTTACATGTTGCTCCTTTGGGCTTCTGGCTCCTTCTGTCTCTGACTCCTCCCTGCTCCTCCTACCTACTCTGATTTCTCCTCCTACTTTTTCTATGGTACCTGTCATGAGCCCAAACAGCTCCTTTATTTAAAGATTGCTATTCACAGCATACAGAAAGGCATTCCCACATCATAGGAGAGAGTTTATTTCTTTGCACTCTACCTTTTAGCCCTGAAGGCCCTTTCAGGAGCCTGAATAGAGGCACAGTTCAATTTTCTAGTTTCTTTCTCTGTGTGTGTTGTGTTTGTGTTCTCATGGAGGTGCACAAGTGTATATGGGTGCTCATGCTTGTGTGCATGTGTGTGTAGAGGCTAGAAGTTGACTTTGAGAGCCTTCCTCAGTTTCTCTTCCTCTCTCACCCTCACCTCTGCTCTCTGAGACAGGTCCCTCAATAGCCTAGAGTCCACTGGTGTGTAAGCCAACGGGCCAGTGAGCCCTGGGAACTTGTCTATTTTCCTAACATGCGCCACTGAGCCTGGCTTTCCCCCCACTTTCTTTCCCTCTCATGGCTTCTAGGGATCTAATTTAGGTCCTCATCCTGTGTGAGGCACACTTTACTGATAGGCATCTCCCCAGGTCCCCCTTCTACTTCACCTCTTCTTTTTAGATAGGCCTTGGGCCCTTGATCTTTTACCTGCACCTCTTTAGTGCTAAGGGACAGGCGTGCACCATCATGCCGTGCAGAGGGACAGGCGTGCACCATCATGCCGTGCAGAGGGACAGGCGTGCACCATCATGCCGTGCAGAGGGACAGGCGTGCACCATCATGCCGTGCAGAGGGACAGGCGTGCACCATCATGCCGTGCAGAGGGACAGGCGTGCACCATCATGCCGTGCAGAGGGACAGGCGTGCACCATCATACTGTGCTGGAGGACAGGCGTGCACCATCATACTGTACTGTGGGACAGGCGTGCACCATTATACTGTGCTAAGGGACAGGCGTGCACCATCATACTGTGCTGGGGGAAAGGCGTGCACCATCATACTGTGCTGAGGGACAGGCGTACACCATCATGCCGTGCAGAGGGACAGGCGTGCACCATCATACTGTGCTGGGGATCAAACTCAGGGCTTTGTGTATGTTGGGCAAGCACTATACCAACTAAGCCATACACCCAGCCTGACTTCCTCTCTATTTCCTGCAATAAATGCAAAGTGATTCTGTGGCATTGGGGCTGGATTACAGACATAATTACATGTGAGTTCTTGGGCAGGAATTGTTTCTGAAGCCAGGAGGCCATCTGTGGAGGTGGCTGATACTGACATCTGTTTCCTACACAAGTCTACACATGGTGAGGAATAACTAACTGCCTGTGGGACTGCTTAAAGAACATCTCAGAGGAACCATGAATGTCCCTCCCCTGCCCTAGTGCCCAGTAGGGTGGGTGGATCCATTTCTCCAGCCTGGAATCCAGGCATCCAAAGCCCTGTAGTCCTGTCCCAACCTCAGCGTTAGGGCAGGTTGGTCTCTCTGTGACCCCATCCCCTTACTCTCACTGCGTCTGCGCTCCTTTCCTCCCCGAAAGGCCTTCCTGGGCAGACATACCGTCCCCAGCTTCAGGATATCTGCCTGTCCTTCTCACTCACTCCAGTCACAATAATCCACCACCTGCCTCTTCCGGCAGCTGACAGTGACCTTCTCAAGGGCAGGACTGATTTTCCTTGCACTTCTCTGTGCCTGCCGTGGGCACCTACTAAGGGCTGGTGAAGTGGGGAGCAGCCGCCACCTCAAATCTGCTGTGACTACCTACTCTGAGAGGGAAGGTTAACTGGTGTCCCGGTTCCCCAGAGCACAGCGGGATATCAGTCCTTGCCTGGACTAGACAGCTCACAGTTCCTCTTAGGAGGCTTAGACTCCCAGGTCAGTGCAACCTGCAACTGCCAGATGACCTGGGGACAATGGCCCAGCTGTACTGTTTGCCCAGTGAGAAGGCATTTAACAATTCTGCTTTTCAAGGGCTCTGGGGCTCTTTCACTTTGGTTTTCTTGATGCACAAATCAGAGGCCCCAGTGTTTCCCACGGGTTAACACTTTTCCCTGCCTTGCTCTAGAGCTACCTCGAAATATATGTTGTCTGGGGGCACCCAGGACCATCTGACGTAGTTAGCATCCATCCTTTGGGTTAGTCACTGTTCCCAAAAGGTCTCCGTCATTTGTTGTCACAGTAAATGAATTCTTGTTGGCATGGGGGGAACATGCCCAAGAAACAAAGAGTTTAGAGGTCAGCTATTTTCTAGACCAAGCCTTTCATTGTAGGAATGGGGAAACTAAGTCACAGGATGGCTCAAGTGCTTGTTCAGGGCCTCATGGTTGTGCAGTGGTTTACCCAGGCTGCACTTAGCACTGCTGCTCCCTGGCTGTGTGGCCTTGTGCAAGGTTCTTGCCCTTTCTGAGCCTCTAATTTCTCATCTTCACATGGGCTGTGAGAACCAAAGGAATCATGAAAAGCTTTAGCACAGCACCTGGCAGAAGCTCCATGTGCATGCGCACGCGCTCACATGTGTGTGTATGTGTGTGTGTGTGTGTGTGTGTGTGTGCATGTGTGCCTGTATGCATGTGTGCGTGCTTGTGTGTGTTGCATCATCTCCTGTTGTGTGGTGAACAGGGGGGCTGAGAATGGGCCATCACACAGGATGGGGAAGGTGTGATTTACCTGGTCATGGAATCTCAACCCTGAGGTCAGGGGGCAAAGGTGAGAGGCCAAGGCTAGGGGAGGCACCCTGGCGGTATGGACTTCCTGAAGTCACCTTCCTGTTAGCCTTAGCGCAGCCTGGAACAATGGTTCTCAACCAGTGGGTTGTGACCCCTTTGAGGGTCTAATGACTCCCCAGTTGCCTAAGACCATCTGAAAACACATATTTTTACATTACAGTTCATAACAAAATTATAGTTATGAAGTAACAATGAAATAATTTTATAGTTGGGGGTCACCACAACATGAAGAGCTGTATTAAAGAGTGACAGCATTAGGGAAGTTGAGAGCCATTGGCCTAGAATGTGTTGGCATTCAGGACTCTGAGCTAGTTTATGATAAAGGCAGTGCCCACAGACCTGGGGCTTTAAAGGATGATCAGTCACTCCCTGGCTGCTCCCTATTGTTAAACTTATGGTAAGACCTGAGGAATGCCTGTCTAATTTCTGCACATGGATGTCTGTTCAGGCTGGGGAGATTATTAGAGGGCCCTGCTCAATAGCCCCCCCTGCCCCATCCTGTGTCAACTCCACCCTCTTCTCCTGCCTTCTCCAGGCTTTTAGGGTTTTTAAAAGGGACCATTGCCTTGCATGTCCTTATGATGTAATGGTGGGGTAGAAGTTGAAAGTCAGAGAGAGAGAAAGAGAGAGAGACAGCGCTCATTTCTATGTTCTCTTGATTTGCATGGTATGTGTGTGTGTGTATGTGTTTGTCTTGTATGTTCTGACCTGCATGTGTATATGCACGCGCATCTGCTGGTATGCCAGTGCTGAAGAGGCTGGCTTGCATGTTTTGCTTGCCTTTCTTGTGAATGTTCCTTTTGTGTAGGCATTGTTGGCACGCCTGTCCTTGAGCATAGTGTGGGTTCAGACTGTATATTCTCCACATGTATTTACATGCAGTTTTCTGGCAGGATGTTTGTTTGAGACAGGGTCTCATTCTGTAGCCCAGGCTTGCCTGGAACTCACTTTGTGGCCCAGGCTGACCTCCAACTCATGATCCTTCTGCCTCTGCCTCCTCAATGCTTAGATTACAAATGTGCCAACATTCTTGGCCACACAGTATTTTGAAACAAGTATTCTTGAATGTCCCAGCTTCTTTTGGGGACCTTGTGGCCTGTGGTCCTGTGATTTTTTTTTTTGTTTGCTTGTCTTTTGTTTTTTGGTTTTTTTTTGTTTTTTTTTTTGGTGGAGCGTGTGTTTTGCTGGACTGTGAAGGTCTTTCATGTTTAAGGGAACATGGGCATGGGTCAGAGAGTGATCTGTGGGCATAAGACGGTCCACAGTGGGTGGCCATAAAAAAGGCACCAGCTTTTGATCCTAGCTTAAAATTCTTCTCTTTCACCTGTCACCATATCTGTCATTTCATTAGTGAGTCATTCCCCAGCTTTGGTAACCTTCAATGGTGGAGAAGGACCAGAGGAATGGCATATCTGAAGGACATGGGTAGGGTCAGGGCATTGCTTGGTGCTGAGTGCCAAGTCAGGGAGAGCCAGGCAACCCGGCTTGTCACTGATCTGAATCCATAGAATTGGTTGGCAGGTGCCAGCACTGGGAAGGGCTCACTCACTCCGGTACAGCTAACCCGGGAGATCCTGAGAGCATGGTGCTGAAGCTGTGAGGAACTGAGGAGACCCAGGGAAAGGAGTTACAGCTAACCTGGGAGATCCTGAGAGCATGGTGCTGAAGCTGTGAGGAACTGAGGAGACCCAGGTGCTGTGCTTGGTTATTCTAAATAAGTCTGGCCACCCTTTGGGCCTCGGGTGTCTCCTTTGTTTCATGTGGGTCCTATTGCCTTCACCATCCACCTAAGAAATAGGTCTCTTGCCACGCCAGCTCCTGCCCCAGCCTGCAATATGCTCAGCATTGTAGTAAGAGGTTTCTGTCCTGGACTTTCGGGTCTAGCCTCAAGGTTTGGACCCGCAGAGACACACAGACGCTTACATTAATTTTAGACTGATCAGCCTAAGGCCCAAGCATATAACCTGATAACTCTTTACCGTTAAACTAACCCTTGATTCTTACCCTGTTCAGCCATGGGGCTTGGTACCTTTTCTCAGAGCAGGATAGTTGTCCTCTGTATCTTTTGGCTTGTCTGGCAACTCTGGAGTCTCTGTGGCATTTCTACATTGTTCTTCCTGTTCCCAGAGTTTTCTTAGTCAGGTAGCCCCACTTATACTTCCTGTCTGCCTCTAGCCAATCAGCGCTTTTTATTAAACTCATAGGTGGGACCATTATTTACAATGTAACATCATAAATCCACTACACAGCATCTCTCTTCTCCTGGGGCCTAGTGGTAACAATATCTGGCTGGCATCTTCCCCTACCTTTTCTGTTTTGCTTATTTAGATGTGTTTTTGGCATTTGGGCAGAGCTCTAGAATGGTATTGAAGGAGACATCTATGAAAAGAACCTTCCTTCCTGAAGCTGCCCTGTTTGGATTTGGACTTATAAAATCTGGCATGGATAGAGCTGGAGACTGTTCAGCATGGATTGTTGGCGCTCTGCCTGCATCCTGAGCACTGTCTCAGAGTTCCACATTGGATAGATAAAGGGAAACAGAGGTGTGCCAGGCTGTTTGCACATCTGTAGTAGCCCAGCCAGTTGGCAGGAAGACCTGGTTGGGTAGAGGGTATATGTATGATCGTTGCTGAGGGTAGGGGAAGAAACATACCTTGACTGAGTACTTACTATCTACTAAGTCTGGGCTCAATACTTCACACTGTAGGAGATACATAGCCTGCTAGAGGCCCTGGGTGACAAGGGGCTTCCAGGGTGGTGTGGGTATGTATACCCTCCAGAGTACAGTGCATGTGAGGACAGGACAGGTCTTCACCTGTGAGTCCTGTGTGTGGAGATCTTGGCTGTCCGTTTCACTTATGAAGAAGGAGGTTCCCACTCTACTCACCCCCATGTTCCAGTCTCCTAGGTAGAGTCCAAGCTCTACCACATAACAGCATAGCCACTTCCATTCTGAAAACCTAACATTCTGATACTGAAGCCTGTGTTCTCCCAAGGACACTTAGCAGAGGCCTTGAGCTCCTATGGTGACTCCCTCCCTGCTGAGAGATGTGCTCTGAGTTTTCATGGACACAGCAACTTGGCAAAACAGGAGCTTGCTCGATAACCCATCATTTATCATCATCATCACTTGGAATTGATTGAAATGAGTGAATGAAGAAATCACGTGTCTGGAATTCTGAAAGGGTTCTGAGTGCTGCCGGAGAGCCTCCTAGAGAAGAGTAGAGGTGGGCCAGATGTTAGGACAGAATGGCTGCTACTGGTGTGTGTGCGTGTGCGTGTGCGTGTGCGTGTGCGTGTGCGTGTGCGTGTGTGTGTGTGGTATGCCTGATGACTTGACCTTCCAGCCAAAGACACCTATGTTCTCCACTCTGGTCTGCCCTGGTTTTTGGCCAGTGGTAGAGTGGGGATCAGCTGTGACTGCTTGTGTTCTTTGGGGTGGGGGGCATTCACAGAGGGGGCAGAGGCCTTGTGTGAAAGCCCTGGGGGCTGAGTTGAGCCCAGTGCACTGGCTCAGCTGCCTGTAATGGAGGCCAGCACCCCACAGGGGTGGAGCAGGCTGCCTGCTGTGTCTTGCCCTTCAGTCTGTGTTCGCTGGATGAAAGCTTCCACCTCACCTGAGCAGCCCCATGGCCACACACTGCACTCATGGGGAGTCTCTGAGGTTGCTTTAGAAGAAAGCACTAGTTAAAAGAGTCCAAAACTTCTAAACTGGATTTTACTCTGTGGCTGCAGGGTCATTTTGCAAACAGCTTCATTCATGTCCCTGTCCCCAGGGCTAGGCAGCCTGCAGACTCTCCCACTCGTGTTGGTCACCCACACCTCCAAACAAAAAGATTGGTTCTGTACTTGAATCAATCTCAGTAATGGTGACAGTAAAGCTACTACGTGTGGTTGCTTAAATATTTGCTGATTTACTGGTACTGTATGACCATAATCCTTTCCATGATCCCACAGAGTAGGGCCCATCATTAGCCTGTTCTACAGATAGGATACTGAATGCCTGGCTCAGAAAGGGCCAGTCATTTTTATGGAGGTGTCTGAATTAGGATTTGAACCCAGACAAGACATGGTGTTGTGTGTCTGTAATCTCAGCACATAAGGAGATTGGAGGATTGGGAGTTTTGAGGCCAGCTTGAGCTGTATGAGACCTCAACCTCTTCCCCCCAAAAGAAGCCAAGTGTGATAGTGCTACCCCTATAATCCTAATGCTAAGGAAATTGAGGTAGGTAGATCATGAGTTCAGGGCCAGTCTGGGTTATGTGCTGAGACCCTTCTCAAAAAACAAATGAACAAAGAGATTTGAACTCAGGCACCATGCAAAGTTTGAGGTGCCTTATGGGTTGATTGGTAAGGTCAGATCCTGTGTGTGTAGGAAGGTAGTCTCTTAAAGAATGTGTGACAAAGCAGACTGGGAGGTGGGTGACTGTGGAGAAAGGCAAAGGAGTGATTATTGAAAACATGTCTAGCCCTCATAGGTGAGTTAGCCCTGGCACATGCTATTTCAAACTGCAGGTTTTATGAAACCTTTGTATGTGAGTGGGTTCCTTGTGAGAATAAACTTGGCTTTTGTTGGATGTCTGTGTCTGTTCTGTACCCCAAAAGCTAAACTCTGGTCCTGTTTAATCCTTCCCGACTCATTTGTTGGGAAGTGAGATGACAGGCTTGGGGTTTGGTACAGCTGGGTTTGAGGCCTACTTGCCCCTTGAAGTTCTTAGTCACAGGCTATAAGTTATATTCCAGCACAGCCCCCAAGTGGTTGTCAGGAACCCTGACTGAAAGAAGGAACTGTTTGTTTGTCTTTTGAGGCAAGGTCTCACTCACTACATAACCCTAGCTTGCCTGAACTCACAAGATCACTGCCTGCCTCTGCCTCTGGAGTGCTGGGATCAGATCTGTCTTGAATGACAGAAACCTTGTCCTGTGCCACTTAGTTAAGGTTGGCCAGGGTCTTTGTTTTTTCCTCAGTAATGGCATCAAACTGCACCCGACCAACGCCAGGCAACTCTACCACTGAGCTACCCACCAGCCCTTTGACTTGGCCGAGCATAACTTTCTGACTTGAAAGCCAACCAGCCACTCTTCATGACTTCTGGCTCTAGCTGATCCCATGAACAAACAAAAGAAAAGGCTTGTCTCCTTTCATCCAGGGCAGGGGACGAACCACCTGACCCTTCAGCCCTGTGAATCTGGACAGAGTGCAGGAATGTAGCTTGGGGCCTTTGATGAACCCAACTGAGTGATTTTGGGAAAGCCTCTTCACCTCTTTAGACCTTTGTCATCCTCAGTAACAGCTTATTGGCTATGAGTCCCTTTCCAGGGGGTATTTATTGTATGAAGGGCTCTGATCTGGGACCCAGTGAGCAGACTATGGAAAAGCAGGGATTAACAGGTGTCCTCAGTGGTTCCTTGGAGAACCGCTTAGGATCTGAGCTTCTGGGCCTCTTGGAAATGTAGACAATGCTCACCCTAGTGCCTATGCTGTTGTGTTCCCAGTGGCTTGTGCAGCGGGCTCTTGGAGTACTGGTCCCCAAGGTCATTGTTGGCTTGGGTAAAGGGAGGTGTAGTACATAGCATTGATTTTTCAAAAGGAAGTTACTGACATCTGTCAACTGGTCTTTGAGTCTTGTGAGGACAAGTGGGGAAAGTCACAAAACTTCAACCCACTTTCTTAAAGGGAAAATACTTTTTTTTAAATTCAGAAATAGGATCAAACTGATGATATTATTATAGAATAGGTTCCATAAACTGTAATGTGGGCTTTGTGGTTCTCTGTACCTTGAGTGTAACAATTGTAAACACTTCATCAGTGCAAAAAATGAAAACCAAGAAAAAGTCCAAATCTGCTGGGGAGACTCCTCAACTTAATGGCTGTGAGGGAAAGGCCGCACGGGTCAGCCAGGTGGGGCTGAGGTTGGGAGAGCCCATCTTTTGCACGGAGGTGCAGGTCCCTGACTGCTGTCTCCCTGGAGCTTTGAGCTCTTCTAGTCTGCCTGTGGGTTATGTCTCTGGAGGAGGGTCCCTCCAATTTATCCCATAAGGCAGGAGTTACCTACTGAGCTGAAGTGTATTTGAATATCAGGACACGTTACATGGGCTACAGGGGACATTACTACTTAGGAAGTCTTTGGGTGGGGTGGCATTTTAGTTTGCCTTGGAGGACACGTGGAATGCTGACAAGTGATGACAGGAAGAGGTCTGTTATAGATGGGAGAAGCTGAGGAGGAAGAGGGGACATGTGAGGGAGGGGGGTGTCCTGTGGAACATCTTTGCCATTAGCCCCTGGAGTGGGATGTCCTTAGGCAAGACATCTCATCTCTGAGCAAGACTTCTTCACTTGCAGACAAAGTTTTTCTGGTGTTTTCTGGTGACATGAGAAGATTTATTCAGTTCATTTTTGAGCTTGTCATGTCTGGGGGATGAGGATGAAGCAAATGTCCATCTAACCCCGAGGTCAGAGGGCTGTCAGACCCACCTGTTCCGTGGTAGATGAAATGTGACATTCAGACCATATTGACAGCACTTACATCACAAGAGTTAACACCCCCTTCACGTCTGCTCTTAGATCACCCAGAACCAAGGCTGAGTGGGTGGGTCCCAGCACCCTCTCAGACAAGCCCTCCTCAGGGAGTTCCAGTTCTCAGTTCTTCTCCTTTGGTTTCAAGCCCAGTGCCTTAGGTAGAGTTTCTAATACTATGATGAAAAACCACAACCAAAAGAAGTTGGGGGAAGAAAGGGTTTATCTGTTTATGCTTTCATATCTTAGTCCATCACTGAGGGAAGTCAGGATATAGGAACTCATAGCAGGATCCTGGAGGCAAGAACGGATGCAGGAGGAATGTTCATTCCTGGCTGGCTTCTCATAGTTTATTCAGCCTGCTTTCTTATGGAACCCAGGACCATCAGTGGATGGCACTACCCACATCAATCAACCCCTTCCACATCAATCACTAAATAAGAAAATGCCCTTCAACTAGATCTTATGGAGCATTTTCTCAGTTGAGGTTCCCTCCTCTCAAATGACTCCAGCCTGTGTCAAGGTGACATAAAAATAGCCAGCTCACTCGGTAAGACTCAGCTGTGACCCCTTGAGCCCCACACCTCATCATCTATCAAGGGAGCTCTGGTCCAACCTGCAAGTAGTGGCTGATGCCTGCCTCCTCCCCTGCTTCTTCATCTAGTCCAGAAGCTCTGGGGTGGGGTGAGGTGGGGATGGAGGTTTAAGCTGGAGCCTCCCTCAGGTCTGCCTGGTCAATTTATGTATGGTCTGAGTCAGGTGTCCCAAAACTGAGGATACTCAGCAAACCCTCTAACACCTCAGGCCCCTCCTTAACCCCGTGGGGGGGGGGGGATCCTGTATCCGTGGGGATTGGCCTTGCTGGGGTCCAAAGGTTTCAGTTTCCATCCTGACATCCAGCCCCTGTCTGCCTACAGAGTGCTGCTGCAAGGCTCTGGCCGGCTGGAGGGCCTGCCCTCCTAGCCTTAGTTTCCTTCATCTGTGCAAACCGCTCCTGTCAATCCCCTACCGGGCGACCGGGCGACCGGGCGACCGGGCGGGATGTGTGAAATCCTCTCGGAGGTTGGGGGTGTGGTTTGGTTGTGAAAGAAGGCCGGGAGATGAGGGGCAGCTGGTGGCGCGAGACCCCCAGGTCCCTGCCCCTCCGAAGCCCTGCCCCCCTTCCCGGCACGGGGGCGGGGGGGGGAGAGCTCGGGCATCCTCGGCCAGGGTCGGAGGCACTCGGCTCAGCGTCGCCATAGCAACGGCGGTTTAGGGGCGGGGGCGACGTGGCGGGCTGGGCCGGCCGGCCGGAGGGCGGCGCGGGGTGGGCTGGGCCGCGCTGCGCGGGCCGGGCCGTCGGCGCTCAGTCGGCGGGCGGGCGAGCGGCGGCGCGGGCCGCGAGCTGCTGGGGCCGAGCCCGGCCCACGGGCCGCGAGGGTGCGGGTCCCGGCCCGCCGCCGCCGCGCTAACCCCGCCTCCCCTTCCCCCTCTTGTCGCCCCGCGCGCAGGGCTTCCTCAGCCGCCGCCTCAAGGGCTCCATCAAGCGCACCAAGAGCCAGCCCAAGCTGGACCGCAACCACAGCTTCCGCCACATCCTGCCGGGGTTCCGGAGCGCAGCCGCCGCCGCCGCCGCGGACAATGAGAGGTGAGCCCGCCGTTGCCCGGGCTGTGCCCCGAGGGCGCGGGGACAAAGCCGGAGCCGGGCAGAGCACGCTCCCGTGGGAGGGACGCCTCGTCGGCCTCCGGGAACTCCGGGAACGGGGTCCCCGTCGGGTCATGGGACCGGGGCTGTACCCTTCGCTGCTCTCACTGGCTGCCAGAGGTCCGGGGTGAGGCCGTGCGGCAAGTGCCCTCTCAGACATGAGGGGTCCTGCTTCATCTGGCCGAGGTGGGCATTGTTTCCCGGGCCGGGCCGTGCAGTGCCTGGAGGTAGGGACGGAAGTGGCGCCTCCACCCAGGACCCATCCCCCGGCCTGGCGAGTCCCCGGGTATCCGATACAAAAGGCATTTTCGGCTGCGTCTTGCCCAGACCAGGCAGCGCTTGTGGCACGGAAAAGGGTGAACATCTGGAGGGGAGGAGCAGGGGGCTGGGCTGCTTAGGGGGCACATCTGCGTTAAGTAGGGCACGTGCTCAGCTGGGGGCTGGGGCGAGCAGAGCGGGCAGTACCCAAGTGCTGGGTTGATGGGCAAAACCTGAGACCCGGGAAGATGGGCCTTTCCCCTCCAGTCTGGGCAGCTGCCCCCCTCTTTTGCCTCCCGCTCCCAGGGGTGTCTCCTATTCCCTGCTTCCTTCTGGGTAAGCCCGGAGCAGGTGTGGAAATTCCAGGGGGAGGTGGCTTGTGGGGCAGTGGAGCGGGAGGAGGTTGTTGAGCCTGCTTTGGAGTCACTGGCAACGAGCAGGCTTCAGCTCGCAAGGGCAAGCCATCCTGTCCGTGCGGGGGCACTGGGCGGGCACAGCCTCTGGGGGCCCTGTTTCTCCGCAAGTCGTGTCAGTCACAGACACCTTTCCACTTAGGCACAGGCACAGTGATGGATTCCTGTACCAGTTAGAACGTGTCGTGGAGGTGAAGGAGCCAGTAGGCTCTAAGAAGCCTTGTCACTATTCAGCCCCAACATTTTAGGCTATTGACATCTTCCTGCCTAGGTCTATGTCCCTTTTACCATTGGCGAGTTAGCACTTTCTGTGTGGAAGGCACAGGTAGAATGATAATGTCTCTCTGTTCCTCCTTGGTTCCAGCAAGCAAAGGAACCCAAGTTATCCTAACTCCTGCATAAGGTGGAGTGCCGATGGAGCGTATCCCCCCCCCCCCCCCCCGCGCGCCCCCTATATCTCGGTTAGAACCACTAGACCTTCCTTGTCCCTTAGCCCAGAGCGGCTCTCCAGTGTATCCCACCACCGTCTGCATCTGGCTTCCTGCCACAGCTGCCAAGCCCAGCCTAAGGCAGGAGGACCCCGGCCTTTCACTGGTGGCTATGGTACCTCAGGAGACCAGGCGTTCCCTGGCAGAAAGATGCAGCCAGGTCAGAGATCAGTGCTGGCTGCAGCCCTGCGTCTTTGAAAATCTCCATTTCTATCTTTGTTGTTATGGTCTGTCTGGGCGGCAGGCCACCGGGTTTGCTGCCATCCTCTCTCCTATGGCCTCCATCTCCGGCTGCCTACCCCAATAACATGCCCTGCTCTGCGCTTTCCCTGGCAGGGATCTGGGCCCTCTGTTGTCACTTGCCGGGCCTTGTGTATATACCCGGTTTTGTATGCATGTAGTGGTTGTCCTGGAGCAGGAGCAATGGCAGGCAGGCAGACCACGCGTCTCTCAGTGTGGCTGCCCTCTTGTGAGCAGGCAGCATGCATGTGGTGTTTACCTTCTACCCTGGGAAGTCGCACCAAAAAGCCAGCAAGCACTTGGCTAGCAACCCTAGCCAGAGGTCCAGGCTCCGCAAAGATGACCTCTGATACATCCCGTCAGCCTCTCTCAGGTTAGCTTTGTTATATGTAAAGGGAGGGGGTAGGCAGAATCAGGTTTGAGAGTGAAACTACAAGTACATTCTGGAAATGTAAACGGCAGCAAGAGGAGCTGGATGTCACTGGCAGCGGTATAGAATTGTCTTTAATTTTCTGTAAGGAGAATCTGGCCTGGTGGCCTGTCTGGTACCGGAAAGGAGCCCAGGTTTCCATGAACAGTCATGGAGACCGTTTTTGGAATCCTATCCAGTCTAGAAGCTGAAATAGGCTTTGCCAGGAATGGGGTCTTGAGTGTGCTTTGTTCAGGAATAGATCCATTGGTTCCTGTTGGGTGAATTGGCAGATGATTCTCTAGGGGCAGTCCCTGGAGTCGTTCTTGGGAGTTCAGTGAGTAACCAGCTGTGGTGAATCCACTCCCACCCCTAATTTCATGGTCAACCGTGGGTCAGCGGAGAGGTAGCTCTTTACTCTTGTGATTGTTGTGCTGCCCAAGTGGGGTGGGGTGACAGAAAGAAGAGAGATTGAATCTCTTCTCCATGGTACTTCCACTGACTGCCATGTTCTCCCTGGGGCTGGGGCAGATACTAGGGTAAACACAGAAACACCAAGCAGTGAGTGGATGTAGGACACGGATGGGAAGGGAGTAGAGGCTTCCAGGGGTACCTGTGTGAGCCCTGACCTCAGAGGCCCTCCATGAACATGAACAGGTTGCGGCTCTCTTGGTCATTGTGGGTGAGTCTGTCTGATTTGTATGCCTAGAAAGAGGTGTTGTTACCTGCTGCCTGTGTGCTCTGCAGACTACTGTGGTGGGGAGGGTTTTGTTGTTGTTGTTCTGGAATTCTCCATCCAAAGGCTAAAAACCAGGTGGTTCTGTGACTAGGTGTGGACTGCTGCTGTTTGGTTGTGAGGCTTGGATCAGGCTAGCAGGAACTTGGGAGCTCAAGGGCTGCAGGATAGGTTAGAACCTTTGTACTCATTCTACTGAAAATGGGTCCAGGGAGGTTCCCAGTTGGTCTGTATGATCTCTGGGCCTCTCAGACACTCCTTTTTTCCTTGAAGGCTCTGGCAGTAAGCATCAGGGGCACTCATTTCTCTTGGATAGCAGATTCTCCAGGTGACCAGGTACTGGCAGAAGCACTTTCCTTGTGCAGGCTGAAGTGTTACTACTTCGTTTACAGGATGATGTGGGGATTTAATGCTGGTAAAAGTAATAAAGGATGTGAGGTTCTGCCTTCCCAGAGCCAAGTCACTGACCTAGGGGGTTAGTCATCTGACATCCTTCTCCTTTATTTCTTCTGCTGGATGTTAAGAGTGTCCCCTTAGCTCTCTGCCTATACTCTGGAAGTGGCAGTGCCTTTTATTCTTGCCAGTTGGCCTGGTGGGACATTTATTTAGCTTGGAAATGCAGGCAGTCAGGTGCAGCTAAGTAAGGCTTGGGTGTGTGCAGTTAAGAGCTGCACTATTCCTTCCAAAGAATGTGTGGAGTTCAGTTCCCACACCTGAGAGTTTCTCGTGGGAATTCCAGGTGTAGAACCAGGGAGTGGGTGGGGTTGTTACAGGGACCTTCACCTGTCCCTGAGTAGGCAGATATGAGTTCTGTCCCCAGGATTGAGGTAACCCTTGGAGGAAGAGACAGGAAGCTGAGTGAAGAACAGGAAGTAGAAAGCTGTACTAGTTCCTGCCCTGCTGTGCACAAGAATGAGACACCAGGCCCTTGTCTGGTTTTCCTTGGGACTGATGCAGTTTAGACAACAGTCACTAGGTATATTGGCTTTGAAGCCATTCCTGGAGTCATTCCTGGTTTTGGGAGCCTCAGTTTATATATCTACAAAGTGGGCATAATGAAAATAATGATGAAGACATTTATATTGATATAGTCTGTATTTAATCACAAGTATTTGATCTTATTTCATGCTGTTTCCTTATCATTTAATATTGGGTCTCACACACTTCTGAAATGTTTCTAAAATTTGATTCCGTATGAAAGACCTTAGCCTAACTGTAAGATTTCAAGTATTAGGTCATTTTGTTTGGTAGGCCTCAGTTTTCTCATCTCTAGGCTGGGACTAACAGTCATTTATGTGGTATCATTTCATAATTCTAGAGGGATCATAGAGCTGCTGCTTCTTGTAAGAGAAATTGAGTCGTAATGGAGATTGTTGTTAACCTTGAACAGAGCAGAGAGCCTGGTAAAGAAAGGTCCATCCCATCACACCTGGCAGGACAGAGCTTTCCTGTGTGGTTTACAAATCTGTTTTAAATGTACATTGTTCCAGATACTTCTGGGTCATTCTTAGTTCAAATCACTTAGCTTTACCTTTTCTGTATTCATTTAAATCCTTGAGCACTCTTTTTTTGTCTGCATGTCTTATTTTCCTAGAGGAATATTTCTTAGAAATAGAATTACTGAGTTAAAAAGATACGAAGTTTGAAGTTTTTGACAAAAAAAAAAAAGGCATATTAAAAGCCTGTAATGATTTATTCTCTATCATTGAGTTTTGAGTGGCTACCTATTGGCATTTTTTCACACCCTCTAAGAGATGACCTGTCTGCCATCATTAAAACGGCCTCTTTCATTTTGGAAAGGCAGAAGAATGGCATTTCTTTATTTACATTAATTTGCTTGTTACTGATTGAGTACCAACTGCTGTCCTGAGTCAGGTGGCCTGCAGTGCTGTTTCCTCCAGGCTCATCTCTTCTGTCCCTGTGTTCTGAATTTCCCAACAGAGCCCCTGCAGACTTTCAGGTGCCCTGTCTGGCCTCCCTCAGCATCAGAAGGCCTTGTGTGGGTGAGCTCTAGATGTTATATGAGCTCTAGTGAGAAATTCACTAATTTCTGTGGAGGAAAGCTTACTGATTCTCATCTCTTTTTCCCCTTCCCCCTCCATATGGGAATCAGATTTCGTTCTTGAACCATTAATCAACACAAGGAAGCTTCTATTTACATGGTTTTTGGAGAGGACATTTGTCTTTCACTGGTTAGACAGAGAAGGGGCTGAAAGGTCCAGGGAAACTGAGGCCACATAACAGCCAGGCCTTTTGTAGTCAGACTTCTTCCCTATGCCTTTCCTTGGAGCCTCAAGAGCATGGACAAGCCTAGTTAGAAGCATGTGTGTGACTCTGAGCTCCAGTTCAGAGGAGAGGGGATCACACAACACACCTGGATGCATGCAACAACCAATTTATTTTTGCTTTCTCATTTTTATTGCCTTCCTTTTATATCTGTGGGTTCCTTGTGGACCTTTTAGATATCTGAGCTGGATAATATTTTAAGGAATGGTGGAAATTAGCTAGTGATCAGTCCCAGGCTGCCCAGCTGAAGTTTCAGAGGCCAGTGAACAAGCACACATCCATCTGCATACTCTTTAGGTGTGCATCTGTCCTGGGGAAGGTGTATGTGTGTGAAATGTAGGCATTTTTGTATGTCTTTTTATTTTGAATATGAGTATATATAAAATATTTGCAACAGAGCAGTTTGACATCCTGTTGGATTAGACCATATGTAATTTTAAAATTTCTGTACATTAAATATATATAGGTAAATGATTCAATCTAAGTATTCAGTAAGTGCTGACTGCCACATTATTGTGTATTTTCTTCATGTGTGTGTCTTTTTTTGTGTGTTACAAACACTGTGTTGCCCAGGTGCTCTGGTGTGTGTGTGTGTGTGTATAGTCTGTTTGGGTTTTCTGGGCACATGGACATGCTGGTCTGTTTTGTGATAAGTTGCCTAACTCCCTAGGGATAGTTTACCCAGCCCTTGGACTCCCCTCTCAACCTCACATTCTAGGTAGAGCTCAGGTCCTGGTGACAGCCAGCCTCAGGGGTACTGTGGGACGTTATTCCCCAAGTAGCCTTGCCTATTTCCAGGCCCCCATATCAGAGGATATGCAAATCAACTCTTTAATGGAATTCCTTTGCAAAATATTATTTGAACCAGAAAGTTAATTGCTGGGCTCTAATTAAGGGCTATTTCTGAAGACCACAGAAGGAAACTAGAGATCACAGACTGAAAGGCCAGAAGGAAAATCAGCCCACCCTGACCAGCGGCTGGTGCCTTGCAGGGATGCAGTCCATGCTTAGCTTCTCTCTGCTCTGAGGTTGTTTCCAGAGAAGCTCTGATGGTTGTGGATTTCTGCTGTCCATGAATCTGTCTCTGCAAGGCTGGCCCTGAGTAAGCATCCCATCCTGTAGGAGCTTTGTGATTGGGTATGGGCAACAGGTCTGGATTGAACTGAAGATATCCTATCCTCAGAGCTCCAGGTGACATGCCTAAGACCTGCCCTCTATACTCACTGGCCTTTCTTTCATGAAACCAGCCCATTTCCGAATCATTCCATGCAAGGGGTAGTTTCCCTTTGCCCAAACAGCTAACTGTCATGGCTCCTTGCCCTTAGACCCCTTCAGTGCTCCTGTGCAGTCTTTGGTCCACGAGTAAGCTGAGGCTATACTTTGTGGTCTTATGCTCTCATCTGGTTTGAATACTGTAGGCAAAGGCCTTCTTAATAGCCCCTTCTCATCATGATCCTAAGAAGGCTCATAGGTGACTAATGCAGTTGAAATGGAAGTTCCCCCTTCCAGCGGTGCTGTGCCTACTTCCCTGTTCCCTCCTGAATTAGAGAGCTGAGCTCCATGGACATTTGGCTGTCTACCCATGTGCTGTTCTGCATGCACACATAGACTTTCCTTTTTGGAATTTGGGATTAAATACTTGAGAATGTTATCACTTAGTGCTACTTATCCTGTCCATGCTAGGCAGGTGGTGGGTCCCAGTAGAGGAAGAAAGAGGGTGTCCAACCTAATACCCTTCTTAGGGACTCCCTAGGCATTCTTAGACCAAGAAATGACCCCCGAAACTGGAGGTTAAGCCTAATCCCAGCTACATGCCAAGAATGCCTGCATACCTCTGACTCCAGACAGTGTTTCTGCAGGGGCTGGTCAGAAGCACCGACAATGCTGTGTGCCTTGTGGAAATATTTAGTACTGTCAGTGGGTAACTGCATATCTGTAAGTTTCCTAAGAGAGATGGGCCAGTGAGCAGCCTCAAGGCCCTGCTTCTTGAAGCATCCTGCAAAAGGTAACCTGTCAGGCTTTTGTTGTCCACCTTCTGCTGCCACTCAAGGGGATCCTGTGTTTCTGGCCAGGCTGGAGCAGGGGCTGCAAGAGTTGCAGGTATGCTCTGAGTTCACTTTTCCCTCTCAGGACATCTCCCTGTGTCTATTACCTAAAAGGTGAGTTCTTCTAGCATAATTGTCTTCTACCCCCCTTTTCAGTGGGGAGCTCCCACTGGGGGGCTCTTCAACCTTCTCTCAGCTGCTCCGGCAAATTCCCTTTTCTGCTAACCCCTCCTGCCCACTGTTTTGACCTTTCTTGAACAAGTAGGTCCTGCTTAATTGTACATCAGCCCGGCTGGATTGTAAGAGTATTGGGCAGAGAGATAGATGACATAAAGGTGGCACACACCCTAATAAGATCCGACATTGTCGTAGGGAGTTTTCATGCTGAGGGCAGTGAATTAGTGTAGCCTCTCCCTGTGCCCACTGACTAAGGGGAAGTTAATTTCATGCTCTGTCTTTTTGACATTCATAATCAGAGCGTTGTATTGCAGCTGCAGATTGTTAGCACGTGAAGAATGGCCAAGCCTCAATAATTACTGTTTCTGGCTGGGGAGGAGATTTATTAATGGATTGTTCTTGGCCCCACCCCTTGTTCCTGTTCCCATGTATGCCTTCTTTCCAGCCCTTCCCCCCAGACTGCAGCTAGGAAACTCAGTTGCAGAAGTGGCACATTGTCACAAATGTTAAAAGTAGGGAGGAGTCACCTGATAAAATGCACCCTCGACCTGCTGGATTACACTCTTTGGTTGAGTAACTTGTGTCTGCTCCAAGTCTGACAACCATTGTAGAGGGGCAGAGACTAACCCAGTTGTGTGCCGGTAGCTTGTCTGAGCATATCTGGTGCTCTCTTAATTCCTCACATCAGAGGGGGGTGTTTTCTAGTTCATAGATGGGGAAACAGAAGCTCAGTTGTCACCCTTGAGAGAACTCTGCTCAAGGAGTTTATCCTTGGCAGAGCCCAGCCAGAGCTGAGATACCACCCATATCTGGGCCTGCCATTTCCTTTAAGGTTGTAATGCCCTTTCAAAGAGGAGTCCTCTTGAAAGAAATAAGTTCAGGGTCAAAGGAAACCAGCACTCATTGGACTGTCCCCATGAAGCAGCAGCTCAATCTTGATCAAGAAGGCACTTACTCTTCAGCTGTGGTGAATTTCTCACACTGGTGTTTACTGTCCAGCTCCCACTTTTAAAAAGTGTCATGTGCCAGTGCTCTACGTTTCCTGGAGGTGCTTGCATGGGACTGGGCATTGAGCTGTGGACAGCAGAGAGGGGAGGGCAAAGCTGGAGTTGCAATTGTTTCTATCTCCAGGTCCAGTATTGAGCCTGCACCAGTCACCTGCTCCTTGCTCTGGCTCCCTGGTTGAGGTGTGAAGCTGAGGTGCAAAGAAGTGATATCCTTAACCAGGATGCAATAATTGGCAGCCATGTAATTCAAGCCCAGTTCCATGAAGGCAAAGCCCCTGGGCAGAACAAACCAATGTTTCAGGGCTGAAGGACTCACCAGACAGAGCTCTCAACACAGCATAGAGGGGCCTGTCTTGTGTGTGTATGTGGGAGGATGGGGGAAAGATAAGTCCAGGTCACCTACTGGATGGTGCGTGAGAGGAATAAGGGGGTCTGGCTTGTGAGGCAGGGTCTTAGAATTTGAACCCCTGGTAGCCCATTTCAGGCTCTGTCCCCTATAGTTCCCACAGCCTATTTGAGACCTAGTGCCACCTGCTGTTTCCTTCTGAACCTCAAATTCGTTGTTTTAATAAAGCAGGCCCAGGATTCCTGGAGGGAATGCACACTGCAGGTATCTGAAGTTTCTGCTGGGCTTGGTTCTCTGCACTCAGATGAGAAGCCCCTGGAGCTTCATAGACTGGTGTAGTTGGGTGGGATGCAGATGACTTTCATCTTGCTCTCTACGTGGCAGGCTTCTCTTGGTGCTATATGGCACTCCTTTGAGTAGCCTCTGAATATGGGCTATCCTCGGGTGTTATGCATTTCCATGTCTCACTCTTATAGATGCTACTACCTACTATCCTCACTTATAGAAGGGAAAACAGTCTCATTGTGGCCCTGTCCGTAAAGCCCTGTCAACTGTCTTTACTGCGGTCTCTGCTCACATGTTCTTGTTACGTGTTCATGTTCTGATAATGTTAATAATAGCAAACTTCTTATCATTTTTGAGGCCCCTGTGCCAGGTATTGTGTAGTGAACACACCATTGCTGATGCCCTGGACGACTCCTACTTTATCCTCCTGTCTGATAAATTAATGACATTGGTCTTAGATAGTAGGGTTAGCCTCACAGTGGACTTAGGATTTCTTTGGATACAAAATAAGGGTCCTCTAGTGTACTGGTTATGTGGTGAACCATCTTCCGGGCCAGATTCTTCTTAAGCACTTCATACTTAGGACGGGCCAAGCCACATGCAGTCTTGTTGCCAGTGCTAGTGTTCAAACCTAAGCAGGCCATTCCCCCATGTCTTAAGTTTAACCACTGGGCAGTGCTGCCCTCTCCCTATCTTTCAGATGTATAAATTGAGGTTTTCAAGGTGCTCTGGGCTTTGCCCCAGAATTCCTGGTGTGCAGCTTTGGTGCTGTGGATAAGGGTCATGACAGCCTACTCCACACTATTTCAGAGCCTGTGCCTAACTACCTGTGGGGAACATTTACAGTCTCTTCAGCCTTTACAGGTCCTGTTCTCCTGCTTGCCACACTCCCAGCTCATAAGAATGTTTCCTAGCCTAAAGCTATCTGGGGGTGGGGGACTACCTTAAAAGGGGTTTCAGAGGTTTCTAAATGTGAGACTATACATGTTGTCTACCACAGGGGTTTGCTTCCTAGTCCCAGAAGGTTAGAGCCTTTGGGAGATCCTGTGTAAAAAGACACCAGTTCTGTTTTGTTTTAACCCGGGGTTTCGTGCTTCCACCCCAACCCCAAGGAGAAGCTGTGGGCATCTGTAGGAGTGTTCCTGCAGAGCATCATTTGGTAAACATTAGCCTGGAGGTGTTCTCTCTCCTCAGAAGCATGTTTTTAAGAACTTTGGATGCATTTCCTGTCTTCAGGACCTGCAGGAGTGAGCCTCGCATAATATGGCATTGTGGCTCAACTGGGGTTGATGTTTTGTGAAAAGTTATTATAAGGTACTCAGAGCTGATCTTCATTCAAAGTGGTTTCCAGCTGGGGGAGTGGGGGGTGGGGTGGGTGCATGTGTGTGTTTCATGTGCGTGCGTGCATGTGCATGCCTGCTTGTCTCTCTCTGTGTCTTTCCATCTGTCTGGTCCACATCCTCACTGGGTTAGTGGTTTGACCAGTACTAACCTTAGCTAGGATATTGGGAGTTGTCCCTTTTGTGGGATGAGTGGCTCTTCTACACAGCAGCTCTGGCTCTGGGTGTGTCCCCCCATCTCTCAGGATCTCTGCAGAAGGCAGTAGTTGGGCAGAGACTGTCCACAGATTTGCATAATTGTACTGTCCTTTGAATAATTAATAAAGCACTGTCCTTGCTGGGAGCAAAGTCTGTGCCATTCTGGATGGATCTGCCATGTATGGGTTTTCAGGAGCTCTTTCAGAGGAGCCATGGTTCCTGGAGCCCTTAACCTTTCAAGGAGCCCTCTTTCTAAGAGAAAGGGATGCACTGAGTTGTTGGGGGGACTGCTAGTCTGTACCATTGTGGCCCTCGTGCTGACCGCGCCTCCTCTGGGACCTGCATTCTTCCTGCTTTCGCTGTTTCTGTATAGTTTTCCCAGATGTGTGGCTTGCTGTTGAGACCTTCCTTGCCCCCTTTTCTGGAGGCTGATGTGTGGTGCTTACATGTGGCTAGACTTAATGTTTTTTTCAAGCAGGAGAGGATAAGGTAGGCATGTCTGCCTGGTCCTTTTCCGGGATTCTAATCTCCCAGTTTCTGGACCTCAGAAGGTTATTGGTAGTCTGGAGGAGATTCCATATGAGATTTCCAGTTCTTACTTAATTGCCTCTTGTTGAAATTAATGTTCTTTTTGGCATGTGATCTCTTGTTTTTTCTCATGCTAGAAATGGAAGTTGAGGCACAAATCTGCCCCATCATTCTGCTGGGAATTGGGGAAAGTTCTGTTCCTCCAAGCTGGGGTATGCTCCCCTATCTTCCCCTCTGTCCAGAGCTTCTGTGGGAATGTTTCTTAGAACTTTTTACAGGTGTTACATTCTGCTGGGGCTGAAGGAATCCCATTGTACATACAGGTGGGCAGCATTCAGTGAGCCAGAGGAAGTAGGTTTCTTCAAGACATGATTTCTCAATGTGCCAATGTCTCTGAATCAACTAGAGGGAGTGCAGGCTACTTTGCTTCCTGCCCACACTGACTGCACAGTTATCTGTCTGCTAGACAGATGAGACATATCTGTTCATAGGAGCAGACCATGCTGTCATATTGCAGCTGAATGGTTCAGCAGTGGCTTGCCCCAGCTCCTTTGCTGGGGGGTGGGGTGTGTGTGTGTGTGTGTGTGTGTGTGTGTGTGTGTGTGTGTGTGTGTGTGTGTGTGAGAGAGAGAGAGAGAGAGAGAGAGAGAGAGAGAGAGAGAGAGAGAGAGAGAGAGAGAGAGAGAGAGATCTTTTTGGCAGGACAGGAATCATCATCCCATTTTACAGATGAGCTAGGGAGGCTCAGGGAAAATAATTATCACTCCCAAAGGCACAGAGATTGCATTTTAAATTAACACTCTCCGTCTTTACCTCCTGCAGCTACCAAGAACCATTTGCTCCCTGGATAAAGGTCAGTCTGTTGGCTAGGGTGGAGCTGTGGGGGTACCTGTTGCTTCTCCAGCTGTCTTTTCCACTTGCTTGGAGTATCTGGAGTTAGAGATGAACAGAACTCCTGTTTAATAGTTTTTCCACTATTTTTGCTGACTGCACCCTGGCTTTGGCACCTGTGTCAGTGTCATAATACCAGATGCCCCTCAGCTGGCTGTCCCTGACAGCTACCTTTTCCTCCTCTTGCCCTGTGTTTTGGAAGGTAGTTTGGAATGTTATAGATCTATGAGGTGTTCATCTTGGGCTGTGGTGGTAGGAGGAGGAGGAGTGTCCAGCTGGTTTTTCCTTCAGCCTGCTCTCAGCCTAGAGGTTGGATGGACAGCCTGAAATAGACATTCTCTTGATAGGCATGGGATTGTTCTGAGGTGGAGGTGTGATTCAGGATTGGCTCTCAAAAGGGAATGGAATTTCCATCCTCACCACACTGATGAGCACAATACGCCTGACCAGACTCTCCATTGTCTTCTGTGATAGGACAGGTCCCTTGGGGCTTGAGATCTACCTGAGATTGCGTGTGTGGCCATTTTGTCATTTCATCATTCTGTCATATCATCACACATGGAAGCTTCTGTTTGAGGCCCCAGAATCCTGACAGTAGGTCCCCTCTGCACTTCCAGGGGTTACCCCATCATGTAGCAAGAGATGGCCCAAGACAAGCAGGAAATGATGTTTGTGCTGACATTTCTTCCACTTAGAAAATCAATATTCTGTGGTCTGCCTAATTGCTCTGTTGTTGCTAAATGAGTCATTATGGAAGGAAAATAGCAAATGCATTGTGAGATTAATGGGAGAAAATAGTTGGCAAATGACTTTGGTTTGCTTCCGGAACTCTGAGAAGGTGTTACTATGAGAAATCTGGAGAGTCATTAAGTCCCATGCAGTGGGGAGACAGGCTGCTGTTGGGTGCTAGAGGTGCCCATTAGAGTGGAACTCTGCTGGAATCGGAGCCAGGGTTAGTAAGTGCCAGTTAGGAGCCTGCCCAGCAAAGGAACTTTGATGGCCTGGTCTTGAGGGAAAGGGCATTGTTCAGGTAGAGCCTGTCACTTGTCAGGCACCAGGCAAGCTGGGAGGTGTAGCAGTGGGTACTTAGCCTTCCCACCCATAGGGCTGGGGTAGGATTGTCCATGGCAATGAGTCCAGACCGTTTGATCCAGTGGCAGAAGCATAGGCATAGGGAGCTTCCAAGAGCTTATGCACATTCTCTGGTCGGCTGCCTGGGGCTAGAAGAATGTGACTAGGAAATATGCTACTTGCAAGTGTGGTGACCAAGGCTGAAGACTGCTAAGGACTTGCCAAAGGTCATATAACTGTTCTGGTTTAAACCTTTGGACCCTAAGTCCAAAGGCATGTTCAGCTGCTGCAGGAAGCCAGCACATGTGGGTACATTGCAACTAGTATCGGATTCATTCCTACAAAGGGCTGACAGCTGCTCTGTTGAACTAGGGGTCTGAAGGAGGCCAGCAGAGTGTTGAGTATCTCCAAACCAGACTTTTCTTCCTCTTAATGGCCACCTGACAGTTTTGTGATGTTCTAAATGCTGAGTATATTAATCACTTTTGAAAAGGCTTTGTAAATAACACCCATTTCTCTGTTCTGTGAGGCCTATTGCTTCATTCCTTACTAGTATCCCAGCTCACCTGTGATGACACGGGGCCTGCTGCTGTCTGCAGAGATGGTGGTGGAAGTGTGGTTATCTGAGTACACTTGGAGATCTCTGAATTCCCTAGGGTTTCAGAAGTGGCAGCAACAGGTGGGGAGAATCTGTCTTCCCTGTGAGCACTAAGAAAGAAGCCTTGAGGGCGTCAGGTCATACTGTCCTGCTTTTTGGAAATAGCTGAGCATCTTTATGCCAGAGGAATTGTGTAAAGAACTCCAGCCTGGGAGGGCCACATCCTCACATCTGTGGTCTGTCCTGTGTCTGAGATCCCAGACAGTAGTCCTGCCTTCCTTCTCCCCCACAGACCAGGCTTCTGCAGAACAGGCAGTGATGGATGGTGTTGCAGGTAGGGCTGTACGCTAGTCTTCCTAGGTGCAGAGTGACCCTGTAATGGGTATGTAGGACTTGCTTGCAGCTGGGAACCAGGCCTCAGTGTATATCTGGATGCTGGTAGGACAGGGCCAGATGGGCTGTTGAGCTTCAAAAGAGTCAGGAACTTGTTGGGCATGTTTGCTACTGTTGCAAGCTGGAAGCCAGGTTTCAGCCCAAACTTGGGTCTCTGACTGTTCCTTGCCCCTTGCCAAATGTAAACTGCATCCTTCCATGGCTAGAGGCTGAGTGTTTATGTTCATCAGTTACAGAACCCAGCTGTGGCTCTTTGTCCTTTTCTCAGAGTTCTGCTTAGTTCTTCAAGTAAACAGCACTTTCCTGTGGGACTGCCAGTGTGCTGAAGCAGCAGTACAGAAGATGCTTGCAGGGCTTGCTTCTGGTCTTGCTCCCTCCTCTCCATGTTGTGATCAACACCATGACCAAACCAAAAGCCCAGTTTTGGTAGGAAGGGGTTTATTTCTCTTCACTAATAGTCCATCGTGAAGGGAAGTCATGGCAGGAACTGAAGCAGGAACTGCAGAGGGTATGGAGAAGTGGTGCTTACTGGCTTGCTCTCTGGCTCAACCTACTTGCTTTGTATATAACCAAAGACCATACCTGCCCAGGGTGGTGCTGCCCACAGACCAGACTGATGGAGGCATCTTCTTAAGTAAAGTTTCCCTCCCATTTGTGCCAAGGTGACAAAACTAACCAACACAGCTAGCTTAGATCACATGGCAGCCCTTACTCTGGCTACCAATCCTGGGTCTCTATAGGTCTTTTCTGGCTTTCCATAGAGACAGACTTGGGCCTGCCAGAACCACGATGTTAGGTGGAAGGTACCTCGTGAAGCTTTCCCAGCCACATACATAGGTGTTGCTTCTCCCTGGACCATGAGCAGATTTGAGATTATTTCTTCTGTATTTGTGCCCCAGCTATGCATCCCAGCCACCGTGCTAGTATGTGTAGGAACCCAGTTAATTCTAGGTAGACTCTAGGCTGTCCTCAGAGCCTGCTCTCAGGGTGCCCATCTGAGCAGCCATCTCTTGCTTCTAAGTCAAAGTGGCTGCAGGGAGATTGGACTCCTACCCAGCAAGTCCTGGGATAAGTGTTGTAGTGGCTTCAGGCAGACTGCTCTGGACACACATACACAGAGCAAGCAGTCCTGCAGAGACTTTCTGCGTGTTTCTGTCTGCTGAGAAGCACTGTGTGTCAGTTCATTGCTAGCATGCCTTGATGTAGTCATAGTAGGGACCAGTAACTTCCTTACTGGCTCAGGGGTCAAGAGGTTTTACTCCAGGTGGAGCTCAGGATCTGAGCACCATTGACAGTGTTAGTCTCCTGACCTTCCTGAGTCTTGGCGCAGGTTCAAACTGTGGTGGTAACTGTGTGGTCAGCGTGAGGCTTCTTAGTTACTCTCAGTTTCTACACTGCATTCTTTCTCATAGAGTTTTAAAGAAAACTACTCTAGACTTCTGATTGCCACCTTGGCACATGGATTCCTGGTTCTGAGGGGTTTTGTGATTCTGCCCTTAGATGGATTCAGTCCAGGTTCACATGTTTCTCACAGCACTTGGAATTCATCTTCTGTGTTATGTTGGACTACATACATAGCCCTTAGTAGTAGTCTGGACCATAAGCACCCCAGAGGCCAGCCTGATCTGGCCTGGTATTCTCAGCTTTACTTCCCCTGACCCCAGCAGAGGAGCTGACATCCCAGATGGTAGATGTCTTGCCCATGAGCCCTGTTTCTCTGCTACAGGAGCTTAAAGCCCGTGACTGAGGTTGCTACTGTTGGACATTGTGCTGGTAGCCCAGAGAGAGCATGTGCTAAAGTGCTCTGCCTGTGAAGGCAGACTCTTCAGCTGCCCTGGCAACAGCTCCACACAGCCTGTGGTGTGGTCACTGAGCACGCCTCCTGACTGGCTGCCTTCACTGGCTCTTCAGCAGCAGCCTCATTCATGCTTCTGGCAAATGGTGTAAGGCTGGGGGACTGGGGTCCTCAGGCATATCTGCTGGTAACCCTTTCACTCCCGCCAGATGCCCTCTGGGGCTTTCATCTGCATATACTAGGGTGGGTCTGCAGGGACAGCAGAGCTGATTTCATGGGCAGAACAAACCCCCAGACTCTCTAGTCCTTACTGTCCCAATCCTTTGTGCTCTGGGTTCCCTGTTTACCCATGCAGACACCCCAGGTCAGGGTCTGTGTCAAACCCAGCTCTACCTGCTCACCTGTAAGATGAAGGTAATAGCAATTCCTGTCTCTTGGGAGTCTTGAGAGGAATATGTGAAATTACAGCAAAGTGGTTGAACCCAAGAAGGCACCATTGTGCTGTGATCCCCACCTTGTATTCCCTCCATTCAGGTAGGGAGGGGCCTTCTGCTCTACCCATCCTTCAAGTCCTAACCCCATGTTTAGGCTTGCCTCCTTGGTGCCCCTTTCCCAGCCTCCTGAGCTGTTCACTCAGGATTTCTATTGGATCTGCTCCTCAACAAGTAGAAGGGCTTCCTCGGGACACTCTGGGAGTCTAGCTCCTGCCCAGTCCTACGAATTGCATTCTGCCTCAGTCTAGGTAGGAAAGCTGAGCTACAGGACAGGAGAGATTAGCCCCATTAGGGATGGCAGGGCCAAGTGAGTAAGGGACATACCCAAGTAGACGAGGGTGGACCTGCTTCTCCTGCTGCCTTTGGCAGAGTATAGCAGGAGATGAATCCTCTCCCAAGGAATCAGGTGAAATGGTGATAGTATTGGGGGTTTGAGAGAGATCAGTCCCTTGGGTAGCAAAGCAAGGACATTGTGACAGACAGAAAATCTGGTCAGACAGAAAGCTTTCGAGGATTAGGGTCTTTCTGTCCTCTTGGACAGGCAGTGGAGGTGAAAAGGTGGTGTTGGGAGGGTGAGTGTTGGGAGAGTGGGAACCAGTTCTAAAGGGCTGGAACAGCAGCTAAGGAGAGGTGAAGGCTGAGACTGAGGGAGGTAGGGGATGGGCCAGAGAGTGTGGTTTCTTTTGAGCTGAGTGCTTTTTATTGGAATCTGGGAAAGGGGTGAAGAGGGCTTGTTGACTTGTCTGAGGTCTTAAGGTCAATACAGAAGAGCCACAATGATCTGCCAGCCACACAGCTCTTAAAACTTCTGGTGGCTGCAGCCCGATCAGGACTGGCAGGCGTGTCCTCTGAGTGTCTGTAAAAGCATGGCCCGTACAGTACTGTGTCATTTTCAGGTTTCTGGTACACATGACACAAATGTGCAAGTGAAGCCATCAGGTGGGCCTGGCCACTTTTGAACTAGGCCAGGGAACAGAGGTGGAGGTTATAAGACCCAGATCTCTTACTTCTGCTTCAAGGAGCCCAGGACTCCTCTCTGGGTCTCACAGGATTCTGGCTTCTTACCTCTGTGTATTTCCTACATGAAAGACGTACATGACTCTAGCCCTTGAAGGGCAGACCTCCCATGAGCAGCCTAGACCTCCTCTCCACTGGGCTCCCAGTATGGCACAGCTCAAGCTGCATAAACATCCATTGAGCACCTCCTGCCTGCCATGCACCATGCCAGGTGCTGAAATAATTAGCTCAGGCATGGCACTTTATGATCCCCACAGCTCCTCTGGGTCTTGTTAGAAGGTTGAGTCTCTCCAATTGGGGATTTAGTTCCTTATTTTCTAAGTGAGGGGACTGAGACAGAGAGGATAGCCTGAAGTAACATCCTCAGTCACCGACAAGGGACCAAGCCCATCCTGAGCCTTGACCCCCTCCCTGGACGGGGGGTACACTCTGGGGACTGGCAGTTGTTTCTTCCCAAACTTCTTGCTGAGATGGAGCTTCTGGAAACCAGGCCCATAGAGAATCCGTATCCAGGGAAGCAGGACTCCTGGGGGCCACAGGAAGCACCTGCCTGGCCCTTGTCTCCACCCAGCAGGAACTAGTTGTTGGGGACAATTGTCTGTGTTTGGGGTAAGTCTGAGGTAGAAGAACAAAGAGAACCCTTCCTGCCAATACAGCTCTGACCTTGAAAACCCTGTGGAGTTTCTTTTACTGGAAAGAGAGGGAAGAATTGGTTACCAGCTTCAAAGAGGGGAAGGCCTCCTGCAGGCAGCATCCTGAGAAGCCTTGACTTTGTGAGTTCTTGCTGTTAGATTTCTCTTTATCAGCTTGAAAGATGTCCTGGGGAATCTTGTCTGGGCTGGCTAGAAGGTGCAGAGATGCCAAGAGTGCTGGACCTATTTTGCCTAGACACTTAAAGGCCTAACCTTTAAACAAAGACCATATAATGATGCCAGAGATCTAGACACAGCCTGCAGATTACTGTCCTGCTGCCCTGTGGGAAGGGCCCTAGGAGTTGAGGGCTGGGGCGGGGATTTTACAAAGAAGCAATGTGGCATTTGGGAAGACCTGGGTGTGTTAAAGCCCAGGGTTTATCTGCTTCTTTGTCTATGTGCCAGGAGCTAGTATGACCCTAGGAGAGATCTGATGCATTTTGAGTCCTGCAGCACTTCACAGCCATGGTGACAACTGACAGTCTGTAGGGCTGTGTCCATCTAGGGTCAGGGACAGACAGCTTCTGAGCTTTGGTGGCACAACTTCGGGTTTGGAAGAGAAAGCCCTAGAGTTGCTTTTTTATGACATTTAAAATTTCGCATCTTTAAATGTTGGCAGTTGATTCAAAACTTAAAAATGTCATACACTGTGTGGTTTCAACAAAACATAAATGTTGACCAAATACAGCCTACACTCTGTTTAGAGTCCTGTATGGTAAGGTTGGCCAAAGTCCAGGTGGCTAGAAGGCATTAGGCCAGGCCTTCCTGCAGAGGGACAGAGCAGGAACAATGGGACTTCCATTTATTGAGTGGATGGTGATTGCCTGGCTGTGGACTAGCTTGGTCCCAGTGATATGCAGTGCTGCCTTGGGCCAGCATATCAGCTAGTTCAAGCTGCCCTGAGAACTTCAGCTGTGTTCACTGCTCCATGGGTGCTTTCCCCAGCTTTGCCGAATAAATAAGCCTCTTTAGTCAGGCTTCAGAGATGCCCCAGTGACACCTCTATCTTGTTCTTAGGCAGTGGTGCAGCTATACAGTGATGGGATGGCACTGTCCACACATGTGACCTTGCTGCTGTTAGCATTTGCTCTCATGCCAACAGGGCATCTCCTTCCTGTGCTGCTGAGGAGGGCCTTCACAGGGACCTTGTGCCCTGTCCTTCCCACCTTCCGTTGTAGGCTCCTGCACCTCAGAACCTTGGTGGCCTCTAGGCTCCTTCACCTCAGAACCTTGGCTGCCTCTAGGCTCCTTTACCTCAGAACCTTGGCTGCCTCTAGGCTCCTTCACCTCAGAACCTTGGAGGCCTCTAGGCTCCTTCACCTCAGAACCTTGGAGGCCTCTAGGCTCCTTCACCTCAGAACCTTGGCTGCCTCTAGGCTCCTTCACCTCAGAACCTTGCTGGCCCCTAGGCTCCTTCACCTCAGAACCTTGCTGGCCCCTAGGCTCCTTCACCTCAGAACCTTGGCGGCCTCTAGGCTCCTTCACCTCAGAACCTTGGCGGCCTCTAGGCTCCTTCACCTCAGAACCTTGGCTGCCTCTAGGCTCCTTCACCTCAGAACCTTGGCTGCCTCTAGGCTGGCCAAGGCCTTTCCAGGCCTCTAGGCATAACTTTCCCTTTTCTTTTTCCACTGGTGGCCACACCTGCCACAGTCTGCTTGACTTTATTGGCGATCACCTGGTGCCTGGTCCTTCCATGTCCCCAGGCTTAAACTTTAATTGTCCCCATATTATACGCAAAGCCTAAGGGCCAGAGCTAGAGGCAACTAACCCTCTCCGAATCACAGACTGGAGGAGCAGGCCAGCAACCAGAAGATTCTGAACCTCAGTGTCTGTAAAAGCATGAGGAGAATGGAGAACATCCACATCCCACCCCATCCCACCCCACCCCTGTGTGGCCTTGAAGAACATGCCATCCCCAAATGCCTGCATCTGAGGTGGGGCTCCTGGCTATTCCCCAGCCCTACCGTCTCTGTGTTCTGGGAGCTGGCCTGGGCTTTGGGAGCCATATTAGCCAGGTGGTAATCAGAGACCTCACTGCTGGCCTCCCGCTCTCTCCATTTATCTCCACTTAAGTTTTTTTTCAGTGGGGAAATAATTAAAATCAGAAGCTCTGAGCACACATTCCAAGCACTGTTACCTCAAAACTCCCATTCCACCCAAACCACTAAGAACCTGCCTCTGCAGAAAGAAAAGGACTGTCCTGTGCTGGGACCAGGTGCCTCCCTCCTCAGCTTACTTGGTTGGAAGACAGGCAGTGTAGTGTAAGTTCCCCCCATCCCCTATGAACACTCCTGCCCTCACCCACAGCCTGCAGCTTCTAGGGCTTGGGCCAGGCTTGGGACAGTTAGAGAAGTGTTTGAGTCCATAGAGGAGTGGGGGCAGGGGTCTTGAACATGGCTTCCCTGAAGCTTCACACAAACTCCAAGACAGAAGGTTGCCTGTCTCATCTTATGTTACAGACAGAATTCCCCTGAGGGATCCTTGGGATTAAGTTATTTCTGTTTTTGTTCACCTGTGCTAGGCCCTTGGGACAGGGACAGAAAAATAAGATGTGGTTCCTGTCTGTGTTGGTGTGGGAGAGGTACCTGCTGCTTCTGGGAAGCTTGTCTTCACCACAGCTTAGGGAGGCCAGGCCGGGCAGGGTCGTGGCCATGGAGGAAGAGTCACAAGCTGAAGTTCTCAGGAGTGTCTGGGCAGAGCTCTGAAATGTGTAGCTGGGTAGGAGGTGTAGCACTGGGCCCTGGGTAGAAGAAGGGGTTACTATCAATGTCTGTTAGATTAGACAGCCCAATGTGGGTATAGTACTGGCCTGAGTTGTGGTTCTGCCTGCCTCAGAGCTTAAGCAAAGTTGTTTGCCATCTGAAAGAAAGCCTGCATTCCAGCCCATTCCTCTCTTGAGGATCAGCCCAACAGCTCTGTGGGGGAAGGGGTGAGTATTAGAGGTGATGGGGATTCTGGTAAGTGAGACTGGGACAAGAAGAAATATTTATAGAAGATTGGCCTTGTGCCTGTAGCTGACCTAGGCTGATCTCCCCATCTCTCCTAGTTTTGCCAATGTCAAAACAATTGGTAGTTTTGTTTATTTTTGTTGTTGTTTATTATTATTATTATTTTTTTTTAAACAGGGTTTCCTTAGTATATTCCAGGAGGCCTCAAGCTCTCAATCCTCCTGTCTCTGTCTCCAGATGCTAGGATAACATGCATGGTCCCCCATATCTGGCAACACTAGGTCAGTCTTTAAAATGGTGTTCCTTTGGAGAACTTGAGGGCCACACTTGCCTGTCTTCTGCAGTCTGCTGCACTGGTCCCTGGTCCCTCCCTGCAGCTCCATCTCTATCTTTCCACTTCTGCCAACAAAGCCCTCTTGGCCTTGCTTCTCAAGCTCATTTATGTATCAGTCCCAGACTTCTTCCTGCTTGAACCTATCCTTGAGTTCCTCCGTCATACCACTTGGACCTGACCCACATTTGACCAGGAGCCTGAGAGAATAGACTTCATCTCCTGCTCCTTCATGTGTCTTCAACACCTAGGATAGGGGCTGGTGTGGTGTCCTGGAGTGAACACACAACTCATTTAATTTTACCCTGTGAGACAGGCACACAGCTATTTGTAGTTTACAGCCCAAGAAATTAATCTCAAAGAAGTGGAGTTAGTTCCTGGCCCAGGGTCATATAGCTGTAAGAGGACAGAGTAGAATTGGAGCATAATGTCTTGCTTTTGGGTCTTCCTTAGCCACTAAAAGCTCCCTCCTTCGCTTAACCGCCAGATAGGAATGTGAGGGCCCAGAAGAGGGGTTTCACCTTGGGGAAGTGAAGGATGAGGCCAGGGAGGAAATAAAAGAAGTCATGGGGGACTGAGCATGCCTATCGCTTGCATGGTAGGACTTTGCTGAGGCTCAGGACTGAGAACCCCAGCAGAGTGGCCCCTGAAATTGCCCCCTAGATGCCAGCTATTCTAAAAAAGAAAAGAAAATATCAAGTAGTTGTAGCTGTATCACCCACCCACCTTCAGGCTCTGGCTTCTGGCATGTTTTCTGAGCTCAGGCCTGGCCAGGCTTCCTAGGGCAGAGAAAGACATGGGGAGGGGGAGGACCGACACACACTCTCCAGCCTTGCTATTTGCACTGTGTCCACATCTTCTTAATCAGGCTATTTCTGGGAGCGATGACTTCATCTCCTATGATTCTCCACACAGCCATTGTAAAGCGTCTATGGAAAGATTGGGCCTAGCACCATTCACATTCTCCTAATGAGCCTGGCTGGAAGAGCAGTTGGTGGCCTTGCTCTGACTTGGCTCTGGGATTTACAGTTTAGCTACCTCCCAGACACTCTGCTTCCTGGAGGCCTCCTTAGAACTGACCCCATTGAAGGAGTCAGTTCTAGTTTAAGGAGCCAGTAGCCAGTTTAAGCATCTAGTATTTCCTGTGAGCCCACTGTGTGCACTCTGTCAGAACAATGATTGGGAATTGTACCCAGCTAAGACTTCATATAGGCTGTGGAGGTTAAGTGGCAGCCTGGACTTAGGTACCCATACAACCCAGAACCAGACCCTCATCAGGGGCTCAACCTGTAAAACCTATATAACATTTTGTTTTCGGAGGGAATATAAAGTCTTAAAGTGTTCTATCACTTAACCACATTCCAGTCCTTAAAACCTACGATTCAAATATGTATTAGGTTCTATCTGCTGTTATGAAGTAAATGTTTGTTAATGAAATTAATAGTGTAAGCAAAATTTGAGGAGGGTGGGCAGCAGGGGAAAGGGTTATTTAAACATACTTCAGACAACACTGGCTCTTGCTGCTGAGCAGCACATTTGCATATGTAATGACTGCTAATTATAGGTGGCCTCAGCTACTAACACGTTTGCCTGGTTGTGCTACCTTATTGTATTCACCCACTCAGAATTCTCTGGCATGCTTTTCACTAAAGATAACACAACAGGAATAATAATGGAATAATAATACTTATCGGTTTTTGATCCCTTCTATGTGCCAGACATCCTACCACACGCTTGGCAGGCTTCATCCCACTTAATCTGTGCAACACCCCTGCCCCACAGATCTTTATCTATGTACAGGGCATGAGACTGAGGCTGAGGGAGCCTAGATGACTTCCCTGGGCCCAGTGCAGTCAAGAGTCCAGAGGGTAATGCTGCCTCACAGGACACTTGGTAATGCTTTTATCTCTAAACCTTTTCTCTTTCTTGGCCCTCTCAAAAGCCCCGTTTTGCTAAAAAGAAATCTGAAATTTGCCCTAGGAGGGAAGTAGGCCCTATATCTTCTAAAGTAAAACCCTGTAGGCAGACGCCCTCCTTCCTGCAGTCTGGTGGGAGGTGGGGTGGGGAGTGAGGGCCAACCCCTCAGTCGCCAAGGAAAAACTAAAGCAAGAAAAACTAAAGTGGTAAGTTGGGGGGGGGGGCACTGTCACAGTGTAAATTTACTTACATGTGTTGTCATTAAATTAGAGGCTGCCCAGGGCTTGTGGCCAGCTGCAGCCCACAGACAGGCAGTGTTTCACACGATGGGATGGAAGGGTGTTCCAGTTTCTTCTTTGGTTGCCAGCACATACTTTCATATCCCTAAACCATTTACTTCATTCTCCTCAGAGCCTAGAGTTGTAGATTTTCTTGGAATTCCTGGATAGCTTGGGCCTGCATTCCTGTTCACCTGGCCTCTCTCCCCCTGCATGATTTTCCAGATCTGTTCTAGTGATGCAGAAGGGGTGAGACTTGTAGGGTTCTCATTCTAGAGATAAGGGGATGAACAGGTGGGCCAGGGGGCATTTTTGGTTCCCTTTCCCATCCCTCCAAAGCCAGTGGGGACATGGAAACCTATTTATTTCAGCTCGATCATTTTCTTGAAGACAGAATGGAATTGAATTGGGTCAATGGCTCAATTTGCTGTGCTCAGCTGTATCTGCTGCAACACCATCACTACAGGGTCTGATGCTGGCTCTGAGCCACCAAGCTCCCCAGTTAGAATTCCATCTTTGATCAGTCTTCAGTTAGCCTGGCTCTGGCAGAGAAGAAACCACTGAACCAGTGTCATTCAGGCTCCTAAACCTTATGACCTCCACCTCCAGGACATAGCTTCAGGTCTTTAGCCATAGTTCACAGGTGAGCTCTGTGGATTAGGGCTCATAGGGCTGGGCTGTCCTGGTGTAAACAGGATGTGGCATGTCAGTGGCCAGCCCTGGGCTAATTGCTTTGCAGTGAGAGTTGTCCTGTGTGCTAGACAGTGTGGAAGGAGTTGTAGGACCCAGAACGGGGTGATCTGGGCCCCTTACCTCCCCGTGTAACTATTGCTTCTCATTCTTGGTTCCCAGAACTGCAGTGTTCCCATGATGCATCAGACCCCATCCTGGACATTGACGCAGCTTCTTGTGTGTGCTCTTGCTTGGCACCAATTTGGTGTGCTTTCCCTTTCCAGTAAGCTGTCAGCTTCCATGCTTGACCCTGGCTAGGTAGCCTGGGCAGGCTGTCTGTCTAATAGGACTGTGCTATCATCTGTAAACTGAGGGTGGGGATCCCTCTCTGACGTGTGTCCTGGTAAAGTGGTCAGTAGCAGCTCACAGTAGCACTGTGCAGGATGCCTCTGGCACAGACTCAGAAAACACTGGGAGGAAGGCAGGGCCCAGGCTGTGTTGCAGAATAAAGGAAACTCAGGGCCAGATCTCTGGGAAAGGCGTAGATATCAGAGAGAGGAAACCCCACAGTCAGATCTCACCCAACTGCCTTTCAGCTTCCTCAGCCTCACACCTCCTGGCTTCTACTGCCTGCTCTGTCTTTCTGTGCCCACCTTAAATACTCTCTTTGCTCAGTTAAGGCATAGCCCCACCACTGCCTGTCTGGGAACCTGGAACTTCTTCTGTAAACTAAAATGACCTCGAACTCAGATTGGGTAAGGGCGTAGGTCACCACTCCCAGGATATTCCCTGTGCTGGGATTAAAGGCGTGAGTTACCACTTTGTGATTCTCCTAGACTGACTGTGGGTAGATCCCTCCGATATCTTCTGCTGTTTTTATTATATTTGAAAATATCTCCACACCGGGAGGAAGGCAGGGCCCAGGCTGCCTTTCCATCTCCTGGAAAAAAGTGTCTGAGGACAGGGCTATGGCAAGTTCTGGGCAGAACTGTGAGTGTGCCACCTTGCTGTAGACCAGCTGTCTGGCTACATGCAGCAGCAAGGAGAAAAGTGGCTTGTGGGCTGGTCTCAGCTCTGACTGACCAGTGCTGGCTGGAGCAGGACACTGACTGACATGTAGTCAGGCAGTGATGCCAGGTTGATTGACCTCTTAGAGCAGCTACTGGACCTGAGAGAGTGGCAGGATTCCCTGGGTCACCCTCATGTCATTGTTACTGTTGGTCCCAGGGTTGTGGATAAGGACACAAAATAAGGGGGTTTGAATTTCAAGAAGCATGCTTGGACTTTTGGGGACTAGGTAATAACTGACTTGGGAGTACAGGTTAAGCATTAGTCAGAGCCCAATGAGTGGCTCTATCTCTGGAAAAATCTTAAGGATGGGGAGCATTAAGCACTGGGTAATGCTTGACAGTCACTAGGGATAGGTTATGGTCACCCTGTCCTTTGCCTCCTGATAACATCCAATCCTTGGCACACCATAAATCGCTGCCCAGCACTTGGCAACGTGACAACCAAGGAAGAGAAATGCTGACCATGTCTTCTTGCTTGTTGAAGTAAATTTTCTCTGTTTTCAGTGTCACATGGGTAGGAATACTCCCACGAAATGCTTTCATGGAAACATTACATTTGGGGAGCCAACATGTGTTAGCGTCTCGGTAGGGGAAAGGTTCCAGGTTTCTCTGCCAGCTACAGTGATCACTGCAAAGCCCTGCTTGGGGGCCTGGCATGAGTGATGCATCCAGGCTGGTGGAGGACAGAGGGGCCAGGGGCTGTGAGCTTGCTGGGCCTATCTGGAGCTGCTGAGCAGGTAGGAAAGAGGAAGGGAATTCCTTAAGCTCCCACACAGTTCGTATCAAGGAGTCGGGAGGCACAGGCAACAGGCCTTGAAATACTTTATGTGTGGAGCCCAGAACTCCAGCTCCTATCTGTGTGCCACCTGTCTGTGTGACCTGGGGCAGCATTCCTGTCCCTCTGTGCTTCATTTTTTTAGGCAGATATTGTGTGGGTACCCATGCTTAGAGCCCTTGAGGTTTAAGGAGATCATGTATGTAAAATGCCGCACTCTTGGCTTGGCGTGGAGCAGGTGCCAGGACACATTTGAGTTTTTTTTTTTGTTGGTGGTGCTGATAACACTATACATGCATGGATGTGCACACATGAATTAACAGCTGGGGTATACTCAAGCTGCTTCCTGGAGTTGGCCCTCAGTCTAACAACAAATGTCCTGCCAATTCCGGGTCCTAAGAGGTCTTTGTCTTTGAAGAGCCAGGCCCGGCTGATTCTTCTGCTGTGGACCCTCACTGGTGATGCCTTAGTGACTTACGGATTCATTCTGAGGTGGTCCTTGGCTATAGCAGTATCTCCTCGGGGGAGGGGATATCTGTTGTCAGAGAGCAGCCTATGAAAAGGAGAGAGGAATGTATAACTGGTAGTTACTTTTGCTATTATTGAGGGATTTTGTATTTTGCTGGTAGTTTCAAAGAGTTCACTTCTTGGGTGTTGGCCCCTTGACGCTTGACAAGATCAGTTTAGGAGCAGAGTCTGGCAGGAGAATGCTGTTTGCTTTATGGCCATTGGGAAGCAGAGTACACATGGTTCTTTGCCAGTGGGATGGGTTCCACTCCCTCAGTATCCCTCCCTTGGAAGTAGCTTCTGTGGCCTACCCACAAACATACCTCACCAGTCACCTTAGTGATTCTAAATCCAGTCATGTTGACAATGGAGATGAAAGGCTTCCAAGTGTCTTCACAGTCAAGGGCTAACTCTCCTGTCACACCTAAAAAGGAAGCTCTGGTTGGTAATGACAACTTCAGATAGGAAAGAAGATGCCAAGGGCTTGAGTTCTGGTGAGAAGGCTGACCTGCAGAGTATGTATGTTCTTTGTGCATTATGGAGCCCTTAGCCTTAAACCTGAAATAAATAGACCCCCAAGAAAGACCTGGCAGATCAAGAAGTAGCATGCTGGCACATGGGTGTTGGGCGGGGGGGGGGGGGGTCCGTAAATGAGAGGAACCTAGATGGGCTTTGAAAGGTGGAGCAACCAGATAGAAGGGTGTGGCCATGAGGAACAGAAGAGTCTTGAGGCTGCATACATGGGCTGTGAAGGAGGGTACTGGGGTTGATAGGGCCTATTTAGGAGTGCTTGTCCTCAGACCAGTTGGTTTTTAGGCTATGAGCACCCCAGCTGGGCCTGGGTGGGTATATAAAGATATACCTTGTCCAAGGTCAGTCAAGAGCCCAATTTAGGGTACAGTCTAGCTGTGACCTTTCCTGTGACTGCTGTCACACAGAGCAAAAGTCCTGTTCTAAGGCCTTGTTTGCTACAAGATAGTGGAATTATGTAAAGCTAGGACAGGAAGATTGAATTTGAGGCCAGTTTAGGCTATAGACTGATATCTCAGAAAGAGTAAAAATGCATGTCCACTGGCAGGGAATGGCTTTGTGCCTGGAAGAAATTTAGGAGGGCTTCTAGTTGGAAGGAGTTTGAATGAAGCACGTCTGCCTTCGGTCATAGTTGGGCCATTTGTGCAAGTGACTATCTTTGTGGATCTGACTTAATGTGGGAAGTGTCTGTCTTGGCTTTTATTGCATGCACAACCATGAAACTGGGGTAGGTGCTTAGAGAATGGGCTGTTTGCTCATTTCCTGTTGGCTTGGCCACTGTGAAAGTAGGGGCCCTTGCCTGTGCCATACTCTCTGTAAATATGTTGTCACCTCTTCCTGCTAGGAAATGTTACTAAGACTTGAAAACTGAGAGGGCAAACCTGGCCTCCAAAGGATGACCATGGCTGTAGGAGCCTGTCAGGCCATGTACCCTGAGGGATGGGCAGGTGCATATGTGGCCAAATAGAAAGATGTTGGCCCAGCACACCCAGAACACAGCCACATCTGGAACTGGGGCCCAGTGAGATGGAATAAGCTGGGTACCCTAAGGTTGGAGTCACCTGGGGCCAATAATACAGCCTTTTCACCAGCCCTACATTTGGCCCTGCAGAGTCCTGTGCACAGTAGGTACTAGGGCAGACTCCGGTTGTCTGTGGTGATTCCAGGAGAGTATGACCCTGAAAGTTCCTGCCAGCGACTTTCTGTGTCTATTTCCTTTGGGAACTTGAAGCCCTTGATAATGAGTTGGACAGCAGGAGCTATGGGAGCTCTAGATCAGTTCTCTTGCCTGGTGGCTCTAAGGGAAGGGGGATTGACCCTTTGGTGCGAGAAGTTTAGGAAGTGGAACCTTTGTGGCATGGGAAAGGGTGACCAAGCAAAAATGTCTGGTTGACTAGGGGTACCTTTCCAGAGGTACAGTATTACAGTAGTGCAGTAGTGTGTTACAGTGAGGGCTGTATATGGTATGCTCTGAGGATGGATCTCTAAATGGTGCTAGTGGGCTCCTAGATGTTGACACCGTTCACAGCTCACCAGTTTGCTTACCTAGGCCTTTAACCTTGTACATCCTCTGTTGGCCCAGCCACTTTCTGCAGTAGAGAAACCATTCCAAAATGAAAAGACTGCTATCTGGAACCCAGGACCTTCTCAACTGAAGAGCTTCTTCTGTCCATGCCCGCAGCAGGAGCTGAGCTTCCCAGTGACTGTGGTCTGCAAGCCCCACTCTTCTCTGGTCCACTCTGTTCAAATGTCTGACTGGAAATGGTAGCACCGTGTTTTTGCTATGGCTGTGGCTGGGCTCGTGTGAGCTGGAGGATGGTTCCCAAAGTGGGGCTGTCCCAGCCTCACCTCTATCCTGCAACCGAGTGAGTGTCCAGCTGAATCTACTGTATGCTGTTAGAGCTCAGCCTGAGCTGGAAGTGGTGTTGGGGTGGGGGAAGGGCTGGACGAGATTGCTATGGTACTAGGGACCAAGCCTGAGTTCCCAGTCCCTCATTCTCTCCAGATTGTCCCCGTCCACACTACTTCCATTTTCCTGCTCCAGCCGGCACTAGAGGGCAGCCACATGTCTCAAGCCTATTGCAACAGAAGGCAACAGGCCTGGGAAGAGAAAGCCCACTCCAGGCCTGGGAGAATGGGAGGTGGAGCCAGGAGAGAGTGCCTGGAGCAATGCAGCTAGATGGAGGGCTGGGCTGTTGGGGTGGGAAGAAGGTGGAGAGGTAGCTCCTCAAATCTGATGCTCAAACTACTCCTCAATCTAGCTCTTGCTGGCCTCTCTCAGACCAGCTAGGAAAATATGTCCACAGATTCCAAATGCCTATCAAGTTCCTACTTTTCTTGGCAGACACTGCTAAAGGTGTTTTGGGCTTATTGGACTGGACTGGTGAGGTTCTTGAGGGAGGGGGAAACTACAGCAAAAAAGGCAGGATGACTTCAGATCCCTGCTATGAAGAAAACGAAGCTGGGCGATAATGGACGAGGGGGTGGAGGGTGGGAAGGGCCCTCCCAAGACTGATCTTTTGATCTGAGACCAGAATGCTTTCAACTGGGGCTGCTGGGCATTGGCTAGCAAAGTCCTGGGGGCGGGACTCCAGAGGGCAGAGCCAGCACTGGGAGGTACTTGGGAGGACCTCTGGGCCTTGGCTCCTGGCTTCCTGGAGTTGCTCCTGCTAGTCCTGCGCGGCTAGAGGCCCAGGGAGATTGCTGCCCTGGGAGATCGCTGCTGTTTGCTTTCAAGAGCCCTTCTGACTCTTGGACCTGAAGACTTCCTGGTTACCTGTCTAGAAGGCTGTAATTTTCCTCTTATTCTCTGGGGAACTTGGAAATTTCTAGATGTTGTTGTCTCTGTGTTTAAGACATTTGGGAAGTTTCAGCGTGGAGGACATGGACTCAGAGTGTGCTCTGTGGTAAGGGGGAGCCCTTTGGGTTCACCTCTTATATATCCATCCTAGTCACCTGGGTTTGCACAACCCGTGGGAATGGGCCTCTGTGGCCTTGGACTCCTCAGTGACAACTTTGGCAAGATCCTGGGCCGGACTGAAGGTGCCAGTCTTTGGAAGTCCAGCTATCCTCGGAAGCCTCATCTGGTTCCTGGGCCTCAGGCACCCAGGTTAGCAGAGGGGCCTACACTCTTACCATTGCCAAGGTCTGTGCCTGGATGTACAGGGAAGGAGACGGGGGACACAGGTTCCTGTTCCCTATCCTGTGCATTCAGCCAGGTGTTGGGGCTGGGGTTGGGGCAGGGCTGGAGGTTGGGGGGCTAGTTCTCCCTGATCAGTACACTGCCGTGGTGAAATGAGGCCTAACCCAGATTTCTCCATATGCTCCCTGCCCCCCTGTTCTCAAGGAGTGGGGGATATAGGGGTGTGGCTGGGGCTGCTGAGTAGATTGCTTTCATTCCATAGGAGCCAAGCCCTGTCCTTGCTGAACAAGGACCAGGAAACCAGCAGGTGAAGCTGGGAGTACCTGCAGGTTAGGTGCCCAATGCTCTGGTTCTTGATTCTGGCCCAGAGAAGCTGCAGTTTGGAAAGGTGACCTCTGAAGAAGGGGCTTTAACCAACCGCTTCCTGGGCACTTAGTAAATCTGACCGCTGCTCCAGACCGGGTGGTTCTCCCTGCCACTGCCTCTTGGAGACAGATTTACTACAGTCTGTCTCCTGTGGTTACAGCTGCAGGCAAAAAGCTTTACTTAAAAAACTCATGTTGATCCAGACACTAAGGGCCACTCTCCTTTTCCTGCTTGAGCAGAGAACATGAGAACCGGAAGATGGAAGGGTAAAGGTTGGCCGTCCCTGGTGTTCATCACCCTTCTGTTCTCCAGCAGTTAAATGGAACTACTACCTATGCATCCATCAGTCCCTGAGGATGGAGCTCCCAGGCCCCAGCAGCTCTAAAGTTCTTCCTTCTCACCTCAGGGTGAGGGCGGGCTCTGGATTTCATGTCTTTCTGAGTTTGGTTCCTTTGCTACTTTGGGCCTTGATTTTTGTGTATGGTTCATACACAGAGTTTACATCATATCAAACACTTTAGGACAGATGCAATTGCCGTAGCCCCTGGCCACACACAGTTCCCCTCACAGTAAAGACATAGGTTAAAAAAAAAAAGTGACATTCCCCTGTAAGACTGGCTTTGTTCAGCACCTGTGTCCCAGTGTCTCAAACAGAACCTGACACATAGTCAATATTTGTTAGCTGAATGAGCAAGATGCTCTGAAGGGAAAGGTAGGTGTTTTGCTGAGGAGTAATGGAGGCAGAGCAGGACCTGGTGTTGGAGTAAGGAGTCCAGGAAGGAATATGGATTCCAAGAGAGGACAAAAAACCATCCATTTTGAAAGTGGGGTAGAGTGAGTACTCTTACTGCAGATGCAACATCCCTAGGACCTCAGGGAATTGCTAGATAAGGTCCACATAGGCAGACAATAGTAAAATGAAGGTTTTTAGAGCAGACTTCAGCCACTCCCACTTGGGGAGGGGTTTAGAGTTTATCTAAAACCCAGTTACCCAGGAGTCACTGGACGGTTTTTGCTGCTGTTTTATTTTAACTGTATTTAACATGTGTGAGTGTTTTGCTGTCATGTATGTACCACATGCCTGCTACCCTCCGAGGTCAGAGAGCGTCAGAGTGCTTGGAATTGGAGTTATGGATGGTTGTGAGCCACCATGTGGAAGCTGGGAGACCAACCTGGGTCCTCTGCAAGAGCAACAAGTGCCCTCAACCACTGCGCTATCTCTCCAGCACCCATTGGAAGGTTCCAAGAGGTCCCCGACTTCTAGTGATGTGGAGCAAACTAGTGCTTGGGAGGCCTGAGGCTCTCGGGTGTGGAGAAGGGTGCTCCTCGGGAGGGCATGGTACAAACTTGGAGTTCAGAACACACTGGAGTATTTAAAGTATTGGGGGGGAGCGGGGGGGGGGGGTTGGCATCACCACAGGGAAGCATTTTCCTTCCAGAACCAGAGCCCTAGGGAAAGTGAAGACCTGTGAAGGGTGAGGGATCACTGGTGTGGGTGAGAGCCTGGGTCTCAGGTGGTGTTGGCTGTGGTACTCCAGAGGCCTCTCTCTGGTGATCAGAAGCCCAATGTGTTGAATAGAAGGAGGAAGCAGGGATGGAAGCTGTCCCAGAGGCTCTTAGCATGCTTCAGGTGACCAAGCCCTATTCAGTGGCGCTGACATCCCCCTAATGTCAGCTTTTTAGGCCCGCCTCTCCTTTCTTCTTTGGTGTGTTTTTTTTTTTTTTTTTTTTTTTTTTTTTTTTTTTTTTTTTTTTTTTTTTTCAGACTCCTGGTGACTACTGACCCTGATCCCCACCCCCATTCCCATGCTTTCCTCGATGATTCCAGACTCTTCAGCTAGGCTTATGGTCTCTTTAGGGGTCTTTCTCAGAACAGAGGTAGATTTCTTTATGCTAGAAATTTTCAGGCAGATTTTGAGGTCTTAACAGACTTTGGTCACTAGTCCCTTTACCTCTGTCCCAAGCCTTGCTGGCTCTGAAGAGAGTTTAGAATGTGTTTTGATTTGTTGTGTAGGATTAGGAACAACTTGTAGCCCCAGCCCGGTGGACAGCAGAGCCCTGATGGGTTCTTATTGCCTATTGAGTGAATAACTGAAGTGTTTGAGACTTTGGAGGGTCCCGTTTGCTTGGTTAATTGCCTTTTCTGAATTTGGTTAACTGTTGTTTTTACCTTTGCTGTCTTCAGGTAGGAGGAGAATATTAATTTTATATATAAAGAAACTGAGGCCCTGAACGTGAAGGCTTTGCGGTTGTTAAGAAACACAGCCAGAATTGTCACTGAGACATGCAGAGCCCTTCACCAGCCAGTTAAGCACTGGGTCTCTGCACATCTCAGGAATCAGGTCTGTGCCAAGACTGGAGACATTCCTGCCATCCTGGACCTATTTACTCTGGTGCTACCCCACACACAAATCAGATGCATCAGGCTTCAAGGAGCTGTAGCCTCAAGCTTGGCAGGTCTTGGGATGTTTCTTTTGTGGGGATCCCTGACTATTGGGGAGGCTCTATATGCAGCAGCTATAGCTAGCTTGTGTGGCTAGAGCAGCACTTTCTGTGTACAATCTAGTTGATCTTGGAAGCTGGAGAGACACCTGGGAAAATGGGAGAACTGAGACCCAAAGGTCAGGTGTGAGACAGGCTCTGTCATAAGAGATGAAGCCTTAGGCTGCCTCTCAACAAGACCCCCAGGCTTAGGGGTTCCTTCCTTCTTGTCCTCTGCCTTATTGTTAGCTAGGGCTGGACACTAAGGCAGGCTTGTCTACTGCTTCAAAGGCTTTGGCAAGAGCTCATCCTTTCTCAGGCTTTATTGTCTCCAGGGAAAGGCAGTCATCTCAATCATCCTGCTAGGGATCTCTGAAAATACTTTCCCAGAGGAAATACGGCTCACCCACATTACTACCCTGGAAGCATGTCCCTGATGTGTGCCTCCATGTACTAACTCCTTAAGCCACACTGGAGACCAGCCTCTTCGAAATGCTCACTGAAGCCAAGCTTGTTCTGAATCCTGGCATGTGAATGCTATTTTGAAATAGCCCATTTCACAGAGGAGGAAACTGAGGGAGGCTTGGGACATAGTAGCAAAGGATACTGCTCTAGTTTAAGTGCAGACAGCTGTAGATCCTCAGACTGACTTGGATCTCCAACTTGGCCTCCCCTGCAGTGTGCATCCTCCCCTCCCCCCATCCCCACAGGCAGCCTCCTGGTCAGGGCAAGCCATACAGCATCCATTAAACCCAGCCAGTCTGGGCCAGAATGGCTCACCGTTTTTGTCAGCCTTCTCAGATCAGGTCCTAGGTTTTGGCAGTCAAGCATCTTTCCCTCTCTCTTCTTTTGCCCAAACTTTGGGGGGGGGGGGGTGTTCATTCTGTGGCTGTTAACCCCTCCATCCTTATAGACAGATTCAGTGTTGAATCTTGGGTTAAAAAAGACATTGAGTCTGACCTGTTGTCACTGTCCACAGCAGCTATTTGTGTGGAGATGGGGGTCTGTGTGGGTGTCCATACATCTTCAGAGCCTGCAGACCTTCGCCTTCCTTTTCATGATTCCTTCCCTGGCATTTGTCTCCTTTAGCTCTTGTCATAATGCAAGTTAGAGGAAGTAGCAGAAAAGAGAGACCTCACAGGGGCCTGGGGCTCAGCCTGAAAGCCCAATAGCTGGGCACTTGAGACAAATGATTTAGTGCCATCCTTTTTTAGAAGAGGAAAGTACTAAAGGGTGTGGCTTTTGTGAGACCTAAGGTTGGAATAGGAGAAAGCTGGTCTCTTGGGAGGGAGTGGCTGCTGCAGGGGTGCGGTCCTCTGCCTACACTGACCTCTGAGGGTTGAATCCGGGAGAAGTCATCTCTTGAACTCAGTGTTCATCTGAAGAATGGGATGATGGTACGGCCTTCCTGGGGAGTTATGAGAGTAAAGCGACAGTGACAAGACTTGTGTGTGATAAGGAGCCGCAGTGTTCTTGACATTTATAGTCTCACTGTGTTTCAAATGCTTTAGGTTTTGACTGTTAAGAATTTTGCCTTAAAATCTCCCTTAATAAACCTAAGGCTGCCGATCTGATCATGGCTCACAGACTTTTATTTCACTTTTCCTGCTTCCTGTACAGAAAGGGAGTTCTGTTCTTTTAAGTTCCCACAGACCTGATTATGACACTGGCCCTTTAAGAGAACATTACAGAGCTTTGGAACGTGGCTTTTGTTTAACTAGCCATAATTGTCCCAGTGGATAGGACTGGAGTGCTGTGTCTAGAAGCAGAGCACAGGGCTGGTCTGACGGAGGCTGTGGCTAGTTACCTAGCCTGGCCTTTGTCCCCAACTTGGTTAAACTGGTAGCTGTGTTCAAAGCATGGTGAGTGGCCTTAGTGGAGTTTGGCAGAAGGGAACTATTGAGCTTCTGGGCCCAGGGAGGTCTGGATGGGATGGAGTCATTGTCACAGGTGTCCAGAGGAAGAGAGACTCAAGTCTCCAGTGATGGTGGTTCTACCCAGGTCACTGCTGGCCTAGAACTTGGAAGCAGTTGGGATGGGAGTCTGTTTCAGTTGGGAAATGTGGAAACCTGAAAGGGTCTTGCTGTTGCTGCTGCTTTTAGTTTCCAATTGAGGGGGCCTGGTGGCGCTGTAGCAGTGCTACTTTCTACTGGCCCCTGACACTGTAAACAGTGAAATGCCCTGAACTGCTGGGAGTAGTCTGATGTCTGAGGAGGCTGGCCTTTGGCTCTGCTTGCCCAGCTGGGCTGGGTGGAGCTGTGCTTTTTTGGGCTTGGGCCTTACCTCCAGTACGGCTTTGTTGATCACCTACCTCTGCCTTGGCTCCTGGGCTGGATCTGGTCCTGCATGTATTGACTGCAACTGGAGAGCTTGTCAGACGCCAAATGGCTTTGATAGGATGGTCTTTCCTGGGAGTCATCTTGTCTGGTGTAACTCTCATTACCACACCAGGGGCAGGTGAGATTGTGCCTGCAAGATGCTCTTCTCACTCTGTTCAGACAGTGTCACCTGGTGACAAGGCAGAGCCCGGTGCAGTTCTGACCACAGTTCCTGTAGTTGCATGGAAGCTGGTACATCTCATCACACATTTTCTAGTAGATTTGGTGGAAATCTGAGATGAGCAAACAGGCAGAGGAGAGTCTGGAGTTGGAGCCATATGCCCAAGTCTCCTTAGGTCCTGATGTCTGTGACCTGTGACACTGGGCAAAGCCAGTTTTCAGTGTGAGCTGGGGAGACCTGTGGAGATGGTGAGTTGTTGGTTTGTTTGTTTGTTTGTTTGTTTTGTTTTTTGTTTTTTTTAATTTGCTTGCAAAAGCATCTTGCTGCGAAGCCTGTAGCCTGGGCTTGCCTGAAACTTAATTCTCTCACCTCTGCCACCTGGGTGCTGGGATTACAGATGTGTGTCACCACATCTGGGCAAGTGACTTCTGAGCCAGGAAATGAACCTGCCTGTCAGGAGTAGCTCACCTTGAGCAAAGGTAGACAGACTCCCACATATAGTGGTTACTAGAAGGGTTGAGCAGGGCCGGGCAGCTGACTTGGTACACACCTCACACAGATAGCTGTGTGGGGACTTGAGACCACCCCCTGCCCCCCACCACCAAGGTCTAATTTTGCTTGTAGTGTAGGAACAAGGCTTGGCATTAGCTTCTCTCTTGCCCATGAATACTGCCTCCTGCTGTAGCTTGAGACACAGTAGCTCTGTTGCTCACTAGGGTCTGCAGGCTCAAGGAAAGTATTCAATTATTATATTCCCTGTTCAGAACAGGTGGCTACCGGTGTAGTGTAGCCACAGTGTGCTACTGCTTCTATCTCCTGGCGGGTGCTGACATGGACCTAGTGTGGCCACAAAGCCTTCCATCCCCAGTGGTGACTGGAGTCTCACTGTACATGCTTATTTCCAGATATGTCCTCCTTGAATTGGAGTTTTTAAGATATCTGCCCAAGATGACCTGTCTTTTTGAGCCTGCTTCTGGGTGGAGGGCAGGGCAGTGAGGTTGTCTGGGGTCATTTGGCAGGGGCTGGCCTTAGGCTCCTGGTCCTCTTGCCTCTGCCTCCCAAGTTCTAGGATTACATGTACCACCATGCCCAATGCTGATTTATATGTGACCAGCACATTGAACCAGTTGTCAGGAGTGTGGCTCAAGGGGTTGGAGGAGGCGGTCGTCAGATTCACATGGTATGGCACCTGGGTCTTGGTGGAGAAGATGAGGCAGGAGATGCTGCCTATGTCCATCCTAAGGGAGGGAAGGCTTCCTGGGGGTGGAGGACTGAAGATTCAGTTAGGCAAGGTAAGCTACTTCCTATGGAATGGGAATACTTGCTTTTAGCTCATTTTTAATTTTTATTTCATACTCATTCTCTACAAGCATTCTTTTATCCAGGGCCATGAAGGCTGCTCTTGGAAGTATTTGTGGTAGAGTTTGGGGACTCCTGGGTGTGTCCTTGGCTGTGATCGTTGAGATCATTTACAGAGAAGAGAACACAACAGGTTGGCTAAGGCCTTGAAACTTCTCCAGACAGTGCAAGGAGGTGATGGGGGCAGGGTGACAAGCTGAGGTACTGTTGAGGGGCAGACAGAGTGGAGACACTTTCCCTGGGGAGATGTGCTCCCTAGTCTTTCTGAGTGCAGACAAAGCTTGCAGTTTTCTCCTGGGAGGGCCGAGACCTAAGTAGTAGCAGCTATTGGACCTCAGCTCTCTTCGGAATTACTCAAATCTCATCCTGTCCAGTGAGTGTTCTTACAGTCTCTTCAGATTCAAGGCACTTTGCTGTTCTTTTGGGTTTATGAATGTTTAAAAACTGCTTTGTGGTCTCCAAAGTAATTTGACAAGCTGACAGCTATTGATTAAAACCCCAAATTATACAGGCTGCAGAGTGCCTTAGGCTCTGATGGAGAGGTTTTGTTTCTGACCCATCCCACCTGGGGAAGATGAGTGTGGTCCCAGAGGTCTGTGGGCTCCTAGCCCCAGGAGAAGAGCATGAGACCTGTCAGTGTGTCCTGCAAGAGTGACACTGAGGCATCGCTGCCGCTAGTGTAGTGTCATCTCCTGAGTTTATGTTGGGAGGACGGAGCCATCCTGGGAGTCAGCACGTGAGGAAACCACCCAGAGAAGAAAAGGAGCTTGTCTAGGCCCAAGGTCACTTAGGGTGGAGCTAGAGGGGGGCCTAGGGCTTGGGCCTGATTCTTCATCCTATGTGAGACAGGAGAGACACTAAGCTGACATGGAGACCAGACCACCAGTTTTATAACTGTTGATCTGAAGCCCTGCTCTCTCTCTCTGAGTCATGATGTGTGGCGGTCACCACTGACCTTGGCTCATTTGAAACTGTCTGCTTTGGATGACACCTGTGTGTGGTTGTTGGGAGAAAGCTGTGTGTACTAGGATAAGAACACCTGGCAGGTAAGCATAAAGTTGCCATGTTGTGGACATCACTGATCCAGGCCTCAGGCTGCTTGGTGGCCTATCATGAGCTGTCCTTTTTGGGTAGCATTCTCTTCACATTCATTCTCAGTTCTTTGGTGTGGGGATCCCAGGGGTAGTGTGAAGGCAGGAGGCCAGGGCTCAGTACATATGTGAAGGAGTGTCATTTGGGTTCATGGTGACTCTGCTACTGGGGAACTCAGGCCCGAGAGGAACGAATTCCTCCAGGCTTGCTCCCAGGCTGACTGGCCAGCCTCTCTCCCTTTTTAGGATGGTGTTTGTTTTCCCAGAGCTCTGGGATCCACCAGGCTGTGTTCTCCTTATCCAGTTCAGGATTCCAGATGGGCCAAAAGCTAAGTACAGCCTCAGCAGCTAGTTCTCAGGCCCAACAAGGCACGGCCCAGCTTATGTCTAGCACTTGATTCCCAGGAGGTCAGTACCCTTGTCCTGACATGCTCCAGGACTGTGTTCAGAAGCAGTCTAGATTGTGGACAGAGCCCTGGCGCACTGCTACCTGGGCCAACCTATGGCACAGGTGCACAGAGGCCTGCCTATTGAGAGCAGAGCTCTGCTTAGATCTATAGTGTTTGCTGGGTTTCACTCCAGATATGGTGGGATTTCTGGTCTTTGAGTGGGTATCAGCAGTGGAGACAAACTTTGTTCATATTTTCCCCCATTCCAGGCTTGGTGCAGAACTCCAGTGCCTGCCTTCTTTCCTCTTAAACTAACTAAAGGAAATTCATGGCTTCAAAAAAAATTGAGGTATCCTAGGTGTTTGGGCAGCTAAGATGATTGCTCCTAACCTAGTTGAAGAAAGGAGTAAGGAAGTTGAGTGGTTAGGGAATGTAAATGGAGAGAAGCTTGGGAAATGCCATAGGATAGCCTAGAATTGTCACCACTTATTTCTTGTACTCCGCCTGCATGGTTAAGAGGTGGTCACAGGTGACTAACTTGTCCTCATGAGCACATCCTCTTGCAGTGTCTCCTTTGACTTTAGAGTGGCCCTGTGAGCATGGTATTCATTCCTCTATTGATAGATAGGGAAAGTTCTAGAGAGCTGAATGACTTAGGCATTTAAAGCTGCATTTATTAGATGTAGAGGTTGGCCGCCTGCTACAGCTGGTGCTGACACTAAGCTCTCGACTGCCTGCTGCAATTTCTGTAGTGTACCCTCACACAGGTATGTCTACTCCAGGGCTCACTCTACCTGTATGCTGTTGTGCAGTAGTGCGTGTACTCCCTGCCATATGGCTTTTCAAAATAGGTGGTGTGTTTGGGCGTTTTCTGTGTATGTATATCTGGACACTCCATGTGTACCTGGTACCTGCAGTGGTCAGGAAAAGACCCTGGATCCCTTGAAACTGTAGTGACAGATGGTTGTTGAGCTGATAAGTCAATGCTTCAAAGTGAGTCCAGATCCTCTGGAAGAGTAGCCAGTGTTCTTAGCGCGCCTGCATGCACATGCACACATGCACACTCCCCTCCCTCCCCCGCATGTTTTTTTGAGACAGGGTTTCTCTGTGTAGCCTTGGTTGTCCCAGAACTCACTCTGTAGACCAGGCTGGCCTCAAACTCAGAGATCCGCCTGCCTCTGCCTCCCTGAGTCCTGGATTAAATACATGCCCATCACGGCCCAGCAGAGCCATTAACCTCTGAGCATTCCAGCCCCTGTCAAGTGTCTTAAAGGGTGTCCCTATCCTTGCCCTGCCCCATTTGGAGACTGCCAGCCTGAACTGCAGCTGATCTCAGCTCTGTTGTGGGGCCACACACAGCAGCTTTCTCTGTCCCTTGAGCCCACTGTAAACTTACCCACCCATAGCTGTGAGCCCATTCCTGGTCAAGTGAGTTTTTCAACTATTACAGGGGTGTTTGTTTGTTTCCCCCCTTTTGTGTTCCTCCCTCATTGAAGTAATGGGGAATTTGCCTAATTTCTGTGTCGTTAACCTTTTTAGAGAAAAAGGTCAGAGTTGAAAAAGTGGGCTGTTAGGGAGTCTACCAGATAAGGCTGTGCCCTAGGAGATAGATAATGTCCCCTTGTTTCTGCTCTGGGCTCACAGGAAGATGCTGTTGCAGCTGGCTCTGCCTCTGCCTCCAGCAGTGCCTAGCTCCTCATGCCCATGCCTATATTTCCTGGCCCTGGAATAAGGAAGTCACAAATGGTAGTCAGTCCTGATGTGGCCCTTGCCCTCCCTAGTGCCCAAAGGCATCTGTGGGGTGATTTAAAGACCAGGCTGAGGCTGGGGCAATATTAGAGTAAACTTTGGACTCCTCTGAGCTGTAGTGGCATCTCCTGCAGTCACTTGCTATAAGATTTGAGGCAAGGCATTTCTCTTGTAGAGGGTGCTGTGCCTCAGTCCTGACCAGGCTGATGAGAATTAAAGGCAGCAGGCAATATGGCATGGAGTGGGCTCAGGTAGCACATGTGCTTGGAGGGACCAGGGATAGCATGGACTGTGCTTTGAAATGGTACTATTTTGTTAGGTGGAAACGAAGGAAGTATAGTAGTAGGTGTTGTGGTCATTGGCTGAAGTGATTTTTGATGAATGTTTGACCACTACCTTGGGTCCCTGTGGCTTGAGTAGCACCGGGGGCTCTGAGGGGAGAGAGGAGGAAGTGGAGTGAACCATACTATGTAGAAGGGCAAATTCATTGGAATGTTGCTGTTTCCCAAGTGGGATGGTCCTTGAGTCACTCCCTTCTTTCCTGCAGGCTTTTAGGCCTGGTCAGACCAGTTCTTAGCCAATTGAGTGTGTAGGTTGAACTAGCCTCTAGTCCAGCTGGCCTGTGAGTAACTGAGAAACTACTTCCTAGAAAGTGTGTGGTTTCATTTCATGGAGGGTATGGTGTCTTTGGTTTCTAGAGAGCCATTTTGGGGCTAGAAAACTTTGTCTGAAAAAGTCTCCAAGGGACCAGCTAGATGGACGGAAACCCTGCCACTGAAGAGAAATAAGCTTCATTGGTCCTCTGATAAGGATTATTGGTATTGGGGCGGCTTCAGGGCACAGCTCTCAGGACTAGCCTTGAGCAGGTGATGAATATCTTGACTGCCACTTTTGAATCATGTTTGTTACCTTTCTGAGGGATGGCCTCTTCAGCAGCATCTGGACTCCTGTCCCTATCCTAGCTGACCTGACCTCCATCACATTATGGTTGAACTTGGCTGCTGGGATCTTTGGGGGCTTTTGCCCAAGAACTCTGAGGCTCTGAACACTAGAGTTAAGACAAACCTTATTGAGGAAAATTCAGTCATATAAAGGATTAATATTTATTAAGGGCTTATATAAGCACTCACTGATACAAGTTGAAGGCAATTCTTGTAGAGTTGGATGTCTCCTGATGGATGGTTTGATGTGCTCTCTAAGAATCCAGGAATAAATAGGAAGGTCAGTGTCTCAATGGGGTCTAGCCACGCCCCACTCAGGCTCCAGGTACTCCAGAGACTCGTCTCCAAGCTTCTCCAAATAACACCTGAATCCCACTTCAAAACCTAGCCTACCCACAAGTAGTAGTGTCCCTGCCTGGCAAAGGGACAACAGTGTGACCTGGCTAACTCAGGGGATCTGGGGAAAAAAAAAAACTTGGATGAAAGCGCTTGATGCTGGATGCTGACTTTGGTGGAACCAAGGCAGAGTAGTCAAATGTTGGATGTCTGCTGAGGAGACTGGGGAGGCCTGCAGTGGGCCAGCTCAGATTGGGATCAGGGAACCTGAATCTCAAGAGTCCTAACTCAGGCCTAGGAGGTAAGTGCCCATCTCCACTTGGAGCTCCTCCTCAGTGGATACCTGGCCTTGCTGTTCTCCGCGTGGGGCAAGAGTCCCGAGTCCCTCCTTTCCCAGGTAGGAAATGGGCTCAAGCAACACCAGAAGGATGGGAATACGGGCCTCAGTTTTATGGTCTGAAGTCAGCACACTGTCTCTTGAGCTTTTGAAGATTCTAGAGGTGATATATGTAATGTGTCTGGTAGCCCAGGGTTAATTCTTTTCCAGGGGTGCTGGCTGTTCTCTGGTGAGGGCAGACACATGGCTTGGGACCTGGGCCTGTTAGAGACCTATGACCCAGATTTTACGATGTAAGGTTGTTGGGAGATGCCCAGACCAGGGCTGTTGAGTTGATCTCCAGGTAGAGGATCTGGTTGGAAGCATTTTGCCTCCTTTACTAAGGCTTTGCTCTCCAGTGACTACAGAGGTTAGGGAAGAAGCATGCACTTGGCTGCCTTCCTCGCTTACCCAAGCTTGGTCAGCCAGGGCCTTTTGTACAAGCCATCAACCCTAGACACTGGCTGTATGTGGCAGGTCTCCTAGCAGGAAGCCTCTGGCAGATCAAAACAATTTCCTGAGCCTACCTTCCCCTTCTGTAAAGCAGATGAATAGATGAAGCTCTTGGTAGGCTTATGTGCCGCTGAATGGGCTAGGTGTCCAATCTGTGCTAATGGGGATATACTTAACATCTCTCACTCATGCGCAGAGTAGCCCAGGCAGGCTGCTTACCTCTTTTTACCTGAAGTTACTAACCTGGGAAGCTGTGCCCACTCACTGTCCCCTTGGAACCAGGGTAGTTTGGGGTGGTCATCTTCCTCCCTGTCTTAGGCTTCTTGATAAGCCTATCGTGTCAGAGGCTGGAGGTGTTAAAGAAGTAGCCAAATTGTGTATGAGTGGAAGACACGATGGGGCAGAGACCTGGCATGGACAAGTGGGGCAGCTGGTCCTTGGGTAAAGTGCTCAGAGGTGCTGCATACACAGGACAGGGCTGGCTTCCCGTAGAGGTGCTTCTTAAGCCTTCAGGTGGTCTTTCTGGATCTAGAACATGACCAAATGCCCATTCCCTTACTAAATTCTGTTCTTAACAACTGTCCCCACAGGCATGCCCTAGTGGGTTCCAAAAGAGCAGCTCCCTCTAGGCCTGCATGGGGTAAGCTGAGATGGTGTGTGTCCAGAACTGGCGGGCAGAGGGGTGGCAGGACTGACTCCTAGCACAGGGGGCAGGAAGTACTGATGCATAAGCCGTCAGCTACCTAGGAATAGCTATCCAGGGAGAGCTTGGAGATGCACCCTCTGCTCCATGTTTCCCTCATGGAGCAGCAGTCTAGGGAGATGGACAAGCCAGGACTGCTCAACAGTCACCAGCTGGGCTGGGCCAGTCCAGGTGCCTTAAGGGCTCTGAGCTTCCCTTCAGCTCTTGTTTCCCCAGGAATCTTCCCAGGAAGGTTCAAGCTAGCTGGAACATGTCTGGAACAGCCTAGGGAGAAGAGAGGAAGGTAAAGGTTTTACAACCACTGGTTCTAGCCCTGATTGTTTGGGATCTGGCCTGGGTTCCTCCAGCTCTAGGTTCATTTGAACAGGCCCTGGGTAATATATCATGCCTCATACTTCTATTCCCAGTGACTAGAGGGTGACCCCAGCTCTCCAGCTCCTCCTTTTTTTCTGACTGGGCTCCTTACGATATCTGGATCCCAGCTGGGTCAGAGAGCACTCTGATTCCACCTTGCTGTTTTAGGATTTGGCTGTCAGACCAAAGTAGTGAGACTTGACTCTTCTTAGGCAAAATGACTTCCTGATATCTGAGGGAGGATGTAACTTTCATTGAGTTATGAGTTATGAAGACTTGTGAGATAGGCTGCTCTCTTACAGAATGGTTGGTGCTGAGATGGCATGGGGTGCTGGAGTCAGAATTCTGGTCTAGAGAAAAGCCTGTCTAAACAGCTAGAAGCATGTGGCAAGACAGATAGGTCATGGTTCACCATTGTAATATGGGCCATTCCAGAAGAGGATGACAAGATGTACCTCTTAGGTCCAGGACAGGAATAAATGTTCATTTTTACCTCTTGAGCCCCAGTTGCCTTCTGGTCCTGGGTGGTAGGGCATGGCAGGCTGATCCAGGCATACCCTCGGCTATGCAGCCAGTGGGCCTTCTGAATGAAAGAACATTCATTAATGGGTTTCTGACCAACTTGAGGCTGCCTCAGTTCTCTGTGGTTCCGCCCACCTCCTTGGAGCTCTCAGAAATCACCTTTGTACCACTGGGTTAGAGAGACACTGTGAAAGGTTCATTGAGTCTCCTTGGGGGGAGTGGGGGCTGAGGGAAGTGGAGATGACCTACCTGGGCCTTCAATAAGAGGTGCACAACATTTCCAGTGCCAAGCCTATCAGAGCCGATCTGGGCCTGTCTTTACTGGTTATCAGGTGGCACCTTGGTGTCTTGTGTCAAGGCCTGAGTTTGGTGTTCTTAATGATCATAACTTGGGTCTCAAAACCCATGGTATATGGACCCAGACCTAGTGCCAGAGACTCCAGTGCTGTGTAGAAAACTGAGGTCCCTGCTACCCAAAAGCTCTGGGAGCTCTCCTGCCTCCTGTGGGTATAACAGGATGGGGCAGTGTGTGAGAAAGGGCTTTGCTGGCAGTGACATTCTTGACAAATGCTAGGACAAAGACCAGGGCAGAGGGCAGGGAAGATACGGTGGTCTTGGAGGACAACAAGGTCACAGCTCTTCCTTGCAGGTTTGTGGGGCCACTGTAGGCCAGGGCAGACCCTGCCCCACCCCAAGCAGACACAGACTCCTTCCTTAGACTACAGTGTGATGGGGAAAGAGGTTGAAAGGTCCTCCAGCCCTGCAAGGCTGAGAGGGGCTTGAGAGGAAGGATTTTCTGGGGAGCAGTGGGAGCAGAGGCAAGACAAGTTGGAAAGGGGATGGAAGCCTGTTCTGTGCAGATACTATCGGACCTCATTGGCATTCTATTGTTCACCTCCCCAGGTCCCAGCTGATGCCAAGGCTGAAGGAGTCTCGATCACACGAATCCCTGCTCAGCCCCAGCAGCGCAGTGGAGGCACTGGACCTCAGCATGGAGGAGGAGGTGATCATCAAGCCTGTTCACAGTAGCATCCTGGGTCAGGACTACTGCTTCGAGGTAGGTGTCTCACAGCTTCCCTCAGGTCACATGGGCCAGGCTTGCTCTGCAGACTCCTCCAGGAGTGCTCTGTGGCCCCTTGAGGCACAGGTTCTTAGGAATAGTCTAGAATGGTCTTATTTCTCTATTTCTAGGAAGGTATGTACCCAATCCTTACCACCAATAATCATGCTTTGGGGGAACCCTCTGATATAGAAGTGAGCCTAGTAATGACAAGCCAGGGGCCTAGTGTGTATCCTCTTAGCATCTGCCACACTGTGCCCTGTAGTATTGTGGTTAAAACTCCAGGCCAAGCAGACTGGATCAGGACTGAGGTGTCCATGCCTCGGACAGGCCGAGAGGGTTGGAGCCTGTCTTCTTGGTCTCGCTCAGTAGAGGCTGTTGGAAAAGGATCATACCCTCTGGTGCCTGGATATGGGTCTGGTTTGTTCAGTGAAGCCTGCATTTTGCTGGGATCAGCAATTCTGGTCAAATCCCCTCCCCCCAGGAAACTAGATAGTGAATAGAATTTATTCCAGCAGTAGAAGGTGAAGGTCTCAGGCCTGGCCCACCCACAAAGCTCAGTTCTCTGTTCTCTAGACTAGCATATGGCTGGATTTCTATGATCATCATTGTCACTATTGATGGGCAAAAGGAACCCTCCCGGGGGGGGGGGGGGGATGCTCAATTTAGGACTAAGCCTGCTCTTGCTTGTCTCCTGGGAACCTGTGGTCTGCCTTTAGGGAGATTATGCTTAGGGTGACTCCAGCAAGGGTACCCCATTCTTTATCCTTTTTAGGGAGAGGGAGGTCAGAGTGAAGAAGCTGCTTTCCTACTGGACAGGAATGAGGAAACTGGGCAAAAAACCTATACAAAGGCTTGACTACTTTCCTGCTGCTGACTTGCTGGGGCGCAGCATGAGAGCTTAGCAGTTAGGGTAGCTCCTTGCCTTGTCCTGTGGCTCCTATGCAATCATGGTGGCCTCCAGCTTTCCCTAGCTTTCCAGCCTTGTGATTTCTTCCCCCAACACCATCCTGTTTGTCCCAATAGGTGACAACATCATCTGGAAGCAAGTGCTTTTCCTGCCGGTCAGCAGCTGAACGAGATAAGTGGATGGAGAACCTGCGGCGGGCAGTGCACCCCAACAAGGTAGGCGCATGAAAGACAAAGTGCAAGCCAGACACTAGGGTGCAGAGGCATGGACCCTGAGTGAGGGCGGCAGCAAGTGGACCTGGAAGGGACTGGAGTGGTTAAGCTATGGAAGCTGTTAGACACTTCTTCCCAACACTACACTGAGGGAGCCTGGGACATAGAGCTGTATTGCCCCTTTTAGAGGTCAGGTCCTGTGTCCTGCCCAGAACTACTTCCTCTTAGCCAACTGTGTGGATCATCCATTCTGTTTAGCTTAGACACCCACACCTTTCTCCAGGTGGGTGCCCCTTGGTATCCTCTTCTGCTGTCTTGAACTTCTCGTCTGCTTCAGGCCCTGGCTGTAACTGCTCCTTTGTCTGTCTTCCCAGGTGACTTGTGGGTCTAAATTGAAGTCTGATTACCATGACATCACTAAAGAAAGGGCTTTTAGCAGTAGTCATCTCATAAGTTGCTTTATGGACCAAGAGACTGAGAAACTATGGTGCCATGGCCTGTAAGAGGCTAGACATTGTGCCTACTCCTCCCTCAGTCTCCCTTTTTCTAGAAGAATGGGCCTGGGCCCAGCTTAAATCAGGAACCTAGTGATCAGGGAAGACTAGATGTCCACTGGTGTCTCTCCTGTAACTACCTGTGCACTCCCCACTCAGTCCCTTCCATACCTCTTAGGACTTCTGGGCTCTGGGCTGACCAAGTACATAGCTAACAGCCACAACTGACCATCCAGACCCCTCTTGTGCAGGATAACAGCCGGCGTGTGGAACACATCCTGAAGCTATGGGTGATTGAGGCCAAGGATCTGCCAGCCAAGAAGAAGTATCTGTGTGAGCTCTGCCTGGACGATGTACTATACGCCCGTACGACTGGCAAGCTCAAAACAGACAATGTCTTCTGGGGGGAGCACTTTGAATTCCACAACCTGCCACCTCTGCGCACAGTCACCATCCACCTGTACCGGGAGACTGACAAGAAGAAGAAAAAGGAACGCAACAGCTACCTGGGCCTGGTGAGCCTGCCTGCTGCCTCTGTAGCTGGGCGACAGTTTGTGGAGAAGTGGTACCCAGTGGTCACACCCAATCCCAAGGGTGGCAAAGGCCCTGGGCCCATGATCCGAATCAAGGCACGCTACCAGACCATCACCATCTTGCCCATGGAGATGTACAAAGAATTTGCTGAGCATATCACTAACCACTACTTGGGGCTGTGTGCAGCCCTTGAGCCTATTCTCAGTGCGAAGACCAAGGAGGAGATGGCGTCCGCTCTGGTGCACATCCTGCAGAGCACAGGCAAGGTCAAGGTGAGTGCAGCTCTTATTTGTGGACAATGGGCTGTATGTTCTTTCGGGATCTGTGTTATGTACTTGCTTCATTTTAGAGGACATGGGGATACCCTTCGCAGTCAGATGGGCTCCCTAAAATTGAGCACTGTGCCAATACCCCACCAGTAGCAGAGCTGAACCCCAAAGACATGATGCAGTGAGTGGACCAGGACTGTAGTGCAGAGTGGGTCTCCCCTGCTGTACTCAAGCAGGTGTGTCCCTGGGCTCTCTCAACACTTGAGCCCAAACCCACATAATCTCCCCCCAACCCCCACCCCGCCATGTGGCTTCTCCCAATAACTTTGTTCTCTTTGGGGGTTGGAGGGCACCTGAGCTGCACTGACTGCCTGTGTTGTAGTAGACTTAGGTGACTGGTCAGGGAGGAATGGGGGTCACCTTCAGGCTCCGGGGTACCCAGTGGGCAGAGCTCAGTGGTTTAAGGCTGCATAAGCCCTGGGGGCAGGAGAATATTTGGTTGGAAGCCTCTGGTTCTCTGCATCTTCCACTGCCTGCTGGGCTGACTGGCACTATGCAGAAGGACAAGGAGGGAGGGACCACCTCACCATGACTCCATGTTGCCAGGACCGTCCTCCCTTGTGCCTGCCTTCAGACTGGCTGGCCGGGTAGGGTGCCAGCTAGGCCAGCTCTTGAAGTACTGCATGTTTCTTATTGTTGTTTGGTTTTTAAATTTTTATTTATTCTATGTGTACGGGTGCTTTGCCTGCATCTATATCTATGCACCACATACATGCCTACTTCCCACAGAGACCAGAAGAAAGCATTGGCTCCCTGGGTGTGCAGTTACAGATGGTTGTGAGCTACCATGTAGGTGCTGGGAATCTAAGCTGGGTTCTCTGAAGAGCACCAGTGCTCTTAAGTGCTGAGTCACCTCCAGCCCAGATGGTACCGCTTTGATTTACTGGTGGGTAGTGGCTGGAGAGGCCAGCAACTGGGGATTACAGAGATTACAGACCAGAGAGAGCAAGAAAGGCTTAACCTTTCCCTTCTGCTCTCTTAGTTCCTAGTCCGAGGGCTATGTGGCTTGGGCAGCTGATGCTGTCTGACGTAGTCAAGGGGCATCGTACCAAGGGTGGAGGGTCGAAAGTAACCGATGCCTCTGAATTGTTGTCTCTAGAGGAATTAGAACTAGCAGAGCACTCTTGAGCCAGGCAGAATACATGCTTCTAACAGGGCTACTCATATAATGAGGGGCAGTCTGTCTTCCTAAGGTGGCAGCTGCACTCTGAGGGTCCCAAATCTGTTTTCTAACACCTTTTGCCCTCTGTCCAGGGCCTGTTTGCCTAAGCTTTTCAAGTCCCCAGCCTGGGACCCCCCCTGCCCCCAGTGATCTCTGTATGATCTTGGAAGGATAGTAGAGTCTCCGAGCCCATACATGGCCACAGATGGCTGTCTGGTCTTGGGAAAGTTGTTTTTCTGCCCTGTGCCTTGCTCTGCTTCTCTCTGCTGCCCACCTCTTAGGAGTCATGCCTAAGTCCTTATCCCAGTACTGAAAAGGTCTAGCACTTGGTACAGAAGGTCAGAAAATGGTAGATTTGAATAGGAGCCATGGTGGAGCTTCAGGGAGATGGCCTCTTACCCTCTGCTGTTGTGCTTCCGAGATGTGACTCCAGAGAGGCCAACTGGAGCTTCCCTCAGACGTGCCTGTCTCTCAGCCCTTTTGTTGGGCAGTCATGGTCTTTTGTTCTCCTTGGTTCTCTGAGACAGAGTTTCTTTGTGTAGCCCTGGCTGTCCTGGAACTCACTTTGAAGATCAGCCTGGCCTCGAACTCTGAGATACACTTGCCTCTGCCTCCTAAGTACTGGGATTAAAGGCATGCACTTCACCTGATGTAGCTTTTAATTCTGCATTTCAAAGGATCCCTAAAACTTGGCGCATTGGAATGAGGGGTTTTCATAGCTCCAGAAAGCCTGGTTCATACTGAGCCTCTTGCAGATTCTGCACTGGCCCCTCCCCAATTGCTGCCACTGGGTCTCCTATTGTGCCTCTTTTCCCTATCCCAGGCCTCAGTTTTGCTTTGAGCATGAGAGGAAGGAACAGCCACCCAGTCAGGTACCAGAGGGAAAGGTGTGGTGTCTCTGTTGGTGTCTTCCTACAGAATCACAATGAGCAAGCTGCCTCCTAGTCATTCTGGGTTGTTCAGCAGCCAAGGACAGTGATGGTTCTGCCGTCACACCAGCTCAGCTCTTGTTCCACTCTACTCCCCTCCTGTCTCCCTAGGACTTTCTAACAGACCTGATGATGTCAGAGGTGGACCGCTGTGGGGACAATGAGCACCTCATCTTTCGGGAGAATACATTGGCCACCAAGGCCATCGAAGAATACCTCAAACTTGTGGGTCAGAAGTACCTGCAGGATGCACTAGGTAGTTGGGGACATTACTGGGCCAGCATGTGGCAAGGGCTGGGCAGTGACCATCAGACCCTCAATGCCTTCTCCATGCTCACCCAACCGCAGGTGAGTTCATCAAAGCTCTGTATGAGTCAGATGAAAATTGTGAAGTGGACCCAAGCAAGTGCTCAGCCGCTGACCTCCCTGAGCACCAGGGCAACCTCAAGATGTGCTGCGAGCTAGCCTTCTGCAAGATCATCAACTCCTACTGGTCAGTGCCTCCTCCCTGGGCTTCCATCCTTTCATTTTGGCCAACATCTGACTCCACTGTTCCTGTCATGGCCCTCTTTGAGTTCTTAAATATAGGGAAAGCACTCTAGAGTATCTGGAAGAGGGTGTGTATCTGTGTGTTGGAAGGATCCTGGAAGTGGCAGTTTATCTGTAACTATGGTGAGCACCTTGCCTACACAGGTAGAGGCCAATGTCAGGACATTGGTGCAGCATGGAGATAGAACCCTGCTTGTCCTGGCACCTACCCCGAAGGCTCCTCACCTGTCTATCCCTGGACGTTATCCCACTTGAATCAATTGAGCAGGGGGATGGGCTAGACCTTCAGTTTGAACTAAGGAACAAAGAATAAAGGGATGGCTTTTCGGTATTGGTTTACTCACATTGAGGCCATAGTTGGTGCTGGGATTCATCCCTGGGAAACTTAAGGTCAGGCCTGGGAGTTTCCCAGGCACCTGCTTGCTCCTGAGGTATAAAGATGACTGGCTGGCCTGGTGCTGAGCCTAGTATTTAGAGTAAGTGGGACTGTCTGTGAACTTTGCTGCCAGCCTGAGTGTTGGGTTTCACCCTGGAGAAGTAGGTTGTAGCTATGTCACCACTGGGCCCAGCCTGATGTTCATCCTGGCCAAGCCACTGTGAAGCCATCTGTCCCCATTTGTTTTGTTCCCCTGCACCCATGCCATCTCCTGTGACCTCTATACATCCTGCCCTAAGGCTTTAGACCTGTCCTCTCTGTGGCCCTTCATGTCACTTAATAGTCTGTACCCTTTCAGCCAGAAGCACTCTAGGATCTACCAGCTCAGAGCTGGCCTGGGAGGTATTTGCTTTTCCCAAATGACAGGCAAAGGCAGGCCTACTGAGTGAGCAGTGGCCAGTCCTAGGGGTAGGTACCCATCCAGGTCCCTCAGCCTATGTTGCACAAGCATGCACCCCATGCTTTCATGGGGTAAGGAGAGAACTGGAGAGCCTTGAGCACCCTCAGAACACACTGCCATCTCCCTGCTGAGCTGGGTTCCTCAGTCTCTGTCCTCCATTCCACAGGGAAGACATTGTGTGGATAGGAGTCTACATTTCTTTCTTCTGGTATCTAGCAGACTTTTCTCCTTGACAAGTCTATCAGTAGATATCACCTGACTCAAGCACCAGGCCTGAGGACTGTCTCCCCCCACTAGGCAGCCTCTCTGGTTCAGCCTCATTTGTTGCCACATGCCCTGCTGGCAAGGGACATGGGGACCATTTCAGGCTGATAAGTCTAAAGATGGCTCTGAGAGCCTGCATAGGCCTCCTCTCAACTTAAAGGGCCCCAAACTGAAACCAAGGAAAACACAGGGTCTTGATCAGTTGCCTACTTCTGGGCTCAGGACAGAGCCAGTAGTCCAGTAGTCCAGGGGTCTCTGGGGTCCCCAGGGTGAAAAGAAGCAAAAGCCACCTAAAGACAGGTGAGCCAGGGTACTCAGTGGAGTCAGGAATCCTATTTTCATGCCTTACTGTGTCACCCCAGGGAAGTTTTTATTTTACTCCCATCTAGACTTTGACAAGCTCTGTGTTCTCACTAGCTGAGAATACGTCCCCTTCTCAGTCATCGCGAGCTTGTGGAAAGCCAGGGTTCCTATGACGTCATTTGGACAGAGGGAATGCATCTTGGTAGCCAGAAAAGGGAGCCCAAGGAACAGCAACTGTCTGCCCTGTGGTTTTCTTCATGCCTGCAGACCCAGAAGCCTCTTGTTGGGGGTGGAAAAATGAGTTCCCCTGAGGAAAATGAGGGATAGCAAAGTGCCGTTCTCAGTTCTGAGCCCACTTGGATCCTTCACCAAGAGCCATCCATGTAGAGTTGTCTTTGCCTGTTGAGCAGCCTCCCTGCCCAGCAGACATCCTGACTAATAGGCTGGGCTACAGAGCCCAGATCTGGTCCTGTGCTGTTCTGGCCCTATGTGACCCCCAGCCCACCTCTGTCTGTCCCTACTCAGTGTCTTCCCACGGGAGCTTAAAGAGGTGTTCGCCTCATGGAGGCAGGAGTGTAGCAGCCGTGGCCGGCCGGACATCAGTGAGCGGCTCATCAGTGCTTCCCTCTTCCTGCGCTTCCTGTGCCCTGCCATCATGTCACCCTCACTCTTCAACCTGCTTCAGGAGTACCCTGATGACCGCACAGCTCGCACCCTCACGCTTATCGCCAAAGTCACCCAGAACCTGGCCAACTTCGCCAAGTGAGTGTCATGGGCCCACAGGCTGTCTGTCCCTGGCCTAGGCTGCTGCAGCCTTGCTTTTGAGCCTGTCTCTCTGAGGTTCTCTCACCACCTCCTTCAGAATAAACCCTCCCCCACACCCATCCTCCCAAGGAAAGCATGTGCTGTAAGCTTCCTTGGATTTCAAAGGGGGCGGATTTTTTCCTTCTGCTTTTTCGAATTAACATGTTAAGATTAACATGCCATAAGGATTTTCCTGTGTCTTTTAAGATTGCAATGAATGGCTGATTTTCTGAGTATCTGGACACTTGGGTTAATGCTGCCAGGATGATTGCCTATAAAGCACTTCCAGTGTTTTAGGCTGCATTATTTTATTATTATTATTATTAGAATTATTTGTTTTATTTTATGTGTCTACATGTGTTTCTGTGTACCACATAAATGCCAGGTTCCCACAGAAGTCAGAAGAGGACATCAGATCCCCTGGAATGGGATTAGAGGTCGTTGTGAACCACCATATGGGTTCTGGAAATTGAATCTGGGTCCTCTGCAAGAGCATCTTATGCTCTCAACTACTAAATCACCTCTCCAGCCCCCTTGGGTTTTAGAGAATGTCGGGCCGGGTAATCTTGTTATTAATTCACAGTTATAGATTGAACCTTTTTCCAAGGCTCTCTGTGTTGGGCTCTGACTGTACAGAACTGAGTCAGCCCTGACCCCATGCCTCAAGACCATAGCATGTCAGCCAGGGAGATGTGTACGGTAGATAAAAAAATGGAAACCAAGACATAAGCCAAAATCTCAGGAGAGCCCATGGCTGTGGGGAGGAAAGGTGGGAAGGCCGGTCAGCCAGCTCAGGTGAGCAGGAGAGGCTGGCATGATGGTAAGAGCCAGAACCCAAAGGTCACATGTGCAGAGAGGCACCAATCAGCATGGCCCTTGCCTCTTTTGGATCCTGAAAAGGATCTACACTTAGCAAGGTATGACTATAAGGAAAAACCATAGCCATGCTTAAGGCAAAAAATGACAGAGGCACTGGGGAGAGGAGGCAGTTGCTGCTAGGGATGACGTTGGGTAGTGAAGATGCACAAGAAGGAGAGTAGACAACTGCCAGGCCTGTCTTGTTGTCCAGTGGGTGATGATGTCTCCACTTGAGATACTGAATTCCGGAGGAGGGCACTGGTCTTGGGTGTTCCTGATGACCCCAAAAAGCTCAGTAGAGACCTGGGCCAATGTTGGCTCTGAGAATTACCTGTATACCGGGCTTTCAAATCTTTCTCGAGGCAGGTATGGGCAGTATGTCGAGGGAACACAGAAGTTCCTGAAAAGGGTAGAGTGTTCCTGGCCTTGGGAAGAGGCCCTGGTGACTCAGAGTCTTGAATGTCAGCAGCCATGGTGGAGAGGGAGGGAGAGGGACCTGACCCAGATAAGGGGCATTCATGGCTGCCTTTTGTGTCCAGGTTTGGCAGCAAGGAAGAGTACATGTCATTCATGAACCAGTTCCTGGAGCACGAGTGGACCAACATGCAGCGCTTCCTGCTGGAGATCTCCAACCCTGAGACCCTCTCCAACACGGCGGGCTTTGAGGGCTATATAGACCTGGGCCGGGAGCTCTCTAGCCTGCATTCCCTGCTCTGGGAAGCTGTCAGCCAGCTTGAGCAGGTGCCTGTTGCCTGGGCTAGATGGTACACCCCCAGGTTGGAGGGCCCACTGCATGACAAATAGCTTGTAGGGCAGCTCTGTCGCAGGGATCTCTGCAGATGAGTACCATATTTACTCCCCAGCCCTGGGCAGACCTGTTTGCTCTCGTGGCCAACTACCACACCATTGTTCACCCCGTACCTCAGTGGTCTGAGAAGTGGGTGTGACTTGGTTGCTTTATTGAAAATGCCTTTGCTCTTGGTTTGTAGCCACTGAGAAGGATAAGATACTCTGAGGGTCCTGTCTCTCCACATGTTAGATTGAGATTTGTGAACCTTTATAGGACAGGAGCTTGTGGCTCAGTGGTAAGGTGCTGATCTAGCATGCCAAGGCCCCATGTGGTCCCTAATTCAGGAAAGAAAGCAAAGCTTTTTATAATTGCCATCAGCTGTCAGTGACAAGATTAGTGTCTGCACACCTGACATTGCTTCAGTCACCTGGCCTTAACAGCCCTCTGCTAACTGATTTCCACTGATTCCCCAGTGGCTATAGTCCACAATGAGCCTGCCAAGACTCACTTCTTAACTGACCATGCTTTCCAGAGTTCTAGGGGATCATTTTACAAAAGTAATGATTGCTGACCCCAGGCTGAAAGTCCCCTGCCTCTTGTCCCTTCCCTAGAGGTGATTACTCAGTGTACTTTGCCATGCTGTCTTGTGGACATGTTTTCACACGCAGGCATGAGCATGTGTGGATCTGTTTTGTAGTTTTTTTCAAGTGAGAACGTAACTGTACACGGCCGTTGTCCCTTGGTTCACTCTAGGGTGTCTTCCCACATCAATTATGTAGCACCAGCTCTGGCCTTCAGTGCAGCGGAGTGTCCTGTCAGCTCTCTCTGTCCTCATGATGGACTCTGGTCCCTTCCAGCAGCTCTCGGCGGCACTCTTGCTTATGAAGTTTCAGGAGGTGGCTTTGCTCATGGCTTCTCCCTCCGTTCAGTCCAGTCACTGTCCTATGGTTCTAAGGCGAACCAGGCAGAAAGTACAGAAAATGATCAGTGTTGTTGCCTTCACCCTGTGCCGTAGGGATTGCGGGTTCTTCCCACTACAGAGGTAGTGTCCACTCCCTTCAGCTCAGCTGGAATCTGAACCACTTCTGTGCTGTGATAGGAAGTTGGCAAGGGCCCAGGCCTTGTTTTTTCTTGACTCAGCGTCCTGTCTTTTCTGTATATGGCCTATATCTACAGGCTCCAGTGTAGAGGGGTCAAGTCCTGATAAATAGGCTACCACAGATGCCTATTCTGTAGGGAGGTACAGAGTGAGAGATGCCAAGCCAGTTTTGGGGGACAGGCTATCACAAGGCAGATTCATAGCACCTTGCCTGACTTGCTGGGTCTGACTGGTATGGAGCAGGACTTTGCGTTTCTGTGATTCCAATAGGTGACAACTGTCTTTTTCCATTTTTGCAGAGTATTGTGTCCAAACTGGGACCCCTTCCTCGTATCCTGAGGGATGTCCATACAGCATTGAGCACTCCAGGCAGTGGACAGCTCCCTGGCGCCAATGACCTGGCCTCCACACCAGGCTCTGGTAGCAGCAGCATTTCAGCTGGGCTGCAGAAGATGGTGATTGAGAATGATCTCTCTGGGTAAGAGTTGCCAGTGTGCTGGGTGAGGTGGGGTATGCATCAGACTAAGTAGAAGGCAGCTGTGTCAGAGGAAAGAAGTGATATCCATATACGCACTTACAACTAGCCTAACAAGACCGAGTATGTGGGACAAGCCTAAGGGATGAACTACCATTTGGGACAAATCAGAGCAGGCTTCTCAGAGGAGGTGGCTGGTCCTAGTAGGGTGTTTATACTTTTTGGAAAAGATGCGTTTCTGCTTCTGGGAAAGACATTCTTGGGTTCAAGGTTGATCACAAGCAGAGAGCTGAGAAAGCCTGTGTTTAGGGATAATTACTGACCCCGATTCCCTGAGATGTTTCCACAGGATCTGTGTTTCTTAAAAATACTCCTTGCTGGGTATGATGGACCACACCTGTAATGCCAGTACTTGGGAGGCAGGTGCAAGCGGATCACTATGAGTTTGAGGCCAGCCTGATCTACAGAATGAGTTCCAGGACAGCCAGAGTTATATAGAGAGACCTTGCCTATAAATAAATAAATAAATAAATAAAATAAAATAAAATTCATTCTTGTATTTCTAAGGCTTTAGAAAATTAGCTTTGAGGTTCTTTGAGCTTCACTGAGCCCTGGACATCAACTCTGTGAAACTCAGAGGGATAGGTTAAGGCAGAGGGATGGTTTGTTAAGATTGTGGAGTTGCTAAAACTGTGTGTCCCACTCTCTGCCAACGCATGGGAGCAGCTTGTGAGGAAGGCCGGAGAGGCAGAGCAGGAGACGCATTCTGGGGTAGTAGCAGCCTTAGCTCTGAAGCAAGTGGAGACTGGGAGCCAGGCCGGGTGGGTGTGCCTTGAAGAGGGGTGTTACCTAGAGGTTCTGCTCTTAGCCTGCAAGTGAGAAAAGGTCTCCAGGCTGGATGGAAGTTAAGGTGACAGTGGCCTGGCATGTGGGTACCAAGGAGACCTGCCTTTGGCATGCACATGCTGCCCAGACTTAACATTTTCTCTTGTTTGATCTGCTGCTGTTATATGGTCCTTCCATTTCTGAACACTGTGGTCCCGAGTATCTGCAGTCTGGTTGATTAGGACCATACCAGGCTCCTTTGTCCCTGCTGCAGCTCACCTACTAAGAACCCTGTTTGCTTTGCACTTTCTTACACAGACCACTTGGCCCCACATAGCTGTGCTTGGTTCTAGGGAAGGTCCAAGGTTAAGCTGCAGACAGGGTTGGAGTGAGGAAACAGTCAAGGACTTGGTAGAGTGAGGGAGGCTGTGGCCTGTAGCACAGATTGAGACCCACCTGCTTGCCTCATGCCCTTGACAACTCCTTTGATACCCTGTTTTTTGCCAGGAATGGCAGCCCCTGCCTGCCACTCAAAAAGTATCATTAGGAAGCAGGGCAGGGGAGGTTTTACAAGGTCCCCACTAGAATGACTTGGAACAGAAGGGGAGGCAGAAGGAGTTCCAGTAACTTTGACATGGTGTTCACAATTCAGAACCAAGAGGCTCCAAACTTTGGGCTCAGGTTTAAAACTATGGGGCACTTCTAGACCCTGGCAGCCATCTTTCCAGGATGTACCTACAAAGAAAAGTTTGCCTAGCTTCCTGGCCTAAAGCTAACAGGGCTAGTCCCTAAAGAGGAGTTCTGTTGGAACAGCCACCTCACCAGTGTGGCCCTCCTGCCACCCAGCCGTGTCCACAGCTCTGGCACAAGCTGCTGGGCCCAGCAGGTGGTGGTGCTGTTGGTCTGGACTCATGGTCTTTTCCCCTCTCTTCCCCCGTGTGCTTGTCTCCCTGCAGTCTGATAGATTTCACCCGGTTACCGTCTCCAACCCCCGAAAACAAGGACTTGTTTTTTGTCACAAGGTCCTCCGGGGTCCAGCCCTCACCTGCCCGCAGCTCAAGCTACTCGGAAGCCAATGAGCCTGACCTGCAGATGGCCAACGGCAGCAAGAGCCTGTCCATGGTAGACCTCCAGGATGCCCGCACACTGGATGGGGAGGCAGGTTCCCCAGTGGGTCCTGATGCCCTACCTGCTGACGGGCAGGTGCCTGCAACTCAGCTGGTGGCTGGCTGGCCGGCCCGGGCGGCCCCAGTGAGCCTGGCAGGGTTGGCCACAGTGCGGCGGGCAGTGCCAACATCGACAACACCAGGCACCTCCGAGGGTGCACCAGGCCGGCCCCAGTTGTTGGCCCCACTCTCCTTCCAGAATCCTGTATACCAGATGGCGGCCGGCCTGCCGCTGTCGCCTCGTGGCCTTGGTGACTCAGGCTCTGAGGGCCACAGTTCCTTGAGCTCTCACAGCAACAGTGAGGAGCTGGCCGCCGCTGCCAAACTGGGAAATTTCAGCACTACTGCGGAGGAGCTGGTGAGGCGACCTGGTGAGCTGGCACGGCGGCAAATGTCACTGACTGAGAAGGGTGGGCAGCCTACAGTGCCAAGGCAAAACAGTGCTGGTCCCCAGCGAAGGATTGACCAGCCACCGCCACCACCACCACCGCCACCTCCTGCCCCCCGGGGCAGAACACCTCCTACCTTGCTGAGCACCCTACAGTACCCACGACCCTCAAGTGGAACCCTGGCATCAGCATCACCTGACTGGGCTGGCCCTGGCACCCGGCTGCGGCAACAGTCCTCATCCTCCAAGGGAGACAGTCCGGAGTTGAAGCCCCGCGCTGTGCACAAGCAGGTCAGCACTGTGGGGCAGGCCTCTTCAGTCAGGAGGCATACCCTGCATCATGCTCTTCCTTGGTCATTTCACCTCACTTGCACCCAGCTGTCATCCCATGCTGATGGGGCTATGTTCTGCCGCATCCTCTGGCCCACCATATGCACTTCTTTTTTCTGGCATTGGTACCTACAAGGCTTTATGCCAGGCTCTTTTACCAGTTTCCCAGGGCTGGGTTAGGAAATAGAGTGTTTCTATTCTCTCGTCAGTGCCTAGTAAAGGTCTTGCCCAAACCCTAAGCCCACCTATCCTGCTCTGGCCCTGCTTCCTGAAGCCCTCACAGGCTAACCTACCCCTGGGCATAACTATCAGAAGGGTGGTCCATCCTTTCCGCCCAAGGGCTTCAGCAAGACAGGCTAATATGCAGTAGGTTGACCATCCCTTAGCCAGGTTGTCACAGCATCTGACAGCAGAGAAGACAGTACTCCGAGCCCACCTGGGCTTTCAGCTGGCTTTTCTAGCTGCTTTCTAGAAGGTTGATGTCCTTGAGAAAGCACTCAGGCAACTGAGATCCTCTCCCTTCCCACCTGTGGCTCCCTAGTGACTGTCTCTGCCCACCATCTCTGCCTCGCCACAGCCCCTCACAGCTGTGTTTCATTGTAGGGCCCTTCACCTGTGAGCCCCAATGCCCTGGACCGCACAGCTGCTTGGCTCTTGACAATGAATGCACAGCTGTTAGAAGACGAGGGCCTGAGCCCAGATCCCCCCCCCAGGGATAGGCTAAGGAGTAAGGAAGAGCTCAGCCAAGCAGAAAAGGTAAAGCTGGGCTGGGTGGGGGGCGGGCTGCCTCCACCAGTGGGGGCTGGGGGCTCTTGAGAGCCTTAGAGGAGTATCACTGCTTGCTCCTGTCACAGCCGGTCCTCGCTTGCCCCTGCTCCCGTGGAGACTGAGTTATACAAGTGAGAGGAAAGCAGCAGGAACTTAGCTGGGAGCTGAGGTTCCCGTTGCAGGATATACATCAGTTACCTGGAAGGCCGGTGTGCCTGCAGTCTTGGGACACAGGGTCAGAACTTGAAGAGGGCCCTTTGCTGCTGGGCATTTAAGGACCTGAGGCTTGAAACTGAGATGCCAGAAGGGGCTGCTAGAGACTCTTGGGGAGCCTTGGGAATGAGAAGCCAGAGGCAGGGGTCCCATGGCTACTGTGAGAGTGACCCACACAGCCTCCTTCCCCTGGGCTTAGGGAGGAGTAGCAATTACTGAGATAAGGGATGAGGTTACATTGCCAGTCTGATGTGCCCTTTTTGCCCACAGAAGTAAGTTCTAGAAGTTCCAGATCTCACCCCATGATCTGCCTAGTGCACCTGGGGTAATAATAGCATGCTTTGACCACCTCCCAAGTCTTCAGTAGTCCTGGCAAGCGGCCCTGGATTCACGGGTGGGTCCTAGCTTTCCCTGGATACCAAACTCCAGGTAGATAGAGGACCTTCAGACAGATGATTTCCTTGCTATTCTCTTAGCATAGAGTACCCTTGGCCCTGGAATCCTAGGACAGCCTGTTGCAGCCTCTTGTGCAGGGCCCCTTGTTCAGGGTGGCAATGTTCTCCCCTCCCCACCACTTGAAGGGAGTCCATCTCCATGCTGCGTTTGCTGCCTGCCACCACCCCCTTGGTTCACTGCATCCACCTGCTTTTCCCCCAGTATGTGAAAGGAACCTGGGGACATGGGACATGATGCTCACAGAGCTGTGGTTATCAGAGCAAAGAGACCTAGCCTCCCTGCAGGTTTCCTGCTCCCTCCCTTCTCCCCAGAGGCTGAGTCACATCTGGAGAGCCCAGTCAACCTTGTTTTGGTTCCCCTCTCCTTGCTCTTTCCTGTCTCACTGCCATCCTGTTGCTGTGGTGGTCTGTCAGGTAGAAGCTAGGAGGCCGGGATCTCATTGTTGGGCAGTTGTCTCTCATGGAATTTGTCTGAGCCTTGCTGTCGCTTGCTGAGCTTGCTCCTCTGTCACTACCACCTACCTTTCAGGATGTACTGTCAGGTGTACTTCATAGATCTCGGGGCTGAGGGGATAGCTCAGCACTTGAGAGCACTTGTTGCTCTTACAGAGGACTCGAGTTCAGTTCCCAGCACCCACGTGATGACTAACAGCTATCTGGAACTCCATTTCAACGAGAACTGGCACCTTCTTCTAAATTCAACCATACAAGTGATGCATATATCTACATGCAGGCAAAACACTTGTGCATTAAACAAAACTAAACAATCTAAAAAGAGGGTTAAAAAAGAAAGTTCGAAGTTAAAGCTTCACTCTTTGAGACTTGGGTTGAATCTTCACCCTGCTCCTGACTGCACAGGTAGGACTGAGAGAGAGGAAGGAACAGACAAGGCTTGTTGTGGGATATGTTTCAAATATAATAAAAACAGTCGGAGATATCAAAGGGATCCACTCACAGTCAGTCTAGGAGATCAGACAGTGGTAACTCGCACCTTTAATCCCAGCACAGGAGTATCCCGGAGAGGTGACCTACACCCTTAATCCCATCAAATCTGAGTTTGAGGTCATCTTAGTTTACAGTAGAAGTTCCAGGCTCCCAGGCAGGCAGTGGTGGCGCCAAGCTTGAGCAAAGAAGGAAGAAGGTATTTAAGGCAGATAGAGAAAGACAGATCAGGCAGTAGAAGCTGTGGCTCACACTGTTAGTCCTAGCACTTGGGAAGCAGAGGCAAGAGAATCTCTGTGAGTTCAGCTTGTGTCCTCCCCATCACTGGGCACCCCCAGGCTGACAAGGCTGTGCTCTCTGCCCTGGGCCTGGCCCATGGCTTGCTGCCCTTTTGGCAGGACCTGGCGGTGCTGCAAGACAAACTGCGGATCTCCACCAAGAAGCTGGAGGAATATGAGACCCTGTTCAAGTGCCAGGAGGAGACAACGCAGAAGCTGGTTCTGGAGTACCAGGCACGGCTGGAAGAGGGTGAGGAGCGGCTGCGACGCCAGCAGGAAGACAAGGACATCCAGATGAAGGGCATCATCAGCAGGTGAGGTGGGAGCACAGGCCAGGGATGAGGCTGGAGGGTCTATAGCACCTGTAAGAAGCTCTAAGAGGACTTTGAAGCTGGATTTAGATGCTGAGCCAGACACTGAAGAAGCTATTGAAGTCAGGGAGCCCCCTATGGGAGGGAGAAGGGCAGCGCATCTGGGTGTGTGTCAGGAAGCCTAGGGAGCAGCTTGAGTGGGAAAGAGAGGGGTAGTTGTGCCAACCTGAGTCTCTTGGGTCTCCAGTGCCTGGCTTGTCTGAAGACTTTGAAGGTCAGTTGGTTCAGTTAGCTAGCTCTCTTCCTTCTGTCCCTGCCTAGGGGCAGGGTGGGCGTGCCGTCCTTGGTGTCTGTACACAGGCAGTGTAGCACCTAGACCACCTTCTGAGTCCCTGTCCTAGAGTGTCCTACCTCACAAAAACACCAAGTATAAGGAGTGTGGGTTTACAGCCTGGTCATTTGCTGAGACCTCAGACTGAACAGGTATGAGGTAGGCAAGGAACCCTTAACCTTCTGTTTGTTCAGAGCATACACCCTTCCAAATCACCTGTTCTGCCCACCTAGTGTTTGTTTTCAGGCTGTGTTTCTGTCTGTTACAGATAGAACAGAGCCCAGGTATCTAGACACCTGCTAAGCACCTCACATCCATCCAGCTCTGCTCTTGGCTTCCCTGGGTCTGTGATGTAAACATTGTCAGGACAGTCTGGTCTAGTATGGACTTGCCACTCTTTTGTCTACTTGCTCTGTGCTCTTATCAGTTTCTGAGAAAGTAATATTGAGCTGTCCGATGATGATTCTTTGGTTTTTTGCTTTATTGACACTTTCTAGTCCAGGGTGGGTGTCTTTTAGGATTATTATGAGCTACTAACAAATCAGTTTGTTTCTTTCTCCTTTCTTTTGAGACAGGTGTGTGTGTGGGTGTGTCTCCTTAGTTGTTCTAAAACTAGTTCTGTAGACCAGGCTGCCCTCAAACTCTCATTAATCCTCTGCCCGCGAGTGCTAGGATTATAAGCAGACCCAGTCAAACTGACCTTTCTGATTATAATCTTTCTCATCATGGTTCTTTTTTATGATTTATTTCATATGTCCTGCCTGCAAGTGTGTCTGTATAAGTGTGTCTGGAGGAGGGGTTACAGATGACTGTGAGCTGCTGGCAAGAGCAGCCAATGCTCTTAACCTCTGAGCCATCTCTCCAGCCCCTTCATAACATTTCTAATGTGGTCATTGTAACTGTCTTTAACTGATGTTTGCATGGTTTATTATTTTCTCTCCTATATCTTTTTTAACCATTGTTCAGTCCATTCGCACTTCAGCAAAATCCCTCCACTGGGTGATGGTACACAAGAGGGCGATCGTGCTCACCGTTATAAAGGTGGCTGTGTCCTAGGTCAAGGTGTCAGCAGATTTAGTGTCACTTTCCTTCACAGTCGGTACCTTGATGTTATGTCCTTAGAGGCAAGCTCCCTCCAGCCTCTTTGCCAAGGGCACTAACCCTTCTCAGAAGGGCAAAAGTACCTCATGAGCCAGTCACTTCCCAGAGGACTGCTGATGACATCATGGCAGTTAGGTTTCAGTGTGTACATTTGAGACACAAACTTCACGCTGTAACACGTATCTTTGTGCATAAAGTTTATTCTATAGGTTCCTTATCACGCTGTAACACCTATCTTTGTGCATAAAGTTTATTCTATAGGTTCCTTATCAATTTCTGCATTTTAATTGGAGTGTTTAAGCCATTTACTTTTAATGTAATTATTTTTAAGCCTGTTACCTCTGGCTGGTTTCCAGTTTGTAACATTAGTATCTCTTTTTTCTTGCCTTCCTTGAACTGTGTCTTTTATTCCTTGGCATCTCTCTTGTTGGCTTTTGTCTCCCTGATGCTTTGAGTTTTTGTTGACAAGTTTTCCTTAAAGGGCAGATACTAAATGTTCCAGGCTTCCAAGCCCATTTGATTGCTGCTCCATTTTAACTGCTGTTAGAGCAGAGCTATGTAATGTGAAGGTTTACAGGAGAGGAACATTGCCCTATCTTTTTTCTATAGTCTGCTTTTCCTCTGGCTGTTTTTAAGGTGCCTCTCTTGAGCTAAAGCTGTGCTCATTGTTAGAATGTTTGCCTGGTATGCACAGACCCTACCTAGGGTGGATCCTTCACACCACAAATTTTAAAAATGGATTTACTTTTGGGGCTGGGCATGTATGTGTGTGTGTATGTGTTTGTATATAGGTGTTTATGGTGTGGGTATGGATCTGAGTATAGGGTGTGTGTGTGTGAGGGTCAGAGGACAGTGTCCAGAAAACTTCTCTTCACCCTGAGTTCTAGAGATTCAGCTCGTTCATTACGCTTGTGTGGCAGTGTTTTCACCCTGAGCACCTGACCTAAGTTTTCATTAAATGTTGTCAACAGTTTGGTTTTGCAGTCTGACTGGAGCATCCTTGGTATGGTTTTCTTTGTGGTTCTTGGGATTGCTGTTCTTAGATTTGTGGGGTGGCTCTGATTATTTCTTTCCCTGTGACTCCTGCTATCTGCCCTGTTCCATTCTTTTCTCTCTCCCTCTCCCCCTCCCCCACTGAGCCAAATTTCCAACTCCCTCCCTTTTTTATTTTATACATTTGGGTTGATTTGCCTGTATAATTTCTATGTCTGATACCAAAGGAAATCAGATGAACTGACTCCTGAACTGGAGTTAAGGTGCTTGTGAGCCACCAAGTGGGGCTTGGGAACTGAACTCAGGACCTCTGGGAGAGAAGCCAGTGTTCTTAACCACAGAGGCATCTGTTCAACCCCCACAGTTTTCTTTTCCCATTGTTCCCAGAGTTTTGTTTTATATACGTTTTTATATCACTGGGCAGGGGCTGAACCCAGCCATGTCCTGCCCAGCCGGCGGACAGTTGGAGGCCAGCACTCATTCTGTCCTCTGGTACCTGACTAGCCTGTATCTGGTTGCAGGTTGATGTCTGTGGAAGAAGAGCTAAAGAAGGACCATGCTGAGATGCAAGCAGCTGTTGACTCCAAACAGAAGATCATTGATGCCCAGGTTGGCCACAGTGTTAGCTTGAGGGATGAGGGATAACTGACCTCCCCTCATCTTCAGTTACACCTCATTGTTTGCTAAGGATCGGGAGCCGCGGTCTCTGCTCTGAGGATACTGACCAGTGGGTCTTACTAGGAGTGGGGTAGCTGAAAACAGGCTAGGTAGAGGGACCCTGGCCCCCAAGTTCCTCCACCCTTTGTTTTTCAAATGCCCCAAGAATGAGCAGGTTTGGTTAAACTGAACTATACAGCCTAGGTATTAGGAGCTCTAGGTGTCTCGCATGCATGGAAACCAGGGCTCCTGCCTTTGAGCGTCAGGTGGTTGCTAGCTCTACTTTATAAGTTAAGAAGCAGATGACAAAGTCTTAGTCTATGATAGCATAGTCCCCACGTGCAGCTGGCTACTCCACAGCATGGAGCCTTTGCCACGCTTGACTTTCAACCAAGTCTTGGTGTTTCTCTTGCCTAGCATTGCCTCTCTGCAGTCTAGAGCCCATCCCATGCTCTACTAATGCCCTCCTTGTCCACAGGAAAAGCGCATTGCCTCGCTGGATGCTGCCAACGCCCGCCTCATGAGTGCCCTCACGCAGCTGAAAGAGAGGTACAGCATGCAGGCCCGTAACGGCGTCTCCCCCACCAACCCCACCAAATTACAGATAACTGAGAACGGCGAGTTCAGGAACAGCAGCAATTGTTAACCCGCCTGAGGAGAGGGGGACTGTGGTGGCCCGGGGCAGGGTCTCGGTGTCGGTCAGGAGGCTCCCCACAATTGCAGACTCGCTTGCAGTGGAGGGAGCACAGACTGATGGAGTGTGAGCCTGAGGGCACGGTGTCTCTTCTCTTCGCCCACCTGAACAGCGGGCTTGGGTAGAGGCAGCAGAGACTGCACGCTGGGCAGTGGGGACAGCCTGGAGGGAGGCCTGCCAAATGTGTCTGTTGGTTGTTAAATTTGGTATGTGTCACCTTTTCCTCCTTGACCAGCCAAGTGCATGTACCCCTTGCCCTTTGCCAGGGAGGGAGCTGTCTAAAAAGCTCTAGGAGCCACTCCTGGGGGTCCTCGTTACCTCCTGGGACCTGATCTAGCAGTTGGCTGGTACACACAGTAGCTATGGATTCTGTGGCCCCTGCTCATCTCTGCCCTGAGCCCCTGCCATCGCATGAAACCTGTCAGGGAACAGAACTGAAGTGTCACCTTGCTTCTGTGCCTGTACCAGCCCTCCAGTTCCCCACCTCCTTCCCTCCCTCAGTTGCATTGCCAAACAGACAGTGAGCATTGCTTTCTCTGTGGGCCTCATACCTGTGAGAGGATCCATAGCTTCCCATACTTCACATATGGGCCTGGCTCATTCTTGGGATTCCCAGAAGCCAGAGAGCTGAGCAGAGGTGGCCAGGTTGCACCGTACATTGTAGCTGCCTTCTCCAGGGTCCAGTGCATCTCAGCACAGTGGCCCTGTGGGGAGTGGCCTGCTCGTGCTCACCCTGCAAAGGTGATGTCCTTTCTCTGATGGTTTAAAAGAAGAATTCTAGTGCCTGCTGGCCCTGAGAAGTGGATAACTGTGATTTTTTTTCCTTTCACAGTATGCATTAGAAACAAAAGCCCGCTTGCTCGCTTGCTGGAACACAGGGGCCTTTTAAATTGAGCGTGCGCACTGCATGGGAAATAGCGGCCCTGGAGGATGTTAGACTTGCTCCCTCTCCAAGACAGCAGCAGCCTGCACCAGGCCCCAGGTGTGCAGTCGCCTCCTCACCCTCACAGCCCCAGCCAACGACCCAGGCACTGCAGGCAGGAAGGGGCACACCCACAGCTGGGGCTGCTTTTCCCCAGCTCTAGGTTGTTCTGTGTAGTATATCCATGCCCCCCCCCCCCCATTTGTGGGACAGAGATGGACAAGAGCTTGGGTCTCTCTTGGGTCCCCATCTGTTCCCATACCCTAGATTCCAAGCCCTGGATGTGAGTCACCTAGGCCAGGAGCTGGGGCCTTTGCCCAGACAGCAGAATGGAGCTAGGCAAGCTGCACTTATGCTCCTAGAGTACTCATTAGGAAGGGTGGAAGTCCTAGAGGTGTGGCCCAGCCAAACTGCACCCCATCCTCAGTCTGTGGACAGGCAAGGGTAGATATAGCCTACAGCCCAGTTAGGCTGCAGACGAATGCTGTAAGAGAGGGCTTGGCTATCGAGCGAGGGTCAGAGACCTCACGAAAGGGGCTGAGGTCCTGCCACAGCCTCTTCCTGTCCACACCCCTGCGCCTGTGCATTTCAGCCAGGGTGGCCTCTTGGGCAGAGCCTGGCCTGGGTCTTGCCCTTACACTGCCCAGGGAGCCCTACTTTCCTCCCCACCCATATTCTCGCCCATGCCTCATAAAGTGACCTCTGTCTGAGCGCCTCCTAGCAATATGGGGAGGTCCCCAGGCCTGGACAGGAGGGCGCAGGGCCAGATGCAATGGCCCCTCTGGTGGGGTTATTAGCTCTCAGGCCGAGAGCCTTATTTACCTAGTGCAAAAACTGTAAAAGTGTACAGACTCTCCACAGATTTTTATCTTAATTGCAAGTCTGCCGATTTTTGTAAATGTTCTTGGTGTTTGGCTGTAATGGAACTATTTCACCCAAGGGATGTACATAGTTCTTTAGTCCTGGTGCTGAGAGGGCTGGCCGGGACCGCTGCTCTCACAGTTGATACTGTAGCCTAGAGAATGGTGCTGGGCAGGACGAGGAGCTTTGCAATCCAGGTATCTGTCTTTTCCTGCCTGGGCATTGGTTTGTCAGTTTTTCAGCATGCTGTCAGGGCAGGAGGTTGATGGGGCACATGCCCCAATGGGGCCAGTAAAGCATCCTCCTGCCTACAGCCTTGGGGTTGAGCTCTGCTTATAACAAGGGCTGGAGTTGCCAGAGGCCCTGAGGGAAGGGTGGTCCCTGCTCTGGGAAGGCCCTGGCCACTGATACCCAGGCTCTGCTGGAGAGAGTTGCCCCTCACCTGCCAACACAGACAACTGACTTTTTTTTTTCAACTTGTATGTTCAGGATTAAGGAAACTGCCAAACTTCCTTGGAGCGGAGACCTCTTGAATATCAAGGAGTGGGGGTGGGGACCAGGGCCAGAGCTCCTTTACCCCAGCACCTGTCTGAGGGACACCACTCCCTCATACCCATACGTCTGGGAGCCAGACTGTCCAGGGAACCAACCCCTCTTTTCTATATACTTGGCCACAAGGCTACCCCTGTCCCCTACTATGTCCAGCTTCCCCCTTTTGTAAGTATGTGAAAAAGAAAAAATGCAAACGTCAGAGTCGGCTGGAGCAGCCGTGACTTTTAACCATGTAATAATGTACAGAGAACTTGTTGGTGTTCAAAGACTCTGTGTGGCTGTGCAATTTCTGTACATTTGCAATTAGAAATATTAAAGATTTATTTAGCTATTTTAAGTCTGACTTGCCTCTCTATTTGGCTGTGTTCTGGATTGTTTCCTCTGAGTAACTCTGAGTCTTGGCCTACCAGCCATGACCCTAACGGGGTCACCTAGGATCGCCTTTCCTCCCCGCTGAAAGCCTGTGATGGGGAGTGGAACCCGCCTGACCTCCATGTATCTTGGGTGCCGTGGATTCCTAGGGCCACAAGTAGCTGCTGTGCTCCCCAATGCAGAGGCCCCAGCTCAAACTCTGCCAGTCCCCTGCATTCTGAGGAGAGAAGACAGTCTGTCCCCAAGAACCCAGTGCTTGGGGAAAAGCCGACTCAGATTTCTCAGGGTCAGACCCTCCTGAGCTAGAAATGAACTTGCCTGAAACTGCTTCAGCCATGCCTGCTGAGTGAGTTCCTTGCACCCCTGAGTGTTTGCCCAGCATTTGTCGGCATCTGGGATCCCATCTTTTGTTGTGTAATAGCCCTGGGTTGAGCACATAGCCCGTCCAGCTTTACAGGAGCATACACAAGCCCTTAAGATGAAGAGCTTTAAGAACTTATAAGCAGAGACACACCAAGCTTTTCTCTACTGAGAACACACCTGCTTTTGTTGGATTGTAATTTGGGAATTACCTAAAATTGGTTACTTGAAATATAAAGAAAATGTCTGCCCAGGCTACAATGAGAAATGGTATAAAAACCAAAATAAATAAACAGATGTGCCACCAGAATTTTTATATTATTTTTTTAAGAAATGAGTCCTGAATTTGTAAGGACTTTTCACCATGTGTGATTCGTCTCCTCCCCAAACATCATTGTATGGAAAAGGCTGTGGGCGGGGTTCATGGCCATAGGAGGATTGGTTAACAGTCTGGAAGCTGATGAGAAAAGGGTTCATGTGCTGCGCTGCTCTAGGGGCTTAGGTGGGAGCCTGGCCCAGTCAGGAGGTGCCATCATGCAGTAAGGACATTCGGCTGGACGCAGGAGCATCCTGTCCCTGCATAGCCACGAGAGCACTGTGTACCCCGTCTCTAGAGAAATTGTCAGCCACAGGACCGAAAAGCAGCTGAGAAGTAAGCTGCTTCTCTCTGACCATAGCCTTTCACTCATCTTAGAGTGGTTTCTAGGTGTTTCCTCAATGAAAATTCTGAATCACAGTTCTAGAAGATACCTGTGCTTGTGTACGTACACTCCCAGAGCATGTGTAGCCAAGGACCCTGAGACAGCTGAAGGCGGCTTGCCATCTGTCAGGTAATGAATGAGTGACTGAATCAGGAACCACACAGCGGACAACACTTGGACCCAGTGTTGGAAGACAAAGAGTGGGGACTGGAATGTACAGCTGAACATACGTCCTATCTAGAGGCAGCAGGGACCCTTGTCACATCAACCCCTCCATGTATGACTTCATTTTTATATCCAGTTCATAGCCTCCATACTTCATGTTCACTGAGGCTGTGTGCCTACTTGGTATAGCCACTTGAGGGTTTCACAGTCATCAGTTTGATATGTCTGAAATAGAACTGACTTTGAAGCCTCTAAAACTTGTTGCTCTGGTTTGTCAGACCCAAACGTTCCAACTCTCCTCCCATTTATTCAAGCCAAGTGCTAAGCTTGATTTCCTTTAAATGTGAATTCTTGATTCTTGGGCTTTAATGGAGATGTACAGATTTAGAATAATGTTCATGATCCACCTGAGTGGAAAGCAGTCAATCAGTGTGCCCTCATTTTTCTAAAGAACAACCAGTAAATCCCACCACAGGCAAACACATCCCTCTGTTAGTTGCTACTGGGGAGGGAGAAGGGGAACTTGAATGTTCTGCTTTATATTCCTGAATATTTTACAGCCGGTTTTATTTATCTTTTTGATACGGAGTCATTTAAAAATAAATAAAACATCTATATAATGAAACGCTGTGCAGCCATTAAATTTGTAGAAGAATAATAAATGACATTGAAAGATGTGAATAATGTATTAAGTGTAAACACTGATAACAAAATTATGTGTCCGGGAGGATTCCAGTTTAGCTTTTAAACTATGTTCCCGAAAACACCTGGATTAGGAGGTGGTAGTGGGTAGGTAGGAGCTTAAGTTTGGATGTGTGTGAGAGGCTTTGAGTCTTAATGGGCATTGATTGGCAACATGCTCTTAGCATTATGGGCAGTCCTTCCCGTCCCAGCTCCCTCACTGACCCAGCATGGAGCTCTGGAAAGAAGCCTTCTGGGAGGGGGTAGCGTTGCTATAACACAATAATTTTCCAGGGCTGCAGGGAGAGCTCTGTAGTTAAGTGCATGGCTTACTCCTTTAGAGGACTCGAATTTGGTTCCCAGCACCTGCATCAAGCAGCTCATAAACACCTGTAACTCCAGCTCCAAAGGATAAAAACAATCCCTTCTAGATTCTGCAGGCACCTGCATGCACATATGTATACACGCACATACATGCACACACACACTCAATTTAAAAAATTGGTTTTCTTTTTTTATTTTGTTTTTCAAGACAGGGTTTCTCTGTGTTTTACAGTTCTGGTATCTGCTTTGTAGCCTGGTCAACAGAGAAATGTGTTTACAATTAACTGACCTCCAACTCACAGAGATCTGCCTGCCTCATAAGTGCTGGGATTAAAGGTGTTCACCACCACATTGGCTAAAAATAAATTTAAAGAATTAATTTCTCAATGAAGCCTTGAAATCATACTTAGGATCATTGAAGAGGTGCATACCAAGGCCCTGATAAAATGGCCCGGGGACACCGAGTAGGGTTCTCGTTTCTTTCTTGGCTTTGCCTATATTTTTAAAGTTTTTCTCTCTTAACATGCTTTTGTGTTTATGATGAAAATCCAATTAAAAAATACCTGGGACTCAGTGGTTGAGTGCTTGCCTTTGCATGCATGATGTCCTGAGTTATTTCCCAGCACTGGAAAAAAGTCTCAAAGCCAGTGGCCACCTTAACGGGGTAGGAAGTAAGAGGTACATGGAGGGTACTGCCATGCTGATGCGCAGGACAGGAAAGAAGTTCATTATATTTATTTAGGGAGATAGGCAAGAAAATGAAACAAAATGCTGTTTTCTTAGAATTCCCATTTAAAAAAAAAAAGGGTCTTTGCATAGGAAAGTGGCTGAATATAAAATAAATATTCAAGATAGTTGTTTTTCCAAGCAACCACCAATGGCCATCAAGAGGGAAGGGCGATGTTGATGATGGTACTAGACACCTCAAATCCAGATAGTTCAGTGTGGGCTGCACACCATTTGGACTGATTGTTTCCAGACCTCTGGCTAGGGTGGATCACCTGTCTGTGTTTGCAGCTCACCAAGGTCCTGATTTTCTTACCTGCTGCAGCTACACTGTCTAGTGAATTCATATGAAGATGGTCCTATGCTCCACATAAATGTGTTTACAATTAACTGAACTGAAAATAATCGGAAGACAAAAGCCCAGTCAGAAGCCATGTGTTTCCCCAGGGGTCATTCGTACCAGAGTTGACTCCAAGGCTCTGAGGGCTAGGGTGGGGTCCCTTCAGGCTTTCACTTAGGAGGGAGGGTGGGTGGCCATCCACACTTGGTTGCTATGTGAAGGTGTATGTACACTCAAGTGTAGGTCTGGGGACACTGCCCTAGAGAGAGAAGGCCTCAGTCTCAGAACATTCCTTAGAAAATGTGAAAATGTTTATGGCTTTTACCTTTAATGGCAGAAAGTAACAAATCTTGTGAAAGCATATTTTTTAACAACGGAGACTTAACATATAAATACAAGATGAACATATGTTTAGCATTTTTTAAATTCACTAATTAATGAGGAAAGCAGTCAGTTGTCACAGCCAATTCAAAGGAGAATTCAAACAGCTATGTATGCAGACAACTGGAAATTACAAGGAAGAAAATCTACAAATATATGCAAAATCAGTCTGTTTCCAGGTGCTCTGGCAGATACCGTTCACTCCAGTCTCAAGAACAGAGATCACGGTGTTACTATCATTTCATGACCTAAAGAAATTCAAGGCCAAGATGTTGAAGTTTCATGTATTTTCCTAAAATGAGCTTTAAAAACAAAAACAAGTCGGGGTGATAGTACACACCTCTAATCCCAGCACTTGGGAAGCAGAGGCAGGTGGAGTTTGAAGACAGCCTGGTCTACAGAGAAAGTTCCAGACAGCCAGGGCTACACAGAGAAACCCTAGGATAAATAAGTAAATTTTACAAATTAAGAATCTAATAATAATGACTAAACAGGAAGAGCAATGTTGAAAGGGATCCACCACCTAAGAATCCCTCTCAGTATGGACATATCTACTCTTTATAGCTATTATGATAGACTTTGCTCTTGCCCATACAACCTAATTTTTTTTTTTTTTTATCATTTGAAGCGTCATTATGTATGCAATCAAGACTGACCTCAAACTTGAGACTACTCTGCCCTACCTCCCAAGTACAGGTATGCACCACTACACTTGGCACAGAATCACACTACATACTCATCAATTTTTAAAATATGAGTGTGGGCAAAGTGCCTGCATGTATATATGTGTACCACATATGTGCCTGGTGCCCACAGAAGAGGCCGGTGTAGTTCCCTGGAAGTGGAGTTCCACATGGTTGTGAGCTGCCATGCAGGTGTTGGGAATTGAACTCAGGTCCTCTGAAAGAGCAGCCAATGTACTCTTAACTGCTGAGCCATCTCTCTGGCCCCTAATCAACAGTTTGGGTTTTATAGTAAATTTAAAATTATATGTGTGTCTAAGAGTGTGTGTCTATGTGTACATAAGTGTCTATAGTTGTTGCATGTGTGTGTGTGTTTCTGTATGCATATGTTTTGTGCATGTGAGCAAAGATGTTCTCAGAGTTCAGAAAACGACAGCAGGCTCCCTGGGACTGCGGTTCCAGGCTGTTGTGAGCTGACTGGTTTGGGTGCTATAAGAGTTGTCCCTGCAGTTAAACACTGACCATTCTCTCTCCAGCTCCTAGACCCAGAGCCCAACGTATTGTTTTCTTGTTTGTTTTCCAGAGCATGTTTGGTCATGCCTGTAATCCCAGCACTTGGGAGGTAGAGACAAAAGGATCCCTACAAGTTTGAGGCTAGCCTGGTCTCCATAGTGTATATATTGTAGCATATATTGTATCCCTGGTCAGCAGGGTTAATTTTACCATACCTCCTTGTCTCAAACAAAACAAAACAATACAAAAAAGCAAATAAACAAACACCCCCCCCCCAAATCATCAACAAAACAGTTAAGATGTTGCCCAGGCTGGCAGCACGGTTGATTCCCCTGATTCACATTGTCCTAAGTGAGCAATGTTGTAAAGCACACTTCCAGGACCCAGCCGACTGCTTTTGCTGCGTGTCAGTAGCTGGCAGGCACTATTCTACAAATACCTTTCACTGTTACTTTATTTTTTTAATGATTACACTTGCAGATAGTTTAAAATTTCAAGCTTTGAATTCTGATGTTTGCTTTTCTTAGAATTTCTGCTTTAATAATAATTTCACACAGCTAAGCTGTTTAAATCCAAAGCAAAAGGATTACTCTTGCGCCTTTCACTCCACATGTCATGAACATTTAACTCTATTTGCTTTCTCATTGTAATCTCTGTCTCTCCTTCTCTGTCTCTCTTTCACACACACACCACACCACACCACAGACACACACACCACACCACACACACACACACCCCATACACAAACACCACACGCATGTACCACACACATACACAGAATCCCTTGAAGGCAAGTTGCATATTGCAGCTTCCTCCTGTCACCCTTCCCAGCTTCCTGCAGTCTCTGTGTTACTTTGGTCCCAGCCTCATCGGTTGAACCCTGACCCTGTTATCAGCTCTCACATTCACTTTCTAGTTTCCTCAGCTGACCCAATTTGTGCTTTCATACTGTTTCCCCCAGTGCCTCAGTCTAGGGTCAGGGATTGCGTTCAGTTGTCATGTCTCTTCAGCATTTTTTAATCTGGAACTTTCCACAGGCTTTTCTGGTCTTTGGTGATGATGGCATTTTAGGAGAAATACAATCAACTGCTCCTTGATCCTCGTTAGACAACATTAATAATTAAACAGAAGCTGAACTGTTTATCTGATGTGTCTTCATGACAACAGCAAAGACCCTTCCTCTTCACTATGTGTATGGAACTGGTACATCCCTATTGTTAAGGGGAGACAATTCATTCCTCAGTTTTGTTGTGACAGTCACCCAGCAGCTCTGGATGTGGCCCTAGGACCCCCTTCTAGCTGCTGTCTGAACCTACTGACATACCCCAGTTTCTGATCTTGTCCTTACTGTCTGACCTAACATGACATTCACGTTCCTGTTCCTTCCCTTGTACCATCTCTGCCCTGGCTCTGGCATTTGTCATTCCTCTGAGCCACGTTGGGAAAGAGTATTGACTGCCCAGGGTCAGGAGTATACATCCTTACACGGGCATGTGCTAGAAATTATGAGTTAGCTTTCTGTATACAGTTTCATGGATCTAAATTTTCATACACACATTGCACACACACACGCATGCATGCACACATACATACATGCACGCATGCATGCATATGAGCACACGCATGCATGCATGCATGCACGCATGCACACACACACACAAGAAAGATGAAAAGTCTCAGGGAGATTCCCTCTTGGTCCTTAGCCTCCACAGAGCCATGATGAGTTTTGTTTTGTATCCACTGCACTTGAGTGACAGTGTCCCCAGGGGATCGTGGAAGCCTCTTAGTGGGTTTTGAATGGCATTTCATCGATAGATCACCCTGCCCCTGCTTAGACACACTAGTCACCTTGAGCTGTCTCTCGCCATTGTTGACAGTGAAAATGATTATTCAAAGGGACCCATATCTACCTGAAGACTTTAAAAATTAGACCATCAATTATCCCAGCAGAAAAGCAGGCAGAAGAATGATAAGTTGAAAAAAAAATACAAGTGGTCAACAAAAGAGTCTGAGCCTAGAGTGGCGGCTTCCACTGTAACCCTGGCTCGGAGGTAGGAGCAGAAGGATAGAGGAGTTCAGGGCCATCCCAGCAACAAAGACAGTTGAGGGTAGCCTGGGCTATCAGAGATATTGTCTCAAAGTAAACAAACGGCTTTCCATCCACACTAATAATTCAAGAAAAGCAGCGGATAGTTAAAGTTGCTTTTGTTTTTGTCTGTCCCTGTTTGAGTAATAGAAACAAAGCGACACCAGATGAAGAAGAGAAAACATGAGGTGTTAAACACTGACACACACAGGCTCAGGAATTCACTGGGCAGCAGGATTAGACCAGGTTGTCAGTCTCAGCCAGTTTAGTTTCTGAGTTTTCTTAAGCTTTGTGTAGTTAGCACCTAAAGAAGTGCTTGGATCATAGGACTTCAATAAAGGAAGGGCCATGGTTTTTTTATTAGTGTGTGTGTGTGTGTGTGTGTGTGTGTGTGTGTGTGTGTGTGTAAGAGAGAGAGAGAGAGAGAGAGAGAGAGAGAGAGAGAGAGAGAGAGAGAGAACTTGAGCATGTACACATGAATACTAGATATCAAATTGGTGCTCCACATTCTCTGGTTCTGCATTTATAGATTCAACTATCAAACATGGAACATGTTTGGGAGAAAATGCAACTGTATTGACCACTTAGATTTGTTTACTGTTTTTATATCCTAAACAGTATGTGCCTAGGCACTGTAAATAGTGTGTCAGGGTTTTAAAGCATGCAGGAAGGGGTGTACTCTACCACTTTACATAAGTACTAGAGCATTTTATGCAAGTGATGGGCATCCTTGGACTTCGGTTTCTAGACATGGAGGGAGAACAGTACTAATCGCGATGGATATGTAGTGTATCAGAGTGGGTCAGTGTTGGTATGTGAGTGGGTATCTGTGGATATATGTATCAGCGTGGGTGCGGGTCCTGTGTTATCGTGAGAAGATGCCGTAGATGTGTGTTGTGAGCTGAAGCAGAAGCCCAGACCTGTGACTTCCAGGAGGCATAGCAGAGCTAGTTTAACATAGCATGGGCTTCAGCAGCCAGTCTTTGGCTGGCACAGCTATGGGTTCTGCTGCAGCAAGATCAGTGTAGTGGGGACAGAGGCCAAGGGGACCCAAGAACAGGGACAGGCAGACAAGGACACCCCTTCAATCTCCCTCTGTCACCCTCTTTTCCTTTGGAGCTGCAGTAGGGACCAGGTTTGAGCTCCATGAATTTCTGTTTCCCCTGTGGAGGTTAGGAAAAGTGTTCTTGATGGTGGCGGGAGGCGGCGGGGGGGGGGGGGGGGGGGCGCATGTGTCCATTCCAGGAAATAAGCTGTGTGACTGCATTCCAATAAATCAGTACAGATTTCAGAGCAGCAAGGGGCCTTGTGAGCTCTGCAGGCCATAGAATTCAATATGATATGCTTCAGTCTGTGGACTAATGGGTCTTGCTGCTGGCCGTCATGTAATCCAGCCTTCTTGAAAATGCAAGGCAGGGCTAAAACCTGGGGTAGATCTATTCACTGGGACAGTGTGCACCCGTGCTGTTGGGAGGAAACCAGGGTTTCCCGAGGCCTTGGTCTTGCTCTGGTCCTGCTGTGGGGTCGGTACTGCCCCACAAGGTCCCTGTTCTTAGGCCAAGGGTGCCAGCTGTTAAATCCATTCACTCTGCCATGAGTCTCTCATCTGGCATTCACACCCGCCTGAGACTTATGCTTGTTCTACATGCTGTCACAGCTTCCAACAGGGGCAGAGCAGCCTCTGTCCTCACAGAGCTTTAGTTCAGAAGGACGTTAGGCAACTGCCTTGATGACTGTACTTCTGGTCTCTAGAAACTGAGAGTAAGGCTAGCTCTGAAGCATGCTTAGCTAGCGTGCTTGAGGTCCTATGTTCAATCCCCAGCAATAGCAGAAAACACAAAACACAGCAAAATAAAACCCTGGAAAATGTGTCTGTTTTTCTCCCAAGTGATGGCCAAGGTGGAAACAGTCCCTGTACTCACTCAAACCCGTGCTCACTTTATTGAACCTAAATTCTAAGTTTGTCTTCAAAATCACACGTCGGTGGTCTTGGTGATACAGTACTGAAGGAGAAACTTCTCCAGGACCTGGGAAACCTGGTCTTTCTCCTGGAGCTCTTTTGACACATTCCTGGTCTTCACCAAGGGTATCCTTAGACCTTCATTCAGTGGGGGCCATTTCTGGCTGTGCCCACATGACACACAGAATGGCTGTGCTTGGCCCTGAGTGTTCACACAGTGAGAAGGTAGGGAAGGGGTTGAGCCCCAAGCCCACAGATGGGAAGTCAGAGAGGTGGAGCTGCTGCGGACTAAGACCCAGCCCAGCTAGGGGTGAGTCTAAAGGAACCAGTGGAAGGCTGGAAGAGAAATAGTCTTGCTCCTCAGAGGGAGGAGAAGCCACAGAGCATAGTGAAGTTGGGACCCCTCTCCCCTGAGCTACTGGGTGAAGAGGCTGGGAGCCAGATGGGACATATCGGACAGCATGGAGAACCCAATTGCATTCTCCTCTTGAGGAGATGGGTCCAGAACAGGAAGAAGGAAATGGTCTGGCCTGCATCTCATGTCTCTTCTGGCCCTGGGAGATCCAAACACCCCTTGCACTCACTAGCTCCCACTACTGCCCTGGGCTAGGAGGACTTAAAAGCTTCTCAATGTCTGAGGCTGCCGTGCATCCTAGCAGGGCAGACCAGGCTGCCTTTCCATTTTGCTAAGTGTTAATGGATGTTTGTGGGAAAGGATAGTCTTGTGAACTGGGCAAAACTCAGCATTAGAGGAGCTCCAGGCTTCACGTTTGCCCCGTGTCCACTGAGTTCTGTGACCCGAAGGTACCTTTGTTCCTCTCCCTCACCCCTGCTTTCCTGCCCTCATTCTCCATTTCCTAGCACCTCTTCTTGTTGGGAGTGGGGTGAGGTCTTTGAAAGGGTGCAGTCTAGCCCTGAGAGTGGAACACAAAGAGAGTCGCCCTGAGTAATTGACAGGGCTGCACAGGGGCTCCAGGAGTTGTAAGGCAGGAGGATCTGCCCCAGAAAGTGGGGTCAGTCTTGCAGAGCTGGTGACCTTAACTTGGGGGCTTTGTAAGTTCCCCAGGCCCATGGCACAGAAGGGCATTGGAGGCTGAGGGAAGTCTTTGGACCTAGTACTGGAGGGTGAGCAGCAAGGGGGTTGTGGATTGGCAGGAAGTGTGGGGTAGGCTAGGGTGATGGGTGTTCAACAAGGCTGTTCATGATTCCAGGAGGGGCTGCTCTTAGCTCTTTCCTGTGTGTCATTGATGCCTATGGGGACAACAGACTTATGACTTCATGTGGCAGTGGCTTGTGGCTCAGGCAGAGTGAACTTAGCCCCAAATGGAAGAGGAGTTCAGAAACTGGAGTCAGCCTGAATCATGGTGGCCGAAGTCACTTTATATCTTTCCAGAGAGTGATGTGTTGGGCTTGGTATACCAGGGACACTGTGGAGATGGGCTGAGGCAGCAGGAGTCCCTCTGACTTGGAGAAAGTGGCCCATGTAGAAGAGGGATTCTGCAGACCTATGAGCAAAGGCCAATTCTTTTTATCAAAGAGGTGTTAGAAATCAAGAGGAAGAATGGTGGGAGCAGGCTGAGGTGAGAGCAGGCTGAGGTGGGAGCAGGCTGAGGTGGGAGCAGAGTGAGGTGGGAGCAGGCTGAGGTGGGAGCAGAGTGAGGTGGGAGCAGGCTGAGGTGGGAGCAGAGTGAGGTGGGAGCAGGCTGAGGTGGGAGCAGGCTGAGGTGGGAGCAGAGTGAGGTGGGAGCAGGCTGAGGTGGGAGCAGAGTGAGGTGGGAGCAGGCTGAGGTGGGAGCAGGCTGAGGTGGGAGCAGGCTGAGGTGGGAGCAGGCTGAGGTGGGAGCAGGCTGAGGTGGGAGCAGGCTGAGGTGGGAGCAGGCTGAGGTGGGAGCAGGCTGAGGTAGGAGCAGCCAGATGACAGACATGAAATTCTGACAGCTTTCGACACACAGTGGAGTCTTGAAGTGAAAATTAAATCTGTAATGAGATGATGCTGTCTCCGCCCACTAGCGGGCCAACCACTGCATCCTGACGGTATGTCCTGTGGGCTGCCTTGTGGGTGATGCCAGCCTGGCCCTTTCACACAGGTTTAATGGGGCTGAAAAACTGCCCAGCCCCTTTGAAGATCAACTAAGCCAAACCGGAACAATTTTAAAATTTGACCTGGTAATTCTCCTTCCAGGACATATGATCCTTGTACATAAAGTCAAGATGCATGACACTGCTCCTGTGACATTTCATAGTGACAAAACTAGCAACACTATGAATGTATTGATTAAGGACCAATGAAGAGCTAGGCAGTAGCGCGCATGCCTTTAGTCCCAGCACTCCAGAGGCAAAGGCAGGTGGATCCCTGTGAATCTGAAACCAGCCTGGTCTGCAGAGTGAGTTCCAGGACAGCCAGGGCTACACAGAGAAAATTTGTCTTGAAACAAAACAGACAAAGATGACCAGTGAAGCAAGTGTCAGTGTGATATGTAATTACTAATAAATGACTAAAAATCTAAGACCCAGTTCCATGTGCGTTATCATATTAAAGTCATGTATGTATGAAATACAGCATTAGATTAAATAAAGCAGAATGAAATTTGGTGTGTATCAAAGAGAAGAACCGGCAGACATAAACATACACACATACACATGTGCACACATACATATACAGACACAAACATACATATGCACACACAAGCATGCACACATACACATGTGTGCACATACAAGCATGCATATACAACACAGGCACATGCACACACATATGCATACGTGTACACACGTGCACACACACACACCTCTAAGAGTTCTTGAATGTATATAAACTACCTGAAAGGACACAGAAGCCCCCACACGTGCATGCACGCACACACACACACACACACACACACACACACACACTCACACATACATGCATTCTCGCACACACATGCATGCATGCACGCACATACACACATGCTCACACACACATGCACTCACACACCTAAGAGTTCTTGAATGTATATAAACTGCCTAAAAGGACACAGAAACCCACCAGCAGAAGGGCAAAGTGAAGTAGGGCAGAGTGGGGACATCCCTGTCACTGTGTGCCTTGGGACTGTGCTTTGTTGTTTTATTCCTGTATATTGTGCTCAGGTTTAGTTTTGCCAACTTGACACAGGCTAGAGCTCTGTGGAAAGAGGAGCCTCAGTTGAGGAGATATGGCCATCACATTGGCTTGGGGCCATTTTCTTGATTAATGACAGATGTGGAGGGCCCAGCCCATTGTGGGTGGCACCACCCCTGGGCTGGGGATCCTGGGTTCTATAAAGCAGGCTGAGCAGGCCGAGGGGAGCCAGTGAGCAGTGCCCCTTCACAGCCTCTGTGTCAGCTCCTGCTTCCCACCCTGACTTCTCTCAGAGACGGGCTATGATATAAAAGCCAAATAAACCCCATTTTCCCCAAGTTGCTTTTGGTTATGTTTTTAATCACATAATAGAAAGCAAACTAGGTCATGTGTTTTTTTAGGCCACAACTGTATGTATATACATAGACACAGATTTATTACATTTTAAAAAATATAACAAACAAAAACAAAATCCCAGGCAGTTTTATTTCTTGTTTTCTATGCAGTGAGAATTAAAACTTTTAAGAATAATTTTTAAGGAGAGCATTGTAAAATATACAACACATATATTTTATCAAGTAAAGAATATGAAATGCGGCTGAACATTTCTGGGCGACCCAAAAACCTTTGTTCCTGCACTTAGGGCCTCTCCCTTTTTACAATGTATGTGTATAAGTGCACATGTGTGTGGCAGGCAGAGCAAAGCCCCTAGGAACCAGCTTCCCCTTTTACCTCATGGGTCCAGGGGTTAGAACTCAGATCGGTGGTAGGCTTGTGTGGCAAGCCTTCCACCCATTGTGCATTTTGTAGGCTCCAAGGCCTCCATGTTAACGAGACTTGGTCATTCCCTCAGATCTGACACTACTTCGTAGGCAGTATGTAAACATAGCAAGAAGTGAGCAAGGGTGGCAATGGGGACAGCCTGTGTGAGAACTGTCTTTGGTTACAGGGCCAGGTGCCAGGCTCAGGCTGACACTGGGGGTTCTTAATGCTCTTGGCTCACACTTGAAACTCACTGACCTGTAATAACAAGAACAGTGGCTTCCTTCTGTCAACTGTCACAGAGCTCTGCACCTACTGGAGTCAAAGTTTCTCTGGTGGCCACATGACCCATGATAGGGGACAGTTTCTGTGATTCTATTTGCTTAACTTTAAACTGGGACAATGCCATGATGACTGGGTGACTATGGCAGCCAGAATGAATCTGGTCATCAGGACAGACTTACCTGTGTGTTGTCCCCTTGTCATGTCCCATGCCCCCCTGTCCCACCCACCGCAAGCCAGGCACATTCTGGTTAGGAACACAGCTATCTGGACCATATGTGTTTGGATCCCTCTGGGTACTCATGTTGCAAACAAGCTCAAATATTTCCACAGGCTAGGCCCCATGGCTGACTTCAAGACTTCATGGAGCACAGGGTGACTGCAGAGACTGCTGGTGTTTCCTTGATGGCTTCATGGATATGGAAGCTCTTTGGAGAATCTGACATACTGTTATTGAAGGATGTCACCAGAACCTCCCACTAGTGGAGCTTCACCACTCAATATCCACCCATCCATCTGTTCATTCATTCATTCACATGTATGGGGGTGCATGTGGCATGGTGCACATGTGGACCAGTGGACAGGCCATGTGGGTTAGCAGCAAGTTTCTTAATGTGTTGAGCCATTTATGTGGGCTCTGGAGGCCCAGATCTGAGACCAGACCAGAGTTAGCAAAGGGCTGCTGTGGACCAGTTATTCATCTGTTTCGCACCTGCTTCCCCACCTGTACACTGGGGTAATGTGGTGAACATACCTGGCCCTTCACGTCCATGAGGGTTCAACTAGTAGATACTCAAACATGTTTCCCCAAATGAGTGCATGTGTACTGAACAGGGATGAATTCTTTCCTGGTCATTATTCCCCCAGACAGTAACAACTATTTCTACAGCACTCTCTTTGTATTAAAGATTCTAAGTATAGAGAAGGTTTAAAGAATATGGAAAGAAATACATGAGCTGCATCCCAACAGTACACCATTTTACGTAATCAACTTGGACATCTTCAGAGTCTTGTATCTTCTGAGAATCTTTGAATCAATCAGCTTTGAATACATGGACTTCATCTGGCTATTATGGGTGCCTATATGTTGGTGTGGATGGATGGATGCCACATCCTGGGCTGTTAGAGCACATCCATGGCAAGGGTTGGGTAAGGGTTCTGCCCAGGTGTGGCTCATATGTTAATGTGCCTAATTGAGTTTGTGACAAGTTGTAGAAGGTGACTCTGACCCCATATTACTACTTCTTGGGTGTACAGGAGAGTGTGTTTACCATTGTACCCGCAACTGGGTCAGGATCATGGGACAGGGTCATGGCCAAGGCATGTGGGTGGAGATAGAGTTGGCTTTGACCTGAACATCATCTCCAGTTGTCCCCCTGCCGTGTCTTCTCCAGAATAGCTGGAGACTTCTCCAGAGAATGAAGAGCCCATGTTGACTGCCTCCTGACCTAACTATATGAACACTTCTTAAGGAAGCCCCTGACTCAGTTCTGCCTAGCCTGACTAAAAGACAAACATAGCACTTAACAGAACACAAAAGTTATGGGACTTTAAACCTAAAATATGACCCTTCAAATAAGTGACTATTTATGACCTGTCAATCTGTGGCCTACTTTACTTCAGCACAACTAGGGACAGACCCTGTGACCCACTAAGGCCAACAGCTGCCTACTCTGGAAATAGGGCAAGTCCATGTACCTACCTGGTGAGTGCCAAGTGAGGACAAGTTGTTCCATCAGCATATCACAGTACTCCTTCAGATTGAACTGCTCAGCTGGGGGAGAGAAAGGCCTGCTGCAATGGACTGACATTGCCATTCCCCTCCCCGAATTCAGCTAACGAATGCTTACTCCAGTACGATGATATGGGAGTCATTAAAGTGTGAACAGGACTCTGGTGCTCTTATTAAAGAACCCAGATTGCTCTTGCCCTCTTTCTACCACCTGAGGATACAGTGAGGAAGAAGACAGCCTATAGCTGCAGGGCCTCATCAGAACCTGCCTCTGCTGGAAACTTTCCTGATCGTGGAATTCCAAACAGGAAGAAATAAATTCCCATAGTTTATAAACCTTTGCTACAGTGAGCTAAATAGATTCAGTCACTCATCCCATCTATGATCAAGCTTCTGCCTTGGGACCTGGTGTGGCCCAGTTTGGTAACAGTACACAATGGCCAGCAAGAGGCTGTTGGAGGTAGAGCTGTAGGTCATGGCTGGATTCAGGTGGCTGGCAGAAGCCCCTGTGGTCATGAACTTGGATGTGGCCCCCAGCCCCCTACAAAAGCCTGGGGTTCACCTCACAGATGAGAGTTGTAAAGACAGAGAAAGTGCTGGAGGTTTTTGCTCTTGGCGTACCTGCTGATGTGCAGCTCAGGTGACAACTGTGTGTCCCTCTGTGAAGGGAAATGAGCTCAATTTAGGACGTGATGACCTAAGAGCTGGCTCCAGCTTCTGTCCTCATTGCTTAGAAGAAAACAGAGTCCTTCATGAACTTAGTCACACCTCTAACTTGCAAGGTAGCAGGATAAGATCCCCTTATTTGTAAAAGAATAGCCATGCACACAGTTTTACAATGAACTCCTCACATGGTGGGGATAATTCTGGAGCTGCTTGGATTAAAGTCAGAGGTGGGGCCTCATCCTCTGAGGAATTATCATGGAATGTCCAGGGCTTTGGAGGAAGGCAGCTGGGCAGAGAGCCTTTCTGGTCTGGACAGCCCCAGAGACCCAGAGGACCCAGGTAATCCTGCCAGGGTAACCTTGTATGCTGTTCTTTCATCTTATCCCACATAGCGGGGGGGCCTCCTGGTAGGCAGAACTGGGTCTCTCTACTAACAGTGGAGTGACAAAGAGCTATGACCTGTGACACAGGTGCCTAGGACCGAGGAGGCTGTTGCATGGTGGGAATACAAGGCATGTGTAGGATCTCAATATTCTGTGAAATATTGGCACCGAGGAGATCCAAGGACCTAGGGAGTTGTCAGTGTGCACAGCGTAAGTGTTCCAGGATCTGTGCAAAAGGAATGCTTTTCTGAAGCCATTGAGGTGGGGGTGGGGAATTCCAAGGAGCTGGGGTCTCACTTTATTTTTAACTCTAGGCCATCTGCTTCCCACTTCCCACCGGGTGGGCCACAGTCTGGGAAATATTCAGAGTGAACATATGCTGCTCCCAGGGGGTGCTAGGAAGAGGCATGTGCAGGGTGGGTGAGGGATAGGGGTTCTGTTCTCAGGATTTGGGGCCACCAGGTATGCGGGTAGGACTCATTGGTCCTCCTTGGTGAGAAGCCTGAGGAACTACGTGTGGTGACTTAACATACAAGGAGCTCAGGGAGCAAACCTTCTCTCAGAACATGTCTGTCCTAGAGTCTCTGACAGGTGACCTGCATCTAACAGGGCCCACCTCAGGCAGATTAAGGTTTGGAGGATTCCCCAAACTCCTCCTTTTGACAACCCCCAGGACTTTATGGGTTCCTAGAGCCAATACTTTTCAAGCAAACAGCCATGAGAAAAGAAAAAAATTAAAAGGTGCCTTTTCTTACCAACTGACCCAAAATGAACAAACATTGTCCCCCCCGGCAGGTTTGCTGTCAAAAATTACACCAAAGAAACTGTCAATACTCTAGCTGTTTATACAATCAGCCTGTGGTTAGCACGCTCGGCTTCATTTTATTATTTCATTTTACGAAGTTACCAAGACAACTGAGACTATAACAGACCTTTGACTACATGCGCCATGAAAATTTAATAAAGAATTTTGAAAGGCTTTTAAGAGGTGGGAGTGGCAGTGGGAGAGGAGCTGAGGTCTCAACAGACTTCCAGGAGCTTCCCCTGCCAGGGCTCATGGCCTGGAAGCATTGTTTTCTGGCATCTGTTGCTTTCAGCATATGGAGGCCATATCTTTTCTCAACAGACATTTGTGAAGACACTTCCCAGGTGCCAAGTCTCATGCCAGAAGAAGGATGGGTGTCAGGAAGGGAAAGTCACCTGTCCATGGCCACTTACCAACAGTGCAACAGACCAGTCAAGTTCACACTCACATCAGACTTCCAAAGCCCTCATCCCTGGAGGGGACAGACAGGGCTTCTTCTGGCTTCTCCCTTCTGATGTGAAACAGAAAAATTACCTCTGTAGCCCAGACCACAGCCCTGGCCAGAGTCTGTGTAAATGCTTCCCCTTCTTGTAAGAGGGAATGTTTCTCAGGAGCTTCTGGGTGAGCAGGATTTGCCACACCGGGCCACAAAGAGCCTGTCTGTTTTCCTTTTGCTTTCCAAATCAGACTCAGAAGCAAAAAGCCAGAAATGTGGAAAATGTTAGTGACTTTGTCATTGTATGTGGAAGCTCAGTGGTGCTCAGTGTTTGAGTGTGTGCACATGTGTAAATGTAAAGCAAGGCAGCATGTTTTGTCCAATTAAAGTGAAAGCAAGACTTTTGATCATGAGAGGAAGCTACTGAAAAGCATTCTGCAGAGTTTCTTTGTCTCAAGAACAAGAAAAAAATATTGCACCATTTTGTGAGAAGTATGTGGGAAAACTTCACTTACGTTCATCAAATGAAATGTGAGAGTGGTAAAATTATCAGTGGAGGCTAGGAAGGTTTCAAGCTACATTGCTCACGGGTGAATTCCCCTCACTGAATGTGGTATCTCTCTGCCTCAGGAAACACTGCTCCCAGATGAGAGCTCATGAGTCTAGAGCTTCAAGAGAAGGTATCCAAAGCCAGCCCAGTTCTCGAAGAGCTGAGGAATAAAGGGCATTAATCAAGGAATGGAAGGGTGTTGCGGGGGGGGGGGGGGGGCTGAACTATTTTGTAGTAGTACTCTGCCAATCTTGAGGCCAACTCCAGACATCTGAGGAGGGGCAGGGGCTATTTTCCAGCCTGTGCATGTCTTCAAATATGTACATATGAAAGGCGCAGGGGTGGGGGTGGGGTTCACTCTGTCTTCATCCATCTCCATGAACATTATTTAAGGAAACTCTCACTTGCTAGAACCCAGAGGCCAGTCTGAAGGCAATTAAACACCCCACCGGCACCTGAGTTTGTAGAGATACATCTACATTTGCTATACTTTTCACCATCTTGCCTAGCAAGATACAGAGAAAGAACATCACCCACATTTAGGTGTCTGAGAACCTGGAGTCCTTACAGTCTCCATGGGCCTCAGGGTCTTCCTAATACAAGGAAAAGTCAGAAGACCCCAAGTCTCTAGAGTTCCCGGATATGCTCTGATGGAACACGCAGCTTGCTGCCACACGGGTTCCCATGTCTGCTCAGTTGTGCCTGAGGACTGGTGATGGGCCTGGCTTTTCACTGAGTAGCTTGGGAGATCAGACAAGAAGAGAAATTTAAAATAAACCTTTGAACAGTGAATCACTGAGAGCATTTCATTCACAAAGGAGTCTAGAGTGATCTAGAAAGGCATGGGATGCTTTTCAATGCCTGTCCAGCTCCACTTCTGACCACCTACATTCACAGCAGACTACCTCCCCTGAATGTGTGGTGTGACATTAGATGGGGACACAGGGTAGATACTCATGAGGAGCAGGTTCAAGGCCATCCAGTCTAGCAGTCCTTGGAATCCTGAAAGCGGGGGTAGGGGTGGGGGTATGGGGGGTTGTGTGCCTCCTCAGGAATGGGCCTAGGACCTGAGCTGAAGATCACATGGAATCTGGCTATGGAGAGACTCAAGGATCAGAAAAGTCTTTGTCCACTCAGGGGCTCATGGGACAGCTACCATGCTTGTAGAAGGGATCAGACAATTGGGAATCTGGGAATGTTCAGCCAGTTAGCTCAGTGAAGCTTAGAAAGCCATGATTCCTAAACGCATCCACTGCATATGGAGAGAAGGTACATGTCTCCTCACTAGAATTGAACAGCTTCACTCTGGCAAGCGCTTCTGTGCCTTAGCAGCTGACCTGGGCCCAACAGCACACAGCTGGGTAAGTCACACAGACAAGCATGACAAAGAGGGAACTTCCTGCATTCCCGGACATATATGGAAGAAGCTGTTCATTCTGTGAGGGTGAGATTGGGGGTGAGCTGTAGCAGGGCTCTAGAACTGAACCTCGAGAGGAAGTTGTTTTCTATTGTACAGAGGGATCTGATTGGAAAAGGTAGAGGTAGCAGCAAGCGTGGGGAGCAGCCCATCAGGGTCTTCCTGCCAGTGAAGAAATGACTCATTGTTTTCCTGACCACTAAGAGTACAAGGAGTCCAGAGGTCAAAACCAGGGATGAGGGGTCCTAGATGCTCCTAGGGGTGGAAGGGAGGGGATTGATCGAGAGGCCCTTGACTGGGGGCATTTCGGCAGGATTGGAAGGCTCCCTGGTATTCTTCCATCTCCCAGAAGCTAGGAGGACAGGGTGGGAGAGACCAAGGGGTCTGGGGCAAAGGCACAGCTCTCTCTGGGCAAGACTGCTGAGGTCTGAACTAAAAAGACACAGAGCTCCCTGGGATGATATAAGAGAAACACACAACCTCCATTCTCCACCCATAGCCCCGGTAGGGAGGCTTGTGTGGAGAAGCAAGAGGCTTTAGGAGGCTATTCTGCCAGGAGTGGAGATGGAATGGGCATCTGGTGGGACCAGCATTTAAACCGCTCCACTGAATCCCGTGTTTTTGGAGGCTCCTTTGGCCAGGCTGGTGGGTCACAGCTCCAATTTCCAACAGATGAAAATCTGAGCACAGTCTTCAGGCCAGGACCTCTCAAGGGGCCCCTACACTTGGGCCAGGGCTGGTCATAGAGCATGCAATGCTCAGCAGAGGTCCCCCGGGCCTGTCTGGGCTCTCTTTCCTGCAGGACAGAAGCATCTGAATTGCTTTCATTTCAGTCACAGTTTGAGAAAAGTGAGTAAAGGTAACAGTGCCTCTGGGAAATGGAAATGGGGCAGAAGTCTCCTGTGTTCACCCTCACAGCAGAGTGGCCCTGAAATTCTGACCGTATTGGGGTAGGAGCCACCTTGTCCATAATGAGTTTCCCTAACCATCACTGTAGAGTCAAATCCTCAAGGGTATGGAGCTTCTCAAGGTCATGAGCAACAGACTGAGAGTCTCTGAAACCATGTGACCTACCTCTAGCTGACAGGCACAGCACAGAGAGGCCATCTCTCAACATGAGTGCTGGCATTTCTATATCACCTCAACGAGGCCGCAGTTCAGCCTCTGTGCCATGTTGGCAAGCGCTTTCTGGAGACTCACTTTGAGGAACACTGTCAAGTTAAAGCTCTGTTCAATAGTCTTGGTACAGCCCCAGCTGGTCAGCAAGGATCCTAACAGGAGACTTTGAGGACACTGACTGCTCAGGTCCAGGCCCCCATATGCTTTCCACAAACTTCTGCTTGTCCTGCTTCTCATATGGGCCTTACATTCTCCCTCTGAGCCCCTCCCCTCACTCAGGGCCGACAGCACAGTACTGGGTGGGTACACAGTGGCTCTTGGCCATTGGGTTAGCACCCCACCTTTGCAGGGATCCTCTGGAACCTGGACAGGGAGACTGAAGAATCTGTTATTTCTTAATTAGTAATAAATCAAGAATTACAACAGCAGGAAGTTAATGAAATAAGTGAGGTTAATCTCTTAAGTACACCCATGTAGCACATGATTGGGGTATTCACCATCTTGATATTTCTACTTCTTTCCAAGACCGGGTGGAAGGAAAGATGCTGAGACCCTGAGCTCTGGCCAGCAGGCTCTTGGAGGCCCCAGCAGATCCCAGGGGTGACCTTGCTTCATAGTTCCTTCCACCCCCACTCCCCTGTGGCCCAAAGCACAGCACAATTGCCCCAATTGGTGCTTCCCAGGAAACCGGAATAGTAGGTGCCATCTGTCACTTCTCAGATGTCATGTATCCACTGATGACTCACAAGCAGGGCAGGTCAGCACAAGGTGCTGGGAGGAGGTGGGCAAGAATTGGCTATATGTGAGGCGAGAGCCCTGTAGAACACAGAGGATTCCTGGACATTGCAGCCGGAACCTTAGTGGCTCCCCAGAGACTGGGGGAGCCCAGGGTACTCAGCACCCAAGAACACACCTTCTTCCAGGAGGGCAGGGTGATCTTCAGGACAGAGCATGTCTAGAGTGAGACAGCTTGTTAGCACCGGTCGTGTGGGGTGCAGGGCTGCCTGCAGCTGACTGGGTTGTGGGGTTGATCTGGGAAGGACTACTTTGAGGCCGCCGGCCCCGGCCCCGGCCACACACCAAGCGTTTTTCATCCAGCAGGGATAGGTGGTATTCACACAGGTCAATCAAGGAGGCCACCTGCTCATGCAGAGGCAACATCTTGAACTTCCTCTGGGCCAGGAAGAAGAAAGCTTCAACAAATGCCTGTAGACACATCCCTGTGGAAAGGGAGATGCTGTTAGTAAACTTACGATGCCCCAGGGAAGCTCACCTAAAGCACAATGGCCAGCAATGGTCTCTGCTCATCACACCTCATTTGGGAAACTCCACACTAGAGCAACACACTGGACCTTCCACGCCCAGGCACTCAACTTAAATAGCCCCAGGAAGTAGATTTAATTCTCTCTCAGAGATGGGGAAACCCAGTCTCAGAGAAGTGGGGAGACTGATTAGAAAGTGGTGGTACTTGGATTTAATCCTTGCCCCAAATTTTATTCCTGGGCACCATGAAGAAATGTCTTCCCATGAGAACCCTGTTCCCACACTTTCACCTTTAGAGAGGATAATATTAATTTTCAATCCGACACCAATGCTCTCCATTCCAATACTATCATGCTATCAGTTGAATCTGCTTAAGGTTTATGAACTTTACTATTTGTAAAATTTACCTCGTCAAGTAAAACAAACCCAATCCCCTTCTCTTTGGTTGTCATGTTGACTCCTTCGTCCACCACCACCCAGCACGGTGCTTGTGGTGATTGCTTGGTCTCTTGCTAACGTCACTATTTTAGAAGGCTCTGGAAACTTAGGTTTTCTTCCTGAAGGAATTTGATCACTGGAGGTCTTTGAAGACTATGCCTGTCCTTTGTCCCTCTGCTCTTTACTACCTCCTATCTTTCATAGGTGACAAGTCTCCGCTGCATGCTCTTACCTTCATAATACTTTGCTCAGGTACATGGGGCCAAGTAGCCATGGACTGACCCTCTCAAGCTGGGAGGCTAAATTCTCTTTCCTTCCCTTAAAGCTGCTCCTCTGGTGCATCTCAGTCAGGGCTACATGACAGTCATGGGCCAGTGACAGCCATGTTCTAGGGTGCATGAAGGACCCTCTCAACCGTGCCCTGGAACGCTCTTCCTGACTGTACTTCATTAGTTCCTACCTGTCAGTAGGATTCAGGCTCAAATTGCTGAGGTTAAGACTAGGCAGGCCCCCTGGTACATGTGGGTTTTTCAGTACTGGACCTAGATCCCAGGTCCTGTGAATGGTTCACGAGCACCACAGAGCTGTCCTGGCTCCCCCTGCTTTGCTGTCAAGTGATAAATTAGAATTTAGTGCAGTTTCAGGTTTACGGATAGATGAACAGACCCTTTATCTGACATAGCTTGTCACAGTGTGGCCACTTGTCACAACTGGTCAGCCAGTATAGAAGGTACAGGTGTGTATCTGGGCCCGCCCACTCTTTGCTTTGTGCAGTTCTGTATGTCTTGGCAGATGTATAGAAACCAGGTGTCTCTGCTAAAGACATCATACAGAACAGTCTTCCCGGCTTCTACCCTCCAACCCTTGGTGGAACACTCATGGTTTTATTATTGTTATAGCTTTACCTTTCAAGAATGGCGGTCAGCAGGGTTTGTTGCTTTTTTAGAGTGGTTTCTTCCACTTAGGTTTTGTTATGGTCTGTCCATCTCTCTCTGGTTTGACAGCAACCTCCACCTTCCTCATGCCTCCCTCTCCAGCTTCTTTCCCTTACAGCCCCTTCATGACTGGCTCTATTTCCCTTTCCTCTCAGTCTCTTTCTCTATTCTCTTAGTTTGGCAACCTACAAACACACATAAACACACAACACACTCACAGAGAATTTTAAATTTAGGCTCCACACGTGACAGGGAATATGAGGTATTTCTCAGGTTAATTAAGTCCATTTCTTGCACATGTCATTGTTTCAGTTTTCTTTATGGCTATATGAAATTCCATCTACGTATGGGCCATGTTTCTTTTTTATCCATTCATCCAACATCTGTCAACATCTGGGTTGCTTCCATTTCTTGACTATTTCAAAACTTGGATGTTTCAAAACCTCTGCCGTGTGTTGAATTAGAGTCTTGGGTGGGTCTGTGGGGTATGGCTGGTGGGTCTGTGGGGTATGGCTGGTGGGTCTGTGGGGGATGGCTGGTGGGTCTGTGGGGTATGGCTGGTGGGTCTGTGGGGTATGGCTGGTGGGTCTGTGGGGGATGGCTGGTGGGCCTCTGAGTGATGGCTGGTGGGTCTGTGGGGGATGGCTGGTGGGCCTCTGAGTGATGGCTGGTGGGCCTCTGAGTGATGGCTGGTGGGTCTGTGGGGGATGGCTGGTGGGTCTGTGGGGGATGGCTGGTGGGTCTGTGGGGTATGGCTGGTGGGCCTCTGAGTGATGGCTGGTGGGTCTGTGGGGGATGGCTGGTGGGTCTGTGGGGGATGGCTGGTGGTTCTCTGAGTGATGGCTGGTGGGTCTGTGGGGGATGGCTAGATGGGAGGATGAATGTGTCAGCATGAGGTGCTTTATAGATATTGTCACTGATGCTCTCAGGGATTATCATGCTCTCCAGATAAGGAACAAGACAGAGATGAAGTGACTTTGTAAAGTCACTGACAGAGAACAGTAGTCTGGGAAGTCAGTTTTTAAACCAAACTGTATTTGTGGAAGGTCCAGTGTCCACATGAAAATGAACCGGCATCAGGGAGGTGACAACTGTGACAGAGACAGTGCCTCATATCATTCTAGCCGAGGCTAGCTCTGCCTTTTCTGGTCTACACTTGGCTCAGCTCTGCCCTAGGACCTGAGAACACCTTTTGACTAGGAAATGTGAGTGGGGCAAAAAGGACATCACCCTTCATGACTCTGATGCTCCACAGGAAGAGATGGCAAGAACATGGGACTCTCGTGGGAAATCCTTTCTATGTGAACAAAAGCCTACTGTGGACAGACAGGGAAACAGGAGGCAGAGAGGTCCCAATTCTAGGTTAGGTTTACTAAGGTGGGTGTGTGCATGTGCTCTGTGCATATGACCACGTCTGTGTCCAGCATAAGAATGTACACATACAAATGTGTGTGTCACAACTGGTCAAGTGGGTCAGATAAATAAAGTGGAAGGTGCCGGACTCTTAGGCAGAGAAACTCAATCACCCTCCAAATTTCCAGCCCTGAGACAATGCATCCCACTGGATTGTGTCAACTGTGCATCTCATAGTCATCTCTGGCATGTGACAGCACAAGGCACTTGAGTCAGAATGTAAATCTCATTGAGCACATTGCTTCCTTGAGCGACAGTACTTACAGCAAGGTCCTCAACAAAGCAAGTGGCTGGCTGTTTAGTTCTGGCTTAAGCCCCTGGTCTGGCTGTAGCCAGCAGCTTGCAGATCTCAACTCTGAGTATTTTCAATGTCCACACACAGCAGCACTAATGGGCATCCCAACTGCCACGTCTTATTAATGTGGATTCTGGAGTGAGGCCAAAGATGGGCATGTTGTTAGGACTGGTGGCTGCTGGCCTCTGAACCACACTGAGCACCTTGTAACTCATGGGGTCACTTTTGTTCCCTTCACTGAAGACTTCCTGGAATTTGAGCTATCATTCCCAGAAGGAATCTGTCAGGGGGAAGAGTTCATGGCTGGATACTCAGGTGAGGGCATTTTGAGAGGAGCAGAGGTTCACCCTCTGCTTTCTTTTTGCTCATCTGTCTTGTCTAATTTCCTAGAACAAATGTGTATTTAAAACATACTAAAAAATTATTTTGTCTTTTAAAACGGGTGATAAAGGGCTTTATAGTCTTATAGTCCAGCCTTATAGTCTAGGCTGGCCCCAGGCTTGTGCAATCCTCCTGCCTCAGTCTCCTGAGTGTGGTGGTGCAGGCATGGGTGGGAAGAGGTGACTACAGGGAAGTTGCTTCTTAATGGTGAGGCTGAGTTTAAAGTTGGGTACACATATCGCTTTGAAAAAATACAATGCAAACACATACGCACGCACACACATTCTACTTTGATAGAATGTTTAAAATAACACACACAACAGTTCTCCAATCATTCTTGAGAGATATGTTTCAAGATTCAGAGATTCAGAGAATCCCTGAAACTCCAGCTGGTACAAAGCACTGTACTGTACATCCTATATGCTTTTCCTCATATGCTCCACCCTGCAGCAATACAACATAGCACCAGAATTAACTTGTCTCTTTCTGTTTTATCCTCTGATGTTGCCTTTTGTCACTGGATCTTCCTGCTTTGGGGCATTGCTGAGGGGTCAGGTTACTCAAGCGTAAGCATTGCCAGGGTGCTGCACCATGGGCAGGTAGCCCATACAGTGTGAATTCACTAGATGAAGAGATGGTTCATGGTTCTGCTGAGATGGAACAACTCAGCCTGGGATTTTATCATGTGATTCAGATACATAACTCACGATGTGAGAATTGTTTATTTCTGGATTTTTTTCTTTTAATATTTAAAGACTGATGTTGATAGTGGGTAATGAAACAGGAAGCAGTGCTTTGGATAAAGGGAGACCACCATAAAGAGGAAATAGAAATAGAAGTGAAAGATAATGGACAACAGAGATTCACACCAAAGTGCTACCTTGTCTGGGGTGGTGGTACAGGCCTTTGTTAGGGTTTCTTTTGCTGTGAAGAGACATCATGACCACAGCAACTCTTAGAAAGAAAACATTTAGTTGGGGCTGGTTTACAGTTCAAAGGCTTAGTTCATTAGCTTCACAGTGGACAGCCTGCAGGCAGACCTGGTGCTGGAGAAGGAGCTGAGAGTCTTATATCTTGATCTTAAGATAATAGGAAATGAACTGAGACTCAGTGTGGCTTGAGCATACATTAGACCTCAAAGTCCACCTCCACAATGACACAGTTTCTCTAACAAGACCACACTTCCTAATAGTGCCACTCCCTATAAGCTTATGGGGGCCATTACATTCAAACTTACACATACAGCATTAGACCCTTTTCTGATTTTCTGTATTTTCCAAAAGGTATTCACGCGAGCCTGTCCCAGTGTTGTGCCTAGCTCTCCCTTGGTTTCTGAGAGACAACATACTCCCTGACCAAACTCTCTGTGGGGAAGAGTTCCATGATCCCTCCTGGTCCTTACTTCCATTGGGCTTACTGAGGTCTAACAGGTTAGGAAGGTTCTAGAAGGCCAGGCCACAGATGGCCTTGGAGACCATTGCAGATGATTTCAGACTGAGGAAGTGAAGAGGCCAGCAGCAGTGCTTGAAGTAACAAGATGGCTGCAGCTCCATCCCGAGACCAAGTGGTATAGGGTGTGTGTGAAAGAAACTAAGGACCCGCCGGTCCAAACAGAAGTAGACAGGGAACCTTGGCCCGCTGTGATAGTGGGAGGGGAAGCGCAGTGAGGGCTGAGCAGACTACGTACAGCATCAGTGTGAATTGAGAAGTGCCCAGGGGCTAGATGTAGGTGTCCTGGTAAAACGGGGTCCAGCAGGCAGGCCTTCTCTAGGTTTTATGCACAAGGTAATTGGAGGACCTTGTCAGAGATGCAGTTTTCTATCCCCTTCTAATGGAGGTGTTGCCTGTTGACAGTGATTCGTCAAGGGGTGGATTTCTCATAGCCAGTTTGGGGGCCTTTGGGATGAACTCACCAATGTGGTTGTTTCTTGAGGAAGCAGCATCATAAGGAAGCCAGAGGATGATCTCTGAGGAAGCTAGCATTGTGTGTGCTAGCCTAGCCCAAGGGCAGCCAAGAGCCCTAGAGGACAGGAGGGGGGCTGTTTTTTGACGTGTCACTGCCCACCCATCTCTGTCCTCAGTTGGCCCAGGCTGCCATAAAGGAGCTTCACACACTTGATGAAGAGCAGTAATGTCAGACTTCCTCACACTTAGAAGCTGGAGGTGCTAGCAGGCTGCTACCATAGTCAGGCTCAAGGAAGGGCCCCATCCTGGCTGGCAAATGGCCACCTTCTAATTGTGCCTCCATAGGTCAGAGAGCGAGTGGCCATGCTGTCTGCTGTCTTTTTTGATGAGGGAACTAACACAATTGGAAAGGGGCCTTATTTAAAACCAGACACTTCCTTAGAGACGTCATCTATCTCCTTGGTCCATAATCCATAATCCATCCCACAGGAAATTAAGTCTCAGTATGTGAAGTGGGAGAGGAGCGCTGCACTCCAGTCCTGCTGAGGACTGTGGGAATACTCTCTCACGCTTCCTAAGTCCCAGAGCCATTTAGGGAACGGTTAAACCCTCACCTTTCTCTTTGCCTGTCACAGGAAGGGCATCAAGGCTGGAAACATCTCAAGACTTGTTTAGCCACACTGCTCAGTGTTGCTGAGTCTTGTAATGTGAAGGCCCCAGGATAAAGAGCACCTGCACATTGTTCAACTGGACTGCGGGGAAATCTTATAAAGCAGGTGCTGTTCAAAGCCATTTAACATTCAAGAAATATGCTAAAGTCTGGCAGGTGCGACCCAAGTAACAGTCTTTTAATATTTTTTGCTGCTTTGAGTCTTCAGACATCTGGCCATATCAGAGTTGCTCCAGGACTGCAAAGAAGCAAATAAACAACAACAAAACACTTGAAGAGGAAAAGAAAATTCCAGAAGCAAAATCAATCTTGGAGTGAGTAGGGTTTGGGCAACATCCATCTCTGTCAGATGTCAGGAAGGACAGGAAAGATAGGCAAGACCTATGGGATTTTGTGAACATGCTTTCTCCACCCTGAAGAGAAGCAGTGGAGTGGGATTTGAACTTTATTTGGATTGAGAAAGCAGCCTTTGAAACATTCTGATTGCAGATTCACGCCTCTCACTGGAGTTGGCCGTTGGATACTGAGATATGACCACTGACAGGACAGGTCTCGGTTTGTTGATGATGGAGGGGGCCTCTCCTCTTATACCCAGTGAGGCCTGGAACACATCTGACCTGAGGTGAGCATGCAGCTCCCCAGAAAGCCTGTCTCCTAAGGCTTAAAGATGGAAACAAGGCCAAGGACTTGTTAGGATTTCTCATATACGCAGCTATTTGGCAGCAGATTTCTATGGATGCAGGTGGGAACATGAAAACGTGGCAGAAGGCAGCGGTGGACAGCAGGGGACTCTTAACGGCTGTTTCTATGTAGAAAAGAGCTTTCTTGTCAGCTGAATATGGTTATGATTAACAGAGAGGTCGTGATTATGATAGCAGAGAAGCCAAGAATAAAGAGATAGGAAAGGAAAGGAGAAGAAAGGAAGAGAGAGAAATGAGAGCTCCCAAGAGAGGCAGAGAGAGAGGGTGATGCTTGCAGGAACCTCAGCTCGCTTTAAATGGGGCTTGACGTCAGCGCCCAGGAGAGGGCGTGGCTCTTAGAGACTAAAGCTTACTTAGTGCTTCCCAGCTCATCCACACTCTCCACATGAAGGTGAGGGGCACATCCCAGTGGCCAGGCAGAAAGCCAGGGCGACTCCTTATAGAAGAGGTGACATTTCAGCCTAGACCTACCTCATATTCAAACCTGCATTCTTTCCCCAACCTAACTAAGCTTTTGTTACATTTGATGGCTATGTATTATTTTACAGTTTCCAGAACACATTTACATATTTGATGTAATTAAATCCGAATCACTGTTGACAGCCAGAGATATTATCCCTCACTGACGGCCAGGATGATCTCAACTCTTCCAGTCTCTGCCCTCTCATACCAATCAAATCTCTTTCTTCTTACTCAATCAAAATAGGGGTTCTGCCTCACAGAAGTCCTGAGTGCACACATGTACTTGTGTATAAAGTGGGATGCTCTGAACGAGAATCACCTCAGTGCCCCTCCCTGCATCAGAGTGACCCCCAGAAGAGCTGTGTGTGAGGAGAGGGGAGGCTCCAAGGTGCTCCCTCACCAACTCCCAGCCTCCTCCCTGCTCCTGTGGCAGCCAGTAGCATGTAATTCTGTCACATGGACCCGCCAGCTGTCATCACAGTCCTCCAGGCCTAATGCTTGGGTCTCATGCTGGGAAAATCAAACCCAGTCAGTTCCCAAGAGGTAACAAGGGGCTCAGTGAATGGTGACTGGGACTCTGGGTCACTGACAAGCTACCCAAGTATTTCTTTTCTCTGTGCCCAAGTGTCTTCATCTATAAAGTGGGGACACTGACATCTGTCCTGAGTGGCTCCAACAAGGATCCACTGGACAAAGGCAATGTAGGAGTCTAGAAGCTGGCCCTGGGCCTTTCTGTCTCAATTGCATTATTCGCAGGCCCTGCCTCTCTTGCTTGTCCAGAGTGCAAACTTCTGGCTCTGTCTTCTTTTTATGGCTTGTCAGCTACTGTTAGCCTCCCCATTTGTCTGTGCCTCACAAGGTCACAGAGGCAGAGGCCAGCCTCTCCAGTGGTCTCTGTCCTTCCTATAGTTTGTGGCTTTGAGCTGGTCCATGGAGCTCAGGTCTCCCATTCGTAGATGAGGGTCCGGGGATTCTAGAAATAATGGTAGTTGACTGTATCTTCTGCATGTTTAAGGTGGTCAAGTGATGGTTAGCAGCTGTCAACTTGATAGAATCCAGCATCACCTGGGAGATAGGCATGCCTATAGGGATTATCTAGATAGTATTAATTAAGGTGGGGTGACCCACCCATCACCCACGCTTCCTGTGCTGGGGTCCTGGATTGCAGTAATGGAGTGTACCCTGAACAGAGAGCTAAACTAACCTTTCTTTCTCAGGTTGCTCATCTCATCTAATAGCAACAGGAATAACTAAGACGGCGGAGTGAACATCACCAACTGCTAATCTTAGAAATTCTGCCTCATAGCGCCCCCCCCGCCCCGCCCCTCCCCAGGTCCTTTCCATGCTCCACGGTAGTCCAGAGAGGCTGGCATGATTAATCTTCATACTGAGGAGGGCACAGTACTCAAACGTGAACAACTCTTGACTGAGGTCACATTTCAGAGATGGATGGTCTCCTCCTCCTTGGGTTTCTGGGGCAGGGACCCAAGAGGACAAAAGGAAGGCCTCTGACTGGAGCGCCCCCTGCTGGCTCAACCAGCTTTCTTGTGGAGCGCGGAGGCGGCACTGTCCTCAGTGGCCTGGGCCCACACATCATCCAGGGGATGGAGGTTCTCCTTCCCCACGGCCTAGCTTGTATCAACCTATCAGAGCTAACCCAAAAAGGGATAGTGCTGGGGTACCCGCCACTGCCCCTTACTCATTTCCTCTCAGGTTGGGGTGGGGAGGGAAGCCCCTCAAAGAAGCCTTACAGGGAAGAAGGGGCTGAAACCTCCCTGGATATCCCCACAGCACACAGTGTCACAGCAGGAAGAAGCCGCCAGCACCCTTGTCCTTGACTTGGTGAAGACAGAGCCATACATAGACCTTGCAGAGAAATCATTACCCCAGAAGCCCACAACACCCAATGGTGAACAGAATCACAGATGAAAGCAACTATTCCGTCTTTCATTAATCAAAGGCAGAGTGGCCCAAGGTCCCAGTCCCCTCCTATCCGATCTCAACACCTGACTTTACTATAACAGATGCACATTTCTGACTCATTGTGAAGATGGGGTCTCAGGACTAATCACTACTTTTCTTGCTGCTTTATGCCAATCCAGATATTTATGTGACCAGAAACTTCATGAATATTATGAGGCTCAATACTCATTCCTCAGCAAGTTGCCAAAATCCCTGACTTAGAAAGAACTTCAGAGACACCACATCCCAGGCCCTTACAAGGCAATTGCACCTCTAATTATGGGCATCCAGCGCCCATCACATCTCTGACTCAGACTGCCCCACCTCCCGCTTCTTTCAATGGTTGTTCCAAACCTTTTGTTTTTTGGGTCTAATCTAGTGGTTGGGTGAAGGGATGCAAAGTTGTTCCCATTGAACCCAGGCTCAGCACAACCCTCCATGAGGCTGCTTCCTGGTGCCTGCATGCTCAGAGGCAGGGAAGACCTTGCATGGGGCAAGCATACAGAAAAATGTGACTTCCTATATTGTCCTGAGAGGTTGGGGGTTGCAGACTGTTTTCTCCGATGCTGCTACCAATGGCCCCCAGCCCCCTCCTGGCTGTCTCCTGGGTTGGAGCATTCACTCTCTACTCCTGGGAGTCTCCTGATAGCTGCTCTGTGATCTCTTGGGCTCAGCCTGGGTTCTGAGGTGGGCGAGTGAACTTGACTCTTCTGTGACAGCATTGATCTGTGAAGGCAATTCCATCAGGGAGACACACATATGGATAAGCTTCTTCCTGTGCTGGGTCTTGACAATGGGAGACGGACAGATGTGGAGAGCGAGTGGCTAGAGCTAGAATCCAAGGAAGGCAGGAAAGATGGTAAACTCCCCACAGAGGAGCCGAGGAGCTGTGTGGACTGTGTGAGGGCCTGTTTATTCCAATTCCTGGACTCAGAAGTGTGTCCTGCGTGCCATCTCTGGTATATACGTGTGAGATGGCAGTCACAGGGTCCGTAGACAGCAGTAACTTGTCGTAGAATCCTGTGTATTGTATCTGCCTCTTCTCTTCTCTCTCTTCCCTTCCTCCCTCCTTCTTTTTGCTTTCTCTTCCTTTTCTTTCTTTCTTTGCAGGCTTTTACTGTGTATCCCAGGCTGGTTTCCTTCCTAGCTTTCTGGTCCAGGCTCCCAGCATGGGCTGCCACACTGAGTGTGTACTGTCCTCTTTAACAATGTCTTATACCTCCCTGTATCTGCATATACATATCTGCCCAGTCTTTTCAGACTGTGCACAGGTTCCTGGTATGTCCTTACCATGAGCTTTAAAGGCTCTTCCCCTACCGATGGACACTGTTCTTTACATCTTTTCCTGTGTTATGGTCACACTATGCTGCAGTGAACATCTTTGCGTACCTTTCAGCAAATGCCATTCTTGAAGGAGCCATGCCTTTCTTCGAGGAGAAACTTCTGGGTCACATGGGTAGCTCCTGCCAACCTCTCCTGGGGTTGGAATCCTGGAGGAGCAGCAGGAACACTGCACAGAAAGATCTTTCTATTTATTTAGAGACAGGGTTCAAACTTGCTACTGATCCTTGAACTTCTGATCTTCAGGCCTCTAACTCTCAAGAGTTGAGATTACAGGCATGGCACAACATTATATTTGGTTTGTATGCAGTCCTGGGGATCAAACCTAGAGCTTTGTGCATGCAAATCAAGTGCTCTACCAACTGAGCGACATCTTCTGGAGGAAGACTTTTTATAGTGAGGAGCTGGGTTATGCAAAACAGTATGAAAGGGCTTTCTGGTGTCACAGGGCCTGGCAAGAGGCCTTGGGACAGCAAAGAGAAGAAAGGCAGGTGCTTAGAAATCTGTCCCTTGAATAAATGTCATCTCTGCTTGTCAGCCCCTCCAAAGTGGGCTGCCTGAATGTTGTCTTTCCTCCCCCATCCGCCCCCCCCCCCCCCAGCCAAACCCCCTAGGTGCAGACTGGCCCGCACAGGCACACCTCTGCAGCTCAGGAGAGGACTGCTCTGGACCACTGGAGTCTGGCGGAGCTTTTGGAAGGACCAGGCACCATTCCCACTTCTCCTCAGCTTCCTCCTGCAGCATCCAGTGAGTGGCAACACCACCCCCACCACAGGCGACTCTCCCTTGGTCCTCTGCCCTCTGCTACCCAGTTTCCTTATGGTTCTGAGGGCTCTCACCCAATTGCCTCGCTTTGCCCTCCTCTTGTCATTCTGTGCCTGAGCTTTGAATACCCACAGAATGCCATGCCATCTAAATTCTTCCCAACTCTTATCTTCAGGTCTCAAGGGTTTTGCCTCTGAGGTGCCTCGTTAGCATCTCAAAGAACCCAGTGAAACCCAGTGTCTGGTTCTGGCTTCCCAATCCCCACCTTCACCTACCTACTTGCCAGGATCCAGACACTTGGGGCCAGTTTTGAAACTTCCCTCCCACAACCTCATCTGCCCCCCACAAACACTTCCACACAGCAAACCATGCTTATAAACCTTGTCTCTTGTCTGCTGGTCCCTGGGACTCCTGCAACAGCTTCACCTGTCTTCTGGCCTCCAATACCACCTGCATTTCCCTGACTATAACTCTGAGGGAACCCACACTCTTTACCTCTCCTGAGGAGCCTTGCCAGAACTGTTCCCAAGCCCTGCCCCTGCTCCCTTCTCCAGAAGCTCAGCATAGCAAGGGCTTCTCATCGTTCCACAGTCTGTCTCTCAGAACATCCTATGTCCTCTGACTGCCATGCCCTTTCCCTGTGTCTCTCCTGGTGACCCTTTGCTACTGAAGGGGCTCATGCCCTGGGTTTACTTCCTAAGGGAAATTACTGTCTGTTACTCTCACTGAAATATATTTTCTTCCACAGAATTACCAAAAATGCTTTAATTACAGTACCAAAAATGCTTTAATTACAGATGTTTTGTGTTAAATGTCTGCCTCTGCTCCAGACAAGGGTCTGGATGCTCTGAGCAGCAACTGTATGGTACACAGCACAACTTTCTACTTGGGCCAGGAAGAGTCCAGAGTACACTATCAGTCACTGTGTGTGAAGGCAGGAAGTGACTGTAATAGGCTGTGTGGTGATCAGGGCTGGTTTGTTGTGCAGCTGGGAACCTCAGCTTCTATCCTGGTTGGGGTGGGGTGGGGGTAATCAATGTGTCTGGCCTGGAGAACATACCTGTGGATTAAGTTTCCTCCTTGCTTGTTTCAAGCCTGGAGATACAGCTGCTTAGGATTCCTGTGGTGGGCCTCTACTTCCCAGAGACCACAGTGTGGCCCTTTTACTTAGTTGTGCCTTCTAGAGGCTTAAAGGTTCAGCCTGGAGGGCTGAGGAGGTGGGCTGTACCGGTGCTATCCACTCACAAGGGGACCCAGCCCTGTCCTCAAGGACCCTGAGGCACTCACTTCAGAGCCTGTCACTTGGAGGGGTGAAAGGAGATCCTGTCAAGAAGACAGAGTGGTGGGTTTCAGCTTGACTCATATTACAAACGTCACTTCAGAGCACAAAGGAGGAGAAATGTGCTTTATGCCGGAGTTTATTTTTGTCAGAGAGAAATTGCAGCCGGGGGCATTGGAGCTGCACAGAATTACCCAAAACATTAACATGCAAATTGCCTTCTTTAGAGAGGGTAATTTTATTAGTGCACAAAAATCAGAGATAAAAAAAAGAAGAAGAAGAAAGAAAAATCCACAACAGTTCTTGTATCATGCCTGGGAGCAGTCCTGTCCTGGAGAGGGTTAGGGCCAGTGCACAGGGGGAAGGTAAGGAGAGCCTTGAACTTGGTTAGAATTTTGCCACCCCCTCTAGTCACCCAGCCTCACACACATCGCACAGCTGTTGTGCGGTGCTGCACAGGGTGGAGGAAGCAAGTGACAACCTCGAGATCTCCCAGCAGCACTGGAAGAAGGTTCGGAAGAACCAAGACTACAAGCTCAGAGAGCCAGCTGAGCACCAGGAAGCTGCTATGGGACCTAGAAGAGACCACGATGAGGGTGAGGAGTCCCCTGTTCATGTGGACATTCAGTCACCCATTTATTATAGAGAATTGCACTGAGCTAAGTCACTGCCCCCAAACAAGAGCCAGGAAGAGAGGAGAGGGGATGTGCTGGGATATGAAGGAAGACACTGAACTTGAGACAGTGTAGGTCTCACTAGGGCTGTTAAGATAGGGGAGGGGCATTTCAGGCAGACAGAAACATCTGAGCAGAGGGGTAGAGATGGGGACCAGCATTCTGTGATAATGATGTCCAGACCGGGGGGTGGGGGGCAAGAGGCATGGTGGGTAGGATGGGGGACGAGGCTGCAGAGGGTGGAGACAGGTCATCAAGGTGCCTTTAAAAGGTGCAGAGTAAAGGGGATACCTTTACTCTTGGCTGGTAGCAAGCAACTTGTAGAGCCTGCTTAGAACAAAAAGAACCACAGCCCTGTGGGGTTTCAGGAGGAAGGGTTTTCCCAGCCTTGGGTGCCAAAATGACAGAAGAAGAGGCTGGGATTACATAAGGCTCCCCCTTCTTTTGTAGCAGTGAGCAGGAAAAGCAGGGGCAGAGACGCCCACAGTCACCAAGATGTCAGGTGATGTCAGGTCTCCCCCAGTAGGTATGTATTCTCTTCTCATACACTGGTCCCCTACCCCCCACCCCACAGGCCCAAGACATCTTCCCTCACCCTCACTTGGATGGTGCTGTGGCAAATGGCAGTGGTGGGGGCATAGGACTTCTGAGGGCTCCAGTGTTTGTCTTTAGGGAAACCCAAAGGAAACTGTGGCTGCTGTTGCCATTTTGGAGCGGGGTAACTCTTTGCTGGGGCTGCCCAGGGCATCATGGGAATTTTGTAGCATCCTCAGATTCTGCCCTCTAGACAGACGCTGGTGTCAACTTTCCACCCTCAGTGTAACCAGACATGCTCACACTGGGGACTTGGGGTACTAGCTTTAAGCTCTGACTTTCTGTGGCAGTGAAATAAGTGCACACCGGAGAAAGAGGCCCTGATCAGAGCTTGGGCCAACTGGGAAAGGCATGTTTTGACCCCAAGAGTGGACTTGTGAGATGGCTGTTGACTCTCACTGCACTTATGAGTTTTAGGATGCCCAGATTTGCCCACTAAGATCCCACAGGAAGTCTCTGGAAAGCTTTTGTGGAGAAATGTCTCTGGGAGACTTGTCACTGGGGCAGACTCTTATACATCATTAGATTCTGAAGAAAGTGGACCACATGCTGGACCCCCTTGGGCATATCACTTCTCTGTGGACATAGACACTTCTCTGAGGCCCAGCTTTCTTCCCTGATCTGGGTCATGGTATTTCACCTTACAGAGATGGCAGGAAAAATGTCACATGCTTCTAGAGGTATTCCCAGTTTTAGTTCCAATATGTATGAAACTCAAAATCTCACTCCAGGCTGCACAAACCACAGAGCAATGACTTTTCTTGAGTTCAGGAGAGAATTGAGAGATCACAGAACAAGCCGCCACACTGAACTGGAGCCGCAGGTGACTGAGAGAATCAAGGTGAGGCGGAGGTACTGGAGCCAGCAACAAAGACACTCAGTGACAGTTGGCTGATGGGAGTTGAGTGTGTGCAAGTCCTGGGTGGGTGGTGGTGGTCATGCATTCATAAAAGCCCCAAGAGTGCTAGAGGCTTCTAAAGGTGGAGACTGGAGAGAGGCCTCACTGCCTCAGGTGAAGAGATTCTGAAAATATCTAGAACTTTCTGCCTAACAAAGGTGAATGCTCTCCGGATACCTGGGGGTGGGGCAATTAGAGAACTCTTGCAGCTGGTGGGGGGGGGTGTGTCACTGACCTACCCAGAGGAAAGCAAACCAGGGCTAAGGAAGCCTTGTGAAAGCCTTGGTGGTAGAGTTGGCCCTCTGTAAGTTCAGGTTTTCAGTGTTTTCTCCTCAGCACCTGTGCCGGTAGTTTCACGTCCACTTGACACAAGCTGGAGTCACTGGATTGGAGGGACCGTCAATAGAGAAGATGCCTCTATGAGATCAGGCTGCAGGCAAGCCTGTGGGGCATTTTCTTATCAGTGACTGATGCTGGAGGGCTCAGCCCATGGTGGATGGTGCCATCCAGGGCCTGGTTGGTGGTCCTGAGTTCTATAAAGAAGCAGGCTGAGCAAACCAGTAAGCAGCTTCCCTCCACGGCCTCTGCATCAGCTTCTGCCTGCAGAACCCTGTCTTGAATTCCTGTTCCAGCCTGCTTTAGTGATGGACCAGGATGCAGAAGCATAACATTTACTTTTTCCTCCTAGGTCTGGCCTGGTGTTTTATCACAGCCCCGGGACTCAGCACCAGTGACAGACTATCAGGTTCTGTTTAAGAAGGAGCTTTTAGAGAAACCCACAGGCAGTGGGGGAGAGACACAAAACTGAAGAAACGAAGCCTCTGGCTCCAACAGCCACAGCACAGTCACACAGCCAGGGTCTAGGCAAGATAATATAAAACTCCCCAGAAAGAAGGACCCAGAAGATAGTTAAAAATATTTTTGAACTGAATGAAAATGAAAACAGAACTTCCTGAAGTGTGTGGGACACAGAGAAAACAGCGATGGGGTTAGGCAGATTTACAGCATCAGAAGCACAGGAAGTTCTGAAATTAAAAAAAAAAAAATTTTCAGGCTGGTGTGTGGCTCAGGCCCTTAGTCCCAACATTCAGGAGGCAGACACAGGTGGGTCTCTGGGAGTTCCAGAACAGCCTAGTCTACACAGAGACCAGGCTCTTTCAGAGGGAGTTTTTCTTTTTAATTTCAGGGAACAGGAAAAAGAACAGATTCAAAAATGACAAAAGACATGGTCGAAATCAGAAAGCAAATCAATGAAAATTAGACAAGAAATCACTAGAGAAAAGTCAATAAAACAGACGCTTATCCTTGGAGGAAAAATCAATAAAACTGATAAACCTCCAGCCAGCCTAGCCCAGGAGAAAAGAGAGAATATTAACTACTAATTACACATTACTGATATCGGAAATATGAGTCCTGATACCTGCATCATGTTCTCCCGACCCCAGGGACAGTATCGGGGTAATAATGGAGAATCATGGATGACATCTTTGCCTATGACTTTGGCGATTTAAATGAAATAGACCAGTTCCTTCAAAGATAAAATTTATCAAATTTTACATAAGAAAAACCCATAATCCTACTGTCTATTAGAGAAATTCGGTAAATAATTCAGAGCTTCCCCTAAGGTACCAGGCTCCGGAGAGCTTGATGGTGAATTCTGCCAGACGTTTAAAATAGAAATGATGCTAAGTCACTTTAGAATCTTCTAGAACACAGAAGGAACTCAGGCTGTCTACACATGTGCTATTTAGCATAAGGGCTCCCAGCTATCTTGATTCTTACTTTAGCTCAATCACGTGTGGTCTGAAAGCCATTTATCCAATTCTCTGCTTTCTTAAAGTAGCCAGGCCTGAAGGTGAAGGCCTGTAATCCCAGCTACTGGGGGAGACATCGAGGATAGTCTGGGCAATTTAGAGAGAGTCTGTCTCAATCAAACATTGTGGGAATGCAGCTCTATGTAGGAAGCAGGCCCTGGTACAACCCCCAGTCTTGCAAAGAATTAAAATGAAGAAACATGGATGGATGTTGAATAGCTCAGAGTACCTCAGTTTCAAGGATGAAGAAAGTATGTGCCAGTCTAATTGCATGAAGCATTTTAAACGTCAGGCCCACATATGTACTGTCCAGTGTACCTGTATCCTGACCCACTTTCTGAAGGCCTAGTCTGTCAGCTGTGGGGGGGGGGATACTGAGGTTTCCCACCACAACTGCAGATTTACTCTTCACTGAGACATGTACACTCATGATAAGCATTTTATGTGTGGCTGGAAGACCAACTTTCTTTGCCCCCCCCCCCCTCACCACATACACATATGCCTTTATCCTGGCAATTTCCCTGCTTCTAGAGTCTGCTTTGTCCAGGACTGATAACACCTTCTTCTAAGATTTGGTTGTGTGAGCTTGATATGTTTGTCTTCAATCTCTTTCCTTGACTACTGGTGCTTATAAGGTTTAAGTGGCTTTTTCATAAACAACATAGAATTGAGTCTTGTTTCTTATTTTTATTTTTGAATTTTATTCTATATCTTTAAAATTGATTTATTTATTTTTATTTTATGTACATTAGTGTTCTGTCTGTGTGTATATCTGTGTGAGGATGTCAGATCCCCTGGAGCTGGGATTACAGACAGTTATAAGCTGCCATGTGGGTGCTGGGAATTGAACCTAGGTCCTTTGGGAAAACAGCCAGTGCTCTTAAAAACTGAGCTATCTCTCCAGTTCTTATTCTGTTTTATTTTTAGACAGGGTGTAGGGGATTGTGTTGTTCCATTGTAAATAATTGTCCCATCCACTGGTTTAATAAAAAGCGCTGATTGGCCAAAGGCAGACAGGATGTGTGGGCGGGGCTACCAGACTAGGAGAAGTCTGGGAACTGGAAGAACAGAGCAGAATGCCAGAGAGAAGCCAGAAGAAGCAGAGGACAACTATGCTGCTCTGAGAAAAGGTACCTAATGGCTGAACAGTATTAAGAGTCATGAGTTAGGTTAAGGGTAAAGAGTTAGCAAGTTATATGCCTGGGCCTTAGGCTGATCAGCCTGAAACTATTGTAAGCATCTGTGTGTTTCTGTGGGTCTGCAGGCCTAAACTTTGAGGCTAGGCCAGAAAGTCTGGAACAGAAACCATTTACTACAACAGGGTCTCACTTATGTCACTCTGGCTATTCTGGAACTCACAGAGATCCTCCTGCCTCTGCCTCCCCATGTGCTGGGACTAAAGGAGTATGCCATTACACCTAACTTAATTTTTTTTTTTAATTTTCTCAACAGGTTTTGCACTTTAATTGACAGATTTGAGGCTTTCACATTAGAATCATGGCTGATATAATTGGAATATCACCTATTATGGTTGTAATAGCTTTCTACTTATTGCCTGTGATATTCTCTTTCAAAATCTTGAAATCTACTTCCTTTGGTGTAGTGGAATTATGTTGTTACATTGTAAATAATTGTCCCACCTACTGGTTTAATAAAAATGCTGATTGGTCAAAGGCAGACAGGAAGTGTGGGTGGGGCTACCAGACTAAGAAAACTCCGGGAAGAAGAAGCACAGCAGAAATGGCACAGAGACTCCAGAGATACTACAGCTACAGAGGACAACTATGCTGCTCTGAGAAAAAGTACCGAGCCCCATGGCTGAACAGGATAAGAATCATGGGTTAGTTTAAGATCAAGAGCTAGCAAGTTATATGCCTGGGCCCCAGATCAATCAGTGTACAATTAATACAAGCATCTGTGTGTCTCTTTGGGACTATGGGACCGTGGTTCTGCAGGTCCGGGCCAGATACCTCTTCAACACTTTAGTTTTAAATAGAACATTTTATGTGGACATTTTCTCTTTTCTGACAGTGCATTAATTCTTCTACTTTCCTCTCCCTCTCCCTCCTCGTCCCTTTCTACTTCCTTCTTCCCTTCTTCTTCCTTCCCTCCCCCCTCCCCCTCCTTCTCCTCCCCCTCCTCCTCATCCTCCTCTTTCTTTTTAAAGAGATTGGACTAGAGGTGTTTAACACCATGCCTGGCCTTTTTAAAATTAAAAAGAAATCAATTACTAGCTTATCTTACAACACATTTAGCTGAGGAGTCCATTTTCAAATAACAGAATGTTACTTCACATTGAAATGAAAAAAATCTAGGTGACTTTATGTTTGTCTGAAATTTTTGCTACAACTTTAAGCAAAATTCTGTGAAAGAAAAAAAAGAGGAAAATTGAACTTTATTAAAATGGAAACTGTTGTGAGATTATGCTCTGGTACATTGTAAATATTTGTCCTTCCTACTAATTTAATAAAATGATGATTGGCCAGAAGGCAGACAGGAAGTGTGGGTGGGGCTACCATACCAAGAAAACTCTGGGAACAGAAAGAGGCAGACAGAGATGCCAGCAGAACTAGAGGAGAGGAGACCAGGATGCTGTTCTGAGAAAAGGTACTAAGCCGTTTGGCTAATCATGGGTTAGTTAAGAGTTAGAAAACAATATGCCTGAGCCATAGGCTGATCAGCATGAAATTCATATAAAGCTTTGTGTGATTATTTGGGGCTAAGCAGTAGCAGGGCTGTGAGTGGGTCTGAACCTTGGAGCTAGGCTGGAAAGGCCGAGCCAGAAAATTCATATTACTGATAATCAATCTTCTGTTCTGATAAATATACTATTTTAAAAGTGCTATTGAGGTATCCATCAGCAGATAAGCACTTGCTCAATGTATAAGACCCTGAGTTCAAACTCCAACATGGAAAGTCATGAAACAATAGACTGGGAAAACATTTGCAAAATACACATGACATATGACAAAAACCCATGTCCACAACGTGCTCTTAAAATACAATAGTAAGAAAATAATTCAAATTTTAGAAAAGGAGCAAAGATCTGAACAGATGCCTCCTCTAGGAATATATATATATATATAATATATATAAACAAGCATATGAGAATATGCTCAATATTAAAAATGTAAACTGAATTTCAAACTAAAATGCTGAGGTATGTAGGATTGTGTATTCATTAAGAAGGTTAAGCAAAAGAAAAAAGTTCTCTGACTATTCTGAGTGTTGATGATGTAGAGTAACAGGTAGAAACATAAAACGGCACTTTTGGAAGACTGACAGTTTTTTTTAATAAGACTAAAGCACAGCATTATCATATGCATTCATCAGGGATTCTCCAGAGGGAGGGAAGGAGGCTCTTAGACATACAGATAGATGGATGGATAATATATAATAATAGATTAATCTAGACATATGCGAGGAGACATTAGGGATATTGGTCATGCAATTATGGAGTCAAAAGCATCTCACACTTGGCTGTCTGGAAGCTGGAGCCCTTTGGTATGGTAATGTGGCTTACTTTCTGTCTGAAGGCCTCAGAACCAGAGGAATGGAGCATGCAGAGAAAAGTGACCAAAGAAACCTACCTTGGCTCTGAAACCAGAGCCTGTGAAAGAAGCCCACCCTAGCTCTAAGACCTTAGTCAGTGAGAGAAATACTTCATCCTTGAACCCAGAACCCAAAAGGAATGTGTCCTGACTTTGAAACCAGCACCAAAAAAACACAGTTTGGCCCTGGAATCAGAGCCAGTGAGAGCAATGTGCCCTGGCCCTGAAATTAGAGCCCTGAAGCCCAAAAGAGCCAGTGAAAGAAACACACTTTGGCCTTGAAACCAAAAACCAATCAGGGTAAAGAGAGAGAGAGAGAGAGAGAGAGAGAGAGAGAGAGAGAGAGAGAGAGGAGAGAGGAGAGAGGAGAGGAGAGAGAGAGAGAGAGAGAGAGAGAGAGAGAGAGAGAGGAGAGGGAGAGAGAGAGAGAGAGAGAGAGGAGGAAGGAAGGAAGGAAGGAAGGAAGGAAGGAAGAAAGAAAGAAAGAAAGAAAGAAGAAAAGATCTGGCCAATCCCCACCCTGGAAGTCTTCCCTAGAAAGCTCCAGCCCCTAAGAAGCCGTATTTAAGTCCTGAGCTCACAGCCCTTTCCCTGCGGTCCTCTCCCACCCCAGGCTTAGGCAGCCACCCTTTCCTGGATCCTTTCCTCCCAATAAACCTCTTGAATGAGGTTTGGGTGACAACTGCCAGAGCAGCAGCAGCGGAGCCCAGACAAGGATCAGCTAAGAGAGCGAAGCTGTAACACACTCTCTGCTCAGGGAACCTTCCCTGCCTGGGCTGAGTTGTTACATTTCCCTGAACAGAGAGCAGTTAGTGCAGCAGAGAAGCAAAGCCTCTGGCAGTCCACTGTAGCAACTTTGCTTGGGAGGCCCTTCCTTGCCAGAGCAGAACTGTTAGCACTGGGGAAGCCTCTCCCTGAAGTGGGGCCATAAGATGCTACCTGTGCTTACTGTGGCCTGTGGTGTTCATTGGCTCCCAAATCCCTGAATACTTTACACTGAGCTGAGTGCTCAGAATGCCTGGGTTCCTGACTGCCTGATCTCTTTCCATCTGGGTTGCAGTGGACTGCACAAATACCTACAGAGCATAAACTTTCATAGTAAAGCCCAGGGCTGGAGAACATGCAAAGTAAACTAGTGTGAGGCCAGGAGTCCAAAACCTGGAGGCTGGAGCTCTGATATCTAAGACAGTGAGAACCAAAGGGAGAGAGTTTTCCCTGCCTTAAAAAAAAAATCACAATTAATTAATTGTGTGTGTGTGAATGTGAGTGTGTGTATGAGTGTGTATATGTGTGTGAGATGTGTGAATGTGAGTGTATGTGTGAGTATGAGTGTGTGTATATGTATGAGCATGTCTGTGTCTGTGTGTGTATGTGTGTATGTTAATGTGTGTGTATGTGTGTGTATACTATCATGTGAATGTGGAGGTCAGAGGTTTTTCTCCTACCCCTTGGGTCCCTAGGATTGAGCTCAGGTCATCAGGTAGTCATGTCTGTATCTGCTGAGTCACCCTGCTAGCCTTTCATTCTTCCTGGGTCCCCAGTTGACTGGGTGGGACCTGCTCACACTGAGGGTGGGCTGTCAGTCTAATGACTCACATGCTAGTTTCCTCTGTAAACACCTAACAGACGCATCTTTAATGGATGCTGTACCAGCTCCAGAGGCATTCCTTAGAGCAGTCAGGCTGACACCTAAAATTAATCATCACAGCCATATGGCCAACAGCTACATTGATGGGTATTGGGTATGCGTCTATCCGTGTAAAAACTTATGTCCATACAAAACCTGCACATGAATATTTATAGTTAATTCATCCCTCATTACCAAACTGCAAAAAGTAAATATGTTCACAAATTGTGATTATTCCCATTTAATGGATGATTATTCAGAGATTTTTAAAAAATAAACTATCAAGGAATAAAAAGGCATAGAGGACCTTAGAGCTATACTGCTGGGTGGAAGAGCCAGTCTGGGAAGGCTGGGCAGACCATGATCTCAACAGCAGCAGCATTGTGGGAAAGGCAGAACTACAGAGTCAAAAGCTCACAGTGGTTGTCAGGGGTCGGGGAGACTGTGTGTGTGTGTGTGTGTGTGTGTGTGTGTGTGTGAGTGTGTGAGTATTTGTGTTGTGAGTGTGTATGTATGTGTGTTTACATGTGTATGAGTGTGTACTTGTGTGTGAGTATATGTGTAAATGTGTGAATATGTATGTGTTTATGTACGTATGTACATTTGTGTGTGTACATATGCATGAGTGTGTGTGAGTGTATGTATGTATAAATGTGTGAATGTGAGTATATATGTGTGTGTGTATGTGAGTTTGTATGTGTATGTGTGTGTACATGTATGTGTGTGTATCTGTGAGTGTATATGTGTGTGTGTACATGTGTGTGAGTGTGTACATGTGTGTGTACATGTGTGTGAGTGTAGGTGTGAGTGTGTATGTGTGTGTAAGTGTGTGTGGGTGGGTGGGCGAATAGGGCACAGAGAGGCTTGAAGCAGTAAAGCTTTCTTGAGCAACCCAGGGCTGATATCTATAGATCTTCATTCAGTTGTTTCACAGAATGTGGGCTGGAGTGATGGCTCAGCAGTTAAGAGCACCAGAGGACCTGGGCTCAATTCCCAGCATCCACATGGCAGCTCAGCACCAGCTCTAACTCTAGTTCTAGAGCAACTGATACTCGTCTGACCTCCATGGGGACCAGGCCCATAAGTGGTGCAGATACATATGTAGACAAATTATTCATACACATGAAATAAAAATTGAAAATATAGAATGTGCAGTATAAAGAGTAATGCATGGACTTTACCACTAATAGAATAAATAGTACTTGTTCACTAGTGGTGGTCCCTGAGGCAAATGTGTGTGAGAAAAAGGTGGGAGGCTGTGTTTTGATAACTGATCCCATGTGGTCAGGTTAGGACGGGGTCTGTGGCAGGAGCTTTGTCTAGGAGACCTAGGAGTCTAAAAGCTGGTGTGATTAGTTGGGTGTCTATGGAGGTCCTTCTTCTCCAGCTTTGAAAAGAGAAGTCTGGCCACAGCATGGTTGGGTGCCCCCATTCTACTGGCTCCTCTGGGGCTGGCAAGTGACAGATGAGGGGGTGCTTGGAGAGGAGCCCACACACTTGCAGCACTTTCTGCACATGGCTGCCGTTGTCACCACTACCCTATGCCAAGAGCAGAGAGCAGACTGTCACACAAGACATTGCTCTCTGCGCTGGGATCATGCGGGGAGAGGGGCTCAAAGGGTGCTCACGTCTTTCCGAGTCCTTGATGGCCTGCGTGAGTAGCCTCTGTCCTCAGGGCCCCTCAGGAATGGTCTCTGTCCTTGAGGGCCCCTGGGAATGGTCTCTTTACTCTCGACCTCTGCAATTTTAGTTTCCTCCTCTGGGGATAGCACTGTGAGTAAGATGGAGCCTCTGGGAAGGGGATCCCAGCCAACAGTTAGGAATCCATCTCGGCTCCTACAAAGCACATACACATCAGGGGTGATGCTGGTTGGCTGAGAAGAGAAGAAAGGATCCAAATCTAAGCCGGATACGTGCTTCCTTATAAATCTTGATACCACCAACCCAAGGTGAATGTCAAAGGCCCTGTCTCAGAGGCTCTGAGGCCCCCAGAGGACAGGAGAGCTCCTGACAGTCATTAGTCGGGCTCTATGGCCTGCCTGTTCTGCGACACTGAGTGCAGCCACTGTGGTAGTTCCCACAGGATACAGGAAGTGTCAGGACGCAGCCAGATCTCCCTTCTGCCCAGTTATGGTGAGAAGATGCAGTCTCTTTGTCTAGGTGACTGAGGATTAGGAAGGCCAGATAGGGGGTAACAAAGTGACATCACGGAGTGGCACCCTGAGGCGTGCTGATGCCACCTCACAGTGCAGCCTGTGTCCTGCAGGCCTTGAAGGCACACATCTGGGCTTCCATCCAAACAGACTCATCTGACTCTGAGATAATTTAAAGCTGAAAAAAGTGGATGGTCCCAGGACAGACACCTCCATGAGGTGCTGCATGATTCTGGCCTACAAATGGGGCAGCCATGTATATGCATAAGAAAGATCTTGCTAAGCATGCCAAGTAAAAATACTTTAAAATATTTCAGTACATCATCAACTAAATACGTTTCAGTAGGAACATGTTCCAGCTGAAGAAAGTACAGGCATCACACGATTTACATAAGTCAACTGAGGAAATTTAGTGAGAGACGGCAGAGCTGCAGACACCCACAAGATGGGCTGGCTGGCAGGGTCTGGTTCACTCCATGCACCCGGCAGTGCATTAGGCTTCTGTAGGATAGGAGAACCCCAGGGTGGCTGGTTGGTTTAGGCTGATGGCAAGTACTACCCTATAGCACTGGCCATGAGTGGAGCAGATGAGTCCAACCTGGGACTGGGAAGAGTTCCTTCAGGAGGAGGGTCCTGCCTTTGGCCTTGGGGGGAGGGGACCTCTGAGTGGAGCAAGGACCCTAGTGAAGAACTCTGAGGTGGCTGGCACTCTGCCCAGAGTGAGGGAGTGCTCCCCTCCCCAGGAGTGCAATGGGAGTTAAAGATGATTCCGAATGAGCTGGTGCAGGCAGTGTCCTAAGGCAGAGGTCCCCGCAGGTTCGTGAACTTGTCTGAGCTGGATGTAGTGAGAGGCCTGGACTCTGTCAGGCACTGAAAAAGCCCACTGCAGCCTTGTCTGGCTCCTCTGACCAGAATGAGGAAGTCTTTCTTCCTACCCACCCCACAGCACATGCAGAGATCTGAAAGGAGCAGGCACCTTGGAAAGGGTCCTGAGAAGCTGGGTCACAATGGCAGCAGTGGGGTGGCAGGTGAGTGGCAGACCCCACTGGCAGTTTCACCCCTGCCAGTTTTGGAGGCAGGTACCAGGATCATGCTTACTTCACAGATGATCCTTGGAGGAAATCAGGTAGCTTGCTCCAGATCACCTAGCTGGCAAGTCATCAAACATAGGGTGGATCACCATTTGTCTGAGTGTCACTCAAGAACTGAAGGGACGTCTCAGAGACTAAGAGCCCTTGATGCCCTTGCAGAGGACCTGGATTTGTTCCCAGCTCCCCAATGGTGGCTTAAAACCATCAATAACTTTCTTCATCGTCAGGGGATCTAACACTCTCTTCTGACCTTTGCAGAAACCAGGCACACGCATAGTAAACATACATATTCATACACATAAAAGTGAATAAATCTGAAAAAGGAAAAAGATGGCCACTCACAGCCAGGGTTGCCTGAGAAAGAGGCAAGTAACTCGGGCTCAGAGAGAAGTGAAGTGCTTATTTGGTGAAAAGATCCTTAGCATAGTCAAATACTAAACTATGAGTTTTTAGATTCCCTCTCTGGGTCCTGAGAAGAACCTTTAAGCCTTCCTTTGCTTTTTTTGTTAAAGATTTATTTATTAATACATTTTATGTATATACCAGAAGAAAAAATCTGATCCCACTACAGAGGCTGTAAGCCATCATGTGATTGCTGGGTATTGAACTCAGGTCCTCTGGAAGAGCAGTCAAGTGCTCTTAACTGAGCCATCTCTCCAGCCCTGCTTGTTTATTTATTTACATTTGATTGAGACTAGGTCTCCCTGGATAGCACAGACTAGCTTCCTGCCAGGTTTGGCCTCTCACGTGCTGGGACTTCAGGTGTACAGCTTCCTTCTCAAACAGGAAAACACCTAACTGCAAAGAAAACAGACAATCCAGAGCCCCCATGTGTGAACTGTGTTAGAGGGGTGATGCCATACAGGTGACTGTGACCAGTGAAAAGAACAGTTTATCCCTCATCTTTCTCACAGAGATGGGTCAGTCGACTCTGGCAGGAGCAGGGAGCAAAGTCTCGGTGATAAGAAGCTGTGAGTGCCATGGTTGTGCAATCCCTGCATCTCTGCCCAGGAGAGGGCTGTGGCATTCCAGTTTTGCTGATAACACTCTCATTTAGACTTTTGTGTTCTGTTGGAAATTCTAAGAAGAAAATGAAAGTCCTTAATTTGGAGGAATCATGACAATTACTGACATGCTGGAGGGTGGAGTGCACGTGTTAAATTCCCTCATGCTCCTGAGCAGACTTGATGTTCAAGAGATTATCCAGGGTACAGATAAGGGCTCTTGGGTGAGGGCAGAGGGGCACAGACCAAGGCAGGGAGCCACATGTGAGGGGCTAGTGTGGCTGTGAAGGTCTAGCTGTTGTTTGGGATGAAGTCTTCTGGGAGCTCATTCTATTACTAAAAATACCTAATTACAGGGCTGGAGTGGGAGCTTAGTCAATAAAATGCTTACTTTGCGAGCATGATCTCAAACAAAGGAAGAACCTCCAGGTGTGGTGGCGCACACTTGTAATCCCAGTGCTGTGGAGGAGGAGGTCAGGTATACCTGCTCCCCCACCACCTGGGGAGGGGGGACTCCTTGCCTACTCAGTGAGAGGCAGGTAAACGAGAGACCCCATTTTGAAATTAAAGGTGGATGCGAATGACAGCTGAAGTTATCCTTTGCTTTCCACATTCACATTCCTGTGAACATACCTCTTCCCCCAGACAAAAGATACAGATCCACACACAGGTGCTGATATCCGTTACAAAAGCTAGGTAAGATCTGGTTGGGCATAGATATAGTGGAAGTGACTCAGTAGCTAAGGGTACCGGCTGAAGTCACTTCCACACACCAGAGGCCAAACAGGAAGCAAACGCCACAGTCAGGACCAAGGCTGCTGGAGAGGATAGCTTGAGAGTTATTACATCTCATAGCATGAGTGCCTTTTCTCAACCCATGTTTCCAGCGCTAGTCTTCTTGTCCACATCCGTAGAAAAATCCCCAAACATGGGCTGCCTTTGTTCACATGCTCTTATGCAGTAGGATGTGGCTGGGACCCGGTCCCTGAGGACAGTCTTATTAGGTCAGGGTTGGCTTTAGGGGAAGGAAGGATCCAGGTGCTGCTGGGGTGGATGGCAATTCTGTGCAACTGGGCATTTAGGGGTGGGAAGAAAGACCCTGACAGTGAGGCCACTGGTTTTATGGGCTGTGACTTTCCTACTCAGATTTCCCGGTTTTAAGTATGATTTTAAGTTTGTCAACTTATTAAATACTAGTTGGGACACAGACAGACACAGAGACACAGAGGGTTAGGTGGACAGATACAGACACACACAGACACACTGGCCAGCATATGACTAGAGTGGAGGCCTGGAGGTTCCTTAGCTCCATATCAGGAAGGGAAGAAGAAGTGAAGAGATGGACAGATGGGAAGAAGGGAGAAGAGGAGGAGGGGAGGAGACTGAGGGCAGAAGGAAGGAAGGAAGGAAGGAAGGAAGGAAGGATGGAAGGATGGAAGGAAGGAAGGAAGGAAGGAAGGGAGGGAAAAAGGAAGGACGGAAGGACAGAAGGACGGAAGGAAGGAAGGATGGGAGGAAGGAAGGAAGGAAGGAAGGAAGGAAGGAAGGAAGGAAGGAAGGACTTATTTACTTCCTCTCCGGTACTTCTGCTGCTTCTGCTGCTTCATGACAAAAGCAAAATTTCTGCTGCTCTCTGGGAGTGTCTTGATGGTTCTTGTAAGGTGGAGGTTTTAGATGTCCTTTCCTGCTGAAGGTCAGGGTTGGGGGGAGGAGGCTGGGCCAACCTTGAGGGGAGGCAATAGTAGCCTGGCTGGCAGTTGGGGATAGCAGGGTCTCCATCCCCAGTGTCACAGGATACCTACAAGACATCTGCAACCCACACAGTCTAGTTGTGCCCCCCAGGCGGGTTCTGTGCTGCGTTCTGTACTTTTCAAAAGAAAATGATCCTGATATATAATATTTGCACATAGATATTTGTGGAACGCAGTGTGATGTTTAGTCTATGTAAGCATATGTGACCTCGCATCCGGCTAATTAGCATATCCATCTTCTTAATTAGCCATCATTTCTCTGTCCTGAGGTCCTCTCTCCCAGCTCTGTGTCATTGCCAGCACATCTCCCTGCCTCTGCATCACCTGTGTCCTGTTACACAAACCCAGTCCCCTCCCCAGCTGAACAGGAACAGATACAGTACTTCTGGATTAGAGACAGCACCTGGGACCAGGCAGCTGAAACCTGCCTTCAGATCTTGCCTTTGCCACTCATTTTGCTCTTGAAACTTCAGGATTCTCACCATCAAATGAGGCATGATCTCATATATCAAAGCTATGAGAATAAACCATAATAAACCATACATAACCCCTTCCCCTCATGAAATAGTCTATAAGTGTCCCACATGACCTATAATTATGCACTACACCTTCGGGAGAGAATAGATGCAGAAGTCCCAGGGAACCCAGGCCCAGCTTCACTTGTGGTAAATATAAGAATATTTCTCATTTTCTTGGTTAGTAGAGAGACCCTGGCGGACCCCAGAAGCCCCCCCCCCCCCCCCGCCCTCGCCCCATGGATTCTGCTTACAGGGAGTGTTTTTAGGAGCAAACAAAACAGGCAAAGCTATTCCGGATGAACAATGGGCCAGATGGTAAAGCTGGTTGGAAGCAATAGAACATGATAAATAGCTTCCTGCTGTGACTCCTGGTTAATTTCAATATTTAATAATTCCCCCACCCACTGATCTGGCCCCTCCACAGGATCCTGTGATGACACCGGTGTTCAGAGGACCAAGCACTTCTTCCCTTTCTGAAGATGTCAGTAAAATGTGACACAGCTCAACTGTCACAAGGCCCTGCCTGCTGAAGATGTATACTCACCTTGATTCAATGACTGCTAGCATTCCTGGCTTTTGCTTTTGTGTTAAGCAGAGCAGCAAACAGTTCAGTATTCCTACCTGCACCCCAGCAATGGGCAGGAGGAAGTGACCCAGACGGGAATGCCCAGGTGGGCTGATGGCTGAGTATTCTATTATTCATGCCTCTGAGACTCAATTTCCACCTCTCTATAATGGACACAGTCAGGCCTCTCTCTGGAGTTGTAGCCAGGGCCACCCATGTAAAGCATGTGGCAGTGCTCGGCACAGATCCAACAGCCAACAAGTGCCATCGGGTGGCTTAGCCTCACACCTGAAGCTAACTTCAGATGATTTCTGAGTGTGTCAGCACTTTGCCAGATGGGCTGGCTGTGTCCTGGGGTTGGCATTTCGAGTCCACCAAGGCAGATTTGCCCCACTTGTCACCAGAGGTCACATGGCCTCTCCTGAGTGTCTCCCCCAGAAGTAAAACAAGAAAGAACCCACTAATGTGATTAACTACCTTGAATGGTTGGCAGTGACCCCCAAAGCGTTGGTAGCCACTGATGTGTGAGCCCTCAGGGCCATTCAGAGGACACACATGCATATACAGATAAGAAGCTCCAGAGCAGGAAAGGACATGGCTTTGGGGCTAAAGTTGCCAAGAGATGCACAGCCGCTTCTCCTCGAGATCCTTCAGCCTGACTTTACGTCCTTCCCACCACTCACAGGAGGACCCAGGTGCTCAGCAGGTATGGCCTTTGTGAGTATTTGAGGTGGGGGGTGACGGTGGAGCTGAGGGCAGGGGAGGATGGTGCCAGTGTGTACCCAGATCGTGGTCATTGCACAACCTCAGTGACCTTGTGAAATGAGGCTCCTAATACCTTCTGTGCTGGGTCATGGGGACACGTAATGAGAGCATCTTTGCGATTCTGTGGTGAGCTGTACAAATGTTGGTTAAGGTTATCGGACTGCTCAGAGGATGGAGGCAGGAACCGCGCACACTCAAAAATGGATGGCAGAAGAACCAAACAGAAAACAAAGGAGGACCAGGCATGGCCTATCGCGGACACTGAAAGTTTACCACAACCCCATCTCCTTGCCCATTTTGTTCTCCTGCGTTGGAGCCAGTTGGGGTAACGGGCTCAGTGGCCTTTTACACATGTTCTTGTGTAGACACACCTACATGCCTGCTCAGATCCATCCTAACCTTAGTCACTGATTTATCCAATGGGCTCTTCCTCAACAGGTCCAGTCCACAGTGTTCCATCCATGTGAGAGCCAAACTCTCTGGACTACCCAAGGATAACCACTGTGTGCTCAGCAAACGTATCCAGGGCCACAAGGAGTGTGGGGGTGCAAAGCTAATGGTGGGGCTGGAATTTGGGAAGGGGCTGCACAGCCTTGGCTGACAATGCCTCAGGGTTTAAATCCTGCTCAATTCATCTTCCTTCTCCCCTCCACCCAATGACCCCTCCCTATGCCTATCGTGCAAGCCCCTCCCCCACATGGATATGAAGGCAGCTGTTGGGTACCTGAGTCCCGCTGGTCCAGAGTCATGGAGTTCCACCTCCTTGTGATGTCGATGTAGAGGATGTCCACTGCAGCCATTGACAGGCTACTGCTGCTCAGCTTGCAGTTCCTGCCAGGGGAGGGAAAAAGACCTGTTACTTTATGGTGGAAAACTTTTTCCTTCAAGTCTACAGAGACTGAACATTTGTGCCCCCATGAAACCCACAGTGGGGTCTTTGGAGCACAAGAGGTCATGTGGGTGGGGCCCTAGGAGATCAATTAGTGCCCTTGTGCAGGGACACTAAGGGGAAGAGTGCTAGCTTGCTTCCCTGCTTCTCACCGCAGAGAAAGCAGATGTCACCTCTGCCAGGTCTACAGCCCTGGCCCCACTCTCAGACTGTGAGAAGTCACTCCTGTTGTTTAGGGCAATGCCACTGCTCACATGGAGAACACCTTGGCTCAGGCCATGCTCTTCTCCCAGAGGAAGGAGAAGATTGCTGGTGAGAACTGGGGGTTGGAGACTATGGCTCAGGTAGCAGCTAATAAATGGCCTATTGAGAACAAGGATACAGAGACAGCCATTCTTGAGCCAAATCCTGGCTCTGCCACTGGGAACCTGGGCAGTGCCCCCATGGCCTATTCATTTCTGTGTTTCCCTTGTGTCAGCTGTACCCCATACAGCCTTGAAGACCCTGCCCATTCCCAAAGGGAGGCTCTTTCTTCTTTCTTTGTATGATTATTATTGCAGGAGGATCTCATATAGCCCAGGCTGGCCTCAAATTCACTATATGGCTGAGAATGATCCTCCCTCCTTCACCTCCCAAGTGTTGGAGTTACAGGTGTTTTGCTTGTTTATTGTTTTTAAAGTGGTACTGAGGACGGAACTCGGAGCTAGACAAGTATTCTACCAGCTGAGCCATACCCCAGCCCAAGGAACTCCACAATCAAGAAATATTCCATATGTGCATTCATCTTCTTGGCGACTATGTCAGGATATGTGCGCTGCCCCCTCTGCCAGTGCAGGCAGCTGTCTGTGTTCACATGATCTGGCAAGGACACCTCACCACCCAAGTGGCTGAGGTCAGTACTGGGGTCTGGGAGCTGCTCTTCCCACATCTCACCAGATGAGTCCTTGAAGCCAAACATGAAGACAAGAGGCTTGAGGTGTCTCTACATCACTTCTCTTACTTTGTCACCATGATGGTTTTCTATGAGCCCCGAATCAGCCCCATACAGGCCCAGACACGAGGGGTAAAAAGCATAGACTGGGCCCATGATGCTGTTCCTGGTCATCTGGAGCCAAGGGGAGGGTGGATGCTTCTGAAGTTCCTTCTGCTTATGCGCAGGGGGGCCAAAAGAATGAGATTTAAGCCTAATGTCTAATGGAGGGCCCTCCCCTCCATCAATGTATTTGGTCTGGAGGGAACAGCATTTAGAATCTGGATTGCGGGTAGTTTCCTTAAACATCTCTATACATCTTTATTTCCTGATCTCTAGGATGGAGACAGCACCTGCCTGCATGGCTGCTGAGGCAACCAGTGTCTGTGGGAACCTGTGAGGCATGGGACACTCCCTGGTCCTCCTCATCTTAACTCACGCCCCATTTTCCTCTCTCAGGTCATAAAACCAAACTTCCCTTGCCCTTTTGAAGTAACAAAGGTCAGAGAGAGCCCAGGGCAGCCACTGTTTGCCTTTCCCAAGCCCTCTGGACATGATCCACTCTGGGAGGTAGGATTTGCCCAGGAATCCTGATGGCTGGACTTTGGGCCAGCTTTCAGGGCGTCAGAACTACATCCATCACTTCTGAACAGTTCTAATGCATCACATCTGTAACCCCAGCTGACGATAAAGTGCTTCTCTGACTGTCCATTTGTCACTGTCCCCTGTGTGAAGAGTTCCCATAGGCATCAGACAGGTAAAGCTTTGATTGGCACCCAAAAGCCCCTATTCAAATTTAGATCCACTCCTTAACCATGGAGGCTGTGACTATGCCCAGCACGGTGCCTGGATGAGGCCATTGCTCCCTCTGCCCAGGTTTACATGCTTGTTCCTCCTTCCCTCCTTTCTTCCCACCCTTCTGCATTTTCCAGACCAATAATTCACATCCTGTTCCATATTTCAATCACAAGGTGCCATGGCAGACTTCAAAGCATGCCAGCACATAGTTATTGAGTCTCAGTAAAACATGTCTCCTGTCACAGAGATGGCTACGTCCATCGGCTTTTGCTAGGAACCATCTCCAGTTGCTTGATTCATGTTGTCAGTGTGTGCTGCTAGCTTCAAACTGTGGGAGGCCCACAGTGCTTGGTCACACCAATGTTCCCAGAACTTCCTGCTCCCTGGAAGGACCAAGTGCTGCTTGGCTTGCTCCAGGGGTTAAAGAAGGATAAAAAATGGAAACAGAAGTGACCACTGGTATATAGTTGGTTTTTTGGGTTTTTTTTTTTGTTGTTGTTGTTTTGTTTTTTTTCCTGGCAGGAAGAAAATAGAAGTGTCAAATTTTTAACAAAAGCCGTAATTTACCGGGGAGAATTCTCTATTTATCCCCTTTCCAAGGTAACACATCCTCCCCAGAAATACTGCCAAATACAGTTATTATGTATCTGTAGTCAGAGTGGAGGACCCTCCATGTTGGCTGCACCAGATGGGAAATGCACCATCTCTACTGCAAGGTCCTTTCCTTCCTGAGGTCTCAGAATCCTTGTAAGCTCATGTGAGGGAAGAATCCCAGTCCCATTTTAGTGGGTGTAAGATGAGGTACAGAGGGTCAGGACTTGCCCAAGGTCACACAGATCTGTATCTCACCTCCCCTTGGAGACAGAGGAGATGGTAGAGGAGCTGTGGGGAGGTGGCCCAGCTCAGGGTCCTAGGAGGAGCCCAGGATCAAGATACAAAGTCTCAGTCTAGTGACCAAAGGGCTGGACAGCTGCTAGGAAGTTTTGGGACAGAAGGCTTCTGGGAGGTAACCAGGGCCTCAGGAAGGGAGGGGCTTTTGGTTTTGTCCTTTGGCTACCAGACATTCTCAATGAGCTCAAATAGAAGCTAGCATCAAGTCTTTGGAATAAGGCTTTTCATCCATCTACCCACTGAATACAGAGCTCATCTTCTGCATAGTGGGTAGAAGTATTCAGACCCCAGTGACAAGGTGACATGGTTCTCATTGGGTTTCATGTAGGAGATAGAGTGTGATGGCCAGCTAGTTTTCTAATCATGGAGCACTCTTCCCCTTGTGTCCTGGGACAGGTTCATCCAGTGAATGGTTGGAAGGGTAAATTCCTTAGTGAAAGAGTGCTCCAAGAAATAGGGTCTGTGAGAGGCTAGATATTTTCTAGAAAAGGAATGAATGTTTAGGATGCTGGCTTGGCTGTATGTTTTTGAGTACTCCATGGATGTTCTTCCCATTTGTTTGAAGGGATCTAGGCTGCCATCAGACAAGACCCTGGGTCTAGGCTGCCATCAGACAAGGCCTGGAGTGATGTGGAGAAGGAGGCAGTGACAGACAGTCAAAGTGTTGCACAAGGATGAAGAACCAGTTGAAAGTGACGATGTTCTGTGCCGTTCTTTCTTTCTTTCAGTTTTTACTGGAATGGAATGAATCTGAGTACATATGATGGGAGAGAATCACAAGCCTTTCAAATTCATTAGGAGCCTGCGTGTGTGGAAGCTCTGAAATGGCCACCCTACTTCCCTAACTGCCTATATCTCATGGGAAATTTAGGGACCAACTTTTTAACACTCCACAAAATTCTATTTATAGAATTTCTTTTCTGTTCTTTGTGACAAAACAAAAAAACAGCGACAACAAAAACCCCAGCAGCTTTTTTCCTTTCCCCGGAGAGGTTTCTGTGAGGAAAAAGGCAAAAGACCCAGACAAATAGCTAAGTATTTAGGAGGAAAGGAGAGAGGTGCGTGTGGTTTAAAATATTCATGGTTTTCAAGGCTATGGAGAAGAATCCCACACGGTTTCTGGGAAGGAATGGTCATAGAAAAGCCACAGAAGGGACAATTTGAAAGTCACTAAGGAGTTAATGATAAAGGGAAAGCTGGCTCCCTACACTTCTACTCTAGAACACTCTAACAAGTCATGTCTCTTAGAGGGAAAACCTCTGCAGCTATCCATTATGAAGCATATTAATATCTCCATAAAATAAAAGGGAAGTGAAAGGAAATAGGAGAAAGGGGGAAATGTGTCCTTTAATTCAAAAGGAGAGCCGAGATCAGAAGCAGAGAGAGTGACAGAGCAGGAATTTCAAAGTATGGTCTCCAAGAGCAGCAGCTGCAGCTGGGAACGAGCCTGGCTGGGGCCATTGAGTGGAAAATGCAGGACACTATGGAGAAAGTGTCCTCCATGAATTACATCTGATGTCTCCCTGCCCCCAGCTAGTGACCCATTGGCAGGAGCCTAACACAGATACATCTCTCTTAAAGGAAGGTTGCAAAGCTGCAGAATCAATTAGACAGTTTTTATTTTCCAGAGAAAGAGAATGCCTCCACACTCTGGCAACTATTATAAAATAATTTTCCAAAAAATGAAAAGAGGAGCTCAGTTCAGAGCAATGATGTGCACTGCTGTTCCTTGGCTCCCAAGGAAATGACATGGGAGGCTGGTTAGAGTCTAGACAAGAGAAGGACAGTTATTTCTCATTCTCAGAGAGGAGAATAGAAGACGGCTTGGGCGGGCATTAGCATAATCCGCTCTGAAAACTGCTGATCTATGCTGCAAATTCTGAGGGATGGACACCGAGAATAAATCCAAGCAGACCCTTTATTATTTTCTTCCCTTCTTGTTCTCTTCAAGGAACGTGGAGAGAAACCGAGTGGGTAGTAGATATGAAAGCCAAGTTCTACTTCAGGCATCTGTGTGGGAACCTTGAAAGAAGCGTGCACAGTGCTGGGAATATGTCTGCTATGAAGCGCCCCTGCAAAGGGCACTTGGTTCAATTCAGCATATGGCATAAATATTATTAATTCATAAGGAGGCAACACTTAAACCAAAGTGGAAAGGAAATAGATTGAGAACAGTCATTAGCAGGTGGTGAAATTTAGTCTGCAAGACTGAACATACCCGGATAAATTGGAAAGCAGAGAATTATCATATTTTACTATTAAGTTGCCATCGGGGTTTCTCGGGACATCTTTAGTGGAAGCGTCTGTTAGGGAGTGCGGTGTTTCACCCACTTCCTCCTAAATCCGTAATCAGGACAGGCATTTGCTGGGTGGCCTTGTTGCTGGGTTCATCTGCTCCAGATGCCTCTTGGCCACCTGAAGATGTTCTTTTACTGTCATAGTCTCTCCACAGTCTCACTGACAGCCCTGCTGGCCACAGTGGTGGCTGCAGAACCTAACCCTCACCGTGGAAAAAAATGATTTCTCATGCAAATGCCCTCAGTGATGAGGAGAATCACAAAGCCTGTCATGCACAGACAGCTTTGCAAGGATATTTTTTTTTTTGTCATTAGCCCATTCTGACCTGAGACTTATCTTTATTAATAACTTTTTTTTCCCCCTACACAGGGCTTCTCTGTGTAGCCCTGGCTGTCCTGGAACTTACTCTGCTCTGTAGATCAAACTGGCCTTGAACTTAGAGCTCCATCTGCCTCAGTCTCCTGAGTAATGGAATTAAAGATTTGTACCACCACCACCCAGCCTATTATAAACATTCTTAATTCTGTTTTCTCTTCAGGATTCTTTAAAATATGGAGTTCCTCTTTTTAAGTACCTCCTGGACTCTTAAACTCAGTATCACTCACTGGAAGCCTCTGTGGGCAGTATGCATAGCTTCTTCTGAAGAAACACAAAGCTCTGGTGACATTAAGTGTTTCTGAGACAGCTTCTCCAGCCACATCCCATTAGAGCCGCAGTGTGTTTTGGGCAGTGGGGAGAGAGAGGAAGGTCTGGAAGCATTGAGACTGGAGCTTCCCTGTGTCTCCAGATCTTCTCCTTGTCTTCTGATTGAGCAAAATTTCTCCACAAGTGGACAGAAGGCCTCCCAGAACCTATCCTGTGCCCTTGCCCAGTTCACAGAGCCTCAGGTCCATTGCAGCTTGGATTACACACCATCCCTCACTTCTCAGCTTGGGTACGTGAACTCCATCTGCTGGCTCTCCCTGCTGCCTTGGTAGTGTGTCTGTCTACTGCTCAGCCAATGACAGTTAGTGGTAGGACAATCCTGCCTCCTCCAGTAGGCCCCCACAGATTTCACCAGCTGAATAAAACCTCCCTTATTTTTACTTCTAGCTCTCTGCTCTGTTTGCAGCCCTGGCTGTGGAACCTTTGGTCACTGTTTCAGACTTTGCCAAAGGCTAAGTGAAGAATCTGTTCCCATGGGCCATTAGTCTGGGAGTCCCAGGGGAAGGAAGGCTTCTTTAACTTGTCTTTGAATGTTCTGTCACCAGGCTTGGGAAGAGATGGGCATGGGGTAGATCTGTGTTTTCCATGTGAAGATCAGCTGGCCCTTCTGTCCCTCAGGTTTTGAATGGGGACTTCCGTGTTCTGGTGCAGAAGCTGGGCAGGCTCAGAATATTCCTGCCTTGGCACTAATCCAAGCTGTAGACGTGTTAATAAAATGACACATACCATCTTGTTCACTTCACTTGTGTCCCTATGTGCTTCCACAGGCCCTCAGATCAGGCTCCTCTATGCTCCAAAGCTCAAGTAAGAGTCACAAAGAGGCCGAGACTAAATAGCTATTGTTCTTATTTTTTCTCCTTTTCATTGTGATGACAGCAGTATTTATGCATTTTAAAAGAAAACACACACACACACACACAAACTCTAGGGGTCAGTAACATGACTCAATGGATGAAGATGCTTGCCACCAAGCCTGACAACTTGAGTTCAATCTCTGGGATCCACATAGCACAAGGAAAGAACTGGCTCTCCGCTGACCTCCATAGCATGCCATGACATGTGTGCACCTTATTCACACACACTGAGTAAAATGGATAGCTAGAATACAAAGTTGGTTCCCCAGCTTCCCATGTGACTAGAAGCAGCCAACAAAATGGAGGCAGAAATCACTGCACGCAGCACCCAGGTTCTAAGGAGTGAGCTCATCTGGTAGGTGGAGACCTCTGCTCCTTCTTTCAGTCTAGTACCCAGCCATGGTGGCTACATCTTGAGCAGCCTCAAGACTATCAGAACACGTTCAGTATGGTGAGCAGAAAGGAGGTGGTCATAAAATGAGATTGTGGAGTATCAAATGCAATCCTGTCGAGAGAGTCCAAAGGTCTCATTTGCCAAGTAGCTCCCCCAGACTCCAAATACCACACAAGGCAGGATCACTGCTCATGTGAGGGAACTTGGACTAGACACTAGTAGAGGATTTAGCCAATAAGCAACATGCTTGGTCCCAGAGACAGACCTTTGAGACCCCAAAGCTTATGTTCTCTCTTCCCCAAACTCCCCCTCCCCCCAAAGCTAGCACAATGCCCTTCTCAAGCCACCCTGCACCTAGGACTTCAGCTTTGCTACAGTGGTAACAGTGGCCACTAAGATTTGAGTTTACCATCTTACCAAGACCAGAAGTATGTCGGCAGTCTCCTAAGCTGAGAAGCCTTAGGCAAAACATGGCTTCCAACTCAAGGCACCCAATTATTTGCTTTAGTGAAGAGAACTCTGAGGCGTGTGGCTTTGAGATGCAGAGTAAAGGTGTGAAAGCAAGGGGTGACAGCACTCTAAGGACTGTCACAGGGTATTCCTTTTGAGATGGCAGTGCCACAGAGAAAGGCAAATGAGCAATTCCCTGCTGGAACCAGATCACACTTATTGAAGGGATCCAGGGTCATCTGTTTGGCATGGTTGTCAGGTAGCCCCCTCCCTCCCTTCCTCCCCCGCATCCCTCCCCTTCTCTCTCCCCTTCCTCTGTATGTGTATGAACATATAGAACTGTATGTAAATTTTCATGACAGTCTTTAACCACTGTAGAAAGAAACTAATATTTATTATTCACTTGCCATATATTAGATGTTTCCTCACAGCCCTGATTAATTCTATACACAGTGTGCAAAAGCACAGACACATACACACACACACACACAGACACACACACATGCACACACATGAACACATGCACACACATACATGCACACATATGAACACACATACACACATGCATGCACACACATACGCGCACACACACACACATGCATGAACACACACAGATACCCCTATGGTCTATGTGGCTTCAGTCCCATCTATAGGGTGAAGATCCCTAGGTCCAGGGATAGCAGTGAGTTTTCCCTGAGTTCTCCACTGCTGAGCTTGCTGTGCCATCCCTTAGGTGTTCTAAAGGGAGGAGGGGAATGAAGGAGCCATCAGAGATAGACAGTGAGGGGCAACTGCTTACTGTGCAGGCTACAACAAAGTCAATTTCTTATTCCTGCCCTGCTCCCTACCTCTGGTGCTGGAATTACTGTTGCATGCCACCACTCCTGGCTTTTATGTGGACACTGGGGACCTGAACTCAGGTTCCCATGCTTGTGCAGCAGGTACTTCATCTGTTCAATTATCTTCCTTGGCTCCACAATTGCTTGCTTTAATAATGAGCTGAAGACTTAATGTCTTGGTCAGAACACTCCTTAACTCATTTTACAAGAGTCTGCAATATGCCAAGATCAGTGCCAGCCCTGAGGCAAATACAGCTCCAAACGGTACCAATTCAACATCATAGCTTCCCAAGAGTAGTTAATGGCCATGTGGCATTCAGATGAATAACCAGATTCTGCTCTCTCCAAGCTCAAGTGGGAAGAAGCTGGTCTCACTAACCTTATGAAGGTCCGAAAGCCAGTTGGTCCCAACTTCATTGTCCCCTTGATTCCCAGGAATCGGATAAACAAATTCGCCATCCTGTCTACGAGGCGCAGATAGTTGAACTGCTTGGCATACTTGGGGAACACCTGCTTGAGGCAAATGGAGGGAAGGTGGGCTTCGGGGTTGGAGTCGGGGTCACCGGTCAGCTCACAGTCCAGATTTTCCTTCCCAGTGAAGAGCTTCTCAAGATGCTGAGCCCTGAAATACACAAGGCACTTGTGACATGCTGCCTTCCTCCAATGGCTTCCTTCCCTTGAGATATACAGTAGCTCCAGGGGACTGGTATTATACAGTTCCTACTTTATAAACTAGAAAATTGGCCTCTGAGAAGTGACTTGTGGAGGCTCACACAGGGCAGAGCTAGAGCTGGAAACACAGGCTTCCTCCATCCTACCAGCCTGGCTCACTATTCAAGGGAATACTCCATTGTGAGCAGTCTGGGTTTGATTTCAAACTCCTACTTATAGGTAGTAATTGAATAATTAAGAAATGGAAAAAAATCTCACTGAGGGTTGGCGAGAAGCCACAGGCACAGTTCAGTGAACAACCTGGGGAGACACTCCATTGCCTAGTCTAGGAACACTGACAATTTTCTTCCTTAACTGTTTATTTGGAGCTCATACAGAAAAGGACAAGTTTTGTGACTCAGCCTTTGTAAAATTATTCTGATAATCAAAAAAAAAAAAAATAAGAAGCTACCTATCCACCTCTAGCTAGAAATGGTCTCAGCTCCTTCCTACCTCGAGCATGACATAGCCCTTTCCCCACCCAAAGTCTGTACAATCTCCTTGGGGTGTCACTACCAGATACCTGCCAGTTTCCTAACTCTCCTCCCTCCCGCTAGATCACTGTGGTCCCCAGATCAGCTCTCACAGGCCAGGGCTCTCCCACTCTGCCTCTTGCTTGGATCACAGCACCAGGTTTTTATTGCTGTGAAGAGACATCACGACAGGAAAACATTTAACTAGGGCTGATTCAGTGGTTTAGTCTGTAATCACTGTGGCGGGAAGCATGGCAGTGCCTGGGCAGACATGGTGCTAGGGAAGAGCTGAGAGGCTACATCTGGGTCTGTAGGCAATAGGAAGAGAGAGACACTGGACCTTTACTTGAGCTTCTGAAACCTCAAAGTGCACCCACAGTGACACACTTCTTTCAACAAAACCTCAGCTCATAGTGACACCCCCTATGGAATTACGGGGGCCATTTTCATCCAAAGCATCACACCATGTTTCTGGGTTGGTGCTTCCCATTCTCCATTCTGGCATTTGAGTGGCTTTCATTTTATTTATTTTCCGTTTTGAGACAAGGACTCATTATGTATCCCTGGCTGGCCCTGAACTTACCACATAGCCTAGGCTGTTCTTCGGCTGTCAAGTTCTCCCGTTGCTGAAATCATAGGCATGTGCCACCATGCTTGCCCGTGTTACCTGGCATACCTGACTGGGTGACTTCCTCTCTACCCTTGTCTAAGATGCTAGCCTCATTACGAGTGCATTTCTGATTTCTTCCCAGACCTCCTTGTTTCTAGCCCCTTACTGGCTGGGCACAGCACTCTCTTCTAGGCTTTAAATATCATCCTCTACCTTGCTGTCCATTAGTCTGGCCCAGAGTCCTGAGTTTCCAACTCCTTCCTTATCTGGTACTTCTCTCTACTTCAAGCTCCACCCTTTCCTGGCTTCTGTCCCACACAGAAACAGAACCATGGAGAACCACCTGCCACCTGCTGTTGCCACTCAGACCAAATCCTGAACACACTGAGCATGGTTAGTAAGTTCTGTCTAAGCTTAAACATGACCCCTGGAAGTTTAACGCACATCTAAGTCAATACAGGCTACTTATGATTCTTTTCCTTAGAGGGGCTTGTGTCAACACCCCACTTCCAGGGTCATCATTGTGTCCCTGGCCCTGGCTGTGTGGCACATTTCTATACTAACATACCCCACCCAAAGATGTCTCTTTGGTCACACAAATAATATTTTTTCACATCCCATTCTGTTCCTTGGACATGTCTCTGTTTCCCACATACTTCAGTGGTTCACAAGTCAGCCCTTCAATGTTCTGTGAGCCATATCCCAGCCAACTCACATCTATAGGATGTGGTTGTATTAGACTCCTAGGAGCAGGGAATGGGAGGTATTTTTCCTTAAATGTATTGCATTGTGTGGTGGTTTAGGTGCAAATGGCCTCAGAGGCCCTAGGACATGGCACTATTAGGAGGTGTGTTGTTGGAGGGAGTGAGTCACTTGAATTAGGCTTTGCAGTTTCAGAAGCCCAAACCAGGCCCAGTGGCTCTCTCTTCTGCTGCCTGCTAATCTGGATATAGAACTCTCAGCTCCTCCTCCAGCATAGTGTCTGCCTGTGCACCATACGATAGTGGACTAAACCTTTGAACTGTAAGCCAGCCCCAATTAAATACTTCTCTTTATAAGAGCTGCTGTGGACATGGTGTCTCTTCATAGCATAGAACTATGACTAAGATATAATGTGAAAGTTTGCTTTTAATAATGATATTCTCAAAACTATGATGCTTCTTATCCCATAAGCCCCTGGGAATGGAAAAGAAGCTTGGGAGACAAACATCATGTTGGAAAGCTCTGCCCACATGGTCTCTCCTAACAGCCCAAGGAGCCAACTTCCAGGGAAGACATGAGTAGAAAGCTCCAGAAGGCCTAGTCACAGCATCTTTCAAGTAGATCCTAACTCTGGACTCAAAGCAAGCCTGGGCAGAGGATCAGAACCAGGCATCACAGAGGAAAACGTCTTTCAATGTTTAATGGCATGGAGCATGGTCTAAGTTACAAGACATCCCCTCCTGCACGTACAGACCCGATTCCTCAGGATGTGTCATTTTCCTTCAGCGGAAATGGCTTTGTCACCATCACCTTAAACCTCAGACAGTCAATAAAAGCCAGCTGGTTGGTTATTTTTTCACACAAAATAAAGTATTTTTCCCATGATAGTTGTAGAAAGAAACTAAATGGGGCGGCGGGTAATCTGACACTCTTACCAAAAATCGGCCCCCAATCGCTGAATAAGTGGCAGTGGCTGGCATTATAAGCACTCAGGAAATTTCATGAAGGGAAGGACTGGGAGGTGCCAAGTGAAAATGCATGGAAGGATGAGGACAACTCGGTCAGCAAACCTTCCTCCAGCGTGTCCTCATCTGCTCTCCATGCACCTCTGCGGAGGAGCCTCTCACTACAGCCCTGTTCCAGACGGGGAGATTGAGGCTGAGCATGGCACAACATCTCCACAGAAGCCAGGATTATAAATCAGTTCTCTCAACCAGTTCCCTGTCATTCTTTCTGTTTTACTATGCCTTATTCTAAAGCACATCATGGTTCACACCAGGGACACAGGTTCTGAATACTATTGTTTATTTTTTAAAAAGATTCTAAAAAAACATCAATGGACTTTTACATTTGTTTGCTTGTTTCCTTTTATTTTTTTTTTTTTTAAGAGGAAGGCCTCACGTCCTCCAAGCTGGGGGTGATTTCGAGCTTCTGACTCTCTGGCTCCCCACTGTTGAGTATACAGGCATTCCCCACCACATCCAGTTTTATGTGGTGCTGGGGATCAAACACAGGGCCTTCTGCATGGGAGGCAGGCACTCTGCCAAGTAGCCCTGGGAGCCTGATGTTTCAGACTATAAAAGTTACTTAAGATCTTTATAGATCTTTGGAGAGACATAAAGGAATCGAGATGATTCCTAATCCCACAATTTACATACAGACACTAATAATGTTTAGCTGTCTGCATTTAGAGTTGGGATGATAGGGCATGTATATAAACTCTGGTGTTCCCCATTTCTCATGGTCATGCATACAGTCTGTATTAAGTCTCAACTGTAATAAAGCTAACATTCCTTCTCAGCTAGAGCTTTAATGGCTGCATGACTTGTTACTTGCCTAAACAGAACTCAGTGTTCAGCCTCCTCCCTGGGTGAGGTGCCTCCTCTCCTAAGCACAGACCTTATGGTGTATTAGCTACAAGTGGCGTTGGAAATATTCTATCCAGGATTTTTTGTTGTTGTTCTTGTGTGAAATACACATAAAAGCCACCATTTAAACCATTTTTAAATGTACAGTTCAGTGGTGTTTAGGTCTTTCTTGAGGTTTTATTGCCATTGCTGACATCCAGTTCTACAACATTTCACAACAATATCATTTCAGAGAAGAAATGCTAAACCAGGTAGACAGAATTGGACGTATGGAGCAGTGGACTGTGTAAAACAGCTTATGGTCCGGGGCGGGGTGGGGGGAGAGCCTTAGTTTGAACTGCCATGATACTGGGGACCTCATCACTTGCATTCAGCTCAAACTAGACAGGTCTTCATGTCACTCCAGAGGATTAGTATATCCTCCTCTGGAGACATCACTGTCTAGTGCCGCCCAGCAAACACCTTTTACCATCCCTCCAAGGCTCTCTGCATCTCTGGGTGGCCACCTTCCTAAACACTGATGTCCCTCCACAGACCTTCTGAGGGAAGTGACTCAGTTTACCTAGGAAGCACTGAAATGCACAAGAGGAAGTCAAAGGATGAGGAATGGTATCTTTGCTGCAGATAATTGCAATTATCACACCGGGACCCAAGCCATCACAAATACTATAAAAATCCTGTTTTTACTTAATAGCATTTTAATGGAAATGTCAGGCTTTTGGAATAAAAGTGACTGGCTGAAAAAACATAGATCAAGTTTACTAGTCCTTTGGGATCATTTCTGGAAAAAACTGAATTTGGTATACCTTTGATTCATTAAAACAGAAAAAAGAATACTGGAAAGCCTTACCTATTATCATTTTTCAAACAAAATAGAATTCTTTTTCATTAAAACTCATGTGAAAAAAACAGCTGTCTCTATTTTGTCTGGAAGCCTCACTGCTAAAAAATCACCACCTATTATTGGGGGCCTTCTACATGTTAAGAACTGAGCTAACCAATTTACCTTGGTAATCCCATTGTTTCCAATGATAGGTCTCTGAAGTAGGTGGAACCCATTTCCCCTTCACAGGGTGGCCATGTGACACTTGCTCAAGTTCATGAGATCAGCTGAGGAATTAGCATTGACCCCAGGGCCTCCTCCCCCATGCCCAAGCTGAGCTCACTATCCAGTTCTTATGCTTATTTGATTTAAATCAAATCAGAGACTTTTCTTCTTCTCTCTAAGCTATAAATTGTCCTGGAGACTGACTAAATCAGGAGGTAGATGTGGCAAGATCACATTCTATTCACAGGAGTTGCTTGGATCCTCTCTAGAGGAATGACTTCCATATCTCAAGTACACCTTCAGTCATTTTCCACTCCTGAGATACTCCCTAAGCACTGCCATGTCCCAGGGACTTTGGATACACAGGCAGGGTGAACAGAGTCTTTGTTGCCCAGAGGCATGTGACTGAAAGGGGCCAGGGAGAGGCCCATATATGAACCACACTGGTAGTGTATGTCTAGGGGGCCAACACAGGTTTTGGTCTTAATCCTGACTTCAAGAAAAGTTTTCTTGGATTAGTAATGAAGAAGAACATAGGTGGTTTTGATGCCAGGGGAGGCATGATCGGACCTGGCCACAGTGAGTGAAATCAGCTAGCAGCACAAATTATGTATAGAGAAGGACATTAGGAAACTCTGGCATAGTCTAGAATTTAAGGGAGTCTGACTTTTTGGATTCTCTGGGCCACACTGGATAAGAATGACTTGTTTTGGAGCACACATTAAATTCAAGTTTTTCAACTTACGGACCGTAGGTTTTGGGTAGACACACAAACACACACACACACACACACACACACACACACACACACACACACACATTTAATTTTTGTGATTTTGTGATTTTTTGACATGATGTTAATGTTGCATCTACAAAATTCATGCTTGAGACTCATAAAATAGAGTAATCAGAAAAACGAAAAATAATCTCATGAGGTTTCAGGTAAGTATATGATTTATGTTGTGTTGTGATTATTTTATATTTAGTAAAATCAGCCTTGGAATATCTGAGGACATGAGCTGCACCCATAGCCTTTTTTGGGCTGCACAAAGCCCTTAAGACCTGAGCTGGACACCATGGTATACCAGCATCTTAAAAATAGGGTTTCTGGACTTGCTGCATTAGTGTCTCCTAATAACCTGCCAGAAATGCACTCACAGATACTATTCCAGCTGTGGAGCCTTGCATGCGCTGGGCCAACAAACTGCATAGTTCAGACTCAGGCTGGAGTCTAAGACAGAAGAGCTGCTAGGGGAGCATGGAGCTGGGAGGCAGAAAACAGCCAGGTCACATGCTGCTGGCAAAGCTGTATCCAGGCAGGATGCTGCTCTGGAGCATGGGGGTTCTACAGGATAGAAGGATGTAAGCAGCCTTTTCTCCCGCTGCTTAGGCCAGCTCTGCCATCACTAGATTTCAGATGCACATGTAGTACACTGTTGCTCATGAAGAAATGCTAACCATGCACCATGCAGTGCCTTAAATTAGGACTGCAGCTAATTTAAAGCATCTCAGCTAATTTAAAGTTGCTAAAAATAAATGTCACTTGATAAATCTCTGCCATGACAGAGCCCCATTTATTTGATGGGTGACACGCAATTTGAAGAGGAGGTACAGACTGTGGATGGACCAGGCACACGTGTCCAAGAGAAGCCTCTGCTGGCGGAGGATGGCCCTCCCATAAACCTTGGCCACTCCCACCTCAAGTGACCACTTTCTTCTGAGGCAGGATGTAACCTCACCAGTAAGAGGTACACGGATGATACATTGCTGTCAGCAGACTTTACGTATGTACGCTCCATAAAAATCTCACAAAGTAGATGCTAGTTTATGTATTTATTATTACCTTCTACAATTCATCCTGACCATGGCCTCCCCTCTCTCCACCCTGCCACCACCTTCCCCTCACTCAGATCCACTGCTCCTCTGTTTCCCCTCAGAAAAGAGCAGGCCTCCTAGCAATATCACTGAACATGGCCTAACAAAATGAATAAGATCAGGCACAAACCCTCATATCAAGGCAACCCAGCAGGAGGAAAAGGGTCCCATGAGCAGGCAAGAGAATCAGAGACACCCTGACTTGCATTGTTAGGAGTCCAACAAAAACCTCAAGCTAAAGAATAAGAGCATGAGCCTGATACAGACTCATTACAGAATGGATGTAATATTCCTACTTTACAGAAGGGGAACCAAGACACATGAAGACAAACCAATGCACTGTAGAGCCAGGATAGAAAAATATGCATATATACCTACATATTCACATATGTACATATGCATGCATACAAAGCTAGATTCCACACATGAGAGAAAAGATGCCATGTTAGACGTGAGGGAAATGTGTTCAGTAAAGTCTACCACCTTGCAAAAGTCTCTCAGCTTAATTAAAACTCTCTCAGAACCTAGAACTTTTTAGGTTCAAAACTAGGCACTTCCCCCTCATCTTCTCAACTCTACTCATTTCTGTTTCCTTATAGAGAGAATCTCTTACTTTATGCTGTAAAAGAGGCTTAAAGGGGGGAATGTAGGAGGGTGGGCAGAGCCTTGTGCCAGCAGGGAATATGGGTGTTGCTTAAGATCTGAATTCAATCTTCGGTGAGGCACTGAGATGAAGTCCCAGAAGGTGGCGACTTCTGGGAGAGTCAGTCGCCTGTTTGGATGTAGTTGCCCAGTCTTGCTTGCCAAACAAATCAGTTTGTTGCTTGACCATCCTGGCCTCTTGTAACTCGTGACACAGAGTGTTTGTGGAATGCAAAGTAGCAAGGAAGCCGGAGGCGACGGCAGCCCAATTCTGTCCCTTCATGGAGCCATGACCTGTGCTGGCTGCTTGAGTGTTTTTTCGCTTGGCCAGACAATGAATTGAGCAAGGACAAACGTGAGGACAGTCTCGTGGCCGCTTCCCCAGACCTGAAGGCAAGTCTTTTCAGAGCTGGAGAGCCTTTTAGGGGTCACTGGGCTCAACTCTCTCGTTTTCATTTTCCAGATGAAGGACCTGACAGTTCATTTTCCACAGGCCTCCCAATAAGCCTCTTTGTTGGCAGGCATGCTTTGTGTCAAGTGCCTTCCCTGCTCTCCTGTTTGCTACATTGCAGCACAGTCAATAGATGGAATGTCCTGTGCACACGGCTCAGGAAGCCATGCTACTGCGGCTTCTTTCCAGTGGTATATGATGATCTGGGTGGTTTGGGATAGGGTGATTGGTTAAATCAAGGAATAGTTGGATTATCTCTGCCTCTTAAGGCCTCTTGACCTTAGGCAAGTCATAATCTCAAAGCTTTATGTAAAACAGAATAGCAGTGATTCCCTAACCCATAGGCCTGACGTAAGTAATACAGACTTGAAGAGTGGGGCAGCAGCTGATCACAGAGCCTTGATGCTATCGGCCACTTCTTTCATAATCACCGGGGCCTCTTCATCTCAGAGGCCTTACCATCTAATTCCAGGGGAAGCTGGCCTCCTGCTCTATCCCTATCTCACCTACCTAGATCCAGGATTGTCTCTCACTGCTCCAGCGGGGGGAGTTCCATTACAGGCTGCCTAGGCCAATGAGACCTGTCTTCTTCTAGTTTAGACTGTGCTCCATGGTGCCTCAATGAATAACTAGCCACACCTTACCTGATATTTCAAGCTTGGCTCAGGATTACTGCTACCATAAAATCCTGTGTTGATGGAAGTTACCCCTTCCCTCATCAGAAACAGTTAAACACAGGAGTTAGAGGGCATGATTTGCCTCATTTTCCTTCTGAAATAACCTAGAGAAGTAGAAGGCAAGTCTTTGCTTGAGGGGAGACATCTAGTGAGAGGCCGAGGCCAGGCTCCATCCTCCTGACCCCCTGGCTCTGAGTCTTTAAATGAATATATGGGAGAAAAACACACCACATTGAGCTAGGACACTCTGATGGCTGGAATTCCAGATGAATTCTGGGCACTCTGGATAGGAAGGAAGGAGACATACTGGCCAGGAAGGTGGCACTTTGGCCAAGCTTTATTTTTCTTTGGAATCCAGAGAAAAGTTTTTCATAGTCTGAGTTTGCCTCGAATAGTGTCCCGTCCCAAGGCATGCTAGGCCAGGTACTCAAATGGAATGTTGGAGCCCTCCTGCCATTGGCCTGCTGCCTGGTTCCTTTTCCCACCCACATTCCCTCCCATGGCAAATGTGTTTGCTAATCACACAACTTTCTGGGGAAAAAAACCAAACATCATTCCTTGTCCATAATCTTTCTGACTTTGTACACCATCACACTATTTGTTGTTTGTTTCATTTTTTTGAGATGGGTTTCTCTGTGTGGCCCTGTCTGTCTTGGAACTCACTCTGTAGATCAGGCTGGCCCCAGACTCAGAAATCTCCCTGCCTCCTCCCCCCAAGTGCTGGGATTAAAGGCATACACCACTATGCCTAACTCATTGTCATATTTTTGATCATTACCAACATTGTCATCTTAACCATCATCTTTATCATCATCATCATTTCCATCACCACTATCAACATATTCATCACCATCAAGTTCATTACCAACACCTCGATCATCTCCATCATCACATCATCATCATCTTAATCATCTCCATCACCATTATCTCCATTACCATCATCACATACTCGCCATCATCTTGATCATCTCCATCACCATCCTCACATCATCTTCCCCATCATCTCCACATCTGTCACCATCCTCACATCATCTTCCCCATCACCTTCACCACCATCATCATGGCCATGATCATTTATATCAGCATCATTATTTAAATCTTTGTTACTATCCTCATGATCACAATCATTTATGCCACCACTGCCATCTTCATGATTATCATGGTTGTTGTCATTACTACAATCATCCATTACCACCACTGTCATTATCATTACTGTTATCATCATCTTCATCACTATTATAGTCATCAGAGTCACTGAGAACTTATTCTCTGACCTTCAGAATGCAAAGAACACAGTATTCTTGATTTTTTTCTTTGAAGAACTTATCAAGCTTTAATGACTAATTTTTAAAAGAGTATGTATGTATGTATGTATGTATGTATGTATGTATATATGTATGTATTTATTATGTATACAATGTTCTGCCTGCATGTATGCTGGCACGGCACAAGAGAGCACCACATTTCATTATAGATGGCTGTGAGCCACCATGTGGGTGCTTGGAACTGAACTCGGGACCTCTGGAAGAGCAGCAAGTGCTCTTGACCTCTAAGCCATCTCTTCAGCCTGACCAATTTTTTAAAGCTGTCCATGGAATACCTGTTTCTTTCTGAAAAATTCCAGAAGGGTAGGTTCTGTAGTTGCTGAATCTATGACTAAAGTAATCGCCTCCACAAAACCTCACTGCGCACATATCTTGGAGTACAGTCATATTTGAATGAGTTCTCATAACACTCTAAATAAGCAGACACAGTGACTAATCCGAGTTTACAGATAGCCCCAAGGCTTACAGAGTGTGAACTAGGGGCTTCAGTAAATTGAACTGAATCAGAACTGGGATCAGAACTCTGTGCCATACCCCATATTTCCAATACCGACACACCTCCACTTCTAGTTGCAGAACAAACCTTTTTTCCCCTTTCTCTCTCAGTCACTTCATGCCTTTTGGGAAAGGAAAATTTCCTAGGGGCTTCAGCAGCAGACTATGTGCCAGTTGTAATCAGCGGTTGTGTTAGCCTGCTCCACCACCATGAGAACCAGCAGAAAAGGCTGACTTGAGGCCTCATTGTGCAGCTCTGCTAATGAAGGGATCCTTTTAATTACACACAGTGCAAAGCCGCAACACAAACCAGTTTAGTGTTTAAACACAGTTCCATGTCAAAGTATGGGCTGCGTAAATGCAGGGGAAGTGGGGACACTCATATGTAGATGGCACTCTTTGCTAAGGCTGCTTTCTTTTTTGGCATCCAATGTCACCCAAACCAGTTCACTGTAGAGGTTCTACATCTCTTGACTGTGGTGTAACTATTCTAAAGCAAGGACATCCTGTTCCTGTATATGCATCTGGTCCCTGTCCAGTGGACCAGCAACCTCAATATGTGCTAAGTATCAGTTTGTGGCTGCCAGATCCACACCTCATACCCAGGGAGGTATACAGGCACCTGGGTCTGGGAGGCTGATGCCCTGTGTACCTTTCATCCTCAGTGAGATTCCTGTCTGTCCTTCACAGCTCCTCTTAGAGACCAGACAATCTCTTTTCTCCCTTCAGCTCAGAAGTCCATTTCCTGCATTTCTCATGGTACTTCCTGGTAGAGTGTATCGTTTCCTGAACTTTCAACATGGCCATTTCTCCTGTTGGAAAGGAATTGATTTGTGTTCCCCTCCTCTCTTTCCATTTCACACGTGTGAGGAAGACCTGCTAGCAAATGACTGCATACGCAGTGTGTTCCTGAACGCTTATGACTGGAAGAATCGGGCCTGTAATGAGAGTAACTTCATCCTGGAGCCATCTTTTACTAAATGCATGGCTATTAGGACATTAAGAGATCGTGTCATTGCTCAGCTTCAGTTTCCCTTTGGTGAAATGGAAATAGACAGTACGGTCTGACTCCCAGAGCTGGGGAGGGGCTCAATGTGAGCACAGAAACAATGGGCCTACATCTTGGCTGAATCATGGTGCATGGAAAGCTGCTGTCACTCATAGGACGTGTGTGTGTGTGTGTGTGTGTGTGTGTGTGTGTGTGAGTGTGAGTGAAAGACAGACAGGCAGAGTCTTGTTATGTAGATAGCCTTGAGATAGCCTCAAACTCAAGATCCTCCTGCCTCAACCTCCAAGTGCTATCATATTCCGCTGGGTACATACTTATCAAATATCCACTACAGTGAGGGTCAGAAGATCAGTTCAAGACCACCTTCTCCGAGAGCTGATGTACTCCTACACTCTAGTCTCTTGTTCCTTGAAGAACTCTGGCCCTAGTGAAATTCCATATCTTCTTGTGTTGTTTTGTTTTTAATCGCTAATAAGTTAGGCATGCATATTAGCCATCAGGTCCAGAAAAAAGTCTGACTTTTCTTTATGTGATTTTGAATTCCCCTAACAGAGTTGTTGTCAAAGTCCATTAAAGTATTTAATTTGTCTTGTCACTGCTCAATTCCCTGAGCACACATCCAGACAGTGTGCAGCGGTGTTTCTCACAGAAACACTAAATGCTTACTTATGGCCGTACATTTTTTAGATGGTTGGTATCTCCCCAGTGGAGCTAGAGTCTCTGGAGAGACCACACTGAATTCCAGCACAGGGTTAAGTTGAGGTTTTGGTGGAGGGGAAGAGTTGGGGCATTGTGGAAATCAAGCAGGCTTGCCTGCCATTTCCCAGCTGAGTGACCTCAGGAAAGAGACTTAACCTCTCTGGGCATCAGCTTCCTCATCTGTAAAGTGGTGACAGTGCCAAACCCATGGGGTTTCAACAGTTCTGAATACAATACCAAGTATAGAGAACCCATGAGAATTTCAGACATGTTACTGGTCCTCAATACAAGATGGTTTAAGTCTCAAGAACGTGAAGATACAGAGACCAGGGTCTAGTGGCTGCCATCCTTCCCTACCCCTGCTTCTTCAAGCAACAGATTTGGTAAGACCATAACTTGCCTATTTTCTTTATATGTGGAAGGGGTATATATATTTTGTGTGTGTGTGTGTTTTGCCTGCACGTATGTCTATGTACCAGGTGTATAGTGCCTATAGAAGCCAGAAGAGGGTGTCAGATTCCCTGAGACTACAGTTAGGGGCAGGTGTGAGCCTCCATGTGGGTGCTGGGAATGCAACCCAAGTCCTCTAGAAGAGCAGCCAACACTCTTAACCACTAAACCCTCTCTCCAACCCCCCCCCCCCCCGGCACTTTGTTCTGAGACAAGATCGCTCACTGTCCTGCAGCTTGCAGGTGAGGTGGGACCCACCTATCTCTGGCCCCTGACATAGAAATTTTAAGCACCTATCACTGTACCTGTTTCTGTAAGTGCTGGTGCTTAAACACAGGGCCTCATGCTTGCACAGAGACCACATTACCAACTAAGCACCTCTTAAATAGTAACTCCTGCTAATTCCCATTCATTCAAATAAGTTAATATCTACTAGGCTGGATTCAATGAGTAGCCAAAGGTTTCCATGCCAACAGGAATATGGTGTGGACCTCATTTCCCAAGGTGGGGGAACAAAGTCTTCGCCATTTGATTTTACTCTAACAAGCAGGCACTGAAGTCACAGACTGCCTCTTCCTCAGTTGTCAGGGAAACAACTAGTAACTTACACCCCTCCCCCATCATGCCAAACACACATGCCACATGCAGTAGGGTGGAAAGTGGTGGTCCCAGAACAGGGGCAACTCCTGTCCAGGGAACTTCATGGTATTCATATAAGACCTGTTTTTTGTTTTTTTAACACAAACCAAATCAGCAAAAGTATCATTTGTCAGGAGTTGTTATAGCTTTTAACATGCAGGCAGATTTTTGGGTGGTTCTGGGGAGACCAGGAGCCACCAACAGTGCCATCAGCCATTGCGGGAGAGTGAGCATCAAAGAGGGGCTGGAGGGGCTCTCCTTCTTCCTTCAGCTGTTGAGGAACCATTGCTGATGCTGATGCTGATGCTTGCTGTCCCAGGCTCAGAGCACACTTTCCTTTCTTGACTGAACACAAGCTGAATAGCCCTCTGGAACAGCGGAGAGCAGTATGTCCATTTTGCAGGCAAGATTGATGTTGGTGACAACTGAGTATGAATGCTAGCTACCTTGTTTTCACTTTTCAAGAGTGTTCTCTGCCTCCTCCTTCAGAGAGCACAGCAATCTGCCCAAACGGGTTCGGTTTCCTTCCTCTCTTTCTTTGGCACCCTGTAGTTTTAAAGTCACCTTCCAAGCTCCACACGTGCCAGCCAAGTCCATGCAGAGGTCCCACCTGCGTCTCTGAGAGCCCAGTGTTCCAAGCTGAACATAATTTGTTTCCCAGAACCTGAGTCTTGCTGGTTCTTGTTATTGGCAACTTCATCATCTCAGTGAGCCAAGCCTTAAAGCCCTGAAGCCTAGCTCTGGCTCCCTCCTTGTCCTCACCCTGGTTTCTGGGGAGCTGTTTAGGAGCTGCTTTACCCTCTTCCATTTGGAGGAGGCCCTGATTCTGGAGTGTCCCAGGGATTAAAAAGCACCAAGTGAGGTGGCCAGCGGTGAAGGCCAGGATGACTGGGCTCTGCCTGAGTGCATCCTTGCACCCAAAGTACACTGATGACCCTTGGAAGTTCTCCATCTCCTTCCTAAAATTTTCACCTTCCAGATGAGATACTGCCTAAAAGATCAGGATGACACAATTTGCCCAAAGCCATTCAGAGTAGAACAGATGAGTGCATCTCTCTCTCTCTCTTTTCCTTTCTCTCCCTCCCTCCCTTCCTCCCTCCCTCCCCTCCTCTTTCCCTCCCTCCCTCCCTTATTTGATTTATTTGAGGCAGGATCTCCTACTACATACCCTAGGCTGCGCTTGAACTTGCAATCCCTTGCCTCATGTGTGCTGGGATTACACATGTGTACCATTACTCTGACTTCGGTATGTGTGGTTGGCCTCTTTTCTCCTGTTATATGTTGGCACCGGGACGCTAGAGCTTGCCCTGTGTATCTGCTGAGGTGAGCAATTAGTCAAGTAGAGCTTCATAGAGAGTGTTAGTTCAGAGCCAGCCAGCCTGGGTTCCACTCCATACTGCAGGATGCTTCCTTTCCTCCTCTTTGGGAAATCTCACACATGTAGATGTCATTGGATTAAATCCACCCCCCCCCATTCCTCCTATGGCTATGTTCTCTGAATTTCATTCATATGGTCCTTTATAAACCCTCTGAGTACACTTAGTGCTGTACCTGCACATGTGCAGGGCCATCTACCAAAGCACATCCCTGAAGAAACCTGACTCTCCTCCATTAGTTTCCAATGGCTTCTCTGTCCACCTCCCATTGATGCTGAGATTTCATCTGGCTTGATGTTGGGTAGGTTTTGCAGGAGCTGTCACAGCCACCCTGAATCCATATGTGCAACTTCCCTGCTGTGGCTCCTCTACAGCCATCTACTACTTCTAGCTCTTACAGTCCTCCTGGCCTACTTCACCATAATGTTGCAGCTTTGGGAGAAGGGGGTGTGATTAGATATATAGTCATTTAGGGCTAAATAACCCACAGTGGCATTGAGCACTTGTAGAGAGAGCATTTCTTGGTGTATGATCTTCACAGGACAACCTTGAAGAAACTACTACTTATGGGCAAGAGGACTCTAGTAGACTGAACTATACCCCAGCGTCTACACATGCCCAGGTCCTAATCCCTACGCCTATTGCTGTCTGAACCCTTACCAGGACAGTCTTTGCAGACAGACTCAAGTTAAAAGTTTTGAGATCATCTGGATTTAGAGAGGAGTATCCAAATTGACATGCACAGAGGGAAGGGTTACATGAGCCTGTACAGCAACAGGGATTAAGTGATGGCATTACCAAGGAACAAGCCAGAGACACCCAAAAGCTGCCTCTCTACCATATCAGAAAAGCTGTGGCCCTGTGATTTGCACACAGGGTCCAGAACCACAGGGGATCCATTTTGTGGCTTTGTGGCCCCATCTGTCGGTGACCAGTTGAGGCAGTGTTAATAAATGAGAAATGAATAGCAGACCTGGGCATTCTTCTCTCTGGAATGGATGGTCACAGAGGGTTATTCTGCAATAATGTAGAAGCAGCTCCGATAGGACATGGTACACAATGAGCCTGCATGAAAGTCAGGTGCACAGAACTATTCAAGAACACTCCTAGGTGATACAATGGAAATGTCTTCCCTAGGCACACCTGGCTGGCTGCTGCTGTCTCCATTCTCGGGCTGACAAACTGTTTAACTTCAGGTGCTGAGCACCAGAGAGAGGACCATCCCTGTGAGCCTAGCTGCCAGGATAAGCGGATAGTCCAGAGACATTTGTGTCCTTGCAAGGCTGGTGAATAAGTGCTGGCTCATCTCCAGCCTGAGATGATGAGCCTGTCACAGTGGGTTTCACAGAACATCTGTTGCAGAACAAGCTGGTTGTCTAAGGCTGGCTCTCGCAGTAACAGTATGTTTTTCCTATACATAGCTGTGACATATTTCCCGAAGCCCAATGTTTCTGAGTGTGACCCACTTCTTAAACGGCAGGAGACCATCAAAATCTTCACAAGCATTGGTGACATATGGACAGCCTAGGGAATTTCCTTTGTTGTCACAGACCTGGGACAACATGACTGGAGGTTACCAGGACACTGCTGGGGAAGACTACTCCCCAAGACAAAACAAAGAGGCTTTGAGCACAGTCTCCAGCTTAATATCCTGTTGTTCTTATGCAAACAAGGACTTATCTCTGGAGATGGAACTGACCTGTCCAAGGTGGCTTGGCCTATAGGCCTCAGGGCTCAAGGGGGCACCTAGATTCCCAGAGCTTAAGTTTGCTGTGACATTATCCTCAAGTCTTCCTTGGCTCACAGTCTCTTTGCAGACAGCAGCTGGTTTGGGGTCATCTCTGGCCCTGAGGCAGCAGTAGGGGCTCAGTCTAGAGCAGTAGTTTAGTATACGTTACTTAGGCCTAATGTGAACCTGTCTCTCTCTCTCTCTCTCTCTCTCTCTCTCTCTCTCTCTCTCTCTCTCTCTCTCTCTCTCTCTACACACACACACACACACACACACACACACACACACACACACACACACCCCTCAGACATGGATACATCCCTGAAGAGAGATAATTTCAGAACTCTGCTGACCAGCTGTGAGCAGGAACTTTCCCTGCCTGTGACATGATATGGAAACAGATTATACAGGCGGCAGAGATGCCATGCCATGTGGCCATGCTATTTTCTTCCTGGGTGTCTGCGACTCTGTGCTTACACAATGAGAGCTGCTGCTGAGGCCATGGCCTACAGACCCTTCCCCTGAGGGGCTTTGTATACAGGCCTACCAAATCTTACCCTCATGGATTACCAGCCCCTCTCTATAGGTGGGAACCAAGGTTGGGGAAGCTAAAGGGTTTGCCCAAGGTCACACAGCTCATTTGTGCTGGGGCAGGAGTCATTTTCAGTCTGGAGGGTTCTTTGTCAGCCCAGCTATGCTGGCATGGGAACAGCAATGGTAATTGACAAATATCCAGGGTTTATCCTGTGCAGGGCATGGAAGTGTGCGTGTCCATGGCTCTACAGGCAAGGATAAACAGGCTAAGAGATGCAAAGTTTGCAGGTGACCCATACCCAGCTAGAGAGAGTCGGAGCCCAAAGTCCCTTGACAAAGCATGTGTGAGAAGCTTTGGGCTGGGTGCTCTGAATGCCTGACTTGGAGAAAACTGTTTAGAAAACATTTTAGGGCTGGTGAGGCAGCTCAGCAGGTGCTTGCCACCAAGCCTGACAACCTGGGAGTTTTATTCCCAGGATCCGACCCATGGGAGGAAAGAACCAATTCACACAAGTAGTCTCTCTCATTCCACACATAATGCACACCCCACAACAAACAAAAATTTAATTTGCAACTTTTTGTTTTAAAAAAAGGGGTCTTTTTTGTTTGTTTGTTTTTGACTTGGTAAATGAAGGCCTGGGAGTATAGCTTGGCAACATGATGCTTCAGAATCAACCAGTAAATTAATATTTGGTAAACTACATATGACATAACTCTTTAGTGATGTCCTGGCCATTCTTTGCTTGTAGCCATCATCGCCACCCATCACTGCCGCCCATCCCCAAAGCTTTTCCTTCTTCCAAATGCAGACTTTGCACCTCTAAGACACAACTCCTTGCTTCCCCTCCAGGCAGACCTCCCCCCTTCTTGGAACTTGACCTACACAGATGATTCAGGATTTTCTGTACTTGCTTAGTGCAGTGCTTCAGGGTTGTCTGTGTGCAGCCATTAGAATTTCCTTCCGTTTGCCAGGGTAATGGGGGCTGCATCGGCTCATCCCTTTATCTGTCTGTTGTAAATAGCATGTTTGGGAAAATGTGTGTACTTGGCCAAGTCACTGGTAAGCTGGTCACCTACTTTCCCAAACTCGAGCCTCCAGTCTGGCAGGAAGCGGGGTGGGGCGGAAGGCACCTCTACTTGCCTGATGGCTGGACACCAGAGAAAATGACTCTTCCTTTTCTCATGGATTCCATGAAATGATGCCATCATTTGCCACCACTGAGAGATACCTGGATTCTTACAACCTCTTCACCAGTCTTGTCCCCTCCCAGCACATACTTTTGATAAACATATATCACTGCTATGTCATATGGCTGCTTTAAATGCAGTACTCATTTACTCCAAATCCTATCAGAAGTATCATGTCCCTTCCAACTCACCCTCCCTACATTACAGACAAAAGCCACAGCCCACCATGGCACCTCTGGCTTTACCCCACCATTCAATCACACCGCCATTCTTTTATAAATCTGCCCAAATGAGTCTTTAAACGAATTCTCCTGAACACTCCGCTGGCATCCTTGGGCACGCAGGACCCTCTCCACGCTCCATTCCCAATACTGTGTTCTCATTCCTTGGGATTCACGGGGATGTGGTCTAGAATCAGCTGTGTCCTCAATCCTAAAATGACCAAGGCCTTTGTGGAAACTGTCATAAAATTTAGATGGAATGTGCTCTCGACCTCCTGAATATATGATGTCATCTCCAGATCCCTTATAATCCTGAGGTGAGAAAGATGTCTGTCCAGATGCAACATTGAATGTGTGATTGGTTATACTCACAGATACCAAACCTAGGAATATGAGACTGACCACATCAGTTCTATGCATCATTTTCTCTGATCCATCTCTTTCACCTCCACACCTCTGTGTTCTACAGAGGACATAGCTCCCAAGGCAGGGGTTGATGATGCCTGTGTTGACCTGCTCCTCAGATTTCATACATAGGAACACTCAGTAAGTCCCTGTGCAGAATGTGCTGTGTGTGGGAGACGAGTCCTCCCACATTCCTATTTACACTCCAGCCATACTGCCCTGCTTGCTATATCTTCCTGTTCCCCACCAGGCCTGGGCCTTTGCACACACTGTAGCTTCTGCCTGGAATGTCTTTTCTCTTACCACATCCAATCACATTGACACTTCAGCGGCTCTTTTTGCTAGGCTCTCACAACACCCTATTTTAGCCCATTTCTGAGCTTTACACACCCCATTGTGGCTGTCCCTTTACTTGTCTTGATCAGTTTTTCAGTAACTAGTTCTATAGGGACAGGATATTGGTGGCTCTCAGATCCTCAGGGCCAGTAGTAGGCTCATTATGGATGCACCAAAATTTCTACTAAAAGGAAAACGAGCTGACCTTGCAAATCCCAGCTATTCCCTCCTGGAACAAACAACACCAGGACAATTACACTGGACCAGACAAACGTGCGCCAAACACAGCATGTACTGCCATGCATCATGCAGGGCAGGCAATCTACACCTGAAGGTCTGGGTATGATAGTGACTCCCTTAGGCTCATGTGTTTGAACATTTGATCCCCAGTTAGTGGAACTGTTTGGAAAGGATCAGGAGGTGTGGCTTTGTAGGAATAGGTGTGGTCATGTTAGAGGTGTGTCACTGGGAGTTGGCTTTGAGATTTCAAAAGCCCATAGCAGACTCAGTCTTGTTCTTTCTCTGATCCTTGTGGATAGGATGTAAGTAAGCTCAGCTCCAGCACCATGCCTAGCTGCCTGCTGCTGTGCTCCTCAGCATGATGAACATGGATTAACCCTCTGAAACTGTAGGCAAGCCCCAATTAAATGCTTTCTTTTATAAGTCATCTTGGTCATGGTGTCTCTTCACAGCAATAGAACAATAAGTAAGCTACTAAGTTAGCACTCAGGTGTGAGGGGTCAGGTGGGGAATCTTGGGGTCATGGAATGCATGGAAAACCTGCTTCCTTTCCTTCAGAAGTCATCCAGTCTTGCTATCATTTGTCTTCTCTGGGGGTTGGGCTCATCAGTGTCAGCCCCAGAAATGGCTGTCCTTTCCTGTCTCATCTATCACATTTTGGCAGAATGCCCTTGGAGCACGGAAAACATCCAAGTCTGCTCTCTTCCCAGAATGCAATCTGCTTATAATCATCCCGTCATGAAGCTGAGACTCTCTGAAGACCCTGGGAAGCAGCTGTGCCCATCTTTTGTTTTGTAAACCTGAAAACACAGGTTCAGACTTGTCCACATCACATATCTTGTCAGACACTTTACTCCTTTTCCCTTAATGCAGAATAGCTCTTTTCTCTAGTTGAGCCTGTGGGGACCTAGAGGAATCTAGAGTTTTAGTCTATATCTCATCCCGGCCAAAGGAATCTCTGAAGAGAAACCCATTTGTAGCTGGCACTCTTTCCAGCCAGCAGCAGCCAGGTTTCAAATGTTAGCGTCTATGGGGTGCCTTCTCTGCTTCCCTACCCCCTCTTTCTCACTGTCCTCTAGAAAAATGGTCTGCCATCAGCAAAGGGGTGACAATGGTCCTGATTGTTTCTGCCACTCTCTGCAGAGGAGGAGCCCTCTGCCTGCCTAGGGGTGCTGCTCCTCTGTGTGGGCACAGGAGCTCTGTCTGTGGACTTGTGTGGATGGAGGGAAGGAGACAAAACAGGGAGAAGCTGAACTGGGAGCTGGGGCTTCAGGAGACTTAGGAAGGCAGGTGACGAGGAGCCTGGTTGGAAAGGGACCCCGGTCCTTGTCTCTTGGCAAGGGAGCCATGAGTCATCTATAACTTCCAACCAATGAATGTACAAGTTCATTCCCAGAGGAAATCATTACTCCTAATTATTATTATTAGGCATAATGACTAATTAGTAAAAATAGCTTCCATTTACCCAGTGCCAACTTATGGCTGCTTCTTAATGTGTATTCCCCTATTTTACTCTTTCAGGCTTAGTCTCTGTTTTCCTAATTATAAAGTCAATATGTGCTCAAGGAAAAAAATATTAAAAGATCCCAGAAAGCAGAAACAAAGGGGGCAAAATGTTCACCATTTGTTGCACAGTGAAACATCAGAGGCATTGTGAGCATGCTGCTTGCTTTCCAGCCTTCCTCACATGTATGTGTGTTGGGGGGGGGGGGAAAGGGAGAGAGAGAGAAAAACAGATTCAGCGTAGCTGACAGAGAAGCTGAGGATCTGCAGCCACACCGTGGGAAACGGGTGAACAGGGGCTCCCACACTGTCAGTGTTCACACTCCAGCCCACAGCAAGGATGAACTGGGGATTTGTCTGGAGGTACCATCGTGATACATAGCCCAGGCTAGCCTCCCAAGGGCTAGGATTAAAGGTATTGTGCCACCACCCCTGGCTTATGTGAGGATGGTTTTCATTGCATCTTGCTGTCTTGTTCGGGTCCAGTCCCCTGCTCCACACCCTGCTAGGAGAGAGTCAGTGCTAGGAGTCTAGCATCCCGACTGTGTCACTAGACTAGTCAGTACCTGGCTATGGAAAGCGAGGAGCCTTTAACCTTCGATGAAGACATTCTGTCAGAAACTGGAGGGATTCTGGGTTCTCTGTCCGTGCAGATATCTGGAAAGCTGAAATCAGAAAGCATAAGGAGCTATTTTTTTTTTTTTTTTTTTTTTTGCAAGCTGCTTTGCCTGAGACAGAAGTAAGTTCTACAGAGATGTCATCCATGGCAGTGAGGGATGGAAGGTGAGGAATGGAGAGCAGTTTGCAGGCCCAGAGGGCCTAGGGTGGGCGAGCACAGGAAGGACAGAGTCCACTTCCTGCCAAATGTTTGAACAGAACCAAAGGTACTTAGTGTCCTTATGTTGACACAGACAGAGGAGTAGGCGACACAGCTTATGTGGCAAGCATTGGGCACGGGGGACATAAAATAAGAATCCCAGTGTCCCCTCCAAACAGGAGCTTACAGTGGGGCAGAAAGGGTCTCAACGGAGCAGTGACTGAGGGAGCAGAGGATAAACAAAATCTCACACACCAAAAAAAGCTCTATACCCCATGTGAGGACACACGGCTGGGGAGGGACCAACGCCAGGAACCAAGTGTTTAAAGGCTCCGTTTTGAACTGAAGTCCGGTGTTCATGGAAACACAATTATAAAGGCAAAGAAAGGAATCAAGCCTCTTCTCCTCGGCTCCCACGTCTCAAGATCAGCAGCGAACTGGCCTACTTGACCCTGACAGCTTTAGGTTCTTTCTAACAGGAAAGGCTTTAGGAAGAAGGCTGTTGGGATAGATTTTGTTCCCCCAAAGCTCACTGTGCGTTTGTGTACGAGCCTAGGGGCACATGTACTTGTGTATGCAAACATATGTGCAAGCCTATGTGCTTGTGCACGAACACATTTGTGTGTGTGCATGTTTATATGTGTATTTGTGTGTGCACGGTTTACGTACGTGGATATGTGCATGTTTGTTTGAATAGGCTGTCATCACCTAAAAGTTTCAGTTACCTCTAAGTGGATAAACCAAGGGTTGTTGGATTCTTCCCCTGAGACCTATGGGAGAAAGAGGCTGTTGGGAAAGCAGAGACTGCTGGGATACAGAGCATGCAAGGAGCACATGCAGGGAGCACTGCTACGCTAGACTTGCATCACCTGTAGGACCCATGTGACTCTTTCCCTCTGAGGGGGGCTCCACAGCCCATCCTGCCCTCTACCCAGGCACCTCCACTGTTTTCCCCCTCATTTCCACTTCCCAGACCCTCTGCCCAACTCACATGTGGGCCCAGTGTGGAGACCTGCAGATAGATCCCTGGCCACTAGTGAGGGGCCTGGCTGACAGGCCCCTGCAGGGATGGGAGGGTGCTGAGGGCAGTGGTTGACTCAAGTCAGAAGGACAGCATGCACAAAGGCTCAGAGCAGTAGCTCTGGGTCTCAGAGCATCTTAGAGGGTACAGGGCACTTCTTCGACCCCTAAGGAAAGGAGTTTTCAAAGCAAATGTCAACTCAGTGCCCACTCAGCAGCTTTGATTCAGGCCATATTAACTGAATGTAGCCTGGCAAGCTAGAAGTTGATGTGTAGAGCCTGGATATCAAGGAATGCTGACAGAAATGCCCGGCCACTGCTCACAGACTGTGTGCTTAGGACAGCTTTCCCTACTTCGCTTTTAGCCTAACCATCCTGCCACACAATCCTTAGTCAAGTATTCATGGCATCTGTGTCCTTTGTAGGGTCAGCATGGCAGGATGACTCGACTCAGCCCTTTGTGGGACAAGGACATATCACTGCAGGGAAGTGGAAACAGGGTGAGATGTATGTCCAGCTGCTGGTCTAGCAGGACTCACACCTGCCTGGTATTCTCAGAGAAGACTGTTGTCACTGAGCCTCTTGCTCCACAGTCCCTCTGTCAGAGGATGCGCTGTGTGTAAGAGCTGCTGCCATCACATCACCCTCTCTCTCTGATGCCATCTCTACCAGCCATCTTAGGCTTCCCTGGCACAATCCCTAGGCCTCTGAGCTTGCCTGTTTCTTTGCCTGTCTTTCCTCCCTAGTCTGGCTTCTTCGTTCTTTGTCCCTTCTTCAGGACGCTTTGCCAGACAATCCCTGGCACAAACCGTGTTCTCCTAACTTGCTCTATATTTTGATTATTTTTCCTCTGTTTCCTCCCTCTTCATAGTCATGGCTACTAGAACTTACATGGCATTTGGGGCTTTGCATTTTGTTCATTGACATTGTCCCAGCAGCTTTCAGGTAAGGCACACCCCAGATACTCAGTACCTTTTGGGTGAATAAAGAAAGAAATGTGGATTTCAAACATCACTACAGCTTTTGTATTGGATCTTGTTTTGGTCCATAGATGACCTGTTGAGAGAGACAATATTCCCTCATTTTATGGGGAGAGAAACAAGACAATGGGTATTTCAAAAGGCCCACGTCTGTGCACGTAGCACACAAGGGAGCTGAATCCAGGCTAGCCTGTGCTTATTAAGATCTTGTGGTCACAGATAGCACCTCCCATACACTAACAGCCAGTGGTCCTGGGATCAGCTGTAACCAGGGTTTCCTGCCCTTAGCTATTGCTGAGTTTCCAAGAGCATTAAGATGAGTTCATTGGGAATAGAGTCCTGTGCCTCTGTATTTCACATGTCTGAACATTTGAAGCTATCGCGGCTGGATTCTGCTGTCAGGGTTGACACTACCTGGCTGTCTAATTCTCACTTTGCAGCCATCATTGTCCTATGTCTGATCCCTCTTAGGCTCTTCTGTCCTTGGCATTTCGGTTCCTTGCTGTTTCTGACCTTTCTAACTGTGGATATTTAATTAGTTAATTATTTTGGGACAAGGTCTCACATGTAGCCCAAGCTCAATTTGAACTTGGTCTAAGTAGTTAGACCAAGCTGGCCCCGGCCTCACAGCAATCCTCCTGACTCAGGCTGAGTCACTATACCCAGTTCCTTTTATTTATATTCCTTGGGATTCGGTGGGTTTTCTGATCATTTTGCCGTTTATTTTAAGTTTTACTGGAAACATTCCCATCCTTAATTTCTCTGAAGATCAGCTCTCTTCAGTCTCCCTTCTGCCTTTTTCTGGAGCTCCTGCTGAAGGTACTTGACTTTTCCATTCACTAATTTTTATGAGATCCTTAGTAACCTCTTCAACATGCCCGTCAGTTCTTCACTTCTCCTCACCTGGGCTAACAGGCTAATTTGTCTGCCCCCCCTGAATTTCTGCTTTATTCACACTAGTTTTTATTTTTAAAGGTCTGATTTCTTTTTATAAAATCTGACTTATCTGTGTTTTGTTTCAAACTTGTCAACCTGCTTTATTTCCTTTCCATATTTATTAAAGCATATTTATTCTATGATATGTATGCAATAATCTTAATATTCAGAGCCAGTGTGTGGCTGATTTTCAGTTTTCATTAGGCTGTTCCCCTGAAGGTTGTAAGGACCTCACTTCTGCCTCAGACCTCCCTTTCTCACATCCTCACTGCTGTAGATTGCTTGAGTTCCACATGTAAAGTCGATTTGGTCAGTAGGATACTGGAAATAACCGGTGACTCACAGCAGGTTCAGATGTGACTGTCCTGCTTTTCAAGCCACAGATTATGAGAATTCTAATCCCAAACTATCATGAAGGAGGGTTCATGAATTCTCAAGGATGTGGCCGTCACTCCTTGTGCCAGATAACTGTTCATCCATTGTCTTTCCCAGGTCAGCCACTGGAGCTGTGATCCCTCGGGAGCCCTAACTCCACGTGGGCATCTCTGGTCCAGCTTCTCTACTGTTTGGGTTCTAAGTCTTATCTTCCTTCTCTAAACATCAGGCCATGCTCCAGACCACCAGAGACGTCCCATATCTGTGGTACTGTACCTACTTGTTCAGACCTCTGGGACACTTGCTGTTTTTACATTAAGAAACCATTCAAAACACTATCTGGCACACGCTAGAACTCCATCAAATGTCTAGTTGGTTATATTCTCAGAAACAAAATCTAGTGTACAATTTAACAAGATATTACACTTGTTGATTTTTGCTCTGTATAAAAACAGTCTCTGAAGAAAAATGAAATTATGGATAAACAGATAATATGATATATAAGACATATATATTTCTCATCCTACCACCAAGAAGTAACTAGTTTTGAACCTTGGTGCAGTGACCTCCTTTCTGAGTAAATGTGTCCTCTTGATTTGTGCTTGGGAGGGCTCTTCCTGCTGTGCTGACTCTCTTCCTGGAATTTGCTCCTCTGGTTCACTATGGACCCTAGTGTGAACCCAAAGGCTCGCAGCCATGCTGGTGCTGTTGGGAGCAGGTGGAGCTTTTAAGGGGCAGGCTTTAGTGGGAAGTCTTTAGGCCACTTGACGACCCTCAGAAAAACCTCTGGGACCCTGGCCCTTTTCTCTTTGGTTGAGTGGTCTTGCATGCTATGCACTTCCCACCATGATATACTTCCTTGTTGGGTCAAGTCAATTATGGACTAAGGGTTCCAAGGCTGTAAGGCAAAATAAGTCTCATCTCTTTGTAAATTAATTCCTTGGGCATCTATTACGGTAATAGAATGTTAATACACTTGTGATTCTTTCTAAACAAGACTGCACTTACGTGCTGCTGTGTGTGCAGTGGAGATGGTATTTGGATAAAGGTCTGCCTGACACTGGATCTTTACCTTTCTCATTGTTCTGCACTATGAATTTCTTGCCAAGCTTTAGTAAAATCACTATAGTTAGGAGCCTTGGAGCAAAGTTTTGATTTTCCACACCCCACTCTAGGGTCAGGGTGTCTTTTATTGTATGTTCTGCTTTTGTCTGGGCTGGTTAGCCTAGGCTTTCTTTTTTATTTTTTTTTAATTAATTAATTACAGTGTTTGTTTGTTAATATAGGGTTTCCCTGAATAGCCCTGACTTTCCTGGAACTCACTCTGTAGGCCCCGCTGGGTTCAGACTCACAGAGCTCCACCTGCCTCTGCCTCCGGAGTGCTGGGATTAGAGGCATGCACTGCCATGCCAGCCTAACCTGGAGTTTCTACTGTGTCGTCTGCAGAGGTCATATTGGGATGATGAGGGGTTTGCCTCACTTTCCTTTCTTACTCCTCTTCTTGAAGCATGAGCAAGTCATTAGTTAGTCCTCTATGCACTGAATTTCAGCTTGGCACAGGCTGAGAGTAGACTAGGCTAGGGTGGGCCAGCAGTGGGGTCTCAGCCAAGGCAGCCATTTCCTTTGGATCTCATTGTAAGGCACCACAAATATCGGGCCAGGCTGGAACCTCTGCAGCTCTGACATATAGGGAGCGTGTTCTTAATCCAGGTCAAAGTGGGTCACAAGGAATGCCTGTGGGTTCTGTGTCAGCGCTTAGCTCAGCTGCTTAGAAGGCTCCTCAGTGCTGCCAGGGCCCCAGCACCCTCTCCAGAAGCTCACACAGTAACAGGAGGGCAATGCACCCATGCTGTATGCATCACACCATCACCTTGAAGACACTTAGCCCTGTGAGGATATTCACTTTCCAGCATTCTGTAACAAGCAGGTAGCAGAGCTCAGTCCCCAAGTCTCTTGCTCCTTCCACACCACTGCTTCCCTCCGGGAGTTTAGATGACAGAATTACTCCATGAGATGCCATTGTGGAGATGCTAAATCTTCAGCAGTACCTGTAACTGCCATTTATATCTGAGTTTGAAGATGTCACTAATACACTGCCCCCATTAAAGTAAATAACCCCACTTACACTCATGTAGGCAGCCCTAATTAAATTCAGGGGCACACACAAGGTCATAAACGTAAAGGGAAGAAGAGGGGTTTGGTAGGACAGGAAATAAAGAGAGAATTATTGGAGGAGACTTTGATTGAAGAATTTATATATATGTGAATATATATGTATAAAGTTTATAGTTATATATATACAAAATTTTGAAAGAGTAAATTTAAAAAAAAAGAATGATGTACTTCAAAGGAAACTAAAATAGTACCCACTTAAAATCCAAACTGTTTAAACCCTCACACTGCCACTTATATGCTGTGTGACTATCTATAAGTCACTCAGCTCCTTTGATACTCTGCTCTCCTCCTCAAGCAGGAATAACATCTCTCCTGCATGGTCATTGTGAGGTTTATTTGAGACTGTGTATAAATATTAAGCTGACCTGTGATCCCAGAGACATGTGTAGTTGAGGCAGGAAGATCGAAGATTCAAGGCCTTCGCTGGCTACAGAGTGAGTTTAACTCCAGGTGTTATAACTCAATAAAATCGTATTTTAAAATATGCTTTTAGAGAAATGATTCTCAACCTAAGGGTTGTGACCCCTTTACAAATCTCTCTCTTTCTCTCTAAAAGTATCTGCATTAGGGTTCATAACATTAGCAAAATCAGTTAAGACATGGCAATAAAAGTAATTTTATGGTGTGTGTGGGGGGTCACCATAACATAACAGGAACTGTATTGAAGGGTCACTGCTCTATAAAGGGTTAGGATAGGATTCCAGCTCAGCAGCAGAGGTCTTGTCTAGCATACCTGGGGACCTATGTCCCACAGGACCTGCCTGCAGAGATGAATTGCATGCTACTTTTATTTACTTATTTATTTAAAAGATGTATTTATTATATATAGTGTTCTGCTTTATGTGTCCATACAAGCCAGAAGAGGGTGCCAGGTCTTATTACAGATGGTTGTAAAGCCACCATGTATGTGGTTGCTGGGAACTGAACTCAGGACCTCTAGAAGAGCAGCCAGTGCTCTTAACTGCTCGGCCACCTCCTTCCTCCTGTCCCCCAGCCATGCTATTTTTATACATACCAAATTTATACACTCTTTTCACAAACTGCTTTAGAGCAGTCACTGCAGAAACACACAGTAATCACCCCCTCCACACACACACACACACCTTTGTCTAGGGGCAAACAGTGGCTAGCATGGGTAGTCCCAGGGCTTTCTGGACATGCTGTGTTACATTTTATAAATCCGTCATGAAGAACAGATTTGCTGGCAAGGTGGAGAGGATTAGGTAAGCTTCATACATTCAGAGAAACTCCTGGGCTGTCCTTTCTCCTCTGTGCTTTGAATGGAATGATATCTATGCTGTCATTCTGTAGCTGGGGGCTTGCAGGTTCCCCAGCTGGCTTGGGGACGTCAAGAGCAACATGCTTAAATGTAAACAGCCACTCAGCCTTACACAAGGCTGGAGACCGACCAGGAGGCTACGACCAGGAGGCTACTTTCTCATTCTTGATTCTCTTAGGAAACAGTGTCCAAACTTAGAGAAAACTCCATAGCAGATGGTATTTCACCACCAGTGATTGTCCAGTGGACATTTACAGCTGCTAGGGTGGCTTTTGCACATTGTCATTTGTTTAGTACATGGTCCATCTAGTGTTACACCAGCTACCTCTCATGCAGCCTGGGTCCTGAAGAGGCCTGTAACCTCTACCAATCTACCCAGATGCTTCCAGCCCAGGAAAAGAGCTGTTAGCCTTCTGCCTTAAGCCTGGGATCCTGGCACCTAACAGAGCCCCCCAGCTGCAGCTGCCAACACATGTTCAGGCCAAATACACATCACAGGGCTTGGCCAGTTTCCTCCCTCGGCCTTCTTCCTCCATGTCTGTTTGGAACTGAGTACCCCAAGAAAAGGATACCCTGACTGAGATCTCTACCACCTGACTGGTCCTTGCCTACTCCTTGCTTCCTTCTTCCATACAGATGGCAGACTCAAGTCACTGAAACTTTACACTGACTGACAGCGTGATGCCACAGCGCCTGACTACCAGCATAGACTGAGCCTGGCTTTCTGTGCCTGTCCACCTTCTTTCTTGGGCCCATAGCTATGAATACAGAGGGATCTGTGGATGGAACTCAGATGGTCTTTTACTAGGAAAGACTCTGGCAATCTTCTCTACCATGCTATCTGGAACTTGAGGGTCACAGTCTGCTGGAGTCCTGAGCTGCATTATGGAGCTCTCTGTGGTAGGATTCAGGTGTCAGCTGATAAGGTCGGAAGACACTTATCCAGGGTCCCAGGCTCCTGAAGGGGGAGTGGCCAGCCCCATTGAAGAGGGGCTGCTGGGATCTTGGGGGCCCATTTGTTCCTGCCTTCTTGAGAGACTAGATCAATGTCCATCGCTCGGTCCATCCAGTCGCTCAAGAGTGTTCCTAAGCAGTAACCTGCTATCGTGAGTGTTAATATGTTTTTCGATAAATGTTTATCTTGTATTGGTGTATTTTAAGTGAGATTTACCGCCCTGCACTACTAGCCTGCTTTGTTATTGCTGCTTGTTCATCTGTTTTTGAGACAGGGTTTCTCTGTGTAGACCAGGCTGGCCTGGAACTTGCTTTGTAGACCAGGCTGGCCTGGAACTCGCTCCATAGACCAGGCTGGCCTCAGACTCAGAGATCCACCTGCCTCTGCCTTCTGAGGGCTGTAATCAAAGGTGTGTGCCGCCACCACCCAGCTACTTGTCTCTATTTTTAGCTCCATACTCTATCTTCACACAGATAAACCACAATCTGTAATACATAGCAGCCTTCAGTTTGCCTCACATTTACCATGTTACTGTAAGTACTTAACCATCTTCTTCAAGGACTGTTCTCTCAAGCTATTTGGTATTAAGATGGTTTTACCCTTTCCTACTCAGAAAACTTACTTACCAAACTATTGTCCTCTTATTTTTGGACTATATCTTTAGAACAAATTCCCAGAAGTGAAATTTCCAAGTCAGCAGGTTTTTAAGGCCCTTTTCATACAAATCTGGTTTTATCCAGGACCTTGTACATCCCCAGGGGCTGTACTCATAGACTCCAGTTCAAAGCTCCCACCTACAGTCCTTTGCTTGCCATCAAGTGGCTGACTGCGGTTACAATAAAATAGGGTGACACGATTCGCTATTAATTCAACATTAAGAATTAAGACTATTCTCACACAGAAGCATGTGAGATGGGAAGGCATGAGATTAAGCAATATTTTCAAATGACCCCAATTACTTCCTAATAATAAGAAATAGTCACTGAGATTCGTATCTCCAATTATTTTTTTAAACTCTCCTCAAAGCTGTGAACTTGAAGGTGAGTCAGCAGCCCAAGCAGTCTGATGTGGAGATGGGGACTCCATTTCTGAGTTTCTTGTGTAGAATGTGAACCTGGGACAAGAGCTTCTCAGAATTCCATTTATGCAATACATTTAAAAAGACATCTATATACTCTGTGCCCCTTCCCTGATCTGTGCAGGCAGAATTAATCAGTCTCTATCTCATAGCTCATTGCCAGGACCTCATTTAGCATTTTTTCCAGGTGTTTCTCCAGGATGGAAACTCTGGAAGGTGAAACTCTTAAGATTTCTTCAACAGCACAGCTATCATGTTTAACTGGTAACCACAGGCATGTGGAGATTGTCACACTGGGAACGGTGTGAGCCTGAGGCTGGTGGGGCCTAGTGTACTGGAAGGGGGAGGAGACCCTAAACTAGCCCAGAGGCTGCACATGTCTCAGCCTTTGGTTGGTCAGGTCAGTTGGATAGTCTGTGGGAAGGAACGTGCCTCCAGGACTGATGACCAGAGTCTGATCCTCAAACTTTACATGCAAGGACTAATTCCCTCAAATTGTTCTTTAACGTTTGCACATGTCCTTTACTTCAAAGATCCATCTGGAATGTCTTCTGGGTTCAGACATGGTGATAGGTAAGATCCACCCAACTCTCTATCTTCCTAGGGTTCCGAACATCCCAACAAACATAGACATTCCATTGATTATCTACAGAGGGAATGAACATGCAAACCCACAAGAAATAGGGTAAAAGGGTTGTTCTTCCATCAGTCAGAGCCACCAGCCTCCTTCCACTACATACAAGCCATGCAAACTTTCTCAGGTAGCTACCTGTCTCCTGGTGCCTGCCATCTTGAGATTATCCACACCTGTTTGCATTTGGTAGCAACCTTCTGAGGATACATGGTCTAGACATTTGAAGTCTGCTAAATCTTACTTCATATTTCCCTAGGGATTCTCACATATGTAGTGTCTTGCTGAAGAAAAGACATGACTTCTAACTGAGCAAATACTTCAAAATGTGCTACACATAAGTGAGGAAAATAGCTAAGACCTGAGGACAAAGATTCATTAGGAGGAGCTTGGGAGATGACAGTGGTCACAGTCTCACAGTACAATCATGAAGCCTTGATCTCAGGCTCCCAGAAGCCCACATAAATACCAGATGGGTGTGTCCCAGTCTTGAAGATGAGGACAGGGGATCTACACAGCAAGCTGGCTAGTGAGACTAGCTGTAATAGTGAGTGCTGGCCATAATGGTGAGTACTGGGTTAGACTAAGAGATCTTGCCTCAGTGGATAAGTTGGAAGTGCGCACACGTGCACACACACACATACACACATCCCCTACACGCACAGACATACACACACACACCCATACATGCACACGCACACATGCACACACATGCCCATACACACCCCCCACATACACACACATGCCTCCCTATGCATGCACATGCGCCCTCGCACACACACATACACACAACCCCACACGCACACACATGCACATATACACGCATACACATGCCCCCTCACATGTACACACACATACTTATACACACAAAACTTGCCCTCCCTCACATGCACATGCATGCACATGGCCCCCCACACCTTCACGCCCATGCCTATGGACATGTAAAACATGCACATTCACAGGAAAGAAGAAATTCAAGAAGCATTGAGTAGTGGATACCAGGGCTATGGTGTGATGTGTAAGGGCAGAGAACAGTATGTCAGAGAGTAGGGGTCTCAATGTGGTGTCCTCTCTGGTCTCATTCAGCCTTTTACATCCAGATTAGAAAGTCTGGTGGCCTGGCTCACCAGGCTGAATGAGTTGATCTTATGAAAGATGCTACCACATGCTGGTACCACATGAGCAATGGGAAGTATCCTTCCTCCATCCTGACATCATTGGGGATTTATTAAATATTGAAGCAATAATGTCATTTCCCATTCTGTGGTGGCTTTCTCCTCCTCTCCCTCCTCCTCCTTCTTGTGGTTTTGTTTGTTTGTTTGTTTGGTTTGTTTGTTTTGGTTTGGCTTTTGGAGACAAGATACTTATACAAGGTCCTGGGCTCCTAAAGGGGGTGGGCCAGCCCTGTTCAAGAGGGGCTGCTAAGATCTAAAGAGCCTGTTTTGTTCCTGCCTTTTTAAAGATCAGATCAGCACCCATCGCCTAGATTATCCTATTGCCACAAAACCATCCTAAAGTTTAACTTATAATCATAAATGTTAAATTACTTTTAAATAAATATTTATCCTATATTTAATATATAACAGATAAGATTTGTTAAGACAGGGTCCTCCCTCTAGTCCTGGTGGGTCTAGAACTTGCTCTGTAGTGCAGTGAACATATCTCTCTCGCCCACCAGTTCCAAATACCTGGCTCTGCTTCCCAAATAATTGACTTGGAGGCTTAAATATTACTTATAAATACTTGGCCAGTAGTTCAGGCTTATTACTAATTAGCTCTTACACTTAAGTTAACCCATAATTTTTATGTATGTTTAGTCATGTGGCTTGGTACCTTTTCTCGGTACTGATCTTATCTTGCCTCCTCTGGGTCTGGTTGGTGTCTGTCTCTACCTTCCTGGTTCTCACCATCACCCCTTCTCATCTGTTTTTCCATCGAGTCAGTTTCCTCAACTAATAAAAAATGTTTGTTGTGACCAAAAGGAAGCCATGCTGCCCATTTTCTAGAGCTGTCATAAGCTGCCACCTTGGCTTATAGATGGCTATCTTGTGTCTCTATATCTCAACGCTGGCTTTTTCTTATGTGTATACCCATATTCTCTCCTTACAAGGATATTGGTTCTTTTGGATTAGAGTCTGCTTGAATGACTTCATTTTAATTCAATTACCCCAATAAAGACTCTATCTCTAAATAAGATTACAGTCTAAGTTAAAGTTAGAATTTAAACCTGAATTTGGAGGGGACGGGATGTAGACTTGATTCAGTTCATAGCAGTTAGTCACCTCGTTCATTCATTCATCCTGCCAACCATAATGTAGAGCAGAGGTTCTAGGTACTGATTTGTGTAAAGGGAGACAAAGCATATCAGGTAGCTATGGTCGTGGGAGGGATGGTTGCCCAGTGTAGCAAGAGCTGTGTGACAGGCAGGTGGGAGGACAGGGGCACAAAGACCCCAGGCAAAGGAACGTGCACAAGTGAATGGATAGGACAGTGCAGGAGAAAAGTTGTGTTTTAGGAAGCTGGGTTTTAGGCATTGTGGGGATATTTTCAAACATTAAAAACATTCAGAGATACCAGAGGGATCTACCCACAGTCAGTTTAGGAGAATCACACACTGGTAACTCACACCTTTAATACCAGCACAGGGAGTATCCGGGAGTGGTGACCTACACCCTTAATCCAAACTGAGTTTGAGGTCATCTTAGTTTACAGAAGGAGTTTTAGGCTCCCAGGCAGGCAGTGGTGGTGGCATGCCTTAACTGAGTGAAGAAGGTCTTTAAGGCAGGCATAGAAAGACAGAGCAGGCAGTAGAATCCAGGAGGAGCAAGGCTGAGGAAGCTGAAGACAGCTGGGTGAGATCTGACTGTGGTGTTTCCTCTCTTTGATATCTCAGCCTTTCCCAGAGATCTGGCTCTGAGTTTCCTTTATTCATGCAACACTTGGTGTCCAATGTGGGGCACGAATTCTTCCCCACAGAGATAGACTACATAATGCATTATTTGAGTTTTCTCAGTGCTAATGAGAAAGGAACAACAGCTGCTGAAAGGCATTGGACTATAGAAAAAACAGCTGAATTAAATCAGCCTATTTACTTCAAAGATGTACTAACCTCTGAATGGGCCAGGGTATGTGCTACATTGGGGAAGGGGTTTTGCTTTTGTTTCCACAGGTGAAGAGAAGTTATGGATACCATCAAAATTAATAAAGACTCCATTTGAACGGGAGAAAATTCATGAAAATAAAAATTGATAGCTCATCCACCCATGTTACAGTTCTTTAAGTTGTAAGAAAAAACAAAGGGTCGGGGCAGGTTTCTGTTTTTGTCTTTACAGGAAACTAGAAGTACCCATCTTCAAGAAGTGAAAAGACCTTGGACATCTAGACATCTGAAGCAAAAGGGAGGCTATCCAGAAAAATTTACAAGCAAAAGAATATCATAACTATTGGTACCAGTATATTCTTTTAGGGCAAAATCTAATTGCTTAACCTCTAATTTTTTTGTAAGTTGAAGTCCCAATTTAATTATAATTTAAAGCTGGCTTTAGAGTTAGAGTGTGGCTCTCTCCTTCTCTAAACTCAAGCATACTTGTTAAAAGAAAATATAAAATCTCTGTATCATATCAGAAGAGCCACATGATATGGGACAGAAGAATAACTAAAAATAAGGGACTATTCTATTGTTACTAATCCTATGCTGAATAAATCACTATATATTTAATTTCCTGTACATTGTATTGGGTTTTAGTCTCTTATCAGTTTTCTGCAGTGATCCATGACAATGCCTAATTGTGACCTTGAAGTATCCAAAAGGAAGATGAAGTCCCGCAACAATAATTTTACATGGACTCTGACAAAGCCAGTAGGCTGACAAACACCAACCAAAGATCAGATTTGGACTACAAACTGCTCAGGAAAATTTCACAGCAGCTCGCTGAGATGAACCAGCTTCACAGACTACTATAGCCAGGACTTGAGACAAGCCGTGAACTTTCTTGTTATACAGAGACTGGACAACAAATGATACAGCTACTTATTTCAGGACTTGACATTTAACAAAACTTTTCAGGATCCCCAAAAGATACCATCATCCCCAGACAACAGGAAGTAAATTTAAGAACACAGCACCCACATTCCCAAGAGGTGGGGTGGTTGTTTTTGGTTGTTCAATGGGTAATGAATGATTGTCATTGTTTAGGTTAATTGGTTAAAAATTGTTAATGGTTATGGTAAGAAAAAAGTTAAACAAGAACGATTAGATTCAAGATTTGTGTTTAAAAAAATAGAAAGAAAAAGGGGATACAGATATATAGGATATAAGGATAGATTATTGAATCTTCTTTTAAAAGGATTTACTAGCTTTAAATATTTTACATTGGATTGGATTTTTGTATATTGTATACAATTTGTATATATTGAGAATAATTGTGTTACTGTACAAATATCTCCATGCTTGTTCAAGGTATTATATTTATTCAGTTCATCTAACAGTGTAATACAAGTTGCTAGTCCATGAAAGTTTTTATAAACAATTAATTACAATATAAAGCAATGTAAGTTAGTAGTTAGACATTACATTCAAACATAGTCATATTAGATATGTTTTCAAGATCAAACAAATATATTATATATGAACAGGGTCTTCTTCAAACACTTCAGAGATCCATATAATATGGCATTTAAAATATTTTAAGAACTTAGTCTTTTCTGGACAGTGAGACAGGTCTGCTCCTGGCAGCCCCAATCTACTTCAAGAGAAAAATGTTCATTGAAGAAACTCTATATGGAGTTTACTTTCTTTGTGGCAACGGTTAGCCACTGGACAAGAACCTGTTCTCATAGTGACTGTGTAACAGTATGCTGTTTAAACTGGACATGCAGGTTCCATATGAAAGTGACCTCTGAACTTTGACAGAACAAGTCGAGATGGTCCTTCAGGTTCCTGCTTTGAAGAGAAAACTGTCAGATATTCTTCAGGACACAAGGAGAAGTGACTGATGAACTATACCAGAATGGGCAGAGAAGATTTCCTGTTTCACTGAAGTGAAAAGAGACTCTGGGCCTGTAGGCTGAAGATGGATGCCCCAACTTTATAAAGAAACTTTGGGTGACTGTCAGGCAGACAGGGGTCATCTCTGTCATTTCTAGATTTTGGAAGTTGCTTGCACTTCCTGTTTACTTGGATAAATATATCATTCTGTGGTCTTTGATGTAGTTAGTTGAAGATTAGATAGTTATAGGTATAGTTTTTCTTTGTTATTTTAAGGTATATTGAATATGAAACTTTAGATTCACAGTGATAAGGTAGATGATAGACTATTTTCTTTAATTTTGTTAAATACAAATAGACTAGATATTGTAACTGTAATTCTTACTTGGTAGCTATTTTGTCATATGTAATTTTGCTATGTTAACATTGAAACCTTCCTTTTTGATTAGACAGAAAGGGGGAGGTTATGTGGGAATGTCTTTCTGTATGCTGTGAATATCAATCTTTAAATAAAGCTGTTTTGGCCCATGACAGGCACCATAGAAAAAGTAGGAGGAGAAATCAGAGCATAGATAGAAGGGCAGAGTCAGAGACAGACCAAGCCAGCTGCCCAAGAAGAAACATGTAAGGAACACAGGTGAGCCATGGGCCACGTGGCAGACAGATTAATGGAAATGGGTTGAGTTAAGATGAAAGAGCTAGCTAGCAACGTGCCTGTGCCATAGGCCAAACAGCATGAACTTAATATAAGTGTCTGAGTCATTTTGAGGGGAGCCTAAGCAGTGGCAGGTAGCTAAGCGGTCTGGGGCTGCAGGTCTGTGAGTCTGAATCTCTGGCCGGACCGGGCCAGGAAACCTATTGTAAAAATGTGGTGGCATATGCATGCCATCCCAGTGCCTAGAGAGTGGGCTAAAGATGGAGGGATGGAACCAGCCTTGGAAAGAGGGGACAGGAAAGAGGGAATGGAGGGAGAGAAAGAGTCAGTCATGAAATGACTTTATTAAGTCAAGATTCATGGACAGTTATACATGAGATCATTACAGAAAAATCGAAAGGCTTTCAAGGGTCTCTCACAATCAAAGGATCGCTATGATGCTAAGAGCGAGTTTTAACCAAACTGTAAGTGCTCATGCATTTATTTGCTGCCAAAAGATCTACAGAAATTGCTTAGGCACAACTTCTTTTTAGGTCTAAGAAAATGATTATCAGTGTCGGGAAGGGACTTTTCCAGAACCATTCAAAATGAAAGGAACAAGCTGTAGCTGGGCCCAAGTCCTCTAGACCATCCAGGCCATCTGGATCATCCAGGACAGGAGTTCTGTGTAAAGGGATGCTTCCGGGATGGCAGACCTGGAGGTAGGTCTACACAGTACAGTCTGAGGTGGTTCCAAACATGAGGCATGAGGTCCTGCCTCTGCCTTGGGTGCTGAGTTCTGGGGGTAGATGCTCACACATGACTTGTGATTTCTCATTTGAATGACTGCTCTAAAAAAGTGGTTTGGGGTTACTCTGTGATGTCTTAGTGCCTGAGCCAGTGAGGAAGAAGAAGGACACATTGGGTCCTGTGGTCCCATGATTGCGAGCAATCTCTTCGAGTCCTTTGTTGCCAGCCCAACAGCCAATGAGATTTCCTAAAGGAGCCCCTGAGTAGAGCTGTACAGTGGCCATGTAAGGCGTCAAAGGGGACAACTACCTTGTCTACACAGTACAGAATCAGAACAACAACATGGTCTCCACGCTCAACAGACACGGAACCTTACTCACAGCAGCTGTCCTGGCCATGAGTAGCAGTTGGAGACAACCTCTATCTCTTTGGTTTCTGAAGGTTAAATTGGGCAAGTCTCTTGCCTGGTGGCTTTTTCTCATGAGGTGCATCTGGTATTTAGCTCTCACTGGGGCTTGAGTATGCTACATATCTGCAACAAGCTTCCAGAATCTTCCGTAACACCCTGTATTTTTGTGATGCTTGAGGAACTTTCCAGAGCTTTCACAGCTTCCCTGGCAGCTGAGGGTAACAGTTTAGGAAGTGGTACAGCATCACTGAGGCTTCAGATGAAACTCCAGCTCCAGCTGCTTTCTTTACACATATTTGTCATAAAGACAAAAGGGCCAAGGGCTCCCGAGGAAAGTGACGCACGCAGAGCTGTCAAGACAGTTAGAAATGTTTGGGGAAACATCTTTTCTACCCACCACACCCTCCCACTATTTCTTAGATAGTGCTTGTCTCATAAGTAACCGGAACTTCAAATTATTTTTCCTTAGAAATAAGCATGTTTTAGGTTATGGAGGAAAGAGCCTAGACATCTTTGATTGTCTCATATGTAATTATTGTTTTGATTAATAAGTCAACATTACAATGGTACAAAGGCAAGCCACCAAATAAAACTCTGTGGCTTGAGTGCCTTGGTATTTTTGAAGAATGTGTGCAGGAGGAGCTGGTTGAGATTTAAGAACAGTCACATGGGTATATTTTATAATGAGCAGGGGAACAGGTTTTTAAACTAAAAGACAGATCTGAATAGAATCTGACAGGACCTGAGCCTCTTAGTGCTCTGGGTTCTCAACTCTAATCCTATATTCTCCTCAGATCTGTGGCTCAGACAGAGCAAACAGTGGGATTTTCTTTTGTAAGGGACACCTTCTGGTCTGGGAACATGTGTTGCCAGGCTTTGAGATGGGTCACTTTATTTAGATCATGTCCCCAAGGGATGTTTGAGTACAATAAGAAAAGTTCCACCCTCCAAGCTCTTTTCCTGCCCTTCTCTCTAGCTGACAATACCACACTGCTTTATTTACAAACGCATATGACAAGGTGGTTTGATCAAATCATGGAGCTCTCTTCTGCTCAGAACATCTCTGTGCCTCGCAAGCCAAGCAAGCCTTGCTGTCCCTGAGAGCCTGCTGTACCTCCTCTAGGACTCATCTGCACTGTGTCCATCTTTCTACTGTTGGGCTTGTCACCCTCAGCTGTCATATGCCTGCTTGTCAGACAGACCCTGTCCCCTGATGGAGCCTGAGAGCCAGAACTGTGTCTGTGGCAGCTCTAGAGCCTCAGTCCGGATCCCTCATCCAGAACTCGGCAAAGGGTGGCTACCCAGTGACTTTCTTAAACACTTTCTTAATGTGATAAGAGACATTCTAGGCCCTGAGAGCCTCCCTAACCTTCAAGGTGATCCTGTAGACAAAGAGTTATTCTTATTTGGTAGATTAGGGAATCCAAGGGTTGGAGAAATTATGAGACTTTCCCAAGACTATGTGCAGATAACAGGAGCCAGGGTTGGAGGCCGTCTGTCTCTGCCACCAGTGTTCTTCCCACTGTGCCTTGTGAACTCTGACAAACAAGCAAAGCTCCCAGGGAGGCTTGGCTTCCGAAGACTCCCGAGGATTCACTACAAGTGGTTTCCCTCTTGCTTGTTTCCTCGTGTTTACTTTCTGCAGTCCTGGACCAGTCTGGCTGGCAGCGGAAGTGCTCAGGACCAGACCTTACTGGCTTCATCATTTCTCAGAAGTGTCCAGATCCCCCAGTTGGTGAGAAGACCAAGTTAACCACTGTCTCCAGCACATTCATCTCTGCCACTGTGTCAGTGTGGAAACTACAGAAAATACTGTCTCTTTGAATGGGTTCAAGTCTTGGAAAATAAGATAAGTTTTAAATAGAGTTTTAATTTTAATGAAAGCTTCAGGGAGCACTGTTTGTACTGTTTATCTTCCATACCTGGTGATTAAGTTAATTTATGCTTAATGGAAGAGGATATTTCTTATCCCCAGATAGGCTCAGCATCTGTCTAGTACCGTGTTTCTGGAAGCCTCAAGCTGCTTGTGATGGATGTAATGAAACCAGGATGCTGTTGCACTGACACCTGAAGGCTGTGCAAGGCGAGTCAGGGACATCGTGTCCCTGCCCAGTGCTTGTGCCGAAATCAAATCAAAGTCCCAAGCATTTCATTCTGACATTCCTTCAGCATCCTGCCTCCTGCTCTTTCATGTTATTCCCTGGATGGAACTGTGCAAAGGAAGTTGGGCTGCAGGGTCTGAATCTGGCATTAAGGCTAGCCACTCTCAGCTCCTCCTGCACTTGTGCAGAGCAGAGCGTGTCTGCACTGTGAGATGTTCCCTCTACACAGCCTCCTCTGCTCAGCCTTCTCAGGCAGCTCTCTCCGGTCTGCAAGAAACAACTATTACCTACCCTATTTTATACTTCGGGAGACAAAGTTTCAAAATGCTGGAATAGCTCTCTTGGGAGATACAGTTTCTAGGTACCAAAGCTAGTATTTGATGGAAGGCAGTATGTTCTTACTCTGCCCCATAATAATTGATCAAACCACTTTGTTATATGCTTTTGTAAATAAAGTTTTATTTACTAATAAAAATGCATATTGAAGCACTGTCTACAGTTAAGTTTCATGCTGTAATAGCTGGATTGTATAGATGTGACAAAGAGAGGGTAAATGGCTAGGCCCAAAGGATTTTGTATCGAACCTTTGGAGAAAAAGTTTGCTGACTCAAGTAAAGACACTGTGGGTTCCAACAAAACTGTCTATGAGGTAGCACCATTGACTGGACTGGAGACCATGGAATTACAGTTGAAGAAGATAAAGAAAACCAGAGTCAAATGTAAGCTAAGCTTGGCTGTTTATTATCTCGGTGACCCTCCCCCTTTCCAGTCACAGAACAAGAGTCCTGCCCTGCTCTTGTTCACTATAACAGATCCCTTGACCCTCCTGAGATCCCCATCCAAACAGCGCTGCAGCCTCCGCTGCAGGTTAAAAAGCTTCCTGACCTCACAATATGCCCATGACTGCTGGGAGAAGTCTTGCTTCTGAGTTAGACTGTAGCCTGAGCATCGAGCAAGAAGCTTTGCAAGTCATGCCTCTCTGCTCAGAGTCCTTGGATGCTCACGGCAGTGAGGTGGAGGGAGGTCAGAGGTCAGGAGCAGTTCCCGGAGTCCTGCTTCTGCAAGGTACCACTTATGCAGACTTGGAGCTTAGGCTTCAAGTTCTCTGTGGTGGTTTGGATACAAAATACACCCCCTTCATGTCTCATCTGTGAAAGGCTTGGATGGATGGGCTTTGGAAAGTTCATCATTTGTTGAGACTCTGGGAGAGGCTATGGAAACTGGGAGGAGGGCACAGTTGGAGTAAGTAGGTAACTGGAGCACACCCTCAGGGAGGGTGTCTGGTGTCTGAGCCCTTTCATCTGACTCTTTGCCTCTTGCCCACAATGAGATGGGCCCTCCTCACCATGCCCTTCTTCCACAATGTTTCTACCTTATCATAGGTCTAAAAGCAATGGAGCTAGCCGACCACTGACAAAAGAAGTTCTTGTTAACTTGTCACCTCAACTATTACAGTGACAGATCATGACTAACACATCACAGGGGTCTGTGATAGACTCTGTCTCATTGTCTCATTCCCTACCTACCAGGGCACTCTTCCTGTAAACAGACAACTGCTGCTGGAGGGTGGGAGAGGTTGCACCTACACACACATCATGGTGAAGTGAGAAACACATATATCTGTGCATGTGCTGCATATGGAGACCATGTTTTTATGACACCATGTTGACAATTTTAAGTTAAGTCATGTGAGATTGCAGATATTTTGACACATGGAAGTCCCAATTTCACATCTAATTGGTGATAATTGGTTTTTAGAAATTATCTTTTCCACAGAGACATAAAATGCTGACAGCTTTCTTAATGTGTGTGTGCATGTGTGTGTATGTGTGAGTGAGCATGTGTATGTGTGTGTTCATGCATGTGTATATGTGTGTGCATGGGTGTGTGCATGTGCGTACATGCATGTGTATGTGTGCATGTGTGTGTGCCGGTGTGTATGTGTGAGTGTGTATGTGTGTGGCATGTGTTTTGCATGCATGTGTGTATACATGTGTGTGTATGTGTGCCTGAGTGTGTATTTTCACACTTTATTGGTTTGTAAAGTCTGTAAAGCTGGAAATAACTTATCCTCTTCAAGTAGCAGCTGGCCCCAAACACCCTCATAAATTTTGGCAGGAGCTGTCAAAATTTAAAATCACTTGCTCTTTGACCTGGCAATCTTAGTTCAAAGGATCCATCCTGTAGGATGTGGGAAGTGGAACTAACTGGCATTCTCATAATCGTGGCGTTGGCTGTGAAGAGAATGAGAAGTCTCCAGACTGGAATGGCAAAGAGGACAGAGAAGCAGTGATGCCCAGCTCAGGATCTGCTCATGTGGAGACATGTCCTGACTGTCCTGGACAGCACAAAGCTCAAGTCTGAGAATGGCAGATGCATCTCTCAGTAAAGGGTAGGTTCCTGCCTACTTTTGCAGGTTGAAGTATGAAAATGAAAAGCCTGAGAAGCAAGTGGTGGACAGTGGCCCTTACTAGAAGTGGGAGGCTGGGGTTGAAGGAGTATTTGAGTTTTCGATCATATGTAAATTGTAGGCTAATGCCAATGCTCAGTTGATGGAGTGCTTGCCTGGCCTGTAGAAGCCTAGAGTCTGAGCCCCAGCACACATACACCAGATAGTTATGGTGTAGTACCTGCAATTCCAGCCCAGGGAGAAGCAGGGGGTCTGATGCTCCAGGGCAGGAACAAGTTAGGAAATAGTCTGGAATAAATGAGACCCATCTCAAAAAACAAAAAAAACAGATTTGATAAACCATTCACATTATTTATGATGGAGATGCCTACTATTTTTATATTTTTAAAAAAAGTAGCAAATAAAAACAGCCTTGATATGCAATGGGTAATAATGTACAGCAAAACCAACTAGGAAAATTTGTATTGGTTCTAGAATTCTGTCCGGGTCTTAGAAGGTGGGGAAGAATGGTACCCTGCCCGAAGAGACCTCGAGCTTATCTGAGCCCTCAGAATGGCTAACTACATTAGGGTTTGCTTTGCAGCTGATGACAGTCAGGTGGTTGGAAAAATTCTTATAGAATGAGATCTTCAGTTGAGATTTTTATTACTTTATTCAAACAAATTTACTCTTCCCTACAACCCAGTACTGTCTTTTACCTGGAGACTGAGTTCAGCTTTATGTTAGGTTTAGAAAATTGCTGTAGACATGATTGATAGCTCACTCTGGCCCCTTCCCTTTGCCTGGCAGACTCAAATTCCATTCAGCTTCTGTGTTCTTTTTCAAAGTATATGCTTCAGGGAGAGGCTGACCCCAGCCCAGACTTGCTCAGGGATAGGTTGCTGTGAGCCTAGTCTTGTTGGCAATACTAATTTATGGTCGGGACTGTGACCCAATTCTGGATAATATAATGTGATAGAAAATATAATGTTATAAAAATATTTAATTTTTTTTTGAATGAGGAAAAAGTCTCATGTAATCTAAACTATACTTGAACTCATAATGTCCTTGCTTCCACCTCCAGAGTGCTGGGATTACAAGTGCATACCACTACTACTTCATCCTCACTATTTAAAGACATATTTAAAAATATACTAATTGATTTGTTTTTATAATACAAATCTGTAGGGAGATCATGTTATTCCATTGTAAATAATTGTCCCACCTACTGGTTTAATAAAAAGTGCGGACTGGCCAAAGGCAGATAGGAAGTGTGGGCGGGGCTACCAGACTAAGAAAACTCTGGGAACAGGTAGAACAGAAAAGAATGCCAGAGAGAAGCCAGAAGAAGCAGAGGACAACTATGCTGCTCTGAGAAAAGGTACCGAGCCCCATGGCTGAACAGGATGAGAGTCATGGGTTAGTTTAAGGGTAAAGAGTTAGCAAGTAATATGCCTGGGCCTTAGGCTGATCAGCCTAAAACTATTGTAAGCATCTGTGTGTCTCTCCGGGTCTGTCAGTCTGCGGGCCTAAACCTTGAGGCTAGGCCCGAAAGTTCGGGCCAGAAACCCCTTACACAAATCAATTTATCATAAAGACCACACAGCTAGGTTAACATAGCCACTCTAAGGCCCACCCACATAGCGCTAGGGGAGACTCCTCAGAGTTTTGACAGAGAACAGCCATTGCAAGGCAGAAGATATCAGAAGTCAGTGGTGCAAAGTGCTCAAGTGAAGCTGAATGGACTATGTCTCTATGTCGCTCTGGCGGCCCACTCCAGATTCCAGTCTGGCACAACACGCACAGCAGCAGCTTACATCATTTGCTGGATAAACAGTGTCATCCCAGGGCAAAGCTGCAATAAGGACAATAAGGGCTGTCCCAGCTCACAGACGGACCTGGCTGCAGAGAAGTCGTGCTCCATCTACTGTGGGAGAGAGATGCCACCAGGGCTGACCTCTACACATTTGTTCACTCACTTTACTTCATTTCTTCTATTTCTTATCTTGGGCCCCCAAACAACAGAAAATAGCCAACTGAAAAAAGTAACTGAAACAACATTCACAATATGTACGCATTTCTATCTAGCAGTGAGAATGAATGAACAGCTGCTAGATTCCCCAATGCAGACACACACCACTGAATATCACTGAGGGAAGCTGATACACAGGATCCTGGTGAGCATTACACAAAGGCATTCATGTGTAAAGCTCAAACACCAGGGGAAAATAACCTAAGGGGTAGGAACCAGGAGCAGGTACCTGTGAGGGGGAGGCAGGATCAGGATACTGGGGGGCCTTTGAGGTACCGGAAGTGTTGCCCAGCTTGTCCTGTTACAGCTTGCCTAGCAGTGCACCTATAACTTGGTGTCTTTCTCTGTGGATGGGATGTTCAATCAGAATGCAAATCCAGTTAAACTCGTATAGATTCCAAAGACTAGTCTAAATGAGGGAGAAAGCAAGAGCTCCATTACAAAATCAAATGTCCATCTCTGTAGTTTCTAACAAAATCAGTACTGAACAACTTTAAAGGTGACAAGGAGGATTTCAAATACTTTAAAATATTGATTAAAAAGAAGCATACATTTTCTTTGTAAAAAAGAATATGAAGTGCCTTACACAAAGATCTTCGTGAGAGATAGCAGATGGCAGAGATAATAGACAAGGCAGTGATAGGTGACAGACAGATAACAGATGATAGGTGTCTCCTAGGTTTGGGTGCTGAGGGAGGGGGAGGGGCAGGGGAGGGTCCACTGGAAAGAGGAATAGGGAGAGTGGGAAGGGGATGGAGAAGGAGAGGGGGCCAAGGAGGAGAGGGCAGTCTGCACAGATTTGGCTCAGGCTTCTGGAAGACAGAAGGAATGGAGGGAAGAGCCTGTCTTCAGAAGCCACAGCTCTGCAGGAGGTGACAAAGGCACTCCCCATGGGGTGACTGCAGGGGCCAGCGGCTCCCAGCAGACAACAATGCACTTAAAATCCATGCTTCTTACATGGCTCCTGCTCTTGGGGAGCACTTCCTAATGATATAGAAGAGCTGCCTTAATCCCAGGATGTCCAGCTGATGAACACTGTATCCCCCAGGACATCATGATAGTTGTCACCCGGCAGCTTGTCTGTCTTACAGATGTAGATTGTTTTTCTGTCATGAAACTGAAGGTAGGATTTACATCCTCTTCCGAAGGCATGGTGTCTAAATCAAATTTATACCTTATGTCTGTAGAAGCTGGCCATGGAAATATGTGAACAGGTCAAGAGTTTCCACTGGAAACTTGCAGGTCTGCTTAGATACACAGACCTGTAGACAAGATGATGATTCTCAAGCATATGCCCTAAAGCATGGTTATTACCATTTCAAGCCAGTGTGTGATAAGAATCCCAGCAATGACCACTGGTAATGTCATGGCAAGGACAGGGACACAATATCACCTGCACAGCTTGAGGAGTTCCTGTAATCTTTTAGGAAAACCAGCTCCTTGGTTTGACACAGAATTTCAAAATAAGCCTGTACAATGTAGAATTGGAATTTATGAAAATACATACATACAACACATATACACACACTACACACACATACAGCACAGGCATATACCACACACACCACTGGCATACACTATACATGCATACACCACACACATACACAGGCACATACATCATAAACATACAACACACACATGCACCACACACACACACATTTTTATATATGTGTACAAGGGTTAAGAAAGGGAAGCATTTGGGAAGAAAATAATACTCACCAGGGAGCTCAGGTGTTGGTTTCTCAAAAAGTGACAATTAATTGCCTTGGTAGTAGACGTAATGCCATTTTGATGGCTCTCAAGTGACATCAAAGGGTGCCAGGAAACTTATTTCCCTCAAATTATTGCAATTTGACCCTGACTCCAGGGGCCTTGGACAGAAGCCATTGGGCTTGCAGGGGTGGGCGTGGTCAGGATGTGTTCTCTTACTGTAAATAGGGTATCTGGTGAGAGTCCTGCTGGCCTAATCCTAGGTAAGAAGAAGACGTTACCGACTGTTCTGGAATGCATGGGCTTCTGCTGGCGAGAAGCTTCAACTAGACTCCAAGGCCCCATAGCTCCCTGTCTTCCTGTCCTGCCTCAATTGGAGAGGGATTCCTCACACAGAAGGCATCCTTACCTTCACGGTCCCCTTTTGCCTGTGGGACCTGCTGACCCGAGGACACGGAGAGCATCTTTAAGCTTCCAACTGCTGTGACATCTGCCCACACATTTCTAATAACCTTTAATTAATAACACTAGGCTTTCTTAACAGAAGGATTTACCAGAGGATAAATTAAGATGTGTTAAATTGTTGTTAGGCCTTCAATGGAGGAAGAAGGCGCCAGCTGGCAGGAGAGAGGGGAAGAGGTCCCTCAGATGTGCTGTTCCTGTGGGGAGTGAAGTTTAATTCCCTGTGCGCCACTTTCTTCTACCTTGAATTCACAAATGTGGATTTCATGCTCTTTCTGTCTATTCTTTCTTTCTTTTTTTTTAAACTAGGAACTATTTTTAGCCCAGGTGGTTAGGTAGAGGTGTGATAAAGTCCAAAGGGGACCTGTTAATCCACTTGGTCTGAAGGGAGAAGGTCACAGAGGGGCTGGGCCATTTGCAGACTGCGGAGCTTGCTAAGGTTTGTTTTACAAGAGAGCTCACTACAGGGGTCTTCTGAGTAACAATGCCCACCTAGGCTTTCCGTCACCTCTGGACTGATTCACACACCCCTTTGGAAGCACAGCTACTGTGTAAATTAAACTTCACACACACACACACACACACACACACACACACACACACACACACACTCTCTCTCTCTCTCTCCTCTCCTCTCCTCCTCTCTCTCTCTCTCTCTCCTTTCCTCTCTCTCTCTCTCTCTCTCCTTTCCTCTCTCTCTCTCCTCTCTCCTCTCTCTCTCTCTCTCTCTCTCTCTCTCTCTCTCTCTCTCTCTCTCTCTCTCTCTCTCCTCTCTCTCTCTCTCTCTCTCTCTCTCTCTCTCTCTCTCTCTGTGTGTGTGTGTGCCAAGTCCCCCTCAGGAGCTGGTTCTGGCACCTGCTGATTTATTTCTGCCAGCTTCTTCAGCATCTTGAGAATTTCAGCTTTTGGAACCACAAGCTCTAAGTCACTTCGATTAGGGAGCGTGAGCAAAAGGGGAAACCTGGGTTGGGAAAGTGGTAGCAGACAGAGGTGACAACAGGAGCCTTGGGGAGCTGGTGACCTTGCAGGGAGTTGACTTCTTTCAGATTCACATATCTGCGTCAGTCAGCACTTAGCCGTAGCTGCTGGAAGCCCATCTTGGGGGTGATTCTACAGTAGAACTTACTGCTAACCCTTAGGTTTCTCCAACTAGTGTTTCTGCTCTCCAGGACTTTATCCCTCTCTGTTATGTATAGAGTGTTCTGCCTGCATGTATCCCTGCACTCTAGAAGAGGGCACCAGATCTCATTCTAGATGGTTGTGAGCCATCATATTGGTGCTGGGAATTGAACTCAGGACCTCTGGAAGAGTAGCCAGTGCTCTTGACCTCTGAGCCATCTCTCCAGCTCCAAAGAGTCTTTTAAAAGGATGCAATGTAAGCATGTGGTCCTGCCACTGTGCACATTCATGGACACCCATGACCACGAGGCTGGTTCATCATCTCCGATATTACTGTTGTATCCTTTTCTTTCTTTCCTTTTTGGTATTTAAAGACAGGGTTTCTTTGTGTAGCCCTGGCTGTCCTGGAATTTACCTTGTAGAGCAGGCTGGCCTCGAACTCACAGAGACCCACCTGCCTCTGTTCTTTTCTTTTTCTTTAAGATTTATTTATTTCTTTTATTTATGTGTATATGTATACTGGTGCCCATGAAGCCCAGAAGAGGGCACTGGATCCTGGGCTGGAGTTATAGGTGGGTATGAGCTTTCAGCTGGTGATGTGAACTCACCTAAAGTCCTTTGCAAGAATATCCAGTGCTCTTAACTGCTGGGCTTCTGTCTAGCCCTCCCTCATAGAATTTTTAATGTCACATTTCTCATTAGAGTCCCTGGAGGAGTTCTTGGGGGGTGGGGACTATCAAGTTTGTAAAACCAACCTTAGACAGCTTTGGACTGGCAACTACCTTGGGAGTGAGCTGGCCTTGGCCTAAAGGAGCTCTGAAGAGTACAGACTTCCCAGCTGATCTGTACTCATTGCCCCCAGTCAGTAGAAAATGACCATTCCTCTCTGCACGTGCTTGTTAAACCTCAGAATCCTAAGGGAGGGACTGGAGAGATGGGTCGGTGGGAAATAGTAGTTGCTATTCAAGTGTGAAGACCCAAGTTCAAATCCCCACCACTCAAATGAAAAGTGGGCACAGCTGTGCACACTTCTGTGAACAGGAAGGGGGCAGGGAGAGGGGGATCAACAGGGCTTGCTGGTCAGCATCCTGGTTCCATGTTTAGGGAGAGACCCCAGCTGAAAGCAATAATATGGAGAGTGAAAGGGCAAGTACCCTCCATCTCCATCTGGCCTCTCCGTAATCACCAGCACACACACGCACATGCACACTCTAAAGGCTAATGACCAAGGGATAGGAACATCTACATTCCAATCCTACAAAGTGGAATATAAATACAAATGTAAAAGGCGGTATGGAAACATAGCCAGCCTCATAACAGTCAAAGACCCATACACTCTTACATCAGCTGACACACACTAAGTCAGCAGTAGTTTTACTGAGAGAGCACCTGAGCCATCCAGGAACAGACATTCCTCAATGATTGCAGCCAACATAACCACCAGCTGCAATCCTTTGAAAGAACAAGGCCACATTTCACATCAGGAGCTTTGAAGATGCCTACTTTCTTGGCTGGGTAATCCCTCAGCTTTGCTCTATTTAAAGGAGAGCAAAATGGAGCCTTCCAGAAGCACCTGAGGATGGGGATAAATGACTGCTTGACAGAACTTGAGGATATTTTCCTAACAGTGAGAAGTGTGGCAGAGCAATGTGTAATGACATTTATGCCACAAAGCCACTTAGAAGCCAATAGAAGTACAATAGCCTGCACACTGTGATGTAATGTTAAAGTCCCACTTGCACGTATTGGGGGGGGGGTAGCTGCTGGTAGAAATTTTATGTCTAAGATCTGAATTTTTCTTTAACATTGTCATCATGATTGAAGCATAATAGAATCACTTTGTCCATTCATTCCCAAACTACAAAAGGAATCTCCTACCAAAGAGAAGTCAGTGTTCACAGGGACATCCTCAGGCTTGGGGGTGTCACTCAGCTGGGAGGATACTGGCCTAGCATGCACAAAGCCCGGGCTCTAGGCTCAGCACCATAAAAATCATGCATGGTAATACACACATATAATCCCAACACTCAGGAAATGGAGGCAGGAGGATCAGAAGCTCAAGGTTTCTTTGGCAACATAGCAAGCTCACGACCAGCTTGGTCTATATGAGATTTCCATCTTAAAAAACAAAACAAAACAGAACAAGAAAAAAAAAAAAAACCTGGCTGGGCACTGTTGTTCCAGGTACATTTTAATTCCCTAAGGCCCAAGGTGCGGCATGTTTCATGTCATAGGTATAGAAACCAAAGACTGACCAGAATACAGTTTTGCTCTGCTCATAAGGGCTCACAGAGCTCCCCAGGCCCCCTTTGCTGTGTCTGACTGTAGCCTGAGCCTCCTTACTAATGCCATGCCACCTCCCTAGTCTGACATTTGTTTAGTTGCTAGAGAAGGTATTGGCTGTCTGCACAGTTTGTACACTGCAGCTGGAGTCCCCCAGCAATCCAGGCCCCAGACTCGGCTCTGTGTCTAGGTGCCCAGTGCACAGGGACAGCTCTGAACCTGAGGCTAGGCAGTCTCTCCGACCTCTCCCTGTCCTGAGAAGTGATTGGGGCAGTTACTGCAGTCATGCTTTGCTTCCATTTTGGAGACTCAGCTACAAAGCAAGTGAAGATTTAGGAGGTGTTAGGAGGGAGCCTGGGCAGAAAATGGAGAGGCCTCTCCAGTATCAGAAGGGTGTGTTTCTGAGGCTGAAGAACGGGGGCCTGGAAATGGAAGTAACTGGTGAGGAGAATAGCTGTCGAGCCCTGGAGAGAGAGAGAGAGAGAGAGAGAGAGAGAGAGAGAGAGAGAGAGAGAGAGAGAGAGAGAGAGAGAGAGAACAGGCCCAGGCAGTTTCTGCAGAAATACCTGTGGGAATAACAAGCATGTGGGTTTTGTTTGCTTTTCCTTCTTTTTTTATTTTTTATTTTTATTTTTTTTTCCAAATCTGAGAAAAATTGTCAGGTCCAGCTGCTTTTATCATCCAAAATTGGTTCCAGAAATTTCCTCCAGCTTGTGTGAGACATCTTAACTCCTTGGAACAGCCATTTATCACAAGAACATGGAAGGTCACCCAAGTATCTATAAACAGGTTAGGGTGCAGAGGGTTCTATGTGGTGAACCAAATTGCAAAAATGTTGAGTTTGGTTTTATTTGCAACCTCTCTGAATCCAATTGTATGGCCTTATTATGAGAGTGTTTTCTTCTGACTGACCGCAAAGAGCACAGGTCCAGCTCCAGAGGGAGGGACAGGATGCCCTCCTCTGTCCGTTTCTCCCCTGAATGGCTCTTTTTATAACCCTCTAATGTCACCAGCAGGATTTCAGGCCAATTTTCCACTGGGACATTTCTAACAGGAAGCCTGGGGTGCATGACGAATAGAGGGGTGCTCCCCTCCTCCCAGTGTTGAACCTAGAGACAGGGAGGGTGATACCCCAGCCAAGGTGACTCACACATCCTCAGAGCCTGCTCCCAGGATAGCTGATCAAGTCCTCTGCTTGCCTGCCCTCCATGACTTGGCAATCTTCCAGCTGTGCCCAACCACCCACCTCCTGTTTTCTAGGCACATGGGCCTGTGGGTGACCCTGGACCTTCCTCTTGCTGTCTCCTTTGTTGGCTATGCCCTCTCCTCTCCTCTTACACATACCTAGTCTTCAAATATACGGGTCTCTTCCTCAGGGAAGCCCTCAGACGCTCCTAGGGTGAGAAGGGCTTCCTCCCAGGTTCCCTAAGACAGGATCCCATGTCAACCCCCTGCTCCTAGCTAGTACTCAACCTTTGAATCTTGCTGTTCACAGAGCCTGGACAGGTTTGTGGCATGGATGGACGGACGGATGGATGGATGGACGGATGGAAGGATGGATGGATGGATGGACGGATGGAAGGATGGATGGATGGATGGATGGATGGACGGATGGACGGATGGATGGATGGACGGATGGAAGGATGGATGGATGGATGGATGGACGGGTGCCCCCCACTGTTCTACTCCCACATCATCTTTTGATCAAGAGCAGCACTCACTGGGGAGGTGGGCAAGAGCCTTGATCTTGGGATGAAAGGCACAGGCCACTCTTTAGAAGATAAAGCATTCATTTTTTCCTTTCTCACTGTGTGCTGCAGGGGCTCTGAGAATTCTACCCTATCAATCTCTCCCAGGTGCTGTGTTCTTCTCACAAAGATATCAGTTTACGTACATGAGGGCTCCAAGGTTATTCATCTCTCGTGGGGTGTTTGAATCTTTGGAGCTGGAAGAGGATCCTGACATGTACTTTGAAGTTCCTCTTTATCCACACCTGCCAGGAAGTGGCCATAGTTTTTATATGTAAAGAACATTGGCCTCTCAGCTCGCTGGTCTAGGACCCTGGGACAAGAATGGCCCTAGGGAGGCCCTGCCCTGTGATGCTCACAGAACACCACAGCAGACAAGGCCCCCAGGCAGGAGCACCACGGCCTCCCCCATGGCTGGTGCCCTCGCTTCACTTGGAATCTAAACTCTTCCTTCCCTTATTCCATGAGGGGTGATGTGTTCCCTAAGACCCTGGGTAAAGCTACCACAGCCCTCTGAAGTGAAGCTCTCAGCATCCCCATGGCACAGACAGTGGACGGGGTGCTGTCAATCTCACAGTCAGTTGGTGGCAGAGAAGGGCTGTAGGCTAATTTCTCACCTGGGCAGCCACTGTGCTACCTCAGTAGCTTTCTCCTCAAGGCTGAAGCAGGAGCGCTGCTATGAGCTTTCTGATTTGGCTGAATGTCGTCAGTTCCTGCTGTTGTGGTAGAGAATCAGACTGTGTGGCTTGGTAACACAGCTGTTATCTCCCTGTTCATCAGTCTGGTTGAGGTTTCTGAGGAGGAGGGACTCCTGGGTCCCCCTTCATGAGAAACGCATCCCCTGAGATCTGCAATACTTCCAAAGGCCCAACCTCCTGATGTCACTCACTGCACTGGATGTGTGTTAGGTTCATTTTCTGTTGCTATGATAAAAAATGTCCTAACAAAAGCAACACGAGAGGGAAAGTGTTTATTCCTGTTCGTGGTTTGAGGTTACAGTCTATCATGAGGGAAGTCATAGTGGCAGAGATTGAGGAAATTGCTCTACTTTTACACAGTTCAGGATCCCTTGCTTAGGGGCTGGTGCCACTCACAGTGGTCACATCTCACCACCATAATCAACATACTCAAGGTAATTCCCTCACAGATGTGCCACAGGCCAACCTAAACTGGACTTAGGGAATTCTAGATTATGTTGAGTTGGCAGAGCCAATAGTCACAGAAGGTTAGGGCAGCCTCCTCACCCACCAAGCACCTCACCAGATGGCTCTGTTATGAAAAGTAACTGAAATATGCTTACAAGGTAGGTCTGGCTCAGAGCGCAGGCTGAGCTGTGTAGATGGCAGATGGATAGGTGGCTCTTCTTATCAGTCACTATCTCCTCACTTGCCATCTCCCCCTGGAATTTGATAGGCATATTTGCCACTTTTGTTCAACAAATATCATCATGATCCTCTATAAACTTCCTCTCTATGAACTATGATCCAATGTTTTGAGCCAGTAAATCTGAGAAGAATTTGATGGCGTTCCTGCTTGGAGTCAGGCATTCTTAAATAAAGAACTCTAGAGATATACATGATCCATTTTCTTTGCATCTAGAAAGTAAAACAAAACAACAACAAAAACCCTACAAAACCCAAAACCATGAAAACTGGCAAAACAGGAAGACAGCAAGTTCTACAAGAATACAGAGAGATGAAGAGAAAGTGGGGAAGTGTGGGGAAGAGCTCACATGAAGTCACCTGCACAGGCCCCGGCAGAGTTAGCTGGGCAGAGAAGACATCAAAGACCATTGTGCAGCCTGGTGGCTAGGCTGTCCTTTGGTACCGCAGCATAGACCATGAGAGGCTGCAGATGGCACATGTGAGGTCAGTGACTTGTATGTCCCATGTGACTGAAAATGGGTCTTCCTTTGGGGCCTGTGACCTAAAAACCTTGGTGCTCATAAGACATCAGTCAAGAAACTTGATGAAATGAGTGTTCTCTGTGGAAAGCTGATGCCATGGGACACACAGCCATGCAACTTTGGGGTGCCCACAGGTCTCAGTCCTAAAGTGCCGCTGTGGATATGGTATTGTGGTGGGTGAGAGCTGAGCATCACATGCTGAAATCTGATCTGAAATCTGATGACAGAGCAAGAATCCTCATGTGAATAACTTCTCAGTCAGATCCTCCTTGCAAAGGGGTAGTACCTCTGGGAAAGCCTGACAATGGACAGACACAGCTTTATTGGGGTAGAATTTTTTGTTTGTTTTGAGACAGGGTCTCTCTGTGTAGCCCTACTGTCCTGGAACTCACTCTGTAGACCTCGAACTCAGAGACCAACCTGTCTCTGCCTCCTGAGTGCTGGGATTAAAGGTGCGTAGAACTACCACCCAGCTGGGCTATAATTCGTATAATTTTTTGCACGTATTTAGACTGTGCAATAACAGGTTTAAACATGTACATATTCTCAGGAGACCATAGTCAAGATCATAAACACAGGTTGGGGGACAGCTTGGTTGGTATAGTATTTGCTGAGCAAACATGAGGACCATCCATGTAGCATGCACCTGTAACCCAGTGCTGTGGGGTAGAGGGACAGAAAGGTTCCTGAGGCTCACTGTCTAATGCACCTACATAAATCTATAAGCTCTAGATTCACTTAGAGACCCTATTTCAAAAAATAGAGATTAAAGAAAGACACCTAAAGTCAGTCTCTGGTTTCCATGCACATTCACACACACACACACACACACACACACACACACACACACACACACTCACATACCACACATACACACACACTTACATGTATATATATATACACACACCACATATACACACACCACACACACATACATACACATCACACACATACATGCATATACACACACCACATATACATACACACACACCACACACATACATGCATATACACACTACATATACATACACACACTCACACCACACACATACATGCATATACACACACTACATATATACACACACTCACACCACACACATACATGCATATACACACACTACATATACATACACACTCACACCACACACATACATGCATATACACACATCACACACACATTCACACACATACTCACACACACATTCACATACATACTCACACACCATAAATACACACATACCACATGCATACGCATATGCACACACCCAAACACCACATATATATTCACATACACATACCACACGTACATACTCACACAAAAACACTCACACCACACATATACTCCCACACACCACAACACACACTCTCTTTCACACACACATTCACACACCACGCACATATAGAACTGAGTCTCCTAAAATCCTGCATTAAATCTGTTATTAAATTTTATGTATAGACAACATACATTCATATTAACATAGAGTGACTTATTTCTTCTCATTTGGAGAAAAAAATCTTTTTATTCTATTAAATACTATCTTTATTTACATGAAGTAAACCCTATAGGGTCCAGATAGCTTCAATGACCAAAACAGGATCTTCTAACACGAAGTGAGTCCAGATGCCCCACAGCCATCCTGACAAGGGCAGCTTGTGGCACAGGACAGTGAAGACTAGTGATGTCCAGCAGGGGGTGGGGAGTGACACCAGTTCCTGTTCATTCTCTTACATGCATGCTGCTTCCATGCTGTGCTAAGTGTAATAGTGGCCAGGCAAGGCCTCTAGGACCAGTGGGTGCCAGGACACGAACCCGCCATATGGGAAACAGATTGCACTGAGGACACGCCTCTGCCCTGTCTAGCAAAGATGATTCCTTTTGGAAAAATGATAGAAATGAAGAACAAATCATTTCCATAATAACTGAAGTTAAGAAAATAAAGCTGTATATACTTCTAGAAAAAATAATTCATTATTAAGTGGCTAAATTTAAATTTTGGTGATTAGTGACAAGTGTACGATTATTGGAGAGGACTTCATTTACAGAGAATAAACCATGAACAAGAGATCACAGAAATCTGAGGGCCACAGAGTTCCTAAGGGAGCCTCATCTAATCCCTCTCTGGAGAAATTGAGTCCCATGGGAAGCCTGTTTGTCTGGCTGTAGAGCAAGTTAGAGGCAGAGGGGACGTATGGGCCACACTGTCACTGCACAGAGTTTGCGTACATTATGGTTCCGAATTCACAAAGTACTTGGAAGGGAGAGAGAAAGGCTTTGAACCTTTGGGGCTCAGCATCCAGGAGCTCAGCTTCACTTACAATCGGAGAAAGCCACCTAAGGGGGTCATTCTGGAGAAAGTACAGATGTAAACCAGTTGTTTCTCAGTGACATAAGTCCTAAAACCATGACCCACAGCTTACAACACTCCATCAAACAACAAAGCTCACTGGATTGTGAGTCTTTACATTTACTTTCACGGCACTGAGCTCCTAGGAGTAGACTGGGCAGGCCACCTGCTACAGACAGAAAATAGCTCACTTGGGGCCAGTCAGCCAGGAAGTGCTAGGCCAGGGATAAGAAAGGAAGACCCTGACCCCTCAGGGTGCCTGCTGTCCCAGGTGCGGCTCAGCCTAAGCACACACTTTATGTTCTTAGTCGCTAGCAGCTATTAACGTTAAGTGTCCTAAGCCCACTCTGCTCTCCTTTGTAATGCTGCTGCTCTGCCTTGAGTGGTAAGAGGTGGGAGGCACTCAAGAGGGGAAGCACAGCTAGTGGTTGGAATCCATCTAATTACTCGGTTCACTTTATTCACCCATTAATTGGGAACATGGGAAGGTTCAAAGACCTAATGATTAGTATTAGCATCCCCTGTTCAGTCAGGCCGGCTATCTTCCCATTCCACCTGTCTCAGCCATTCAGTGTGAAATTGCCGGAGTGGTAGCTGTCCCATTTGTCAAATGCTGCGAGTGCTTGGTAATGATCTAATGTCCCAGGGTGAAGAGCTCATGCTAACAGCACCAGACTGCTCAGTATCCTCTGAACCCCTGGAGTGTACACAGATCTCTCCCAGATAGACTTCCAAGAAGGCTATGGGGGTGAAAAATTAAAGGAAGACTCTCAAGTACACTTCTTATTTGGAGAGGAATGATAGGTTTTCAAGCTTCTTCAGCCCAACCATCTCCCCATACTGTTCTAGACTCTGTGAAATGCACAGATCCCTGTTTCACACAGACTTGAAATGCCCACACACCACTGAGACAGTGGTTAAATACTGGGAGCTTGCTTCTACGTAACATCGCAGAGGATCCTGTGGGAGGTTTGTCCTGTCGCCAGATCACCTGCTCCCCTGGGTTAGCTACATGATTCTAGGACTACATAGACTCATATAGTGTTAACCAAAAAGTTTTGGTGTGTCCAGTGAGTCTCTCTTTACCCCCTCAGAACCTTTCCTTGGTGAGGTTAGGGCATGTTGAATCTCTCCTCTCTGGATTCTTGCAGTATTTGCCATGGAGCTATGTGATTCACACTTGATAATAGATCTCCCGCCTCCGCTCTTTCTCTCCTGTTTATGACAGGGTCTCACTGTGTAGGCCTACACTACATTTTACAGTCTTCCTGTCTCAGCCTTCTGAGCTGTGGGATGTCAAGTGTACATCACTAGCCTTGGCTAAATCATCTTTCAAAAAGGCTTCCTCAAGTTCTTCAACTGGAAACTGTCACCATTCCTACCTGGAACCCACTCCTCAACTTCTGCCCTAAAGCTGTAGGACATCTCGTTTCTCCCATCCTTTCCCATAAATGGTGCTCTGGAGCCTGGCTGGTTACACACTCCATGAAGCTCCATCCAAAACCTATGAATACTTTAGAGATGATGTGCACACTCACCCTCATCTGCCCCCACTGCATCCCAGGAAAGCCGTCTATATACATGTGCCCACACATGTGCACACGTGTATAAAAATGAACACATACACAACAGAGTGGATATCATTCCACAAATGCCTTAGGGGTGTCTAAGACACCGTGTTGTTTGCATGTGTCCCTCCTCAGTACCAAGAATAGCCTGAGTTACTGGACTTTCCAGAACCCATTCATCCGACAGTGGGAAAACTAGGTCCGGAGAGGAGCCTTGGGGATGCTTCATGTCACACCTCTTCAACCAAGGGCTCAGATAGCCTAAGCTCTTATAAAGCTTTAACAGTTCCAGCAAGAAAACCCTATCAAGCCTTTCGAAGTCCCACAGCAGGATGAGACAACCCCTGAATTTTTTTTTTCTTTGTGAAGGAAAAGAAAGGATGCAGCAGATTCCCACTGATCTGAGGCTACCTAAGGACTGGAGCTCTGAAACAAAGATGGTGTTCCAAGACAATAAGAGGAGTGGCAGACATGTAGAACAAGCACACTCTTCAGGGCCTTCCAACCACAAGAGACAGGAAAAATGGCCTCGTTAATGAGCATCAGATGTTTTTCTTGAGAGAGAAGGGACCAAGAGCAACACTGAGAAAAAGTCTACCAGCACCTGTAGAGAGGGATGGGAGACTCTTAGCAACATATGAAACCGACTGTGAACGCCTCTTCTATCACACAGGTGGTGATTAATACAACAGGCAGCCAAGGAGGCACTTGTAAGGTAGGTGCTGAGGGAGATGATAAAGGAGAGATGTAATGAGCATTTCAATCTGAAGGTAGAGAGCATTATGAAATACATTAACACGAAGCCTGAAGGGGATGGAAGGCACACCTAGTAGACACTGGCAAGGAGAAGCCTTTCCAGGCTGCAATGGTCAGAGCAAGCCAGGTTGGGAGGGGGCTGGGGCTGGGGCTAGGGCATCCATTTCTGCCACAAGAAACCTTGAAGTTCAAGGCAGTCAGGCCAAGGAAAGAGACAGGAACAGAAAGAAGGGTCTACGGGACATTCCAGGAATATTAAACATGATGTGATGGGAGGCTGAGAGCTGGACCCTTATGTACAGGGCTTATACCAGGGACAGCTTGTTTTGTTTCTCTGTGTAGGTGTAGCCCCAGCTGTCCTGGAACTAGCTCTGCAGACCAGGCTGCCCTTGAACTCACAGAGATCTGCCTGCCTCTACCTCTGGAGTGAAGGCATCAAAGGTAAATGCCCAACTTTTCCTTCCTTCCTTCCTTCCTTCCTTCCTTCCTTCCTTCCTTCCTTCCTTCCTTCCTTCCTTCCTTCCTTCCTTCTTTTTTTTTAAAATGTATTTTTATTTTATGTGCATTGATGTTTTGCCTACAAGAATGTTTGTGTGATGGTGTCAGAGTTACAGACAGTTGTGAGCTGTCATGTGGGTTCCGGGAATTGAACCTGAGTCCTCTGAAAGAACAGAACAGCCAGTTCTCTTAGCTGCTGAGCCATCTCTCCAGCCCCCTACTTTTTGCCAGGGGCTTTCAGGGGCTAGGCACTAGGAAGTCCCTTATACTCTCACAACGTGTCAGTTTCCACAATATAGAGTGAGACAGTACACTTAAATATAAACTAATTCTTTCAATATACAACACTAACAATAAATCAGTAAGAGAGTAAGCAAATACGTTAATGAAAATAACATTTTTTTAAGAAACTGTTGTAATTAGCTGTTGTGTGCTTTTGCAAATTTCTTTAATTCTCCCATAAAAAGAGAGCCGAAGAGGCTGAAGAGATGGCTCAGTTAGTAAAAGGCTTGCAAGTGGGAGAGCCTGAATTCAAACCTCCAAACCCGCTTGAAAACAGCCTGGCATCCCAGCACCGGGGAGGCAGAGATAGGCAGCTCCCCGGGGCTCGCTGTCCAGCCTGACCAGTCTAAGGCAAGCCTAGGTCAGTTGGGGACCCTGTCTCAAAAGGCACGCACGCGCGCACACACACACACACACACACACACACACACACACACACACACACACACACACACACGGGGGGGTGAATCAGAGCTACTTGCTTGTTTCTATGTTCAATCTGCTGTAATTTTTGGAAAAGACTATATCAAAAAAAGCCTGGTGTACATCAAGTTTTGTCTTGTCAGGTGGCACCTTGTTAGGTGACACAAAAGCCAGAACCTGCAAGACTTCAACAAACCGTGCACTCTGCTAGGTCCTGCCTTGGAACATGACAATTCATGATTTGGATATTTGGGAGACTCTGGTTCTTGAAGATCTTTCAAATGGGCATCCACATCACAGTCCTCCATGTGACCTCTGATGTCAGTAGAAAAGGTCTTTACACCTGGAAGCTGACTTTCAAAAGTGGCAAGCATGGTGTCTTAAAGATTCATTTTCCTTGAAGTCGGAAGCTTGTTTCTCTCTGTTTCAAGATAACAGTTCGTCTGCCAGTTTTCTCCTCACAAAACCATTCCAGTTGTGGCCACTTATAGCTCACACAAACATAAGAGCTCTCTGTGAGCAATGCTACCAACACCAACACAAAACCAGAATAACAAGAACTGAGACTTAAATTTTTATTTTGAATTTGTTTTAATTGTTCCACCAAGGACTGTCGTAGGTGAATCTGATATCTTTTGTATTAAATTGTGAAAGAAGGAGCCTTGCTTGTATAATAGCAAGCATCCCAGCCTCCTAGGGAGAAGGCTTATGACCATGAAAAAACACAAAGACCATGTATAGTATGTGGTTACTATCTTTAAAAATTATTTTGTATATTTCTGTGTGTACATGCACACAAGTGCCATGGTGTGTGTGGAGGCCAGAGGACAACTTCGAGAATCTTTTCTGTCTTCCACCATGGGGACTTGGTGGCCAAGGCCTTTAGCTACTGAGCCAGCTTCCTGGCCCTGCTGTCACTGTCTTGACCAGCAGTTAGTGGTCAGTGGCTTTATTGCTCACTTTGTCTACAGTGGCAGGGCCAGCATCAATGCCATGAGAAGGTAAATAACATCTTAGTTGATGACACCAGCTTTGGCCTCACAGATGCCTGACAAGGTCTTGGAGAAGCCTGGGGCTCTGAGAACTGTAGACTGAGAACCATGATTTAGGCTAGGCAGTGCAAAACCTTGTCTGGTGCTTGACACAGGTTGACCTTCATGTTGTGAGGAGATGAAAAATCAGCAGCTTACCACATTTAGAATGGAGTTTTGAAAAAGATAATCACGGGCTGGGAAGATGGCTTGGGTGGTTAAAACATTTGCCACGAATATGTGAGGACTGGAGTCTGAATCCCCCAGAACCCATGTAAATGCCAGGCAGGAATAATGGCCCACTGGCAATTGGCAATTACAGCCTCAGAAATCAGAGACAGGAGATCCATAGCAAGACAGCCATATTGGCGAGCTCTGCATTTGATTGAAAGACTCTAAGTCAATGGACAAGGTGAAATAATATTTAAGGGTGATTCCAAAATCTATGCTGTGCCTTCACATGTAAATATACACACATACACACGTACACATATACCCACACACAGGCAAAACATGCACACACACAGGTATATGTGTATCCCACACATGCAGAACACACACACACACATGTACACACGCACGCGTGCACATACATACACACATGTACACACGCACAGGCATATGCACAAAAATGGAAAGGGCTTCTGAAGAAAGAACAATATGGAAGAAGTAGGAGCGGATGAGAAGACAGGTTCTGAGATGTTCAGCTCTTTATGAGCTAGAGAAGGTGGTAGCCTAGCAAGTGTGATGAAGGAGAGAATGATGAATAGATAGATCTTGAGGTTGTCAAGGGGCTCACCAGAAGGGCATGGAAAGGGCACTGGTTCTGGCTTAGTTTCCCAGAAGAGTTTGGAGAAAAGGCTCCAAGCAGAACACAGTGCCTGCTCGGGAGAGAGGAACTGCTGGCACCTCTAGACACATTTTGAGAAAAGCAGTCTTGGGTAGAAACTCCAATGGCCTAGTCCCTGACTGGCTTTTACTATGCTGAAGGCTAGCTATCAAAGGCAAACACTGCATAGAAAGGCCTGTACAGCCAGTGTCTTTAGGTCTCCCTGCCTGGAGACTTTCCCAGAAAACCAAAACAATTACACCAACTCACTCATCAGAGACAGAAGAGGACCCTAGACCATGTGTATCAAGTCATCAGAGACAGAAGAGGACCCTAGACCATGTGTATCAAGTCATCAGAGATAAAAGAGGACCATAGACAATGTGTACCGAGTTATCAGAGACAGCAATGAGGATCTTAGACCATGTGTACCAAGTTGGACTTGGGGGAGAGAGGAGTCTTCTGCCCTCTGAGAACCACACATGAGTTCTGAAGTTCCAGCATGTGGCTGGAAGTTGAAACTTCACTGGAGAGTTTACTGGGACTCATTCCTGGCTCTCCTCCCTCAGTGCAGCTGACTTCCCCTTTCTGTCACATCAGCTCAAAGGAGAAATTTGGAATCTTACATAATTGACATGATCACACTTAAGATTTTACTGTTTGGGGGGGAAGGGGAAATAGAGAACTTCATAACAAGCATGGAGACCCAAGCTTTGGTGCTAGAGACCATATTTTCAAAAATAGTCAGCTGGGTATCGTGGTGGACACCTTTAATGCTGGCACTCAGGAGACAGGCAAGGTCTTTGTAAGTTCAAGGTCAGCCTGCTCTACAGAGTAAGTTCCAGGACAGCTAGAGATACATAGGGACCTTGCTTCAAAAACCAAACAAAACAAAAGTTGGCCATGAGGCACACACTTGTAACCCTAGGGCTGGCAGTGGAGACAAGCTGGGCTCTGAGGCTCCATGGTAAGGCAGCATGACCTACATGGTGGGTTCTAGGTAAATGGGGACCTGGCTGCAAACAAAAGGTGGATGGCTCCTTGGTAACACCACCTGAGTTTTACCTTTGGCCCCCCCTATGTGCTCACACACACACACACACACATGTATGCACACACATTGATCTTGGTGTTTTCTTCATACATATTTGCACACAGATGCATGCTTGCACATTGATTTTATTTTCTTCACACATACATACATGCGTGCACACATGCACGCACACATGCATACACATGCCTGCATGTATATTGCTCTTGGTATTTTCTTCCAATAATAAGGCTTAGGTATTCTTGCTAAATGATCTTTGTAATCTGTCCTCTGGTCCTTCTTTTCCAGACATGCAAGTCTGTTTCTCTGATTCTTATGATACACGATTTTAGATTCCTGCAGTGTGACACTTCCAAAAGCAGACAAGAATTTGGGCCTAAGCCATTCCCCAGATCAACATTCGCTTCCATCTGCATAGTATTTGACATCAATCAAAGCCCTTTTACATATATTAATAAAAAGCAAAATTTTTATAATATTTTACTAAATGTCCCCACATGCTCATGAAACATCTATCAAATGCTAACAATAATCTGTCTCATAAAGCAATTATGGGAACAAATGGAAAGATGGATGCAAATAATGACAATTCAATTTGATTGATTCCCACTGTCTGCCGGGTACCATGCTAAGCACTTTATATCACAGTGATCCCACTATACGTTGTGAAGCACACACTTAGCGTCCTGCTTGAAGGGATAGGCCTAAAACTCACTCACAGTGACATGGTCAATAACTGATGGCACCAGAGTTTGAATCCAGGCTCACCTGCTCCGAAGTTCCGAGCTCTTGACCAATCCCCATGTCATTGTATTATTTAAAGGCTTTGAAGGTTGTGGCATTAATTATGTGACAATGTTTGCCAAGCACTGATGTTTCAGACACCAAAACCACTCCTGTCTCCTCGCCCTGCTATAATGGCATACAGCAGGTGCATACTCAGCATTTGGTGACTCCCTTGGCTGTGTAAACCAATGAAAGCTGAAGAGTATATGCGGAAACCGTGAAGACAGAGATGTCTCTCCCTAAGAAAATGACAAGGTGAAGCACAAAACCCTGACCTAAGAATATTTAAAAACCAAGTTTTGAAGAGAATAAACTACACCCTGAGGGAATGGATAAATCTGAGAACCAAAGAGGCTATCTAGAAACAGATTCAGTGAAGGATGAAAAAGTAATCTATAATTGTCACCATTTATCCTGGGATTGCAAAGATATTCCAAGTAACCTGACAACAGATTCTTGCCAGAACCCACAGCCGACATCACACTGGCACAGTTAGAAACAGCACATGCTAGAAGAGCCACTTTCAAATCATGAGCGTGGTGAGCATAAGGATAAAATGGTATTTTAAAAAAGAAAAACAGGAGCTGGAGAAATGACTCAGAGGTAAAGAGCACTGGCTGCTCTTCTAGAGGACCCGGGTTCAATTCCCAGCCCCCACATAGCAGCTCACAGCTGTCTGTGACTAAAGTTCTAGGGGACCCGGCACCCTTACATAGGCAAAACACCAATGCACATAAAAATGAAAATAAATTAGTAATCTTAAAAAAAAAAATCCTCTGGGGAAAAAAAGAAATAAAAAAGGAGTCGCACCTGGTGCACACCTCTAATCCCAGCACTCAGGAGGCTGAGGCAGATAGATCTCTGAGTTCAAGTCCAGCCTGGTCTACAGAGTGAGTTCCAGGACGGCCAGGACTACACAGAGAAACCCTGTCTCAAAAAAGTAAAAAATAATAATAAATAAATTAATATTAAAAAGAAATAAAAGGTATACTATGAAGGGCAGAGAGATGGCTCAGAGGTAAAGAATATTGGCTGCTTTCCCCAAGGTCCCACATGGCAGCTCCTGACTGTAATTCCAGTTCCAGCGATCTGACCTCTGCACACAGACATACGGCAGGGTGAATACTAACACACAAGCATTAAATAAATATTACCTTTAAAAAGGTATACTATAAGGAAGGAAAAAGTAAAACTTTCACTCTCAGTAAACATGTAATAAAACTGCAAAATGAAAATGTTGGAACTATCCAGCCATGCATGTTATGCACACCCATGACCATAGCACTTAGAGTGGGATCGTCTGGCTTACATATTGAGTTCAAAGTCATTTTGAACTACCTGTGTCACAAACAAAGCAAAAACAAACAAAAAGGAGTTAAAATGAATACACAAAAGTGTGAGCCTGTATCTGACAACAGGCAAAGTATAAAGTACAGCCTGAGCTACCACACGTGACCCACGCAGCCATCAGAGGCTCTGTAGCCAAGATGAAGGAAAGATGTCTACAAATCAATCGTACTAGAAAAAGGCCAGGCTCATTGGTAATCACAGAGTTACAAATGAGATGATGATAATGCTGTCCATATGGACTGGACAGGGAACATTAACATATGTCACAACCAGGCGTGACAAGAATGGCAGACATAGAAGAGTTTATACAAACTGGTGGGAGGTAAGTACAATCGCCCTGGGCTGTCAAGTCAATGTGTTCAGTCTTTCAACAGATATTTATTGAAGGTGTTGTTCTAGGTTTGAGGGATGGAGCAGATAACCATGTCCCTAAAGTCTCTAGAGAAAAATAACATTTTATGTAACATAATAATATAACAAACAAAAACATAGTAACATAACAAATGAGTAGCATTAATCAGTAAGGAGCTCATTTCTATCCTGGGTTCAGCCCAGAGAATGTCTTACACAGGTACCAGGGACACAGAAGGGCATTTAGAGCAGCTCTCTTGTCTCAACAAAGATGAGAGGAGCAGCTTGGCTTCTCTTTGCTAAGAGTAAACTAATAGGCAGACTAGACCAACCCTGCTTATCAGATGGAATACTGTGCAGCCAGCAGAATAGATAATAGTGACCCGGCAGAGGTCTAAATATGTCACATGCAGTAAACATCCAAACACAGTGCTGCAGGGAAAAGGCTGGTTAAAACAGGGCACGGTACTGTGCCATTTAGATTTAAAACAAACAAACAAACAACCCCCCCCAAAAAAAAAACTGGTGTGTAAAATAATCACATGTCTGTCTATAAATGTATATGTATTTAGCAAAATGAACAGACTGATAATTCTTTATGGGAAGAGAAGGAAGACAATGACTTTTAAAAGACTGGTTAAAAAAATATATGCATCTATAAAATTGCTAAAAAAAAAAAAGTACATGGAATTATTTTTAAAATTAAAAGAGAATTCTGAAATAGATAAAGCAAAATTGTGCTTATCTATGGCAATTACAAGGCTACCGTTGTATTGTCTAGAGAGTTACAATGCTTCGTGATTAATAATATTGCCTCTTGGCTCTGAGAAAACCTCTGGTCCTGGCTGAGCCCAGCCCAGCTTCAGGACAACAGGTCAACTAATGTGACCATGGTCCTGGAAGGCATTTTATCAGACAGAGGAACATCCAAAGCAGATGAAATGGGTGAGGTGGGGTGGAGGGTACTCAAAGTGAGGTGGACTTTTATACTACCTGAGAGGATGTCCTGTAGAGAAGGGCCAAATGCACCCCCCCCCCAGCCTGCAGCCACTTAACTAATCCCCTTCCTTTTCTGGACCTAACAGTGGGGCTTATTTTGGAGTCTCTAGCTCTTCTGGACAAAGGCTGTTTTTTGTTTGTGATCGATAGTCATGGGTCCTCTTTTAAATGATGTACAATTGTGTGCTAATAGGGATTACTACTCTGAATCCTCCATCTCCCCCTCTCTCAGAGTCCCACCTATCTGGCTGAGGTTCTGAAAGTTAAAATGCTGACCTATTTCTTTCTTGTATCTTCCTCAAGTTCCTCTCTAAGCCCTTTCTGAGGACTGAACTAGTGACATAATTGCTTTATCCCTCTTTTTGTGTCCTCAGGTCTGTGCTCCTCCTGTAGCCCACATCCAGTCAGACAGGGGAGAGCCACGGTACTGCAGCTCAGACCTCCTCCTTCCCTGAGACCATGTCCTAAGTGGCATTCCTTTTAGAATGGCATTCTCCCCCTTTCTTCAAGGTCCACTGTACATGCTCCTGTCTCTTGGCAGAGCAAATCACTTTCCTCTGAGTCTTGATGCGTGCTAGGCCTTCACACTTGGAGTCTCCATGCTCTCTGAGGGCAGGCCTGTCTCCAGCTTACTGTAGGGTACAGAGCACGTTTCAAAAAACACTTGCTGAACAATTCACCTTTTAAAATTTTGTATAAACTGCAAATATAATTTTAGTCATATTGCCAACTAATTCAATCACTATTCCTCTCTAATTAAACAAAGAGGCCTTTATTCACCACGGAACCCAGAGATGTTGGCTATAGGCACAGAGAACACTGGAGGCTCTTCAGAGCTCCACTTTCTACAGAAGAGGGCTATATTTGGGAGCCAATTAATTTCACAATGTCAAAAACTAATGCATTTAAGATTCTGCTGTTCACATCCATTTTTTTCTCCGCTAAAACATTTTAACCATGCAGTGCCTGTCGCTGTCCTGGTGTACAAGAGAGCTTTCGTAGGGGACCTCAGGGTGCCAGGCATAACTACACCTCACTTTAAAACTGTACTTAAAGAGACCTTCAAGTCATCATCACGTTACCACAAAAGTGAGAGCTGGGTGGGCACCCACAAATGGCCCTGTGCTGGTTGGTCCTAAGGAAAAAGAACCTGGGCTGCCATCTCTGTGGGCCTTCTCCGGTGTTCTACACTTGGCACAGTCTGCTCCTGGACAGCTCTGAAACTGATGAAGTGGCTGCTTCTCTTCACTGTCCCTTTTGCTGTCACCCGTACCACATCACCCCACTCTCAAGCCCACACTCTTAAGTCACTTGTGGGTCCAGTCCTACTGGAGCTGGCTGACTGGAGTAGGAACAAGGCTCATGGCCTTGTCCCAGGAGCTCACTTCTAGCAGCTGGCCTTGTAGGCACCTTGTCTCATACAGATCCTGCCCATCTTGGAGACTGTCACCCTCTTCTGTATGGCACAGATCTGCTCCCCCTATGTCATTCTCCAGTTCTTCCAAGGTTGTCTCAGGGAAGTCAGTAGGGAGCCTGCCTGCTCTATTCCTGGCTGCATTTCCACACAGCTAATGCAAACTGCTCGCATACATCCCTTAGGCCCATGCTATAGATAAGGAAGAACTCTGCAGCTGCTAACCCTGTCTCTACCAGCTGGTCTCAGAGCAACTGAAAACCAGTTCATGCCACTAGGGCTTCTGCTGAACTCTGAGCAAACTCTGCTCCTCACTTAGCTCTTTGACCAGGTCCAATCTTGTGGAGGGGACTGAATGGCCCTTAAGCAAGTGAGCTGAGTCCCTAACTACTCAGGCTACAGATACAGACTCTGGGATGGTGTCCAGCAGACCAGTCCCTTGGTCTTGGCAATCCCAAACGTCATGTGGCATTCAGCAGCATGACCTTGTTGCATTCCTCTTTTAGGGAGAACACACAGAGAAGTAACCAACAGCTAACTCACAGGTGCAGGCTCCTGTGCCTGTCAGGGCCCAAAAGTGTTAGGGTTGTTTCTCTTCCCTTCTTAAAGGTAGGGACTGTGTGGTCCAATTATTGCCAATGCCATGCCTTTGAACTCCCCAAATTGTGAGCCAAAATAAACCCTTTGATTTGTTTATGTTTATGTTTTGAGGCAGGGTCTCTTTCTGTGGTCCAGGCTTACCTTGAACTAACAGAAATACTCCCAAATCTGGGGTTAGAGACATAAACCACAGCATCTGGCTGAGGCTGTTCCCATCAGTTTCTTTTACTATGACAAACACCTGAGACAATATGCTCCGAAGCAGGAAAAGGTCGTGGTTCTGGAAGTTTCAGATCATAGTCAGACCAGCCCATGGCTTAGGGGCCTATGGGGAGGAAGCTTTTCAGTCTATGACAACCAGGCAGGGGCTGGGATCCTCTAGTACCCTTTGAGAGCTTGTCCTCAATGGCCCAGGACGTCCCACTTCCTAAAGTGTCCACTCCTGTCAAGATCAGCACTAAGCCTCCATATACACTCCTCTGGGGTGTTCCAGAACCCAGTTCTTACTGTTAAGACACATCCCAGTGTTTGTTGAAGGTCAGGCCACACAGGACACTGTGGCTCCAAAGCTCTCCTACACATGAGAGAGACTCGGAAAATGCTTGTTACATGAATGATTCTACAATCCCAGCCATTTCTTTCTTCATGTCTGCTCAAAGAGTAAAAATCCATCTTCATGTTATAAATAGCTAATCATGAGAGAACAAAAAGACCAAATTAATGTGACATTTATAAATCCCTAATCACAGCCATTCCATACAATCACCATCTTCCTGGAAGGAAGAAATCCTATGACCGAATTAACCAAGTGATAAATACAGCCAAGAAAGCTGGTCATACCAGGAGTAATTGCTGAGGAGCTCAGCCACTGCCATTGGGGTAATTTTAGAAATTAGGGTTTCACCAATAGAGCAGGAAAATATTGAATTTATTTTTTCAAGTGAACTCAAGTGGAAAGGCTACATAATACAAGAAAAGTATTAATAGCACTTAATCCAGTTCTATAATGTTCTTAAGCATACCTTTAAATGATTGCCATTATTTTCCATGTGCTGATTTAACTAAAATATAAATTCCTGTGGCATAAAATACTATCAATTAACCATCTGGGGATATAGCTTGAGAGCTCAGCGCTCACTGGCATGCACAGGGCCCTGAGTTTGGTCCACATCCAGCCTAACTAAACATAGGTAAGTGGACTGCAGTAAGCAAGAACAGCACAGTGAGAAACAGAAAACTAAGTGTGGGTGTGGCTTGACTCTTACAGGGCCATCTGACCTTAGGTAGTGACTTTAGTCTCTGAAGCTGAATTTCCTCCTTTGAAAAGAGCATTTGTAAAGATCTTTCAGATTTCAACAAGACAGCTACATGTGTAGCTAACAGAAATCAGTAATAACAATGTGTATTATCAAGCACCCTGGAAAAATTAAGAAAAATAGCAAATCCCTGTTGTAGGAACTGAACCTCCCTATAAAGATTCTGGAAGCAAGTAGGTTAGAATAGAAAGTCATTCTTGCAGTCCAATTTGCCCTCTAAGTCAAAATGGCCCTGAACACACACAAGTTACAAATGCCTCTCACTCACTCATCCCCCTATCTGTCTTTCCAATGAGAGAGAGAAAAAAAAACAAAAATCAACCCTGCATACATGGCCCTGTACAGAGGGATGGGGCACAGATAAGTCCAATGCAGCTGTGGCTCTGGAGGGCACAGTTGGGATGTCTAATCAATACACCTAGGAAATACCTGCTGAGAATTGACCTTAGCTGACAGATCAAGGACACAGCCCATCATGGCGAAGAGATCATAGAGCCAGAAACAGGAGATCTGCATATGTGTCATAATCAAGAAGCAGAGAGAGATGAAAACCCACATTCAACTAGATTTCTCCCTTTTATTTAATTCAGGACTACAGTCCATGGAATGGTGGCATCCTCAGTTAGGGCGGGTCTCCCAATATAAATTAACATAATCTAGATGATTCTTCCTGGGCATGCCTGATGGCTTGACTCCTAGGTGACTCTGAATCCTATCAAGTTGAAAATATTAACCATTAAGGTCCTGAGCCCTCCAGAAAAGTGTGCCCTGCTTCCTAGGGAGGCAAAGAGGGCTTTAGGAAGAGATGAGGTAGAAAGGTCACTGGGTGAAAACCCAGATGAGCATCATGGGTAGAGGAAAGAGTATTGCCAAACGTGTGGAAAGGTATGACACGCTGGGGATCTCCAACACTCTTACCATGGCTAGAGAACGAAGCAGGGAGAAATGGAGGTAGAGTCCCAGAATTTTTTGCTCTCAAAAGTAGTCCAAAGTACACTCGTAGGACAATGCAGACAGCGAGACAAAGCCAGCACTGAGCAGCACACCTACAGAGGCATGGGCTGTGGCTGAAGAAATAGTGCCTGAAAGCCAAGCCATTAAGGTCGAGAAAGACTTTAAACAACAAACAAACAAACAAAAGGCCTAACCAAAGAACAGTCAGCAGGCTGTCACATATTGCCAGGCCACTCGGGGGGCAGGGAAAAGTATTCTGTAGCTGCTGCCCTGTGTAGAGCACCTTGGTGACCCGGGAGGTAACAGACATTCCAGACATCTATCCACAACTGCCCAAGACCTGGAGATTTTTTTTTTTTTAAATCTTCAGAACTTTTAGTTTAGTTGCTGGAGGTACCTATGATGGTTTCTGTTGATTCCTAGGTGCAACCAAGCTAGAGAGACAGATTCAGGTGCCTGTCCATGGTCATGCCTGATGCAGCCCTTGAGTTTGAGACCCCTGATGTATGCCTCTATCTCTTCCCATCATTCTCGCTTTCCTGAGGTCACCCTTACCTCCGTTTATAAAAGGAAGGGCAGCTCTCAAGTGTCACAAAGCCAGGCCTAGCAATGTCTGGTGGCTGACCTTTCTCACTTGACCATGCTTCTCACCTTTATTCAGCCTATGAATATTCAAGCCCCCTGGAAAGTGGCTGTTAAGAACCAACATGGAGAGAGTATTTACAGGTGGGAAATAAGCTAACACAGTGTGGAGTGTTCTGTTTTGTATTTTGAAAGCCAGTTTATTAGCACATCTTTTCCTTCCAAGGCAACAAAGAAAGAAAAACAAATGTCAAGTTTCTTTCCTTGATTTCTGGGAGCAGGTGTATAACACACTTAGAAAGATTCCTGGGGGCCGGTGAGGGGACTCAGCCACACAGAGGATTCCCGCTGCTGAGCCTGAGGACCTGAGTTCAGTCCCTGGAGCCTATGTGATGGAGAGAGAATCCACTCTCACAGTCTTCTGACCAATGCATACCACCATGGCAATGCCCTCACCCCACACACAAATCAACGCTGGAAACATTCTACTAAGAGATAGATTTCAGTTCCAAACAGCTAAACCTGAAAGGGTTTGTTGCTGCTCTTTTGTTTTTAATTTAGAAAGAGAAGCTGTGAGAGTATATAGAAACATAGAATTCTGTAATTTTAATGAGGCAACCACAGGGGCACAGATACACGCTATGTGTGTGCTGCTGTTGGCAGGGGGAATTCATTTGACTCAGTTACTTCATAGCATTGAAAAAGGGAAGTGGTGGTGGTGAATCAGGTCCCTAGGAACTGTCTGAGGAAGGAATGCCCGGCAGCCCGTGCTTGCCTTAGCTGTCTGTGTGTGCTGGGGCCAGTACTGGAATGCTGGAAGCTTCCTGGTAGAGGATGGCAGGGGCACTAACAGAGCTTCTTCTGTCCCCAACATGCCATAAGCAGAGCTCCATGGCTGGGAGGCCCAGTCAGAGTAGCATGGCGCTAGCGGAGGGCTAAAGTGACGTGAGAATGGAGGAGCCAAGAGCTTGTGCTTAATGCTTGGTGGGCTGCTTTCCTACCAGCACAGACCTTGACGTCCTGAGGCGTGACACACAACAGTCCTTTGCTATACACCAAGCCCTTAGATGCAGTAATTCCCAGCCTTCTCAATGACCCTATGAAGCAACTATAAATCTCCCCCATTTTACAGAGGATAAAAGGCACATCCTCCAGGAAAGAGCCAGAGAAAAGACTCTGGGACAGCCCTCTTTCTGTCCAGTAAAAATAATAGTCAATAAAGGATTGTCATCAACTTGAACCCTGACCTTCACTTAATATTTATCAAAAGATAAATGGCCTCATATTATTACAAAGATGGGAAACCAGAAACTTTACGTACATTTTTATAATTAGCAAATGATAGTAATTATACATAGTGGCTATGTTGGCTAAATAATATCTCTTGTGTCTAAGGACTCTAAAAGCCAATGGGCGCTGATGTCTGCCGGCTTCACTCCATGCCCTTCTCCATGCCAGGCTCTGGACTTACCAGGCATGTAACCTGGATCCTCACAGTTAGTGGGTATGGTGGGTGTTGTCCTAATTTATAGGTACAAATGCTGAGGCATGAAGCACAACCTTTCTCCAGGTCAGAGAGCTGAAAGTGACAGAGCCGACTGGATTTGGGGACCTGGGGCCCCACTCTCCCTGTCCCTACTCTACCTGCCAAACATGTGGCCTCTCATGTCACCTGAGGCAAGCTGAGGACCTGACTTCACTAGGCACAGATGGTCCAAATGGAAACGTACCGCTCACCCTCAGCATTTCTCACCAAGAGCATCTGCCCCAGAAATGTGGCATCCTGGCATCCTGGCAGTGAAGATGACCCACAGGCCAGCTGGGCCAGTGTCCCATCCAATGCTGCCATCCTCCCCTCCATTCTGATTCTGTAACATTAAATGAACTCTAATTGACATGATTATTATCTCAGTGACTACTACATTAACTGATGGCAGTGAGCACACTCAGTCTCTCCCTCATTCGCCCATTCAGTGCATTTTAAGTTGGGGACTACTAGTACCAAGCTTGGGATAAGACCCAAGTGAAAGTTTCAGGGTCAGTTTTGTAGGAAAATTAATGATTTGTTAATTAATCCCCCATGTGCTAATATTAAGCTAAAACTCTAGGGACTCCGAGACTGATTGGCTGGATGATTAAGACATGTTTACTAGTAACTACAGGAAAGTCACAACAAAAATTCACGTTTTGCCCAATATTCCATAATTTATGAACCACTTTCACAATTGTGTTGGGTCCTGTGAAAAATGGAGACTGAGGGGTGGGGAGAGAGCGCAGTGTGTAAAGTGCTTGATAGCCACAGGAGCATGAGGCCCTGAATGTTTGAATCCCCAGTGTCTACACAGAAAGCTGTGTGCACCTCTCACCTGACACTGCCGGGGAGGTGGAGGTGGACAGAGATCCTCGGAGCTTTGGAACTGGTGAGTCCCAGGTTCAGTAAAGGGCGTGTCTCAAAAAGTAGGGTGGAGGCTGAGTGAGAACACTCTCACTATTAACCTCTGGCCTCCATAGACATGTACATACATGTGTGTGCACACACATACATCATACGTATGCATGCACAAAGGGAGGGTCAGACAGCTCAGGTGACCTGCACAGGGTCTCTTGTGCCAGAGCCACTGCTCCACCTGCCATCTGCTTAGACTTGCCAGTGACAAAGAACAAACCTGTGAGGTTCTGACAGTCAGGTCCTCTTTCAGAAGAGTCGTGAACTATATAAAACCTTTGCTGGTATTCCTCAAAAACAAGCAAACAAATGAAACACCCAGTCTTTCAGGTAGGTTCTGTGTCCTCATTTTTGTCTAAGCCATACTGAACACTCCCCTGTTGTAGGGCTGTTTCTTCCAGACTGAAACACATCCCCTTGGAGGGAGGAGACAGTGTCTCCCAAGACTCATAAGAAGGGGCGAAGTCCCTTCTCCAAAGCTCCATAAGTCACACCTACTTTCGGAAATGAGACTCTGGTGAAGCTGCTTGCTCAAGAGCCTCATCACAGGCCTAAGAGCCAACCCATTTTGTATTGAAATCCCCAAAACTGTGAGCCAAAATCAGGTGACTAAAGCCTTATAGATTCTTCTAGCAATGAAAACTGACTAGAGTTCTGGAAAATGGAGAGAGAGTCCTTTCTAAGAACACAAGGGGGCATGGACTGGACAGAATGCCCTGATGCTCAGGTCAGTTCTCACATCTCATGGGTCAAGGGAAGAGAAACATTTCCAAAGTGCAGTGAGGGCTGGAGCAATGTCAGCAGTGACGGCTGCCAAGAAGAGAGAAACTGTTGATTAATAACAAGTGACACAGGACCTTTACAGGGTCTCTTTCTGGCATGAGGAAGTGTTACCTCAGCTCCCAATGAGGCTGACATGGGGTCTGGTACAAGCTAACCCGACTCTGCCCAAGACCTGAGGATAAACATACAAACAGTAAAATGGCATCACCAATGCTTGGTAGGGTTATGGTCTAAATTAAATCAGAAAGTTTCTGTATAAAACAACCCTCAGTAAATCCAGTGGCAGTGATGACGGGAGGACAAAAGAACCAGAGAGAAACCACAGGTGCCCACTTCTTTTCATTCCTTAGTACTCCCCAAGGGACCCTGGCACCCAGCGCTGTCCCTTGAAGCCCAACGGTACATGAATGTGCCAGCCCTGTGTCAAATTCCCACTAACGACTTCTCAGCATAAATTAACTAGAGCGAATACTTTGAAATGGCTGCTACGGAATTATGTGACAACTTCCATGAGAACCTATAAAAATAGCTGAACTCAGAGAACGGCCATTCGATGCACAGAAGTTTCTCATTAATTTAATTTCTCCTTGCCTTCTGGATCGCGATCCTCTTTTGTAAGAGCCATTGAAGAGGAGGGGAAGCAAGTACTGGCTGCTTGGGCTGTTGGGATCAGTAGTACTGACCAACAGCAAAAAGCATTCAAGATTACCCAACACCATCTCAAAAACACAACTAGTTCTTTATACTTACATAGAAGCAATTGATATAAATCTGTATATCACTTACTGAGGACATCTGTATGAACTATCATCTGACATTATGTATTGTGGACTCACCACAGCCTGGCACATCCGTGTTCACGGTGACCCACCATTATCTTTATTTTTGTAGGTGAGGCACAGCACAGGCAGAGGGATTCACCTGGGATCACACAGCTGGACATGGAGGACTAGAGCTGGAACCCGAGTCTTTTGGATCTCAGCGAAACCCACTATTTTAGAGGGGCATTTGGGCCTCTTGTGGAGAGACAGAATGCCTTCGGTGATGGGTGAGATTTGGAGGAAGGCAGTGTGGTGAGGGGCCAGGATGCCTTCACCCTTCTCACTCCCTGCTGCCTGCTGCTGGCTCCCTATCGTCTGGGTTGCTGGGAAAGCCTGGCTTCAGATTCAGCACTAAGAAGTTCATCTGCCTGAAGACATCTCATTTTCCGGGGTCACCTCTTCCATAGTGAAGGTGGGATACAGGCTCTTCTCTTTATTCTTATTCTCAAGTAATGTCTAGAGCCCAGAAAGACTGGCATGTTGTCAGGTGTATGATAAATATTATGCTGTATGAGGATAATTTCTTCAATCAGATTGCCAAACATAGTTTAATGAGAACAGGGGGTAGGGAAATATTACAGAAATGTCTGAAGTGTGAAACAAACTTGAAAAGAAAGTACAAATCCAAACAAATGTACTGTTAACAGAGGGTACCTAACTTCTCTCAATTTAGAGACCTGAATCTAAGGCACAATATAAGGTAACAAGAGTGCCAACAGGTGCCGAGAACAGGTATTTAACTACTTCCTAACTATCAAGGAGGAGCTAAAATCAGTTTATAGAGACTAGTAAGTCTTCATAATATACAAGCTCCTAAACCCAACAGACCTCATGTGGGATATGACCACACTCATAAGCTAAGAACGCTTATTGGAGATCTGCCTGTTGCTGGGGTTCAACCCTCAGGCCTGAGACTGACTGCTGTAAGGGAGAATAACAGAGCTGATGGGCTGTTGGAACAGGAAGGGTCCTCAGCAGTTCTTCTGGTGCCATAGAAGACACAGAGGTCACATCAGAAACAGTAGAGACGAGGACCATTCTGTTTCCTAATTGCACTAGCTCATCAGTTTCAAATGTTAGTCATGAACTTGGGCAGAAGTTCCATGCAAACCCTCATAATGACATCCTTATGAAGCGTCCTGACTACAACACCATGAAAATGGCCTTCCGTATTCACAACTATTTTAGGAACCACAAACCCTATTTCTCTTCTTCAAACTAATTAAGGTTTATAAGCAGGACTGAAGTGCTTCTTGTAACTGCTACCAGGAAGCAGATCACTCTGCCTGGAAGCAAGTGGCAAGGCAGTAAGGGACTGTCAGAGTCACTCACACAAGCACAGTCACTGTAGACAAGAACTAAAACACCCAATTAGACTGGCCTAGAATATCCGGAACCATTATACCCAGTGGTTTAAAAACAACCAGCAAAGTTTGCAGAGTTCAAGGGTTTCTAAAAAATGAAATCTTTCTTTTTATTTGTATCTCTTTCTTTCAAATAATAAATCAATCACACTTATAAAATGGCTGCATTTTTGCAACATGGCAGACAGTACATGAGCAAACTACAGCCTGAGGAAGAGTGCAGACTGGCCCAAGGTCAAGTTCAGAGTGCACTGTGGCAAAGCTGGCAGCCCAGCATCTTGCCTCCTGGTTGGATCAGAGATGCCTTCCAGGAGACACTGCTTTTATTTAGGGTCCCCACTTACGTGGTGTGACAAAAACTTCATAGAAATTACAGGTGCCCATTTTCAGAGTGAGGCACTAACAGAGTAAGTAGGTCACATTAGTTAAAGTAGTTACACGGGTGCTGTTGATTTCCTTCTGTCTTGCTGAACTCCACTACACTGTCCGCTTGTTTAGACACATACATTCTTGTCTTCAAAAACTACAGTACATGACTTGCATGGTAAAAGCTGTATATAGTTGACTCTCCACATCTGTGGGGTCTCTGCCCAAGGATTCAACCAAGGATGAAAAATATTCAGGAAAGAAATTGTATTTATCGACTGTGTATAGCCTTTTTCAAATGGTCATTTCCTGTACAATATAGTATAGCAACTGCTTAGGAACCATTGACACTGTATTATGAATTTACAGATCATCTATAGCATATTGGGATGGGAGGAGATTACATGCAGACACTCTGTCAGTCTGTATAAAAGACTCAGGCATCCACGGGTTTGGGTGCTATGGGAGATGCTGGGAAGGACACTTATTCCAGGATGTGTCCATTTGTAAGAATTGTAATAATGTTACCACTCACAAAATGCTCCTCACATCCAGGCAGTATGTGTGCTGTGGTTAGGCTTGGGAATCATGTTACCGCCATAATACTCCTGCTACGCAGCTTTTACCATTACACACATTTTACTCATGAAGAAACTGAGACTAAGGAACTAAGACTTCTTCCCCAGATTTCACAGGGAGCAAGGAGAAAGCTGTCCTCAAATCCAGGCCCATAAGATTCAGAACCACAGAAGACAACATCCCTGTTAGTAAAAGCATTGCTTCAAATTCTATTTCCAGCAAGGACATTTCGAGACCCAAGGACACACTAGAGGGTAGGATGGTGACCTGTCCTCCATTGCCATGCTAGCCTTCTCCATGGCACGGAGCCAAGGAAAGCAGAGCCCACATGGTAGGGCCATCAGATAGAGCTGAAATGGAAGTTGTTTGGAGCGCTAGTGAAATCCAGGAGCAAGGTGGAATTTGTCTACTGTTCCATATTAGAATATTCATGAAGCCAAGGAGCAGCTCTGCATTCAATAATTAAATGGCTAAAATCCACAGGTCAATATATTTGCTGATCATGATGGACATTCCTAGAAGGACCAAGGTTCAAGTCAGCGGCCTCACATGCTGCCATGTCACAGGGCAAAAAACAAGTGAGACAGAAGCTTTGCTGTTGCCTAGAGAAAAAAAATGTTCCCTGTCACTTGTTCTGCTAGAGAGAGAGAGAGGCTGAGTCAAAATTAAGAATGCATCTAGGACTTTGCCTGAAAACCAGCTGTAAGAGAATGAAAAGGAGAGGGGGGGGGGGGAGTCCTGAAACTTCTGCCTCATCAGAAGAATTGTTTAAAATGATGTGATGGTGCCTTAAAGATTAGGTTTGACAATCATTAATACTCTGATTGTCTTAAGAAACCCACACAGAAAGGCAGGGGAAAGAAAGCAGATGAACAAAACTGAATTTTTGGTGTGACTCTGGGTTGTGTTTTACAGTTCTCTGGTTGCAAGCATTCTAAACAGAGTTCAGTTCAAGCTAGAGCATCCTTGCTCTTGGAGTTACTAGGAGACTGTCCACCTCTTATGTCTAAGAATGAGTTACACCGATTATACACACAGCACTAAAACCCAGGGGAGGAGCTGCAGGATTGCTTCCCAGAGGAAGGTGGGAGACAGACCTGAAGACAAGATGGCAGCTAAGTGTTGCTTCCTATCAGAGCAGAGACAGCCCCAGAAAACAGAAGAGAAGCACATAGTGTCAGCAACTCCAGATAGGCTCTGGGTCTGGGCTTTCACAGCCCCTCCTGTTCAAGTCTGGGAACAGACCATCTATCTCAGCCTGGGTGGCTCGAATCCCTACCCAGCTAGCAGCTTTGGAGTTCTACATTGGGGATTGGTCTTGTCGGTCCAGAAGAAACCTTTGCTGACTTATAAAGATTCTAAAGCAAAGCATCTGTGGATAGGGCAGTCTGGCTGACATGGCCTGGCAGGGTCTCTATTGCCATCACAGTGGCCCAGTTGGCGAGAATAAAAAGTGGCTATAATTTGGTCCTCAACTTGAGGTGAAATGGTGGAGGGCTGATTCAGGGGAAGGTGTGTTCTCCATATTGCCTCACGGGGTGATAATTCATCTTCATAAGGTTCCTGTGCTATCCAGGGCCTGTTTTCCCCAAGCCCCTGAGCCGGAAGAAACCTGAATTCAGTGTGCTCTACAGACAGCAGGAGTTTAAGTCCTGGCCCTATCCTGACAGTCCACCCTACCCAGCACCCTGTTTTCTCCCCTCGCTCACCTGGCTCTCCATCCTTCTCCTCAGAATGCCACTGAGGCCTCATAATGGCACATGACTGAACACATCCACATAGCATAACTAAACACCACCACTCACAAATCCCAAAGAAATCTTGCCCTCAGACTCTGGCCTCTAATACCTGCCCTGGGCTCCAAACTCAAGAGCTGAATGAGGGATTGTTGAGACAAACCAACAGAAAGCCCATACCCTCTAAACTTCTATTACAGACCCCTGGGACCTAGAATAGCACAATTACAGGGCTAGTGGCTAACTGCTAAAAAGAAGGAGCTCTCCCTCTAGACCACAGAGATGATCATGGAGCATCAGAACTGGTAGGGTAGAGACTGGTGTGTGTGCGTGCGTGCGTGGGTGTGTGTGCGTGCGTGCGTGCGTGCGTGTGTGTGTGTGTGTGTGTGTGTGTGTGTGTGTGTGTGTGTGTATGTGTACCAGACTGTCCACCTCTCATCCTCAAGTGGAAGAGTCAGGAATGGGATGAGACTGGCAGAAGACTGGGCTCTCAACTGAAGTCTTTCTAGAGCATCGCCAGTACTAGAAGTGGGCCATTGTGCAAACTATGAGCATGTAAGTAGCATGTGCCATGACCTTAGAAACAACCTAATAGAACTTGAGGAGAGAATGTACCCTTAGATTTGCCCCTGGTAACTCTTATGGTTTGGATCTACAATGTCCTCTCCAAAGTTCATGAGTTGAAGGCTTGTCCCCCAATGAAGTAATGGTCAGAAGCAGGCCCAGTTAACCAGACCACAATGGTTCTGACATCATGGGGGGTGGGGGAGTCCATCCATTGGTGGGTGCATGTGTAATGGGCTCTTGGAAAATAGAGGGAAGAGAAAGTATGGGAAGAGAAAGAAGCACAGAGAACATGCTCACAGGGGATACATTGTGCCCTTCTCTCTGGTCTCATGAGGTAAGCAGCTTTGCTCTAACACATGCTAACCAGGAGGGTCTGAATTATCACAAGTTCTCAAAACAATGGAATCAGTGACTATGACCACTTGGAAGCTGAGGGATAAGATTAAACCCTTCTATCTTTGAGTGGTCTACCTTAAACATTGACCTAATACTCCAACCAACAGCAATGCACTATTCTACCATTATCCCCGCAGTAAAAGTGGGAAGGTAGGCCTCAGAGGTGAAGAGGTCTTCTCAGTACATGGTCAAGATATGAACCCATGTGCACTCATCCCTCGCTGGCCTTCCTATACCCATGTGCACTCATCCTGGACTGGTCTTCCTATGCTCCACACAGTTATTTGACCTTGGCTAGGTTACTTCTGGCTGCATGGAACTCGTGAGTCCTCTGAGTCAACTCTTAACACTGCAGCAAAGGGAGTTTTTGGTTTTCTCTTTCCTTCACCGAGCTTAACTTTCTCTGCAAACTTCGGCCTCACTTCCTTGTTCTGCCACCAGCACCTGCAGAGACATTATTCCATCTCCTGCTACAATCTTTGAAGCTATAGCAGAGTCTGCTCTTGGCTCTCTTTCCTCTGAGCTGAAACATCCTCAGTGGTCCCCTTTTCCCTTCTAGCAGAGGATTTCCAGCCTTCTACTTAATCAGGCCTCTGAGGACAGAGTCTAGTCTCTGTCCCCTACAGCACTTCACAGGGTTCATCGTGTGCGGAAATTCTACCTCAGTCAATTCAGTATATAGGCAATTGGCTTATTGCTCCTACCAGCAAGAGACAGAGTCCTGAGATCCAGAGCTGAGGAAAGTCTCACTGCACCTTAGATTTTAGCCTATAGAATGGGGTGAGGATTCTGGGGTGCCTACTGCACACAGTTGGGTGTGCGCCTGGCAGTAACTGGTTTGGGATGACTGTAAGACATCTGAGCACCGTGTTTGAGTAACAACAGTGGTGATGATAATGGGCAAGGTGCAGAGCCGGTTGAGGAAGCCATGGAGACAGGCTCTGGAGAAACCCTCCACCTGCTTCACTGGAGTCCAGTTCCTTTATCCCCACCCCTGGCAGACAACTGGAGCTAAGTGCTCCTTCAACATGCCAAGACAGTTGTGTGATTCTGAGAGACCACCAGGGAGTTATGGCCACATGGGTGGTACACAGGCAGCTACCTCTGCATTGCTGAACAAAATACCTGATAAAGGCAATTTAAGAAAGGAAGAATTTATTATGGATCGAAATGTGAGATTGCAGTCTGTCCTGGCAGCAGAGTGAGAGATGGCTGACTGCACCACAGTCAGGAAGCAGAGAAGAATGAACCCCGGTGCTCAGTTTTTCTTCTTTATTCAGTGAGAATGCTAGCCTACATTCAGGGTGGGTTTTTCTACCTCAGTTAACCTAGTCTAGACACCCAGACATCCTAGAGGCTTTCTCCCTAGGTATCCTAGATATTGTCAAGTCAATAGTCTATAATGAACCATCACAGACACCTTAAAGATAGGATGACTGTGTGTCCAAGGACTGAGCAGCAAGCAGGACAGGCTTGTGAACACACTGCCGTGGCATTGTAAGTAGGGCAGAAACAGAGTCAGAAGTAAACTGGTGCATTTTCAATGAGGGGCATAGGATTTTTTTTTCTAATTTGTATTTTCATGAGTGTCTTGGTATGAATATTACAGTTCCCATTTTCTGGTTGCCAAGAAGCTTTATTAGTACTGCACTGGAATATCTGAGAGGCTCAGGCTTCTATGCCACCTCCATCCTGTTTTGCATTCCCTGGGGCAGGCCCAGCTTCCCTTCCTTGTTGGCATTTTCCTACTTCATTCTGTACCTCACCAGGGTTCGCATACACCCATGACCCAGCCTCTGGCATGCTTCCCCTTGTGTGTTCACTGAAGTTCTAGCAGCTTCCATGCTGCAGAGGTACAGCCAAGTCTAGAGAAAAAAAGGATCCTCTCAATGTTAAGGGTGCCATCTGGCAGCCAGGAAGAGCTGGCTCTGCAGCTGGAGGTGTGTGTGTGCAGAAAGAGCGCTTTGCTCACAGGCTGCAGGGGTGGAGGGGCCCAGGGCTCAGATCCTACCCTCTCCCACGCCCCTCACATTAGCCTCTGTCTTGAGAGTTGTCGAAAGTGGAAGAAGAAATGGAAATTGCACGAAAAGGCAGAAAGGAGAGCAGCTGGAGAGCATTGCCGACCTGGTGCAGTAACCCAGGCTCTGGGTGATTGCTGAAGCTCACTTTCATCCTGATCTTTCATTTCTTTTAATCTAGCAGATAATTAGAGGGAAATAAAATCCCTCCCCACAGCCAAAGATTAACCTGTCACTGCTGCAACTTTCTTCCTACTGATTTCCCTACCTCTTCTCTCACCCTTAAACACATACACACACTACACACACCGCATATACCACATACACACACATGCACACACATGCACACACATACACACACATGCACACACATGCACACACACACACACGACATACACACACATACACACATACACACACTCCCATCATACACACACACCACATGCATACACATACACACACCCATCACACACATACTACACACATACACACACTACACACACATACATATACACACCACACACACAGTCACACACTACACACACATTCACACACACATATACACACCCACTATACACATATACACACACACTATACTCAATGTTACGTTTATTTTTAAATGTTCAGATTGGACATTTCCCATGGCAAGGACCCTTCTAGGAATAAGCAAAACTTTCCCTCCCTCCAAAGCAAGAACTTTTCATTGCTTTGCAGATTAAAAAAAAAACCAACTGAAAACTCCCTTTTATGGATGAAGAAAGCACAGTACAGAGCATGAGGAGACGAGACCATTTATGGCTATAAATGATAGAGCAGGGTTTCCCCCAAGCATCTGACTGCAGAGCTTCTGTGCTCCCCAGCCTGTGCACAAAGGCCATGAGTGGATCTCTATGCCAACCTCAGTGGCTTTCTTCCTGCAGATGGCATGGTAATTATATATATAGAGAGACAAAGCTCTGTCCAACCATTGATGAAAATCCTGTCTACCAGGAGCCTCACTTCTCTCTACACATCAGCTTACACTCCAGTCCTTCCAGTCTGAGATATTATTGAAATGGTCTCCTGGTTGTCTGAGACTCTTTCAGCTCAGAATCACCTGTTTGTTGCTTAGCACACATAAATGGAGAGGCAAGTCACTGCTGTAGCTCACAGTGAAGCAATCCACTCTCCACTTTACTCACTGAGGCAGGGTCTCTTTCTCTCAACCCAGAGCAGCTAACTGTTCCCCAGAGATCCCTCCTCCCAAATGCTGAGACCCCAGGTGGACTCTACCTTATCCACCTGGCTTTTTGTGGGGGCCCTGAAGTCTCAACCTAGATCGGTATATTTACATGGCAAGCACTTTATCCACTCAGCACCTCCTAAACCCACAATCTCTGATTTGAGATAGAGTGTGCTAACCTGTCCTTACTTGAAATAACTCCAGGAGGGCTCACATACAGGTCAGCATTGCCGCATATCCATGATGGTGAATGACTGGCTATATGTCTATCCAGTTTCCCAACTGCCTCATACAGAGGCAGGGCACCTGCATATCTGTGGTGGAGAGACTCAGTCGTCCCTCTGAAAGGATATTCTTTAGGAAATTCATGGTTCCTGTCAGCCTCAGACATGGCTCTCCTCAGCCTACTGCACACAGCAGAAACCTCTACCGGGTAACTGCTCACTCAGTGTTTCCACATTTTCAGACGGGAAAGACAGCATGTTTCATGTAGAGTAATGTGCGTGTCATTAGCCTCCTCCTGTCTGTTTTCCCATGGAGGTCATGCACATGTGGTCTAGTTTACTGACAACCCACCCTAGCCTATGACCTTTGAAGTTGCAAACCACGATGTCCCCAACCTTCAGCAGGTTGTGTGGAGCCTCCAATAATAACAGCACACTTTGGCCTTAGATAATAAAATTACTGGCTTTTCTCCAGGAACAACACACACATATACAAAATCCTGTGTCACTTCTGGACTCCTGCAAGACCCCACCCATCCACACTGATAACAAGCTCTGGTTTCTCTCGTTTGACATTGCAGGCTTCCCACCTCTGGTCTCTGGGTTCCATGGTGCATCCTTCCACTTCTCTCTCTCCAGTTCACTGCACCTGTCTCTCAGCCTACTTGAACTCAAGGTTCCCTGTGGAGCCTCCTGTAGCTGCTTCCTCCACCAGGGAAGACCTTCCACTTGTCTTTGTACTTCAGACCCTACCCACATTTACATCTCAGCCTCTCCATTGGCTTTCAACAATCTTCCTGCCAGAAAATGATCTCTTCACACACATTTCTACCTTGTCAGTTTGTCTTTGCAATCAAGGCACTTAGCTGCCTCCACCTTACAGACCTTTAAGTATGGGCCTCCCCTCCCTTCTGGCCAGGGGCTCCTGTCTTCTGGGGTCCTCCTCTTGACACACAGTAAGTGCTCAATAAACACTCAAGATAAAGTAATTCTTGGTCCACTAATCCACACCTGATGCAAATGAACCTGCAAAGAGCCACCTTACTGTGACCCAGACTTCTTTTATACATGTGAAACCTTCAGAGGTACTTGGAATATGCTGGTCCATGGGGTTCAGCATAAAGAATTCTTTGGCATCAGCTGAACCTCAGAATTTTAACCGAAGATCAGCTGTGTGCACACAGATGACCAATCAGTAGTGATAGGATTCTGCTCTAGCTTCTGAAGCCACGCCCTGCCCTGAGTTCTGACATTAAGCCCCATTTAAGAAGAATTCCCACCACCACCACACTCTCCCTTGCTTCTCCTGGGAGTGCTCTTTATCCTCCCCCCCCCTTACCCACTCTGTCCCTTCTCCCCCCCTTACCCACTCTGTCCCTTCTCCCCCCCTTACCCACTCTGTCCCTTCTCCCCCCCTTACCCACTCTGTCCCTTCTCCCCCCCTTACCCACTCTGTCCCTTCTCCCTCCCTCACCCACTCTGTCCCTTCTCCCCCCCTTACCCACTCTGTCCCTTCTCCCCCCCTTACCCACTCTGTCCCTTCTCCCCCCCTTACCCACTCTGTCCCTTCTCCCTCCCTTACCCACTCTGTCCCTTCTCCCTCCCTTACCCACTCTGTCCCTTCTCCCTCCCTTACCCACTCTCTCCTTTCCCTCCCTTCCTCCTCTCTATTATTATAACAATATCTCTATAATAAAGTCTTTCTATATAGAAACAGCCTAAGTATCTCCTGTGCCTGCTGCTGCTTCTCACCTCGTCCCTGCATAGGGCACGAGGCCTCTCCATTCATAGACACCTGCTGCCAGCTAACCAGGTAAAGCGTTATCATATCATGCCAGATCTTAACAGGTAGGACAGTGAGATGGCTCTTCTGAAGAGTTAAGTTCCCAGAACCATGACCACCAACTTTTTATTTATGTATGTATGATGTATGTATGTATGTATGTATGTATGTATGTGTGTGTGTATGTATGTATGTATGTGTGTGTATGTATGTATGTGTGTATGTATGTATGTATATATGTATGTTTGTATGTATGTATGTATGTATGTATGTATGTATGTATGTATGTATGTATGTATTTATGATTGCATGCTTAGAGCAAATAGTTCTGAAGAGGTGATTGAGCAGCTAAGAGCACTGGCTACATTTCCGGATAACTGGGATTCAATTCTGAGCACTCCCATGGTGTCTAACAATCATCTCTAATTATAATTAGACGGGAATTTGACACCCTCCTCTGGCCTCTATGGGCACTGCATCCCAGACATACATAAAAGCAAAGCACCCATAAAAATAAAAATAAGAAATCTTTTTAAAACTTAATACATCTTCCCTGTTACTGAGGCTGTTTCTGTAGGGTATGCTGCCAGCTCAAGGGGAGGGGGAGAGTCAGGGTTTGTGAGCTTTGAAGCATGTGCTTCCTCTACTCCTCCCAAGAACAGGACAAAGCCACATTCCTTGGCCACACTCAGAGGCCCAAGCAAGGGTGCCTGGGAGTTTCCTCTTTCTGTTCTCTCAGAATGCCTCACCTTTGTCCTAGGTTCCATGTAGAATTCATCTGCTTTGGAGTTTCACCTGCTGGTTCTAATGGCAAAGAACTCAGGAGAGATCCTTGTCAAGGTAGGTAAAGTCGGCATCTGTGCTCAGCACCGACACTGCTTAGGGTTATTACTGTGACAGAGGGTAAATAAAACAGAAGCAGACTGTGAAAGGCTAACGTGGGAAAAGGGCCTTTTGGGCTCCCATAGTCATGTTCCAAATAGCTGTAGTTGGATCAGAGGTGAGTAGCTTCAGATTTCTCCATGCTTACCTTTCTGCTACACTTTATAAATTCTGCGGTCCCAAAAGGTTATGAATCCCAAGAAGAGTCCAGCTACCAGAAAGATCGATGTTTGGGAAAGGCAGCAAAGTGTAAAACAGCCCGAGGTTAGGTGGGCCTTTCCCAATCTAGGACCTTGACTGAACACAAGTGGGGAATGCCATCTATTTATCCACTCAAACACTTTAGAGGGAACTTCTGTTGGTTTTCCTTACTTTTCCCTTTTTCTTTGAAGCTGGGCTTGCAATATGCATCAGAAATTGGTCTCAAAGTGAGGAGACTCTGGCCATTTTTACTCTGCCACTAATAAGCCTTGTGACCTGGGACAGACAACTCATATAACTTCTCTAGCTTCATTTCCAGGTAAGGGCAGGATGGGGGTGGTACTCAAAGGTCACAGAACTACTTTATCCATCATTTGAATCAACTATCTCAGAAGTTTAGGAGCTGGCTTTCATGATCAGCACAGGCTAAAAGTGTGGCCTGATTGATGCCTGGTGACCTGAGAATCATCATTTGTCAATGCTGTCAGATTTCTCAGGGAAGGAAGTGACTTGGTTGAGCTCAGAGCATGATGAGAGATTAGGACCTCACCCAGTCCTGGCTGAGGCCAAGTCACTGTCCTTCAGCCACCTGTGAGGGGGTTCTTGAACAAGGTAGCTGATGGGAATGACGGCTTCAGAGCCTCTTCCATTATAGTTAGGGGTCAGATTACACCAGAGATCTAATGGCTTCTTGAGATAGAAACAAAGGCTATCATAGAAGACCCAAATCAGAAGGTAATCCTTGCATCACGGGGGGGGGGGGGGGGGTTGCCCGGCTGACAAATAGGCACTAGACTGCTGCTGTGGATGATGCTCTTGTACACCGTAAATATTTGTCACTGTAAATATTGGTTTAATAAATCGCTAACTGGCCAGAAGCTAGGCAGACAGGAAGTCTACGTGGGGTGACCAGACAAGGAGAATTCCGGGAAGCAGAAGAGCAGAGATGCCAGAAGATGCAGAGGAAGAAGAGAATGCTGCCCTGAGAAAAGGTACCAAGCCACATGGCTAAACATGACTAAGAAATATGGGTTAACTTAAAGCATGAGAGTTAGGTAGTAACATGCCATAGGCCAATCAGCTTGTGATTACTATAAGCCTTTGTATGTAGTCTATATAGTACTAGAGGGTATTCAGTTATAAAGGCCCAACACACGCTATGGCATGGCTGAACCTCAGGGACATCACACAAATGAAAGGTGACAATCACAGAAGACTGTATATAGTGAAATTCTGTTAATTTAACAAAACAAACAAACAAAACATGACCATGGCCTGGAAATCCATGGCGACAGGCAGCTTCCAGGGGTGGTGATGGTGGCCTAGAGATGCAGGCAGTGCATCCAAGGATGGGTTTCTTGTGACAAACATTTCTGGAGCTAGATGGGCTGACATCCCTACAACACTGAGGTACAACACTGACTCCTAAAATTTACAGGATATAAATTGTATTCCCACAGAGTTGAAGGTCCCAGACTCTTGCCATCAAGTTCCCCATTCTAGGTATTCCAGGTCCCCTGAGCTCCTTCGGAATGGGGCTCTAGACATTAAAGTTTTCCATTCAACTTAGTTCTCTTGTGACAGTGACAGCTGTCTTTCTTCTTTACTCTAAAGGTAATTTCTCTTAGCCTCCAAAACAAACAAGTCCCAGTGACATCCTGCCTCCTGAATGTCCCCTTCCCACCCTCTCCAATGCTAATGCCAATGCCGGCCCATGGTGTATTCAGTAGGTAACTTCCTCATTGATTAGTGAAATGAGTATTAGAGAGCCTGCAGTCAACCATAAAGGCTCCTGTGACTCCAGTACCCAGGATGCTGAGCCAAGAGGTGTGCAAGTTCTATGCTAGACCACACAGTCAGACTCTGTCTCAGAAAACAATAACCCAAACAAAAATGTGCCCACTGAATTGTTTCATTTGAATGTAGCCATCTTCCTTTTGTTGACATGTTATCTATTTTGTAGGAAAGGTTCCTAGAGGCTCAAAATAGCAATGCAGCTCTCTGAAGCACCTAACCTCAGAGTAAAGGTTTGAATCTCATCTGTTAGCCTCAAAAGAAAACACTGTTTGGTTTTGTGGGACAGTATCTCACTCTGCAGCCCAGGCCTGGCTGACTGAGACTTCACTAGATAGTATAGGTGGCAATCCCATCAGCCTGAAGGCTGGGATTACAGACATAAATTATTATTCCCAGCAAAGAAAGTGCTGTTGGTTATATTCAGAAGAGGTCAGCCAGGCCAGACTCCTCTCAGCCTCACCAAGAAAGGTCCCGGGGGTTATAGGACCCATGCTGGACAGAGGTGCAGGGTGCATGGGCACATGTTGGCGTCTTTCTAATGATTCTTCTGCACCTTTTCAAAGAAGACTTAGGGCTGAGGGGCTTGGGACATCTGCTTCCTAGTAAAGATTGTGTGGGTCAAGGGAGCCCCACTCCAGCTGTCTTGATGACAAACTTTCCAAGCAGGAACTAATAAGGACAAGCCCATGCTCTAGAACTGTGCATAGAGACACATGCACATGTGTAACCCCTCTGCCTCTAGGGAGGCAGAGACTGGAGGATTGTGAGTCCAAGGCCTTTCCTGGGCTTCGTAGTGAGACCCAGTTCAAACAAACACACAACAGCAAAAAGAAGCTGAAAACTCTGTACGGGCAAGTTCTGGCCTAGAGTTCTAGTGTGATGTCACTCAATACAGTCAGCGTGTCATGGTCTCAGGACTGCAGACACGATTTTGGCCCCACAGCCCTGTGCTTTGTCAAGTTATCTTGAGACAGGAACTGAGAATTAATTCAGCCTCAAACCTGGTAAAGTCACCACAATAGTAAATTGCTTATATATTAATACACCTTGAAGATTGCAATGTGCTCTCATGAATGATCATTGCGGGCTAAAAATAAAGTGAAATTAAGGGGAAAAAAAATCAGTAAATGGCATCTAGCTATTCACACACCTCCTTTTGCTGCTGATAAGAAAGAGGAGATGAAAGGCCTCTGGATTAGAGTGGCAGCCGTACTCCTAAAATTCTGTTCCTGGATATCGATACAAAGTCAATGCTTTTTAAATTCAAAATGAGATGTAGGTACTTATGACTTGATAAGTTATAAAATGCCTCTTTCATCCTTTCCAGTTAATGGTCCCAGGCTCCACTGTAATTGCATTTCATATCTCCAGCTCATACGAATTGCATAGGTAACTCAAAACAAGGACAGAGAAAAGAGAGCTCTGTCTCTGCTGTTTTCATGTGGAGGGTGGAGCCTCTGAATCCTCTATGCTGGTATGGCCGTAGAGAGGCCTCTGATAGGCTGTGCAATCTCAGCCCTAAACACAAATACATAACAGCAACACTAATACACTTAGCAGATTTTCTCTGTATAATAACTACTGGGGAAGAGGCCATGAGTATTAAATGGAGTGACAGGAAGGACATGGGGAGTTGGGGAGGGTTAGGAAGGGATGGAAATGATGTAATATAACACTCATGGAGGAAATTTCCAAAAGAAAATAAATTAAATTTCAAAAGTATGCTCAGGTCACACAATAAATTTCGAACTTCTTGTTCCAGTGAAGAAGTCAGAATACCAATGCGTCAAGGTCACCCTAAAATAATCTGCACCCCATGCTACAGAGAGCCACCTACTTCCTGCACAGAGCACAGACTCTCCTGGAATCTCATCTTAACCATTGAGATCAAAAGCTATTACAGAATAAATGTTTTTAAGGAGTGTGCTTTATTGCAGTTAATCTAACTAAATTGCAACTCCAACCCATGTTTTTCCTGAGGGGTAGAAAGAGGAGCTGCATGTGTTCAACCAGAGGCTATATCATTTGCCTGCTATCAGGCCTGATGCTCAGATGACATCATCCCTTAAGCAGAATTCCGTGGCAGCCACACCTGCAGAACTGTCCTATGCAAACCACAGGTGGATGTTTGGAGGATGTGGCGGCATGGTGAAGTTACTCTCGGAAGAGCTTGGGAAGAGGTACTACCCAGTTTGCCAGACACTTCCTACAAGGTTACTCAACCATAGATAGATGCCAAGATGCAGCACCCAGAGAACCTACAGACATCTGTGGACAAATCTCCAAGCCATTGTCATAAATTTTGGCATTGCTAAAGGTGGGGGTCCTTGCTGAAAATGGGGCCCTTGTGCTAGCATTCTCAAAGCTGCTCTGGGTGGTTCTCATGTGTACTCAAGGGTGAGAAGCATTGCTGTGAGAAGCATATCCCCACAGCAGAAGGACCTAACGAAGTCAGCATTACTTCCTGTCTGGAGCTTTTGGGTCAGCTGACACATCATGGGTATGGGAAGTACTTGAAATGCCTAAAACCTAGGCATAACGATACTCAGTCAACATGCACTTTGTGGGAGCTTGAAGTGCATGTGTGGTGGGGGACAAACAAAAAATTGGCAAAGTGAAATGTTTTTCAAATCTAGGATAATTGCATGATAGCTGAAGCAGGGTCATGCAGTCTTCCCTTGGGTGTCCCATGGATGGCCAAGGAGGGGCAGAGATGTCAGAAGCCCATGGTGTCTGCTCTGCAATCATGGAGCTCAGAAGATCTCACCAGGAGAGCATGAACACCGAGAGGGAAGACGGAGAAGGCTCTCTCCATGCCCACTGCTCTCCTCAGTGCGGGATTTCAGCCGTGGAGGGGCAGATCCTACGGGGAAACAGGAGCTCTGGGGCCTCCAGATTCAGATAACAACGGGACATTTACCACTGACTCTCACCTGGTGTAATTTCTGGTTCTATTTGTGCAATGACTGGTTGCTTGGTTGACTGAATGTAGTGCTGAGAATTGGACTTAGGGTCTCACACATGCTAGGCACACATCCTATTACTGAGCCATACTCCAAACCACTTCTGATTTTGAGTGGCTGGTTGCTTGGGACTATTTATGAAATAAAAAAAGGAATTTATTCATTTAGATTTCAAGAAGTTACTTCACCTGCTTAGGACACAAAGAGGAACAGAAGATGCTGCAGAAATGAGTGACTTAATAGAGACTTACTGTGTCTCCTTTTTCTTCTTCAGAGGGTCCATGAGGCGCAGCGTGTCTCTGATCACGGCCACCTTCACCTCTTCATCCACCAGGCTGGGGATATTTTCAAACACCCCTGGAGAGAGCTTGGAAGGTAAGGATTCCAAGTCAGAGCTGAACTGTGACCAACTTCTGATGCTTGCCTGCATGCTTCTAACTAGCTCAATGGCTGTGCAATCATGTATCTGGCCTAAGCAAATCCACAGAAAGAAGTCTTAACCCTCCTTCATCTTAGCTTAAATATGCAAATCTTTTATAAATCCACAAAACCCACAAAAAATAATAGCACCGTGGTTTTGTTGTAACTGGTTTTATTTCGTTAGCTCAGGTTGGCCACCAATTGATATGCAGCTGACGATGGTCTTAGATCTTGTGGTCCTCTCCCCGCCCCTCTGGACTCCTGGGGTCACAGGCATGCACTACCATCCTGGCTTTAGCTGTGCTTCTTGGGTTATCAGAATTATACATGCTCACTATGTATAAGCTGGGAATGTGTAAAGGACTTAAGAAAATTAAAAGAATCCAGACAATCCCCCCCAAAATCCAGTAGTAATTTTAAGGGTGTTTCCTCTGGCTCCTTCAATGTGTTTGTGGGGCTAGAGCACAAGCCCTGTTAAATGTACTGTTTATCTTACTGGCTCAAACATGTCGGCATGGCTAACTCATATTCGTAGAATTTCCATTAGTTCATTTCCTGAAGCTAACTAATTAGTTCATGTCAAAATGGATGGAAAGGCTCAGCTGCTTCTAAGTTTCTCACTTTAAAAATGAGAAGAATGGCATGCCGGGAAATTACAGTGGGTCAGAAAGGTCTTATATTAATAGACTCTCTTTGGAGCTCGACAGAACTAAAATTATTTGATTGGAGGATGGCAAGGCTTCGGCAGTCAGGGGCACCTCCCAGGTAGGGCTACATGGTCTAGAGATGCTGTGATCACTTACTTCATACTCATGCTCAATTCTCATGCTGGGGTTTGCATTCACTTCAAGCAGCATAGGCTTCAGGCTTTTCATCAGAAGAATGTCAAAGCCTAAAATCTGGACAGAGCACACATTCAGAATTACTCCCTCTGGTCACAATTTCTTCTCAAGAGTTGAGTATGGTATTAAGGTCATTAAGGGGAAAATAAATTCAAACTCAGTCTCCAACCTAGGCCTTGACCCTGATCTCCTGATCCCTTGCTCCTCTGGGTGTACTTGCCAGATCAAATGGATAGCAGAATTTTTTATGGAAACCTTGGTAATGGAATGCGTTCCCAGAGTGCACTTCAGTACTATCTCTGTCGTCCCAAGTGCCATAAAGTGATGCCCTCTCTTGTCTTTAACAGGCTTTTATTATGTTAGGGATTACTATCAGTCCATCAAGTTCTCTCCCGGCCTTTTGTTCCAGTCTTTGTTAAGTTGCTTCTTGGCCACAGCTCTGGCCACCTGTCGTAACCTGGAGCATGCTTGAGTGTCTTGTAAGGCTGCAAAAGTAGCTCATCCTCCAGGCCACACCTGCTGTTAGAATCTCTCAGAGCAGAATGTGGGCAAGTATATTTGGGAAACATCAATCACCCTCCCTGGGTGAGTCTAATATAACCTTTTGGGATGTGTGATGAGAGAGGAGGGAAGAGGGGAGGAGAGGCTTACTTTGAAACAGTATGACATTGAGATGTGCCAATCATCACCCCCTTTTCCTAATCCTAGGACCCCTACAGTTGTGCATCACACACACACTTTAATTGATAATTATACAGTGTACCAAAGATTCATAATTCCATTAGATCCTATGAAGAGGACACTCTTAGAAGAATTGTGGGTTTCCTCAGTACTGCCTACCTAATGAGTGAGACTGTCAGCTTTCACACCCAAAGTGTACTGATCACATGTACCTCTAGTATAAGAAAGAGTATGTGTATGTGTTTGCTCAAAAATCATTAACAGTTTCTGGGTGGTGACACCAGAGCACAAGATCAGGCCAGAAAGCCACCGAAGTGTGGGCCCCTGTGCAGTGACTTCACAGGTCACCGCCACAGGCCAACCCTGTGTTCAACTCACTTGAGTACTAATTGTTGGACACCTGTCCTTGCAGTCAGCACCGAATGGCTCAGGTGAGGCTTCATCGTGCAGCCATGCTAGCCTTTTTGAGTTTCTGGCAAGTCCCTCTATCCGGCCAACCCCCATGTGCATCTTTCTGTCCCCTCACACAGTGCTTCACCTGGGTAACTGCATCCTTGAGATCCTCCCTAATGGGGTTCAGACTCAAACAACATGAACCTCAGATTCTCAGGGGGATCCCATTATCTCTAGAAGTGATAACATTAGAAGATTAGCCCGAGTCTCAGGAAACTAACTGAATAAATGATGCAGAGGGGGACAAGAAGGGGAACGATATGGTGTGACACCCCTTCCTCGGGAATGCATTTGCTCATCCATATAGAATATGCATTAGTTAAACGATAATTATCAGATTGGAACTTCATCTATATTAATGAAATCAAAGTCTGGATGGCCATTTTTGGGAATGATTCAAGATGAACTTATGTCTCAGTGAAGGGCAATCAGGATGAGGTGCTAGGAAAAATCACCCTTGTACTATTTTTCGTTCTGTGGTCATGAAAAGGAAGGAATGGAAATCAGTAGGAAATACTGCATGTATTACAGATCTACTTAATAATAAATGACAAGTGGATGTGACTGATGAGACTTCAAGAGACTATGGTGCCACCAGCAGTGTAACTTGGGATCTGGCCTGAGCCATGCGCTGCAGATGAGGTTGAGGACAATGGCTGTCACTGTAACAGCACTGGTCCATCCTTAATTGCAGGCCCTGGCCTTCTGCTGCATCTCAAAAGTATAGATTTTCACCTTTTCAAGCATGGCTAGACTTTTCTGTTCCAGGCTCAGTGGACTTGTGAATGTGAAGTGATGTTGAGACCTGGAGAAAAGGGCAGTGAAACCTTCTAGCAAATTGGTTGGCACACACCAGTGCTGACTGTTCAAGAATCTGAATTTGGGCACATAGTTTTAAATGGATTGAATCTTACATGGAATGCTTTGGAGTTAGAAAGCCCTGGGCTGCAGTGTCAGCCCAGTCTCTCTCAGTAGCTCTTTAACAAGATGTTGGGAAGGTGTTTAGTTTCTCTGAATTCATGACCTCATTGAAAAATGGGCACAACACAGGAGCCTTGCACGGTCATCAATAATGGGCTGACAAAGTGGTATCCAGGCCTGCTCTTGCCATCTCCATCTATGCTGGTTCTCTTTCTCATTTTCAACTAAGTCCATCAACAAGAGATGGCATCAGTGTTCTGTGAAGTCCCAAGGAGCCACTCGTCTGCAGCTCTGCCTTTAACTACATGGCTGAAGGCAAGGTTCTTGGTGGCTCCAGGCCTCACTCACTGTCTTCCTCTATAAAACAGGACACAGACCTTCATTCAGTCACTAGTGCCATGTTCACTGAATGCTATCTGCAACCACACACCAGCAAGTAGGGCACATATATATTTTAAGTTCAAAGACATCCTCTCAAGAGGTTTGATGATGAACTATCCAGTACCAAGGACTCTGATTTCATAGTACTTGGGAAAACTTAGAGTTGGATATGCCAGTAAAATCCCAGAATGTCCGAGCTGCCAAATAAACAAGTAAAGTCTGGAAGTTTCTTAGTCCACAACTTCTCAAGATGGTGTTTTTTTGGAAGGAGCCAAATTAGATTAACTTTGACCTACTTTTAACATATTACATTTCCAGAAAAAGACATTTATGTGTTTTCTCTTTTGTGAAAAATCATTAATCTCATCTAGTCCCTTCTTTTAGGAGACCTTCAGTCTCTAAGTCTCTCCAATGGTTGTGGCATAGCAAAGGATGTCAAATGGAGAGGCGGCTTTTCAATCACGTGATCATTTGTCTTAAAAAGGATTTCAACCAACAATTTATGTGGGAAGCACTTTCCAGTTGAAGGATAACCTGGGATTAAAATTAAAACATCTGTCCTTCAAGGCAGACTGCCTCTATAAGCTTCAAACTGAGTTGGGGAGTGGAGTGTCTTGAGGAATTGGCGGCAAATTCACACAAAGGTTTCAAGCTACATTCCACAGACAGAGCTCTGCTTTGTGAGCTCCGTGAGCATCTGAATCAAGTGTTTTAAACAAGGAGGTCCAGGACTCCTCAACTTCTACATAAAGCTGTACTCTGTGGTCTTTAATGTGGTCCCAGTGAGCCCACCTCTAAGGATTCAAGAATGTGTGCAACTCCTAGTCACCTCCACCCACAGAGTGTGGGCTACATTTAGGGATGGAAGGGCAGAAGTGATGGTGTGATGGTGTGTCACTTCCAAAATTAAGTTAAAAAAAGAACAGTGGCTTCTGTCTTTATCCCACTCTGAAAAAAGCCACCAGGCATGTAAGTAAGTTGTCTTATAGAGAAGGATAGATATGTCTTGATTTCTCCAGCCACCCACCAGGCAAGACCTGGGGCCTATCACCATTATGAGCACAATTGGAGGAAGACCTTCCTGAGTAAGGCTTTGAGAGAACTAAGCCTCTGGCCAGACTGGAAATCTGGAAATTGGAGCCCTTTAAGGGACTCTAAGCCAAAGACACATTAGTTACTCTCTGATTTTTTTTTTTTTTTTTTTTTTTTTGAGACTCAGTTTCACTGTTGTAACCCTGGCTGACCTGGAACTCGCTGTGTAGAACAGATCAGTCTCAACTCAGAGTCTGCCTATCTTGGCATCCCTGAGTAATCGAATTATATTCCTAGAATTTTTTTAAGTTTATCATGTTGATGATTTTAGATTTATTTATTATTTTCTGGGTGTGAGTATTTTGCTTGCTTATGTTTGTGCACCATGTGTATGTCTGATGCCTGCTGAGGTCAGAAGTTAATAGAGAGTTGTGAGTGGCCACGTAGGTGCTAGGAATCAAACCTGAGTCCTTGGCAAGAGTCAAAAGGTCCTAACTGCTGAGCCAATTCTCCAGTCCCTACCCCTAGAGTCTTGATTACCAGAAATGGTGAGATAGTAAAGAATTGTTGTTTTTAGCCACTAATTTGTCCCACAGCAATAGATAATGAACACACATTCTTTTCTTCTAAATAGACTGTTTCCTGTATCCTTATCCAACCCATCAATCAAGTCAAACCTTCTCCCCTTATCTCCCTGGTTACCAACTCCTGTGAGGCATTTCTAGGTCTTCCCATATAACTGCTGATATCCCACTTCAGCTCATTCTTTTCCCTGATTTCAAACTCACACCTTTAAATCGTTTGAAGAGGTGGCAGAATAAATTCTAGAGTGCAGAAACAATACTGCCTCCTCTTCACTGCCTCACCTCTGCTCATAGATGGTTAAGTCCTGTGGCTTGACCTTTAACTGCCAGGATTGCCTGGACTCTGTCACACAGCCCCCCTCACCCACTACACACACACACCAGCTCACCTGGACTCTGTCACACAGCCCCCCTCACACACACACACCTGCTCTCCTGGACTCTGTCACACAGCCCCCCTCACACACACACACAACTGCTCACCTGGACTCTGTCACACAGCCCCCCTCACACACACACACCTGCTCTCCTGGACTCTGTCACACAGCCCCCCTCACACACACACAACAGCTCACCTGGACTCTGTCACACAGTACCCCCTCACACACACACACACACCAGCTCTCCTGGACTCTGTCACACAGTACCCCCTCACACACACACACACACCAGCTCTCCTGGACTCTGTCACACAGCCCCCCTCACACACACACAACAGCTCTCCTGGACTCTGTCACACAGCCCCCCTCACACACACACAACAGCTCACCTGGACTCTGTCACACAGTACCCCCCCCCATACACACCAGCTCACCTGAATTCTATTTACACAGATCCAGTTTGATTTGCTGTGTCTCCCCAACCTCACCCTCCCTCCTTCCTGAAGAGCATTATTTCTCCATTTACTGAACATCTATTCTAGGCCCTTGGAAGAAAGTAAGTCAGAAAACAAAAACAAAAACCTCTTCAGTGCTCCCATTTCAGGGAAGAGAGGACCATGAGCAAGCTAAGCCTCCAGCAGGGTAAGAGCACAGCGTGGGAAGATGGGCAAGGGGGGGGGGAGGGCCAGGCAAGGCTCGCTCTCTTCTTTCTTCTTCTTCCTTTTTTGTGTTTTTCTGTTTTTCAAGACAGGTTTTCTCTTGTAGCAGTAGACCAGGCTGGCCTCTAACCCAAGAGAGATCCTCCTGCCTCTGCCTCCTGAGTGCTGGGATTGAAGGTGTGCACCTCACCAGCCAGGTTTCTGAGGGGGAATGTTGTCTGTCTACTGTCTTTGGACTCGGGTGTGAAATGGGACCCTCTTTCTACAGCTGCTTTAAAGTTGTTCCTATCACTACTGGTCATTCATATTTGATTATAAGTCTTAGGGTGGGGTGGGGGTGTCCTGTTTGGAGTTGGGGGTTTTTAGGGGATTGCTTATTTTTTGTTTAGTTTGCGAACTTTTGTTATATTTAACCGTTTGGAAAGTTTCCGGTAAACGTTTTTCTGTTCTTTCCTTTGTCCCGGGCCCCAAATGAGCCTGTGTTAGGCCTCCTGCTGTTTCGTGCTCTCCTCCATCCTTCTCTGTTTGATTTTGCACAGCTCACAGTGTCTTCACGGTCATCACTCTTTCCCTCAGTGTCATGTTCATTCCAATCAGTGGAAACTTCACATCGTAAGTAAGGATTGATTTTGTTTGCTGCCTCTTTATTCTTTTAGGATAGGGTCTCACTATGAGGCCTAGGCTTGGTTTCCATGCTTGTGCCTCCACCTCCATGGTGCTGAGATCACAGGTGAGCACCACCGTGCTTCACTTACATTTCTGTGACACTTGCACGTGTTCTTAAGGACTCCTAGTTCTCACATTAAAAGGTGGCATGTTCCTTAAACTTTTGTGTGTCATTATGACAACTGTTTTCTTATCCATATTCCGTACCAGTTCTATCATGATGAAGACTTTGAGCCTAGTGAAGGCTTGTCCTCATCTCTTCCTGTGTGTTCTGTTCAGTGATTTCTTAAGTTGGATGCTGAGTACTGTGGTACCAGGACAGATGTCTTTATTCTCAGGACTTGGTGATGCAGTAGGTCTTTGTGGGTTATTCTGAGACATTAAGATCTTGTTGTTTGTGGTCAGATGGGCTGTGCCACCACTACCCTTGGAGGCAGAACACCTTTGCCTCTCCTGAACATCCCCAGTAACTAGCAACACTTCTGAGCACGAGATGTTCATGGCTGGAACTCTGTCCTGTGTGAGCTCCTTATCCATTCTAGGTCATTCTCTCCAAGCTTGAGAAGTTGTGGACTAAGAAACTTCCAGACTTTACTTGTTTATTTTCCAGTTCGGACATTCTGGGATTTTATTGGCATATCCAACTCTAAGTCTCATTCCTGACTTAACCAGTGACTTTCCAGAACCTACCAGTTATGCTTCTTGAGGTCATCAGAGTCTGTGTGGCACCCTGTCTTTGGCCCACACTCCAGACAGGAGATGGACAGCTATAGGCTTTGCTTTGATTCCCTTCTTTTCTTGGGACTCACAGCGGAAGGCCACACCTGCCACCCAAAGTCCAAACACTTATTTCATACACCTATGCTTATGTGCTTCCGGCAGCCCAGGTGTTTGCTGAAGATTCAGCTCAGTCTCTATGGCTCTATTATGACCAGAACTGGGAATTTTAGGAGATGACATGTAAACAGTGACTGAAGTAAGGGAGTGAGTCCTGTTTGAAGGGCTGGCAAGAGCATTCGGAGGAGGCCACTCTTGAATGACAAAATGTGTGCCAAGAAGGAATGTGACAAGATGTGAGTTCAGGACTTGAGGTAGATCAGATAGCCTCTTAGAGAGAACCGTGTGCAACCCAGACTCTCGGGACAATGAAGAAGCCATTGGAGGCTTTGAGCAAGGGAAGGTAATGTAATCTGACTGATAATTGTTAAGATTCTTGTTGGCTACTGTGGGGTTGTTTGTGGGCTGGATGTGGCAAGAGGGAGATGAAAGAGCTAAGTTAAGGATGATTCTGGCTTCAGGTCTATGTGAATGTGGCTCTCTTGCAGGAACAGGAAGGACAGTGGACTCAGGTGCGAGGAGGGAAGGCGAGGCAAGACTTTGAACCCAGTGTTTGGTGTCCACCAGCTATCCCAGCAGGAAGAGTACATGGGCAATGGCATTTCGGTCTGGAGATAGGTCAAGATTAGCAGTATGAATTTATGACTAACAGCATGTAGCTGATCCCTAAAGCCATGGGGCAGGGTAAGATCCTTTAGGAAGTGATATAGATATAACGAAGACAAATTTCCGAAAATCAATCACTAGGGATCTCCAATACTGACTTCTGCAGAGGAGGAGGCTCTAGAGGAGCAACCAATGAGGTAGCAAGACAACAAGAAGAATGTGGGACCCCTCACCATCTGCTGTGAAAACCTTCTTCATGCCTTGCACTCACTTGGAAATCCTCTCCTCTGGGAGCCTTCAATAGGGCAGTTAACTGTCCCCTGGTCCTATGTGTGCCTTTAGACAGCATGACTTACAAGGAACTGTGATCATCTCTGTGAGTGAGTCTTCCACACTAAATGGAGCACCTCTTAGAGGCCCTGGCCTCTCTTTGGCCTAGCCACAGGCCATGCCTACTCCTAGCTCAGGCCTCATCTCAGTGGGGACCCAGGGAATGTGCTAGATTCCAAAGGAAGAAAACAACTTATCTATCAGAGAGGTCAATAAAGGCACCACAGAAAGAGGTCTGACCTTCTTCGGAAGGCATTGAATATGGGAACCAGTGAACAGGAGAGATCAAAGCAGGCTGGCCGGGACAGAAAAGAACCAGAGGCCCAAGCGGGACAGCACTGGTGATATCTGAGTGAGAGGATGCAGGTCTGGTTTGGGAGAAATAAGGTTGAGGCAAAGGGAAGCTAGAGCCAGGCTTGGTTCTGAACTCTGAACACCAGTGTCCCGAGAACAGTTGCCCATTTACCGTAACTTCAAAATGCTTTCTTGTGGACAAGCAGGAGAACTGTTGTCATAGGAAACAGTGTAATAATTACCAGACCTGTCACTTAAGAAACAGCTCCACACAACTCTCTTCCTGGAGCTCTCAATGACTCTGGGGTCTGGCTACAAACATGATCTCTCCTTTTAGGGAAGGAAACCTGGACTAGGAAAGGAAGGCTTCCCAAGCTCACCAGCGATGGCTGCTTTAAGTGGGAGAGGAGGGAGGGCTCAAGCCCAGTGTGTTTGAGAAGAAATCCCCCTTGACCATACCCACTGATTCTTTTCTCCTGCCTGGTAGAGTATCTGGGCTGTGGGGTAAGGATGAGGGCACAGAGAAAGAGATAGCGGACCATGCTAGGCCTCGGGAACAATTTACCTCTAGACATCTAACAGGAGGGCCATGGCCAAGGACAGAATTAGACATGGGGAACAAGAAAAGTATACAGACTAAGCCAGAGTGGGGAATAACTTTCTTGAGAGCCAACAGAAGCCTTCTCTCTGCTTGGGTTTCTGCCACGTGATTGGCTACACCCTGACTGACCCTGATGTGTAAGCCAGGTCACACTGCGGCCGCCCTCAAGACAGCAGATGTGAGGCTCTGTGCCTGGACAATAGCAAGGGATGGGCTGGAATGACAGGGTGGCTGTGTTCCTCAGCAGCAGATTACAGGAAATCCGGCCACAACTGAGCCATGGCAGCTGCTGCTCGGCCCCCATACTTTCCAGTTCATTACTGTGGTTGTAGTTGGAACAGGGTCACAGTCACATGCACCAAGAAAGTGTAGTTGGGTTAGCTGGAGTTTTCTGCAACACTGCCATCTGGCTAGGCCTTGCTCTAAACAAGAAGGGCTATACAGCAAAGAAATAACTTCTAGCATTTGTGCAATTTCTCGACACTTCCTAAGTCCTTCGGAAGAATGGGTACCAGCCCTGTGAGGTAGATGAGGAAACTGAGGTCCTGAAAAATTAAGTGACTTAGGATGGGGTCACATGGCAAATGGACATTAGAACTATAGCATGGCCTAAGCCTGTTCTAAGTCTGCTCTGGTATGTGGAGCCCAGGTGACAGCATTCTGCAAGCAGACAAGCAGGAGTGCCTGGGGGAGGGGTATAGGACACTGGCTCCTCTCCCTACTACGGCTGAAACATGCAGTCAACAAATAAATGGTTAAGAGGATACCACTGGACACCACATCACTTCCCAGTGTGCCCATACAGGTGCGAGTGGGGACCTAAGTGGCTTTGTGTGGTGAGAAAAAGTCCAACACTCACAAGGCTAGAATGGGCTTCATTTCCAGCCTGTCTCCTCAGAAAGTGTTCAGTGTGGTCAAGCAGTGGCAAATGGTCACAAGACTTTGGGCCCATCTGCTAGATGTGACCTGACCAAATCAGCAGCTATGGACCTGGGTCTTCAGTCCTCTACAGCTGGCGCTGCCCCCACCCCATGGCTGCCTGTTGCTGCCTATCTACAAGGCATGCCCAGAATGAGCATGCTGGGCTCCCTGCTGCTACTTTGACCATAGGATCTGTGGTTTGGCTTTGCTTGCCTGGCCCCATGGGATGCTCCTAGAATAGCTGTTGCTACTAAACAGGCATGACCACAGTCCTCAGGGATAAGCCCTGTGTGTCCACATCACAGCTGTCTCCTCTGCCCACACTTTGTAGTGGCTTCAGTCAAGACCTCTTTGTTCCAGCATTGCCTGGAAGTCTTCCTCACCTGCCCTTTCTAACCATCTCTTCATGACTATTGGACACACTTGCTTAGGAACTGGAGGCATGGGGGCCATGGGACCACGGATGGGACTCTAGAAGACAATTAGAACTTTCTGCTTCTCCCACTGCCTCAGTTCCCACCCCTGCGGCTTCCACTTGATGACCCTGCTGATGGGGGGGGGGGGCAGCCGCTGAGCAGCCTCTGGATTTTGGGCTAGCCAGCGTACTTGTGAGCTGGCAAGTGGGCATCCACCTGTGAGAGACATTGCTCAGTTCCTCTCTTCACTCCTGCCCCTTGTCTGCGACCCTCCTAACACAGTCAGGAAACATTGGTCTTCCTTGACAGAAAAAAGCAATAAACAAGTTGTGTTACTTACACTTGTACACACCAGTGCAAAAGAGCCCCAGCAGCCCCAGCAGTCAGGTGGACCTCTGGAATGTTGCCCATGAGGGAGCAGGTGCTTCAGGGGGCAGTACTTCACTAAGGGGCTTTTATGAAGCTCATAAGCAAGTCAGACAAGACAGTGTCCTGTCTAGGGGAACATTTATGCATGACCACATGTAGTTTTGAAAATCAAGGAAATGGTCACCCTAGGGCCAAGTCTAGCCATCCAACCTCTTAAACGGCACTAGCTTATCTATTCTCTCCACACCTACCAAGACCTCCCTTCTCAGAACCAGAACTGCTTATACAAAAGTATTTACCTCACTGCAGTCTTTTTGCAGCCACCCGTGGCTCAGTATCTAACCCATGGGTCATAGAACTGGGTGCTTGAGAAGCCCCGACTGTGACCTGTTTCTAACCCTCAGCTGGCCACTGTCCTCAAGCTCTCTACCACTTGGCTCTAACCCACTTTCCCTCCTCATTTTTCCTCATAACCCTCATGTGTGCCTCCACCCCTCCCCTGGCCACAGTAAACTTCTTTTGGTATCTCAGACACACCAGGCCTCCCTCTTACCTCCAAGCAATATGTCTCTACCTAGAACCTTCTGTTGCTGTCCCTATCCACTCTTTCCTGCTCCATCTCTTAGCTAAGCTTTCAATAAGCCTTCCCGGACTCAGCCAGGAATGGTGACGGGTTCACAATTCCACGGCACCTGCTCCATTTCCTATTTGATTCTACCACTTGTAACATTATCAGTTGCTTCTTAATGGCTGTTTCTCCAGGATTCTTGGCATTGGGCAGCAGGATTCTACAGTGCCTGACCCCCACTCAGTAGGCAGTACAACTGTTCAGTGAACGAAGAATGTATGAATGACTCTTACAGATCTACAGTTCAATGAGGGGAGTGGCTTGCCCCAAGTCATGTGGGAAAGAGGGGAAGAACTTGCACTGGGTGGAGGTTTCAAAGGCCCTTAGCAGTTACCACCTGTATCTCCACATCTGGCCATTTATCTCGCCCTTCATCCTATAGCTGGCCAAAGATCATTTCCTTGGCCCAGTCAAGACTAGGAAGTTCAGGGTGGAAGCTGGCATGGTTACCTGGAAGCAGGTGGGCCCTGGCCTCCCTGTAGGGATGTCCGATTGGTAGAAAACCTTGAGCTCCGGGGTCAGGGCGATGACAGTCTTGATCACCAAGGAGATGATATCAGACCAGACCTTCTTGATGTCCACACCTTTGGAAGAGAGTCTACAAAGAATGCTAGAGAAAGTTCTCTTGCTGCCTGTGTTGGCGCTGTCAGAGTGGACGAACTTGCCACTGTGGATGTTCAGAGAATAGTTGGTCAAGTGCATAAAGACATGGTGCAGGTTCTGGGGGTTCGGCTCTTGATATGGTTCTGTACAAAATCTAGAGAGTCCATCTTTGGCTATATAAATCTCTAAGGGATCCAAGGACTTCAGCAAGACATATAGACGGATGTCGAACTTGAGCTTGTCAATAAGGAGAGGCTTATAGATGTACTCCTGAACCACTGCTGGCCTGCTCTGGAGGGTCCCAGTTAGGCGGATGTCATTGGGATCTCTAATGAGGTAGATTCCATCACCCTGACATCCACCATCCGGTTTCACAATAAAGGTGGGCTTCCAGGACGGGTCATCATCTTTCACTGTCCGCACCTGGGAGAAAGGGAGAGAGCCTTTAGCACTGGGTCAGATCCCCACTCCCCCCCAACAAGTGCTCACTAGGGATCCTCCCCTGAGATGACACTGTCCGGGGCACAGTGACATGGGACTGTCCTCACTCTTTTACTCTAGGAGGTGAAACACGGACTAGAAAGGCAGTCACAAGACCTGAGTTCAAGTCACTTTGCCAGTCCTAAGCTTTATTCTCATACAGGTCATGTAACTATAATGACAGTGGTTTAATGCACTTCATCAAGCCATCCTAGAAGATCTTTGTTTTGAGACTGGTACCTCATCTAACCTGACGTTGAACGTGCTCTGTACCTAGGGATGACTTTGAACTCCTGACCCTTCTATCTTGACCTCCCAAGTGCTGAGATTACAGATAAGCAAACTACACCTGGCTCATGTGGTGCTGGACTCTGTGCATGCTAGGTAAACTTGTAAGCACCTGAGCTACAGCCTCAGCTCCAGGACTAGGCTAAGGATTTGATGCGGAAAAAATGAAGCACACTAACAACAGAAAAGCTGACATGTGACTGATGAAAGCCCAACCACTATCATTTTTTAAAGATAGAGTAACTTGCCAGTTTAACTGGGGGATGTGACAGAGCTGGGACTGAGTCCTGGATTGGTGACTCTAAAGCCCTGTGCCTTCTCCATATTTCTTTCAACCCTCAATGGGACAATATAAAGATGTGACCAACTGAAATGTACCAGATACAGTCACCCTGAACTAGCCCACAAAAACGTGTTTTCTGGTTTATTATGTGTGCCTCACAGACTTGGCCAATCCTCTGATCTGTTTGGACATTTTGAGAGTTGGTAGGACATTCCTGTGATGATCAGGTACTTGACCAGTTCAGATCTGGACCTGTGGTTGTGCCTAATTTATAGGTACCCGATTCCCCCAGGCTATGGCTTTAAGGTGTTCCTTAGAGTTCATATGTTAGAAACTTAGCCCGATATGCATATATTGATGGTATCTCAAGGTGGAAACTTAGCAGGTAAAGTTGGAGAAGTTATTGGAATGAAGGTCCATGACAGTACCCGCAGCTTCCGAAGAAAGGGAGAAAGACCCCTCCCCACTGCTGGCTAGCACATTTGCCATGTGTTGTCCCATGATGTTCTCTCCCACCTGGTGATGCAGCTACCTCACCAGCTACCAGGAACTTGACATTAAATTGTGGGGCTAAAAGACATGCATTCTATTCCTTACAAACTGCCCAGGCTCAGGCAGATAGCCTGAAGCATCCAGATGTCCATGTTGGGGTGCTTTGAGGAGCTATGGAAGCAGGTTGCCAGGGGGACATGTTCTGAGCTGTCACTGAGAGCATCACCCAGCAGGCAGAGTCAGTCAGTGATGGTCCAGTGCTGGTCTCCCAGCAGTTTTTGCTGTTGCTGTGTAAGCCTGAACGAGGCCATCTGCACTCTAGAATGTACTTATCTCTTTGACTGGCCTATATTTCTAACTGAAGCTTCTGCCGATTCCTCAGGCTTGTAAAAGATCCTTAACAATGGAGAAACACTGAAAGCCTTAATAATGTTCACATCAATTGTTTCCTCCATGTCAGCAGGATTCCAGAATAGAACGTCACAAGAGATCAATGTGTGCTCCCAGGCCCTCCACAGAGCCTTTCCTGCAACGGTGACCTTGGCGTTTATGCTATTATTAATATTCATCCAAGGCATCCACATGCATGGCCTTTACAGCAAATATGAGCACGATGGACAAATGGCAGCCATGGATCAGCCAATAAAAAATATCAGGTTTGCATGATGGGTAATTTCTGCCTCTGGAAAGCTTTTTCTAGGCCAGTACAGTTCAATATATTATCAGGAGTGACACTTTCTCCTTTGAATTCGGGGTATATGCCTCAAATAAATTAAACTACACGGTCAATAGTCACTGTCATTTATTACATTGGTGAATTCTTCTGCTCTTGGCCAGAGCAGTTATTACAAATCAAGATTATTAATTCTAATAGAGCCGTTGAATTTTCTGAACCGAAAGGATCTTTGGGGATCAAGATCATCCCATCTACTCATAATTCAAAGGGGGGCTGGGCTTAGTGAGGTGACAGGACTTGCCTTGGGGACTATACTGGCTAGGGGGCACCTTAGTCCCACCTCAGGTTCACTTGGCCATTTTCACTTTTGATAAGATAAAAAAAAAAATCAAAGACCTGTTTTCTGGCTGCTGTAGGAAAAGGTCTCAGTATCTCAGACATTACTGACTCCACCCTGAATATGGCTGTCTCAGAATGCGCAGTGAATCCTGAGCTGTCTGGGATTCCCCAGTTTCAAATCTTCTGTCTAGGTTCCTGTGTGATCAGAACCAAGTGCCACAGCTTGGCTCGGTCACAAAAGTAACTGCCATGCCCTCCAGACCTGAGTTTGATCTCCACAATAGAAAGCTGGACAAAGCAGTCTAAGTCTGTAACCTCAGCACTGGGGAGACAGAGACAGGAGGATCCCTGGGCTTGCTGGCCAGCTGGTCTAGTTCAACTGTTAAGCTCCAAGCTCAGTGAGAGACCTTGCCCCCAAAACAAAAAAGAGTAATTGAGAAAAACATTTGGATTTGGTCTCTGGCACACGCGTGCGCACACGCACATGCACACGCACACACAGTCTAGGAAGTGAAGTCCCTATTTCTTCAGTTCCCTCAGCCACGTCTTTATCAAGAAAGACCTTTCGGAATTCCACATCCTCTGACTTCCTTTCCTTCCAATGACTGATGTTAAACACAATTTCTATCTCTGGGCCCTACCCTAGCCCCTCACACTTGCCTCCTACTGAAATTTTTGACTTGACTTCAGCTGAGACCTGGATATGTGATTCTGAAGTCTGTACTGAGAGTCACTGGAATAAAGTGAATTAAGCCAAAAATACCATCTGAAGCCACTATCTGAAATGCAGTTCTATGCCTTAGTGTGAGCCAGAATGTGAGGAAGATGGCTCGTAAGCTACAACTGATGCTATCTCTGCTTTATTCAACTCTGCTGTCGGATGTGAAAGCCATTATCTTGTAACTGTATACACGGATGGCTGAGACATACAGGGGATGCCCGCCCAGCCAGCCTGCTTGGCACTCAGGAGGCTTATTGAAGATTTTCAGCATCTTTTACTGCCCCCTAGTGGATATTTTGGAAAGATGTCTGGGAAAGTCAGGCTGTTCAGATTTCCAACATTTCTTAAATGGGACATTATTAACCTTAAACTGGAAGGAAATACTAAGAAGGTGGCAACCTTGAGGACTCTGAAGAGGAATAAACCAAATGCAAAAAGGCAAGTACTGTAGGTACCACCATAGAAGATCCCCAAGAAGTCAAATTCTTAAGAATACAGACGTAGAAGGGTATTTGCCAGGGCCCGGGGTTGGAAGTGGTTAACAGAGTTAACACTTCAGGTACTCAAGATTTAAAACATTCTACAGCTGGATGGTAATAATGCTTATACTGCTGAATTTTACAGTCTAAAACTTAATGGAGCTTTGGGTGAGGAGGCGGCTCAGTTGGCTGACAAGTACACGGACCTGAGATCTGTCCCTAGCAACCAGATAAAAAGCTGGCATGGTGGCACACATCTGTAATGACAGAATTAGGATGTGTGCAGAGCACTGAGGCAGGCAGATCCCAGAAGCTCCTTGAGGGGTCAGCATACCTCAACTGATGAGCTCCATGTAATCTCAGAAGCTACAGCAGAGAACTAGTTCTGGAGGAGATTCTTGCAGTAGCCTCTGACCTACACATGAAAACACACGCACACCACATACACCATATACACACCACACATACGACATCTCACACTGCACATCACACACATACCACAGATATCACACACACACACACAAGAAAAAAAAAGATGAATCTGGTCAAATGGTATTTGTATTTATTCTTAACTAGTCTCTTGTGAGTTGACAAACAAAGCAAAACCCAAAAAAGTGTGCATTTGGGCTCCAGTGTTGTTGGCCATTTCTAACTGTTGAGTGGACCTTCAGGGCTCTGCTGTGCTCACCTATAGAATTAAGGGTCTGTTAGAAGACCTGGGCTTCACCAGCTAACGAGTGTTGAGAAGGGGTTTATCTTGACATCACCTCCACTGGGGGCCATGTCACATACACACATGGCATTACTCACACAGGGTAATGCTGTGCTTCACCACCAGCATGTGGGGATGAAGTGAGAGCAGGGTTTAGAGACAGACTTAGAATGTGTTTGGGGCAGTCAGAGCATGTGAGAGGAGCAAGCTGCAGCACTTGGAAGAATTCAGTAGCTATACTAGAAAGGCACAAAGCATTATGATCATCGAGAGGCAGTTATGGACAACTGGATTATATGACACCAGGGATGTCAAAGCCAGTTAGAGCCATGTTTAGTCATACTGGGAGATCTTCATTCCGTCCTAACAACCCAGGCCCCATGTCACAGGCACAGGCTGTGGATCATCAGGACAAACAAGGCTTTGATAGATGAAATAGCTGTGATAGAACATATATTGGGCAGGATACAGGAACCCAGTCCTGATGGCCGTAGGGACTGAGACTGACAGCCAAAGGAGAGTCCAGCACTTGATGCGCAAGACTGAAGGCAGTTGTCATGTAGGTGACCAAGGCCAGACATGGAGGGCAGCATGGGCCATATGAGGGGCAACGTGGGAGGGGTCAGGGGTGGTTGCAAAGAAGTTGAGCAGATAACAAAGCAGGAGAACATGGGAGGCAGTGATGAAGAACAGCTATCAAATGATCACCAATGTCAGGCACTCACACAAGACTCTCACTCATGACGTCAGCAGGAGAGGCGCCAGTTCAAGACACCATAGGTCAGGCACTGTCCTGCATACATCATTGCATTTAATTCCCACAACAATTGTATTTTAGAACAGAAAATGGGGTGGGGGTGTCAGAAATGTCTATTAGCCTGCCAAAGGTAAAACAGCCAACAGGGTGAGGAGTCAGAATTTGAACATAGGCAGTCAGATTCTAGAGTCTGTGTCCAAAATGAATAGATTACTGTTGGATGTGAGAGGTTAGCCTGATTGGTAAGGACCTTGAAAATCATTTCAGAGACTCTAGGTGATGCTCTGCAAAGGTGTTTTGTTTGTTTGTTTGTTTGTTTGTTTGTTTGTTTGTTTTTGGTTTGTTTTTGGTTTTGGTTTTGGTTTTTTTTGAGAAGGAAGAAACTAATTAATGTGTATTATGGAAAGATCTTTCAGCCTCTGGGTAGAAAATGTCCTGGAGGGACAGATATCCAAGGACAGAGGGAAAATGCTGGAGATGGAGGGAAGCTTGAGCAAGATGCATAGAACTAGGGTGCAACAGTTTAGATATGAACTGTCTCTTCCCAAAGGCTCCTGGCCAGAGGCTCTTCCCCCAATTTCTGCCTTCATCAGCAGATTAACCCATTGATGAACTCAGAATGTGAATGGACAAGCTAGAGAGATGCCTCAGCATATGGCACACAGACCGCTCTTACAGAGGATCAGAGTTCAGTTCCCAGCACCCCTGTCAGGAGGCTACAGCCTGTAACCCTGGCTCCAGGAAAAATTCAACCACTTCCAACAGGTACTTGTACATATGTGCACATTCCCCCATACAAATTCATATAATTTAACCACTTAAAAAAAGTTTAAAAATAGTTTGAACGACTCCTGGGGAGGTGGGGGCCTTCAGGATGGAGTCTAGCCAGGGATGCTGGTCTCCAAGACCCAGTTCTCCTCATCCTTTTCGCTTCCTAGCCACATGATGTTAACTGCTCTGCTCTCCTGCTCCATCTGCCATATTTAGCCTCACCTCAGGCCCACAGCAATGAAGCCAGAACATTGTGGGCCTAAACCTCAAAAAGCCGAAAACCAAACAAGCCCCTTCCTCCTTTAATTGTCTAGGTCAAGCATTTCATAACAGTGATGAGAAACCAAGCCCTTGGGAGAGGGAGAGAGGGGCACATGGGCCGCCGGGGGAGGCAGGGGAGGTGACGAGCCAGGTAAAGGGACAAGAGGACACACAGCTGGGAAGTGTTTATGTCACTTTCCTGCTGCTGTGATAAAGTACCATGACCAAGGCAACTTCAAGAGAGAGTTTATTTTTGCTAATGGCTCCACTGGGATAAGAGTCTCTGATGGCTGAAGCAGCAGCCGAAAGCTCTTATCTTGGACCATAAGCAGAGAGAACTAACTAGAAATGGAATGAGTTTTTCAACTCCCCAAACCCACTTCTAGTGATACACTCCTTCAACAAGGCTATACTTCTTAAATATCCCCAAACAGCACCACCAACTGGGGACCAAGTGTTGAAATATAGGAGCCTATGGGGAACATTCTCATTCAAATCCCCACACTTGGACATGTGAGTCTAGAGTTCAGGAGAAAGATATGCAGTCACCAGATGATGGCTAAAAATAAGGAAAGGTACATTCCAGAACTGGAGTCTGGAAAGGGCACCAAGGTCATGAGGCATCTCTTCTGAGCTTGGCCTGCAGGCAACTGACAGATTTTTCAACTGGAGATGGACACAGGCTTCCGTGAGAGCTGCCACATGGAGGTCTGAGATTGATGCAAGAAGATGTCATGGCCACAGAAGCCCTGAAGTCCTGAACAGGAGCAAGAATAGTGGCACTGAGGCAGGGGGATGGGGGAAGGCAGGTTGCTAGGAACCCCTTAGTAACCATGGACATAAGGAGGTGGGGTAGGGAAGAGCTCAGGGTTTGGGGCTTCAGCAATCATGGAAAGGCAGTTTTGTGCCAGGTCCAGACTGAGGGAATATGGGAAAGAACAGGTATCACTGAGAAGTGGGGCAGGGCCCTTCCACAGAGTCATCCTGAACTGACCATTAGCTCTTGCCAGGAAGTTCATTTCAGCCCTATAATCGTTGTTCAATATTTCCTCAAGAAAATTATTTTGATACAGAAACTCATTCTGAAAAGAAAAACACGAGGTGCTGTCTGGCAAGGATGGACCTTAGATTTTGAACAGGAAGCAGGATAGATCGTGCCAGGTGGTGTAGCTCCTGACACCTTCAGCTTTGACTTAAGGGGAGCCATGGGCCACATGGAAAGGAGGGTGTCTGACACTGTAACTGCCTCTGGAAGAATTCCAGCTCAGAGAACATAAATTGCAATTTTTAAATTGAAAAAAAATGCCTGCAGTTTTATTACAGATGAGTGTTGGTTTAAAAGAAATAACAGGAAGTATCGTATCCCATGGAGCTGGCCACTCTGTGGAGCTCTCCACATCTACGTGGAAGAGATGTCCTCTGGCAGGCAACCTCCTTCCCCAGCCTCGCCCCACCCCTCTTTCATTCCCTAATGTGTTTGCCATAGCTTCTCTGCCCCTCTTTGTTTGCAGAATTCCTACCCAACATGTACAGCACAGTCTGGGAGTGCTGGCCTGGCCTGCCACCCTCCAGACAGATCTTTTTCCTTCCACCATGTTGCCTACATCCAGCTACCCCATCACTTGATGCTTGGCCCTTCAAGGCCCAGGAAGGAAATGTCACTGCACTCAAGTGTGTAACAGAAACCAAGGCCAGAAGGCATGAAGTCCTACCTCAGGCTTTCAAATAACTAGCAACAGAAACAGGGTTAAAACCTTCAGATTTCCAGCCCAAAGTTCTTTCTCTTGGAATGAACTGGGGACTCTGATGAAGCCTTTTGAAAGCAGCACGCTTTTCTAAACAACATGAAACACTGGTTGAGTGGTAGCATACATTTCTGGGGCTACGAAGAGTAATCTGTGTTTCCAAGTCACCACTGCACGGAAAACAAGGGAACAGGCCAGGGAGGTATGCAGGAAGTCCACAGTTGTCCAGTCAGCAGCTGGGATGGAAACTCTAGCCTGAGCCTTTTCTTTGAAAGATGCTTCAGGTTTTACCGAGAAGTAGGTACAGCAGAGGTAAGGGCTCTCTGCCTGCTTCACCTCAAATGCCTGTGTCAAGGCTATTTAACGGATGTCACTCTTGGTAAATGCCAGTTTATGTGGGACGTAATCTATCCATCATTAGGGAGCAATCTAAAAGCCACTTGAGAACACAGCTGAGGCCATAAACTCTGCTCAATAGGAAGGAAGTATTTATTTTGTATTTGTTTGCTTTCTCTGAGGGCTTCCTCAATACCACCCCCTCATGCTGCAGCTCAGAGGACTGAGGAGCCCTGTGGCTAAGCCCTGTCTGGCCTTCCTGACGCTTCCCTATGGCTCCAGCCTCATAGCTCTCCACCTACCTCTACTCAGTTTCTCTTACAAGTAGATACAGAGCCTGACCTGATGGCCTAAAACTTGTCATCCCAGAGGCCTTGCATGGCCTCTGAGTACAACCAGGACCTCAGGTAGCTGCTTCATTTTTAGGTCGAGTCCATGCTTCTGAGTACCTGTTGGGGGACTAGGGTTACAGGTTACAAGGTTTTGTTAAATAGCTATTCAAAATTCAGTACAGATACTTTCTAGGAAAACTTGTGTGTTTCCATTCCTGTAGGCTGAGTAGTTTGTGAAGAAAATGGATTTATTTGGTTCACTGCTTGGGAGGTTCCATGGTATCACACCAGCTCTGGTGAAAATCTCATGGCAGATATCATATTTAAGAGGGAGAATCACATGGTCAGATAGGAATCCCAAAGTGACTGAGGAACTCACTCTGTGGCAGTGTGGTCTTTTGAGAATGCCCTGTTCAGAGAACTGCCTTCATCTCCAAGTGACTTCCCTCCTGATCCACCTCCTTAAAAATCCAACCCCTCCCAGCAACACTAGGACCAAGCTCCCAACAGATCAGCTCTTGGGACAAAGGCTCAAATTGCATCCAAACCACTACACTGATTTCTGGATCTACCCAAGCAAGATGTCAGTATCCTTGTCTGTCCAACAGAAGAGTGATGGTTACTCCCAACAGTTCAAAAATAATCCAGTACTAGTTAGCATTTACTTAATACAGTTCTGTTCCAATTTATACTGGCCTGCTTCAGTTTCCCTAACATTCCTTGGATTCCCATCCATCTTGGCTGGGATCTAAGTACATACCTGGGCTATCCCATCAATGATTAGGACCTGCCCTAGAACATCAAGTTCATGTTTCCTATCCCCCTAGGACCACTCTCTCTGTGGTTCAACCTATCCTAACCTGGCTCCTGGTCTCATGAGCCCTCTTGGTCTCCTGCAAGATAACAGCTGCACCAAACCTTGAACCCAACATTCAACTGCTGAGTGAGATCCACCTCCAGCTAAAGCCATTTTTCCAATTGTAAGGATTTCTTGCTAGTAAACTGACAAAATAATCTTTAGTTCACGTCTAAATAGATACAACTTCATTATCGTCAAGAGCACTTGAGATCACAGGCTCAAATCTTCTTCCTTCTGCCCAACACTGCATTCCCATGTGCCTTGTATTCCTACAGTAATCCACTCGTTAAACTGATCAATGCCATATTTTGCTACATTTCATCTATGTGCCCTCTATCTCAATGTTCTGTCAGACAAAATGACAGTCTTAATCACAAGACTAAGCACATCTACATGTATAGTTAAAATCTGACACTATCAGGTAGTAATAATAACTGTACTCGTGTGCTTTGTGGCTAGCAGGTTCTCCCAGCCCCACCAGAAATGTTCACCCGAGGGCAGGGAAACTATCATGGCATGTCCAGAGTCTCTGGTCTGCTCTGTCCTGGTTCTAATTCTTTACACACAAGAGCAGGTTTTGGCTGATACCTCTAAGAACCTGCCCACCATCTCATGTGTTCAATTCTGTCATATTGTGTTCAGGATGGTGTTCAGGATGGTAGACTAACGTCCACATGGCTTTGAACACTAACTCTGGGGGATTACTCATATCTCTGTTAAAGTCTTCCTGGATGCAGGTAACTCTCACTCTCTGGAACCGTGCTGCCCTGTACTATAGACTCACTCATCATGACATGTACTTCCATGATCTCATCTTTCCCTTCAAATCTATTCGTCCTATGCTTGCTTTTTCAGTGAGCACTGCGACCATCCATGAGTGTTCCCATGCCAGAGACCTGAGATCATGTGCTTTGTCATTTACACACACACACACACACACACACACACACACACACACACACACCCCTCACCAGCCAATCCATTCTGCTACTTCTTTCCACACCCAAATGGCTCCCTGCCATCTATCACCCGTGTCGCTGCAGTAGCTTCCCAAGTCATCCCAAAGACTGCAAGGCGGACAAGATAACGCGAGCATTTCCCACTTACCATGTTCAGTTCTTATAATCAGCACTATAATGTAGGCACCAAAGGATGGGCAGTACGAAATTGCCATTTTTATAGGCTAGATACAGTTGTATGTGTATGTACAAAGGTTCAAATAGTTCACCACGAGCCCCCTATTACTTTCCATCACAAGCCAAACGTGTGGTTTTTGGAGGGTGGGGTGGGGGTGGTGTTTTTTTGGTTTGGGGGACAGTCTCATGTAGCATTAAATTTTATGTATATCTGTTTGTTTTGTGTGTATGTATGTGTGAGTGAGAGAGAGATTGCTTTTACTAATATTATAAGAAAGGAATCCAAGGTTACCAGAGGTCAATCTTGCTATGTAGCCAAGGTTGGCTTTGAACTACTAATCCTCCCTGCCTCTGCCTCCCAAGAAATAGGGTAAATTACATAGATGTAGCACCACCTGGCTGCAAAACTGGGTTCTAAAGATAATTTATTTCTCCAAGGTCACACATTTTGTACTACAGAAAACCAGGATCTAAACATAGATGTGTGTTCAAGTTTCCAAAGCTAAGCCTTTTCTGCTGAACTGCAACAACTTTCTGAGTCTACATGCTAGTTCCTGGAGGAAGGTTCACGGCTTTGTGCTTTAAAATGCAATCAATTTGTATCAAAAACAGCATCTCTTAGCACCTACACTGTGCCTTACATTTGTTATTTTACTTAATCCTCATAGTCATGCCATGAGAAATCTACAGGCATTAAATAGTTTTTGTTCTTCTGTGCCATGTGCAGGGCGGTGGGGGGTGGTAGTGGAGAGAGATTCCTTTTAATAACGTTACAAGTGATCCCTGGTTGATACAGCCAAAGGTCAGGAGGTGGGAATAACAAAATCTAGGTAATGTTATGGACTGGTCTATGAATGTGGTCCCTTGCTGTCTTGAGCATCAATGGTATGGCCTGTGGGTGGGTGTGGCTGCCTCACGTCCTCAAGTGGGTAGACAAGGACAATAAAGCAGGTAGGACCTTCTGGGAAGACTCTGACCTTGCATAGAGAAGCTTGTGTGAACTGTAAGAGTCCTGGGTCAACTGTCTAGATGTCCAGCACGGGACTGTCATTTGTCGAGTGCACTCTACCAACAGTGGGGGACAGGATGCCCTGACAAGTGTCTGGTTTCTACACCAAGTATGGGCTTCCAGGGAAGCCTGCAGGTGTTGACGTGAAGTGCTCTGCTTTCACATGCCTTTGATCTCCTGGAAAGGAGCACCTGCTGGCTGGAAACAGAGCCGGACACAAAGGAATTTCCTCTGCCCCAGATGCAACGGGAGAAGTCACTTCCTCACATGAACATTATTTCTGCCTCTTTTTATTCTAAGAGTAGCAGGTGGACCTTGGACAACCAGATCTGGGGCTAAGCTCCTGGTAGAGGGATCACAGGAAATGTCCCCTTCCTCACTCACCTCTTGGGGACCTTGGATCATCTGTAAGGAAATCACCCTCTCCCTTGATGATCCCGAGAGGGCTACAGAGGACAGCTCAGCTGACTTGCCCACTACTTCCCTGTATGCATTTTTCTTTAGGAAGCATCTCACAGGTCACAGTTACCATATCAACAGGGAGAGTTGAGAGGGGAGGCTGGATCAAAACTACAGCTAGGCCTCGGCTTTTATTTTCCAAAATAAACTACCTAATCAACAACTCAAGAAAAGCAGATGGAAAGCAAACCAGGCAAGTGCATGGAATTAGACACAATTCTAGAAGTGTATTAAAAATCGCATATGTGTGTGACATGTGTAAACATGATTGTGGATACATGCATACTATAGTGCATGGTAGAGGTCAGAGAATCTCTATGTCCATGGCTGCCTATCCCCACTGTATATACCAGCATCACTGGCCGGTGAGTTCCCAGGGATCTCCTGTTTCCATTTCACTTGAGGACCCTTGGGGTTACAGATGCATGCTACTTACACGGTTATACATGCACACCACCACAGCTTTTAGATGGGTTTGGGGATCCAAACTCATGACTAGCACCTCGTCTACCAAGTCATCTTCCCAGCTCTGGCCCATGGGTTTTTAAAAGTACTACATAGTCATCTAAGCAAAGGGTGACAAGCAAAAACACAGACAGATCACTTTTACCCCGAGTTTTCTGTGCTAAGTATTAGGAGGTTGCTTCAAGAGAGAGAATAAAGTAACACTGAGTTCACAGTGCCAGGGGCATGGCCTCATTCTCTTGTTTGTTTGGTTTTTTGAGACAGGGTTTCTCTGTGTAGCCCTGGCTGTCCTAGAACTCACTCTGTAGACCAGGCTGGCCTCAAACTCACAGAGATCCATCTGCCTCTACCTGTGGAGTGCTGGGATTAAAGGCATGTGCCACCGTCTCCTGGCTTCTTATTCTTATTAAAATTCTCTCTCTTGCTACCCTTCCAACAGCCCTCTGCGAAGGTCATTATTAAGTTTACATGGTGTGAAGGCAATATCAGCTGTGGCCTATGTGGGCTGCTCTAAGGTCCCAGGTGTTTCCTTGGTTTAGACCACAGCGCTAAGGGACATAGAGCTCAGAACATAAGCTCCTCCTCGTGTCTTGTTTGCTCCTCAGATTTGTCCATGTCATCAACAGTAGCACCACATGCAGAGGATAGCTGAGCAGCTCAGAAGACCTGAAGACAATTTTAGAATTCATAAAGGTCTGTCACAGAGTCTACAGAGAACACGTGTGTTCCCTGGGACCAAGAGGGCCAAATCATACCCAAAGAGAGCAGAGAAAGAGGGAGACCCAGGGAGAAGGGTGCAACTCAGGAATATTTAGTTAGAACTGTCCCACTTGGTGGGTGAATTGCCTTGAAACACATTCCGTTGCCCACTAATGAAAATAGAACCCATCTGGAAAAGAAGTACCTTTCACATTTTCATGTCCCTCCAGTCCCCAGGATTTCTTTCATTCTAAGCTTAATTGGTATTTCCAAAGTTCTGTATACCTTGGTCATGGTTCTTTCCCTTTCTGGGTTTCAATTCCCTCATCTGTATAAAGGAGAGTTTTGCCTGTTGATCCTACTGAGAATTTTTCTTTTTAGGGATTCCATGATTCTTCATGATTTCTAATGGACTGGTTATGACAAGCTTACCAAACAGGAAGGCCCCATGCTCTGAGAAACCACAGCCTTCCTGGGACACTCTGGGTGCAAGTTTGGACCATCTAAGGCAGTGAACTCAGCTGTGTCCCAACTCAGGCAGGGAGACAGGGGCTCATTTTGATTCAGAAAGCAAAGTGAGAACCAGGCAAATGCATTGAATTAGACACAATTCTAGGATGGTATTAAAAATTAAATGCCTCTGAGCAATATACAAGGTTTTCATTTCCAAGGTAGTTTGCTTCATATAGGTCTTACAGAAGCTAGCATTGCCACTTAGGAAGGGTCTTGGAAATTCCTGGTGGCATTTGTCACTATCACAGTGACTACAGTATATGACTGGTAGGTGGTTGTCAATGTCCAAAGATTCCAGAAAGGCCTCAGTGTATTGAGTCATCCTGTCATGACTTCATGAATATGAAAGGCTGCTTTGTAGATGACATAAAGAAGGCCCAGAACCTTGTTCTGTGTCCTGTAGAAATAGGGAGACATTTTCTGGTTTGAACTGAGTATCACAAAAGAAGGAACTGGGTAGACAGAGAAAAAAAATATATTTTGTATTTTTTATTTCTGAAATTTTATTGAGTATATTTACTATTTCAGGAACATTGCCACAACTAATGGCACCAGTGACTCATGGCAGACCTATCATGCATGCAGTAGATAGTGATTATATATGGAAATAATTTTAAACATAAAGAATTTAGCCAAATAAAGAAATACTAAGTAGACACACACACACACACTGTGGTGCTTGGTCATAACAGAGCCTGGCAAGGACTAATGAAGGATAAAGCTGGAAGAGGAAGGTGATGAGGAGCCTTCCTGCTCACTGACTAGGAAAGGGGAATAGTCTTTGCTTTGGACACTTGGCACACATTACCTCACCCAAATGATTAAAGTCAACATCTCCATTAGTCAGACACATGGAAACCAGGTTCTTGCAGATACGATACTCCCAATCAAGACAGAGCATGACTCGGTCATGTATTTTGGATATAGTAATGAGGAAGCCTCAGACAATCCTTGATTGAGAGGCCATCATTTAAATGACTATCCTGTGCTCCTCAAAATGCCAGTCGATTGACACAGACTGTAAAGTTCCTCCAAGAGACTAAATGACACACACTTGAGTGATGCCCGTGATCCAGAACTTTTTCTATATACTACTGAAATAATTATGGAAAAAAACTGAATAAGAAGCAATAAGCAGGGGAATATTTTCAAACCACATATTCAATAAGGAGCAGTGCTTCAAGCAGATGAGGAACACAACTCAAGTGTGTCTGTGGCAAGCATAGGATCTGAGCTTGGATGGTATGGGAATGTCTTTCTTATGCTGAGAAATAAAGGAACTGTTTTGGCCTTATGGCCAGCACCATAGAAGTAGGCAGAGAAATCTGAGCATAGGTAGGAGAGGGAGGGCGGAGTCAGATGGAGACTCAGGAAGCAAGATGTGATGAAATAGATGAGCCACAAGCCATGTGGCAGAACAGATTATTGGAAATGAGTTGAATTAAGATAAAGGAGCTAGCTATAAATATGCCTGAGCCATAGGCCAAGCAGGATGAAATTAATATAAGTGTCGGTGTGTTTCTTTGGGACTTTGGGATTGCAGGTCCAGATAAGCGGCAGTGGGTGGGTCCAGACCATGGGGCTAGTCTGGGCCAGAAACCTTATTCTATAGTTGGCTTCCTAGTACCCACATAAAAACTAGGTGTGGGAGCTGGAGAGATGGCCCAGTGGTTAAGAAAATTGGCTGTCTTTCCAGAGGACCCAGGCTCACTTTCCAGTACCCACATGGCAACTGTCTGTAATTGCATTTCCAGGGAACCCAACAGCCTCATACAGACATGCAGGCAAAAATGCCAATGCACATAAAAAATAAATTAATTTTAAAAAGTCAGGTGTATAGCACATGTCTGTAACACCAGGGAGGCAGAGGTGGGGACCTGAAACAGTATCAAGATTCAGTGAGAGATCCTGTCTTAAAAAAATAAGATGAAAGTGTTTGAGAAAGGCACCCATCCAAAGTGCACATCTGCATGCACAGTGCCAGAACAAACAGCAACAACACCAGAGTGCAAAATGAAAATAGAGTAGAATGGCCAAGGATCTCAATAGATATTTCTCCAAAGAAGATATGCACAGTATTATCAGGTATGCAAGGGAAATGCCCGTTATCACTAACACCGAAGAAGTCCAAGCTACAGTCTTTATCATCTCATGCCTGTCAGAACGGCTGTTACCAGAGCAATAAAAAACAAGCGCTGAGGCTGTGGAGGACAAACCTTCACATATGGCCTGTGGAAAACAACATCTGCATAAGTTTTAAGGTTCCTCAAAAAAATTAGAGATGTGTTCTAGCAGTTTATTTGCTAGGTATATGTCAGAAGGAGATGCAGTTGGTACATTGAAGAGAGCCCAACACATGACAGCCAAGACATGAAATTATTCAAGTGTCTCTCAACAGATAAGTGCATAAGAAATGTAGTGTACATTAATAATGAAATATTACTCAGTTTTCAAAAAGAAAGAAAGCTTGCCACTTACAACAATCTGGATAAATCTGTGGGACACCATATTCAGTGAAATGAGCCAAATGGAGGAAGATAATGCCACGTGGTCTCATGCACACACTAAAAGGGCTGATGTTCTAGAACAGCCCTTTTAGATTAGTAGGTCTGGATGCACTGGGTGGAGCTTTGAAAATGCTGGGCAAAGGACATGAAATTAGATCAGAGAACACTCTATTTCACAACATGGTGATAGTGATGGTTTGGATCTGTGTGTTGAAGGCTTGGCACGCTGGTGGTGCTGTTGGGAGATGGTTATTGTTCTAGCATTAGGGTTGTGCTTCTGAAGGGGATAGTGGAATCCTGGTCCTCGCTGTCTCGCTCTGCTTCCTGGCCACCAAGAAGGAAAAATGTTTCCCACCACATACTTCTGCCAAGATGGTCTACCTCACCATAGGCCCACAGGAACAGAACCAGCCAAAGCTGGACCAGGATTTCAGCAACTGTGGTCAAAACACCACGACCAGGAGCAACACGGAGAGGAAAGGGTGTGTTTGGCCTACATGTTTTGAGTCACAGTCCACTGAGGAATGCCAAGACAGGAACTCAAACTGGATTGCAGCCTGGAGGCAGGATCTGACGCAGAGGACACGGAGGCTTGCTCAGCCTACTTTCCTATAGAACCCAGGACCAATGTAGGAACGGTTCCATCCACATCGGGTTGGCTTTCCTACATCAGATTTGGAAAATGCACTACAGGCTTGCCTACAGCCTGATCCTTTGGAGGCCTCTTTTTCCATTGAGGTCTCCTCCCTTCAGATGACTTTAGCTTCTGCCAAGCTGATGTTAAACTGACCAGTCATCCAATCTTTCTCCCTTCTCAGTTATCTTAGTTTTTCTCACAGCAATGAGTGACTACAGCAAACACCAGAGTTGTGTGATTTTGAAGGTTACTGAAAGTATGATTGTCAGTATGAGTATATGTCTCCCTACGCGGCTCCCAGGGTCAGCTGCGCCCTCCTCTCTCGCTCTAGTCCTCTTCTCTTCCTCTCTCTCTCCTCTCTCTCTCCTCTTGCCCTCTCTCTCTCCTCTCGCTCCCTCTCTCTCTCTCTTCCTCTCCTCCTCTCTCTCCTCTCTCTCTCCCTGTCCTCTCTCTCTCCTCTCTCTCTCCTCCTCTCTCTCTCTCTCCCTGTCCTCTCTCTCTCCTCTCTCCCTCTCTCTCCCTCCTCTCTCCTCTATCCTCTCTCCCTCTCTCTCTCTCCTCTCTCTCTCTCCTCTCTCTCTCTCCTCTCTCTCTCCCTCTCTCTCCCTCTCTCTCTCCCTGTCCTCTCTCTCTCCTCTCTCTCCTCTCTCTCTCCCTGTCCTCTCTCTCTCCTCTCTCTCTCCCTCTCTCTCTCCTCTCTCTCTCTCCTCTCTCTCTCTCCTCTCTCTCCTCTCTCTCTCCTCTCTCCTCTCTCTCCTCTCTCTCTCTCCTCTCTTCTCTCTCTCTCTCCCTCTCTCTCTCTTCTCTCTCTCTCTCCCTCTCTCTCTCTCCTCTCTCTCTCTCTCTCCCTCCCCTCTCTCTCTCCTCTCTCTCTCTCTCTCTCTCTCTCTCTCTCTCTCTCTCTCTCTCTCTCTCTCTCTCTCTCTCTCTCTCTCTTGCTCCATGTGGTGCAGTGTCTGGAAGATAGAAGAAGGCATCAGATCCCCTAGAGATGGAGCTATCAGCTGCGAGCCACCTGATGTGGGTGCTGAGAACCGAACACAGGTCTCCGCAAAAGCAATGCCCACTCTAGGCTGCTGAGCTATCTCTCTAGCCCCAAGAGGGTAGATTTCAAGTGTTCTCACCACAAAAAAAGTGATACATATATGAGGTAATCCACATAATTGACATGTAATATTTCACCATTTTATAATATATACATATTTCAATCTATACATGTTCTAAACATAGTAAAATATAATTTTTATCCATTGATTAAAACATTTATTAAAATATATTAGTATCTTTACTAACTCTTTACTTCATTGAAATTGGGGGGGTTCACCTTTTTACTTAGGTATTTCCTACAGTACTGGGGATCAGCTCAGGGCTTCACAAACGTGAAGCTCTACCACTAAACTGTGCCCCAAGCCTCATTTTGCTGTGAAGATTTAATGAAATCAATGTAGAGATTTGTTACAAACACACTACCTATTATTCTTTACTCTCTATATAGCAAACATAGGCATACAATAAATGACTCTATATACAAAAATAAAACACTATATATACACTGTACATATGTATACGTCTGTAACATTCATTCTGTATACTAAACGAAGAATAACAATGTTGTGTGTATAGATGTGTCCATTTGTACATCTGCTGGGTGGACACAAATATACAACTCTTCTGGTGCCTGATTGCTAGAAAATCATAGTAATAAAGCTGTAGTTCATTTCAAGATATTAAAGGCTCCATCCTGTAACCTCAGCTTGCTAAAAATCTTACCAAGTGAAGACTTATCTGCTGTCTTTCATGCTACTGCCTCAAATAAAACAGAACAAAAAAATTTTAAGCAAAACCTTAAAAAAATAATCAAAATTTACCATTTGCAATTGTAAATACAAATATTGTCTCCCCACAGAAATAAGGTTCCTTTAGTTGGCTATGTGGGATGCAGACTCTGGGACATGCTGGTTTGGCTCCTGGCAGTTTTATGAGGCTTTGTTGGAGTACAGCCATACTCGTTTACTCATGTGTCATCTGTGGATCCTGTGTAGTACAACATCTGAGCTGAGTGTGACAAAGACTCTGAGGTATGTAAAACTACAATCAGTTCCTAGGTGCCCTTGATGAAATAAGCTTGCCAATTTCTTCATAGGAAATAAACATGTTGTACCAATTCATGCTACTGCCATAAAAAAAAAAGAAAAAGAAAAGACATTACAATACAGTATCATCAGCTTTAGTAACAAATGTGTCCATCATGGGACAATTTTCAACATGCATTTGAATGTCCCCTGTCAAGTATGTTTAGAGGTCTAATAAACCTATAGGTGTGTATGCCTATATACGACTTTCTTGTCCGGTATCCATGGAGACGAGAATAGGGCTCGGGCATCAGGTTCCCTGGAACTGGAATTACAAATGGTTGTGAGCTGCCATGTGCATTCTGGGAATTGAATCTGGGTCCTCTGGAAGAGCAGCCATCTCTAGCCACTGATACCTCTCTAGCCCTCAAGTTTACATTTAATTGTTTCCAAAGTAACTCTCTCTAGACCTGGAATCTACTAAAGTTTTCTCAAAAATAAGTTTTATTTGTATCCCCTTTCACTGCAAAATCACAGTTTACATGATCTTTAGGAACATATGGCTTTTGGTGTCTGGTAGGTCATGGTTCACAATGCGCTCCGCCACCCATTGGCTGTTGATTTTCAACCAATACCTAAAGTAGACCACCATCTTAGATATGTGACTAGGACTCTATTTTCTTCATTTATAAAATGGTGGTGACAGGTGTTACGATAGATGTTATGTACGAGTTAAATAGAAAATATCCATATAGTATTAGTCATGTCTATACATATATATAGTCATATAAAAGAGTATTAGCTATGGTAAGAGCATGTATTCTGCATGCATAAGTAACTGGCATCCATTTTCTCTTTATTTACTTAAGATAGGCTCTTGCTATACAGCTTGTGCTGGCCTCAAATTCAAGATCCTGCTGCCTCCACCTCCCAAAAACTGGGATTACAAGTGTGCACCACCGTATCTGGCATGTTTCTTATGATAACCAAAGTAAATGGCTAGAACTAATTATGATAAAATGGAATAAATTCTGACTACAGTTACATTGTGGACAGTGTTGGGTCCATGTCGATTTCACAGTTTTAATAACTACACTGTGATTGTGAAAGACAAAACATGCCCCATATGTGGGAGAAGCACCCAGAAATGTTTAGGGGATGTTGTGCATAAAGCTTACTCTTAGAACAGATAGAGAGAAGAAAAATTGAATAAATGTGCTGAAATGGTGACCTTTGTGGTTGGGCGAAGGGTTTGTATAAATTACTGTATTATTAGAGTTTTTATGCGAGTCTGAAATTACATCAAAATAAAAAGTTAATAGGATGAGAACATGGTCCAAGGTAAGAGAAGCTGACGTGAAAGCATGAGGGCTGTGCATGCTATCCCAGCACTCAGGAGGGCTGCGGAGGGGAGGGTGCGTGGGCTCAGCGGCTAGTCAGCCTAGCCAGAAACAGAGCTCCAGCTTCAGGAGAGACCCTGCCTCAAGGGAATAAGGTGGAGTGATAGAGCGGGACACCACTGTCTTCCTTTGACCCCTGCTTGTGAACACATGCACAACACACACACACAGCAACAACAACACAACACACACACACATACACCCACAACAGAGAGAAAGGAGGGAAAATGGAAAGGTAGCATTAAGACAAAACATAGAGAAGTAGTATAGATTTATCCTATCCAAACAAATGCTTCGTCATCTCCCCACCTCTCTAGAAAATATACAGGGATTTCTTTTTTCAGGAGGCAGCAGAGGGGATGCACTACTGGGTGAGGAGAAAGGACCAAAGACACCTGTCCCTCGTGAGCCCAGGAAACCAATCGTCTCCCATTCTGACTACATTTCTCCTTTAATTAGAACCACCCAAGGCACAATCACTCAGAAAAGACTTGAATGAGAATCAGAGAGACCCATTTCTTTGGAGATGAGTAGAGAAACATGGGGTGGTTTTCATCATTTCCCTTGAAACAGCCTCTGAAGTCAAGGTTGGCTCCACTATTTTCTTGCAGAACATTAGATGTCTCTGCTAAGTGACTCAGATGCCATCGCCAAGGTTTTCTTTGTTCCAAAATGAGGCAAAGGGATACAAATTAAGGGGAAAGGTGACCTTTACTTGCTTAGGGTAAACAGGGTTTCCTTGACCTATAAAATAGTCTCTCCTGAAACAAAACCTGTTTACCTCTCTCTCTTTTCCTCTCAAAGAGCTTGTCTTAGAGAGAAAGGCACATTAAAGCAGGCTGAATGAAAGGCACACTTCTCATGACAGATCAGTACTGCAAAGTAGCATGATTATAATAGTTGTGATTTAAAACACTAAATGTGCCTGGGAGAAACTGGAATTTAGAATACAGAACAGTAAAGCTCCTACAATCAAAAGTGTGTTATTATTTTGGGCTGTTGGAGTTGGGAGGACTGTCTCAGGATGAGGTGGAGATCTCAACACTGCTAAGCCAAACCCGAGTGCAAATTTACATTGTATTTATCTATTCAATGTGTATGGATGTTTTCTCTCCCTCCCCTCTCTTGTGTACCACTTGTATCTGGTGCCTGGGGAGGGCTGAAGAACATCGGAGCCCTTGGGACTAGAGTTACTGCTCACAGCCCTGTTTGTGCTGGGAACTGAATCCTGGTCCTCTGGAAGAGCTGCCAGTGTTCTAACTACTGAGCTAAGCATTCTTGGCTTAGATTTCCATCTAACACTGCAAAGCCATTTCAGTGGTCATTCACTTCATGCATGTCTGACCATCCTCTTTATGCCTCTTATTGGGGACACAGCTTCCTAGAGACCCCAGCTTAGCAGGGACTGCAGAACAGGGAGCACTTCCTGTGGGACATTGACTGTAATTCACACTGCAACCCTGTGGTGCAGAAGGAGCAAACTGAGGCTTAGACTGATGACTGAGTGCGCACTTAGAAAAGAATGAACAAAAACACTCTGCCTAGGTCTACGTCAGCACCAAACTATGGACTCCTAACAGGAATCCAGTGTTTGGGGATATACGGGGTCTTACCATTGAGAGAAACTGCAGACTTGGGAGCAGAGGACACATAGTCAAGACTGGGCAAAAATGACAGCAGAATCAGAGATGAAGATAGGGGGCGGCACCACAGAAGGGCTTTACAGCCCAATGAAAAAGGTTAGGATCTGGGGAGGGGAAATGTGAGGGGGTAACCCTGGGAGAGGGACCCAGGTGAGAAGAGGGTGAAGGTTTGGAAGTGGGGCTCCTTCTGAATGGCCTCTAGAGGAGCCATGGGAAAGATATGCTGGCTTAGCCAGTCACATTGGACACCTGACCTCACTTACTGGCCCAGATGGGGTGAAACAGGAATCAGCAGGAGAGTGCGTACCTTCCATTGTCAGCTTTTCTGCAGCCCTCACCATCAGTCAGGGCTCTTGCAAGCTCCAGGCTGCAGATTCCACCATTAACAAGATGACTGATTACCCAAGATCCTATGTGCCCCAACTGAAAACTTACAACAGTAATGTGCATAGGTGTTTAGTTCCAGCAGAAAGTTATGTGAAAGCCCAAACCCAGAGCTACAGATCAGAATGCAAGCACCTTAGTGATGCTCTTGTCTTCTGGAACAAGGTGGGGTGCTTCTCCAGTGTCCCACAGTCAGTGAAGACATAGATGGGATTTGAACCCTGGCCCCTTGACTCTGGCTCACTGTTGCATTTCAGCTTAAATGATAGCATGGGAGCTTTCCTTGGTTCATCTCCCACACTCTACGCCCTGTGTTATCCTGGCTCCCATGGTGCCTGTGCTGTGCTCTTTGCAGACTCTGCCATCTATCTGCTTTGAACCATCCATCAATGGTGTCTTAGTTTGGGTTTCTATTGCTGTGACAAAGCACCATGACTAAAAGCAGCTTGGCAGGAAAGGGTTTATGTCATCTTACAGCTTGTAGTCATCATCCAGGGAAGTCATGTCAGAAACCCAGAGGCAGAGCTGATGCAGAGGTCAAGGAAGAATACTGCTTACAGACTTGTTCCTCCTGGCTTGCTCAGCCTGCTTTGTTATGCCCCTCAGGACCACCGGCCCAGGGGTGGCACCACATCAATCATTAACCATAACAGTACCCCACATATTTTCCAATGAGACAATCTTAAGGAGTCATTTTCTCAATTGAGGCTCTGTTTCTCCTTCTCCCTCTCTCTCTTCTCTCCCTCTCCTCTCTCCCTCTCCTCCTCCTCCTTCTCTCTTCTCTCTCCTCTCTCTCTCCTCTCTCTCTCTCTCTCTCTCTCTCTCTCTCTCGGTGTGTTGACTCCAGCTTGTGGCAAGTTTATATAGGACTAGGACTAGCCAACACACTCATTGACCTTCATTGAAAGCAGAGAATGGACCCTGGAGTGTTGAATATTTAAAAATTACATAACAAATATCTGCCGAGACCCTTTAGTCTCACACTTGAGTCCAGAGTCCAAGTCCTGGCTACATGTCACCAGAAGCCATGGGACTCTGGGAAGTTACTCCACATTCATGACCTCGGCTTCCTCCTCTGCACGGTAAGGAATAAGAACATGGATTCATGGAAAAGCAGTGGGATCAGAAGCTCAACTTCTCAAGTGAAAGGATGGATGGATGGATGGATGGATGGATGGATGGATGGATGGATGGATGGATGGGTGGGTGGGTGATCACACTTTCAGCACAGAAACCCAAAGGCAAGGGCATTTTCAGCTCATTTGGTAGCCCTGGCACTTATTTTGAGATAGATCTCAGAAGTGTCTGCCTACCACAAGGGGTGGGTGCATGAGCACAGTGGAAGCTACATATATGAGCATGAGCATACCATTCTGATCTCTGCCTCTGCAAGTGGAAGGTGATGGGAGCAGCCAATGCTGAATGAAGATAACACAGGCCATGTGGATGAAAAGCCCCCAGTAGGCAGTACAGCATGATACAGGTGCCAGCTATCACTTGGGCTAATGCTTGGGACCTAGGAAGACCTTCTCAGGTCCAAAGAGGAGCAACAATTTGAGCTGGAGATGATATCATCATCCTAGGAAATGTACCAGCTGGCAAGCAGGGAACACAGACAGCATTGGCTATCTCAGCAGGGGGTGACAATCTATTTTTGGAAATAAAAAAAGGAAAACTTGAAGCAGATGGGGGATGAAGTCATGCCTTTGAATCATCCAACTTCTCTGATATGTGGATTCTTCTCACTTCTGACTCCAGTCTTTTACTCACTTGATACCTCTAGGGATGCTATGCGTCAAAAGCAGACAACATCCCATTCTCTATGTCTGCTCCCACCCTTGCTGTAGATGGCAAAAGAGTCATGTGGCCAGGTGGAGGTTGGGACAACACCTGGGCAGGCTGACCAGTGAGTGACTCCCCGGGCCTCTCACTAGATAGCATTACTTTGGTAAGTCTCCTGTCATCCAAATCTGTTCTGTGTTCTTGGGAGACAGATCAATGCATGCTGACCAGAGGGGCCATGTCAATGTCCAACCTCCCAAGAGAAAAAACTTTCAGTTCTATGAGGCAGATGCACTTGGGCATCTTCTTAGTGCAGGTGACCAATAAGACCAATTAGACTTTGCAGCAGGGAAGGAGATGGAAATGTAGTCATTAACCCTAAGTACCATAAAGAAAACAGCCCAACACTATTGGGATCTGCCCAGATGTGGGCAGCGGAGAAGGCTTGGTGGAGAAGGGAAAGGCTTGGCAGGAGCTTAAAGAATTATCCAAATTGAGGCAGGTGTAGAGGCACATGCCTGTTAGCCCAACACCTGGCTATTGGAATCAGGAGTTCAAAGCCATCTAGCTACCTAACAAATTCAAGGCCAGCTATCTTCATGAGACTCTGTCTCAAAATGACAGCAAAAGGGTAGAAAGAAAGACAGACAGTTAACATCAGTCACGTGAGATAAGACAACGTTGGTAGCTAGGGGAGGTACAAGCTACAAACAAGCAAACAAACAAACAGAACACATGGCACAAAGAAAGATCAAGAGGCTGATGCCTAAGGACCATGCAGGGCACTGGAAAAATAGCTAAGTTATAGTAAAGTGCTTGGCTTCAAAGAGGAGGAATTGAATTTAACCTGCTAGGATCCATTAAAAAAAAATAGATGGGCATAGGGGTCCCATGTGACATGTAATCTCATCACTAGGGAGGCCAAGGCAGATGGTCACTGGAGCTTGTTGGCTAGCCTAGCCTGCTTGGTCAGTGAGAGATCACACCACAAATCATGGTGGATGTGCCTAAGGAATGACATTGAGGTTGTCCTCTGGTCTACACAGGCATGTTCACGCATGTACATGTCTACACACACACACACACACACACACACACACACACACACACACTTATCACCACCACCACCACCACACCGCAGCAGAACAGGAAGCCACAGAGTATGGAATAAGAAGGAATTGGGACTGTGCGAGGTGAAGCTGCAGGGATCAGGAGGGCTCTCTCAGGCAAGTCAAGGAACTTACATTGAATCTTTTGAACAAACTATTGGTGACCTCAATCCAGGCTGATCAGCATACCGTCTCCGTCAAGGAAACATTCCAGTTTTACTCACTGCCTGTGGTAAAGCCACACAAGGAAAAGCCACACAAAGGAGGGAGGATTCCATGCCACCATTGCAGGGACATCTCAGTGGCTGGAGCTGAAAGCTGCTGGTCACAGCACGTCCAAAGTTGAGAGCAGAGAGAATAAGTGAATATGTGTGAACCTGCCCTGTGCTCAGCTGGCTTTCTCCTCTCTTGTACAGTTCAGGACCCCCAAGCCCAGGGAATGATGTTGCCCACAGTGGGCTGGGTTTTCCCACAACAACAAAGACAAGACAGTTTCCCCGCTAGCATGCCAACCTGATATAGATAGCTTTTGATTGAGACTCTTTGGGTGAGTCTGTGTCATATTGACAATTAAAGCTAACCATCACAGACAACCATGCAAATAACTAAGTCACAAGAAGGTCATTGGATAAAGAATGAAGGGGATTGTAGTTCTTTCTTCTTTCCTGATTTACTCTGACCCACTTAGAGCTTCTTTTTCCAATTTTAAACCAGTAGAGAACATTGTCCATTTTATTTTTTCAAACAATGCCCTTGAGTCCACCCTGGGGCACCGAATCATAAGAGCTCACAGGATGGCAACCGCAGGGGAAACGGAAGCCCTCAAGTCAGTGGTCCCTCTGAGAAGCTGCAAGACATTGTTGAGCAAGTCTTTTGGCTTTATTCACTAAAAATTCAAAAAAAAAATTTGCTGAGAAATACAAACTCTTTCACCATAATAAATGCTGTTTTGATAACAAAACTGTACTTTTCTCAAATACCCAGATGGAAGACCATATGCAAAAAAACAGAAAGAAAGGAAGAAAAAAAAAAAAAAAAACTCCAAGAATTTTTGATTGGCCATCTGCTAAAATTGGAAAGCAAGCCTGCATTTTCCTCCAGCCTTCAGAAAACTCTCCACTGAGAAGTCTACTCGTTTCTGTCTGGCGCCATCTACTGATTGCATTTGGGTAACGACTTGCTCATGGGCAGCAGGGAGACTGGGTCTCTCCCTGCACGGATGAAATGCATACAAGAAATCACAAAGCTCCAGATTTCTTTATTGTTTTACAGTGATCCACACCTCCTCTACCACACACACACTCACCGCAACACACACTCATATACACCCATTCACCAATACACACACTCACCAACACACACACGCATACACACACATTCACCAATATACACACTCACCAACACACACGCATACACACTCACCAACATACACATACGCATACACACACTCACCAATACACACACTCACCAACATACTCATACACACCCATTCACCAAAACACACGCACACCCCCCAATATACAAAGGCACTCACTTCAGGTGCTCCATGTCTGCTTTTGCCTGAGAAAACACATGTCATGGTTCAGCACAGGAATGTCCCACCTATATGAAGAAAATTCCAGCACCCCCCATGAGAGTGTTCCTTATAGTGTTATTTGTTGTTATTCAACAAATATGATACCTATCTAACACAGCTATGATATCTTAATATAATGGAATGTGATGTGGTACCACTGACCTGAAAAGATGTTGAAAGTACAGAGTGGAGGAAAAGGCAAGCTAGTGAAAAATGTTTAGTATAACTCAATGTTTTCAAGAAAAGTCTGCTTCTGTTACAAGTAATTGTTTACACATAGGGAAAGGTAGGAAAGATACATACCAAACTGCTGATTTCTAATTATGGAAACTCTTCTAGGGCCATACAACCCTAAACACACTTCATCATGATTAATAAATTGGTACTTTATTTGGGGAAACAAGGTCTCACTATATAGCCCTGGCTAGCCTGGAACTCACTACGTAGACCAGACTGGCTTTGAACTTCTCTGCCTCCACGTTCTAGGATTAAAGACATGCATAACCATACATGGAGATTTTTTAAAGACTTTTTTACTTCACATAATCATATATTAGTTGAATCCTTAATGCAAAGACATTCTATAGCAAACCAGAGGAGTCAATAAAAACATTGTCACATTTAAAAGTCAACTTTTTAGCTAATAAGGAATGCCATTATTAAACATTCACAGGATGCCCATATGCATTCTTATTAGGAGCATTTTCCTATTTAGATGTTATTATTGGATCTTGAAGGCCCAGGAGTTAACAGGATTGACTGATAGTCTATGGTGCTGTTTGGGGTGGTAGGTGAGTCCTCCTGAAAGGTTTAGTTATTAGTTGTGTGCCTTGAAGGAGCTTGTAGAATGCCCGTCTCTTCTCTTTCTGGTTGCACTTGTCATGAGGTGAGCAGGTCCCTTTTCACAAGTTCCTGCTGCAGTTTCTGCCACACAAAAAGCCAAAGGCAACAGGGCCAACCAGTTACAGGCTTGGACCTGAAGTTCCAAAACTATGACCCCAAACAACCTTCTCTCTCAACAGGTTGATTGCTTTGTGTGTTTCTTATAGTGACAGAATACTAATTCCCACAGACATAAACCAATAGGAACAGAGTCAGGCCCAGGGTCAGAAGACTGTAAATTATACCAGAGACCATCCAGTCCTAAATATTTCAGCTTCCACAAATGGGCATTGATATCACAGGCCTTAAAATACTAAAACAGGAAGCTACTGAAGCTATTAGCCCAACTTCTAAATTTTACTGAAGAGAAAAGTATCCCCTGGGTGGATATAGTAAAGCCACCTGTACCTGCCCAGCCCCAAGGAGCCCCTCTTCCTTCTCCTCTATTAACCCAGTCACGCTTTTCTTGGGCACCATCTTGTCACCTCACCAGATTCCACAAGTGTCCGGCCTTCTCCACATCCACTATCCCCGAGTCTCCTTTGTAGGGGGATTATGTTGTTCCATTGTAAATAATTGTCCCACCCACTGGTTTAATAAAAAGCACTGATTGGCCAAAGGCAAACAGGAGGTGTGGGCGGGGCTATCAGATTAAGAAAACTCTGGGAACAAGAAGAACAGAATAAAGTACCAGAGAGAACAGAAGAAACAGAGGACAGATTCAATTGGCGTCCAACTTTGGGGCACGAATTCTTCCCCTCCCTACCCAAAAAACTGCACTTGTCAGCCAGAACAACACATGGCCAGAGGAGTAATTACTGGCAGCTAGGCTTTCTGTTCCGGGTTAGCCTCCAGCCTTAGACAGACCGGCCACACGTGTTTCTGTTTCACTCTCATCTGGGTAAGTCTTTCAGACAGTGGCCTCTTTCTCCTGGTGGGTTGTTTTCTTTTTCCTTTTTGGACCCCTCCTTGGGTTGCTATCACACTACGTAGCTGCTCCACTTCACAATCAATTGAATCATCAAAGCACTTGGGAAGCAGAGACAAGAGATTCTCTGTGAGTTCAAAGCCAGCCTGGTCTTCAAAGCAAGTTCCAGGGCAGCCAGGACTGTTACACAGAAAATTCTGTCTGGAAAAAAACAAACAAACAAACAAACAAACAAACAAAAACCAAAGACTGGAAGAGGTGGATCTGTCCTCTGCATCTTCTGGCTTCTCTCTGGCATTCTATTCTGTTCTTCCTGTTCCCAGAGTTATCTTAGTCTGGTAGCCCCACCCACACTTCCTGTCTGCCTTTGGCCAATCAGCACTTTTTACTAAACCAATGGGTGGGACAATTATTTACAATGGAACAACATAATCTCCCTACACTCCTTGGTGCCACCTAATGAATCTTCCTTGTATCTAATCCTTCTCTCCCCCTCCCCCCAAACACTGTCTCCATGTCACAGAATAAAGTTTTGTGCCTTCATCTTGAGGTGGGGAGCTTTCTGAGACTTCTATGTAGCCCAGGCTGGCCTTAAATGCTCAATTCTCCTGTCTTTACCTCCTAGGAACTGGAATTACACATGTGTATGACATCCCCAACTCAATGGTCAGCACATTCCCCTCCTCTCAGTCAAGTTTCACTTCTTTACCCTCCCCCATCATGCCAACAGATAACACCACAATTCTAAAGCCTGACCATCACCCTCCTGCCTCCTACTTAAACCTCCCCATGGCCTCCCTGTTAAGTCCTTTTTCTGACATCCAAGAGTGTCCGTGGTCTTGAATGGATTCTACGCACAATTCATCTACTGTCAAATCCTCATCTTCTAAACTCTACCAACAGCAAACAGCTGAGTAGTTCCTGGTCATGCTCTTCCTCTCCTCATGTTTCCAGTGTGCTACACTGTTTCATGAATCTGTGCTTTTGTGCATGCTTCTTAGGCTTCATGGTGATTCAGACAAGACACACCCCCCCCACAGGCTCATGTATCTGAGTAGTTAGTTGGTCCTCCACTGGTGGTGTTGTCTGGGGGAGGTAATGGAGCTCTTAGGAAGTGATCACCCAGCTTCCTGCTCCTGCCTCCATGCTTCCTCTGTGGTCATGCCTTCCTCACCATGATGGACTGCATCCCCATGGAACTACAAGCAAAATAAACTCATCTTTCCTCCACATACGCTTTTGGTCATAGTGTTTTATTTCATAACAGTCAAAGCCTATATTAGCTACTTTCCTAATACTTTACTGATGGTAAAATGGGCTCAGGGTCACTTCTACCAGGAACAACTCTAGTGTTCAGCCAGTGCATGTCAGTGCACCCGAGAGAAGAAACAAAGATCAAAGAGAACACTGTCATGAAGGACCGGAGGGCAGTGCCTGGTACCTGCGTGGTACCAGGGCAGTACGTCCTCACTGGCCAAATAAGAACATCAGGGGAAGCAAGCATAAAATTCTTTCCTTAACAGAGAGCGATAATTAGCTGCAGGCTGAGTATTGCTCTAGAAAGAAAACCTACAATCCAGTTGTAAGACACTTAACTGGATCCTATTGAAAAGTCTAAGAATTTCTATGGGAGTATAGCAATCTCCAACACTCAGATCAGATTTCCTACGGCCAGAAAAGTCTAATTGCATTTGTGTGCATGTGTGAGAGACACATACCACATACACGTGTGGAGGTCAGGGACAATTTGCAGGAGTTGGCTTTCTTTCTCCACCATGTGGGTCCCAGAGACTGAAGTCAGGCTTGACAATTTGGTGGCAAGCACCATTACCTGCTGAGCCATCTCCCCAGCCCACCATCCCAGATATTCTTCTAGTAAACAGAACACCAGTGAACTGTGGGAGAACTTTGAATGCTTTAATCTAGATGGAGTGGGGGCACCAAATGAAAAAAGAGACAGGAAAATAAATTTGGAGAAATAATGGGTCAGATATTTTCCACAAAATGCCAAAAGTATAAATTCATGTGTAACTTAATGAATCTCAAATAGGAGGGGAAATAGCACCCAGAGCACATCTTAATCAGTGTTCCAAGTCGATCATAAGGACAAGGTCCATTTATGGAGGATAGAGACAGAATTCAGTCCACAGTGAAGATCAGACATGAATGTGACAACACATTTTCACATCAGAAAGGATACAAGCAAAAAACTACAGGAGTCTGTCTGTCTGCCTGCATCACCTGGTCTGACACTGTGCAGGGGGTGAAGATAAGAAGAAAGTTAAAGGCAGCCTTGGTTAAAGGAGGCATGGCTCCCATCCATGGTGGAGTCTGGGCAGACTGATACACGGGTTGACAATAGTCTCAAATGGGAGGGGATTATAATGCGAACTGTCTCTCCATGCTGTCTATAGAGATCTATCTCCCTGAAAGACCCATCCTGACTACAAAGACTAAAATAATCACTTTGCAATAATCTATCTACTATATTGTAGTGACTAATTAGCCAACACCGCCAGGGATATGACATTGGTATTGTACATCCCCTGGCATGTTGAATTGAGGATGTCACAGCATCTTTTCTGTGTTATTTTTGGTTAACTAAATTGGACTGTGAGAGAAATCAGATAAAATCAAACTGAAGATCCTCCTGAAACAACACGAACTGGCAACAGTAGCTCACAAAGCCAAGGTCACGAATGCCAAAGACTGACAAGCTGATGGCTTGAAGGAGGTTAACCAGGATCACAGGCTAGACCCCATAGCAGAGGAGGACACATTCCCAGTTTCCATGACAGTCCAATGTCACTGGGGAGGCTACAGGATGGAGGGAAGAACAAAGCTCTGCACCTATAATATCTTATGAGTATAAAATCACTTCAAAATACCTTAGAAACTGTAAGCAAAGTAAACTTTTTGATAAAACCTGAGGGAATTTGTCACTGGCAGACACGCACTAATAAATACAAATAAAAAGTGCTAAAGGAAATCCTGCAGGTCAAAAATTAAAGTAAAAGGAGCCCACAGCAAAAGGCTGAGTTCAAAATACCGGGGATAGTAAAGATGTGATAAGTACCAAAGCTAAACACACTTGCTTTCCAGTTTCTTTAAAATAAACAACTTCTCATCAGGCATCAGGTGCGTGGCTGTAACTTCAGCGGTAAGGTAGGGGGTCTGTGAGTCTGATGCCAGCCCAGACCGAAACAACAAAACAAACAGGTAACTTTTGGAAGCATAAACAAGTTAATGATATTCTACAGGGTCAGCAATAAAGTATATTGCAAAAGCATGCAGGTTGCAGATAGAGACCGTCCTGTGCTGTTTTAAAATGTTTGGATTTTTTAGAAATATGGTAATAATTAATGATAAATATGATGAGCTCAATCAAGATGCAAACCCTCAGCTAGAGGGTTAGGATAAAAACTATAAATATTTTTAAATAGACAATACTTAATAAACATAAAGAAGAGACAAAATTTAAAAAAATTTAATTCAGTTAGTCTAAACAAGATAAATAAAAAAATAATTAGCAAAGGTTTGGGCCCAAATTCCAAGACAATATGACACACTAAGTGTAATTACATAGCATAATTAAAAGGCACAATCTGTCAAGCTGGCTAAGAGACAATAACATAGATACGTACTTTCAACAAAAAGCACTCTTCTAAATGTGCATAGTTTGAAAGTAAAATAATAGAAGAGTTTATCATGGAAATACTAAGCCGACAAAAGCTAGAAGGTGCCTGTCAGTATAACTGGAAGTAGACTTCAGGACAAAGAAATCATCCACAAAGGAGTCTAATCATTAAACTAAGAGCATTTTGAAACACATGCAGAGACATATTTAAGAATCACTGACAGAATTTAAGGAAGAAACACAATTACAGCCATAGTTGGAAATTTCAGTAACTGGCAGTAACTCAGCAAAAGAAAATAGAATACTATGAAGAACTAGCTAGACTGACATGTACAGGATGCTACCCCGCTCACACCAGAATACAATCATTTCAATCATTTCAAGTATACATGAAATGTTTACCAAGACAGATAACATATGGGCCCCAAGAAAATGTTCAGTACACTTTAAAAGACTGAAGGAACAGGAGAAGGCATCCACTGCCAAGCCTGGGCAGCTTGAGTTCAATTCCTAGGACCCACATGGTGGGAAGACAGAACCTGTTCCCAAAGAGCTTTGTCCAGTGTCCTCTACACACACTGTGGCATCTGAGTGTCACAATACTGACACAAAGATGGGATAAAAATTTTATCATATCTTATAAAACTAAAGTGCTTAAGATAAAAAAGGATATAATTTCCAATGCTAACAAAACAAATCAGTAACAGAAGGTATTTTAGGGAATATCAAAATAATTGTAAAACTAAATAATACATTTATAAATAGCCCACAAGCAAGAAATTTCTCAAAGAAAAACAGAAAAGACTGTAAGCAATAATAAAAATGCAAAATATAAAACTATATGAGTGCTGTTCAAGGTAGAGCATACAGAAAAAATTTATTGTATTAAGGTTTCAGTTGGAACCACACAATAGAGACCCTGCCTCAGAGCATTGTGGAAAGAACCATCTCTGCCCACATGTGAACCACTGCCACAGGTCTGGAAGACAAGAGATACTCAGATCATGCCATCTGATAAGCTGCTGAAACAATGGACCACCCTCCCCCCAAGAAATGGGAATTTCTCCAAGAATTTCATTCTGGGGAAGGGAAAAAAACATGCAAAGGGGGGCTTGTCTCTCAGAAAGACATGTCACACTGTTCTAACAACTTGTCAAACACCGGTAGCCTGGAACCACAGCCCCACAGACCACACTCTGACAGGGCTGCTGACTTGTGCATACCTGGGCCTTCCACTTAAGAACTTTTAATTCTGTTGGATCTCTCTGACCCTCTTCAATGGGACCACATTGAATAAATGTCTTTCAGGTGTGTTTTTTCCCCCCTGCTTTCAATTTTTGATTTTTCTTTTTTTTAATTGGCTCATTGAAGAGAGGTGGCTGAACCTGACTGGAGCAGGTTGTTTAATAACAGCATGGTGCATGTATGTCTACCACACTAAGTGATAGACACATTATAATAATTACTCAATATTTTAATATCTTACCAGGCCTGGGGGAATACACCTTTAATCCCAGCACGTGGGAAGCAGAGACAGGTGGGATCTCTGGGAGCTCAAGGCCATCCTGTTCTACATAGTGAGTTCAGGATAGCCTGAGCTACATAGTGATACCCTGTCTCATAAGGGGGAATGGAGGACAAAAAAAAAAAGGACAACAAAACAAGTTCTTAAATATCAAAAAGTACATGGAAAGGAAATGTAACAAAATCTGAGAATAGTGGCCAATGCTTATAATTCTAGGAAGACTCCATCTTGGGAAAAAAGATATTAAAAAGAAATACAATTATACCCATCAAAGCATCTAAAAGATCTCACAGCACCAGGCATGTAACTGCTAAGTTTTCACTGCTGGTGAGAAAGTTAGAAATGCACAAGGTAACTTGACCCTAAGATTTCCAAGAACAAATGGGTCTACAAACCTATAGCTTAACAGTCAGGGCAGCTCCACCTCACCTCGACCTGGAAATAAATCCACATGTCCATCAAATGCAGGATGGATAGATACTTAGTGGTATATTCATATAATGGAATACCTGTCAGTAATAAATATGCAGATGACAAAGCCACTCAACAAATGTGGATGGCTTTCCAAGAACTACTGATTTATTTAGTATAACGAATCTGCACCAAGAGGGTTGAGGATGGAGAGAATTGACCACAAAGACACACTTCTGGGGATGCACAGTAGATGTGTTCATCTCACAGAACTTCAGTACAGCTGGTATCTAGTGATAACTCCACCTGTTTAATCATTAGACAGCTGAAGAGACCAGAAGGGGAGGGTGAGCAGAGTCAGGAGTCAAAATGGAAGAACAGATAGCTGTTTCAAAAATTAACTTTATTGAAGCAAAGTTTACACATAATAAACACACGTGACTCAATTGATACAGACCCATATGTATGCACCATCCATCCATCCATCCATCCATCCATCCATCCATCCATCCATCCATCCATCCATCCTGATGCTGGAGAGTGGACTCAGGGTCTCTCACTCAGGGCAGGGTCTCTACCACTGGGCTTACAGTCCCTGTGCTTCTCTCTAAAAATGAGCAAGCTGGGGTTCTTGTTTGTTTTTGTTTCTCTTTTTTTCCCTTTTTCCCCTCCAAGACAGAGTTTTTCTGTGTAGCCCTGGCCATCCTGGACATCACCTGAGCCCTGGGATTAAATGTGAGGGCCACCACTGTCCAACAAGCGAGCTATTTTTTTAGTATGGTAAATCCTAATCTTATTTCAAATTCTAGATCTTTATATTAGACCCCCAAGCAACACTGAGGTATACAAACTGACTCTAGGCCTCAGTGTTGGCTCTAGATTTAAATCACACTTCTTGATCTGACTCCATAATTTCTCAAAGCCTTAGTCTTCTTACCCATAAAATAGGGATATTTATAAAACTGACAGCATAAAATTATTCTAGGGCTAAAAGAAATCATGCTAATCTGTGAGCACAATGTCCAGACTACAGTAAGACCACTAGAACAGCTGACTTGTTCCAGCCAGACCAAGCTTTGTGGCATTTATCCTGTAATACATGTAGCTATGGCAAGCTCTGCAGAACCTGCTGAAGGTTCTGGAATGGTCTGAAATTAAACTTGTCAAAAACAAAACCTAAACTAAACATTGGTTCTGAGACTACCATTTCAAACCAGCATTCAAGGCTCTGGGGAATCTTACGTTCACACACACAGCTTTCAAGGTGGAAGGCGGGGACAGTTGCAAAGCAGGACTCGTAAAAGGCTTCCCACATCGGGTTGTTAAGCCTGCTCACCCCATTCCACCTGTGAGCTCCACACCTGCTCAGTCTTCCTGGTTTGCTGGTTCCCCCACTCCATGATCCAGCTCTAGCACCTGTCACTTCAATTTACCTCCCTGTCGCCCTGCCTGTTTCACTCTTAAAGCCGCCTCCATGGCTGCCAATACTCATGGTGTACAATCAAGTTGCTAAACCTCCTGGTGCCCTCTTGGCCCAGGTACCAGCACACAGAACCAGGGACACAGCTGCAGTCACAAGCATAATTATCATTCAAGGGCCATAGGCCTGGCATGCCATCTACCTGAGTGACAAAGAGCTGGAACTCTTCGGGCAGAATCCATGATCGAGGGTAGAAGTTGTACTCCTCTGGAAACAGGTTCTGCATGATTCTCAGCGCTCTGCTCAGAGTGATTTTTCGTACCATCTCCGTCATGCCTGAGGAGAAGAGAAGCCATGAACTTAGTCAGAGCAGGCCACCAGGGACTCAAAGCCTCCTGTCTGCCAGGGTCATGAATTATGAGGATCTACTAAATAACAAGAATCAGTTAACTTATTTCCCTTCCCTATAAAGATGAGAGGCCGAGCCTCGGGTCTGAGACTATCCTCTCTGTCATCTTTGTGGGAAATGAAGTTCTATCTCACATTTAAAACTGAGCCCCTCTTTATTGCATGGCCAGAACACATTATTTCAGGGGTCCTTTCTATCCTATTCCCCAGAGAAGATTATCTAGTAGAGTCAGGTGACATTATGAAAAAATTAATTAAGCTGATTTGTTCTAATCTTTCACGACTACTAAAGGTATGAAATGGAAAAAAACACATGCCTTTCAGCATAAAATCTATGTCCTTGAATCAAGGTCAAGAAGGGAGAAAGCACCCATAGCATAATTTATAGTATTAACTATGAGAAGGTGAGGTGCTCGGTGCTCTCTGGAGTGAGTACTGACTTGGACATCTCCTGGCATCTCATTTATTTGTCCAGAGGGAACTAAAATGTTTCCCTTAAAAATGATTTTGATCTTCATGTGTATGTGTGTGTGTGTGTCTATGTATGTGTGTGTATGTGTGTGTGTCTATGTATGTGTGTGTATGTGTGTGTGTGCGTATGTGTGTGTATGTCTATGTATGTGTGTGTGTCTATGTATGTGTGTGTATGTGTGTGTGCATATGTGTGTGTATGTCTATGTATGTGTGTGTGTCTATGTATGTGTGTGTATGTGTGTGTGCGTATGTGTGTATATGTCTATGTATGTGTGTGTATGTCTATGTATGTGTGTGTCTATGTATGTGTGTGTATGTGTGTGTGCGTATGTGTGTATATGTCTATGTATGTGTGTGTATGTCTGTGTGCGTTTGTGTGTGTATGTGTCTGTGTGTATGTGTGTATGTGTGTGTATGTGTGTGTTTGTGTGTGTCTATGTGTGTCTATGTGTGTGTATGTGTGTTGTCTGTTTATGTGTGTGTGTGTCTGTGTGTGTGTTCATATGTGTGTATGTGTGTATGTGTGTTTATGTGTGTATGTTTGTGTATATGTGTATGTATGTGTGTATATATGTGTGATTATGTATATGTGTGTATGTATGTGTATGTGTGCATGTATGTGTGTATATGTGTATGTGTGTATGTATGTGTGTATATGTGTGTATGAATGTGTGTATATGTGTATGTGTGTGTATGTATGTGTGTATATGTGTGTATATGTGTGTATGTGTGTGTATGTATGTGTGTATGTGTGTGTGTGTATGTGTGTATATGTGTGTGTGTGTGTAGGCCTTCTGCTGTTTGAGTCTTACTCTTTTGCTCTCCACGCTATGAGGCAGAGTCTCTCCTGACCACAGAGCTCAGTGGTACAGTTAGTCTGGCCCTGGGACCCCTGTCTTCCAAGCCTGAATTGCACGCAGGCCACCATGCCCACCTGGCCTTAACATGGGCTCTGGGGATCCCAGCTACAGTCTTAATATCTCAAGAGCTTACCTACCAAGATATCTCCTCCGCCCTTCCTTGGTTTTAGATACAGGCTCTCTCAGTGGTCTGGAGCCCAACAATTAGGCTATGTGGCTAGTAGCCCCAGGGATCTGCCTGGCTCTGACTCTGGTACAGAGACTACAAATACCCACTACCACTACCACGTCTGGCTCTTTGACATAGATTTCAGTGATCAAACTCAGACTCTCATGCTTGTGTGGCACACTTTGTCATAAAGGTCACTGGCATCCTTTGCATGCGGCTCATGTAGATGTGGGGACTGGTGTCTTTTCACTCTACAACCCTGCTTAGAGTCATCTGGGTTTCCAGCACTGCCAAGCCCATGCTCCCAGAGTAAACTTGTGAAGGGAAGTGACAACCAGTGTTATGTCTGAGGTGTCTATTTAACACATCAAAGCAGACCAGGCTGCCAGGCGCTCCCAGTATTCCTACCTGTTACAGGGTAAGGCTGGTCCACCCCTTCCTGTGCCCTGGACTCTTCAGCCCATGGGCTGGGTTGCCCTTCCCCCAGAGGCTCTTCCCTATATAATCCAGACATTTTGATTACCCTTTTTGTACCTTTGGCCTCCTGGCTGCTGCACCTGGTTCCCTCTCTCTCTTCTCCCCTCTCCCACATGGCCCAGCTCAGGGTCATGTCCACTCTGGACATCCAGATGTCCCTGCCTCTGGCTATGCTCTCCATTTATCTACAACAAACCTTCTCCACCATACCTAGAGCAGACATGTACTTTTTATTTTATTTTATTTTTTTCATTTAGCAAAGCCCCAGAGGCTCCATGCCCTGAAGACTCCCAGCCCCAAGACTCCATGTCCCAAGGCTTCAGCAAACCCCCATCCCACGCACCCACCCCCCCAAAGGCCCTGTAGGTTCTTATGCCCCAAAGTCTCCATGCCCCTCAGGCTCTAAGCCCAGAGGCTCCATGCTTTGCTTCTGTCCTTAAAACAACCTCTCTTCCTTGAGAGCCTTCCTGGGCTCTAGAACTCACTGAGACTCACAGTACCTGCTTCACCTCTCTGTCTCTGCTAAAATTCTACAACTGGGGGTTTTATGTGTTTTCTAACCTCTATGTGGGCAACTTATCTTTTGTTCCGCAAGGTTTAGCGGCAACCTGAGCCACACACAGAGCTGAAGTAGCTTTGGTCTCGCTCTCTCTGATGTGTCACCTCTCTCCAACACTGTTCCCATTCCTTCTGGCCTCCCCAGGGGTCTTGCTGCCCGTGACTGTAGCCTGGGATCCTGCCATCTATCATCATACTCAAGGCTGACTACATCCCTGGATCACTCAGCTCCATTTCCAGGTTACCGCAGTGCTGTTCTTGGGTCCCCCACTGCCCCACTGGACTGTCTGAAGCTTTCATCACCTGCTCTCAGCTGAATGAATGGCATCCTGAAGCTGTCTGAACCAGTACAGCTCCCTGTTTGGAGTGGGGGAGAGGCACACTCCTGTTCTCCAGCATCTCACCCAGCCTGCCTGCCTCAGGCTGCATGGCCTTTCTCCAGTACCACGCTTACTATGACTCACTCACTCACTGGTCACCTCCCAGACATTTTACTTAAATTCCCTTTCCCGCCTCCATAGAAGCCCCTGACTGCTGTGTGCCACCCCTCATCTCAGACCAGCCAGTGACATAGTGAGGTCATCAGAGGCTACACAGAGAGACCTGTCTCAAAACCAAAACCAAACAAACACAAAAACCAAAAAATACCAAAGCAAAGATCTATCTAGGTCAGGATATTTTAATGAAAAATTTTAATTTATGACATAAAACGTATTTTTGGATAAAGAAAATTATTCATAGAAAAGCAAATAACATCTAATACTGTGGCACACACCAGATAAATCCCATTATGAGTGTCCTAAAGTTCTCAGTTTATGCTGTATTTCTAGCACATTCTCTTCTGGAGCATCCACCAGAACTCACTCTAAGGGATACACCATTTGTGGGAAATGCACATGTGGAATAATAGGATATGTGTGGGGGAGGAAGACAGGAGTGCAAGGCGGAGGGCGAGGCGGGCACTGTTCCCTCCAGGAGGTCCCCAGGGCTGCTGTGTCATCTTGGTTAATTATCTGTTTGCAAAGTGGAAAATCACTGTTGCAGTCCCTGGCACGTTGACTGGAGAAGACTTGCTCTTTGGAATGGATGTTCTGGTATAAACTAATCCTTAAGGAGGACCTTTTCCTCTTGCCTTTCCTGGTGTAGACCCTTACCTACTTGTCTCTCACTCTCGGCCAGAACAGGAGCAGAAAGAACATGCAGAGGCAGTCTCACCACTGAGTTGTGAGTCCTGCCACAAGTGTTCTGTGACTATGCAGAGTGTTGTTTCCTCCCACAACCTCAAGAAGTCCCTTTTTCTTTCTTTTTTTTAAGATAGCTTTTTTTTTTTTTGTAAGCATCAAGACAGGAGAAAAATAGTAGCAAGCCCATTAAAGCGGTGTGCAAGGACCCTGGTTGAAAGACTGTCTCTTGCTCTCTAATAAAACCCTTTCTCTTCTCTGAGAATAAATTTGACGTTGGGATAGCGTTTAGCTCTGTCCCCCTCAAAACCGATAAAGGTGGGATACCTACTGTGTTGGCAAAGAACTGGGCACATGAACTCAGATTGGTAAGCCTCGTGACAAGAAGCTGAGTGTGATCCTGTGACTCAACCTAAGCCTTGCAGGGGTCCTCAGCTGCACAAGAGATGCTGGCACCTGTGGGCATCTAAGCCCAGACAGGTGTGGACTGTGTCTCCTTGTGTTTCATCTCTCACTGAGGGCCACAAACAAGTCCCTGGAACTTTCGGAGGTATTCTGCTAAAAACAGATGCTCCACCCTGACTGGCAGCATGCTGTGCTTTCTACCCTGTACCCTTGCCAGTGAATCAAGTACCGCCTATGGTAGTGACCTTGAAGTCTAATGGACACCCCGGTGAATGTGACAAGATAGCTAGTAAGTAGATGTGTATGGACTTGGGGTTTTCTGACAAGCAGTGCTTTTGTTGTTTGTTTTGATCTTAAGACAGGGTCTCACTCCACGGCTTAGGCTAGCCTGCAACTCATTATGCTGCCCAGGTTGGCCTCACATGAATGGCAATCCTCCTGTCTCAGCCTCCCAAGTGCTGGGATTACAAGCATGAGTCACCATATTGGGCTAGCTGAGAGGCTTTTTCTTGAAGGCATGGGATAGGGTACTAAATAAAAGGGCAAATAGATTCTCCCCTCAATACAAGCTCTAAAGCTATCACAACAGAAGGCACTCTGCTATGGGGACTGCACTGTGACCTTGCAGTATGAAAATGATGGTCCTGGTTAGAAACTGAGAAAATTGGGGCTGGAGAGACAAATCGGGGGTGAAGAGCACTTGATGCTTTTCCAGAGGACCCAGGTTCAGTTCCCAGCACCCACACAGTGGTTCCCAACCATTTGTAACCCCAGTCTTCTGGCTTCCATAGGCACCACAACACATGTATACATACATATACATACACATACATACAAGCAAAAGGCTCAAGTACATAAAATAAAAAATAATCAAACTTTGAGAGAAAATATCTTAAATTAGAGATGAACCTTGAGTAACTTTTTCTTTAAAGTTATTTATTATTGTATTATAATAGAATATAATATTACAATACTTTGCATTAACAAAATTAATGTGAGGCCTGTATCTGGAAGTTGAACCAAATACTCTCTCCTCCCTAGGGGGTCCCACTGCCTTTTGCCTCTTTCATCACACAAACATCAGGAATAGTGACTGTAGAGGAGATGGAAGTAGGAGTAGCCGAGCCCCACACACAGAGGCTGAGCGCCCTCACACACACACACACACACACACACACACACACACACACACACGCATGCACACACACACACACACACACACACACACACACACACATGCACAAATGTTACAATATGGTGTTTAGGCCCTGGGCAGCCAGAGGTTTTAGACTTAATAGACTTGTTGTCTTAGACTCTTTAGCCGCCCACTGCTGCTTAGGCTCTAAAAAATGACCTATATATTTATATTAAGTTCATGCTGTTTGGCCTATGGCTTAGGCACCTTGCTAGCTTGCCATCCTTGGGTTTGCACAGCAAACACTTCACCCACAAAAAGCACACCTTTAAGCCAGAAGGCCAGATTACAATCTCAGACTCTCAGGACTTCTTCCCCATGGCAACAGCAGCTAGGCAGAGCATGGGCAGACATTCTCATTTAAGAGTCCTGATGTTTCATCTGAAACCAATACCCTGTGCTTGTTGAAGACTTTATTCTGGACCTAGGGAGACTTCTAAAGGCCCAAAATAACAGCAGATACCTGGAAATTTGTTCACTTGACCGGAGAGTATGTCACTGTCGTGAAATGAAACTCCATGCCAGTAGATGTCACAAGGCAAGCGCCGGCCAAATGGGAACTAGAAAAAGAGGGGGGAAATGTGATTCATAGTAAGAACAAGAGGCAGAGCACCCTCACTGGGGGCTCAGGATTTACAAATCCTGACTCTAGGTAAACATCCCTTGCTTTTATCCTCAGGTAAGCAAGTAAAGCCAAGAAATGGGCTCATACAGGCCACATCGCCAAGAGCAACGATGAATACATGCTGGTTTGGCGAGCATTGTTTTGTTTAATTAGCCTCATGACTGCTTTATAAAGGATTATTCCCATTTTAGTGATTAAAAACTTAAGGCTGAAAGGGGTTGTTTAACATGCCCTAGTTCATGCAGAGCTGGTGTGTGGGGTTGGGGGGGGAGGGTGTTTGGATTTAAGCCTAGGCCAAAACAACTCAAATTCTAAGTCCATACTTCCTCCCCCTTCTCTGAAAATGGCGACCCTCAACCTAGCCCTACAAAACAGGCTGTCAGTCCCTCTCTCCCTCTCCCACACAGCTGCTGAGACAGTCCCTGGGCCTTAGTGCAGATGGTTTGAATTCATAAATGAATAGCCAGGCTGCTCACCTGACTCACAATGAGCTGATGAGTATCTGCCTTCTGGGAATTTGGAAGTCAAGGATGCCAGGCAACCTCTGCTGGCTCAGAGAAGTAAACAGCTGTGATGGCTGAGTGTGCAGGAGGGGACCCAGGGTCTGCTGGGAGCAGGGTCAGCCATGGAGAGAAACAGTGAAATACGGCCATGTCTCCTGGAGACAGGATGAGCCTGCTTCCTCTGCCCCACCTGCCTTTGGGTCGTAACATAGTCCTGGGTCCTGAGAACATCTTCCCAGTGTTCTAAGTTCCTCTTTGGTGCGAGTTCTATGGTTTCAATTATTTTCATCCAGAAAACCCCTTACTGGGACCAAAAGGTGGATCTTGCTGCTCATTCTGCCACCCTTAATGTCATTAGCAGTTCTGCATCTACAGAAGAGGTTCTTTAAAATATGACTCAGGTGACCTTGTTAACGGAAATGTGAAGACCAGCAAGCTCATATTTAGAACTTGCTTGTTAAAATTCCAAATAAAGAGAGATGGCTGTACATTAAATAGAACCATTTGATTTTCCCACTTTGAGACTGCACTTCATCAGAATTTTTATCTGCTGTGAGCTGAGGAGCTCCATCTGATGACTAATGAAGTGGTGGTAGGAAGGCCTCTAGCCATTCCACATTAAAACTGAGGCTAACAGATTCAAGTCCTTTAAATCAGCTATGGTGAGGCATATGCTATTATGTGCGTGGGTATGAACAACGTTTATGTATAATTTATAGCTTTTTGTTCATTTTCTTTGCTTCTAATGGGTGGCACGTTATTAATTCAGCAGCAATAAATATGAAAAGTTGGGACATATGCTGCCTCTTTCCAACTGTTAGGGCTAACACAGAAAAGGCAAAGGTAGCATGATGGGGTTCTAAATGCATACTGTCCAAGCAACTGGACCATAACTGGAGCAACTTTACTGCCCACCATTAGTGACCAACACCGACTCCTTGCGAGTGTGATAACACTTTCCACCTGTGGCATCACATACATATTTGAGGAACTTGTGGTGGGAAGAGCTGTCATGAACCTGAGACTAGCCTGGGCTACAGAGTAAAACCTGATCTTCCAAAAACCAAAAGCAAGCAAACACAAACAAAAAAAATCACAAACAAAGTAAAAATACTTTTAGCTCTTTAAATTTAAAAACATCCTACATTTCCCCAATATTATTATGTTCTAGATTCTATATAGGTGCTAAGAATACAGAACAGCACAATTTCAAAGCCCCCTGTTCAGAGCTCAAACATATTCAACAGCAAAAAGCAGGAGTCTTAGCCCTGAATATTGAGAAAAAGACAAGGGTATCTGATTTCACTTCTGCTCAACACAGGGTTAACAACATCAGAGCAACAGGCCAAAGAAGTTAAGGACACTCTCACTAGAAATGGAAAACAAACATGGCCTCTGCTTGTAGAAGACAGGATCCTGTATGCAGGAGGCCCTCGGGACTGCACAGAAAGCTTACAGAAAAGCCAGAGGACTAGGCTATGACACTGACAGATGAGGTGAGAAAATGCCTTGTACAGTGGAAACACAAAACGTTAGGGAAATGAATTGGAAAACAGTATTATTTAAGATGTCAGTACTATCCAAAATAAGTTATAGATTCACTGTCTCTAATAAAACAGTCATGACTTTGTTTTGGCGAGAGACAGAAAAGATGATCTTATAACTACATGAAATTACAAGAATCTCTAATTGACCAAAAACGATCTGGAAAAGGATAAGCACAGTAGGAGACCTCACATCACTGATGTCGAAGTTGAAAACATGATTATAAAATACAGCCACGTATATTCCAGCTGGACTGGCCAATGCTGGAAACACGAGCAATGCCAAATGCTGGCAAGGTATTCTTTTCTGGAGGGAATGTGAAGTAGCATGGCCACCTTTAGAAGACTGGTGGGCAGTTACCTAGGAGACAAAATATACTCTTACCACATTATCTGGTAATTATACCTCTTGGTGTTTATGCAATGAGTTGAAGCTATGTCCTCACAAAACCCTGAACACAGTGTTTATCACCAGCCACAGGCTCTTAGCAGGTGAATGGGGAGACTTGTGGTACAGACATTGGAAATAAAGTATCATCGGCTTTCAAGCCGTGACAAAATATAGAGAAACCATGCTCACACTGCTAAATGAAAGAAGTCAATCTGAAATGGCTACATAATGTATCATTCCCACCACAGGACATCCTTTGGTGATAAGGCCATCAGTGGAAGTCAGAGGTTGCTGAAGAGAGGAGGAGATGAACCATAGAGCTCAGAGGATTTTCAAGATAATGAAACTGCTTGTTAGTGCTATAATGGTGAGCACAGACCATTATTTCCCAAATCCTGTAGAATGTAAAACACCAAGAGCATCCATGAAGACATGGTCAAATAAACTTACAAAGAGCACTGCATACTCAGAATCATACCATCACTGCCAGTTTGGGTTTATACCATGTTTCTTCCTTTACAAAAACAAAAGGCAAACCTTTATTTTATTTTTTTAAATCTTATGTGCATTGGTGTTTTGCCTGCGTGTATGTTTGTGTGAAGTTGTCAGGTCTTGGAGTTACAGACAGTTGTGAGCTGCCATGTTGGTACTGGGTCCTCTGGAAGAGCAGTCAATGTTTTTAATTACTGAGCCATCTCTCCAGCTTCTGCCCCATGATTCTTAAAGACTTTCTAACATGTGCTCACACTGTGTGTAGTCTCAGCCCTGCTGGCAGTCTTGCGAGAAGAGCAGCACCATGAACCCCATTTACAGATAGGACACAACACTTTAGAAAGGTAAATGATTTCCTCCAGGGTAGTGGGCTAGAGACAGAGTTCAAATCCTGGTCTTCTGGATTCCAATACCCAAGCCACACATGGCAGCAGGCCCCTGTAATCTCAGGTAGGCATGTTTTTGTAAGTTTAGGGACCTGAATTCCATTTTTTGGAATCCACAGGAAGGTGGGAAGTTGTCCTCTGATTGCCACACAAGCTCCATGGCATGTGTACCCGTGCACACCATTTAAAAAGACCTGACCTAAGCTCCCAAACACGCTGTTGCCTGGATGTGTATCCTCAGGGTCTGTGTGACCTTAGACTGGAAACTCCGAGACACCCTGAGCTCAATTTTGGGAGGCACGAGGTCCTTGAGCTCACAGATAAGCACCAAGGGAACCAGGAATGTTAGACACATGGGATTGTTTCTTCAAAGGAAGGGGCACATAACCTGCTACCCAGCCAAAAGGCTGAGAGCTGACCAGTTAATAGCCGGTGACCTTTGCACTATCTGTGTGGCTGAGACCACACTGGATTCTCCTCCAGTCCATAACATTAGCTCATTTTTCTCAGTCAGTCTGTAGAACCTGCCTCTGTGAAAGGTGTCACATGTAGCCAATCTATAAAACCCATGCTTATGGATGATATCACATGTACTTTACATGGAGTTTTAATGCAGTCATGTGCACACAGGATTGATTGTATTATCACCAGGAAAGTTTTCAGCAAGTTATACTGTGTATAAATATGCCTAAAATCAACTACCCGGGGGTTAGACTCACAAAGTTTGAACCAGCTACTTAGTGGTGTGAGCCAAACTACCTTTTTATCTTTCACAGACCGTCACTCTGCAGGGCATGGTGGTCGCAGAGACACCCCCCTCCGCACGCACACAATAAAGAAAGTTTTTCTCTTATAAGCACAGAGTCTTCCATAATCATTATACTACTATAATATAGCAATATAAGACAGACTGATCCACTACTATATGCCACATTTTGAACTAGCCATTACAGTTACGTATCAGTCCAATTGTAACAAAGCTACCCTCATCACTATGCTACCAGTTCTGGCACAAAAAAGTTCCTGTGTTGGGGATTCATTGGATGGACCCCAAATCTTATCCAAAGGACTGAAAACACACTTTGAAAATGAGCTAAAACAAAAGCTGGAGCCATTAAATGTCCTTTGAGCACCGTCCGGGATTAGAAAAATGAAATGCCATGGGTGTTGCTAATGAAAGCCCAATTCATATTTCTGCACTTTGTGAACGGTCTTCTTCATAAATCTGTTGTGCAAACAGAAACTCACTGACTGGGGATAAAAGTGAGAAATATGCTTTGATATAGGTGAGTACATCTCTAGTACACAGACAGGAAAAACCATGCAAACCAGTGCTTTAAAACAGATGGCCTGGGGTTGGAGAGATGGCTCAGAGGTTAAGAGTACTGGCTGTTCTTCCAGAGGACCCACGTGGAGGCTCACAGCCACATGGTGGCCCTCTGCCATCTATAATGAGGTGCCCTCTTCTGGCATGCAGGCATACAAGGCAAAGAGAACACTTTATATATAATAAATAAATAAATAAATCTTTTTTAAAAACCCAAATTAATGAATAAACAAACACTAGATCACTGGGGTGGGGGGGGGGGACTGGAGATGGCTCAGTTGTTAAGAGCATGTGCTGCTCTTGTAGACTTGGGTTGATTCCCAGCACCCCCATTGTTGCTCACAACTCCTTAACTCCAATTCCAAACGGTCAAATGTCCTCTTCTGGCCTCCATAGGTACTACACACATGGTGAATATACATACATACAGGCAAATATATACATAAATTAAAAATAAATAAGTCTTTTAAAAATTGAAGGTATCCTTATAATAAATGTAACAATCTCTTACATATCTGCCCCCATTCTGAAAAATAAATATAATCCCAGGGGTGGCAAACCCAGAACTGGAAGCCATGGTGATCTCTCTCCAAAGGTTATGCTCTTTAATTCTACTGAGCTAGACGGCTTGGCAGCTAACCTGGGTGGAAAATGAGCACCCAGCAGTGTAGCTGACATCTCAAAGAAGATGTCATAAATGTGCTTAACACAATTACAGGCCTGGTGTCAACTTTTAGGTCTCATATAAATGATGTGAATGGTACCCAGTCCCCTCTGTCTTCCCATGTGGCTGTGTGCTCATCCTAGTGACCCAAACCCAGAAAACCTTCAGCCACTGACCATAAAGCCTTATGCTTAACACTGGGGTTAAACGATTGAGAACCCTTCTCACCTGCTCTCTAGAAACAAGCCCGACTACAGCCTGGGAAAGAAGGCCTAAAGGATAGACAGACCCTGGACTGTCTCTTCCTTTGCTTCCTTCCCTGCTTCCCCCTCCCCCTTTCCTCCTTGCCTTTTTCCACCCACAATTCTTTGCAGCTATTGCTCCCCAGTGGCACCCCTAGCCCCTTGGAAATAAGTATCTTTTGTGCATTTGGTTCCATCTCCTTGTTGGATTTATCTCATTCACACATCTGAACAACTGTCACCTGGCCACAGCTCTCCGAGACAGTAGTCATTTAACGTGTGGCCACTTTCTTCTAAGAGAGTGCTTAAGATACAGTTAGAAAAAAACATAAAATTATAACAAAAGAACGTAGCATAGAAACGCTCTGGAGGCAGGCTAAACTCAGCACTGATCTTCAGGAAGGAAGCCCATAAGCACTGGGAGAAATCTCTGAGTCCATTTCCCATGGCGGAATAGCACCTAAAGCAGCAGCATTTATGATGTCTCACAACCGTGCAGGCTTCAGGACATGCTTGGCTGACACTCTTGTTTTTGTACTTTGGGTGAGACAAGCTCTTCACGACAGGGACCATACGGTGAAGCAAATCTACTCATCTCTTAGCAAGGAAGCAAAAGAGACCAAGGTACCTCCCTACATCCTCTTCAAAGGCACACTCCAAATGACCTTTACTCTCCCTCCAAGCCACACTTCCTAAAGGTTCTACCACTCTGCAATAAGTCTGAGAATCAAGACTTTACCTCATGGGCCTTGCAAGACATTTCAGATTCATCCTACAGCACAGTTTTAGCTGCCAAATCCGAGCAGCTCAAAGGCAGATCCTGGAAGCAGGAGGCCAGCGACCCAGACTTCTCTGCCACGCCAATCTCATCTAACAGGATTATAGTCCTCCCAGCCAGCTGAGAAGCATCAGCCACCAGCTGAGGACCATGGCAAGACCGTAGACTTCCTTCCCCTTGTGAGAAGGGGGCTGACCCAGGTGGGTGAGAGATCACACTGCCCAGCCTCTGAGGGACCTGGCATTTGAGAATCTGGTTTCGAATGGCAGCCCTGCCAACTGTGATGGGTCATGGTTTCATCATTTGAGAAGGATGTTGTGGAGATGAAAACAAGCACTTGGGGAAAACACCCTGAAGCAGGAGCCTGGCACATAGTAGGAGCTAAATTAACCCTCTTAGAAACTGTGAAGAGCCAGGCTCCCTGGCTGTTCCTCTACTAATGAAGTCCCCTGGTGAGAAAGGCTGAGAGAGAGCCTCCCCCAGCCACACCTGGTGACAGAACAGAAACCACACCAGGAATCCTCTGAGGAAGCCCAAGCAGAGCCACCTGATGACAGGTATGCAAATGAGTCCTGCTGGCTGTGGTTAAGAAATTTCTAGTGCCTGCACTGAGGAAGCAGAGACAGGTGGATCTCCGACTTTGAGGCCAGCCTGGGCAACAGAGTAAGTTCCAGAACAGCTAGAGCTACACAGTGAGATCCTGTCTCAAAAAACAAAATAACAACTAGAGATGGAGTCCTGCATGCCTGGAGCTCGGGGCTCATGGGACAAAGCTGGAGTGACCCCCAGGGTCCCCGTGTAGTGCACACCAATGATGAATAACTTCTAGCAGGCCTAGGATTGACCTTGACTCTGCAGGTGCCGGAAAGCTGGGGGAAAGGAGAAACTGAGTGAGCAAAATATGAGTAAGGACGGAGAATGGATGTGAGCCGACTCCACGAGGAAGCTGGCCAGCCTGGGAGAAGAGGAGGAAGCCAGCCAGTGTGGTTCCTTGGCCAAGAGACAGGCATGTACTAGGATGAGAGAATGTTAAGTGGAGGAGTTAGGGCACAGAACAGTCTCAAGCTGTCCCATAAGGACCTTTCTGAGCTCCTGCTCAAGCGCACAGCCACCACTTCTGTATCACCTCCCCCAGGATGCAGGCAGCTGAGACTCCCAAGGAGAGGCTCTCAAAGGGCTAACTAGTGCTCAGAGGAGCCTTCCAATTTAATAATGGTGCTGCACTCCAATGTGTTTCTTTGGAACACAACAATTACTCACCCTCTAATAGAGCCAATAAATACAGCATGAGGATGGATAATTAACAACCTTCTTCTGCAAAGTGGCAATTCTTGTGATCTATGAGGCTTCCTGTTCTTGTTCACCCCTTCCTTATTGCAGATACAGTATGACATTCTGGGTGAGTGTGCATTCATTGTTCACCAAGTTAACGTCGAAGCACAGTGGATTTTATATTAAGCCCATTTGTTTTCATCTGCTCCTAGGGGCTACAGCTGGCAGAGCTGCGTGGGGTCTGTCCTCTAACTCCACATCTGGTTCCAAGTATTACAAAGAGGTCAATATTGTTGCCAAAATTGTGAATGTGGAGAGGAACCATGTCAGTTCCTCGGGAGAGGAGACGACCTTTCACCTCTCATGACACCAGTCTTCCTTTCTGGATACCCACTCTGCTATCGACTTTCCCACCAGTGAAGAATTTTATTAGAGGTAATTATATTAGGCAGGAGAAAGAAAAAAATATCCACAAACTTCCAAAGTGATTTTCCTCTTGGCTTGCAATTTTAATTAAAATTCCAGTTTATTTAGCAAATAGCTCTGGAAATATTAGATACCAATTTAAGCGCTATGTTCTTTCTCCACTTTCCAATGTATAAAAGTGACACGAACACAAGATCACTATGCTAAATGTCTCCCAGGCTGGGGCATCACAATTCTGCCTCCAGAAAAGCGAGCCAGTACCAGTAATAAACTATAAAGTAACTCCATTACACTCCGGAAACCATCAGGAGCCGCCTCTCTGCTCCCGAGCCCCTCACAGTGGTAAATTGTCATTTCACTGCTAAGCTCCAAATTACTGCATCTCTTCCTCATCAGAACTTGAAATGTGTTTATTAACTGAGATGTGGCCGAAGCCTTTCCAGCCAGGAAAAAGCTTCATGAAAGCCATACCTGATGCCTTTTAGCCAGAACCCCATGCTGACTGGGGACACCGCCAGCAGCTCTGAAGACTGTGGTGGGCTGGGGAGATAGCACCCCCACCAAAGCACTTTGAGGATCTGAGTTCTGTTCCAGAACTGATGTTAAAAAAAAAAAAAAAAAGGTCAGGTACTGCTGAGATAACTCAGGGAAAAGCACCTACTGCTGAGTCCTGGTACCCAAGGTAGAGGAACTGACTCCCAAAAGTATGCCATTTGTATTCAAACACACACACACACAGGCATGGACATACACATAGACACAGACACACACAGAGATACAATACGGACACTCATGTGCCCATACCCCCCCAACACACACACACTGAAACAAAGGAGGGGGCTACCGTGGTGGTGCTCATTTGACATCCCAGCACTGTAGTGAGGCAGAGAGACCTGGGTCCCTAGGCCCCCCGCCCCAGGCAGCCTAGCCCATTAGACAAATTTCAGGTCAGTTTTGAAAAGAAAAAATGAACACCTGAGGAACAACCCAAGGTTGTCCCTAAAATAGACACTCTCTCCCCAGTCCACAGAAGGGGCAGCTGGGGTGTGGGGAGGTGTAGGCACCTCTCCTAATAAGGAAAAGGGAGGCTGACAAGGAAACAGATGGAAAAGTTCTCACAGGAGAAAACAAAAGCTAGAGACTGAGCAAGGAGACCCCAAAGCCTGAAGGCCCAGTCCTCTGTGGTCACTGATTGAGTGACCTGGGAACATCCCTGACCTTGGCAGGACTGCTTCCCCCTTCCCCCTTGCCACATGCAGGTTTTCACCATCCTATAGAATCTTCAAAGCCCTGCTCTTCCTTCCATTTCCAATAATTGAGAATGTTTTGGGCTCATCCTGGAGCACCCAGTGCTGTCAAAGTAACATCCCCAGGTAAGAGGTTTTGCTGAGAATTCATTAGATAAAGATAGATGGTCTCGGACCTTACCTACATTTATGTCCTCTTTCTGACCCCCAAAGTCAGCCTGAATCTCACAGAGACATCCCACTGTGCTATCACAGGTCACATGGTAAGAATCAATCTTACGGTAATAATTCATACCCTAAAAGTAGTGGCTATTGAGTACTGAGTTTGTAATATTTGCTATTTGACTTACATGTGCTATCTTAGTTCACCTTTAGGGCAGCACTATGAAATAGGTAGAAATGTTATTTCTGTTTGACAGATGAAGGAACCAGAATGCAAGAGTAGTTAGACATAAGGGGAAGAATAAGGATGGTACTCAGCTCCATTAAATCTTTAGTCTCCAAATAACAAAGCCCAGGAGAAAGACGGGGCTCCTCCAATCACCATAGGATTCTAGCAATGGTGGCCTTATCCTAATTGCCAGGCTAAAGGGAAAGACAGGTAGAAGAGGGACCAGGAGAAGGAAACTGTCCACTCCAAGCAGGTGTGGGAACATCAGCAGCACAGCTGCATCTCTGCCTGGGTGGCTCTGCCTGGCCCAGCCCTTATTCCCTGGCTTTAGTGCCCAACAAAGCCCTGTTAGGCTAGGAACAGGACTGCTTCTGGCTCTGCATGGTTCTCAGAAGTGCACAACTTACAGCTGGAGAAAAAGCTAACAGGAGCCACAGAGCAGAGACTGGAAAGTAGGTGGGGCCTTCCTAGAGTGGCCCTGCAGCAAGAAGAGCCCAGAGATACAGAAGCAAAGGCGTTCCTTCTGAGCAACCCAGGGCAGAGGGTTCTGGGAAAAACTAAGCAAGTTTTCAGCCCAGTGTTGCATTCAAAGTGTTCTGAAAGGACCACGTTTTCATATATTTTCAACTGAGAGATAAAATAATAAATAAATAAATAAAGTCATAGGTACTAACGGGGAGCCATGTTTTGTCTGTATAATATTAAAATCGGGTTAAACATATATCTCACCCAAAACATTTTCTGTTTATGATGAAATTTTTCAAAATCCTTTCGGTTACATTCTTGCAATGCCCAGCACAGTACTGTTACCTTGTGCAGTGACCCAGACGTCTTGTCCCTCTCTGACTGCCACAGCAGCCATTGGCCAGCACCCCCGACAAAGCACCCACACTTCACCCCAACACCTTCAGGGGCTGCTAGTCCACTCTCAGCTGGGAGATGTTTTTAGATCCCACGAGTCTGAGATCTTGCAGTCTTTCTGTGTCCAACTTAGTCCTCTTAGCACAGCCGCCTCCAGTCCCAGCCATGGTGTGGCAAATCATGCGGTTTTGATGTCCCCTCCTTTTTTTAGCCAAATATATCCCATCGTGTGTGCACCACCATGCTTTATTTGTCTATTCCTCCATGACAGACATGCAGATAAAACTCAAGTTGCCACGTTCGGTGCTGGGCACCTCTGCTCGCGGAGCCAGCCTCTCACCAACCCTTTTGACAGTTTTGGGGGAGGGACTACCATCATGGATGCACAAATTTGTGCTTCTACCAACAGTGTGCAGAGATTCAGGGTGGCCTGATTTGATTGTCCTCTGGAGAAAAACTGAAAGTGTTCAGCTAGAGGGTGACTAGAGTCAAGTTACTCCAGTCACAATCTTTTTGGAGTGAAAGTGTCCTGTCAACTGAGAAGGCACCCCGGCAGACCCTGGACCTCCATTTAGCCTACAGAACTGGATATTTGTGAACCACCTCTCCCCACTGGCAGTGAGAGAGATGTAAGAATAACTCTTTTGTTCTGTGGTTAAATTCCCACCTCACATTCTACCCCCTACATACCCTCATAAGAAGAGTTAACCACTCTTGCCTCTTTTGAGTGAGCCTCAGTAAACATAAACTCAGAATCAAACCTCCATGATAAATGTACACAGCATTCATGGTGGGTTCATAGTGTCTGTAACTCCATTCCAGGGCATCTGATACCCTCTTCTGGACTCTCAGGGCACCGTGTATACATGGGGCATATATCTATTCATATGTGTAAGATGCTCACAGTCATAAAATAATAATAATCTTTAAAAGAAAGCTTAGGGTGAAATATGTCCATCACGGGCAGGTCTGGTCACTCCAGACTGGTCAATAGTTGATAAGAACTGAAAAGTCCATCTGCCATAGCAAACAAAGCTACTGTGTGCGGAAAAGGAACTAGTTTGCCATCTGAGTCAGGGCAAGCACTGGGCTAGTCCCCAACTGGGTACAGCCCTCTCTGTAAGGACTTTAAGGGCAGTTCTCAGTATAATAGCCAGACAGAACAGGAAGGGCAGTCTGTGGATGCTAGCATCTCGAGTCATACTTCATCCCCGATGACTCCAGGGCCAGGCCCCACCTGTTACAGTACAGCTCAGCAACGGCTGTGACCAGGAGCAGCACCCGTGTGGTCTCCTGAGGGCAAGCTGTTCCTTCCCAGGCAAAGCATTTAAATGATTCCTTCCATGTAACCTGATGAACTTAGGACAACCTGACTGATGGCCTGACTCAGTGAGCAATGACAGCTGGCATTTCCCTGGTGACCAGATAGTGAGGCAGTTGTACTGCACGTGTGTGTGTGTGCGCGCGCGTGTGTGTGTGTGTGTGTGTGTGTGTGTGTGTGTGTGTGCACGCTCATGTGTGTACATGTGTATGAGTGTGTATATGTGAATGAGTGAGTGTGTGTGTGTGTGTGTGTGTGTGTGTGTGTGTGTGTGTGTGTAAGTCCTCAATTGGTGAAAGGAGCTAGAAGACAAAGCCGGCCCAGGAGGGTTTTCCAGTCAGCCTCCCCAGCAGACAGATTTGTAAGCAGCCTTGTTGCAGTGCACACACCAATCTGTCTCAGAAACTGGGCCAACAAAGTCACTTTGTGAAAAACCTGTATCGAGTTGCAAACAATGACCAGTAGAAACATGAGAGGATTAAGAATCAGACCAGGACTCCGGTCCTAACTTACCTGTTTGAGGAGCATTAATGCAGTAGCTATCATGTTGTTAGTTTCATTACAGAGGAGGGGGCAGAGAGAGTGGAGGGAAGTTCCAGGTGTAAGAGTAGCTGAGCCTATCACGAGAAGACTTCCACAAGACTGGGCCCACAGTCTTGGAGCAGTGAGAGGAACTCTCTCCCTGAAGATTTAAGAGCAGCTAATGTTGCTGGTGAAGGGAAAGACATTTTCTTCAGTGCTGTGGCCACTGTGAGAGCATCCATACTTCTGTAAATAGTCCTCAGCCATGCTGTTGTAAGCACTGGAATACCCACACACAGACATGAAAGTAGAAATGGGCTAATTAGGGAGAAGAAGGGAGCAGGAATGGGAGAGGGATGAGAGAGGGTAATGGGGAAAAGATGACCAAAATATATTATATGCATGTGTGAAAATGGCATAATAAAGCCCATTGTTGTATAAAATGTATGCTAACAAAAACATTCAAAACTGAACTACTTTCTAATATTCATACACAGTCAATTCTGCTTCTGATGTTTCCTGCAGAAATAAACCATTCACAACACACTGGTGCAAAATTGGTCCTTCTGGAAAATGGGCCACAAACTAATGAGTTTTTACTGTTCACATAGAGAAAAATGGCAATTTTAAACAACCCCTTGGGTCTGGAGATATTGATCAGTGGTTAAGAGCACTGGCTGATCTTAAAGAGATCTTGGTTCAATTTCCAGAAACTACTTAACCCCAGTCTTAAGGCATCCAACACCCTCTTCTAGCCTCAGGCACACATGTGGTCAGGCAAACCACACACATTAAAAAAAAAAAAAAAAAAAAAAAAACCTTTAATATACTCTTCTTTAATTGGAGAGGTGACAAAAGAGGTAAACGCGCTTGCCGCCAACAATGCAAGTTCCATCCCCAGGACCCACTTGGTAAAAGGAGAGAGCCAACACCTGCAAACTGTGTCCTGAACACACACATACACACACGCAAGCACACAGACACACAGTCTCCTCTCTCTTGGATAAGCTGCCTTATGCACTCAGCAAGACAGCCAGTTAATTGGCCCCAGTTTGCTCAGGGCTCTTGTCATCTTAAGATTCAGAGCCCTCCCCACCAAGTGCTGAGCCAGCAAGGACTGTTGGTCACTCTCACTCCTGGGAGCTAACACTTGTCCAGGTGCCCCTCTTGTAAGCCTGAGTTCTGAATGGCTGTTGTTTGGTTAATTCCAAGTGGGAAGGAAACAAAATTTTGAATTTGGATAAACTACCAGCATCTGCCTGGATTTCACAAAAGTTTAGAGGACAGCTTCGCCAGTCAGTATTCTTATTCTCTTCCTAAAGAATTTGAGCAGAAATTTCCAAAAGCTATCATGAAAGCCTTCCTTCCATCCACAATTGCATATGCTAGCCACAAGATCAGGTAAAATTACTGGAGACCTCAAATGGATCACGCCAGTGCAGAGCGGAAAGACCCCTGGAGGGCACCCTTTTGAGTGTGTGTGTGGGGGGGGAGGCACATTATTAAACTTTAAGAAAGCTGCAAAGTTTGTAAAATGTTGGGTTGAACAGACAGCTGTGAGGCATTGTTTACAACCTAGTCTGCTCAGTGTGAAGACAGCGCTCACTATGGGTATGTGGGGCCTTTGCTTTTCCTCATCACTGACCCTCCTCCTGTCCACACCCCCCATTGACAACATTCATCCATATTACAAATTGAAAAAGAAAAAAAAAATGAAGACACAGAGTTCACTCACATGCTACTGTACCAGGCACTGAACACAGAATAATGAATGTAAGCGCCATGGTTCCTGCTTCCTTGGAGCTGGGAGTCTAAACCCTTACAGAAATGTTGATGACTGACTCAGCTAAGGATTCAAGAAAACAGAAGAGATGAGGGGAGACAAGAGGCCTCGAGAGAGTTGACACTGTTTAGACTTTTAGACTGTGGGATGGGAACTCTGAATGCCAGGCTGACTTTAGGACTGGTGTTTCCTACAGTCCTACAAGACCATTTCTGTCTCCAAAGAGAGCACACCACTGGTGGCATTCAGTTCCCAGACTTTACACTTAATGTTTCCCAGCCTAATCTAATCCTAACAGTCATTTTAAGGAGCTCATTAAAAAACAAGGAATAAAGATTCCCACACTCACCCCTGCTGGGGAATTAGAGTTAATAAGTCCAAGAAGATTCTTACACCAGACAAGTTAAGCTCTGTTAAGTCCTGCCTGTCTTCAGAAAACCTAAAAACTAGCATCTTTGTTTACTCAACAGCAGCCTCCTGGCCATTTTTAAGAATGGTGTGGAATCGTGAAAGTCATTCATCTTTCTGAGAAGAAAATAAATGGGAAAAAATAAGAGACCTGTAGAGCTCAATTAGCCAGTCAAGCAAAAGGCTGCTCAACTGTCTTCAATTCCCTGGGTCTCATTCTGGCTTAAGCAATGTCTTCTCAGAACAGAACCCATTCCTGCACAGAAGGCTCAGGAGCACACTCCTAGTGTGGAGCCATTGCTAATTAAGGAGTTGACAAAGCAATCAAAGGGGCTGGATCATAAGGAACCTCCAGCTTCCGGGGCAGAGTGGGGGAGGGGGTATGGATTCAGAGACAGTCTAATTTCAAATCCCAGAGTTTACACTTACCAGTGAAACAGAAACCCTACAAGTGGTATCTGTTTAGACAAAGCTTGCGGAAGATCAGAGGGTGGGACCAGCCACTCCTTAGCCATAGAGGCCAGACCAAGTGGCTCACACCTTTAATCCCAGCATTTGGGATCTAATGCTTCTGCTCCCGTTCTGGGGAGGCACCCATGCCTTTAATCCAGCACTAGGGAGGTTGAGGCAGGAAGTGATATGACTGGGCAGAGAGAGGAATACAAGTCAGGAGGAGACAGGAGTTCAGTTCTTTCGGCCTGAGGGATTCAGAAGAGTTAAGTTCTGCCCTCTGAACTTCAGGCAAGTTGTGTTTGTTAAAGCACACACAGACTATCACCACACCTACATGAACCTCTCCGATCTTCACACTCCCCAGCCGCTAAGGGCCAATCAACCCTGCTCTCCAGAGCTATTTTCAGAACAGGACATAATGGAGGTGGTGGCCTGACAGGTGGGCCCTTACTAGGTATTTGTCAACAAATAATGAAAGGAGTGAATTTATAATGCAATAGGAGAGAGGTGGCACTGATACAAAATTAACATGATAAAGATACGGTTTTTGTTTTTTTAAAGAAAGTGATGTATGTGGAAAATGAGGCCCTTTCCAGTAAAACAGTGAATGGAATCACAGTTGATCCTCACATATTTTTACCTGGAGGCACAACGATGGAGTGGTGGCCCTTAATGTGCTGAATTTTATTCATAAATAACATTTTTCTGAGAGCTGTGGGAACCAAACCTAAGTTCCAGAAAGGAGAGAAGACTTTAATTTTTGAGGTGAATGAAAAGTTGGAGCACTGCGGAAGCCTGTGGGCAGTCTGCAGGCCACACTACTAACATTGTCATAGAATTCAAAAGGCTTCTCGTGGTCCTTTACAAATGACAGGAAAACTTAAGGAGTTTTTCAATAAGTGGCAGGGAGAGGTGGTAATGGGTGGGGAGATGGCTCAGATTGAAAAGTGCTTGCCATGAGGACCTGAGTTTGGATCCCCAGCATTCACATAAAAACAGGTGTGGTTGTGTGTGTCTGTAACCAAGGTACTGGGGTGAATGGAGCTTACTGAGTAGCCAGTATAGTCTAATTGATGAGCTAGCTCCATACAGTGAGAAACCCTGTCTCAAAAGACAAGATGGAGAGCCACCAAGGAAGACCTCCACACAAGTGCACAAAATGTACATACATAGCACACACACACCTATGCATGCGCACATGCGTGGGGTGCTGGAGGAGATGAATCACTGCACAAGTGTTCAGTAAGACGGTGGTACCACCAGTTCTACCAGCATGGACTCTGGGTGGGTGGTTCCCACCCCACTGGCCTCAGGAAAAAGCCCATGCATGTTAATAGCACTTTATTGTTTTATTTCCACATGGTCTGAATTTGATTTAACTCTGCAGCTTCTTCCCCAGTGAAGGTGAAATACATCATTGGTTGTGTAATGGCCCCTCCTACAATGAGGCCTTTATTAAATAGCAGCCACATGCCCAGCACTGAGGCTGGGAGCTGGGTACAAATCTCTCCTGCTGGGTTGATATACTCAGCTGTCCCCTAGGCAGCCTCTTCTCCATGTGCAAGGAGCTTCAGGAAAGAGGATACCATGGCCTGCAGAGAACATGGGAAATAGCCTCTGTGGCTGGATGCCTGGAGAAGCCTCTTTTGGACTGCTCTCATTAGAAAAGAGAACAGCATCTCTGACAGAGACATCTCTCCTACAGTGAACCCCTAGACACAGGGACTTAGCACCGAGAAGAAGCCTGGGCCTGAGTTCTGGCTTTACCTCATCCTTATCCATGCAGCCTAGGGATGGAGGCTCAAGAGTGCCCAGTGATGTCATCCCTACTCCATACTCAGGACTCATAAATCCTGCTTTGCCACTGTCTCTACAGATTGGCTGACTCACCAGATGTCTCTCTCTGTCCATAGGGAGCATTTACCCACTCTGTTCACCTTTTCACCATCCCATGCCCTAAATACATATCCACAGAACAGCCAGAGGGGCTTTCTCATCTGCAAAGCTATGGATCTGTTTCTTCAGGCCCACACACATCCTTTAAGCAGGAACATGACCACCTGTCAGGCAGCTACACACACACCTCAGGCAGGTGGGCACACGCACATACACACACACCTCAGGCAGGTAGGCACACACACACACACACACACACATACCTCAGGCAGGTGGGCATGCACACACACACCCCTCAGGCAGGTGGGCACACACACACACACACACACACACCTCAGGCAGATGGGCACACACACACACACACACACACACACACACACACACACACACACTCACACAGCCCTCCATTCATACCGGCTCTTCCAGCAGCTTCCTCAGGTTAGTATGAAGTTCAGTATCTCTGGCTTGGTTCCTGCAGATATCGTAGGCCAATCCATGCCACTTTCCTCTCTGATGCTGTGCTCCAGGCGGAGGTAACTGCCTGGGGTGTCCCTCCCTACCCCTCACCGTTACCAACAACTGCCACCTCAGCCCTGTCCCCTGGCCCCTGCCTTTCCTACTTGTCCCAAAATAGACCACGGCTCCCTGAAGAGGCCCCACAGGGTAACACTGCTTTGTTTGCCCAAGGCTCAGCAGGGTCTGTGGTGCAAAGTCAAGCCTGAGGACTTCAGCCAGCATTTACCAAAGTTTGATTTAGACTGTCACAGGCATTGTGCGTGGGTATGAGGAGCCAATGATAAGCAAGAGTCAGCCAGACAGACACCGCCCTCGCATGGCTGAGAAAGAGAATCCAGCAAAGCAATAACAATAAAGCTGCTGCGTGTTGTGGAATAAGTCATTCTCCTCTGGAAAGGGGATGTTCGCCCTTACCAGACAACAGAAGAAGGTGGGCAGGAGGAAAGACACCACCAATCTGGACCTGAAATCTGCAGGAATCAGGAAAGAGGCCAAAGCCTCTGTTTTGTCTGTGTCGGCCTCCTGTCTCCCAACACAGTTCATCCTTCAAACAGAGCTGGTGCCCACACTGGCTCACCGGCCCGGCGGCTCCTCTGCTCATGTTGTTTCTGCACAAATTTTTTGTTAGCATCTGGAATTTCCTTGTTTTATTTAGGAAAGGAACTCTTCCTAGGTTGCCTAGGCTAATCTTACACCCTAGGCTCAGTTGATCCTCCTGCTTCAACATCCAATATAGTTGGGACTATGGGCTCTGGCCCACAAGCTTAGAATATTTTAATTATATTTTTAACTCTCCAGAGTGTGGCTTATGAGCAATAGCTGTTACATAGTATTGTCATGCTGTCATAATAACATGATTTGTTTGTTTAAACACCAAGAAGGTTTCCATCTTAGTAAACAAACAAGGTTATTTTCTACGTGGGTGACTCCATATTTATAATGAGGCTTTTCTGGCAGATGGCAATCAAGTATCTTAAACAAGTCAGTGTGACAAGTTGACACACAGAGGACGCTATTACTATAAAAACAGCCTGTGTTTCCACAGACATGGCTTTTTCAGGTGAGGGGTGGCCTGGGTCTACACTGAGAACTGTTTGAAATCCCTCTTTAGAATCAGTGCAGTGGTTAAATTTGAAAATTGAAACTCAGTCACCTTATGTTTACATCTGAATCCAAGTTCAAATCAACAAATGCTTCATTATGATACAACAGAATATCATTTAACAACCAGCATTAATTTATTGATAATCTATTATCCTGACAAGTTTGTCAATAACAGGATAAGTAGTATATTGACTAGTATGTTTTTCCCTAGAAGAGAAAGGCCTCTTCTTAGTTCCCACAAAGGACAGTATAAGAAAGCTGTGGTTCTGCTTCAAAGAGCAGTGTCTCACTTGGGCCTTGGAGAACCACCCATATCTGCTGAGCAGTAATGAACACCTCCTGAACCTAAGGATTTAAAAGCTTCCTCTATGTGCTTTATTCCACTTCACTTTCTAGAAATGCTCTGCTCACTCTGGGAACACTACTGGATAAACTCACACAGCAGGCAGTCCTCAGCTGTCACACAGCAGGGACCATTGCTTCTCCCTGTGGTCCCCACACACAGGGCACTTTTTCCAACAAGGACATTGGAGGAGTAGGGAGTTTTCTGAGCAACACCAACCATTAGAGGAGCAGCTTTGCAATGTGCGAAGAGACTAGTCAAGTTCAGTTGCTGCTGAGAAAATGTCACAGAAACCCAGGCTCTCAGACAGCCTGGGACTGCGGATGACAACACAAGAGCATAAGCTAAATAAAACTGTGATCATTGCCAGACTGAAGGCGTGGGGGCACTCACACAGCTGCCTCTCTATTTCCGGCTGGAGTTTTGCAATGCCGAGGACAGGCTTGAGCCCACTGCCTGGGATCTCTCTATGTCATCTCCCTCTAAAGAAAAGTGTCGCTCTGAAGGTGGTCCAAGAAGCACCAACAAATGATGCCACAGCTCATTCCCACTATCACCATCACCAAAGGCATCTCTGTGCCACTCATTGACAGATGAAGGTGATGAGCTCCCTGCCATGAAACTTCTAACAGCCATGCTAGAGTCTAGAGTTTAAGAAGTAAAAAGATACACATGGGCGGGGGGGGGGGGGGGCACACATGCACACATTTAAAAGTTCTGGTTAGTAGACACTTCAGCAACCACACAAAATGAAGATCCTCACTTTAGACCCACATCTCAAAGAATGGCTGGAGATTTAAGTTTTAAGCACATGAGTATACCATCAAACAAGGCTTAAGACGTCAACAAAAACCCCAAAACAGAAAAACAGGAAAGGGAGACCGGATGAGAGAAAATATTGCAAGAGAAAATGGGTTAGAACTTTCTAGCATCAATAGAATACCAAACCTCAGAAAATGAAGTCCCCCCAAAATTCTAAGCAGAATAAAAGGGAAGCTCTCTCTCCTAGAAATGTTTCAGTGAATCGGGAGACATCTGAAACAAACATAAGACTTGAAAAGTATCTGAAGGAAAAGCGCACCTGGCCAACAACAGGGCTGCCAGCTCTCCACAACAGCAAGTGTGGAAAACAACGGGTGTTTCCAGAGGGTGGGGCATGTAACTAAGACGGTAGAACTGCACTGAGCTGCATGTGCCATGACACTGTCCCTCAAGAAAGAGGAAAAATAAAGGTAATTTTTGGCAAACTAAACCTTGATAGAATTTATTATAAATAGCATGTCATTAAGTTAACTGCTACAGGACTATATTCAAGGGAACATTGTCAGCCTGAGTAATAAAATAATCAAAGAAAATAGCAAATGTGGGTAAATCCAAAACATGCCAATGCTATATAAAATAATATCTAAGTTTTTAAATTGAAGGAATGACAAAATAACAAAAATTTTAGCTACAAAAGCATGTAATAATATGAACTGAATAAAATCTCCCCCAAGGTCATTGCTAAGAGAATATTGGGACAAGCAGGACAGCTCAGCAGCTAATGGAGCTTGTTGCTAAGCTTGAGGCCATGAGTTCAATCCCTAGGACCACATGGCAGGAGAGAACAGACTCCCATGTGTGATCATAGCATGCACAAACCCATATACATATAAATATAAAATAATTATAAATAAAAGGACTGGAGACATGGCTCAGCAGTACATAATGATCTAGGAGAGTACTGGAGTTCTCTCCAATACCACATTAGACCTCTTGCAATTACCTCTAACTCTAACTCCAGGGGACTCAACACCCTCTTTTAGCTTGGGTGGGTACTACTCTTACAAACACAAATCCACTCAAGAATACATACACATAATTAAAAACAATAATCTAGTCTACTACCCAGGGCTAGTGAGGTGACAGATCTTAGAGAACCTACTGCCACCACTTCCCTAGACAAGCATCATTGTTTGTTTGTGTCTGTTGTTTGTTTTTTGACATAGGGTTTCTCTGTGTAGCCTTGGTGTCCCTGGAGCTTGCACTGTAGACCAGGCTGGCCTCCAACTCACAGACATATGCCTGCCTCTGCCTTCCAAGTGAAGGGATCAAAGGCGAGCACCACCACCTCTTGTCAAACTAGCATAATTCTCAACTGTTACATTATAAATGATTGTCCCACCTACTAGTTTAATAATAATAAAAACTCTGATCGGCTGAAGGCAGACAGGAAGTGTGGGCAGGGCTACCAGACTGGGAAAACTCTGGGAACAGGAAGAACAGGGCAGAGATGCCAGAGATGCTAGAGAAGCCAGCAGATGCAGAGGACAACTATGCTGCTCTGAGAAAAGGTACCGAGCCACATGGCTGAACAGGTTAAGAATCATGGGTTAGTTTAAGGGTAGAGAGTTAGCAAGTTATACGTCTGGGCCCCAGGTCAATCAATGTACAATTAATATAAGCGTCTGTGTGTTTCTGTGGGTCTGTGAGTCTGCAGGTCTGTGGGTCTAGACCACAGGCTAGACAGGCCAGAAATTCATACAACATTCAACTGTATTCTAAAGCTTACCCTTATACCCACAGATAAATGTCACTACTCATCAAAGAAACATCTCTTCACAGAAAATGGAGACCACTACAGAAAACCACAATTGGTCACAACACAGAGACCAAGGAACCAGGGGGAGCTCAGCTTCCATAGATACACCTACAACACAACTTCTGCCCCTAAGGCTCAGGGAACACAGCCAAGGGGGGGGGGGTAGGAAGATTGTAAGGGACAGAGGAGCAGGAAGTCTGTGAAACTGTGACTCCTAGAAATGACAGGGAAGCTGTATTTATGCCTCAACCATATGACCTAAACAAGGACAATATCAAAAGACACACTAGCACAGAAAAGGGAAATCTCACAGGGACCACCCCTAAACAAAAAATTACATGCAACTAATGGCTGATGAGAGAGGGAGAGCTCCTAATTGGTTAACCACTACAGAGTAGTCATCCTGAAATCATACATACACAATCAACAAAAACAACTCAGAGGGTTACATTTGTGCATACATATATATGTAACAATAATAATCAAAAAGAGACCATCAGCTTGAGAGGGAGTAGAGAGAGGACATGGGAGGGGCTGGAGAGAGAGGATTTGAGAGGAGGTTGAAGGGAGGGGACATGGGAGGGGTTGTAGGGAAGGGACATGGGAGGGGTTGTAGGGAGGGGACATGGGAGAGGTTGTAGGGAGGGGACATGGGAGAGGTTGGAAGCAGGAAAGGAGATAAGTAATGTGATAGTTTTTAAATTTAAAACAAATAAAATTTTAAAATAGTAAAACTAAGTATTTTAAGAATTAAAAAGAGCATCATAATTTTCTAACTTTGAACTATGTGAAATTACATGCATCTCAAATATTCTAGTATAAAGTTTAACAAAAATAAAAATAGAAAGTGTAACTAACTCCCAGGCTAGTACAGCAAGAAAATGGGGAAAGAAAAAAATAAAATAGGAAATCCACAATTACAGGGAGTAATATTAGCATAACCTCAATAAATGAATAAATCAAACACAAAACTAAAGCCATAAAGCCATAAAATTGATATAATGCAATTCCCGATGTATAAAATGCCATGTTTTCAATAACAAAAAAACACACATTTTTCTCAAGTTTTCATGGGATATTTGTAAAAGTTACTGTCTTTATTACTTTTCTGTTGCTGTGACTATACCAAGGCACTGCTTTTAAAATGTAAAACTCTACCCAGGCCAGACAGCACAGCATGGGCCACAAATATAGTCCCCCAATTTCCTCCAGGATGACAGAAGAAGAGAGGAGACTGCTGGGGTCACTGGGTGGCAGCTCACAAATGGCCAGGGAAGCCAAGGGCCAGGCATAGCACCAGCACAGATGAGGCCAACAAAGAGATGCTCCTTTGGCCTTGAGGGACAGCCAGAGTTCTCTCCAGCCCTCGCAAATTGCCTTTGGATAAAGGTCTTGGAGCAGTCACAAGGAAAGGAAAGAACAGCAAGCTTATGCACCTGTCTACAACCTCAATGTTTGCTATACAATATAATTCAGATGTCAGAAATTCATTAGCTAAATGAATTCAAAGCCAAACCATCCACATGTTCAAAGTCCCATGTGCTTGAGACCATATGAAAATCTTCACGACTATGATCATTTTCAGAGATGAGGAACTTTGTCAGAGAGGTGAGGCAGCTTGTCCAGGCCACAGAACCATGTGACAGAGGCAACATTCAAATCTATGTCTATGTTTTTCCCAGAATGGAAGGGGCAAAGAAACCAACCTGGGAAAGGTATGCTTCTTCCAGTTCATGGAGCACCTGCTTGTTTATGAACCTAAAGGCAAGGGACACATACTACACAGACACTACCATCCCCAGCACTGCAAACAGCTACTCCCTCCCCCAAATCTGCTGTCATATCCCTTGAGCCCATTTAGAGCAGGTATACATAGGTCACAAATATCTGTTAAGTAATGAATGGCTATATGTACTTGGGATAACCTTAATTGGCACACTGACACCTATAATGTGCTCTTCTTCTAGTAGATGAAATATATCAAACATTCAGCACAAATCCAGATCAATGTCTTCATTGCCCAGCAGATGGAAAAGAAACGAATTGAAAACCAGCAGTGTGTCTAACACTGGGGGCCAGGCGAAGCCACGCCTTCTTTCATACCTCTCACAGAAACTTGATGGGGCAGTGTCATCACAGCTAAAGGAGCTGGGGCTCAGAAAGTGTCCAAAGCACACTCTCTGAGCAGCAAATGGCAAGGATTTTAGCCCTCAGCCACCTGGTCATTTCCCTTAGAGTAGGCAATCAAAAGTAGCCAGTTACTTTTATAATCTGCTTTTCTTCAGGAATAGATTTCAAAGGGAAACAAAATGTGTATGTGGATTTTGCATTTAATGTCAGCTGATAGAAAACCAGGATCCAAAACTACTGGCAAAATGAAGGAATGATGCACAGTGTGTGTTCTGTACCTTAGAAAACAGCCCCAGAAAATACCACACCTTCTAAAAAAAAAAAATCTGCAGTAGTTACAGACCCTGAACATGAACCCTGAAATTTACTGTCTTGAAGGGGCTGTTTAAGAAGTTAGTCTGGATGCCAAAGCTATTACACGTATTGTTCAAATACCAGCAGTGGTGAATTGTGATTTTTATGTGATGACAAGTTTAACTAGAAAAGGGGAAATTCTGGTGGATTAGACGTTAAAATAACATGTCTGCTGAAGGAGAACATTTGATGGAGTGGGGTATAAACTGTTCTCAAGTATAATGTTCTTTTCAAAAATACGACATAAATTGCACTATCACTGAAGCAGGGAAGAGGAGGGGGAGGGCAAATTACCCCGGTTTTCATTTTGTACTATGCTTTTTTCCAGAAGGAATCAGAGATGCAAGTTGAAGGCTAGTATTCCAGAGAGGAGCTGTCAGATTTGGGAATCAGCTCTGTGCCCTGGCAAAGCCAGGCCTGGGAAAGAGTGGGTGCTGAGTGTTTCTCTGCCAGGCAGGGTTATTCCAGCATGTTTTATTTTAAGTATTGTCTGTAATATTGCCTTCCTGGCTGAGTGACTCTGCTGTCATTTGAGGGTTACAGGTTGGCTGGGGGAAAGGAGGGATCAGAAATGGAGAATTATAAAACACCCACGAAAGAAGCTTTGGAACTCCAATGAGGGCTCTTTAAAGCTGCTTCTCCTGCTCGGATGCTATGCTTGCCTCACTTTCTCCAACCATTATCTGTGGACAGTGGTGGTGAGGTGATGGCCTAGCTCCCTGCAGGATGAGGATTGTACACCAGTGACAAATTCTAGTCCTGAATTGCTCTGCTGCTGTCACCTGTGTAGCCTTGGGCTAGCCCTATACCAGTCTCTCTCAAACTTTGGTATTCTCATCTCTAAACAGTAAATGATGTTAGCATCTGCCTGAAATCAGTGTGGGAAAGAAAGAAAGAAGCCCACAGGAAGTACTTCATCCACTTGCTTTTGAAATGTTTTATACAGTTAGTCATTTAAATTATTCTGTCTGTATGGGTATTTAACCCGCATGTGTGTCTGTGTGCTACCTGAGTGCCTGGTGACTGAAAGCTACCAAAGGGCACTGAATCCCTGGGAACTGGAGTTGCAAACAGTTGAGAGCCACCATGTGAATGCTGGGAAGCAAGCCCAGGCCCTCTAGAAAAAAGCCAGTTTTCTTAACTGCTGACCTATCTCTCCAACCCATTTGTTCAGAGAGAGAGAGAATATGTTTGTGGAAGGCAGAGGAAAACTTATAGAGGTCAATAGTCAGTTCTCACCTTCTACTGTGTGGGTCTGAGGAATCAAACTCCAGGACACTAAACCTGGAGACAGGCACCTTTACCCACTGAGCTATTATGCCAGCCTCTCCATCCTCTCTTTAAAAAAAGATTTTTTTTTAAATCTGTGTGGGAGTTTTGCCTGCATGTATGTCTGCACACCATGGTCAGGTAGTGCTGACAGGGGCCAGAAGAAAGTGTCAGATCCCCTGGAACTAGAGTTACAGATGTGAGCCTCCATATGGGTGCTGGGAACCGAACCTGGGTCGTCAGGAAGAACACCCAGTGCTCTAGACTGCTGAGCCATTTCTCCAGCTCCTTAATCCACTTTGAATGAGCACTAAAAACTTAGATTCATACCTAGCACATACACCTAGTAAGTAGTAATTCATTGACACAAATGGCGTGTGTGTGTGTGTGTTTGTGTGTGTGTGCAGAAGACTGGTGCATTGCAGAAGACACACTGGAGTGTCTGTGTCAGCTCTCAGGACAGGGACCATACAAACCACTACCAACAAATAACCTACTATCAAATTTCCCATTCATGTTATCTGGTATCTATGGCATCGTGGCACCCATACACAACTGACATCTCCAAGGAAGGCAGTTCACACACTTGAGGCATCTATTTTCTATGGTGTCTTCTCTCCAAGGCTTTTAATGAAGGTGGCAAGTTAAAACAAACAAACAAAAAGCATGTAGGAGATGGGAAGAGAATTTCTTATGAGTCTCCAAATGTAAGCCAGGAGCCATTCTGCTTTGTCAGTGGTGATTTTGGGATATGTGACTTTGCTGCTGAGAACAGCTTTCTTTACATCTACAAACTTACAGAGCTACCATCTGAACCAAATTGAACACGTGGACACAGGTGAATTAGACCTGCCCAGAACTGATAACTGAACCATCCAAGTTAGCACAAGGCACAATGGGCAAGGGAAGCCACAGGGCAGTGAACACAGTGGCATGGCCTGCAGCTGGCTGAGCTTGTCCTTTCTGGATCTCTGCCCCCACGTTCCCTAAGCAACCAGAATGTCACTCCTAAGCCTGAAACTTGTCCTGATACCCTCTGACTTGAGCCCACTGTGTGGGATTCCCTTTGCCCACCCAGACCCCAGTCAGGACTGTGAGCATCTCTTTTGCAGCTCAGTGCCTCTTCAGTGAGAACTGTTGCACAAGGAGCCTAGTTTATTTATATCCACAGCTGCAGTCTGAACTTCAGCAGGGAACTGAAGCCTGTCTATCTCAATGCTAGCTTGCCCCTAACTCACTATATGACCCTGTGTAAGTTCGCACTTTTTTAACTTCAGTTTTCCCACCTATAAAATGTATACAATAGTGCGCTTAACTGTAGTTAGTGGTTAGGAAGTTTAAACACTTGCCTGGTATAGAGTAAGAGCTGCATAAGTGTTCCTTATTGTGGACACAAATGTAGACATATGGTGGGTTTTCGATATATGTGGAATTAAAAAGAAACAAAAAAGGGAAGGGAAAGTGTTCCTAGTTTCGTGGACTAGCTCAGGGAAGTGGATCACAGTGGGAAGGTTCTTACTACACACTTGCAAAGAGGGATCCTTCAGAGTTGGCTGTCATGACCTTCTTTCATTTCTTTGTTGAACATGTTTCTGCCTTGGCTTCCCAAATTCCATATGAGAAGTAGGGGCTACCACTCCCAGCCATGACCTTTTTTCTTTTCTGGGTTACCCACTCACCTCTACCAAAGTCAGCCAGCAGAGCTCCCACACTCATCAACAGCGCAGTTAAGCATGCAAGGACACTGCTACACGGCCATCCCACCCTCCCCAAAGAGGTTCTCCACAATAGAGAGGATATATCCAGCACTGTTTCCATAGCAATGGAGAAACTGAGTCCTGCAGAGGTTGTGTATCTGTACTTTACAGTACCAAGTTCATCTCTATGACTTGTCATGCATTCAATTTTGTCTCAGATGCTAAGGATACAACAGTCATGGGGTAAAGGTGGCAGGATCTTTAAGGGTTCTGTGATCTGGTGTCTTCAAACCTCTTATTCTAATGCATTCAATGACATATGTGTTATGCTACAAACATCCCACCATTCCCTTGCTGAGTATCTCTTAAAACAATACCAGAGACACAAGTCAAATACTACCCTGCCTTTAGAAAGGGTGGTATTAAGTAAATCATTAAGTCACAGTAAGGGTTTTTTGTTGTTGCTGAATTATGATCAAATATGCTAGAAGGAGCATCTTTGGCTACATGCCGCCATGTTTTACAAGTGTCAGAAGGCAGGCCTGGGATAGAGGGACAGTTAGAGTCCTAGAAAATGCCCACTCTGCTGGGCTCCCGGTGCAAAGGTTTAACACTGTCATCCTGTGGGTTACAGTGGGTGACTGGGAGTGCTCATATGAACAAGCCGAGGCCTGAAGAATTTCACTTGATTGTCCAAAGTAGAATAGCTGAAGGACTGAAGAGGCTCAGACTTCTGCAATGGCTTAAGAACAGGCCCAAGTACATGCTCTGATCCCATCTCACTTCTACAGCATATCTCTCAACCATCTGACCCCATTCTGCTGGGCCATGTGGCTAGAGACTAGTGGTCCACTAGAGACCCAGAGTCCACATCACTAAATAATTTGGGCTTCACTTCCCCAAGGAAGCTGTGCTGAAGCTGGCCTCCTCTGCCTCCCATAGCACATAGAAACACTCATCACATAATGTGTTCACACATTCAACAAACATTTATTGGGCAACTTCCATATGACAGATGCCTGAGTACAGCAAGAACAAAACAAAGTGCCTGCCCTCGAGGAGCTTACATTCTGGAGAACAAAGCAAACAATAAACACGATGGCAGGGACAAGCTCATGCTACGGAACAGCACCAAGGGCTAGAGGTGGCTGGAGCATCATCTGGAGACCTCTCTCAGGATGTGGCATCTGCTCAGAGGTCTCAAGTAAGCCATGCAACTAGCTGGTAAAGGAAAGCGGCAGCAGCAGCAGTCCTAGAGATGCCTATTGGACTACTTACGGCATTTCATTCCCTACAAACCCTTGAGGGAAGGACACATCTAAAGTGTGACTACCTGGGCACAGCACAAAACTTGGTATCACCACAGTGGATATTTACAAAGTAAGTGAATGAACCTGGGATGGGTTGGCTGAGCTGTCCTTAGGCCCAGTGAACAAGATCAAGCCTGCTTCCTGTCCCTTATCAAGGCTAAGTCGAACACAGGTTCTGACTGGGTACACTGAATCCTTAGCCAGTTGTCTATCCTACTCCACTAGGACTGTACACTGACAAGTTCAGGCTTACCCTTCTGGCCCTCCTTCCTTTGGGCTGAACATAGGACTTTATCTACAAACCTAGACACTGAAGAATTGAATCTTTCCAATCCTCTTCCAGTTTCCAAGGTGTGAAAGTCAAGACTGAGGGACTCTGACACTTGAGAGTTCTCCATTAGAAACCCCCACCCCCCAAACACACACCCTTGGTTTCTCTCCAACCAAACTCTTTTCCACTGGGACATCAACATACTGACCACAGTGGACCTTCCTGAGGTCATCTCTCCAGTTTCCAACTTTATTAAATCACATCTCCCATAGCCTCTGCAGACTCGGCACCAGTCCTGTACCCTCTCCAGCAGCACTTGTAATCTTTAGCAGACCACTCCCAAAAGCTCACCAATAGCTCCCAGCTGTAAACAAAGTCAACCAACTTTATTTTCGATGGCAATGGAAACCTCTGGGATACATGGGTGCTTTGCCCCACACCCTAAAAGGACAGAAATGAATTCAAGGCTGAATGATTCATCTCCTAACTCATGCTTTCATCCCCCACTTACTGACACCTGCTCTGTGCCCTGAATCATACAACAGTGTCTGCGGGGGGGGGGGGGGTGTTGAGGGATGGGCTGAAAATGTGTTGCCATTTACTGAAGACTCAATCACTAAGCAGCAAGCCCCCTGATAGTAACTAACCGGCTTTACTTTACAGAAGTTCACAGGCCAGGGAAGAAAAGCGGCTTGCTCAAGGTCGAACAGCTAAGTAGCAGGGTGCAATGAGCCACTGTCGAGTACAAAGCTGGTCCAAGAGTGGAACTCTAAGCTCTTAAAGTTTACAAAACTTTAAGTAGAACTTAAATGAAGAAAACGAAAGCCAGTAGCAGAGAAGACAGACATGTCAACCAGGAGGCCAGGGCTACAGACAGAAGCTGTCGGGGAGTCAGGGCAAGGAGGGGTTGACCTAACCCGGGGAGGCGGTTCGGGGGCCTGGAAGGACGACCCCCCTGTGCCCACGCGGCGGGCCAGGCCTCACCTCCTTCCACCTGAGCTGACGAAGGCTGATCTTGAGCGCGTCCAGGGAGGTGCGGGCCTTGGAGCTGTCCACGGTGACCGGCCGCAGCGAGCCCGAGCCTCGCCGGCAGCCCCGGCCCCGGCCCCGACCCCGGCCCCGGCCCCGACCCCGGGTCTTCGCGAGTTGGCACAGGGCCCGCCCCTCGGGCCTCGGCGGGGCCAGGGGCGGCGCGGGCGGCAGCCGCCGGGCGACGCGGACATCGCCTTCCTCGGTCGCGCGGGGTCGCGCAGGGGCCGGTTCCACGGCCTTGGGCTGCTCCTCCCGCGCCGGGCCCTCGGGCTCCCCGGCCGCTCCCGCGTCCACGCCCAGCAGCTCCGCCGCCGCCGCCGCCGCCGCCTCTTCCGCCTCCCAGCTCGCCGCCAGCTCCCGCTCCGGGCTGCCACGCCACATGCTGCTCAGGGCCGGTGTCGGCGCCACAGCCACCGCCGCCGCCGCCGCTCCGCCGCCCCGGCCCGCGACCAAACTGCCGCCGCCGTCGCCGCCGCCGCCACGCGCTCCCCGCCCGAGCCCGTTGCCATGATCGCTCAGGCTCCGGTTGACAGGGATCGTCGCCGCCTCGAGACGGGGCCCGGAGAGGGACAATCGCCTGCCGAGGCGCCGCGACCTCACAAGCGAACGCGCCCACGTGACCAAGCCTGTCACAGAGGCGGCGGCGGCCATCTTGGAAGAGGGCAGCGAGGCGGGCAAGGCCCTACCTAACACCTGTGTATGAGCGCCCAGAAGCTGGCCAGGAATGGCTGATAGTGGAGCTGAGAGTAAAAAGTGTTGAGCTCCTGTCCCGCTCCCGAACCCGGAAGGAGAGGACTTGTGAGGAGCGACATCTTTTGCAAACACGAGACTCAGTTTCCCTAGCCCTTCACACACTAGGGTAACTCCAGGCCCGTATCTGTCCTTTCATGTGAGCCTCAGACTGAGGCGGGAGACCACCCTTCTCAGTTTTCAGATATTTCCCACGGAATAGAGGAGCCCTGCAGATTTCCAAATGCATAGGGAACGTCAACATTTTTTATAGTTAAAAATAGCATTTTAACTTTTTAAAGTTATTATTTTATATGTTCAAGTACTTGCGTGCATGTATGTATGTGTACCACATGTGCACCTGCTGCCCGGGGAGGCCAGAAGAGGGCATCAGATTTCCTGAAATGGAAATTACAGATGATTTTAGTTGGCATGTGGTGCTGATCCAACCCAGATCCTCTGGAAAGACATTCAGTGCTCTTTACCTCTGACCCATCTCTCCAACCCTCATTTTAATTGTTTTAGTACAGTCCAGCTGCACTCAGTACATTCACAGTGTTATGTACACCATCAGTACCGTTGATCTCCAGAACTTTTCATATTGAAAGCATATCCATGAACTAAGTCCTGGGCTCTCTACTCCAGACCAGCCCTAGCTATCACAGTTCTACTTCCCCTTGATGAATCTAACTACTGGGTATCCCCTGTGTTAGTCTTATTTGGCTCTCAAGGTCTTCACATCATAGCAGGTGTCAGAGTTTCATTCTGTGTGTACATACAGTTATTTTCTATATGCCTTACTTTAGTCCCTTGACACTTGTGTCTAATAGTACCATTAATATTCATGTACAAGGATTTCTTTGAGCCCCTGCTTTCAATTGTTCACGGCTGTCATAATTTTGTTGTTGTTGTTGAAATAGGCTCTTTATGTAGCCCTGGCTGTCCTGGAACTCATAGGTAGACTATCTGGCCTCAGTCTCAGAGATCCACCTGCCTCTGCCTCCTGAGTGCTGGGATTAAAGGCGTGAGTCACTAAGGTTGCCAGGGCTCTCCTCTCCTGACTAAGGGAGCCATATCTGGGTCAACGAGCTTTTAGGAAATGGAGATAGAAAGTTGTAACAGCAGCCTGAACTGACCAGTGGCCATGGCTGCACTTGGGTGAGTCCTGCACTTGAGTTCTGTAGGAAGATGACCCTTTCTCCCATTCCTCCAGAAGTCTCATTTCCTTGGCCGGGAATTTCAGTGGGTAAGTTGCCTCAATGCCCACCCATAACTTCCAGAGCACCGGGCCTCCTTTGTAGCAGTTATGGATGCTTCTCTTCAAGTTCCTGTACTGAGGGACTCGGGTTGCTCATTTATGAAGCAGGGTTCTGAACCCCTCTTCCAGAGGCTGTAACAAGAATACCTGGTAAACCTGTGGGTGTGGCTGTTAAAGTTGCTTCTCTGCTGATTGTAAGGCAGTCAATTGTAAGTCAAAAACCGGTCGTGACTCCTGGAGTTGTCCGTGGTACCTGAAAGACGCCTTTGCTGTCAGCCCTTCTCTCCTTCTACACCCCAACCCTGACCCTCCGGGTGTCTCTAGTTTCTGTAGCTGCCGCCACTGTTGTTCTTGAAAATTCCCAAGACCTGACTCTCTTGTTCCTTTAGGCAAGCCCAACCCTACGGTTTTGTGACTTTTACTTTTAAGGTGGCGTTCCTCTTGCCTGTTTTCACTGCTTCAGTTGCCTCTGCCTCTGGCCTGATGGATGCAGCAGCCTCATGTCTATTACACTGCAGCCACAATTGCTCCCTTCTTGCTTAGAAACCTCTCCCATTTTCATAGCATCTCTAGATAAATTTCAAGACGTTAATTGTCTCGAGACTCTTTCTGGAATCACACTCCCTCTTTGCTCCTGTAACTTAGTGTTCACTGTCCCCTCTACTTGGTTACCAGCAGCTTTGCTCCTGGCCATCAGGAGGAAGTAGTTACAGTCTATACTAATGGCATACATGATAACCCTCACATCATAGAAAAATCATCTCAGGCAAGGACAAATTCAAACTGATTTCTGTCTAGAGGAGGCCAGAACATAGTGGTTATCAAAACTCAGTGTGAATGCAGTAACAAATAATTTACAACTTACCAAATGTGGAAATATCAACACACATATGGACAGCTGCTTTAGCTGTACATCTATAATGTCTCCGGCATGGGAGCCTTTACACACATCCTTCCTTCTGCCTAGATTCTGTACACTCTTTCAGCTTTTGCTATAAATGATACCCATGCTGAGATGCCTAGATCCTCCCAATCTAAAGCGGTCATCTCCAAGTGGGATAATTACAGAAGAGAGAAAATCAAGATGAAGCATGAGACCACATGAGGAAGTGCCAGGTGAGGCAAGACAGAGGAGGAAGACTACTCCAGAGCTCCAGGAATGGTAAGTTTCCTTGTAGGGGGATTGTGTTGTTTCACGGTAAATAATTGTTCCACCCACTGGTTTAATAAAAGGCGCTGATTGGCCAAAGGCAGGCAGGAAGTATGGGCGGGGCTACCAGACTAAGAAAACTCTTGAGAACAGAATGCCAGAGACAGAATGCCAGAGAGAAGCTGAAAGAAGCAGAGGACAACTATACTGATCTAAAGAAAGGTACCGAGCTCCATGGCTGAACAGGATGAGTCATGGGTTAGTTTAAGGGTAGAGAGCTAGCAAGCTATATGCCTGGGCCTGAGGCCGATCAGCCAAAAACTATTGAAAGCATCAGTGTGTCTCTGTGGGGCTGTGGGACTCTGGGACTGTGGGTCTGCAGATCTGCAGGTCTGCGGGTCTGTGGGCCTAGACCTTGAGGTTAGGCCAGAAGGTCAGGGCCAGAAACCTCATACTACATTTCCTAAGAGTTAAAAGCCAAGCCCTACATCACACATAGACTGTATATAAGCTGAGTCTTGAGAATAGGCAGGCAGGAAGTTAGACTGGGTGGCCACTGCAGAGGCCATGGCCAGAGTCGGAGAAGGAATTGAGTGCTCTGTCCACTGAGCCACATTCACAGAGGCTCTCTCCACCAGCGGAGGACAGCCCTGATCCCTGCTTCAGATGCTAGGGCCAATAGAGGGCCTACTGAGAGAAGAGATAAAGAAAGATAGAGTGTCGTGGATTAAAGCAGAGAGCATCAGCCTTTGGGAGAGGGGAAACTGACTGAATAGGATGAAACCCAAGCCCTGGAGAAGGGAGAGCAGGGCACAAGAGCAGCTCCATTGTCAGGGGCTTTAGGCACCGCAGGAAATACCTCTGACTTCTCAGAAAAGACCCCAGAATGTGTTCATCCCTGTAGGAGGTGCCTCCAAGAGAAGGATCCACTGGGGCTTCTGAGGTCAAAGAGCAGGTCAAGGTGAGAAACTGCCTCACAACTCCAAGGTGGGGTTTTGCTTATCTGTTCCCATGACTATGTTGCCAGTCTAGGAGCCAGAAGTGAGGTATGCTCTGCTCCTGTGAGCCACAGTGACCCAGGGCCTAGTTCAGTGCCTGGCAGAGAGAAAGCACTCAGTAACTTCTGAATGAATGAATGAATGAATGAATGAATGAATGAACGAACGAACGAATGAATAAAAATGTACATGCTTCAATATTCTACACCGAGGAAACAGTTAATTTGGCAAATGCTTTCTGTGACAGCCTAGAGCAAATGTTGGTGATGTAACATCATAGGAACTGGTGCAAGCATTCTAATTGCTGTATTTAAAACTGCCCAATATAAAGAGGGCCTGAAAGTATTTAGAGACAAATAGGAACATCTGTGATGATGGTGGAAACACGAGATCTTGCTTGAATTTTCCCTTTCAGCTTTGGAAAACTGTAGCAGCCTTGTGGCTCTTCCTGACCCTAAAACCCCCAAATCAACTCTATTTCTGGAGGTTGCTTTGAGGAATCAGAAGACAAAGTTTTGCATCCTAATCTATTATTGGTGAGTAACTGCTCTATGACAGGCCCTGGATGGATAATTTTGCAGATGTCCTGTGATTTCATTGGGACCGTTCCAGGAGCCATGTTTTACAGATGGTGAAAGAAATTGCTACTCGTTTGCCCAAGTCACACAGTAACTGCAAAGACAAGGTTCTATTTTGGGGTTGGCTCCCAGCACCAAGAGGTGTGTTCGTTCTCTCTCTCTCTCTCTCTCTCTCTCTCTCTCTCTCTCTCTCTCTCTCTCTCTCTCTGTGTGTGTGTGTGTGTGTGTGTGTGTGTGTGTGTGTGTAGATGATGCTATCAAAAGATATTCAGAGAAAATCACTGGAAGTTAATAGTTCCACAAATTACTTGTTATTTATCCAGGTTGTGCCATTAAGTGTGTCCTATTTCTTCTTCATTTTTTTATATGCTTTCCAAATTTTCTGCAACAAGCATGCAATTTATTTTCTAACTGGAAAATCAGTTTTAAGTAAAAATTGGTTATTGTTACATCATTTTTGTAGCAGGTCCACTTCTGGAGGGGAAAGACCGAAGAGGCTGTCTACGGGAGAAGCTTGGACTGCTTTTATGTCAGCCAGACAGTTTTCTGTTTCTGTCAAAGTCTGCCACCAGGTGGTGCTCGAGGCCTGACTGTTGAAAGCTTAGCGGTTGATGGACAGGGAAGATGGTCCCAGTACTCTGTACACTGAATAGCTTGCACCTACCTCACACAAAGGCACGCACGCAATCTAGATTTTTGCGACTGTTGATCCTTCTCCCTGGTACACCCTCCTGCTTCACTGACCCCCATCTCCCTAAGTTCTAGACTTAGCTAAGTATCTTAAGGCTCAGACACAAAACCTCCTCTGCTTAGGTGATGGCAGGACACCTGAAACATTGCTTAAAATCAATTTTAAACAATTGTACATTTTAAAGACCTACACTGTCCACTATCTACTTGATGTGAGAATGGGGAATATTCCCAACACAAAGTCCACAGTGATTGGGACCTGCTTCATGGCAGAGGCTTGCAAAATAAAATGCCTCGAGACATTGCACCCTGAATGGCTCTTCCTTTTTCCACACACGCTATGAGCAGGGTTAGGAGGCAGGTGCGTGAGGAAGGGATAGAGCTGAGTGCTGGGAAGGCTGGCAGAGTAACAGGGTCAAGAGCTCCCAGGATGTTGAATAGGCATGGAAATGAGATTGAGGGCTGAGTTGGGAGTTTGGAGGGATGGTATACATATAGTAAGGCTTGCAAGACCAGGTTCAGAACAAGCCCTTCTGTACAGGAATTAGTGTCACTGAGAGGGTTTTAAGTGAGGGAATGGCTAGTCGGGTTTTTTTTTTTTTTTTTTTTTTTTCCAGAAAGATGAAGAAAGCAGAACAACCAGAAGTCAATGCTCATTTTGATGGTTAATTGATCCTTTACTTGATGGAATCTGAAATCGGGTCTAGCATCACCAATGAGGCATGCCTTGGGGAACATCTGTAAGAAATTATCTTGATTAGTTTAATTAAAGTGGGAAGAGGTGCCCTGAATGTGGGCCACACTTTCTACCAGGAATATAAGGAGGTCCCAAGGAAAAGCGTTTCTGTTGTGCCTGCTTTCTTCCCTGTCTTGGTGAAGGCTGCTGCCACAGCCTGCCTCCATCCTTTGCTGACATCAGAACCTAGAATCTTTAGCCTTCCATTCTAACTGACCAATGGCTCTCCAGGCATCTTCCAGACTTCCAGCCCAACACAGGGGTTCCATTGACTCCTTAACTATCCCTAGAGACATACCTTTTCAAGGTTTCGCTCTTGCAAGGATTATACTTGGAAATGTGCAGTCAGTCTGGGGAAACAGCTCTGATCTCTGTCCTGAGGCCCTGAACCCTCTATAGGAGATTTTCTGGGAGCCCCCAAGAACTGCCCCCTCTCTAGTAACCATCCCCAACCATCAGCACCCTCTTCTCCTGGACTTCTTTCTCCAGGGTGCTCTTTCAGGAAGATGAGCCTAAAGTTTTCAACCTGGAGTCCGGCCTCCTTCCACCTCAAGTGGGTGGCTGGTCACCAGGGGCTCCAGGAGGGTTTCTGTCCTGGGAAACCTGAAGACCCCGAAAGGACACAGAAGGACCCGGAGGGACAGGGAGTTGAGTACAGAAGCACCTATCACTTGCTCTAAAAAAGAGCCTGAAGGGTGAAACTGAGCAAGGGAAGGAGGTAACAGATGCTTTCCCTCTTCAGATCTCTGCCCTCACCCTAGAAAAGGAGGTTTAGCAAGATCTGCTAGTTCAGGAACCAAGTGGCAGCGAGTCTTAAATGCTTAACCCCTCCCCCCAGCTCTATTCTCAGTTCTGCACAGTCCCAGAAGGCTGTAGTAGGCAACTAGGTGACACAGGCATCAGATCCCAGCCACTTCGCTTTTGCCCTTCCATTGACCAAAGACTTCATCTTCTTGAAGCTGTTGGCCAACCTGTACTCTGTCAGGACCAGAATGCACTGATACAGGACTCTGCGGAGCAGGCTCAGAGCGCTAGGTATGTACCATGTGTTGATGTAGGGCTTAACATCTTTCAAAACTTCTACACGGAGGTCTACAGTTCCCAGGCACAGAACATGCCGACTAGACAGAGGTACCAGGGCCGGCCCACATGGTTCCTAAGTACCAGAGCCAGGAGCTGGGAGAGAAGAGACAGTGCTCCTGGGGACTGGGACTCCAACCTGGGGGAGGAGCGTGACTTAGAGAAGGCGGGTCTTCGAGTGGGAGGAGCCGGCCTTGGAAAGCCCACTGAGCTGGAAAGTAGGAATCACTAGTGAGTGACTTTGTCTCTCGGGTTTTCTTAGGATCAGCGTAAGAGTGGGGATTGGTGCACGGGGCAGAGCAGGGCAGGGCTCGGTCTCAGGCTGTGGGACGCCTTTCTTTTTCAACACGGTTATTCCACATCCAGCCCCATGCTGCCGGCAGAGGTGATTCACAGCATGCCACTAATTCAGCCTGCATCATGGGGCCTGAGCATGTGAGAGGCTCCTATAATCCAGCAACACACACACACACACACACACACATGCATGCATTTTAAATTAAATCTTCTGATTCTTCGGAGTTTGCAGTTTCCAGAAGCAAAACTAGAGACAGAAATGAAAAAGTAAACATTAACTAGGCAGGAATTAGCTGGATGTGGTGGCACCCTCCTTAATCCCAAGCACTTTGGGGGGCAGAAAGGAGGAATACAGTTTAAAGCCTGTCTGTAGGACACTAGGCTAGCTTGTCTCAGGGACAGGGGGTGGGGAGCAGGAAGTATAGAAACAACAGGCCCTTTAGTTGTTGGGTTTTGTTTTGTTTTTGTTTTTGTTTTTGTTTTTTTTTGAGAAGATTTATTTATTTCAGTTTTATGTGTATGATTGTTTGTGGTGACATATTGTTTATAATCTAATAAAGCTTGTCTGAAGATCAGAGGACACAGCCAGCCACAGAGTTCGCCATAGAGGGCAGGCTGTGGTGGTGCACACCTTTAATCCCGGAACTAGGAAGGTTGAGTCAGGAAGTGATAGCTGGAGAAAGCCAGGAATATAAGGCTGCAGGAGGACAGAGTTCAAGTCCGGCTGAGGACTCAGGCATTCAGTCTTGAGGATTCGTGGAAATGGGATCTCCCCCCTGGGGCCTGGAGATTCAGTAGTGATGAGAAGTTTCTCTAGTGGCTTGTTCCTCTGCTTCTCGGATCTTTTAGCATTTACCCAAATATCTGGCTCCAGATTTTTATTAAGACCAGTTAGGGATTAGTGCAACAAATGTTTGCCTGTGTGTTTGTTAGTTCATGCCTGGTGCCTGCCAAGGTCAGAGGAGGGCATCAGTTCTTCTGGAACTGGAGTCACATATGATGATGGCTTAACCTGAGTTATCTACAAAGTAGTAATCTGGTTTTTTTTAAGCTAGGGTCTCATTATATGGGGTTGGCCTTGAACTCAACATATAGACAAGGATGACTTTGAACTCTTGGTCTTCCTGCCTTCAAGCAGCTCAACCAGCTTATACATCAGCCCCAGCCCCTTCCTTTCTTACACTTCTGATAGACCAACACACCACTACTCACTAACCGTTAACATCATTATATCCCAAGAGTAGTGAAGGGGAACCTGTTGGTGTTGCAGGGGATGCAAGGGGAGATCAGCAACAGGTCAGGACCAAACAAGAAGACCCAAGAAAATATGGTTTGGGAAGGCATGAGCTGAGGGCCAAGCCAGGAACTGAAACCCAGAGAATCACTAGCTAGTCACCTAGCAGCAACTGTGCAGAACAAGGTGCCCAGGGTACTCCATGCCTCAGACTCTGACTGATGTCTAACCATGTGGGGTGAGCACATATTCCGACTGGATCAAGAGGCTACAACCAGGAGCATTTTGACATTTTCATGGTTGCTACCAATTTACTCTGCTCAGCTTCTCTGGATGGGGCGGGAAAACCAGGCCATACCACCCAGGTTAGTCTCGAAGCTACAGCTCCAAGATATGGTCCCTCTGTGGGAGGCAACTGATAAACCCTGATCCCGGGACCCTCTGCAGCCTGTCGCAGGGCAGAGCGGGTCCTCCACGAAGGGTGTGCACACAGCTTGGACAGTCTCCATTGCCAACTTCTATTTATCTAGGACCCCGGGCCCCAGGGGGTGGGCCAGGAGCGCACAGAGTCCCTTCACTGCCCTTTCCCAACTCCTCAGGCTTCTGCCAAGGCTTCTCACAATAGATTCTCTGTACAGTTCCCGCCTACAATACTAACCTGGACCTCGAAGGCCTCTACCAGGTCCTGAGACACCCTGGCAGCTGGATCTCTGGCCCAGCCTCCTTTCCTCACTACTCGGTGGCCAAATCCTCATCAGCCTTTTTGTGGGGTTCTTCCAGGACAAAGTCAGGACTAGCTGGGGCTGGGGGTGGGCGGGTGAGGGCTTCCAACTTCTGCTCCACCCCACCCACTTCATCCTAACACCCACCCATCTCAGCTCCCTTCAAAGTCTTCCTATAGCAGAGCTGTTCTGATACATCAATTCATTTCTACCCCCTCTCATTAGCTGCTGTCCTACCTGCCTGCTCTGAACTTCAGCTTCTCACGCCATCCCGCACCCACACAGCCCTGCATGAAATTCCCCAATCAAGGACTATCTCCCCTTCACGCTGGCCACTCCATTAGCTACTTACTGGCCTTTGCTCCTTTTCTCTGGCCATCCCCAAAACTTCCCCAAAGTCCTTCATCTGTCCTCCCCAGAGCCAGATTTCCTAACACTCTTCTCAATCAGCTCATGACTTACCCATTTGTTCTATTGAAAACAAACAGGTTTATTTAGTTCAAAGACAGCAATGACATGGTGGTAACTGAGAGATATGTTGTTGTCATTGTCATTGTTTTAGACAGGTGGGGCTCAAGCTCCTGATCCATCTGCCTCCCTTCCTGAGCGCTGGCATTTTACACTTGCACCACCGGGATCTGTTTGTCCTGTTCTTCTCTGTGTAGCATGACAGAGTTGGCTCTAGGTCTGTTATAAAGAGGCTCCATTATGTTGAGATGTGTTCCTTTGTCCCTAAAGTCTTCAGGCTTTTACCATGGTGTATTTTTCTCCTTGGCTTTTTCTGCATTTCTTGAGATAATCACATGATTTTTGTCCTTGAATCTGTTTACAGATTTGTGTACGTTGACCTGTACCCGGGTCTCTGGAATGAAGCCAATGAAAGCATAGTGCATGATCTTTTTTTTAATATGTTGCTCGATTAAGTTTGTAGGACTTCACTGAGAATTTTTGTACTCATCCGAAAGATTGGCCTATAGTTTTCTTTTTTATGTGTTTTGTCTAATTTTGGTGTTGGGGTAATATTGATCTTATTGAACTAGCTTGAAAGCATTTCTTCATTTTCTACTTTGAGGAATAATTTAAGAAGTATTGGTGTAAGTTCTTTCAAGTTTGAGTAGAATTTGGCAGAAAATCCTTTAGGATCTGAACTTCTTTTGATTGGGAGGGTTTTTATTATCACTTCAATCTTACAGCCCATTATAAAACTGTTGGAATTGTTTTGGCTTAACTTTGGCAAATCATATGCATCTAGAAATCCATTCTATGAGATTTTACAACTTAGTGGAACACGCGTGCATTGGCTACTCTCCTCACTGATAATAAAAGACCTGACAGAACAATGTGGAGAAAGAAAAGCAGGTTCACTTTGGCTCATACTGTTTTTGAGGTCACAAACTATCATTGCTTTCTATTTTCTTCAAATATTCTTTCTCTACTTGTTTAGTCGAGATGATTTGCCTATTGGTGTTAGTGGAAATTAAATTTGCCCACTATTATTGTGTTGGGAGACTTTGCCTCTCATACCATGTGCTCCCGGGGTCTGCATATATATGTTTTAAATTGTACTGGCATCTTAATGCCTTGTTCCATTGATCAGTATGAAGGGACCTTGTTTATGAGTAGGGGAGGTGAGCATGTACATGTGTGTTGGTGCACATGTGTGCAAGTACATATGTGTGCATATGTGCATACGTGTGGAGGCCAGAAGTCAAACTTAGGTGTCAGTCTTCAGCAGCTGTCCCCTGTAGTAGTGGGGTTTCTCGGTCCCGGGCGGCCAGAGGTCCGAGATCCACAGACCTGCCGCCCAAGACTGCTTAGCCGCCCAGCTGCTCAGGTCCCCAGAAATGACTCAGATGCTTATATTAACTTCATGCTGTTTGGCCTATGACTCAGGCACATTGCTAGCTAGCTCTTACATCTTAAATCAACCCATTTCTATTAATCTGTCTGCCACGTGGCCCGTGGCTCACCTGTGCTCCTACATGTTGCTCCTTGGGCAGCTTCAGCTCAATCTGCCTCTGACTCTGCCCTTCCTTTCCTACCTATTCTGATTCCTTCTCCTACTTCTTCTTCTATGGTGCCTGTCATGGCCCAAAACAGCTCCTTTATTTAAAGATTGAGATTCACAGCATACAGAAAGGCATTCCCACATCAGTCCCCCTTTTTTTCTGAGGCAGGTTCTCTCACTGAGACCCAGAGCTCAATAATTAACCTAAGCTGGCCAGCCAGCAAGCTAAGGCGCTTTCTGTCTCCACACTATGGGAAAGCAGACAATAAACAGATTTCAAATCACTTCTCTGGAAAGGTCAAGGGAAATTGGAAGCTAGTGCACTCACTCACCTAACAAGTGTTCTTCTTTTGGAGAACTGCCAAGGTTTGAAAATATTTTTGGGAGCAATCATCTGTAGGCACTCAAGGAAGATGCCTACAGATCTTGGAAACAAGGGATGCTGAACACATCGTGGAAAACCCATTCCACTGCATGTTCAATGTAAGCCTGACATCAGGAAACAGGTTACAAAGAAAACCCCAGTATCCCCAAGTAGCACGATTTAGGGGGATCTGCCTTGTAGCCAGAGGGGTGAGTTGAAAAGAGGATTTCTGCAGATTTGGGGCACATGATCTCTTTGTTTTTCCAAACCTACCACAGGAACTAGCTAAGACCACTGATGACCTCCAGTAAGTTTAGATCTGGAAATAGTCTAAAGAATGGCTTACCAGTTACCAGAAAGGCTGACTGTAAGGGCCAGAGAAGTGCTTCCAGCAGTCCTGTGGTCTCTTCTTTTGAGCCTGAATGTAGGTGTCAGTCAGGACAGTCTGCTCAATGCTGCAGTAATAACAAACATTCCCACACCTCAGCCACATTACAGAAGTCTACTACTCACTGACACTATACATCCAGGACAGGGTGTTAGGATTTTGTGGGGATCTGGCATGGTACAAACATAGAGGCCTCATAAAGGACAGGGCAGAGGCAGGGCAACAGGAGACATTTAGAAGCTGTTTCAATGTAAAAGGACTTTATTATTGTGATAGAGGGATGTGGTTATGATTAACAGAGGAACAGAAGAGGGAGGGGAAAGAGGGGGAGAGAGAGAGAAAGAGAGAAGGACAGAAATGGGGAGTGAACACTCCTGAGAGAAAACAATGGAAGAGAGAGATTAAGAGGTGGGAACATGTACATGTACCTGTGTGTATGAGAAGATTTAGAGTATAAATCTTTAAACAGAACTCAAAGGAGGGTGTGTCTTTAGAGACTAATGCAGGGGCTCTTTATTTGGTTCTCATTCAAGGTCACACGCTAACTTTGGCTTCATTCCTTGTGATTGGTGGGAAGAGAGATGAATCACGGGGTGGCTCCTCCTCCCCACCATCACCGAGGGCAGAGCATTGACTGCAGGCCCTTTTGCAAGCTCGGAATGGGATAAATCATTACAGAACTGTTAGGGTTGGAGCGAGTGAGCAAGACAAACTGAGGCAGAGTCTTAGGTCTCAGTCTTAGAAAAGAAAGAAAGAAAACTTTATTCCACACATGGGACCCACTGTATCAGAAACAATGGGCCCTGAATTACAAATGAGTGAAGCTTTTATAGGGCAGGAAGTGAATCATGGGGGTAGGGGGTCAGGAATGTGGCTACCTGAAGCTGTGTAGGTAACCACAGTAACCACATAATCTGGCAGGCAAAGCTTTTCTGGAACAAACAGATAGATAGATCTTATCACAAGGGGCAGAAACTCTGTCATCATCCTGGGGATTTTACAATGCTCTGTCGATATTTATTATGTGATGGGGGCTGTTGTGCACCATCTGGAAAGACCTTCTTCACAGAACTGTAGTGTGGTACTCAGGGAGTGAGAGGACATAAAGGATTAGTGCATATCTGGTACACAGTAGTCACATGAGGTAAATGGCATTGTAACAATACAATATCATCCGCCTGCAAACAGACAAGAGAGTGTGAAGATAAAAAAATCCTGTTTGATTCTTTCCCCTCTACTCCCTTCCTGAGGTCCCTGAAACTAGCCAAGGTTGACAGAGTTTTGGTTCCATTGTATCACTAAATTAGATGGCTGTTTCTGGGAAAAGCTTTGTTCACAGGATTGATGGCTGCTTGGGACACACCTGGCAGCCTGAGCCTGATACTTCCTGGATTCCTGAGACCCACCTGGTGAGCAGCTTGACCTTCCAAGATAAGGCCCTGTTGCATTCCTGATATAGCAACCTGGGTGGGGTCACCCAGGAAAGCCCTACCATGAGAACTGTTAACCAAAGCAGGCAAGAACTTTCTGAAGCTTGCACAATAGCCCATTGGGACCATTGCTCCAGGAAATGAATGTCTTCAGGTGGTCCTATTGTTTCACAGGAAATAGCTTGCTGCCTGTCTGCCTGCCTGCCTGCATTCCTAAACTCCATCCTAAACTGACCCTTGGCCCTACCCTGTTATCAGGCCGAGCCCACCCACCCATACCCCCTCCCCTATAAGAATTCTACTCTGAAAGCATTCAGGACTCTTGGCTTCTACAGTGCCTTGAGCCCGCACATATGTGTGTACTGGTATATCATTCATATTCATTAAACTCTCTTTTTCTTTAAAGTTAACAGTGGTCATTAGCCGTGGTCTTGGGGTATCTTGGGGTGCTCTAGGGGTGCCCGCCTATTACAAATAAAGTAGGTGTGCCCTTGGTGCTCCTGAACACAAGACCTTGGACACAAGCAAAAGGGTTGGGGAAGAGAAAAGATAAGTCCAGGATTGAACAGCCACTGAGAGAGCAGCTGCTCTGGCCTGAGACTTGCAGGCCAGCAGGAGCAGCAGGAGAACCTGAGATGTTCCTAAGAGCCAGACCTTACAGGGCTGGAGGCTATACTTTCCCTTGAGGAGCCAGAGGCACTGAAAGAGGTGGTGGTGGCCAAGCCCAGAAAGGCAGCCTATAATTTCCAACCCACACTCCCCTCTCTAGGATTGCACTAAACGTCGGAATAGCCACTGACAGATTAGAGGGAGAAAGAAATTTAAGAGTAAGGGGGGCACTGAACAAACACTCAGCCACCCCAGTTTTATTTCCCCTGGGCTTTTTTATAGCAAGCAAAGGGGCGGAGCAAGTGCAGACAGGTGTAAATGTTTCAGTTCTCAAACACCAAAGCATCCTCTTATGCAGCCTTGTGGGGAGAAACAAGTTCAAATTCTCTGACCTTAAGTCAAAATGGAAACAAGCCACAAACTGGAATCTTTGTGGACTCCCACACTGCTGAAGCCAATGTGGGCCAATCCAGCCAATATGATTGTTCCCTATCTACAGCTGTGTCAGATTATCACTTGCCCAGCCTTTGACTAGCCTTTCAGCCTTCCTGGGCCCTTGTAACAACACCCCAGTTTCAGATGGAAAAAGTTGCAAAAGAGAATATGCCATCCCTTGCTCCCTGCCCTTAATAGGCTAAAATGTTAAGTCTAAAGGAAACTCCCTGGCCTAGGGGACAAAATGACTACCTATAATGCCCACTGACATACCAGGAAAATGGACCCAAAGTTGTCAATTGATGGATTCATTAAAATGATTCTACAGTGTGATAAGGTACTAGGCCTTCTTTATATAAAACCAAAGGTATTATATGGCCTTAAGAAAAAAACACTATTTCTTTATAAATAATTCAGGATTATAATCTGGCCATGCTCAAAAAATATTACAAAAATGGAACATGAGATAAAATAATAACCAGTCCCCATTCTCATTTCCAGGTTCCTTCTAGATTGGAGCTCTGTCAACCATCAGAGCCTTTGGCCCATCTGCTTCTGCTAATTGCTAAAGGCTCTGACATCACTGATGCCTTAACTAAGTGATAATTCTGCCTGGAGCATTAAGCTGATGGTGCTAATATCCCAACATCAACCCCTAGATCCATCTCAAAGATTCAAAATGGAATCAAGCTCAAGCGGGGGACTGAAGGGGTCAAACTCTCCCATTCTCACAACTGAACTTAGTTTCAGTTCTCTGAGAAGGGCAAACCAGGTGTCTCTCCCAACAAAGGGCCATTTGTCCACAATACCTTTGTAGTCAGGGATGAGGGAGAGAATGATCAGGGCCTAAGTCAGCCTCACAATGTCTCAAGGACAAATCTAGATTTTCCCAAGCTTAAACCTCAGCCAATTAAAAATATACTAATATAACTGCTGCTTGCTTAACCAATTATATATAAGATGAACTAATTGTTCCTGAAACTCCCCTTAGCTGTGCTTAAAAGGAGTCTACAGATTCCTCTCTGAGGAACCAAAAGTTCCTCCATCTTAGAGTCAGCAGCCATGTTAGCAAACAGGTCAAGGAAAGTTGAGGCTGAATCCCCCTTCAGTTCCAAGAAACTTTTGCAAAAGATGTTATACAAACGACATCTGGGCCAGACCCTAGTCTAACTGTAGAATGTTCCAATCCTGCCCTGGGGCCAGTCAATAGAAATCCATATATCATCCTGACAAATCCTGACCCAAAGCTAAGTTAAGCAACTATAGAATGTTCCAACCCTGGGGCCAGTCAATAGAAACCCAATCCTGACCCACCCTGACCATAGGTCAAGTTAGCTATTAACCGGAACCCAGTGTCTTCATTTTATCCCAGTTCACTGTTTTTTGCCTATAAAAGATACATGTATTCTCAGCTCAGGAACTCCTCCTGGCCTCGCTGTGCTGAGTGCATTGGACAAGTTCCCTGCCTGGCTTGTATTGCACACTCAATAAACCTTGTGCCTGCATTTTGGATTCCTCAGACTCTGGTGGTCTCTCTGGGGGGAGAGGGGGTCGTTCTCCGGGCAGAACACTCAGGGTCATCACCATTTTGTATAAGTGGATGACCCCACATAGGCTGAAATATCAACAAATGGTTTTTGCTTTTACATACTGTTTGAATCTGGGGTCTCCTTTCACTGTTTTCTCAGACCCGTACAAGGGAACTCACAACAGCCAGGTTCACAGGAGCTGGCTCTGAGAACAATGGGAGAGATGTACGCAAATGTCTAGTCCCTCTCAGACAAGGAAGTTGGGCCGGAAAGAAGACTGAAAACCAGACAAGCTATCCTGAAGAAGCAGAAACCAACTGAGCTGCCTAGAAGAGGTTTAGACCACAGTCACTTGAAAAGGACACTCTGACCTGTTGAGCTGCTTGAAGGCTGAGTGTGGTCCAGGATCCCAGCTCTGTGACTGGGCACCTGTGCTGGGGTGGACATTGGTGATACAGCTGTCTGTGAGTCATTCCTGCTTCTGTAAGTAACCTCTCACCCATGTTTTGCCCTGGTCGAGAACACCCCCCCCCCAAGAGACCACCAGAGATGTGAAAGCAAGGTTTATTAAAATGCAAGCCACAACAAAGACCTCTTCTGATACATAGGCAGTGGTTGGAAGAGGTGCCCACCCCTCTGCAAGCTGGGTTTGATGGGCAAAAACCACAAGGTTATACATCAATTCAAGTACAATTCTGATTAGCTCTTTTTGGGGTGGGGGACTTTCCAGATTTCCTCAATTATCTTAGCTAGTTGTTTGTCAAACCTTCCTCCCTAGGCTATCTCCTAGGTTGGGATATTCTGTGCCTATCAGATGTCCCCAGGCTATCTCTGGTGCTGGGATATTCCATGGTTAATTAAGCTGCTATCAGACAGCCCCTAGGCTACCTCTCCTGTATTTGGTTCTCAGCAGAACTCAGGCCCGTTTCAAACTGGGGTTCAGGGATTTTTGCTCAAAATGGAGGTGCTTCTCTGGTTCTTCAGCCCATACTCCTGTAAGTAACCCTGATAAACACTCACTGGTTCACCAACCTGGACTTTGGGGTATCTTATAATTTGGCCTGTCCTGGGTTCCCTATCCTGGGTGTACAGAGTGTTTCTGTCACACAACAGCTGCCCTTGGAGCTACTACCACCCATTTTAAGATAAATACTCATTTATTCATCTCTCTCACATGCTGAGACTGCATCACCTTGTACATCCTGGCAGGACAGTGTTCCTGGAGGCTAGGGAGTGAGTCTTTTTTGTTTTTTTGTTTTGTTTTGTTTTGAGACAGGGTTTCTCTATGTATCTCTGGCTGTCCTAGAACTCACTCTATAGACCAATGTCTGGCCTCAAACTCACAGAGATCATCCTGCCTTTGCATCCAGAGTGCAGGGATTAAAGGTGTGTGTCACCACTGCCCAGAGCACTGGGGTTTAGACTGTGGGGAAGGACCTAGAGAAAAGTAGTAAGAGGAAGAGCCAAGAAGGTCATTTACCCAATGATGAGTCTGAAAAATGAACAGAACACTCCAGGTGGCAGCCGGTGCTCTTCTTGGCATATTAAGCTGCCCGAGCAGCTGCCCTCATGGCATGCCTACACCATACCGCAATATACACCATAGGAGCCCACTGCAAGGACTCTGCCTTTGGAAAGATCAAGGCCTGGATGGCTTTGTGGAGGAGTGGTCAAATAGAAGAGTGAGGTGCATGACAGCTCTGAGGCGAGGTTTAGGGGCCTCACCACCAGGGCATGGAGTGGTAGTGCTCCATCAGGATGTGAAGAACTGGGAAGGGGAAGGGGTACCAGGAGAGGCTCTGAGGCTGGGCAGCCACAGCAGACCATCTGCCAGCAATTGAGGCTTGTTGCCATCTCCTCCACTCATCCCCAGAACTCTCAGAAGCTGATTAGTAATTGTTCCTCCAGCTTTTTGAGAGACTGGGGGAGAGAGAGGCCAGAGGATTGCAGTGGTGGGTATGTGTGGGAAGAGGCCAGGATAGAGGCCAGAGGATTGCAAGGGTGGGGGTGGGGTGGGGAGGGGAAAGAGTGATAAGAGACCAGAGGATTGAAGGAGGGGGGGATCAAGGGATTACAGTGATATGTGTGGAGAGAATTCAGGGGATTGCAGGGGGCAGGAGATTTCAGGGGTAGAAGGGAGGCCAGGGATTGCAGGGGTGAGTGCATAGAAGGGAGAGGCCAAGGGACAAGAGGGGTAAGAAGGAGACCAAGGAATTGCAGGGCTGGGGTGGAGGAAGCTGGGCAAGTGGAGGAGTGTGTGGGAAGGGGTAAGAGGCCTGGAGATTGCAAGGGTCAGTATGGGGGGCATGGTGGCTGAGCAAGAGGCCAGAAGGATCTGTTTGTAATCTAGGAGAGACACCTCAGCAAGAAACCTAACTCTCTAGTCCCTCTGCGCTTGACCAAACCTGAAGAAAAAAATTAAATACACTGAGACCAAGAGAAGGCAGAAAGAGGCCTTCACAACTGAGTTCAGAAGGAATGGCAAGATGGCTCAGCAGGTAAAGGCACCTGTTACCAATTCTGGGACACAGGCTTCATCACCTGAACCCACATGGTAGAAAGCCATGTACTCAAAGCCACCAACTTGGACCTTGCCCTAGTGCCAGCTGTATCTTGAGCACTGGCTAGGAGAGCATCCTAGTCACCCTATGGCATTTGACCTCTCCCCCAGAAGCCCCAAGGGAAGCATGGGCACAATGGCTTCCCAAACATGGAGAAGGCACCCAAGAAGAAAACCACCCAAACAGAAGCAGCCTTAGCTAGTCATTCTGCTTCCTGTCCCTAAAGGGGGAATTCATAGCAACTGGGGAGGGAAGGGCTAGGGCGTGGCTCTGTAGGGTATGTGTTTAGCAGGCATCTCCAGTTCCAAGAACAGCAAGGAAAAAACCACCTTGTGTCAGTGTTGTTGTGTTTGGTGTGTTGTGTGTTTTACATTGTAATTTACTGAACAAAATAACAACAAAATAATGTTATGGTTAAGGGGGTCATGACAACATGAGGAACTGTATTAAAAGGTGTAGGGAGGTTAAGGAGCACTGACCTAAATAGGATAGGGGATTTCAGGCTAGAGGGAGGTAATGTATGACCCTGACTGATGTGGGAATGCCTTTCTGTATGCTGTGAATCTCAATCTTTAAATAAAGGAGCTGTTTTGGCCCTTGACAGGCACTGTAGAAAAAGTAGGCAGAGGAATCAGAATAGGTAAGAAAGGAAGGGCAGAGTCAGAAACAGATCGAGCAAGCCGCCCAAGGAGCAACATGTAAGGAACACAGGTGAGCCATGGGCTGTGTGGCAGACAGATTAATAGAAATGGGTTGATTTAAGATGTAAGAACTAGCTAGCAATGTGCCTGAGTCATAGGCCAAACAGCATAAAGTTAATATAAGCGTCTGAGTCATTTCTGGGGGCCTGAGCAGCAGCAGCAGCAGCGGGCGGCTAAGGGGTCTGGTGCAGCAGGGTCTGGGCCTCTGGCCGCCCAGGACCAAGAAACCTCACTGCAACACCTGACCATGCAGTGTGGGACTGTCCCTATGCTCTACAGTACTGCAGGCTCTGCCAGTCCTAACCCCAATGTCAGCCATTATAATCTCCCAGCATTTCAGAGTTCCAACTGTTGTGAGCACAGCTTGGGGCTCTGGCGAGCACATCTGATTTTTATTCTGGATGAAAGTAAAGGCAACACGTGGGGACAAGGCAACATGAGCATGTTTCACCCTGTGAGAAAGTCCTTCCCAAGGCCAAAATGCAGAGTTATAGAGGGGAGCAGATTGGTGGAGTCCGTGGCTACCCCAGGTCATAGGGATCTCTGCTGCCTTCAGATGGATTCTTGAGAACATGGATGGAAGAAGGGCAGTGGGCCAGGGGAGGAAGCCAGAGGTGAGCTGTGTTAACACAAACTATAAGTATCAATAACAACTAAGCTGAGGCACTTACATTCGTGAACTTCCCTTAAGTTCCCTGCATTCCTGTGGTCCTCTGTGAGTTTATGTGACTGCATAAGATCAAGAACTCGGAAAGCAGGCTGCTCTTCCAATCCCCGCTCTGTCACTAGCTTGCTGAGTAACTTCACTTCTCTGTGCTCTGATTCCTTTACACAGTGACTGTCAGGACTGTCATGAAGACACAGCTTTAGCATACTCTAGGGCCAGTGAGATGACTAAGTTGGAAAAGATGCCTGCACTGTAAGCCAGGAAATGCCTGGAACCTAAGTAAAAGTAGGATGAGAAAACTCAATACACAAAGTTGTCCTCTTGTTACAGTGAGGTTTTTTGGTCCCGGGCGGCCAGAGGCCCAGACCTACAGACCTGCTGTGACAGACCCCTTAGCCACCCAGCCACCCGTCGCTCAGGCCTTCAAAATGACTCAGACGCTTATAGTAACTTTATGCTGTTTGGCCTATGGCTCAGGCACATTGCTAGCTAGCTCTTACATCTTAAATCAACCCATTTCTATGAATCTGTCTGCCACGTGGCCCGTGGCTCACCTGTGCTCCTTACATGTTGCTCTTTTGGGCTTCAGCTCAGTCTGTCTGACTCTGCCCTTCCTTTCCTACCTATTCTGATTCCTCTGCGTACTTTTTCTACGGTGCCTGTCAAGAGCCAAAACAGCTCCTTTATTTAAAGATTTATATGCACAGCATACAGAAAGGCATTTCCACATCACCTTCCCCTTTCTGTCTAATCAAAAAGGAAGGTTTTAATTTTAACATGGCAAAATTACATATAACAAAATAGCTATCAAGCAAGAATTATAGTTACAATATCTAGTCTATTTGTATTTAGCAAAATTAAAGAAAATACTCTATCATCTACCTTATGCTTATGAATCTAAAGTTTCATACGCAACATACCCCTCAAATGACTAAGAAAAACTATACCTATAACTATCTAATCTTCAACTACATCAAAGACCACAGAAGGGTATATTTAACCAAGTAAACAGGAAGTGCAAGCAACTTCCAAAATCTAGATTTGACAGAGATGACACCTATCTGCCTGGACAGTCACCCAAAGTTCCTTTATAAAGTTGGGGCATCCATCTTCAGCCTACAGGCCCAGAGTCTCTTTTCATTTCAGTGAAGCAGGAAATCTGCTCTGCCCATTCTGGCACAGTTCATCAGTTGCTTCTACTCGAGTCCTGAAGAATGTCTGACAGTTTTCTCTACAAAGCAGGAACCTGAAGGACCATCTCGGCTTGTTCTGCCAAAGTTCAGAGGTCACCATCCTATGGAACCTGCATGTCCACTTCTAACAGCATACTGTCAAGCAGTTAATATAAGAACAGGTTTATGTCCAGTGGCTAACCATTGCCATAAATAGACTCCATATGGAGTTTCTTCAATGCCCATTTTTTTTCTTGAAGTAAATTAGTGCTGCCAGGAGCAGACCTGTCTCACTGTCCAGAAAAGTCTAAGTTCTTAAAACACTTTAAATGCCATATTCTGTAGGTCTTAGAAGTCTTTGAAGATTACCTATCTAATTGAAATATATTTTTATATACCTAAAAATCATAACTAACCTAACTATAAGTTTAATTATCATAGGTGACTATTAACCTTCATTTCTTAATTATACATTACAATTTTAAATCAGTTACATGAACATCATACCTTAAACAAGAATAGAAAAATACATACAGCATAACAAAATTGACCTTAAATTTGTATCAATAAACCAAAATCCATACCAATGTAAAGCATTTTGAGATTAATAGCTGATTTCCTGATCTAAGTAAATTCAATAATCTAATTTTAAATTACTCATATACCATATCCCCTTTTTCTTCTTAGAAAGAGATTAACTATGACCATTAACCACTTATAATGAAAACAAACATTTATAAACAATATTTGGGGAATTTGGGCATAGTTATCCATTACTACTTCCTGCTGATTAAGGGGCATTGAAAATCTCACGGTTGTTGAGACTGGATCAGTCTGCAGCTCTGAAGCTGATACGGCCATCTCTTTCTATCAGAGGTTTTTTCAGGGGGTCTTGGTTGATGAAACCATATTTGCCTGGAAGCAATCCACAGGTTCTCATTTTCTGTGGAAACAAAAGTAGAACTCTTCCAAAGCAATAAATCCTTAGACACAAATTTCAAAATCAAAATACCTTTAAAATATATATATTCTTGTTTAACTTAGTAGCCTTTGCATTTGCAATCCATTGTCTTTCTGCAGTTAGCTCATTAACAGTTAAAAAATTAAAAGAAAACACAATAACAACCAAAATCCAGATTTTGTGTCTATTTTCCATCTTTACGTGGCTTATTATATTTTTATTACTCTATTTCTCTTTTTAAAGACTTTCTCCACCTTTCTCTTTTTTCTCTCTGAAGCCTATGTACCTTTTACACACATTGTAATCCATTTACAGGTTTTTCTTTTCATCTGAATCTGTTTTATTGTGAATCCTTAATCATCTTCCAACCGTAAGAGCTTTTAAAATACTCTCACTCTCTTGCCACATAGTTTTTGCAGATTCAGCTGAATCAATAAGTTCTCTTAAAGGGACTGAGTTTGTTTGTGGCCAGCAAACAGAGCACACCCAAGAAAATGCTGCTACTAAGAAACCGTCTTTGTTTTCTTTTTGTTCAAAATAAACAGAAATCTAAAATCAATCACATGCTACTGAGTCTTCTGTGAGATTTCAGGAACCAGCCTGATTGCAGCTTACACTGCCTGCCACCCGTCCGATGGCGCCATTTTGAATGTGATTTGTACAATGACCTGCTTTGTATACACAATTTGGAAGCTGCCTTGGCTCAGTTTCTGTGATCTAGAACCCTTATAATCTTTCTCAGGCTTTAAGTGAATAATCAACCCATGTTCAGCACCATCTGTTGCAGTGGGGTTTCTCAGTCCCAGGCGGCCAGTGGCCCAGACCCACGGACCTGCACACCAGACCCCTTACCCACCCAGCCACCCGTCGCTCAGGCCTTCAAAATGACTCAAACGTTATATTAACTTCATGCTGTTTGGCCTATGACTCAGGCACATTGCTAGTTAGCTCTTACATCTTAAATCAACCCATTTCTATTAATCTTTCCTGCCACATGGCTCGTGGCTCACCTGTGCTCCTTACATGTTGCTCTTTTGGGCTTCAGCTCTGTCTGCCTCTGATCCTCTGACCTCCAGGCCTGCACTGTGACATGCACACCCCACACACATATGCATAACAAATAATTTAAAGCTCTCTAGGTACAAGAAAAGGATTCAGGATGATAGTTATTGCTCTTAGGTCACTGTTGCACTGTTGATGCTCCAGGACAAAGCTGAGATGGCTTCATGAGCCAGGCGCTTGATGCACGAGCATGAGGCCCTAAGTTTGACCCCCAGGACCTGTGTAAACACATGTGTGGCAGCCTGTGGAGCATGGGGTGAACATGGAGACAGGTGTATCCTGGAGGTTCGCTGGTCAGACAATCTAGCCAAAACAGTAAGTTCCAGGTTCGGTGAGAGACCCTGTTTCAAAAAATAAGGTAAAGGGTGATAGAGGAAGACACCACTGTCAACCTCCGGCCTTTACACACACGGGAAGTACACCGGTGTGCGTGCACACACACACAAGTCAATATGACAGGCACAGGGACTGAACAGTGATCCTTTACGTGGCCTGAGCTGTTCTCTAGCCTCCACCTCCTACAGTCACAGGCTAACACTCCTAGTAGAGTTCTGAGGCTGAAGAGATGACTCCATAATAAAAAGCACCCAGGACTTTTGCAGGGGACCCCAGTTTGTTCGCAGGACCCATTCAGGTGGCTCCCGGGCACCTGACACCCTCGTCCAGCCTCAGGCACCTACTCTAATATGCAAATACATAGATATACTGCAATACACATACATTTAAAAAATTAAAATCTCAGAATTAAACATTTTAGAATGGAAAAAAAAGGGGGGGAGTCTCATCATGTAGAAATCTGCCTGGATTTGTTGTCTGGCTTGGATTATCACCCCATCGATCTGGAACTCAGTTTTATATTTAGAATGGGAATCCAGACTCCTATAAACACAATTCTTCATGAAAGAAGCCAGACAAGAAACCATGCACAATGTGGTTGCATTCATCAAAATTCTACCAACAGTAAGTCTAAGGCAGAGTGTAGATTCCTCGAGGGCTAGGGTTCCAAGTGGGCAGAGCCCCTAGTGGGTCTGGGGCTTCCTTTGCAGTGACAGAACATTCTGGAACTAATTGGTGGTAATGGTTATATGACTTTGTGGATACACTAAAAGCCACTGAAATGTGCACTTCAGTGTGGGGGTTACAGAGGTGAATTACACCTCTTTGTTTTCAGTTTAATAGGGATGGCTGGGCCTTTCTGGTCAGGGATATGAAGAAGGTCAGAGGAGGTGTATGGTTGGCACACCCTCTCACATTCTCCAATACAACCAGCTTGGTTCAAGTGAGTCAGGGCAGTTGCCTGGCCTGTGACCTGGGCTCCTTCCCACTCATTGGTCTCTATGGCCAGGATCTGACTAGAGCCCTCTTACCTTCAAAGGCCAAGGCTTGCTCTGACTCTACTAAGGACTCTGCAGGGCAGGGCAGGGCAGGGCAGGACTGGACAGCTTTCCCAAAATATCAGCCAAGATGCTTTTTGTTGCTATGGGATCAAGAAAGGTAATATTCCCTGCTCCAGCCCTGCAATTTCATACCAGGAAGGCCTACAGAAGTGGCCTGAAGAAGCACTGTGTGCCCAGAGCTGATAAAATATGTTTTCTTGGTTCCTGAATGTTCTTGTAAGTACACCTCAGCATTGGTGTTCCTGGGCATCTCCACTTGTGTATAGTCATAGACAAATGTGCATACAGGCCACACCGGGATCTGTGCATACAAGTAGAATTCTGTTTTCCCATTGGTGTCTGTGCTCCTGCCTGCATGTACCTGCTTCTATAGACATACCAGCTCTCAAACACTGTGTCCCTGTCCACACGTATACCCTGGTGTTACAGTTGTGTGCCTGAGCCTGCTGGTGCTCACACTTTTGTGTGTGGCTATGCCCAAAAGGCTCTCCCGCACTAGAGTCAGTGCACACATGTCTTCTCTGTGGTGCAAAGCCAGACAACACAGTGGTCAGAGTGCAGCCTAGGCCTGGGAGGTGTATTCAGCACTCTGTGCGTGTGGAAGGTGGCGCCAGTGAGCAGCATGGAAAATGCAGGTGTCAGAGAAAACAAGGCTGCTGCCTGCAGGCTCAGAAGACTGCAGAACCCAAAGGACACCCAGAGGGAGAGGGGAGCGCTTAGAGCTGACCCAGTGATCCTGGGGAACAGGTGCAGAATGGGGACTCTCCATTGCTCCCATTCCAAGCCTGCAATATTGATTTTCCTCAGGGAAGGCTGCCCCATAGTGCACAGGCCCAGACACAAGATTGTAGGTGGGGCCCGACCCATGCTGCACAGCTTCCTTCCTGTTTAAGCAGTTCAACCTGGTTCTAGTGTCTCAGGCTCAGGCATCAGAGCTGTAGGCTCAGGAGGGTGGCAGAGGCTACTGTGAGATCAGGTGACCTGTTGGGTGGGTGAAGAGCAGCTACATCTCAGCTGGTTAGACCATCAGAGTGATTCACAAGGCCTGGCAAGAGCTCAGTAATTCACAGGGCCATTACCTGCTAGTTTCCTGCACAGCTAGGGCTTAGAGAAATTCTCAGTGAGAGAATATATGATCCAGTTCAGCCCTGATCCTAGAGGACAGTGGGGCTATCATGACTGGAAACTCTGGAGGGCTTATCATAGATGAAAACAGCTGCCCGGGGCAGGCGGGTACTTGCCTGTGGCCACCTGGGAAGGAGTGGTCCCACTCGTGATTAGTATGCCTTTCTAATTCTTAAGCCAAACTGTTGGTCCTAAGACCCAACTGAATTAGATCACTCCTGACTCTGGAACCCCAGTGTGTTCCTAGAGAAGGATTGAGCCTTGTGGATCACACGGATAAGCCAGGATTTCCCTTTGGCATACCGATGCTAAGGTTATCTAGAGCCTGTGAGATGCTGCTAGAGAAGGCTATCTACTGATTCAAGGTCACACAGCAGGGAAGCCTGCACTAGTCAACTGTGACTCCGAGTGCTCTACTTCTCTGCTGCCATGGCTGCCCTGGGTTGGCTTAGCTTCTGTGGGAAACACTGTTCATCAGGCAAGCAGTCTCTCCATGCAGCCTCTGGCTTTAGTTACCCCACCGTTTCATCCATAGTGAGCGACCAAGGCTGTACTTTATCAGACACCAGAAGGGAAGCCCATCCCTTCCCTTAATCTCTAGTGAGGCCACTAGAAGCCCCCACCCAGCACAATAGCTTCTCTGAGGGTCTGATTGCAACACGGTGGTCAGAACCACCCACCCAGACCCTTGGCATCAGACACAACCTGGGGGAGACGGTACCTCAGACATCTGAGGATAACAAGGCGTGGAAAGGAAACTCTTGGCTGTCCAGATTGGTCCAGAGGAGGGCAAGAGCGTGAACATGTGGCAGAGATGCTAGCAGTGAGGGGCGTTCCCTGGGCAGCCCTGTTATATGAAGCCAGAAGAGCCTTCCAAGACTGTGTGGCCTTCCCTCAACCAGCTTGCTTACGCTGTAGGTGAGCATGCTCTACCTTTGTCCACACTATCTGTGACCTTGACTGTGGGGCTGTCTCACTGGGTAAATTGGAGAGACAAGCCACAGAGGGAAGGGTTCCAAAGATATTGGTGTCCAACTGCTTCACCTTTCAGGAAAGAAACAGGCCCAGGCAGACAGTTGAAGCCAAGATTTGAATCCCCACCCAGTCCTTAGATGAAGAAGCCTGGGTCCAGGCAGGACATTCTTTTGCTGCTCTCTGCCCGTCACAATGTAAGCTGCAGTCTGGGAGCCCAGGATGTCCAGCCATCCCTGTGCTAGCTTTCTTTGTCTCTTCCTGAGAAAACTCACCTCAGTTCTGCCCTAGGGTTCAATCTCTTCCCTGTTTCCCCACTCTGAAATGCCCTGAAAGGCAAAGGTCAAGTAAACGTCCTCACATGCAAGGTCCCCCTTAGGCAGGCAAACTGGGAAGCTGCAGAGTGGGTTCAAATAATCACTCCACAGCCATGGCCGGGCACGATCCTCAACCCTCATCTCCTCATGCTCTCTTATTGCAACATGGCTTTCTGGAAATGCTCCCTGTCCTCGGCCCCCTGGAATGTTCTCCTACCTCTCTGGCTGGTCCTTCCTGACTGTCTCTGGTCTTCCAGGCCCCTTTGTCCCTACTGTGGGTGTTTCCTTAGCCCACGGCTTGTATTGTTCTTGTAAGAACCTTGTAAGGTTCTTGCTTGTATTGGGAGCTGGGAGGTGTCACAAGGAACTTCAGACCAGAAGCACCAAAGGCGTCTGTGATTTGGTCTGCTGGGTATGGCACATGTGCTCCATTTTACAGTGAAGGCCTCCCTTCGCTGTCTGGGGTGTTCTCGGGCCTCTCAGGTACCCTACCTCAGTGATTTCTCTTAGTCCCTTGTTACACATGACTTTTTTCCAGACCTGATGCCTTTCAGACAAAACATCTATTAGTTACCTTTTTCACTGTAACAAATTACCTGCAAAATAAAAACACTTAGTGGAGGCTGGATTTATATTGGCACATGACATCGGTCCATGGGCCTGAGGGGAGATGGAAGGGTATGGAGGAGGGCTGCGCATGTCATGATGAAGGCAGCAGAAGGACAGAAGGGGGCCAGGGACAAGTGCACCCCCAGTGACCAACTCTAGCCAAATGTTCCTTAGTTTATACCAGCCCACTTAACTAGCTTAATACAGCTACATTTACATCAGTTAATTGGTGCAATTAGCACCCTCATGATCTAATTACATCTCAATAAATCTGGGTACCAGGTCTTTAACCCACAGAGCTTCTGTAGGAGGCACCTCATATCCAAACCATACCACCTTGGGTGTCTCCTGGCTCTTGAGCTTGGCAGTGCCAAACTAGACACCACTTTCCTCACCCTGTAGTCCTTCAGCTTCCTGAACTCTGAGGCCAATCTGTCCCCAAGGCTGGGTGGGCCAACCTTCTCCACAACTATGAAACTGGAATACTTCTAGCCACCCATCTCTCACCCTCACCCAGGCTCAAACCACTGCTTCCCCTTTCAGCCATCCTGCCTCTCATACCCTCAGCCATTTGGCCTTTTCTGTGTTTGCTCATGGACCCCTGTTGCTCCCAGGATATGTGCATGCTCCCTACAGTGGCCTTCAAGATGCTCAGAGGTAGCCTCCTTTCTCAGCATCCAGTGTCTTACACCATGGTCCAGGTGCTGAGATAGCTCAATAGGTGCTGAAAACCACAATGGGTGAGGGGCTGGGCTGGGGTGGAGGTAAAAGAGAGTGTAAGTGACCCCAGAAAGGGTTTCTCTGCCTTCCAGGATGTGCTCTTCCAATGGCTGAATGGGTCTTGCTATGAGCAAGTTCTGTGCCTGGGGGATGCCAGTTGGAATGAAAGGAACAGATGTAGCCTTCAGGAACACTTAAATACCTTATCTCTTCTGAGTCCTATATATGGAAGTCCTATTTCTCTGGATCTGGGTTCCAGGAAGCCAGTCTGAGCAGAACTCCATAACAGCCAGCAGGGGGCAGTGTTGCCCCACTCACGGCCTGGAAAGACCTCTGTTTCGACATTGAGGTCTTGTGAGGAGAAATCAGGGGTGTGGGGGGGGGTGGGGTGTGGGTGCCGGTCCTGGTAGGTTGAAGTTGGGATGTTTATGTTTTTGCTCACATCAGTGCCTCCCAATCTAATCATTTTGTGGACTTCTGGGCAGGATGGCAGGATGAAGAGCCTGGACCACCACTGTTTTCAATGTGCCCACCTCTGTTCCACAGCTGCATGTGACCAGGAGAGTTATGAATTCTGCTCAACACAAAATTACAAACATATTTAAAACATTATGAAAGAGCTAAGGGTTGCTGCATTTTTTAAAAAAATTATTTTATAGCCCGGTTCTATGATTTTCTTCATGAACTTTGTTGAGGACAATGTTATATGGCAGTGTCAAAAGTCTAGGCAGCTGGAGAGTTGGCTGAACAGTTGGAAGGGCATACTGCTCTCTGGAAGGACCCAGGCCTAGGTTCTATCTCAGCACACACACCAGGTGACTCAAACACTGCCTGTGACTCCAGTTCTAAGAGATTGGGCCCTCTGGCCTCACTGAGCTGCAAATCGTAATGTACACAAGCACACATAAGCTAAAGTAATATTTTACAGGGGTGGGGCCTGAGACTGTAGCTCAGTTGGTGAGGTGCTTACCTGGTAAGGTATGAGCATCGTGGCATATACCTCTAACTCCAGATCTCTGGAGGTAGCTAGAAGGATCTGAAATTCAAGGCCATCCTCAGCTGTACGGGGAGTTTAAGCCAGCCCGAGCAGAAGATTGGCTCCTCGTCTGATTGAGCCTTACTGACTACATCCAGGCCTCAGGCACTTTGTCAGAGCAATGACCTTGAGATGGACCAGTTGTTCTTGTCACTGGCTAGAGTCCAAGTTGACCGACCCATATAGACTGGAGGTTCAAGGCATTCTCTCCCAGTCACACATCCATGAGAACGCCAACACCCAGCCGTGCAGATGATGGGTGAGCATATGACCACGTGGCAGGGATTTGTTGGGAGCCTCTCAGGTCAGACCTGGCAAGAGGAGTTAAGTGTACTACACTAGTAGCTGTCTCTGGCCATGCTTAGAAACAGGGTGCCTCCGGGAGGGAGTTGTCTCCTGCCTGGGAAGAGCATCTGCACGCTGGAAAGGTGGGGTGGTTACACCAAGTAGGCACCGGACAGGGAGGGACCTCTGAAGTCATGGGGGAGGCCAGTGAAACAGCAACCTCCTTACTGCCCTTGCTCACTCCCAAGGCCCAGAAATCCAGAAGCCCAGGGGATTTTTGCAACTGAACCACGGAGGAGAAATGACTGACATTCCTTTGCGCGCTCCACATTCTATTTACTCATTCTTCTGGTGCTTGGGGCAGCCTCCAGGGTCTGATGTATGAGAGGCACGTGCTCTACCCCTGGGCTACATCCCAGCCTGGGTTCACGTTCTATACCTAGGGGAAGCACACACGGAGTGGGAGAGCTGCAGAGTCAGAACGCATGTGGTGCACGGAGAAAGAAAAGAGGAGAGAGAGAAGGAGAGATACCAGGGGAGTCGGGGACAGAGGAAGGGCGGGAGGGGGGTGCCCGGAGGAGGGGGCAGGGAGAACTTTCTTGGCCTCCCTCTCCGCGCCCTCGCGGGCAATCAGGCCGGCAGGAGGCAGGTGGTCCGGGCAGACAATGGAGCGGAGGAGTGCGGAACCTGGAACTAAATTTGGCGTTGCCTTTGCAGGGCTAGGGGCCGCCCGTTCATCTCCATGCAAAGGAGAGACGAAATGAATATGCAGCGCGGGCTGTAATTGGGCCGCCGCGGCCGCCGCCGCCGCCGCCGCACTATAATTTTCCAAACAGGATCTTGCAATCAGGGCCTTATTCATTAGCGCATAAACAATTTTGTTTCTCGGCACTCGAGCCTGTCAATCATGCCGAGAGGGAACATCTTGGCCGAAGGCGCGGGCCGCCGCGTGCTCCTACGTGTGCCCCCTCGAGCGCCGCCAAGTGGCTTTGTGCCCAGGAGCCATTGGGTGCTGGGATGGAGGGGTAAGAGGGCTTGCTGCAGGGGCCCCTGTCAGAACGCATTTGGGAAAACCACCTACGGGCCATTGCATCTGCCTCTGATCCCTAGCCTTTTCCTAGGGCCATCCTGGTTCCTCCTTCTAAGCCTCAGTTTACCCCGACAAGGCAGCAGGACTGGAGCAGCTTCAAAAAGAATTTAAAAGGCTACAGCTTGTGTTGATGAAGCTCCAGGAGCTGGGGAATGCTGCCCAACCAAGAGGGTCCTTTCACCCCAGCAACGCCACTCGCCACTTGAGACAGCCTTCTGAGATTTTGTATGCCTCTGACAGCTCAAGGGATTCTGGGAAAGCTGATCCTGTCCTGGGATCCTCACAAAAGGGCATACTTGCATGTGTAGGTCCCTGTGCTTGCTGGCAGTTTAACCTGCTCCAAGGCACCTGTAATTCTACAAGTTGGTGTGTGACATCGGCAGGGCTCTGCCTGTGGGTGGCTATGTTTGTGTGCACGTGACCAAATCTGTCCACACAAGCCCAGGTGTCGACGTGCATTGGAGAAGGCTGCAGTTGCCCAGCTGTGGCTCAGGGATGGGAATCCAGGCTGTGGGAACACCAGGGAGAAAGTGGGGTCCAGAAGATTCCACAAGAGCCATGTGTGGAGAAGACCCCAATATTGGCAGGCTGTTTCTTTCACAACAGATGAAGTTTCTGTTGCCTCCTTGTCTGACCTTCCCAGGTCTGCCAGCCTGGCTTTGCTCTCCTGGCAAGTTCCTAGGTGGGATGAGCTCAGTTCAGACTTTCACTTCCTCCCTTGGAGAGTGCTGGTTCAGGCCCTACTGCTCTGCTGAGAGACCCCAAGGAGCTCTAGGGTGCTCAGGGCCAAATATTCTGATCACCCAGTTTTACACAGAGAACATGTCAGAGCTGTGGGTCTATTACCTAGAAGGAGACACAAAGGCCTGGGACAGAAAACAAGAAAGACACTGACTAGAGAGATGCTCCTGTGAGTAAAGGGCAGAGGCAGGGTTCTGGCCTGGGGGTTGGGGCCTGACTCTCTCAAACACACACCCACATGTACCCAATTATCCTAGACCAAGTCTTCAGGCTGCCCAACACGGGGGAAGCAGGCTATGGAGATACAACCGTATCCACTGCCTCCACTGCACCTCTCTTCCCCACCCCCATCAGTCCCCACTTGAAGAGACAAAGAATTTGAGGATGTGTCGGCAGCCAAATGACAGGCCATCAGTCTCTGCCCAGACACTCTCTTCACAGTTCTAGCCCAGCCCGGATGCCACTCCACCCGATGGTCACCCCCAGCACCAGGCCAGGAAGGGAGGTGGCCCAGGGAAGGGGCTGCAGTGGGAGGCACGGAGTCCGGAAGCCCAGAGGAACAGTCTTCAACCTGTGAATCCGGACACGCCTGGCCCTAAGCCTCCCGGCCTCTGCCAATGTCCCTGGATGCACGATGCATGCTGATCCCAGACCATGAGGGACAGGCTATTTGTGACCTCTGGCGACAAATCATCACCTTTATATGTTAGGCAATGGCTCTGAACAGAGAAGCCAAGGCTAAAAGCGACATGGCTACTTCCTGGCTGGCATGTATCACCATGTTTCTCCATGATTTGGTTTCTTTGTGAAGAAGAGCTATTTAATTCACTTAGCACAACAAGACAAAAGAGGGTCTAAAGGAAGACCCCTCCCCAACCAGAGACCCCAGACGCATGTCCCAGAGTTTCACTCATGAGATGCCCTTCCCCGAGGTGACAAAGTCAGAGTCAGGGTCTCAATGTAAAACATAGTTCGTACTTTTTAGAAAATGTATTTTTTCTAAAGCTTTGTGCCACCCTTTCTAATGTACTATGTGCCTTTATGGCCATCATGTGGCCACACTGGGAGACTAGCTTGACCATTTTATGAAGATAAATTCGAAACTTAGGAGGTTGAGTCATCTTCCCAAGGTTACCCATTAGGAAGCAAAGGGATCAGGACTTGAACACATGGCTTCACACAGAGAGATCCTGGCCCTGCTTCCACGCCTTTGTTGCCTCAATGCGGGGTGGGCTCCCATGTTAGAGATACCTGGTTGTTCCTAATCCAGTCTCCAGAGCTATCAGGTTACAGAGGTGTAGAGAGGATCGGGCCTCCTCAGGGACATCCCTCTGTAGATCTCACCAGGTCTCCAACCTCCTCCCAGTTGGAGCTTCACCTAAGAAGGGCTGAGTTCTAACCCAGTGCCTAATTCCCCAGCAGTGTGGTGGATAGAGAGAGGATCCCTCCGGCTTGCTCCAGTTACACTAGATGGGTTAGTAAGCTGGATTCAGTGAAAGATCCAGTCTCAGAAGAAAAGTAGATGAGTGCTCAGGCTTACACAAGACTTTTGTGTAAACCCCTCCCCCAAGGCTCTGGGAACACTGTGGAAGGCACTGTTGAAGTGATCATGTGGCTGTGTGGGATGAAGTAAAATACCTCACTAACCTGCATTGTCTGGTTCTCTATTCCTTTTTCTTCATAGTGCTGTTTACAAGGAAGACCTTGTTAACCCTCCACCAACAAGCTACATCCCTAGCCTTCCCTAAAATATGTAAGCTAATGTGAATGCTTGCCCTGGAGGTGTGCACTGGATTTCTATTGGAAGTTCCATGTTCACCTAAAGCCATCCTTTGTGGCCATCTCAAAGCACTCAGGTCCACGGCAACCCATGGCCTCTGCCTTAGTCTCTCTCTCCAGCACTTCTGACCAGCCAGGAGTTACCAGTGACCTCATCTGGGTGGGGCCAAAGCCACCATCTCAAGAGTCCTTATAGGCCTGAGACACCCATCTCCCATCCGACTGAGGCCTCCACCTTAATCCTGTCAATCATTTTCTATGCGCGTGCCTCTGTATTTCCTCCTGTCCCCTCACGCACACCTCACTCATTCACCCAGCAAACACCTATATAGACACTGATATCCCCAGTCTCTTTTTGGAGCTTAGTAAAGTATCTCAGTGAAAAAAGCCATCAACTCTTCTGCTCTTGTGAACCCACGTGCTAAAGGGGAAAATAGACAAGACACTAGCGTTTGGAGTAACAAATGATCTTTATTAGAAAGGGAAACACTAATAGAAATAAGGCTGAACAGGGCTGGAAGATCACCATTACACCCATCCCCCGGCTTTCGGGCTCGAGCAACTGGAGGGATCTCAGCCAGGCCACCTCGCGTATTCAAAGCTCTCCCTGGCCCCCTTAGACCTCTAGGTTTAGGGACCAATTCTTTAGCAAAACCTGCAAAACCGGGCATGATCCTGGGCTCTGCCAACTTCATTTGGTTCTTCCCTGGCTTCTCTCTAGCGCCCCCTCCTCCTGCGTTGGCTCTCCTCCTAAAGGGAGCTTTGAGCCTGGCCAAGTGTGTCTCCAAAAGTGCTCTCCCGCTGTACACCTGCAGCCACTGTGGTTCACACACGCGTTTGCCGACTCCCTGTGAGCAGGCAAGCCACCTTCCCATGAGTCTCTTCCCTTTCCGAGAGACCTAGCTGGCTTCAGGGGCTGCCCAGGTATGTCTGACTTTACAGAGCCTCAGCGGGAACAGGCTCTGTGATTCAGGAAGTTGCCATGGCAACCGTCCGGCCCTGGTGCCATCTCCTGCAATCAGCGCTGGGACCCGGACACCCGCTGGGCTTCCTGGAGATTCGTTCCCTCCGGTGGGAAGCTGGGAGGAGGGGTAGGTGGAAGCCTTTTAGTCCCCCCACCCCTCCTCATTCCTCATGGCAGGGCTGGGACACTCTGGTACAATTGCTCTAGACTTTAAGCAGGGACAAAGTTCTGGCTCCCCAGAAGTCACCCACTTCTCCAGAGTCCTTGGGTAGAAAATCATCCCTTCCTCTCTCTGCACCTCCATTTTCTTACCCCTGAGATGTTTCCGTGCTGGGTGTCTGTCGAGGCTCAGGCAATGACAGTCCTGTATCACTTGCTCAGCTAATTTTCTGTAGATTGGATGGGGTAGAACAAATTCTAGCCTTCACAGGGCTTCAAGATTTTCCTCCCTTATTTACAACAGGTGGGTAGTTTAATATAGGCCTGGCAGGAAGAAGAACTTAGGGTCAGAGAGGCAGAGAAAAAGTTCAAGCATGAACGCAGAGCTGGCATGGCAGGAGAAGCTGACTAGGTGGGACAGCATATGTCACCAGCCAACAGATGACCCAGCCTCCTTCTGTTTCCTAGATCTCTAACCTTAGGTTAAATCAAGGGAGAGGAGAGGGGGCCTCTCACATCCCAGGACCTTCAATGGGAATATCCTCGAGACAGAAGAAGCCTGCCTTGTCCAGAGGAAAGGTGTACTTACCATCACTGGGCCTCACATACCTGGTGCCCTTGACCAGAGGAGCTGCCTGGACTGTGCTTCCTATCTAGATCCCCCCAAACACTTAGTGGCTGTAACCCTGGGCAATGGGGACCTGAAATGTGACAAGTACCAAGCCCAGACCTCTGCTGCTATGTGATGGGCCCTGCTTCATACCTGCTCATGAAGGTTCAGCAAATGACATTCATTCTCTACCCAGATGCTTGGGCTTCTGAATTAGGATCCCAAAATGTCCAACTCCCTCTAATTCTTGCCCAGGTGTGGAGAAAGAAATTGTATGTTGCTACATATCTTGTGCCCATGACCTCCTTTAATCCCCACAACCCTGCCAAGTATCACTTATAGCCTGATTTTCATGGGAAAGGAAACAAAAGCTCAGAGAGGTACAGTGATTTGCTCAAGGTCACATAGTTAATGAGAGTCTGGATTTGAACTCAAGTCTCCAGCCCAGTAGAAAAACCATCCCTGAGTTCTGCTTTATAGTTACCTGTCTCACCCTCACCCTCAGTTGTAGCTGAGGCCCCTTCTTGGGGGGGGACTCCTTTTTTTGCCACTCTTTTAGAGCTAATAGGAACTCTTTGAAGAGACCTAGAATAGTCTTTGCATAGCTGGGGAGCCTGCCAGGGGCCAGGTTTGGCCTCCAGAATTAAGGGTGCAATGCTGTCCAGCCATCAAGCATGGGGGAAATAAGGCACTGTCCACCTAGCAAGACCCCGGGGACATTGCTCTCAGAGAAAAGGAAATCAGCAGGGCTTTGTGACTGTTTCTAGGGCAGGCTGGTCAGTGCTGGAAGAGTTTGGAGCTGGCTGGCAGAAAGTAGAGGAGCACAGTGCAGACACAGGGTGGGGGCTGAATGGCCTGGCCAAGTGGAGGGTCAAGCTGCTTTGGCCCGGCTCCCATCTCCAGCCCCAGGGCCAGCTTGTGAGGTGGAGCTGAAACATTCAGTCAGTTTCCTCTCCTTTGTTGGGAGTGATGTCGCCCATTTCCTGGATGTCCAAGAACCCAGCTTCAAACAATGGTGCTGTCAGGAAGCCAGGAAGGGGCTGCTGCCCTGTGTTAGGTCCTGCCCCATCCCTCCCCACCTCCTGAGACCTGGCCAGGCCATCCTTTAGGCTTATCTCTTAGAGTCCAACGTCTCACTCTGCCACCAGCAGGCTGCATTCCTGTGGATGGGTTGCCTTACTTTGCTTCCCAACTGAATGAAGATCCAGGGACACGCCCTCACCTAGCAGAACTGCTGTGGCCATCATAGGACAGAAACAGGGACACAAGAGCAGCTACTACACTAGCCTCAGATAAAGGTGTTTTGAAAACTTGCTTTTTTGTAGACGCTCAGAAAACTCCAGTCACCTCTAAATTATAGGAATTGCCAATTCATTTTTCAAGGTTACTAATTACCAGCCATGTCATGTGATCCCTTATATATGCTATATGTTAAGACTGATTCAGACTTAGAGCTTAAGGATCAAACAAAGTGAATGTTGGCTTTAACTGTCAATTCAGTACAACCCAGAATCACCTGGGAAAATGGTCTTAATGAGGACTATCTACACTGGCTTAGCCTGTGGGCAACTCGGTCCACTGTAGACAGCAGCATTTCCTGAACTGTGTAAGAAGAGAAAAACGGAGCTGAGCACAAGTAAGCATTCAGATCTCTCTGCTCTTGACTGCCACCGCACCACCCTGGCTGTGACAGACTGTAACATACAATGGTGCACTGGGCCCCCCGGCTAGGATAGTGTGTAATGTAAAGTTATAAACTGAAACAAACCCTTTCTTTCCTGGGTTGTTTTTGTCAAGGCATTTCATCCCAACAACAGAAATTAAAATGGAACAAGTGAAATCCAACACCTAATGGTAGCATGTAGCCTAGGACAATGATGTAGCCTGCCTGGGCTTCAGTTTCTCCACCTGTAAAATATAGTAATAGTAGTACCTATGTTAGGTGTCACTGTGAGAAAAATAGAATGTGTGCAAGCCACATGGCTCAGTAGTTGGCTTGTAAATGCCAGCAATCATGATCATCACCAAAACGTTATTATTATTTGCATGGTGCCTTCACAATCCCCCCATCTCCAGTCTTTGCTCCCAGGGTTCTCCTGCTTCCAAGCCTTCTCCCTCTGTTGCCCATAGGCGAGGAAGGCCAAATCTAGACTCAACCTTAATCTCACTACACATGGACCCTTTCCCATCTTTGAGGCTGCTTCCCCCACTGTAAAACAAAAAGAAGTATTGGCCTTTTCGGTTTCCCTTTGTTGCTGTTTCAAGAGCCCTTCCAGTCCTGATGTTGAACTTGCCAGTGAGTTGAAGCCTAAACCCAGCATTAGAGGGCATCTGTGTCCCCAGCTTCCCAGTAGATTGGAATCCTCCCCAAAAGATGCACAACTGGTTCAAGCTGTCTCCAGGCTTGGGAGCTGGTCGGGTGCTTTTGTCAAGAAACATGGCCTTTTCATTAATGCCATTGTCCTCCAATTAGCCCAGCACTGACTCACAGGGAGCGCAGTGCTGGGGGCCCCCGCTGTTCAGGCAGCCTGTGGCTGCAGCATTGTGTTCGGTGAGCCCTGTGTCCCCTCCCCCGGAGAGTCTCCACTCTGCTGCTTTCTAGGTGGTTTCTTCACCTCGGTGTGGGGTGCACCTGTCACCTCAATGAGGGCACATTTGTTGCACATCTGTTTGGTGCCGGGAGATGTACCATCATCTTCTTAATGAGTTAACAAAGCCACCCAGGAGGACAGCATCATTCTACAGAGGAGGCTCACAGAGGACACAAAACCACCACTGCCATTTGGACCGTGTTTGCTAAATAAGCTTAGAGTTGTGTGGCCTTGGGTAAGTCACATCCCTGTCTATTTTCCCTTGGTCCACCCAGTCCCTCCTCATCCTTCTTTCCCCTGCTCCCAACCCACAACTCAGAATGGAGCACAAAGTCAGAGATAAAATGTTCACAGCCCCTGCTGGGGGAAGCCCATTAAGGAAGGGGGGGGGCAAACAGTAGAGATAATGACCACGCCATTAACACAGACAAGAGCTACCTGCCAGCCAGAGTCTATACAGTCAGTCACTCCAGAGCTTTTCATGAATGCTCAGGCTTGAGTGGGACAGAGCCACCGCAGGTCAGGGGGTTGTCCCGCTACTGGTGGGCTCTTAGTCATTTCCTCTCTCTATTTCTTACAAACAACATTTCTCTGAAACCCTTCTAGCACCTCTCCATACACCTCAATCCACATTTCTGCAGTATCACTTTCCAGGAGCAGAATTGTATGCCCACTGTGTATTTTGATAGATCCACCTTCTGGACATAGAGCATCAATATATCCATTATGATTGCCATATCTGGGTCATACATGCTATTATCAGTTTTTTTTACATTTTTGCTAAACAAGTAGAATGGCATCTTATGGTTTTAATGGGCGTTATTCTGATCACTGGTTAGACATTTTATATGTCTCTCCTGCAAACTTCTCCCCTGTAGCCTCTGTGGGTATCTCTAAAGCACGTCTATCCCCTACACATACTGTCTCAAGTTCTTGATTCCACACCTGCCTTTCTGGGTCCTTATACCTAGATTCCTCTAGCAGGGCTCTGCTGCTCACTCCCAGGTTAATCTTCCCTCTCCATAGAGTGCCAGCATCCAGGCTCACCACACAGAACCCAAGAGACCCAAGGATTTTTCTGACACAACCTTTCTCACTGAGAAGCCCTTCAAGCAGGGGATGATTTCCAAAAGGTTTCTCTGATATTTCTAAGGTTAAACGCTTCCTAGTATGTTGTAGGATATTTGTTTACTCTGTGTGAAGATGTGTTCTGTGCTTGGCTTAATTAAGAGCTAAATGACCAATAGCTAAGCAGGAGAGAATAGGTGGGACTTCCAGGCGGAGAGAGAGAACTCTGGAAAGAAGAAAGGTGGAGGGATGCCAGTGTGACACTGAAAAAGTCAGACATATGGACATATGGTACAGAGTAGAGGAGACCGAGCTATGTGGCAGAACATATTAATAAAAGCAGGCTAATCTAAGTTATAAGAGCTAGTGGGTCAAACCTAAGCTAATGGCCAAGCTTTCATAATTAATAAGAAGTCTCTGTGTCATTATTTGAGGGCTGGTGTCCCACAAAAGACAGTCTGAAACTATTGGCTGGAGAGATGGCTCAGCAATTATGAACAATTGCTGCTCTTCCAGAGGACCCAAGTTCAGTTCCCAGCTTCTACATGTTAGGCCACCCACATGCACTTGAACATGCATTTACACAAACATACACATAAATAAAAAATAAAATCTTAGAAAAAAGCTTCCTAGTAATACTCTAAACCAGTTAAACCTCAGTCAATTATGAAATTTCAGTGAGGCAAATGGAAATTGAAATCCCAGTTCTTTCATAGCTTTGTCCTTCCAATGTCACTGTGGATGATCTGTTCAAAAAGGCCCAGGCTGGAGAGGTGGTTCAGTTGGCACAGTGCTTTGCTATGCAAGCTGGAAGGCCTGGCTCAATCCCAGAACCCCTATTAAAATGCCAGGCTTGGTAGCACACACTTGTTTTTCATTTGGGGGGGGGTAATTTTAATTTTGGGTTTTTGGTTTTGCAAAGCAGGGTCTCTTTATTATATAGCTCTGGCTGTCTTGGGACTGACTATGTAGACCAGGTTGACCTCGAATTCACAGAGATGCACCTGCCTCTGCCTCCTGAATGTCAGGATTAAGAGTGTACACTGCCACACCAAGCCTGGTGACAGATGTTTATAATCTCAGTGCTGGGGAACTAGGCCAAGATGGTCCTTGGGTCTTCCTGAGTAGCCTAAGTGGTGAGCTCCAGGCCATTGAGAGACCTTATCTCAAAGGAAGTGGATGGTGTTCTGAGGATGAGGTTATCTTCAAGCATCCATATATACAGACGTGTGTATGCGCCTGCAGACACACATGTAAACAAAATGCACACATGCACACATACATAAAAATAGAATAGATTACATTTATTATTTAAATGTACAAAATAAATTACCCAGGTAATTAGATCTAATTTGAGAGAATCGTCAGAATCCCATAGTTACCTCTCTCGGGTTACCAAAAGACAAAACTTGTTACATAAAATTCCTTTTGAAAAAATTTTACTTACTCATGGACAATTTCATACCTATATACAATATACCTTGGTCATTTAAGAAGTGAACTCCCTCTGCTTTTCTTGGACCCCTGCAAATCTCCATATATGCCTGCTTCTCTCTACCTTCATGTTCCTGCCCCACCCCAGATAGGGGTGGATCTTCATGAGCCCTTCTCCCGCCCCACTGAACTTTTGACTGGCTTGATCTTGTGCAGGTAACCATAGTGGCTGTGAGTCCATGAATTCAACAGCCCAGTTTCAACCAGGAAGCAGCACTGCATAGCACTGTTGCCCGTGTTTCAGCTCTGACATTCTTTTTACCTCCTCTTCTACAATATTTCCTGAGCCTTGTAGAAGTTGACACAAATGTTTTGTTTTGGGCTGAGAACTTAACAGTCACATATTCTTCATACTTCCAGCATTTATAAATCTCTGCATTGACTGCTGCTAACTATAAAAAGAAGCTTCTCTGATCAAGGTTGAGAGCAACACTAATCTATTGATTTCATCATAAATACTTAGAAAGCAGTTTGACAAACATGCTGGTTAGGAAGACAATTGGTTCCCCTCCCAAGAGCCTATAATCTGAATCGTGGCCTTTGAATAGGTTTACAGTATGTGAATTCTCTCCTGTAGAGAAGACTTCAGTTATACTCAGAAAACAATTGGTTACCTCTCTGACAGTCATTTCATTTTTGCATCAGTAGGCATATCTGGCTTAATAAGTCAGTATGATAGCATGCAGGGTCCACCACTGTGAGCCTCCCCACCCCAACAGCTTACATAACACCTTTTGGCACCATGAAAGCTAATTAGCAGGGAAGAACTTTCTAGGTCACTTCCAATTTATCTACATGCTGCGAGCAGAGTGTATTGTGTTTTCAACAATAGGGTCTTACCATCTAATTCTGGTGGGCAACCAAGAGTAATTGCAATGAACTGTATGGGGCACTCTGGGACCTCTCCAACCAATCAATACTCATGTGGAGAAACCCACACTAGCCTAAGACTTTCATTTGATAGCCCATGTCTTCTGGGGGAAGCACTGTCACCCATGCTGAGTACTTCCATTCCATTTTTATTTTTTTAAAAGGTGAGTATTTTAGTTAGCTTACACAATAGTGTGCTCCCTCCCATAAGGCTTTTTCAGATATCCTTAGTTTTGGCTAACCTTTTCTTTACCCCTTCTTTTTTCCATCCTGTCTCCCATCCTTGCTTAAACCTTTTAAACCCAAGTACCTTTTCCTGTTACAATGGGTTTCTAGCCAGGACTAGTCCCATAGTTCAGACCAGCTCGCTGTCGCCTATCTGGACGAGCAATCCCAAAGTCCCAATGAATCAAGCAGATACTTATATTAACTTCATGCTGCTTGGCCTATGACTTAGGCACATTGCTAGATAGCTCCTTCATCTTAACTTAACCCATTCTCATTAATCTGTCCTGCCATGTGGCCGGTGGCTCACCTGTGTTCCTTACATGTTGCTTTTTTGGGTGTCTGGCTCGATCTGTCTGACTCCGCCCCTCCTTCTCATACCCATGTGTTCCTGTCTCTGGCTGTGGTGTTTGCCAAGGGTCAAAACAGCTCCTTTATTGAAAGACTGATATTCACACCATACAGAAAGACATTCCCACATCACTTTATATTAATATACCCCTTAATAAATATTAATCCTTTGTATGGTATATTGCAAGTGGATATTACCGCAACACTTTCCCAGTTTCAAATCACCTGTGACACATAATCCTTTATACAGATGCTTGCTTCCTCTAATCCTTCATTATATAGTTAAAGAATCAGACTCAGAGATAAAGTAGCTTGTTAGGGCCATGTAATGAAGTTAAAGGTGGTGGAGTGGGCAAAATTCCCCTGCCTCAGCATTCTCTTTGCCTCATTACCTGTCACTCTGACATCATAGGTCAAATGCTAAAGGCTTTTCCTGAGAGTTCTTGGACTTGACTTGAGTCCTGGCACCCACAGATTCTTGGAAACCACCACAGTAATGTAAGCTCCATGTCCAACCGATGACTTAAACACTGTCTTTAAATCAAGCTGTCATATCATATAACGCCCCCATTCTGATGGCAAGAGAAGGGAATGTTATTATCATTTTCTTTTAAGCATCAACTCTTCCACCAGAGCAACAGAACTGATTAGAATCAGGCTTCTAGAAAGGGCATGCGGGCGGCTTCATTTGTATTCAACCCTCAAATTAAAGGGGTACTGGAATGTAATTATGTCTATTACCATAGCCTAATTTGACCTTTTATGTATTCTTTCTCGAGTTACAGATGGCATCTCTCCTGAGACTGACACGAGGATTTCTGGGCTTTGATAAGAAAACTAAAACAAAACAAAAACGCTGAGTTCCCTCTTTCTCCAGTGGTGCCAATCATTAAGTTAGAATGCCTGGCCTTCCCCGTGCATATTCTGCAGATGGTACATGTTTCTTGATCAACTATGCTGCTCTTCTGGAAGGAAGTTTTGGTGGGGGACCATGCGTTCAACAGATTCTCCTCAAGTGCTGACATTGTCTTAAGGGCAGAACAATGGGAAACAGAGAGCCTTTCCAGCTCATGAGCAGGGAGAAAGCAGAGTGTGCAAGGTGCTCCTCAACAGAGGGAAGACATGGTTTGAGTAGAATCTTGAAGGAATGGTCCCCCAAGAAGAGGTGGAGAGACATTTTGGATAGAGGCTGCAGGAAGTGAAAAGGCATGGATATCAGGGTGCAACCGGTGAGGACTGATGTGGAAGACTTCTAAATCTGACTCTGAGGACATGAGCAGCCACACACACTGTGTCTGGAATTTGTGTAGCAGACTATGGAGACACCATGACAGGAAATGTCTCTGTCAGAAGAAAAGCATAAGTCAATAAGCTGCACAGGCATCCATATACCTGAGTTTTACACACTAAGCCACACTTCTGTCAGAGGGCTGTTGATCCCGCTGTTCCTTTAGACTGGGATGGTTTTCTACCAGCTCTTTCTCAAATACCACTTTCCCAAACAGTTTTCCCCCCATCATTCAGCTGCCCACTCTATCCTCCTACTTTCCCTGTGTGGCTCCTTCTCAGGAGTTATCATAACCTCAAAACGCCTTGTTTTTGTGTTTACCTATGTGCTGCCTCCTTGTGTTTGTCACCTGTGCCAGTGTGGGAGCCAGCAGACTGTAAAACAGAGTGGACGGTGAAACAATGATTGTATCTGCCGAGTTCTACTGCAGTTCTACTGCCTTCCTCCCACTGAACAGAGCATATATGAACATAAACAAGCAAGCATGTTATCATTAAATCACAATACGAATGCCCAAACCATACTCTTGACCAAGTAAAGCTGAATCTCATAAGGTGGATACACGTATCAGTATTCCAAAAGGGGTGTTTTGCAGAAGGTAGAGAGACGCAGCAATGAGAGGTTAGTAAAGGGATAAGAGGGCCAGACTATTATGGAGTGCAGAAATACATTCTGGGATCCCTGAAATTTTGGAACAGCATAGGTTCACGTAGTGTAGCAGGGGGTGGAATGGATGGGGAAAATGTGCTTTTAATGTACATCCTGGGCTTAAAGCCTGATGATCCCAAAGGACAAGAGCATGGCCATTGGAGCTCGGCATTCAACATTGCTTCCCAGATGTACCACTTCATGTATGCAAGGAAATTTCACATTTGCAAACTTCAATAACTTTTTCTGAGAACGTTTCATCTAACCTAGTCTGTCCTTGAACTCTACGATTATATTTCCTGTCTGTACTCACTGGGTGCTGGGATTACAGGCATGTAGCATGGTGGTTTGAATAGGAATGACTTGACCCATAGAGTGTTGCTACAAGGAGGTAGGTGTAGCCTTCTTGGAGGAAGAGTATCATCAGGAGTTAGGCCTTGAGGTCCCAGAAGCTCAAACCAGTTTCCCCCCTCCTGTTTTCGGATCTAGTTGAAGAGCCCTCAGTTCCTTCTCCGGCACCATGTCTGCCTGCCTGTACACCACCATGCTTCCTGCCATGATGGTATGGACTAAGCCTCTGAACTGTAAGCCAGCCCAAATTAAATGTTTCCTTTCTAAGAGTTGCCGTGGCCATGGTGTCTGTCTGTTCACAGCAATAGAACCCTGGCAAATTCAGGTGGTTTGCATGGGAAATGTCTCTCACAAATTCAAGCATACAAATACTTGATACCCAGTTGGTGGTGCTGTTTGGGGAGGTTGTGAGAGGCTGCAGCCCCGGGGTGGGCTTTGACGGTTTAGATGCTCCCGCCACTCCCAGTTCACTCTCTGCTTCCTACCCTCCTCCAGGCCTGCTGTTTGCTATCCTCTCCTGTTGCTGAAGACCTTACCATGTTGTTTGTTGGAGGAACACGGAAGAGTTTGGAACTCTGGTGAGGAAAATGGTTGAACACAGAAAGCAGAATTTCACAGAGCATCCTAGGAGGATCCTGGCTAGGGTTAGCACTGAGAATAAAGCAGATGGAAGAGCCCTGGCTCAAGAGGCTTCAGAGGGAAGCAAGGAATTTAAAAGCAGCTGGGGGAGACAGCATTCCTGTAATATTTTGCCAAAGAATCTAGCTATCTTCTGTCTTTTTCCTAAGAACTTGCCTGAGGCTAAATTAAAAAGCAAAGGAATAATTTCTTTGGGGGAGAAAATTTCCAGACTATGTAATGCCAAGTTTGCAGTATGGTTCTTGTTGATACTGCTTCCTCCTCCTCCTACCCACTTGCTACCACGCCTCCCCAACATTACGGACTCTTACCTCTCTGGAACTATAAACCAAATAAGCTGCTTCTTTTCTGAGTTGCTATGGTCACGGTGTTCTATCACAGTGACAGTACCGAGGCATGCACCAATACACTTTGCTCTTCATTATCACAAAAAGAAGTGACTTAAGGTGTATATTGCAAATGTTTAAGACCCATAAGGACAGCACAACTCCAAACTGAGATTTTCCTATGTGGTATAAGAAACGTTTGTTGTTAAATTGGTTTATTTATTGATGCGTTTTAAGATAAGGTCTCACTCTGTAGCTCAGATTTTGCTTGAAGCCTAGAGTAATTCTCCTGCCTCAGCCTTCCCAACACTGGGGTCACAGGCATGAGCCACTAAGCTGGTATTATATGCAAGATTTTAAAGCCCAAGGATTCAACCAGCCTGTTTCCTGGCAATGTAATGAAGCATAACTCTCATTACACTCAAAGCCATTACACCCAGGATTCAGTACCTATAAGGAAGCAACTTAAGGTGAATAAATTAAGCACATTTCTACACAGAAGGAATTTGTTGCTTGGGAGGGGGGAGGGCATGGGCTTTGCAAAGACAATTGTGGTGCCCAGTTATCATTTTCTAGACATCTGTCATGCATCAGGACATAGAAGGTAAAGTACAATAGACACTTAGCCCCTGTGGCTCAGGATCAGGGGAGGTGGTACCTTGACACTGAGTATGAAGTTTCTGACCTGTTCAGCCCAAGATCGGGACCCACCCACAACTCTGCTGCCACCCAGCCCTGAATGAGTATATTAGCTACATGCTGTTTGGCCTATGGCTCAGGCACATTGTTTGCTAGCTCTGGCATCTGAACTCAACCCATTTCTATTAATCTGTCTTGTCATGTGGCTCGTGGCTTACCTGCTTCTTGGAGCTGGATCGCATCTCTCCTGACTCCACCTTCCTTCCTCTGTATCTATGCCTGGAATTCCTGCCTGCTTCTAAGCTGGGTTGCCATAGGCCAAACCAGTCCCTTTACTAACCAATGATATTCACAGCATACAGAACGATATCCTTCATCATGACACTCGCATCATGTGTCAGGAAGCTGCTACACCTGTCAACACCACAGGCTATGCAGGCTGTGTTGTATGTAATTCACCAAATACTCATGGCCACATCAGATAATAGGTACTATCCCTGTGCTCCTCATTTCTTTATAAGCAGAGAATCTAAAACATAGTGAGGTTAGAGCTTTCCATAGGGTAACAGCTGCGCTGAGGAACAGCCTGTATCCGACCCATCCCACGACACCCCAGAGCTCTTCTGCTCGCCTGTCACTCTGTATACCGTGTCACAAGAACAATGGGACAGGAAAGACCACTTCTGGGTGTAGGAAGATGATGCTTCCTGGGGAAGACAGGACTAGTGTCTGCCTTGAGAGATGGCTACAAGTTCAAGAGACAGAAATGGGGGAAGAATGGTTTCCTGGAAAGATAGCAGCCGTATAGATTTAAACTTTGGAAAGCTTCTAGACTCCAAGGTCTGATGGCACAGGCCTATAATCTTAATTACTCAGGAAGATTAAACAGGAAGATGACCATGTTCAAGACAGGGTTGGGCCTCAGTAAGTTAGTTAAGATCATGTCTCAAACATGAAAAGTAAAAAGTGGACTGGGAATGTAACTTGGTAGGAGGACTTAGCATGCAGGAAGCCCTGGCTTCGACACTTAGCACCAGAGGAAAAAAGAAAGAAAGAAAAAAGGAAAAATAAGTGGAAAGCAGTCTAGGATTGGCCTTCTATAGAGTGCAGAGTTCATCATCAGATTAAGATAATCGTGGGGAAATGGGCTAGCCTATGCCAGCAGGTCTTGAGCTTCCTCAGCAGCACTTGAGGGCCACTGAAGCTTTCAAGCAGCAGAGGCACACAGCAAATTGGGAGATGGACCGGACCACAATTAGGAAATGGTTTCAATAATCCAGTGCGAAAACAAAGCGGCCCAGGATGGGACAGTGAGATAAAGAGGAAGCAGCCAACGTGAGGCCACAGAGGGCCTGGTGTTGGGTTGTGAGTGGGAAAGAAGCGGAAGGAGCCAAAGATGCATCTTGTGTTTTGACACTGGGAGGGTGGAGACAGTGTGGACTCAGATAGGGAAGACAGGAATGGGCTTGGCAGGGGAAAGGGGGCAGATATGCTTCCTTTGGGAATGTGAAGAATTCGTCTCACCCTCCTTAAGCCAAGCCTGAGTTTCTGTCACGTCACTTGAAGCCCTGCTCAGGAACCTTCACACTAACTGCTTTCAAACTCTTATGTGACCTTTTACCTACTGACATTGAGACACGCATTTGTTCTAAAAAATTATTATCTTTATCTACCTAAATGGTGTGATCCCATCAAGTAGAGTACCGGAAAGCCAAAAGCTGGTTCCTTTGTTCAAGGAATTCAAAGCAAGGTGGGGAGGGTACAAGACACAGCTGCTGTCCAACTTGAGTAAAAGTTAAAACATCCTAGAATTGAATTTGAAGACATTAACAGCTCAGGCTACATTGTAATTCTACAGAGGTAAATTAGCATTTGGGGAGTGATTGGCACCCTACAGGCCACCTGCAGCAAGCTAGATCAAGTCAGCCTCTCGCACTCTTTTTATTACCCAAACAGGATTCAGCAGTCTGGAAAAGCTTGTTAGACATCTCGTCTCACTTGAGCCCTACTGAACCAGCATCTTCCCTATGCAGCATGTACACTGACTTACATCAGTAGAGGCTTTGCTGTCGGCTGGAACTGGGTTCAGATCTCAGTTTAGCCACTTACTACTCAGACATAAGTGACCTTCTGACCGGCTTCCATATACACAATCAGCCCAAAGCCTTTGTTTCACCTCAGGGGGGGTTTCAATTCCAGTCAGTCCACACCACAGATCAATTAAATCAGAACCTCTAGGGGTGGGATCCAGATAGCAGTATTTACAGGTTTCTAGCTGATTCAATGTATATCCATGGCTATGAACTGAATATTGTGTTAATGGACAAGTACGATCATGAGAATCTGAACCTTTCACCTGTACCCTGTATGTACTTCTCAAGGAGGGTGGAGCCTATTTGCCACTCCTTAAGCATTGGTTATTTTGTCTGTGAAATGGGCTATTTGATGTATTTTCCTTAAAAACTATTTTCCTTTAAGACAGGATTTCTCTGTGTAGCCTGGCTGTTCTGGAACTCACTCTGTAGACAAGGCTGGCTTGAACTCAGAGATCCGCCTGCTTCTGCCTCCCAAGTGCTGGGATTAAGATTATGCTTCACCACTGCCTGACTAAAAAAATTTTAAAATATGTGTATGCCACCTATATATGTTGCCCACAGTCCAGAGGTGCTGGATCCTCTGAATGTTACAGATAGTTGTGAGGCACCTGATGTGGGTGCTGGAAATCAAACCCGAGTCCTTCAGTAGAGCAATACATTCTCTCTCCAGCCAACAGTATCACTTACAAACAGCTCTCAACACGAAGTTGACTTTGTGTGAAGCCCTTGGCACAGTGCAAGCGCTTAGCAAGTGTTATTTATGTAAGACCCAGCTTTCCCTTGAGAAGGAACTGAGGAAGAAAACCGTGGCAGGCATATACTGTCAATCTGTGGCCATGCCCAACTTTAGGTATAACTGAATTTCAATTATTTGGCCAAGATGTTAACAGACATCTCAGATGTTAACTCTTAGCTAGGAGAGTTGGGAAGTCTGAGGCAGAGGTGCTGGCAAGGAACTGGTGTGGATGAAGTAGGAGCTTCACTCGCATGCTGCCAATGGTGGGTGAGCGTGGGATGGGAGGCATGGCTAATCGTTAGTGCTTCCCCTTCAACTGGCCTCGAATTCCTTGGCGCCTTATCTGTCTTCATGCCTCACTCTCCCCACGGAGAGTTGGATGAGCTGAAGAAGACAAAGTTTTATTTTCATAGCTCTGCTAAGAAGCCCAAACTCGTTCAGCTTGGATGACTTACGCAGAGTCTTATATGGCAATGTAATGCCACAACCAGAAAGTGCAGTGACCCAGTCAGATGTAAAGGAAATAGCCAAATAAGTGGAAGGGAACTGGAGTAAAGGAACTTGGGAGAACAGCGCTTTGAACCAGAGCTTTATAAACACTGGGTTCTAACCTGCCCAGGAGGTAGATAAACATGTGCCCTTTGCTGTGTCCTCACACTCAACCTCTCAGAAGAGGTTAAGGAACACACCCAAGGTTGGAACTGACACTGAGACCTCCGACTTCCTGGCTTTGGAGCTGGGAGTTCAGCCTCCACCTCCCTTGTCTATCAGGAAAAACATCTGGGTTATAACACACAGGACGATGGGCTACTGAGGGGAAGCAGTGGAAGTTGGGTTCTTTAAGGAACTTCAAGCACAGTGCCTAGGACCTGGCCAGCAGCCCCTCCTGGGCCTGAGTCACAGGCTCAATCCTTACTCTTTAATGGACATTTCCCTGGAATGTTTGTTAGGGAGCACTATCTGCTTGGAATGCTGGCCAAGAGGAGACAGCTGGGGCTTCACACTGCATGCTGAATATCTCTGGGAAGCTGCTTCACGTAGAGAAGCCTCCATGCTAGATAGTGTGGCTCTTCTGCCACAAAAGCGAGAGTCTTCCTTTCAGCAAGCAAGTGGGACAGTCAGGAGCACAAGAAACGACAGGGGAAGTCATCTCTAGAGGCTAAAAGGTTACATAAAGTGTAATAAAACACAACTGTTTCCTTTAAAATTTTAATGGACAGGAAATGTATAGAATAACTGCCAAGTCACATAAATTAACTTTTTTGTTAATGTCCGTGATCCAGGAAAGAACACGCGAGCGGCATGTGTATTTTCATCAGCTGTCATCTGGGCGCATGCGGGCCATCGACCCATCTTTACATGGTCCAGAAAAAAAACCGGCTGCCATGTTTGGAAGGCTTCAGATCCCCTTCTATCACAGGGTTGGGCTCTGGTCTCGCTCTTGAGTGATACGGGTTCTCTGGAGCAGGGCGCTCTGTTTTCACTTTGGTGACCTGGAAGGGGAAGAAGGGAGGGAGGCAGGCTTTAAAGAGGCTGCAGCAGAAGGATCCCTGAGCTCTCTGGGGTCCCCTCTGCTGCCGCTGCCACAACTACTCCTTAGCTTCAAACCTCAGGCAGAGGTGTCTAGCCTAATCTCATCCTTGCATAATCTTCTGAAAGCCCACTTCTGTCATTCTGCAGGGTAGGAGTTGAGGATGCATGCTGTCCTCTGGGGTTCGCTCACTGGCTAGCGAGCAAGAAAGAATCAAGCAAGACCTCTTCCACCGCTGCCCAATGACAAGAGGGAAGGGCAGGACCTGCACAAACCTGGGCTGGGCCTCGGCTATTTTGAGGGGAATTAGGGTCAGCCAGGCAGCTTAAGGAGGAAGACAGAGCAAGCGAGAAGGCAAGAGAGGCACCATCTACAGAGTCTCCACAGCAGCAGGGACTGCATACCTAAACACAATCTCGTGTTATTAGTGCTGAGCCTATTTTCCCAATTCACCCTTACCAGCAGCTCCCACCAGGTGATTTCGCAGAGGTTCACCAAGGCCACCTTGCCAGGACACAAAGGCAGACCTCTCTGCTTCGTGCTTGTAACTAAGCACAGCTAAGGCACAGGCTGGGTAATACAGTGTGCAATGCTGTGCAAAGGTGCTTGGATTAAACCTAATGGCAACAGGTGCCTCTGTTATGGGGACACCAGGGACACCTGCAACCACAACTGCAGGCAGGAGGCAGGGAAGCGAGGCTTGGCAGCAGCTGAGCCAAAAGCCAGATGAAATGCTAGTTCTAAAATTGCAACTAGGAGGGGGATAAAAGAGGTTACAATTGTCATCCCCAACGGCCACCAAATCAACTGAAAGGCAAACAGAAAATGATTTTTAATGTTTTAATTTTGCTGTGGATTGGAGACTAGACTTGGGGCCAAGTGCATGCTGGGTAAATGCTGTAGTACTTGGCAATGCCTCTAGCCCAGAAAGTATCCCTTTGAAAGTTAAGAAAGCAGGTCCTTTCAAGTGGGCCACAGGTTCTAAACTTTCTGGCTTATAGTCTAGTGGTACCAACTCAGCTGCCTGAATGTGTGAGAGGCCAGGTCCATCAGCCTAGACAGACCATTCAGAAACATTTCTGTGCCCAGAGCTCCCAGGTACAGTTAACATAAGCACCCTATGTGTGTGCATTCCTTCCAGCTCAGAGGACAGTGACCAGATCACCTAAGACCACACCAGAGCTGGAGCTAGAACCCAGTCTTGGGTGCAGGTCCTGGTCCCTGTCTAACTGCAGGTCACTAAGGGTTCCTTGTTGCTTGACTGAGTAGTTCCAAATGCTCACTTGAGACGTCCATGAATCAATCTAGAAACCTGTCATTCTTTGTTTTTGAAAATGTCTGTGGAACATAAGTGACTAAGGACCTTGAAAGAACAACTGGTCAGGGAAGAATAACGAAGGATCTTGCTCTTCGGTAGCCCAGACGAAAAGGAGCAGGGTACTGCAGGCCTGTCCCTAGATGTCCCTCAGGCCCAAGGATACATCTGCCATGTGTAAAAGGGGGTCCTGAGAGGACTAGGGTGTCTATAACTTGCTTTCATTATAATTACATTATGGAGTAGGAGATAATTCTGTCTAGGAAAGGGTGTGATATTCAGGCTGGGGTACAACTTGGTCTCTGGAGGAAGAGGCAAGAGGGCCAGACAGAATGCCGAGGAGGATGAACCTGCAGTTTGGGCTTCCTTCAGCTGGTCATGATCTTTCTAGAGACTGGACAATGGATTGGAGTACAATTAAAATTGATAATACACGTCAAGAAATACATTTTCAAGGCAATTAAAGCAGTAACTTCAGAGGTTAAAAATGTTAATAAAAAGACTCAGAAATAAACACACCACTTTACTAGCCGAGCTAGCTGCTTCCCTGGCATTGAGGAAGTAACAAGAAAGGTCGTTTACTGGTTAAGTGAGAAAACCCTATCACTTTCCAACTGTGAATTGGCCACTATTAAAAATAATTCCCCTGGTTTAGCTAGAGACTGTATCTGAAATAAAGCTAAGTATGCCAGACTTAGGCAAAACAAAGCTAGGCTACCATCTTGCTTGTGATGCTGTCTGTGGATGCTGCCCCAGAGAGAAGACGGCTAGGACAGTCTTTGTGACTGATGCTATCCATGCAGGAGCTCACAGAGGTGCTGGGAGATAACTTGGTTCAGGAGAGCCAAGGCCCTCAGCCTCATCAGTAGACACAGTGGACGGGGAATTGGAAAGTTTGTTTGAGATTCCACAGGAGGTTGTGGAAACGAGATTCAGCCCTACTCTGTCCATCCAACCTTGTCCTTCCCTCCAAGCTCTGCTACCTGGCTCTAAGGAGTGGAGGACCTGAGCTGAAGCAGCAGGAACTGTAGGCCATTGTGGGTAGGGCTTCTTCAGCTGCACACAACACAGGGAGGGCACTCAGCTCAGGAGCAGGGAGTCCCTATAGGTCTTTATAGTTTGAATGATACATCTTTCTTGCCCACACAGATCCTACAGTGAAGACAGAGCTTTGGTCCTAAATCCTTCAATTTCACAGGATGAACTATTTTGCAGAAGCAGCTCAGGAAGAACGCTTCAGGAAGGCCATAGCAGGGGATGGAGGAGAGACAGACTTGGGGGGTCCACACTCAGAATGCTGGTGGTAAGTACAGTGGCAAGAGCAGAGTGCAAACACCAGACCTCCACGGATGCACAACATAGGAGGGAGGCCGAACTCCTCAACTGTGAGCAAGGGCTTTTCAGTTCTTGGTGTTCTAAAGGGTTCTGGTACAAGCTGATTCTAGTGCCCAAAGGCACTTGCTAGTTGCCCAAGTCATGCTACTCCCTGTTAGCGAACTAGCCCAAAGCAGATGACACCTGTTAGGACACACTGCTGGATGCCAAGTCCTTTTGTCTGTTTGGTAAATGGGAACCACTCAATCCTCTCCATCCTCAGAGGAACCCCTTCTGCCTCTGTCACGGCCAGTCCCCTCTAACCAACCCCCACTTCCAGATCAAAGCAAGCCCAGAGAAACCTTACCTTAGACAGCTCCCCAAGGTCAGGCCGCACCCAGCCCAGATTGTCCAGCACACACTTGTCAAATTTTGCCTGCTGTTTGCGGCAGTGACGAAACATCTGCAGGTTGGAATAATCAAGGCAAGTCCAGTACTCTGTGAAAGGCTCTGCACAGTGACGCTTTATCTGCCTGCAAAGGAGGGCTGGAGGTTAGGGTACAACGGAGTGCCCGCAGGCAAATGAACAGCCTTACATTCTGGAAAGTGTAGGAGCCTGTAGTGGATTTATGATGTTACATTGTAAATAATTGTCCCACCTACGAGTTTAATAAAAAGCGCTGGTTGGCCAAAGGCAGACAGGAAGTGTGGGTGGGGCTACCAGACTAAGAAAACTCTGGGAACCAGAACAGAGCAGAACACTAGAGAAGCCAGAAAAAGCAGAGGACAACTATGCTCTCTGAGAAAAGGTACCGAGCCCCATGGCTGAACAGGATGAGAGTCATGGGTTAGATTAAGGGTAAAGAGTTAGCAAGTTATATGCCTGGGCCTTAGGCCAATCAGCCTAAAACTATTGTAAGCGTCTGTGTGTCTCTGCGGGTCTGTGGGTCTGCGGGTTCAAACCTTGAGGATAGGCCTGAAAGTCTGGGCCAGAAACCTCCTACTACAGGAGCCAATAACTCCACACCACACAACACCATCAAGGCCCTTAAATAAAAGCTGACAACAGCAAATGCTGAGACTTTCCACTGCTGGAATGTGAACTAGTGCAGCCACTGGGGGAAGTCAGCATGTACAGCATCACAAAATGGAGCAGGACACCATGTGACCCCATCTATACCATTCCTAGGCTGCACCCAAAGGATTCGCTGTAACCTACCCAGACGCTAGTCAATTTGTGTCTACTGCTGCTCCATTCACAAGAGCAAGGGAATAAAACCAGCCTAGATGTCCATCAATAGAACACTGAATAATGAAAATGTGGAATATGTACACAACAGAATTTTTACTCGGGTTTTATTTATTCCTTTTTTGTTTTTTTGGGAGCGTCTCACTGTGTAGCCTTGGTTGCCTAGAACTCACTCTGGAGACTAGGTTGGTCTGGAAATCAGAGATCTGCCTGCCTCTGCTTCCAGTGTGCTGAGGTCAAAGGTGTGTGCTACCATGCCTGGTTTATTCAGCTTCTAAAAAATATGAAATTTGCAGGAAAACAGAGCTAGGAAGTGTCACATTAAGCAAAGTGGCATGGTCTCAGACATCAGCTCAACGCTTCTTTTTCACATCTCATGTGGACTCAGAACTTCACTATATGTGTATTTGTATGGTGTCTCATTAGCACAGTAGGATAGCAGGTCATAATGTATGCATAAAAATAAAGGGCTTACAAAAAGGGAGGATACAGACAAGGACGAGAGGCCGCATGTCATGTGAAAGTGTAAAGGAAGGCAGAATCAAAGAAACAAGGGAAGAGAAACAGCAAAAACAAATTTGCCTTGAAAAATGTCCTAATGATGCCTAACTTTCTATATACTTTGTAATTAAAAAAAAAAAAAAAAGTCAATTAGGGGCCAGTAGGTAAGAAATAAGACACAGGAAGATTTCTGAGGAGCAAGCCTTTCTTTACCCATCAAAAATAAACCACCATGGCCCAAGACACTGGCATTAGTTAAGAGAACTCACTGGAGCCTGCTCATTCTTCACATTTCAGCTTAGCAAACCCAGAAAGGAAGGAAAGCAGCCAGAGCCTGGCATGTTGGTAGAGGCCGGAGGGACAGACCTTCAAGTACAAGCACATTAACTAACTGGAAGAAGACTCACTCTAGCTCACTAGTCCGCACAATGAAGACGAGCTGGGAAGCCGGGCAGCAGGCAACTCACCTCAGACCGTAGAAATCAGAGGGAGGAAGCTGGGGAATGGCTACTGCTTAAAGCACTGGCCACACAAGCAACAGGACTGGAGTGGGGTTCTAGACCCATAGGAGTGCCAAGCTGCCCTGGCAGCTCCACTTTCCACTCTCTAAAAGGAAGGGACAGGAGATCCCAGAGCAAGCTGGCATAGTGCTAAGCTCTGTGTCTGAGTAAGAGACCCTGCCTCAAAGAATAAAGATTCCTGATGTCAACCTAAAGTTTCTAAATAAATGCGCGCACACACACCACAAACACACACACACACACACACACACACGCTCACATAGACACAGAAACAGACACACAAAGAAAACACATGGTGACACCATGGGAGCCATGACTTCCAATGAAGTCCTATGGAAATGTCTTCTGATTGATGGAAATGGTGCTGGGGATGATCAGAGAATTAATCTCATGAAAAGCCTCATTAAATGGTGCAACTCTGGATCCCTAGAGGAGAGATATAGCTAGTTCCAATGGATGTTGAGCACTCTGTCTCAATGTGAATTTTCAATGGGCAAAACTTTGCTGATATATGATATGAATCTCAGAGAAATAAAAAATTATGAAAAAATAAAGAAATAGAAGGTAGTATTGCGGGAGCACATGAAAAAACTGCCTAGTGTAAAAAGCAAATTCTTAAAGCAAAACAAATAGGAAATAATCAAGAGAGCATGATGCTTTGGAGAAAGTGAATTAGTATCATTCAGACAGGCATGAGACGTTAAAGGAGCTAGAGGCTTGGGCAAAGAATTGGAGCATCGCTCACATATTAAAGAAAGTGTTGTAGATAAGTAGGAGTTGAGATGAAACAATTTCACATTCTTCTCAGTACCATCCATGAACTTCCACAAACATTGGAGAATGACAACACACTGTCAGGGGTGTCAGGGGTGGATGAAGAACAAGAAAGCCCCATGGAGCAGAGCCTAAGCCATGGCTAGGCTACCGTCTCCACTGAGGAACAGAAAAGCTGCATGCGTTCACGTCTTGTTGTAGTTTTGAGATACTTCAACCTTGGCAGTAAAATCCTTTGATATTTATATCTGACTTCTGAACTTTTGCCTGTATTCATAGCTTGCTCATTATTTATTCACACAAGGAAATGTGTTTGGTGTATGTGTATTTTTTAAAGGCATTTTTATCCTTAAAGATAAAATTCAACATCTGAAAACATTTAATAAAATGTCTTAAGCTAGAAAAACAACAACAAAAACTCCACATGGCTTGGGAAGCTAGATGTGGGGTACAGGGCTATAAACGATCCCAGCATGTGGGAGGTGGGGACAGGAGGATAGCTTAGTTATAGGGTAAACTGGCAGCTAGCCTGGGCTATATGAGACCCTCCACCCCGAGAGGGGGTTGGATATAAGAAGAGAAGGAGAAATGGCTGGAGCAAAATTTCCTTTTTCATTCAAACTTGTTAGGAATCAAATACAAATTCAAGGAAGGATTAAATAGAATACTTTTATGGATCATACCCCATCCCTAGAGCTGAGGATATAACCCAGGGCAAGTGCAAAATAGCACAATTTTATGTAAAAGTCATATTTATGGCAGTGGAAAGAATCCAAACCTTAGAATACGTTTCTGCTGGTAGAAGAAAGACCGAAAGTACTTCCTGCCCTACTCAAGAGCCCAGGGACCCTCAACACATGGCCTCCTTGGAAATGTCTCAGGAAGACTTTCAGAGAGTCTAAGCATGCAGCAAACATCTACTCTGCATGGCTGCCCTCCTGCCACTCAGTCTCCCTCCTGGGATGCACCCACTCCTCCTCTGGGTTCTCTACAGTCTGTGCCCAGCACTGCAGTGGGGGATCCTGCCTGACCTCGTCACCATGCCTGCAGACCCTAATCACTCCAGCTCTGAGTACTTCCCTCCTGCAAGGGCCTTAGGACCAAGGGGATTCATCATTTCCCACTTACAACATTCCATCTCTGTATCTCAGGAAAAAAATGCTTTTCCATCATTTTTATTCCCTTAAAAAACCATTTTTATTCCCTAAAATAAGTAAAGATGTATTTAACCTTGCTAGCAATTAAACTGACATAAATTTAAGCATCATAAAGTACCATCTCCTTTCTATTAAATATTTAAATATTTAAACACTGTGCATATCATCAGTGCAGAGGGCAGAACCTAGAAAGCAGTAGAGGCTGGTGATTAGTTCATCGGGTAAGCCTGTTGGCCACAAAGCCTGATGCCCTGAGTTTAATTCCTGGAGCTGACATAAAGATGGGAGAAAACCTCTGACCCCTGTACCTGCACCATGGCATGAGGACATGCCCCCCAACAAACAAATATCAATAGTAACTTTTTTTTTTTTTTTTTTTAAATGTGGGGCTGGAGAGATGGCTCAGCAGTTAAGACCATTGACTTCTGCTCTTGCTAAGAAACTGGTTTGGTTCCCTGAATTCAGAAGGCAGCTCACATCCAGTTCCAAGGGATGTGATGGCCTCTTCTGACTCCCCATCCCAGAGCACTAGGCATACATAGACATATATTCAGTCAAAATGCCCACACACGCTAAAAATTTTTTTAATCATTTTTTAAAATATAGCAATAAAAGTTCAGAAGTCAGATATAATTATCAAAACCTTAAAAAGAAAATCACAGTTGGAGAACGCATTCCAAAAAAACCACAGGAACATGTCCCGTCCCCTCCCCCCCCCCAAAAAAAACCTAGACATAGTGGTTCATGACTTTAATCCAGCACTCAGAAGGCAGAGGTAGGTGGATCTCTGTGAGTTCAAGGTCAACCTGGTCTACATGGTGAGTTCCAGGACAGCTTGGCTACCTACAAAACCCTGTCACAAACAATAAATAAGGAAAAAGAGCTGGAGAGATGGCTCAGAGGTCAAGAGCACTGGCTGCTCTTCCAGAGGTCCCGAGTTCAATTCCCAGCACCCACATGATGGCTCACAACCATCTATGATAGGCTCTGAAGCCCTTTTCTGGCATACATGGAAGCAGAATGTTGTATACATAATAAAAAAATTGTAAACCGAGGGAAAGAAAAAGAAAAGAAAGGTTAAACGGACATGCTCACTAATAAGCTGTCAGCACATTACAGTGGGCCCTTCTATTAGTAGACACCCCCAGTCATTAAAAACAAGGTTCAAAACAATGTATCCAAGGAAAGTGAAAATCAGTTTAAACATGCACACATTATGATTATAACCACAAGAAAAGAGAAAGGCAGCTACGCTCTGATGTTAGACTCTTCTCTCTCATGTCACTGTGGTAGCATCTGTGGGCTCTGACAGCCACCAGTCAGTCCCCACTCTTCTGTCACACCCCCTTCCTGTTTCTCAGTGATACAGTTGGATGACAAGACTACATCTCACTTTAGGGCTGGCCAGTCAGAGTCCTTACCTCCCAAGGTTCAAAAGTAAGCATAGGAAGTCCACAGACAGTACAGCCCGCTTAGTGTGGGGACTCTACTGGGGGGTAGAGTGGCCGCTGGCCATTTAGGCAATAGCAAAGGGAAAGTCTATTTGAAAATAAGATCAACAGAGAAATGCTGAGCCAAGAGACTATGCAGAGAAGAGAGGGAAAAAGTAACACCTCCTGATGTCATCTAGACCCTCGAATCCAGCCCTGCCCAACTACTTCTGGACTTTGCAGCCAATTTACTCTGAGTTGAGTTTTGCCCTTTTATTATAATAGAATTCTCTACACCTTTCTCTACAGCTGGGTGAGGTAATGCATACTACAGGTCCAACATTTGGGAGCTGAATCAGGAACCAGCGGTCCAGGACTACACAGTGAGTTTTAGGCTGACTGAAGCAAACCAGAATGTTCTTTGAGACAGTATCTCAAGTAGCCCAAACTGGCTTCAAACTCTCTGTGTAGCCATGGCTGCCCTTACTGATCCCCTTGCCTCCACCTCCTGAGTGCTAGGATTAGAACCATAACATCATGCCCAACTAACATTTTTCAGTTAATCACACATCCAGGCTTCTCTAAGCTTTTCAAAATACCTATAGCAGCATTGCAAGGACACACCATCTCATGGCTCAAAACTGATTCGTGGAGGCTACAAAACTCGCTTTATAAAAACAAATCCAAAACAAGCAAACAAAATAACTAATTTTTGTCTGTTTGACTTCAAAACCTGCACACTTGCAGCTCTACTTAATTAGCCGGAAGTCCCTTCTTCATTTAAAAATATTTCAGAATACCTTGATGTTAGCACTCACACAGGCACTACCTTCAGGTGAGTCTTACCTGAAGAAATTCAGTGCACAGCTGTTGACCAGCTTGCCCTCCTGCAGACAGCGCCTGGGGTCCTTCTCCTCCCAGCGGCACAGCATGAACTCCTTATTGGCCTTATCACACTGAGCCCCATAGTGATGGGCAGCAGCTTTAAGCACAGCTGAGCTGACTTTCACCTGGAAAAGCGCATAAGAGAGCCACTGAGTACAACTAAGTAGGAGTGCTTAGGCTTTCCCACGTCTTACTAGGCTCACAGACAAGCCGTTTCCCCTTAAGGTGAAGACAGTGACCCTCACAGAATCTTGGCTTAAAATAACTGTCAACATTGCTAAGGTTCCTCTCCAGGAATAAATGAAAAGAATCAAAAAAGGGCTCCGTCTAAACTCCCAGAGGGCGGGAGTCAGACGGACCGAGGGAAAGGAAAAGGCGCTCACAGTCCGGCAAATTGTTACTAAGAATAAAGTCCTGGAACCTAACTCTAGCACCGTGGCCATGTTAGGCTCCCCTGCTTGCCTTCCAGCATATCTTGAGAAGCATTGCAGAGCAGGATGGGCAGAGTCAGGGCCCAGCTGGATGCTCTACAGTCTCACTAGAGGAAGCCAACAGAGCAGTCTGGGAGGACTGACCTCCATCCTCACTTTTCAGTCATTTTGGCTACTCTTTCTCTTTAATTTATCTACTTACTGCCCTACGGAAGCCTGGAGGCAGACACTGACCTCCAGCTCTGCCAGGGGCAACTTCTTCATCCAAAACTCTAAAGAGGGGGTCTGGGTGTGGGCAGTCTGAAGGCCTTCAGGCCTTTCTGATCTAATGTGTTTTTGCTTTTCTGTTGCTCTTTTCCCAGCGAGGGGATTTTCAGATTCCTGATCTGCTGAGAAATGTATAGGTTTCCTAAAACTCACTGTCAGGAAACTGTATCTTAACACACTAGTGAATTGGATTAAAAAAAAAAAAATGAAGACTTTAACATGAGAAAATCTGTAGTCTTATTTTTATAGACTTTATTCATATTAACTTACTAATAAGGCAAATGTTGGGGAGAGGAGAGAAACTCACTCACAGGAAGATGAGGAGAGACAGGACTGCCCTCCCTCTGGCACTCTCCTGTCACAACTACCAAAACAAAGCTAAACTTAAATATGAGTGAAATTTGCCATGCTTACTCTAACGAATTTACACCCCATTTGCTTAATTTATTACTTATAGCCAGCTGGGATACTGAATAAAAGGTACTCAACCTTTCTGTTTTATTTCTGGTCTTTAGAGACACGCTGAACTATGTAGCCCAGGCTGGCCTCCTACTCTCGGTCCTGCCTAGCCTCTGTAGAGCTGGAGTTACAAGAGTGTACCTACCATTCTTGCTTCACAGGTTTTTAAGGTCACTACATTCATTGAGTTTCAGTGGTTTAGAGCACTTGCTCTTCCAACAGACCTGGGTTCAATTCTTAGCACCCACATTGTGGCTCACAAACAGTTCCAGGGGAATCTGATGCCCTCTTCGAGCACTCATGATAACCAGGCATAAAGGTGGTACACATACATTCAGGCAAAACACTCATACACATAAAATAAATAAATCTTAAAGAATTTTTTAAAATAGGCTGAGCACCATTTTACTTGCTTGCTAAATGCCTCAAACATATCCTTAAATGGTTGATTTGATTCCTTAAATCCTCAAGACGGCTCTCCAAAAGCCTGAAACATTAGTCACTTTATTTCCCCACACAGGTGGCAATCTTATAAAAATGAAGGTATATTCACTCTGTCACAGTTATAAGACACATCGACTGAGCCAATTCCTAAACAGCGAATAAACAGATGCCTTTGAGATGACATGTCAACCACACTCAGAACTGGAACCCTACACTGCAGCTCTCATCAGGCCTTTGGCATATCATTACCATCATAGAGAAAGTGGACAGCTTGAGATGTAACCATCCCTTACCCTGCTCCTTCATAGCTGAGGTCCAACAGTTCATTCAGCATCATTTGTCTCCAAAACACAGAATTTCAGTCTTCCCTCATACAGCCATTCTGCACTGTTCAGCAAAGCCCCCATACCTTCCTAGTACTGACACTGCTTCCACAAACACACCCACACCCTTCTTAGCACTTACAATTATGGCAGGTCTATTTCCTATTCATGTGAAAATGGAATGTGATGCACTTATTTCATAGGCCTTTGTGAAAAACCAATGGAGCCCATACCTGTAAAAATGCTAGGAATCTACCCGACACATAAAATATTCATCAGTATTGGCTGTTGCTTAATTTTTACTCAAAATTATAAACACACCAAAGAATATTTTTGTTGTTGTTTTTGTTTGTTTATTTTGGTTCTTCAAGACAGGGTTTCTCTATGTAGCCCTGGCTCTCCTGGAACTCACTCTGTAGACCAGGCTGGCCTGGTCTCTGGAGGGCTGGGATTAAAGGTGTGCACCACCACTGCCCAGCTGGTATTTTTAACCCAAAGCTTCTGGATGTTTTGGTTTTTTTTCCCCCCATAGGGATGACTCCTAAATCATAAAGTCCAAAATGGATTCTAGCTGTTCCTTCAAAGCTACTGCTGCTGCTCTTGGCCCCTCTGGGTCTGATGTCATATTGCAAACCTGACCCAGACTCTTCAACATTATTGCCTCTGTTAGTAGTCCACTGCTAAGTAGGACTGACTTACATGGAGGTACTTATCTTTGACTTTTAAGCACAACTTCTGGTTACCAGGGTTAATATATTTCTCAGTTATTTTACTGCCAGTGAAGCAAGTCTTCCTGAGTTTCTTACTCTTTGATCTAGGCTTTATAAAGATGCTGAAGGGACCTACATCCTTTAAAGACAATTCTTGTTTTACTCTGCTGCTAAGCAACTTGGAAGCTAACTCCACAAAGGAGTCATGCTTAGCAGCAGAGTAAAACCTGAACTTCCTATTTGTTGTTCAAGGCTTTCTTTCCAGCCTACTCAACAGACTTCATAAAAGGGCCTGTGCTGCTGAGCTGAAGGCTTCCACTATCCACTTTTGGCCATACCTCCTCATCGGCTTATCTTTACTCACTTCCTTTTTCCACTGCTCAGGTTTTTTGTCAGTCCTGACCATAATACACCAGTCTTCAAATGCTGTGTGCTACACTAAGCTAACATGTGCTTCCTCCATCCTTTTTATGTCCTCATAAAGAACTGTTCATCTGGAATCACCTCACCTTGTAAGCAAAATATCCTTGTCTATAAGTACTAAAAGCTACTCAAAGTGACCAAGCAGTTAGGTTAGAATTCAGATCCAACATCAAATTCTACTTTCTTCTTAACCCATGTCTGCCTGTCTCTCATAGATTTAATCATATGTGCCTTATCTTTTATTACACTTTAGTTATTTACATAATTATATATATATATATATTAGTCGTGTAAACTTTAAAGAAAAATATATTAGAAAAATCTTGCACAAAATGTTTGCAGAGCCAATTAAAAATATAACAAAAAACATGTAATCTTGATTAATCAGTTTAACGATGGGATAAGAATAAAAAGGTGGCCCATGAGTACATCCCTTGTGACCTCAGTAAATGCCACTCATGAGTACAGCTAATACTTTCTTCATCTGAGGAAGATTAACAGTTGCCAACCTCATAGGTTTATAAGACAGGAAGTAGTGTGGGAGAAACACTTAACAGTACCTTGTGTATAATTCACAACATAGAATTTTCAGCCTTGCCAGTCTGTTTTTTTATACCGACAGGTCCTGCCACAAGTCTTCTGCTTTAAAGCATCCACCTTTCCCCACCATCTCACAGGCACAAGTTCAAACTGCTCTCTCCATCAATGACTTCTCTAGAGGCTCAGCGCCACCACTAACACTAGGCTGACATCAAATAGCTCTGGCTTTCTCTACACACATGGTCTACGCCTCCTTCTTCACTCTATTGCTTTTAGCTCATAGTTTTAACAGCCTAGGCTTCAGAATAGATCTGAGTTACCATTCCAACTTCCACACACTGTCTATGTGACCTTGGGCAAATCACTTCCACTCTTGGGGGGCTGTTCTACGAGGGAAGATCAATTATATTTTATCTTACTGTGTATCCCAAGTAATTAGCAACCTGGCCTGTAGAAGTGGTTTGACCATGTTTGCAATAATTACAGAAATCCATCATCTTTACTTCAGTTTTCACACCACTAGCTACAGTGTGCTGTAAAGCCTCTTTACCTATCTCTTTATTAAACTATAAACTACAAAAGCGGGGCCACTGTCCCTTACTTTCCATTGCATGTGCACATAACGAATATTCAGATGTCTCTTGAAGAAGTAAATGCTTTAATGTGTCCTGTTACCAAACACCCTGGCCCATACCAGCCTCACTATCCAACAAACACTGCATGCTGCGGCCGACCCAGGCCTGCTCTGCACTCACATTTTGACAGACCCGGTGGAAGGTGAGCACCAGGTAAGGTATACTCGCCTCACGGTTAAGTATAGGAAGGGGCTAGGTGATGTTAGAAAGTGTCACCCTGAATCACAGGAGGAGAGGCTCGTGGCGGTAGGGGCCTGGGTATTTGGATGGAGCCCAAGGAGGAATAAGATCGTGCAGGTCGCAGAGGCCGGGACCAAGCCCGGTCCTGCCTGGCAGCTGCAGCCCGGGCCTCCCGCCTGCCCTGAGGGCGAGCCTCACCTCCTCCACTTTCAGCTCTTCCAGGGTGGGCAGCTCTACTATCCCCGGCATGACGACGGTAGCGGCGACCCTGATAAGGTGGCCTCGGCCGTCTCCTTCAATTCCCCTTTGGGTCTCCCAGACGGCCCTGAACTATCTGCGCATGCGTTTCTTACGGCGCGCAGGCGCAATGCTCTGCGGTCCTGGAAGAAGGAGTGTACCATTTCAGGAAGTCAAGTGGGCTCGCGGGGCGGGACTTTGTTTGAGCTCCGCCCACATCTCCTGGTTGTCATAGTGACACTGAGGCCGCTGAATTTGGTGTCTAATTGCTATACACTAGCCGCTGGCATGCAGTACACCGGGAGCAAATATATCGGGTCATATGTAAACGGGAGGTAGGTCCCATTTGTCTGTGTGTCCACTTCCCGGACTTCTGCCAAGGACCTTGTGCTGAGCGCTTTCAAATACTTGTTCTACTAACATGTTCACCAAGTACACATACCTAATAATCCGCATAGGTGGGATTCATTCATTCTATTTATTGTGTGGTGTGTATTTGTGTGTGTGTCTCAGCACTCACATGGTGGCTTACAACCATCTCTAACAAAAGTTCCTCTTCCAGCCTCTGTGGGCACCAGGTCCGCACGTGGTGCACATACATACATGTAAGCAAAACACTCATACACATTAAAAAATAAAAATAAATATTTTTTAAATGATGCACGAAAAGGAAAATAGGAAATGCTATTCAGCAAATGCTGACTGTAATCCCTGCATCCCTGTAATCTCTCAAAAAGCTCATGCAAACGAAGTGGGGAAACGAAGTAAGCCTAACATGGTCATGACAAGTAGTCATGGTCAGCACTGTGGCAAGAGCAGCAAAGGATGTGGGGGAGATGGCCGATTTGCCTTGCTAGCAGCTCCGGATGAAGAGAGTGGCATATTTTTTAGATCCAGAGAGCCTGATGCTGAGGATAAGTATATCAACAGATACGTGCTAGTTTCTGGGAGTGTAAAGAATTTGATGGGGCTGTGGGGATGAATATATTAAAAGTCTGACTTTGGAGGGTCAGTGTGCACAGGCTAGGGGAACTGCAGGGTGTTTTGAGTTTGAGCAGCAGGAGCAATGGTCTAGCTAAGCACAGATTGCTAGAGAAAGAGGTAATAATACATATGGGATGCTGTCTTAAATCTTCAATTAACTTTGCAAGGAAGATACTAAAGGAGGGAAGAGAGGGAGCCTTAGAGGACTCAAGAACCTCATCTAACTCTTCAGGAAATGGCAAAGATTCTGGGTGTGCAACACTCCCTGGACAATGAGATATATAGTTCAGGCTGATCTTGTAAATAAATGGCTGAACTTAAGCAAAATGGCATGCTTGCTATTATGAATACATAGCTAAGAAATGATGGAGTCAAGCATTTCTACCATGTTTTGTGTCTGAACCACATCATTTCTTCCTATAAGTCCTTGGTGGAGATGAAGGATGGAATATTTTAGGCACAGAAACTGGAGAATCCACACATATCTTTATGCTGAGTTATGCACGCAATATCAGTGAGACAGACAAACACAGACAGAAGGCCCTCTGTACATTTTCACCTGTCTGTACTGCAGCAGCAACCCTCCTGCTTCATCCCAAGCAATGTGTTTGCTTGGAATTGTTTTTGTACTGCTGTAGCCACAGTACTGAAACTAAGACATGAAGAAAGCCTCTCAACTGCCCATAATCCATAAGAAGACAGTCGCTGATTTGCTAAATATCCTTCTTTTCATAGTTCTGCCGTGTGCTTTGCCTGGGTCTTGATTTTTAGCAACAGACAACTAAGTCATCTTTGGGACCACTCAAATTCCAGCATGCAATGAGACAGCTCTGTGAAGAAAACAACCTTCAGCCCCAGGCAGACCTTGATTTCCCAATCTTTAAAAGGGGGGAGCAATGCTCATCCCAGAGTAGAGGTTAAAGGGATATGTTACAGGATGCAGAAGTTGGTCTTTTAGTCTGAGAACAGTCGATTTCTTTTCAGAGTTTAAATGACTGGAAAAGCTTCTTATAGAGAATAAGTTAATACTTAATGTTTGTTTTAGGCAGACTTCCCATTGCTAGTGAAAATATAAAATTGGACAAGTGCTCTGGAAAAGCTTGATATTGTCTTAAAAGTAAGACAGCCATTTCACTCCTACATATTAGTCTGATAAATGAAAATTTATGACCTTATAAAGGCATGTTTGTGAGTGCTCTAACAGCTTTATATAACTGAAACTCTGTAATAACTAAAAACTTAAATCAACCCAAGCACTCACCAGCATGTGTGCGAACAAAGAAGTGTGGTATATCCATTCACTGAAGTAGTACACAACAATTAAAATATTGGTTGACATAACAGTAACATGAGTGGATCTCAGAACTATTTAAAATGAAGGAAATCAGAACCGCCTCCCCAAAGGAGCACATATTATATGATACTGGTGGGTATGTGCTTAGAGATAAGAAATAGAAATAACAGACAAGAAAGGTTAAAGATAAAGTATGCAGAGGCTGGGGATGGTGGAAACATCAATTATATTGACTATGATGATAGTTTCCAGGATATGTGTCAAGACTGATAAACTGTACACTTTAAGTATGTGTATAGTTTTACATGTCAATTATGCTTCATAAATAAAGCTGTTTTAACAAAACATTAAAATTCATGACATGCTTATAACATTGTGGGAGATTATGTTGTTACATTGTAAATAACTGTCCCACCCACTTGGTTTAATAAAAAGCGCTGATTGTCCAAAGGCAGGCAGGAAGTGTGGGCGGGGCTACCAGACTAGGAGAACTCTGAGAACTGGAAGAACAGAGCAGAATGCCAGAGAGAAGCCAGAAGAAGCTGAAGACAACCATGCTGCTCTAAAGAAAGGTACCAAGCCGCATGGCTGAACAGGAAGAATCATGGGTTAGATGAAGGGTAGAGAGCTAGCAAGTGATAAGCCTAAGCTTTAAACCATTGTAAGCATCTGTGTGTCTCTGTGGGTCTGTGAGTCTGAGAGCCTAAACCTTGAATTTAGGCCCGAAAGTCCGGGCCAGAAGCCTCCTACTACATACCATATCTATATATATATTTAAAAACCTGGTCTAGTGGTTTATTCCTATAATCTCAGCATTTGAGAAGCTGGAACAGGAGGAATGACATAGGTTCAAGGCCAATCTGAGTTACATGAGTTCTAGGTCAGAATGGGCTATACAGTGAGTTCTGTTGATAAATAAATAAATGAATGAATGAATGAATGAATGAATATGATATGATATGATATGATATAATATAATATAATATAATATAATATAATATAATATAATATAATGTAGGGTCTCTCTGACTTCATGATCATGATTTCGTGTTGCACAGTTGAGTTCTAGATAATTCTCCTTCAGTACACAGAGATGAAGAAAGAACATCCACATTTTATAGCAGCCACCACACATCATCTCCTCCTCACAGTGATTCTTATTTGACAGGTGAGAGAAGTAAGGGAAGGTGCAGAGTGATTTATGTTGCTGGCCTAAGCTAACATTTAACAAAACAAGGATTTGCTTAATGGGCAGGGCTATACTGGTCATAGTGGACTCCAAATGAGCTGCCTGGCTGCTGGTCTCTGCAGTTTCTCCTGGATGGCTTTGAAACAGCCTACAGTCTTCTCTGGGCCTATTAAGGTATATCAGTGAAAAGCACGATCTCCAGGACAGTCTGCAGGGGCGGAGAGGATGACATCTGAGGATTAGAGGGAAACCGTTTTCCCAGCTGCCATGCAGAGCTCAGTGACTTTTTCATCTTCTTACAGGATGGAGGGCAATGCTGAGTACGCCCTCCCTACTGATACAAGATATGTTGGGGACATGAAGGATGGCATGTTCCATGGAGAAGGAACCCTGTTCTTCCCCAATGGGAGCCGATTCGATTCCGTCTGGGAGAAAGGATTGGCGGTGAAGGTGACTAGCTGGGGCTTGGGGGAGGTCCTCAGGCAGGAAGAGCCCCAAGGCCTGCCCTTTACCCTCCTGGTCTGTGGTTTACCTTTTTCCATTCTCTCCTTTCCCAACTTCTCATTCTCCAATGATTCCAGGGCCTCCTCCATCCCACTGTGCCATTTACTGTCTGACCTTTGACCAGTGACTCAACATCTCTGAAATTCATGCTCCTTATTCTTGTGTGTGTGTGTGTGTGTGTGTGTGTGTGTGGTGGGGGGGGGGGGGGAGAGGGGAGGTTTGAGGCATGGTTTCTCTGTGTAGCACCCTTGGCTGTCCTGGAACTCACTTTATAGACCAGGCTGGTCTCAAACTCAGAGATCTGCTTGCCTCTGCCTCCTGAGGGCTGGGACTAAAGGTTTGCACCATCACCACCATGCCCATGCTCCTCATCCTTAAACTAGTGACAGTTATCTTGGCTATCTACCACTGCTGTGGTAGATTACCCCTCAGCTTCCTCAGTTTACCATTTTAAGTCAGCCTCCATTCACCATCTATGGTTCTGGGGACTGGAAGTCTAAACAGGGCCAGCAAACCGACTCTGGGGAGAATCTGTTTCTTCACTTTTGTCTACCTTCTAGAAGCTACCTGCATTCCTTGGCTAATGACCAGGCATCACTCCAAGTCACTTCTCCCTCTCTCCTGGACCTGTCTACCTCTCTCTTGTAATGACCCTGACACTGGGTGATTGTAGAAAAGTTCTTTTTAAAATTATGTAAGCTAACAATTTTCAAGTTCCAGCAGGTGTGGCCAGCTGGGGGTGGGGAGTGGCATAATTCATCCCACCACAACAGTGCAGACAGTGGATAAGGGGAAAGGTGTGCATTCTCAGCAATTTCCTAACACACAGTAGACACTCAAAGTGTCAGCTTTTACTATCAACTTCTACTAAATCATCTCATCCAAAGGTCTGATCTTAGAGTTTATGGGTCATGGGTAGAACTCAGAGGTTAGTGGAACCCGTGCTTTACACACATACACAAAAGAACTATATTTCCGTGAGAAAATGATCTGTGATCTCCCGAATTTTTCTGAGTGTTTGCTGGGCCTGACTCATGACCTAAATAAAGGTTAAGAAATGCTTCTTCTTTTATAGCTTGGGGACTCTAAACCTCAGGAAGGGGATGTGACTTACCCAAGGTCACACAGTGAACAAATAGTATTGTGGGAATTTCCACCCATGTTTCCTGAGGCCTAGGCTGATGTGCTCTTACATCCTGAGATTCTTGCTCTGAAGCAGCAAGAACAGAATGCACGTGTCTGGACAGGAGCCTATGGATCCCGGCTCTGCCCTTTCTACCTACAATAATAACAAAAGGAAAAACACCGTGTGCAAGTGTTTCTCTATAGGTGTTAGTATTCAGAGGAAGGTGATCAGGAGGTGCCGGCAGATGTACAGAAAGAGATTATGAGAGTTTGGCTACAAGATATGGAAGCTGGGCCACAGTGTGTCCTCTGAAAGCTGGAGGCGCAGGAAAGTCAGAACTGTAGTTCTTGTCCTAAGTGAAAGGCTGAGAACCTAGGGAGGCAATGGGGTGAGTCACAGGCAGTGGTCAGGTGTGCTGATGTCCAAGGAAATGGGTAACCCCAAACAGCTGAGAGCACAGTGGGCCTGTCTCTGCATCATGTTCTGATCAGGTCTTTAACAGTGCCCATCTAAATGGGTGAGAGTGATCTCTGTACTCAGACCATGGACTCAAATGCTAATCTCTTTGGGAAACACACACACACACACACACACACACACACCTCCCAACTAAGCTTGGACTGGACTGTACCTATCTCACCAAATTCCAGCCACCCCTATTAGAAAGACTTTGTCATCAACCTAATTCTATAAATGAGGAACCTGAGAGCCAAGAAGACTGCCTGCCCAGCTCCATGCCATTGCCATGCTCAGGCTCAGTGCTGTATCCCCATTTCCCCTAATCCTCACAGCCATGGCCACTGTGACAGCTGCCACGTCTTCCCTGAGGCAGTGAAAAGCCCACTGTTCCTTTGGTAACAATCTGCTTGGCCAAAAAGGCTTTGGTCTCCTTTGGTGCCCATGGGCTTCTTTTCTTCCAGGGCACCTATACCTTCGCTGACGGACTGAAATATGAAGACAAACACTGGCACTACTGTGACAGTTATGACCGGAGGTTCTACACCGAGATCTGCTATGGCCTGAAGCCCTCAGGTAGCACACCCACACCTATAGGGAGATAGAAGATACTTGAAACGAGTGCCTGGTCCTCAATGGACTTTCTTAACAGACCCAGGAGAGCCATAGGATCCAGTCCTCACATCTCAGTCCCTGGGCTGGCCACTGGGAGGAGACCCAGGGATTCCATTTCTGTCTCAGATTGCCCATCTAAGTCAGGGAAGCAGTATTTTCCACCTTACAAGTACATTGCTAATATGAGAATTTGCACCTGGAATAGTGCTTTGCATGCATGTCAGGAGCATGACACATGACAGTTGTCATGTTAAACATGTAAGCATTAGAGCATGAGCAGGTGGGAAAGGGGGATGGAGGCTGATGGGACGTGTGCTTTGTGGGTTGGCTCCCTTCAGTTCCTGTATTATCATTTGGATTGTTTAGGGTGCTTCAGCTGTTCACTCTTTCCTGCCTTCCTCACAGAGGAGAAAATCGAGATGGTTATGGGTGACCTTGACCTCTCTCTCTAAGCATCTCTTAAGGTAGCAATTGGCCTGAGGTTTCAACCACAGAATGACTTCAAAGCCACTGGCATGGAAAAGACATTTTGTAATCATTGCCAATATACTTGTGTTTTGGTTAGGGTCAAGGTCAAGTCTATAATTAGACAACATTTGAGCATTTGCTTTTTCAGAATGCAGACCTGCAAGCATAGCATGGTGGACATTCAGCTTTCTGCTCAGAAAAAGCAAAATTCAAGATTCACAATTAAAAACAACATTCTGTCATCCTCATTTACTCCAGCTGGGCATTCCAAGACCTAAAATATCTATATGCTTTTTCTTCCTTCCTGGGGTTCCAGTGCCCTAACTTAGGATTCAGACTCAGACCCACTCTTTCCCTCATGTGTTACTTAGAACCCAGGCTGCTTCCTAGATAGCTAGGATTGGGCCTGTTACTCAGCTTTTAGTGTGAGTTTTCTTCTCTATAGAATGGGGCTACTCTGAGGGTTACCTGAGTCAGGAGGAGCCAAATGCCTAGCACACAAGAAACAATGAATAGTACCATTGTGGCCATTTGGAAGAAAGTCCTGGTGTGGGGCTCTGTCTACCCTTTTCTGGTGTCCCACTCCATCTAGGTTCTGCTCTTAGGTTTCCTGGTGTGTGGCCAAGGGAACACACCTGTGGCCTCTGCCCTGAGTATGGCCAAGGGCTCACTACTGTGGCCTCTGCCCTGAGTATGGCCAAGGGCTCACACCTGTGGCCTCTGTCCTGCATGTGGTCAAGGGCTCACATCTGTGGCCTCTGCCCACATGTTGACTACCCCTCTCTTGGATTTACCTGCCTAGTCATCTCTGACTCACCCTGGGGCTTCTCTGACTTCAGAACTTCGTCACAATGGCCCAAGAAATGGATGAGGTCAGAGAAGACAGGTATCTAGGTCCTAAGGCCCTGCCCACAGCCCCTTTCCCAAAAGTTCCCTGGTCCCTGTTCCTGCTCAATTTGCTCCTGGCCCTGCAAAAGAAGCCTTTGGTCTTATAACCACATAAACAGCAGCCAGAGATGTACATGGCCTTGGTGATATACTAACTGTCCTTTGTGCCTCCTCAAGGTATCTCTCAGCTCACCAACATGGACCCACCTAGAAAAATCCCCCCAGGTTGTTATGACTGTGGAGATGGCTTCTATAATCCCATCACCAGGGTCATCAAGGATTACCGAAACTGCTTCCTGAGAAATGCAGGTAGGTGCATGCTGACACTGAGGACATGTTTTCTCTTCACCTACAAGGATAACTGCACAGATGTGTGTGCATATGTGTTAATTTATTAAGAGACAAATATGGGTTATCTGGATGTCTCCTTGACCTCAAAGCTGGCAAGTCTGTGTCTGGTCACAGAGTGAGAGCAGGGACATTCCTAGTTAACTGGGATAGCCTCAAAATGCTGCTAAAAGATTAAAGGAATTCTTTTTTGTATAGACTCCTTCATCCTCCTACTGTGCTCTAGATGCCAAGCTTGCTGCTGGGTATAGCAGAGAGAAGCAAACCTTGCCATTCTTTGCATGAGCTGATGCTACTTGAGGCATAGAGAGGACTACAGATAGTTGATTGCATTATTGAGCCTCCATCAAAAGGAAGGCGTGGCCCTGGAAGTGAATGGGGGCGCGGGGAGGCATGCACCATGAAGGGATGGTTTAGGGAACTCCAGAACCAAGGAATCAGAGGTTTTGAGAAGGGCATAGCATCTCAACTGGAACCTAGGAATTGACCTTGGACATGGAGAGGGTGATGTGGGATGTCTTTCTGTATGCTGTGAATTATAATTGGTTAATAAAGGAGATATTTTGGCCTATGGCAAGGCATCTTAAAAGCAGGTGGGAAATCCAAGCATAGATAAAGAGGAAGGAGGGCAGAGTCAGACAGAGATGCTATGAGCTGCCACCCAAGAGAGCAATATGTAAAGAAACAGATAAGCCATGGGCCGTGTGGCAAGACAGATTAATAGAAATGGGTTAGCAGCAGTAAGCCTGAGCTATAGGCTGAATGCTTGTAATTAATATAAGATTTTGTATGTTCTGTGGGACTGTGGTTATGCAGGTCCAGACCTTGGGCTAGATGGAACAGAATTTTTTTTTACTACAAAACAAGAGGGAGCTTGTCAGTCAGAGGCAAAGCCTAGGCATGACCAGAGAGGAGTGACTGTGTAGTCCAAGAAGGCTGACTGGACCCTGGCTAGCTGGCAGATCCAGTACTTCATTTTAGTGAGTGACCCCCAAGGCCAATAAGACTTCATAGTGACTTGACTCTCAGGAGACAACATGCAAACAAAAACATGGATGTTTCCTGAAATGAATGGGGTCACAGTACTTTCCTGAAGTCATAGTCTCACTAAGGCAACAGCTATGGACCTTTTCAGAGACTTGTCCACCTGTGAACACACATACCCACAGAGAGAGCTTTAAAGGATTTATAGTCTGTAGAGAAGCCTCTCTGTGATGAGGAAATACTGAGGGAAACAGGATGGCTCCATGGCAGTGGACAGCATCCTACTCCCATAAAGACGGCAGTTAGTGGGGATGCCAGAAGGTTGCCTGCGGGGCTGGCATGAGTGCCAGGGAGCCATTCGATGCCTCCAAGGCTGGAATCCAGAACTGCTTTGAAAGGAGCATGCTGAATGCTGAGATCCAGAGGCCTGGGATCATGATTCTCAAGAAGTGACTCTCTTTCTTGCGTGGACACTGTGCGTCAGGACCAAGGGCGCTCCAGAAAGCTACTTTAGCCAGGGCCATTTCCCAAAGGACCTACTGAATGCTAATGTCCTTCCCACATTTATTTCAACTGTAAATGCGCATTTCCATTACCATTTGTTTAATAGTCATTAAGTCCCTGTGAGAAGGGTCTCACCTTCACTTGTATCTTGGACTGGTCAAGAAAATAGGAAGAAGTGGCTGTCAATAGCTTGGCTAAAAGGTGAACACTGAGAAAGCACCAAGAAGACACTGGGGAAGCAGAGAAAGACACATGAAGCAGCTCCACCTCCAGGCCTAGGGCAAAGGGCATCAGTGGGGGGGGGGGGGGGGATGACAGGAAGTGAGTGGAAGTACTAAGGACCCATAGCCCAGGGCTTGGAGAAGAGGGCATTTCCAGGCTACAGCTGGGCTCCAAGGGGGTCTGCCCAGTGGAGTCTCCAAGGAGTGTAATGATGCTGTTTCTGGAAGTGAAGGGAAAAAATGCCACTGGGTGTGAATGCCACTGTAAGTGACATTAGGGAGAACAGCAGACAGAAAGGAATCAGAACACATGACAAAGTGCACATGTGCCTCCGCTGCTGTGCTCAGAACACATGACAAAGTGCACATGTGCCTCCGCTGCTATGCTCAGAACACATGACAAAGTGCACATGTGCCTCCGCTGCTATGCTCCTCCCGTCCCCCCCCCCACACACACACACACTGGGAGCAGAGCTGAGCATATGAGCTCTTCTACAGGCGTTAGAACATCCCAATAAAGGTTTGTCCTCTGTGTCCCTGTCGGTATGGAACACAGGGCAAGCACATGTGGTAAACAAGTTGAACTGTCCTTTCTAGAAATAGAAAGATATTGGCACCTTCTCCCCACATGGGGAGATAGAAGTCCAAAGACCCAGGACCTGTGTTCAACTGATAATAATTTCTAATTAGCCCTGTCTGAAGTATCTATAGCCACTGTCAATAACCCTTCTATAAAACAGTTCGGGAGAAGTGAATGTACACATAGGGCATGCACAGAAAGATCAATGCCGTGGACAGAGATAACTATACATAAAAGCAAGGACAAAAACTGACATGGTTGTATTTGTGACTAGTCATAAGGCTGAAGGTTGGTCCTGGCCTAGCTCCAAGGTCCAAACCCACAGTCCTAAAGCCACTTAGTCTCAAATAATCTCACAAAGGCTTATATTAATTATAAATTGTTTGGCCTATGACTTAGGCTCATTACAAACTAATTCTTACAAATTAACTCAACCCATTTTTATTAATCTGTGTATTGCCTTGTAGCTCCATGGCTTTACCTATGTTCCATTACATCTTGCTTTCTGGGTGGCAGCCTGACACATCTCCCTGAGTACACACTCCCGCATCTTTATCTCTGCTTTGATTTCCCACCTCCCTCTAAGCTGCCTTGCTATAGGCCAAAACAGTTTCTTTACTAACCAATGGTAATAAAGTATATTCATAGTGTACAGAAAGACATCCCACATCACTTCCCCTTTTCTGTCTAATCAAAAAGGAAGGTCTCAATTTTAACAAAGTAAAATTACATATAACAAAGCAGTTATCAAACAAGAATTAGTTACAATATTTAGTCTATTTGTATCTAGCAAAATTAAAGAAAATATTCTATCATCTAATATTTGTGAGGCTAATCATAATTTTATATCATAATTTTTACTTTTTATCATAAATAAGGAAAATTATAACTATCTAACTTTCAACTCCATCAAAGACCACAGAGGATATAATATTATCTGAGTAAACAGGAAGTGCATTATAAGAAACTTCCAAAATTCTAGAAATGACAGACATCTGGCTGCCTGGACAATCACCTAAAGTTTCTCTTCAACGCTGGGGCATCCATCTTCAGTCTATAGGCCTAGAGTCTCTGGCATACCTTTCAGTGAAGCAGGAAATTTGAAGGACTGCTCTGCCCATTTTAGTTAGGTTTGTCAGTCACTCCTCCCTGTGTCCTGAAGAATGACTGGCAGTCTTCTCTGAAGCAGGAATCTGAAGGGCCATCTTGGTTTGTTCTGGCAAATTTCAGTGGTCATTTTCCTATGGGCCTGCATGTCCAGTTTATACAGTATACTGTCAGGCAGTTGAGGCAAGAACACTTTCTTGCCCAGTGGCTAATTTTTGCTACAAAGAAAGTAAACCCCATATGGAGTTTCCCTGATGCCCATAACCCTCCTGAAGTAGACTGGTGCTGCCACGAGCAGACATGTCTCGTTGTCCAAAAAGCTTAAGTTCTTAAAACATTTTAAATGCCATATTCTGTAGGTCTTTGAAGTGAGTGAGGATTAGCTAATTGAAACATATCTTTGAAAATCTAAATATGACTATAAGTTTGATTATCATAAATGACTATAATCTATATTTCTTAATTATACATTACATTTAAAGGAACTGCATAAACATATCTTAAACAAGAGTAGAAATTTAACCTTAAATTTCTGTCAATAAACCAAAATATATATCAATGTAAAGTATTTAAAACAAGCAGTTACTTTTTAAAAGTAGATTCAATAATCTACCTTTTTATCCTATCATATTTATACCACCTTTTATTCTTTAGAAACAGATTGACTATAACCAATAACCAAATCCTCTAAACAAAGATAAACATTCATATCTATTTTTCTATCCTTTTCTCCTTTCCTTTTCTCTTCCAAGACTATGTATATCTTTAAACACACTATAAACTATTTAGAGAATCCACCTCCTCCTTCCCCTGTCTGAATCTGTCTTTACTGTTTCTCTTTCTGATCACACTGTTAATCTGCTAAGGCCTGGTTGGGAGTAAAGGCTGGGCTAGCTCAGTTGGTAGAGATACCCCACATCAGAAGATAAATAACACTTATAAACTCTTCTCCCACACTACATGGAAGTCTGCTGTGTAGCCTGCTGCTTCTTAAGTACTCGATCCCTGGTCCCCCAAATCTTTTATAGGAACCTCAATACAGAGACTTTTTCCATCACCTCTCCCCTTCCCCCAGTCTAGTCCACTGGTCTAGTTTTTTTGTGTTTGTTTGTTTGTTTGTTTGAAATGTGGTAAGGTGACAAACTGTCACTACAAAGGTCACATCCTGACAAGATCTGCTGAGAAGTCCAATCAGAAATGCTCTGGCTGCTCAGTTAGTTGGCTCCCACTGGCAGTGGAAATGTTAAGGAGCAGAGTCTGGGTTCTACATAGGGCTCCTTTGCCAACTATACAATAGCAGCCCAGTTAGCCCCACAGCCAGTGACAGTCACTCCTCCATGTTAAGCTCTGTAGTGAGTCTTTCTCTGTCCTGCCAGCTCCCAAATAACCACACAGAGACCTATTATTAATTTTGAAAACTTGGCCAATAGCTTAGGCTTGTTTATTTCTTTCTTTCCTCCTCCTCTTTATTTTGATTTTTTGAGACAAGAGTTTCTCTGTGTAGCTCTGGCTATTCTGGAACTCACTCTGTAGACCAGGCTGGCCTCAATCTCACAAAGGTTCAATCAGGCTTATTTCTAAGTAGTTCTTATAATTTAAATTTACCCATTTCTATTAATTTACGTGTTGCCATGTAGCTCATGGCTTGTTACTTCATCTCTTGCATGTTATTCTTTCTCTGTGTCTCCTCGAGACTCTGTCCTTCTTCCCAGCATATTCTATGCCTGAAAATCCTCACTAGCTATTGGCCAGTCATCTCTTTATTAAAACCAGAGTCACATATCTTCACAGTGAACAAAAAGGTTATTCCACAATAAAGCCCATGGGAGCCACCATTGTATCACCTGACACAGCCATCCCCCCTGAGAACTGAGACCTGTCAACCAGTAAAGTTCAAAATTTCAGGGCAAATTCTTCCTAAAGCCTGACTCAGTGCACCAGGCATGCCTCAGCACTGAACACAAGGCTAGCACGCAGCAGATGCTCGCTAAATAAGGCTGGGTATATCTCAGAGGAAGATATTTGGCTAGTATGCATGAAGCCTTCATTTCAGTCCTGGGGGAGACAAAGTAAGGATAACGGAATGACGTGGGCTATGAAGCTCTACCTGGCAGGGGGATATATTACCTTCATATCTGAAATGTATTTGACTATGAAACTCACTGGGAGGTGGGGCAGTGGGAGCATTTTGAAGAATTAGGGCTTAATGAAGTCTATTCTGGAGTATTCTGGAAAACAGTATGTTCACTAAATCTTTCTACAGTTATGGTAGGATGCAATTGATTCATTTGAATCTTTTAAGGTTTGAATTATATTCCGGTCCTGTCTCCCCAGAGTGGCATCCTGGCTCAAAGAAGAGTCATAACCTAATGTTCATGGCAGACACAGAAGCACACATTTGCAATATAACAGGCAGGATTTACGAATAAGTAGGAGATGAAAGAGAGAAACATGATATAGAGAAAAGGGCTCACAGAGGTCTTAAAGAATGAATTAGTTGGTAGAGTGCTTGTCTCATGTATGAAGCCACAGCACACATAAAGCAGGCATGGTAACACATATCTGTAACCCCAGCTTCTGTGTGGTAGAGGCAGGAGAGCTAGGAGTGCAAGGCAATCCCCGTGCAGAGTGAGTTTGAGGCCAGCCTGGTCAGATGGATATATACTGATTACATGAGCAGGAAAGCCAGGGAGGGCATTTTAGGCAGAGAAGATGTGTAATAACACAGAGCATAAAAATATGTTATAAACAAATAACCAGAAAGTCCAGAAGAAGCCATTCTTGGTGGTATACTTAAACTTTCGGGGGTCCTTGGAGGGTGGACACTAATAGCTTTCTCAGCAGGTATTTACTGCCACTGGCTGTGCGTCTGGATCTGGGCTAAGTATAGGGATGGCAGCAATGCACTAGTGTCTTCCCCAGAGAACAGGAAAGACTGCTGAGGGGTGACTTAACAGTACAGAACTGCACGGGAGGGACACCCAACTCAGGCCAGCAGACAGGGCAGCTTCACAGGACATCTCTGAAACCAGCACAGGAGCAAAGAAACACAGCAGGGCTGGGAAGGGTGTTAAAAGGCAGGGGGAACAGCATATGCAAAGGCTTACAATTGGGGACAGGGTCTGACACCTGGGGAACTACAGTGGCTCCTATGTACGGGGACAGGAGGAGGAACAATTGGAGCAAGGGACTATTTCAGACTGGAAGTGCTGCAGCTGCTTTGTCTTTTATTTGAAAGAAAGGGCAGAAGAATTAAGATTATATAGGAGATTCTTCTGGTAAGATGGTGGACCCTGGTAGGCCCGGGCCGGTGACCCATAACATCCGGGTTAAAGTTCTGGTCCTACTTCTCTGAATGCTGGACCCTTCCCTGTCTGGCCTTATCTCTGTCTGTAAATGAAGTGGTTGGGCTGGATAATCTTGTGTCCTGACTTTAAGATAGAGAAACGGAGCCAAGGAATATTTGGCCTCGATTTTATATGACAGGTAGAGCATGGAGTATCCAGAAAACCACTAAAGGGGAGTCTCTCTGGTCAATTGGTCATTATTCTCACTTCCCCACATGAGGACTGGCCTGTACTCCTGACCACCTGTCTCCCTGGGGCCCTTCCTCCTTACATTCCAATTTGCCTTTAACATTGCTCCCCATATGCAACTTGGGGCCTGAGCTGCTGGCCTCTGTGCCTGGTGTGCTCACCCTCTCTGTCACAAAGTCTCCTGAGTCCCAGATGCCAGAGGCTGAACCAGCACAGCTGACACTCGGGGTTACAGGAACCCAATGCACAGACCAGTTGTGCATCTCTGCATTATCACCTCCCACTGCTTAAAGAAGCTTCTCTAATCAAAGTGGGAGCATCCTATACATGAGTAAGAACATAAGGATTTAGAATGCAGTTTTAAAGCATGACCATTCTGATAATCAACAGCTGTAGGTTACCATGCACCCCCCACCAGCCACTCTGCCCACTGCCCAGGGCCTATGATCTTCCCAAGTCATGACTTTTGATCAGGTTCACAGCATGAGGTATAAATTCTCTCCTGTGGAGCAGGCCTCACATCCTAATCAGATGGCAGTTGATTACCCCAGAACCTACATGTCACTGTTGCACCAGCAGGCATACTTCCCAGCAGGTCAGCATTGGGGCATGCAGGGTTCAGCTTGTCCTTTCTCCCCAGAAGCCCACAGAGACCTGCTGGCACTATCTAAACCAGCAAGCAGGACAGGAGTTTTCTGGTAAATCTGAAGGTGGTTTCTCTATGGACACTCTGAAGGAAGCAATGGGTTGTGAAGAGTAGATTTCTCCTAAAGGCGTCACTGCTGCCTTGGATCTTGCCTGTTCCAAAGCTTCTGTTGCCTGGGAAGCCCTGATGCTGGACCTGGGCTTCAGAGATGCCTTCTTTTTTTTTTTTTTTAGTGTGGACTGTGTGCTTCTGGCACTTTATGTCTGCCTGTCCCTGACATTCCTGGTGCACATGAGACTGGAAGAGGGCAATAGATTCCCTGGAACTATAGTTACAGATAGTTGGCAAGAGCCACTGTGAGGGTGTGGGAAGGGAACACAGGTCCTGTCAAAGAGCAGCCAGTGCCCTTAACCACTGAGCCATCTCATCAGCCCCAAGATACGCCTTTCTCACTTGAGGACTGTGGTACCTGAAATTACTGTGAAAATGACTTTTATTTTGAGACAAAGTCTTGCTGTTTGTTGCACAGGCTGGTCTTGAACTCCTGGGATCAAGCAAATTTCCTGTTTTAGCCTTCTAAGTAACTAGCATCACAGGCATGCAAGCCTTGCTAGGCTTTTGGTGATAATTTAAATCCACTCTCCTGCTCTTTGGCTTTTAGGCCACTTTAATTATCAACCTGACTCGATTCAGCATCACCTGGGAAGAGAGTATCAGTGTGGAACTGTCTAGGTCATATTATCCAGTGGGCAAGTCTGTAAAGGATTATCTTAATTACTTTGAGATGAGACCTTTCTTCTGTGGATGACACCATGCGATGGGCAGAGTAGAGAAGGAATTCTGAGAGCCATCCATGGTGGATGTGACTCGTTCCCTCAGTTTCCTTCACCTGACTTCCCCAGACTGTGGCTCACATTAAGTTTTTCTATCTCAAGTTGTCTTTGTCAGTATTTTGTATCAGCAATAGGGAAGGCACAGGCCCTTGTTTGTGTACATTAGGAACATTTCTTGATGCATAGGTAACACAGCCTGCATGTATGTGTGTACTGTACACATGCAATGCTCAATATTTTCTATTCTGCACATTGATAAGTTCTTGAGGCTATGTGCTATTCTGATTTCACAACTCTCTCCAAGACTGCTGGAGACAGCTTTTCCTGGCTCCCCTCTCCTCCATGCCCCACTGGCCCCCCTCTCCTCCGCTTAGCCTGAGGCAGTAAAGTGTCTTTATTTGGGAGCTCATGAGGTCAGGGACTGGGTGACTGTGTCTGACTTGTCATTGAGCCGATTACGTCTTTGTAGAAGCAAAGTCAGACAGGCAGAGCACTTCCTCACAAGTGTCACATATTCTCCCTCTGAAGTGCAAAGTTCAGTTCTTATACATGATAGACAACTTGCTATTTTGAATAAAAGCAATCCATTATATTTCTATGTGATGCCAAGGCTTCAAATCATCTTACTGGCTGACATGAAGTCACAATCCAGGGACTCAGGCCATATTTAATCTGCAGGGCTGGTGTATGCTTGGTCCGATGCTTAAGCTTGGGCTTAGCTGATATCTCGGCACATAGTTGAGTCCCTGCTATGTAGCTAATGGCATTAGTCTTGTCTCTCCACCCCACAGCCTCTGCTCATGTGTCCTGAACCTCATGAAAGCATCCATGCCTGTTGGCAGGTCTCAGAGCAGGAGATGACAAGCTGGGGACAGACAGTGAATTGACCCGTTTCCCCACCAGTGATTTTTCCATTTCTCTCTGGAGCTCTCTGTTTTAAGACAGTAAGCTGTAAGTGATAGCCACCAGACAGTTATTGTATATCCTTCTCGGTACAGCAAAGATCACAAACGAGACTTGTGTAGGGCCTTTTGTTCCATGGGAGGCATGAGAACTGGGAGAGATGCTGAAGGGATCTGGAACTCCTATCAATGGCGGGCCTCTATTCTGAGACCGCCCACAGAGGAGCTGTGTGACCACGACCTTTTCCTCTAATAGCCCCCGTTCCTCGACTATAAAATGGGTATTGTGGTAGCAGCTCTCTGGAGAGCTGTGGAGAAAAGGGAGAGAAGATGTATGACTATACAGCCCAGCACCTGGCCTAAACAGGTGTTCAGTGATTCGAGGCTCGGAGGGTATCATCACTAAGGTGATTACTGACTCAGGCTGGAGGGAAGAAAAGTGAGTTGGGCCCTGGGGCTTATTATGTTTTCTCTGGGTGCTGAGGAGCAAAGAAGTCTCTTGGGAGACGGTGTGATTGGCTATGCTAATCTTGCTGCTTCCTCCCGATTCTGCTTGGGAAATGGAATGTTGCCTGGATTTATCTCACTTATATCTCACATCTCATAACATTCAGAGCTCCAGGTTCACTTTGTTTGAAGGTCTATCTTCTACACTCCTATATGCTCTACACCATGTTCAAGTCCATCCTGGCTACCAACCATCCTCCTTTTCCTCCTCCCTACCTGCCACAGCCTCCTATCTCTCAGTGCTTGGCACAGAGCCACTGGCCAGATGTGCCTGTTATCAACTGCAGAATGGCCCCACCTGCACATTCACCTCTCGGGTGATAAGGATGGGAAAAGGGTGTTCACTGGAGAGGAGGCTGGCCAGGATCTGTGCTTCAGACCTCTCGTCTGCTCTTTAAAAGGATAACTTGCGATGTGATACCTGGTGTCAGACAGGCTAAGAGCTTCCTTATGAGGTACTGGAGAGATGTCTCGGTGGTTAGGACTATTTGCTGTCCCTGTAGAGGACCTGTATTTGATTCCCAGCACCTCTCTGTAACTCCAGTCCCAGGAGTTCTGACACCCTCTTCTGGCTTGTGAGTACCAGGCGGGCATACGCATACACATAAAATAAATCTTTAAAAACTGAATTTGCTTCCGGTTTGTTACACAGCTGTTGATAACATTAGGCAAACCCAAAGCCTGTTTGCTGCAGTTCAAATGTGGGCACTATCTCTCAGAGGCCCACACGTTGAAGGGTCAGGCCAGGGGAGGTCTTTAGGACACTTGGAGCATCCTGTTGAAAGGGCCTGAGAGACCTCAATTCCAGTACCTCTACTTGGCACAGTCTGCTCATCATATGTCACCCTCCACTGATAGCACCCTCAGCAGAGGCCCAAAGCAGTCAGGCTGCTAATCTTGGAGGGAACCTTTTTACAACATAAGCTAAACAGACTTTCTTCCCACATAGCCATTGTTTCTGTTCCTTGGTTATAGTCACAGAAAACTCATTGATAAACTGTTTTTCTCTCCTTCAGTTTGTGCAGTAATTTATTTTGTGCTCATCAACCTCTTTGGACAGGAACATGCCTGATTCATAATTATTCCTCTGTAACACAGGCACTGGCACCCACCTGGAGCTCAGTAAGGTTCCTAAATGAATGAGAGGCCCACTCTAGAGTCTTAAGACAAAACTACCAGTCTCCCAAATTAAATGTAACCTTATTTGAAAAGGTTATATCCTTTATACACTGTAGGCCAATGCAGAAGCATTTGGAGATATTTGGGGTAACTACCTTTAATACGATGAAAAAGCAAGATATTAACTAACACTGCTCCCTCTCAGGCCTTCACCCTCCTCAGGAAGGATTCGCTATTTGTTCATGTATCTCTTTTTCTGTCTGTTACTTGCCTCCATGGTACTAGTCAGAATCATTTTTGAGAGAACTGTGCCACTAATCCTTACTCCCTCCTCCCAATTAATGACACCCCACGCAAGTCTCTGATGAAAGGCACATTATTAATATTCAAGCAAAAAACCCTTGTAACCATTTTAACAGATACAGCTAACAATGAACTAAATTTGCTTTGTGCAAGACAGAGAGTGAGCATCCCAAATTAGTTTATATAAAAGCTGAAATTCTTCACTGAAAGGTCTCAGTACCATCCCCAAAGAATATCCCGATCATCAGCAGTGCCGTCAAGATTCCCGCCAACATTATCCCCTTTGTTGTCTGAAATGTAGAATCAAGCACATCTGGCAAATGTCCTGGAGCTCACAATCTCTCAAACGGCGCCTAATTCCCAATGGTGAAAGAGAGAAAGCCACCGTCTAATGGAGCTGCTCTTCAAAATAGCATCGACTTTCCTTCAATCAGAAACAATGGCTTTGGTTTTGTAAAAATATCACACGCCAGGGATTATTTGCAGAGAGGCCCTTTTCACGCTTGAACCTGTGGGTCCCAGACAGAATTCAAAATTAAGACTACTAGCCTCGTGTGAATGTACATTTGGTTCAGTGAGCAATGGGAAGAAGGGTTTCGACCTGGAGCCTTTAGGAGGAAGATGAAGAGGAAGGCTGTAGTGAGAGCTGTCACTGATTGGACACCTACCATCACGTAGGAGGGGTCCCTCCATCAGCTGTATTTGACAAACTGCATCTGAGGCTCAGTGAGGTTATAGAATTTTCCCAGGAAATTCAGCACAAATAGGAGTCACACTCAGTCTCATCTGCATGCCAGGCCTGTTTATAGGGGCCCGGGCAATGCCCAGCCAACTCTTAAGAATGTACTAACTGCAGATTGCATACCTGAGAGCAGAAGGTCACTTTAGTATTCTGAAGTGTAGACATTCCAAGTGCCCAACAGGAGGGGACCAAGGGGTGCAGGGGATGCAGGATATTATAATTTTATTGTGAGCCCCTGCTGTGTCCCAGGCACAGGCCTCTACCTCACATAACACCAACAGCCATGATAAGTAGCTCTCTTGATCATTCCCATATCACAGATGGTGAGACTGAGGTGAGGCGAATTTCTGGGTTCAGGGTCAGCAGAGCTGAAATTAAACTCAGGTCTAATATGGCATTTGGGTTGGCTTTGAGTGAAAACATGGCCTTTGTTAGTGGAAGAACCCATGGCCTTTCCAACATCATGGAACAGTCTGAACTAGGCAGCTACTTTGCTAAAATAGGTCCTCCGTTTACTTTATGCTCAAAATCTGACTCAGAAAGAAAGTCCTCTAGTGTTATTGGAAAGTCAAGATTCCTCTCATCTAAAAGCAGCTGCTTTCCCCAAGATGGTCCACCACATCCCTGATCCTCACACCATCAACCATAGTCCAGCCAGGGCCAGCCTCAGCTCCTGCCACAAACCCAGGCTACCTCTCCATAGAGCTTTCCTAGGGTTTTCTGTGAGATGGCCAGTGAGTCTCTCTCCAGTCCTCCTCACTGCTAGCTCCCTAGCAAGACAAAAGGCAATTTACCCAAATGTTATAATCACCTGGAGGCTGGCATGCAGGGGCATCCCTGCTTTATCTGTGGTATTGTTAGCAGCACCATAATGAAGGCTTTGTGGAGGGATAATACCACACTTGTAACTGCCAGATAAAATGCCCCCACAGATTACACATCCCTCCCAGCAGACGTGGGTATGTGCAGTTAGCAGAGGCATAGGAAGGGACATTAGGGACACTGAAGCCTCCACTGTGCCAATAACTTAGCCCAAAGCCTTTGAGGAAATGCTATTTTGCCTACTTGAAAGTTGGGGAAACTGAGACTCGGGGAGTATGTTATTTGTTAACAATTATGCCTCTGTTAAAGAAAAGAGCCAACATTTGAACCCAGGTCCCTCTGATAATATAGGCAAAGCCATGGAGCCCTCTTCCCAAGCAGAGACTGGCCTAGAAAGGGTAAGATTGGCTCATCCCACCGTGGGCCCCTGTCAAGACCCACGATTGGTAATGACAGCCTGCCGTGCTTGCTGCCCCTTCCTAACTGCAGAATTCCCCACTGTGACCCTCTCACTTTGCCTCTCTAGGAGGTCTTGGAAATCCCCCTTCCAGCTGCAGGGCCCAAGACTCCAGTAACAATGTTTCCCTGCCCCCATGGCAGCCTCCTGGAGGCGTCCAAAGGCCACAGCTTCCCCTTCCGCAGCTGGAATCAGCCTGGCCAGCATGGTTTGTTTTGTCTCCTTTAATAGAAGTTAAGCGCAAGGCCAGAACCCATGGGCCAACTTCTGCTCTGGAAGTTGGGGTACCTAGGCTTGAGGGGCAGCTGGAGCCACAGCTCTTGGAGATAACACTTGCTAGCAGGGCAACTTTGAGCAAGTAGCTAACCCTCTCTGAAATTTAGGTTCCTTATGTGAAGAATGGGAGGAATAAAGGGCCTGCAGTGAGCAGAAAACTGATGCAGTCAGTCTAGAGAGAACCTTGGGGCTCTTCCCACGGCACACCAGTGAGCATCACAATGGTGATCTGATACCACAAATAAAAGTTGAAAGCAGGTACATCCTTCACACCACACACTCACCCAGCCGAGTCCCTTGGCGTGCTGTTATCTTGCCTCCGCCCCTTGTTTTTGATACTGCTTTCAAAATTAGACCAGTGCCCTGATGTTTCCAGATCTCTCCTTGGTGTTTGGTTTTGGGGTACAGGCCCCTCATCTTCATCCTTTCTTACAAGTCTAGTGCTTCAGATGCTCTGATACCCCAGACTCAGGTCTTCACTTTTCTCCCATGTAAATGAAGGCTTCCTATGACAGCCCAGAGCTTTCCCCCAAAACCCAAATCAATACAGGATGGAGAAAAAAGCACAGAGAAGAAAGGCCAGGACAGGAAGCTGGGGGACTTCGGGGAGCCTGAGTGCTCAAATAAACCACAAATGGCATGTGGGAGACTGTCCAACACACTTCTGTGTGATCTGTGATATTCATGTTTACATTTAATTTAAAATATTGAATTTGAGATTTTCAAAAACCAAGAATGCCCTCATTTCTCTGGTAGCCAGAGCTTTGAACGCAGTGACTGTGTCCTGTGTGGTGGAGATAATGGACCAGAAAATGAGGTGCAAAGGTTGGCCCTAAAGAGCAAGAGATGGAGTTTGTTAAATGACAGGAAAGGTACAGTTGGGCCCTAGGATGTAGCACTATGACCTGCTTGTGAGTTAGAGACTGGGAGGGGACTCCAGAGGGCTCCCAACACAGTTATGCCCAGCAGGGCTCTGATGGGTGTGTCCAAGTGGGTCTGAACTGTGCTTTGAAGGCAGAGGATAAAGTGACACTGACCAGTCATGGCAGGAGTGGCTGCACCACGGGTGAGCCCGAAGAGAGGCTTTGGTTCTGATCCTGGCTCCCCTGCCCTGTGATCCAGAGATGGTAACACTGACCTGCAAACACAATGTCAAAGACTACTTCCCATCCCTCCTGATTGTGGGGACTACCCCAGCCGAATTTAGCCTTTGGCATCTGCTAACTGTACACTGGCTTCCATCATCGATGTGCAGCTAGAGATTGGGGCAAAAGGAGCAGACACTATGAAATCTGGCTGCCAGAGTGTCCTTGGCTATGGTCCTCAGTTCTTCTGAATGAATTGTCTTATTATCATGGCAGAGTGTAGTTAACACATATCCAAATATTAGTACTCAAACAGTACGAGTGGGGGAAGCAGGAAGCGTAACGGAACCAACAGTGTGGGTCATGCACTTGCTCTGGAGTGGAAGAGCTAGGTTGCAGGCTCCATTCCTGAGTGGTTGCTGCCAGACCAGCATCACTCAATACACAAGAGTGTGTATCACCACCTCAGCAACAGCTTCTGTTCTTTGTTCCAACAATGTAAAAAAATGGCCTCTGTGGCCCTCAGAAAAGCATCCTTCCAGCCTAGGGCCTTCCTAAAGGTCTTCCCAAGGTTTATTTTTTGACAATAGGCCCTTTCTCCATTACTCAGCTACTGAAGCACCCACATCTCCTACCCCAAACCGTACCAGCCATACTTTCTGAGGCATTCATGAAGTCCATTGAGGTGGGGTATGTGTTGCTGCTGTGCGCAGCACCTGAGCATGGAAGTGCAGGATAAGCTTCTTTACTCACCAGTCCCTAATGATAGCTCCTAAGGCTCCCAAGCCCTGCAGCCTCTACCCCATCAACTCAGCATACTAAAATGTGTAACAAGCTCATTGCTGGCTCTCCAACTTTACTGGGTCCATTTTGACTACAATTCTGTTAGAACTCTGGCAAAATGAAAAAATAAAGCCTGAAAATTGATTTTAAGGATAATAAAATTGTTTTGGTTTCTAGAATTAATAACTAATCAAGTTTGAATGCACTTATAATATTTATTTGCCTCACCATTTCCTTTCTTATTCCCAAGCCTCTTATATCTGAATGGGCCTTGGCAAGCTTTCATTTCAGGTGTTGGGTTCTGCAGTTCTGCTTCCCAAGGGGTGAAGTGGCTTGTCTTAATCCATTCTCAAGTGGATACTCCACTTCAGGGAGAGACAAGCGCAGCAAGAGCAGCCTGGGCAGGGACTTCCAGTCAATATTGACAGTACTGAGGTCTTGCCTCTGGCTACCACTGCCAGAAAAGTTCAAAGCCTCCTTTTTATTGGGAGTTGTGATGGGAACATCAGGCCATTGTGGTCACCACCACCATCTCATGCACTTGAGTGGGGGGGGTGCTATGGGTGGATGCCTGCCACAGGCCGAAAAGTATATTTTGATATGGACCTTTATCTCAGCCTGGATTCCTGTTGGTACTGACCCTAGGGGTAAAGAGCAGTATCCCATTCCAAAAGCTTTCCCTCCCAGAGCCTGGCCTGGCCCTGGGCCCACTGTCGGCCTGGCCTTTCGGATGACCAGGTTGGCTGTGCCTTTTCCCTGTTTTTGTTCCCATGCTCTCAAGACTTTAGATCGGCACCTACTGTCACACTCAACCAGCCCCACACAGCGTGCCACACATACATTCCGTGTATTACAGTGTGTACCACTGGTGCTCTCAAGGCACAGAGCTCTATATTGAGAACAACTGGGTAGAAATGGCATTTGTGTCCATACACACACTAGCAGCTTCATTGAGCCTTCCCCCTCTGCCTCAGTGGAGAGGAGGAAGTCCCTACATCTCCTATGCCTTCCTAATGGTAAGTGCCGACAATCTCATCTCTCATTGAGAAAGGTCGAATACCACACCCACCCATGTGCACTCACATGTACACCCACATACACACACACATGTGCACTCACATGTACACCCACATACACACGCACTCACACAGAACACACACATGTACACACCCATACATGTGCACTCACATGTACATCCACATACACATGCACACACACACATGTGCACTCACATGTACATCCACATACACACGCACTCACACAGAACACACACGTACATACCCATACATGTGCACTCACATGTATATCCACATATACATGCACACACACACGTGCACTCACATGTACACACACATACACACACACATGTGCACTCACATGTATACCCACATGCACACACACACACACACACACACACACACACACACACACACATGCACACACAGAGCTCAGCACCTCCCTCCCTCAGCTCTGGGCTGGGCTGCCCTCCTCCCCAAGGCCTGCTGCTTTGTTCCTTCCGAGTCTCCTCTTTCATACCCCTCCCCTCACATTAGTGGGAACTGCATAGGAGTGTGACCACAGGGTTACCTAACCCAAAGGTGTGCCAAGAGCCCAGCTTGTGGGTGCCCAGTGACACCAGTCCACCTGTTTCCCACCATGGCTTACCTGCCCCAGCCTGTCTTCCTAGCTTTGAACAGAACTCATTAGCTAAGCTGTGCTTCTTGATCCTCAGGGTGCCGATTCTGAATAAAAACCTCCTCCCTGTGATTTCCCACCCCCCATATCTGGTAGGGACTCAGTAATCCCAAGGGTACACTGGTGGGTCCCTTAGGGAACACATCCTTGCAATCATCTAGTTTGAGAGTTAAAGACCCACTGTAATGCTGTCTAGCTTTTCCCTCCTCGGTAATCATGGAGTACCCTTCTTCCTGACCTGGCCTCCCCCTGCCTCACCTCCTACATGTAGAAGGTTTGGTTCACTATGCAGATAGGATCCTGGCTCAGAAATGGAGAAGGGCCCATCACCCAGAAAGTAGGTTGTTCATCATCTGACCCAGGTCTGTCTGATTCCAGAAGTTAGACAACTAACTTCTGACTTCCCTCTGGGTCTTTGGCACTCCCCGTGCACCAAGAGCTGCCCTAAGCATGCTTTAGAAGTGACTTCATGGCAAGGCTTCCTGGCATGAACATTTGTAGAGGGGCAAACAAGCCCAGGGTGGGGGCAACCTTTTGCCCAAAGTAGTGGCACAGAGTCCAAAACCACTCTGTGTGTGTGTTGTGTATTGTATATTTGTATCTGTATGCTTCGGTGCACTTTCTTGTGTGGTACACATAGAAGTCAGACATAACTTCAGTTACCTTCCTCTCTTGCTCCTAACATTGTGAATGGGCCTCTCAGTGGACTAGTTTCAGCTAGACTGCATAGCCAGCAAGCCTCAGGAATACACCCATTCACAATGAAGTTATAGGCACACACAGCTATGCCCAGCTCTTGCACACATGCTAGGCATCTGACTCAAGTCTCCACACTTGTGTAGCAAACACTTTACCCATGAGCCATCTCTCCAGTCCTGCGGCCATCTTTCCTCTCTGCTAGTGGCAGTGACCGTTGTCTAGAAGCCATCCCAAGACGTCAGTACCTCTTCTCTTCCTTCAGTGTCATGCTGACCTGCCGACTGTCCTATCACCTTCTGTGACCTGGGCACAGCCTGGCCAATATCTGACCTTCGCAGGCTGGCCCTTCTCCGTCTTTGCTGGGAGGCAGGCCACAGGCCAGCTAGGCTTGGCATTTCCTGCAAGTGGTTACTCCTCAGGTTTGATCCCAGGCCAGGTAGTGAGATGCCCAACCTATGGCCTCAGGACACAAAAGGCGGCAGCAGCTGGCAATCCCAGGCCTGCACTTGGCATCTCCCTACCATCTGAGGAGCTCCATTTGCCCAAGGAGGGAGCTATTCTCTTTTGATCTCAGTCTCACAGAGTAAATCTATTACTATTATATGCCCACGTTTACATTTCTTTATTCGTTCACTATGTAGTTATTAAGTATTAAGTTCTGGGTCTTTGCTAGTCCCTGATGACGTGGCTGTGCCGATCTGTTTGAAGCAACCATGACCTTGGCTTCTTTGTCAGGGAAGTCTGGCATCCGGACAGGGCCTGTGAGGGTGGAGTGGAGGTAGGCTTGAGGGTCTAGCCTGTACACATCATGAGGCCCTTTATGTCCAGACAAGTAAATCTATAGACCCTTTCCCAATCCCATAGCCTTTACCACTACAGGAACTTAGACTTCTGAAAGAAATCTCAGAGCATCACACTTACATCAGCAGTTGTGTTAAAATAACCTAATGTAAAATTTTAAAGTATAGCACAGTTGGTATCATGTTGTTTAGGTCTTTGATTTTTTTTTTTTTTCCTGCTGAAGACAGAACTTAGATTCCAGCTATACATATCAGGGAAGTGCTCTACTACTCAGCTATAGCCTAACCTGGTGATTTAGAAGGTCTATGTAGCCCAGGATAGCTGGAAATGCCCATATACTCTTGCTTCAGACTCCTAAGGCAAATCAATGAAAAAGTCTTACTCAGATTCACTTCGCAAAGCATCTAGTGGGTACCTGTGTATGCTGGGTGCTATACAGACTACAGGCCAGTGATTCTCAACCTTCCCAATGCTGCAACCCTCTAATACAGTTTCTCATGTTGTGGTGATCCCCAACCCTAAAGTTATTTATATTGCTACTTCATAACTGTAATTCTGCTCCCATTAATAATCATAATGGAAATCCGTGATATGTAAGGTATTGGATAGTCGGCTCCCAAGGGAATCTCTAATGGGAAGGGAAGGGCGTTATCTAAGAAAGGATTCAAAAGTCTGGCATGAGGGGCCAAGGAGACAAAAGCAGCAAGTGTTTTCTCTGGGGCAACTGACTGTGCTAAAGGATTTGGCTTCTCTTGGAGAGCATGGCGCCTGGCCAGTAAGGAGCACACTTGATTTTTTCATACATTTGAAAGAAACAATCTGCTTATTTTAGAGTCGCTACAGTCACATAATCAGTATGAGGATCCTACAGTAATTCTCAGTATGGTACATACCCACTTCCTCTTATTCATAACCACTGCTGTGTGGTACACTTGGCAAATTAGTGCATTTGTATCAATAGTACTGTTGGTGAACTAATTACCTAAGGCTTTATGTTTATTAGAATCCCCGTCTTTCCCATTTTCTGTTCCAGGACCCCTCCCAGGACATCACATGACACGTAGCTGTATCTTTGTGGCTCTTCTTAAGTGTGACAGTTTCTTCGGCTCTCCCTTTTTACTTAGTGTGTTCTGTTTGTTTGCTTCCAGACAGGGTCTCATTATGTAGCCATCTGGTCCAGATCTCACTATGAGCCTAGGCTAGACTCAATTTCACAGAGATCTGCCTTCCTCTGCTGCCTAAGGGCTGGGAATAAAGGTGTGGGCTGCCATGCCTGGCTAGGATTTTTGTTTTGGTTTGGCTAGGAACTGATCTCAGTGTTTGCACCTGGGCTATACCCACAGGTGACAGTTTAACAGTGGCAGTGGATTTTATAGGGTGTTCTCTTCTGGTTAGACCGGGATTGGACGGTTTGGGGAGGAGCCACAAAGGTGAAGAGCCATTCCCATCCTAACAGAACAGGGGACACGCTCCCTGCCGTTTATGTGGTACTGTCCTGAAGCTTAAACCTAGCTGAGGCTAGCTTCTCCACTGCAAAGTTACTGTGTGTGTGTGTGTGTGTGTGTGTGTTCTCCTTCCCTTCGAGGGCAAAGCATCTATTCAGAATTTTGTGTATTTTTGCCAATATTTTTAATGCTAGGATTTTTACTTTTTAGAAATATAAAAATATTAGTGCTTTTAGAAACCTAGAAATCATGTATTTCAACAAAACACATAAAAATCACCAAGACATTATACTGCAGAGTGGACAAAAGACAAGGATTAGTCTAAGATTCTGTGATCAACACACATCAAGAGGAGGAGATTTGGGGAACACCAAAAGCAGGAGGGAAAACCACACTGCTCACAGCTACCCAACTCACCTTATCACCTTTGATCCACAGTTTTACACGGAGCATGGATTTTTGTTGTGTGTGGGGGGGAGTTGCTTTGTTTTGTTTTATTGCATCATCCCATTTATTCTGGCTTATTAGCTCATCAAAAGTGTCTCCCCTATGTTGCCATACCGACTTCACAACTATCACTTTCACTAGCTGCTAACTATCCCTTCCCATGGCCTACAGTGAGAGCCCATTACACCCCCAAGCCAGTAGGTTGTTAGCATGTACAGTATTTAGAAATCGTTTGTTAAATGAATGAATAATTCAGAAGTCTACATCATCTTCTGTTCTCAGTTCTAAAGAGCATGGAGACAACTAGATTATTACCTTAGGACAGTGTCCCAGAATGGCATTACTAGGCAGGCCAACAAGAACCAAAAACTTAGGATGACGCTAAACGCACCAAAACAGAAGTCTTCCCCTCCTCCCTTCCCTCTGCACCACCCACAACTCTGCCAAGGCTGATCACTTACAATTGATTAAAGAGTTCTCTGGGGTGTTTTCCCCTTCTTTTTTTTTCTTTCCTCCCCTCTGCCCAAAAAAGGAGGAAAATTACCAGAGAAGGTGAAGATGTTCTCAGACAATCATATTAACATATTCCAACAATCGCAATTTGCAAAATAGTAATCACTACTCTCGGGCTCCAGGAGGCATTAATCAAAGCTACAGGTTTAATTCCATTTTAAATATTGATGAAATGTGATGTGGCAGCCTCACCCTGGCGTGGCAGGGCCAGGGCCCCGCCGAGGAGGCGCCTAGGAGGTAGAGGGAGGTGGAGGAGCAGCTGCCCGGGGAGGCATCTGGGATTCAAATTGGTGGCTGTGCAGCCAGGTAGAGAGTAGAGGGAGTAGTGAAGAGGGCTGTTAAGTCCATTGCTGTCAATTTGTAACGATCAGGGAGGGGCCTGAGGACTGGTTCAGCACAATACACCCAGTTTGTCTGGTTTCAGGGGTTACTGCTGAAGAGGCTGCAGCTGCACTGATTCGAATAGCCTGGAGACTTCAGAACTGTAATTATCAACCAGGCTGCTCACAGTGTGGCAAAAGTGGGCTCCACCAGCGGGTTAACTCCTTGTGTGCTGATATATCAGCGTAGCACCCCACCACACACCCTTAGGTTGCTGGCCTTAATTAGGACATTCAGGCAGCCTGCTAGGGGAAACTGAAGCCCACTGACTGCTTATGTCAGTCTCCCAAGGCCAGAGCAAAGCTTTTTTCTTTGAGCAGCATGCAAAGAAATAGTGAGGGTAGGTAGAGGGTAGCTCTTCCAAAGGCAGCTTTGGCCTCCTCATCAAGACAAGTTAGAGTAACAAGTTAGGCTGCAGCTCCTATGATCCACAGATCTACACTTTCAGTTCTGTGCAATGGTCTGATCTCCTCAACCCCTCTGTATTCTGACAAAGACCCAGTAAGATGCAGGGCTGTGTGGCACATTCAGCTATCCACGAACCTCTTCTCAGGGTGGGTCAGGGTGGGTCTGTTGCTTCTCCAGAAAGGGGGCCCCAGGGAGCGCTCCTGGACAGGGACTAGAGGAGACTCTTGCCTTCTGCTCTTCAGCTTTCAGAGAGTCCCCTGTTCTTTAGTTTCCAGCATGTTACCCAATGAGAATGGGGAGTCCTGAGGACAGGGGATGGACATGGGGATGGACAAGGACAAGAGAGGACAGGCAGGAAAGTGGTAAGAGCACAGGTGAGTGAAATCTGTGCAGCCCTATGGTGTTCCTCTCAGAACAAACCCAGGCAAGTTCTCCTGTGTATCCACAGAAGCAGGAGCCCAGCTGTGCCTGTGTCCCAGGCTAGGAGGACAGTCAACCACAGCAGCAGCCAGCTATGGGACATGAGGCACTGGTAACAAGCAAAGAACTAGCTGTACATTTGGCCACAGGAAAAGTGAAATATACCACAGAGTGAAAGAAGTTCCACACAATGCGGCTCACAGCACAATGCCATTTTCATAAATTAAAAACACATTTGCACACAAAACAAGAGGGTATATAAAGCTGCATGCATTTTTAGGGGTGCATGCCCTGCCATTAGAGTGGATCCCTGTTGTGGTGGAGGAGGGACTGGGTGTGTGTTTGGAGGAGAAAGAGGGGGGAAAGGGAAATAAGATAAATTCACAGATGGTCCCATACAGAAATGGGATGGACTCGATTGTGAGGCTTGGAAAATCAGCCCCCAGGGCCTCAGTTCTTCCCAGCTCTCCCCTTGTGACCAGTAGTGGGGGGGGGGGCATGAGGACAGAGTGCAGCGAGAAGACTGTACGCAACCTCTGAGAAAATGACACCAGCAGTCCCCACTGTGTACCCGAGTCCAAAGAGGGAAACCAAAGGGTCCCAGAAAGAGAACTGTACCTGTGGCTGTGACTCCTAGTACTTTTGACAAGGTCTATCCCAGTGCTGAGGGCTGCTGCCTAGATCGTGGTCAGCAGTGTGAGGCTGCCACTTCACCTGACAGGCTCAAACCAACTCAAAGAGACCAAATGCTCTCAGGCTGCCTTCATCAGCTCCATCCTCAAACCACAGACTCTTCTCTGATTTAGTGGTCCATTTTCTCTGTCTAGGAGGATCTTTGCTGAGTGATGCTATAATGGTTAAACAAAGGTCTGCTTCAGCCATGCAGAGCTAAACGCCTAGGCCAGCAGTTGGTGCTGGAAGGCACTGCAGGCCCTGAGATCGCACCAGGGCCAGGGCTGGAGGGTCCTGGTGAGTACAGGTGTGTAACTGGCTTCTCTCTCTACAGATGACGATGAACATGAGTGGATTGTCAGGACCTGCCGCAAGGGCTGGGTGGAGAAATCTGCACAGAAGCCCAAACTGTGAATACCTGAGTCTCAGCATCTCTTCCTGGGATTTCCATCTGCTCACAGGCTGTCGTTCTTTCTAGCTTTGATTTGAATTTCAGAATAAAGGTTTCCAACACTAAATGGCCCCAAGGGTGAGTGCTTTAGGATACACCCCATTTCACCTGCTTCAGAACCACCTTGGAAGCACTGGGCCCAAACCCAGACTTGCCAGTCAGAATATGTGGAAATGGGCTTAGCAATTGCATTCCCAATTTCTCCTTATGCATGGAAATGTTCAAGAATCTTTATCTTGTGACATGTATTTCTAATTGAATGAGCAACTAAAGCGGTGCAACCCTCCTTCTGCAAATGGGGAATCTGTGGCTCAGAGAAATGTGACTTTCTGATGGCTCACTAGGTCTCAGGACTGCCTTTCCCTGTGGGCACTGGATCCACAAGGTGTTTTGGTGTCTATATAGGGTTCAAACCTCAGCTCTATCAAGGCCACCCGCCATGTAACTTTGGGCAAGTCATTTCTCTAAGCCTTGGCTTCTGTTGTCTAGAAAACAGTTACAAGAAAGCTTAGAACAGGGCACCATGGGGAGTTAAATGAGGAGACTCATGTAGCTGACCCTGCAAGTATTCAATGCTGACTAATCAGTATCCTGGATCCTAGCACTTGGATGAGTAAGGCAGAAGGACCACATGCTCAAGAGCCAGTTCAGGTTCTATAGGAAGGTCCAATGTAAACAACAAGTACAGGAGTAAACCTGTTTGCTGTGCAGTAAAATAACCCCAGAGTACATGTTAGATAAATTCAGGAGAGAAAGGTAAAGTGTCCCAGGGCCTCTCTTGGGCCCCAGGCATCCTGTCTTTTCACATCACTAGTCCACAGAGGAAATCCTGCTTCAGAGCCTGGGTTATGATTGCTGCTTTACCCAAGCTACCCTGTGGAGACAGAAAAGGGGCCGCACACTAGGGAGAGAGGTCTGCTGAGATCTGCAGGGGGAACAAACCTCGAACTAGGAATTCAGAGTGGACCCACGAAGAGCTACCAGCCAAGGGAGATTTCGGCCCCCTTAGCTAGCTAGCTGCCACTAGACCTGGGGAAGCCATCTCTCCCTTCAAAGGCTTTAGTTATCCCTAGAAAACCGATAGGCTGCAGCTCCACCACTGGTTCTCAAATCGGGTTTTCAAAACAGAAGCCACCCTTAGCAAAGAAACACATACTTACGTACACATACATGTATTCAGTGTATATTCTCTATCATATACAAACAGAATTTAAAACATGCACGCCAGGAAAAGCAGAAACATTAGGGGCAGAGGATAAGAAACCAAACCAAGCAGAAGAGGACTGAGCAGACGGTTGGTTCTGCTGGTAAAGAGCTCGCCCCACAGGCATTAGCACCCAGGTGAAAGGCCAGGCACAGCTGTATGTACCTGTTATTCCAGTGCTGGGGAGATGGGGACAGGAGGATCCCTGGGGCTTGCTGGCCAGCTGGTCTAGCCAGTTGGTAAGATCCATGTTCAGTGAGAGAGAGACCCTGTCTCAAAAAATAAAGTGGAAAGCTACTGAGGAAAATATAGGATATATCCCTGATATCCATGACCTTTGTACACACACACACACAAAACCAAGCTTTCATGCAAGGTTTACAAGGTTTACAAGTAACATGCCCAGGATTGTAGGAGATAGAAAAGTATCCATACTGTCCAGACAGCTTCATTCTCTATACCTGGGACTTTGACTTGAACAAAAGATTTTACATAAGAATGAATCAGACAACTACCAGACCAGCTTGTGTGGTAGCCCTAGAGCCTGATAAAGCCATCAGGGGTCAGTCTTATGCTCAAGCTGGAGCCATAATATTGGATTCTTCCCCAAAAGATCACTGTGTACCTTCTTCCCTGCCCTCCCCCAATACCCTCCTGTTTCATTCCTATTCTGTGTATCCTATTGGATTGGATCCTGCTCAAATACCTCACCCCTCAGCCCACAACATTCTAGAGGAATGTCTGTTGACAGCACTGATCAGACTGAGGGTCTGAGGCAGCGCAGCACAGGACAACAGAGACAACAGCAGAGCTCGACAACCAAACCTGACTTCTCACAAAGTAGTCAATACATAAAACAACACAATGTTAGAGAGGAAATCCACTGCTACGCTTTAGCACAGTCCACTGCCTGTGCTATGGTGTTGGTTCTCTAGGACTGTACCATCCAGCAGGTCACACCTAAGCCAGGGACCTAAGAGCAAGAAATGCAATCCACCATGCTCCGGATCTAAGTGCCAGCACTTCTACGTGCATTAACTTTATTTATTACACAAATTAGACATTACAAAGCACAACATGAAAGCTATGTAACAAAACAGACATTGGCTTTACAAAAAAAGTGCTTACAATTCTTTTCCGTTTGTGTGTTCCCCCCTTTTTTGTGTGTATTTAAATAAATAGCTTTGACAGCCCGTACATTCCTAGGCTGTTCTGAACAGGGTAGTGGAGACATTTGAACTGCAACATGCTACTGCCACGTGATCCACGCAAGAATCAGACCCTGGGGGAAGCTCAAGGCAGAGTGACCGGAGCTCAGCTGCCCAATTCCCACATGGTTGCAATTGGGGTTTTGATCATTATGAGCAAAAATCAAAGGGAAGATCTGGGTTCCCCAAAGCCAGAGATCAAGCTAGGTTCCTCCTGCTTGAGTCAGTGCCTGGCACAGGGTACTGGAGGAGTTCCAAACTGAACCACACTCACAGCATTCTAGGAGGTGCTTTCTCTTTGTCCTCTGTTAGTTGACAATACTGGGAGAAGATGGAAGTTCCCTTCTGGGGGTGTTACCCATATCTAACCCCCCTCCAGGTCTCATAGCAAATAGCATAGTGGTTCTTATGTTAAGTGCCAACTTCAAGCATGGGAATTCTGAAACCTTACCCAAGTTCCTTGAGATAGAGTGCTGTGATCGATTAGTGATGTCTGTCACAGGTGCCGCAGGGACAACAACCACATCCATACTAGAAATGTGTTTCCCTGTTCTAGAGGCTCCTTCTGAAAGCCAGGAGGCCGCCTTTGGCTAAAACATGCTGCAGCCTCTAGTGAGAAGTGCATCGGGTTCCCAAGTGGTTCTACAATTACAGGATAAGTGTGGGAAAAACAGGCATCCCCTGAAAACGTAAGTTGTGGATCTGTGTAACTTGAGACCTTTATGTGGAATTGGCCTCTACTCACAGGGATGGGTGAAGCTGGCTCTGCTCAGAGATTGTTGGGAAATTGCAGGGGTGCCAGCTGGACTTCTGGACTTTACTCACTGAGGTCATGGCACCTCTCTTCCCTTGGGAACCAGAACTAATATTTGGGCTGCCTTTTCACTGGGCTCTGTTTCTTGGTCCTCATGAATGGTCCCACCCGACCCACAGAGAACACTTGCTTAGGCCCTCCTCTCAGGACTGAGAAGTGCCCTACAACAAGGGTCCCTATTGCTGGTCCACCCAAACCATCAGCAGTGTCATTGTGCATGAGCCAACATCCTTGCCATGACTCCTTCTGGGTAACTGGTGGGGGAAGGGCCCTCCCCGAGTTTGATCTTTTCTCTCTATAAGATGGTCAGTGCCCCTCCAAGTCCAGTGTAACCAATCCCTCTCCTCTAAGCCAATGGGGGGGGGTCTTTGGCACCCATTCCTGCCTGTCCCTTTGCCTCTTCATCTGGGCAGGCCTCCATCTCTGCCCTATTGGGCCTCTCAGGGTTGGTCAGTGTCTCTTCTTTTTCTGAGTTAACTTGACATAACCAGACAGATGGAAATGATAAAATTAGAACGTAGCTTTCCTTTGGGGACATCCCACAAACACTGTAGAGTTTTCCAGACAAAAGCAACAGAGTACATAATGTTGGGGGTTGGTTGTTGGCTATTCAGAATGCAGAGATAGTTCCAAGGAAGTAGTAAATAAAGGCCAATGTGGGGGAGAAGAAAACCTGTAAAGTTGGAGGCTGTTGGTGACTCCTGATTCAGTTTGCCATTGCTGCTGTGACCAGCTGATGTTAAGGATGACTCCTGTTTGATGAAGGAGGACAGGGTGCTTATTTTCATGCTGATACCACATTTCAGGGCACTTGCCTTCCCAAAGAGAGATTCTGCTTCTCCTGGTGGGTTCTGGTTCTCAGCAGAAGAGGGAAAGACTGGGCCTGGGTTGGGGGGACCATTGGCACAGGGTAGGATGGCATTGGGTGAAGGTGTATGCAGAGGTGGTGGATACCCGGCCGCAGCTGGATGCTGGATCTCAGCGGCTGAGGGGCAGCTGTGTGGTGCCCATGGACAGATGCGCAAGTGCCGGCAGCGTTAATACTGAAAAAGGATGACCTGCAAGAGAAGGGTAAGGGAAGTGACTGATCAGGTGCCTTCCCACCCAGCAGCCCAGGAAGAACAATGGCAGGTGGGTGCAGGGCTTAGACCTGGGCTTAAATCCCAGCTCTCTGTTAACTTGCTGTGAGACCTTGGACTTCCCTTCTCAGACCCCGTTTCCTCATGTGTAAACAGGGTTGGCGAAATCTCTTAGAACCAGAGCAGCAGCAGAAACCCAGCGCGTGCTTTACTCTGGACCCCGTGAACATTTATGGAGCTGTCACTACAGCATATTGCAGCTGTTGTCTTACTATTTGTCACTTTATTAGTCTTTGACTGTGCCCGCTTATGAATTGAGCTTTATTGTGGGTATATGGGTGGGGTCCAGTTCCAGTCAGTCTCCCATATACAGAGGACCACTGAGAAGATGGTGATGAGCAAGTGCTGCTGAGTATCTTCTGTGCACCAGGCACTTGTGTTGAGCTCTTCATACACACTGCCTCTCATTTCTACAGCATTGTAGGATGGTAGAAACTGTTATAGTCCATTTAGCAGAGGCAGAAACTGAAGTTGCAAGCAGCTAATTGTACTTCAAGGTCTTTGGGGGAGGGGGTGGCAAATCTAGGACTCTGGGTAACCTAACTTCAGATGTTCAAACTCCATTCCTCACCCAGCCCTGGATATAGCCTCCCTCTGGGCCTGAACTTTGGACACCTGGCTTTTAACTCCGATTAGGAAATGATTCTGGTCAGACAGACCCTTCTCCGAGGCTGCATTCTTTCCACCTGAACAAGGCCAGCCTATCCTGACTTCTAAGACCCTTTTAAGTGTTAAAGCTGTGGGATCAGGGTGTATGACCAGGAAAAAATGTAGTTCTAGGAACTTAACAGATGTGTGGGACCAAATGATGTTGTTATAGAGGAGATAGGAAGTTCCACCTTGCCCCAGCAATGAGGGCTAGCTAGGCCAACACTATACTTTTTGTTTTGTTTTTTTGAGACAGGGGTTCTCTATATAGTCCTGGCTATCCTGTAACTTACTCTGTAAGTCCAGGCTGGCTTTGAACTCACAGAGATCTGCCTGCCTCTGCCTCCTGAGTGCTCGGATTATCAGTAAGACTGGTTGCCAGGCCAGCACCAAGGGGACTCTGAGTATCCTCAAAAGTTTCCAAGAAGGATTTGGGAGAAAGCTAATACTATCCTTTGTCCCGCCCTACACTTATGATCCAGCAGACTTCACTCCCATATGTAAGCAGATGTGGCTGGCAGAAGAGGTGCTTAGGAGCTGGCAAGCAGGCCTGACAGCAAGAAGGGTACTAGGTCATGAAGGGGGGACACAACTGTACCACAGAGCTTCTGGCTACAAAGCTGGGGACAGAGCCCAGAAAGAGAGATTTTGGCTCAACAGACAAACCCCAAGGCCAAGAATGGAGAGCCAAAGCTGCCATCACTCAGCCTGGCTCATCTTTCAGACTGAACCAAACACAACCACAGCTCAACATATGAGAAACAAAGACTGTCCTCTGAGCCCAGCCCTGTGCATTTCCACAGCTCTCCTGATTCAAACCCTTCACCCCAGGGACAGGGCCTCTACTAGTCCCCCATCTCCCTGGACCTCAGCCACACTGGAAACCAGTGGTCTGTGAGCTCTGTCTTCATGCCTTTGCACCAGCTGTCATGGATGCCCTTTTCATTCCTGCCTCTTCTCGAGCTTGTCAGCCCTCCTTCTGAGTCCTCCAGGAGCATACTTGCCCCCTAGCCCATCTGTTCCATCGCCCTACAGTGTAACTGCCCCAAACCTGTCTATATCACACAGCCTTCAGGGCAGAGGTTATGTACTTTCCATATGCAGGCCCAGTATCGGGTCCAGCTTCTGTCACGTCCACTGTGACCTCATAGGAGCTATTATTACTTGCTCTGAGCCTCAATTTCTATGGATTTGAAAGGGAAAGCATTATATACCGGCCCCCACCCCCCGGGAAGCTTTAAAAGCTGTAAAGTGCCACACAAAAGTATCAGCAACTAAGCACCAAACTGCAGACTTCAGATAACAATATTTGATACTCCCAGGTCAAACAGTGCCACCTCTTGGAATTCGGTTCTCTGTCTTTACAATATGCAGGCAGAGTGGCACACATCTTTAATCCTAGCACTCAGGAGGCAGAGGCAAGTGGATCTCTGTGAGTTCGAGGCCAGCCTGGTCTACAGAGTGAGGTGCCAGGACAGCCAGGGTTACACAGAGAAACTCTACCTCAAAAAGAAAGAAAGAAAGAAAGAGAGAGAGAGAGAGAGAGAGAGAGAGAGAGAGAGAGAGAGAGAGAAAGGAAGGAAGAAAGAAAGAAAGAAAGAAAGAGGAAGGAAGGAAGGAAGGAAGGAAGGAAGGAAGGAAGGAAGGAAGGAAGGAAGGATAACAAAGGCTGGGCTGGAGAGATGGCTCAGTGGTTGAGAGCACTGGCTGCTCTTCCAAAGGACTGATTCAATTCCCAGCACCCACATGGAAGCTCAAAAATGTTCGTAACTCCAAGACACCCTCACACAGACATACATGCAAAGACACCAGTGCACATAAAATAAAAATAAACAAATTATTTTAAAAAAAAGAAAAAGGAAAAGAAAAGGCCGTGTGCACAGCAAAGGTGGCTGGGGTTGTCAGCCAGTGTGTATAAAGTGCCAATCTCAAGCTGAGGGGGAGCCTAACAGTCAGCAGCTCTCATTGGCTGAGGAGCTCAGAGGCTTTTTCCTGGAGCTTTCCCACCAGATTCTCATGCAACATTACCATACCATCCTTCTGGGTCATCTGGACTTCTATGCCCCAGCCCCTGCCCCATGAAGCCCACTACCTAGGAAGCCCTGTACACAACAGATTTCAGAAAGCACCAAGAAAGACCTGTCCTTAAAGACAGCCCATCAGAATTACAACAGCCAGGCATTACTCATGCTGGCCTCCATTGCTCATTACCCCTGGCTTGAGGATCTGTACCTTCCCAAACTGACTCTGGGATTCTGAGGCACACCAAGAACTTGCTGCTTCCCATATGATCACCCTACCAGCTCCACTGAGGACCACCACCATCACCCTGATGAAGGCCAAGTCCCTAGCATCCTTAGGGCTCTCTCACCACTGTCCTAGGCTCTGCGCCTGAAATACTGTACAAGCCTGTTTCTCCACATCTGTAATAATGAGTTGTGTGGGAATAATGGCTTTGAGGGCTAACTGTGTAGTATTTCAGAACTGAAGAGACAAGGTTCCTACCCACTCCTGCTTACACCTAAATTAGACCCGGACACTTTTACCTGACATGTGGACAAGATTAAACCAAGCCACTAGACTGGGTACCAACCATGTAATCTTTAGGAAATTTAGTACTAATGTATAGAACACCGTCAGCTTCACTTTCACAGAGAAGGTCCTGCCAGGTGGCCCTGGGTCACATGTGTTATTTTCTTCCTGGAACCCACCAGCCCTAGTTATTGCCAACAGACAGGTGTGGATAGAAAGAAAGGATATGAAATGGGAATAGGGTGGTGTGAGGTAGAAATCTTCCCCAGAACTTTAAAGCATGAGTAAGTTCAAACTACGTAAATAAGAAGGTCTCACTGCCAGTGGGTGGGGAATAAAGGGCTACAAGGAAGGTGTCAAAGAAGTCAGGCATGTGAAACACACAAGGAGCTGTTCTAATGACTGCCTTAGGGACACACTGGGGACCAGAGTGATCTGCCATAGCATGGCATGGTATCCACTCAGTGACAGAAACCCATTCCCGGCAGGAAGGCTCTGACCCACCAGACACAGCCATTTACCTTCTCACCCCGGTTGGAGAGCGGCCCATCCATATCGGCTTTGAGGTGGACAGGGGGCGCGGTGTAAGGCAATCGGCAGTGCACCTGCCCGCACTGTACCTGACCTGTGGACGAGAGGGTGCCTTGGAGCCCATCCCCCAGGCTCCACACAGGATCCCCACCTGTTGTGTGCTCTGCAAGCTGAAGCCTGATCGCTAACCTAGAGGTCTATCTTTGTTCCTTGCTGCCTGAGTAGCTCTGGGAATGAGCTCAACTGAGTTGACTATAATGGTATATATATCATCAGGTGCTATAGTCCAGCTCACTGGTGAATCAACACTACTGTATGAATGTACTGTGCCCCTCCTGCAAAGAAGGATGTACCCACCTATTCAGATTTCCAGAGCAGCACCAAATACAGTTTACAAACTACCTCTTAGGAGACACTGTTCTCACCATTCTGCTTATAACTGCAGCCCAGCAAACAGCCCCTGTCCTTCTTCCTTCTTTTGTACTTCATTATTTTCTTGATTAGCCCTAGTCACCTGATTTACATATAATTTAATTATTTAATATCATCTCTTCATCAATTAGAATGCAGGCTCTGTGACAGTGGGAATCCCCCCATGCACACCCGATCTTCCTGGCTTAGTACTTAGGATGAAGCATGAAATATACAAGGCACTCTCTTCTTACTTAAATTTTATTTTTATGCATATGAGTGCTTGGCCTGCATGTATGTCTGTGCACTAATTGCATGTGTTTGTGCCTATAAAGGGAAGAAGAGGACACTGGATCCCCTGAGCTAGAGTTACAGACAGCATTAAGCTGCTATGTATGGGTTTTGGGAATCGAACTCTTATCCTCTTTTTAAAAAAAAATTATTTTCATTTTATCTGGATTGATGTCTTGCCTGCATGTATGACTGTGTGAGGGTGTCAGATCTTGGAGTTACAGACAGTTGTGAGCCACGATGTGGGTGCTGGGAATTGAACCCTAGTCCTCTGAAAGAGCAGTCAATGCTCTTAACCTCTGAGCCATCTCTCCAGCCCATACCCTTATCCTCTTAAAGAGCAGCTAGGGCCCTTATCTGCTGATCAATCTCTCCAGCCCCCTGTAAGGCACTCTTTAAATATTTGTTAGATGAACTTCCATCCCCTATTCCATCATCTAAAACTGTTGCGGAAAGTTCATCATTGGTTCTGATCCAAATCTCTGTCACATTTCAGCTGCTACCACTATACTCAATGTCCCTTTGTCTGTCTCTTCTCCTGATTCTGCCCTATCTGCTCAGTGAAGTCTAGACAGACACTTGCAAGTGACAAGTAACTTGGAACAAGTTGCTTTGCTTTTCTGAGACACCATTTTCTATTTAATTGAGAATTCTTAACTCTCTGAATGCTTGAGACATTTCTGAGCAGCTTCAAATTGCTGAAGTAACTGTCTGCATGCTTTGGAATCTGATTCCAAAGGAGTTTTTTATTATTATTATTATTATTTAAAGCACTGAATTTAGTTGACTGCAAAGTGGAAGGGATCCCCCCCACCCTCCTTGGCTCTGCTTCCAAACTCTGTACTCAGTTTACAGTATTTCAGAAACCCTAGACTCCATGTCTTTAGTTCACAGTAAAGCAGATTGCTAGGGTGCCCTTTAGTCAGCCACAGAGCTGTGTTCTGACTTTAGGGGAAGAAGGACAACAGCCCCTTCTCCAGAAGCAAAGACAAATCTAGGCTCAATCAACAGAATACACGAACAGAGTCCTGATCCCACTCCCAACATAAGTCACCTAACCATTGCAACTCCACACCATGCATTAGCTGCCTGCCAAGGCTCCTGAAACTAGAGAGTTCCTAGTCTTTGGCATCTTCAGCAAGTATTTAATAGGTGTTATTCAGGCTGAACATTAAGTCATTGTTTAGAAACAAAAGGGAAAAAGTGTCCCTCCTGGTGAGAAGGTTCAGAAATGGAACTGTCTAGAGAGACCGTGCCAGCTGGCAGCCTGATACAGCACACAGGGCCCTGCCCCTTGCTCTCTGCCAACCAAATTCACAGTGCATCCCAAAGCAGCTGATGCCTGTATGTGCTAAATGGGGCCTTTAAGTCAGTTATCCCAGTGCTGCTCACAGTACTGCTGTGAGGTGGCTACTCTCACTGAGCCTGTGTTTACAGATGAAGAAACTGGCTGGCAGTCCAGGAAGCTAAGAAATTTGCCCAATATCACCAAGCTAAGAAGTGGCTTTCTAGCTTGATCCCTGGCAGTTACACCACAGTCCACATTAACTGATTTTGGTTTCCTAGTCTGTATAATGGAATAATGCCCTATGACTTTCAGAGCCTTGGCATCACCTCTGGTACAGGCAGGTGCTCCATAAGCAAGAGTTTGATCCCATCTTTTCCCTTTTAGTTGGAGCCACGGATGGCTTGAGAGAGAACATGAATGTATGCTCAGCTTTGAGGAAACCCGTCCACTCTTCTAATGCTCACTGCCCACCAATATACCTGCCCTTACAGTCTCTGTTGGGACCATAGCCCAAAGGCATAGCACTTGCTATGATATGCCTAAGGAGGGAGGCAGAAGAAAGGGAGGGGGAGAGGGACTGGGCCAGGGGAATTTGTCTCTTCCCTGGAATGTAAGTTCCAGGAGCAGTGCATTTCTGATCTATTTACTGAACTGCTAAGAACACAGGAGGCACTCAGAGTATACATTTGCTGGATGTCCTGTCGATCAATTCTCAATACCCTTTGAGAGCCATTATTCTAGTTCACAGATGAGGAAACAGAAGGGTTCGAGGAGAGTTACGTGGCTCATCCAAAGGCCTCACAGCCCTGGGTAGTCATACTACCCTGGCCTCTGCTCTCCAAGTGTACCCATGCCAGAATGCCTTCTGAGCTAGGGTTTAACCACTTTCAGCTCCCCACTCTATGTGTCTCAGTAAATCTAGACCATCTCTCAGGGCTCAGCTTGCTCAGCTATGCCCCCTCGGCCCCAGCATCCAAACACTCCCATCTGGCAGTGTAAGCTGCGTGCACACTCGAGTTTTGTTCTAGGCTGTCTTGCCTGTAAGAACGCAGACTCCTTAGTTCCTGCCTCCCATCCCACGAACACACAGTGGCTGCTTGAAGGTTTACTATTTGTATTTGTTCCCTCTGACACCGGCCCCACCCACTAAAGAAGGGCGGGAAACTGACCTCCTTTACATCTTCATCTACCAGTTTACCTCAGATCTCCCTACGCATATGAAAGAAACCAAGGAGCACTTCTCAACGTTCCCTTCCCCGCAGGCCTGGCGGCCCCAGAATCTTTATCACTTACTCTCGATGTAGCCGTGCAGAGTGACCATGCGCGCCCTCTCGGGGCTGCTGAACGGAGAGTAGTGGATGTCGTCGGACAGGGCGGAGGGGAGGCGGGACGGGGGTGCCCCTGAGGGCGGCACTGGGTGCTGCGGCGTATGTTTTTTATGACGCGCTCGGCAGTTTTGAAACCACACCTGAAACGACAGCCTCCGCAGTCTCAGCAATCACGGAAAAGGGTCAGCTGTGTGGCCAGGGGACCCCCGACCACACCGGAGAGGGGCAGCCACGTGCACCCGCGACCCTCCGCTAGGAGCTCGAGCGCTCGGCCCGAGGCCCGCCCCAGACCTGAAGGCCGAGACCCCGGAGCCCCACCTGGATGACCCGGCGGCTGAGGCCGGTCATGTCCGCCAGCTTCTGCAGCGTCTGCGCGTCTGGGTTGTTGTCCTGTGCGAACTGCGCCTGCATAACCTGCGGGGCGCAGACGGGCTTGAGACCTCCGCCCAATCAGAGGCACGGAACCTGAGGCCACGCCCCAAGCAGTACTGGCCCCGCGCGACCTCCTGCAGGTCCCAGCACGTGGTGGTGGAGTCGCAAGTCCCGCACAGCCACGCCCACTCCGAGGCCCCGCCCACACGTCTCGGGACTAGCCGGAAGGTTGGGGTTGGGTACCTGCAACTGCTCTGCTGTGAAAGACGTCCGCGCGCGCTTGGCCGGCTTGGGCTGACTGTCCTGTTCCGAGGGCACTGCCCCCTCCAACGTGAGACCGTTCCCTGGGGGGCGACAGAAGCGGCTGACCACGCGTCCCCATCTCTTCTAGTGGCAGCCTGGAAAGGACCGGGTGGGGGGGAGCTTGTCCCTGGAAGGGTCAGGAGCGAGGTGGCTGGGAGCGGGAATCCCAAGACCATAGTCCCCAAGACCCCTGCTTCCTCTCTATGCTGTCGCTCATTTTTAAAAGAGGAAATTTAAGACTGAGAAGAAAGTTCCTGGCTTAGCCCCCCAAATTATCTGTCTCAGAGCTGGTGCCCGACTGACCCTAGTGTTCCTCCTAGTTAAACTGGAGGGAAACATAGGTGGAGATAAAAGCATGACAGAAACAGTCAGAAGGGAAAAAGTGGGAAGGCTCAAGTAGTTACAGTGACTGGTCTACCTCCCAGGAGTATGACAGTGGTGAGTTTTTACTTTCAATATTCCAGTAGCCCTTTCTTAGTTTTCTTTACTTATTATTGGTTTTCGAGACAGAGTTTCTCTGTGTAGCCCTAGCTATCCGGAACTCTCTCTGTGAACCAGGCCGGCCTTGAACTCACAGAGATCACCTGCTTCTGCCTCCCAAATGCTGGGAGTAATGGTATGCACAACCACACCCAGCAACTTTTGAAGTAATTTTTTTTAAATTCCTTTTTACTTTCTCTAAAGTATAGTTTACTAATTAGGATATATCTCAGGTATTGTGTGTGAGTTTGTGAGTTTCATTTTTTTTCATCTAAAAATATATTCCTATTTTAATACTTCATTTTTCTGAATACAAAAATAAAACATTGATTTTATCGAAAGCCCAGAAATCTGGCAAGCACAAAGAAGGGGAAAGTCACAAGCAATTCTCCCACTCAGGGATAATCACTGCTCACAATTTGTTTTAAGGGGTGGGGGCTGTGTAGAAGGAAAACTAACCTACATGTTTAAAGAAAAAAACTGAAATGTAAGCAGGGAGATAATGACACTTCAGATTTTCCCTTAACCTCCTCTCCTCATTTTTCTATGATGAATACGTGTGTGTTGTTTTGTTTAAAAGAAAAGCAATATCTAATGCTGATAGTCAGTGACCAGAAGCCTCAAGTATTCAAGACCACCCCCCCCCCATAGGATGTATGCAAGGCCATACTAAGTAAGGGTGGCCCTGGGTGGTCCAGGAGTGAAAGGAGCCTGTGGTTTACTGATTAAACCATGATGCAGAAGAAGCTCTGACTCCTGAGTTCCCAACCCAGGTCCACTGCCAACTTGTACAACACTACTGGAAACTTCACTGTGCCTCAAGTTCAGTTTCTCTCCATTTAGCTTCTGATCCTAACAGGAGAAAGTGATGACCATGGGTGAGGTCATGGCCAGTATAACACTGTTGGTAACCCTCCATTAGTGCCTAGAAATTGAAGTAGGAAGGTCCATACTCCTCGAGAAAAGCTGTGCAATATTAATATTCTAAGAAAAGCAGTCATCTTGGAGGTTACTGTGCTTAGTTTTTTAGATGAAAAAAAAAAATGAAACTCACAAACTCACATCCGGGAGTCCACTGGCGGTTGAAGAGGTGGGGGTATAGATATGAAGTAGCTATATTATAATGTTTAAGAAATTGGGCTTTAGGACCCCAGCAGACCTACTAGATATAACCTGTGGCACGGCACATACTGCAGATAATCTCTGCCTCTTTCCTAGCTATGAATACCACAATCTAAGTGTTGTAAGGATTTATTCAGCCAGTCATATTCCAGAGAAGTTAGCAGTATTCACAAATCTTGGCAGCCTAACTATGGAAAGGGTTGCTGCTTCTGTCCACAGCTCCACTCCTTTTTAGGGACCCCCCCCACCTATACATCACCCAACCCAACCATGCACACTGGAAGACTTTTGCCCTAACCCCAAGATGTTTTGGAAAAGTCATAATGCCAGAGAGACAGAGACAGAGAGAGAGAGAGAGAGGGGGGGGGGATTCGTTTCAGAAGAAATATTCTAGACCAAGTAGATATCTTGCACAGATATGATAGGAGGAGGCTCACATAGAAAGAGCTGTTGACTTTGTATGGTGGAGCCCTGTCTATGTCCAAGACTCAGATAGGTTCCTTTTAAACCTTTGTATATTACCCTATGCTTGGTGTGGTCCATAAGGAAGTGCGAAGAATGCGGGGCTACACTGCTCAGGCAGCTGGCGGGTAGGGTGGGGTGCCCCGCAGTCCAAGGAGCATGCCTTGCAGGGGCCAGTACAAACTTGACCATGCACACAAATGATGGAGCCAGAGCGCATGCCCCACGTGTAGCTCCCCAACCCACCCCTCCGTTGCCGCTGTTTTCAGGTGTTCCAACTGACCCATAAGCGGGCACAACTGTGCGGATCCTTCTACCTAGGTGCTATGGATGGTTGGAAAGGGCTGAGATTAGGTGTTGGGTGAGTGGGTGGGGGTTGGGTACCGTTCTCGGCCGCTCTCTTGAGGTTCTCGATCATAGTGTCGTAATGGATGCGACAAAGCACCTTCTCCTCAACCAGGCCGAATTCCTCCCCGGTGGATAGTTGGCGCTTGCAGGAGAAGCAGGCGAAGCAGGCCAGGTGGTAGGCGTTGCCGCGCGCCCGACGCACCCAGTCACTAGCATAGATTTGTCTGCCGCACCGGGCGCACTTGGTTCCAAATCGGCTGCGGAACAAAAGGGAACAAGGACCAGAATAGTAAACTTTAGAACGGCCATTTTTCTCCTATTCTATTGCTCAGTGCACTCACTGCACAAGGTTCACATAGTACTCACGACCCCACATTACACTTGAACCCATTACTCTTGTGCATCCAAATTCCACCAAAAAATTACTGATTTTCATTTCTCCTTGCTTTACTGAATCTTGCAAATGTTCTACAGAAATCACTCAACATTTGTGTATTTGTTCATTGTAATACTCCACGAGTATTAGAAAACTACAACAGTACAAAACAGGAAAGTTTTGAGCTTTGCCTGCCTCGTAAGATTCTAATGCTTCACAGAGTGTAGTCTCAGTTCCCATTTTGTAGAGGAGGAGATTGAGAATCTAGGCCCTAGAATAGAATAAGTCTCATTGCATCACACATCTGGAAAGGACAGGGACTCCAAAAGGGCTGACTCCCCTTTGCTTAAGAATACACCTCCATGCACTCACGGCTTTGTGACATCACAGATCACTGGATTGCTTTGACTTATTTTCCTTGATCTGAGCTGTAAAAACGACAACAGTGATGGCCACTATTTGCAGTTAACCCAAGCAGCCCTGAGCTGGAACCCATGGCATCCTAATACTAAATGGGGGGGGGGGGTGTCTTCGATGGAATGCTCCCTTGTCTGTTATGCCTTCCTTTCCATTCTGTCTCTGTCCCTTTCCCCATCTGTGTTCTTAAAGGGGCTTTTAGTCAATTACAGCCTGGATTCCCAGAGCAGGAATCCTTCCAGGACACAACAGAGCCTACTTTATCACCTGTGACCATCCAAACCCTTAAGCCTGCTTCCTCTTGTGTACACTCTATCCAGGAAGCACCACCACCAATCATTCATCCCTGCACATGAATAGCAGAACCTTAAACTCTCACCCATCCCTACTGTTGCCTTTCTTGGCCTGGTTCCCATCAGGCTCCTCACGCCCACTGCCCCATCTGCATTGGCTCTTACTTTCCAGTCAATGTGTCATCCACACTGCAGCCTACAGCTAAAATTTTAGCATGAACACAGAATCCTGTTCCCTGACCTGCTTATAGTCTCTGGTTGCTCCATGCTATCCTTAGGGTCTGGTCTAAGATGCTTCAGATTTACAAAACCCAACAGACCACATCCTTCTTGGGCCCACCTCTTTTCCAATCTTCAGTGTCTCCCACCCTGTTCTCAAGCATAAGTCCCAAGCCACAAGGGAAGCTCATTTTCAGTTCTTTGTTCTTCTCTCTACCCCCAGCATTTCCCCACCCCCACCCCAGGCCTTTGCAGGCTGTTCCTTCCCTGGCCATGACTTCCCCCAGAGTTCTACCATCATCTCAGCACTTGTCAGACTGTTCATTAAGTGTCTGAATCTTTGGCTTGCCCCTTTCATCCTTGGTTTTCCTGGAGATGGGGTAAGTATATACCATAAGGGCCAGCACCTTTCCACTGGAATGCACATTCACATTACCTGTATGTGGATAAACAGCCCCCCCCCCCCAATTCACTCCAGTGACACCATGGTATTGCCTGTAATTGGCTGTTGGAAGTGCCAGGATGTAGCACATCCATCACCTTAGACTCTCACACTACAATATCACTCTCCTCTTTGGTACAAGGAGAGTCAAGGGACCCTGCCCAGGCCTCTAGGTTTGCTCAGGCTGAGCTTCAGCCTAGTCAAACATTCACACACATACCCCCAAGTAGATGCTTTTAATGACCTTGGATTTCATGGCTTTCCTGTGGAGAGTCTAGATCAGTTTGTGGTCTTTATTCCTAATTCCTCAGAAAATGGAGATGAAACCAAATTTGCCTACACCCCAGCCCTGCCAGTGGTAACCCCAATGGAACCACCTTCTGGCCACCCATGGGAGGCTGGCTTTCCATTGTTTGTACTTTGGGGTAAAGAAACAACCAGCCCTTCCCAGAGCCTTTGCTTCCTGATAAGCACATCCCCCTCCAGCTCAATACCTTCACCGCGCCTCATTTTTTCTGGAACTGGTAAAATACCATCTCAGAAACTCATCGGAGTCAGCGGTAACAACTTATTCCAGACAACAGAGTATGTGGTGGAAGTGAAGGTCTCCAGGTGATGAAGGACTTACAACCTGCTTAGAAGCAGCTGGAGTGGACACCTGGCATCCCAGCGGGGGACAGTAACGAGCCTGGTCTAATGCCCGCTCACTCCTGGAATGGATTCTGAGAAGTGCCACATCGGTGATGGAGAGGCAGAGCAGGGAAGGACTGGCATTAGGAGCCGCCGCCTTTGTTTTCCATGCTGTGGTCCTCTGCTCCCCAGAACTTTCGATCTCCACAGTGGACTCCAAGGGATTCCAATCCCAGTCTCCCGGAGAATCACTTATCTTCCGACTCAGTGCCTACATAGAGAGGTCTTAGTGTCCCCATTCCATCGTTCCTAAGTGCCGCCACCTACTAACAACTTTCTCACTTTCTGCGCATCATCCCAAATGACTTCAGCCCTAAACTGAATTGGCCCAGTCAAGGAAACCATCCTCCTCGAACTAGATCCATGGAAAAGGGTGGCCGTGTCCTTGCCCGTATTAGGAAGCATTGTGTCCCGATATACAGTGTCCTCAGGACGGGTTAGCCCACAAAGAAAGAGCGAAAGGAAGCTACAATCTGACAAACTCCTGCCCAGATAACCTTCAGAAGCTCCAGCCACTCCGTTCCGGAAGCAGCGAAAAACAGCGTCGTAGGCGGAGACAACGAAACTTCAAGAAAGAGATGCTTGGGAGCCAAAGGGCTTTGGGGACGATTCTGACATCCTCCCCCATGCTGAGGGGTCTGGATTTCGTGTGCATCCCCACCAGGGTTGCCGCACACTACAGGCAGAGCCGCAAAGGAACGGTGGGATTTGAGGATGGAGAAGTGCCCTACCATCCTCAGAGGCTGTGAATCCCCAGCAACTGTTAAAGGGAGACCAAGAAGCCCTCTCCACATAGCGGGGGACAGAAATCCGTATAACCTATTTTGTAGGCAGAACTGTGGCCCTTGACCAGATCAGGCTCATTCCCCAGGCCTACTTCCCCTGGACACACAATAGATGCTCATAATATTTGTTGTGTGAACAAACCTATAAAAACGAGCCTTTTGGAATTCCTTTCTCTACCTACTACATTGCTTCTTTCTACGTGGGGAAACTCAGAGTGAGATCTCCATTTAAGGCAGAGACTGGAGTTCACTTAATTTGGGTTTTAGACGAGAGAGGGAGGGAGGGAGGGAGGGAGAGAGAGAGAGAGAGAGAGAGAGAGAGAGAGAGAGAGAGAGAGAGAGAGAGAGAGAGAGAACCATAGATTTCTCGAGGCAAACAAAGAGAATGGGAAGTGAGGCTCTTCCTATTCTGTCCCCCCTTCCTGTCTGTACAAAGCCTTAAAAAGAAAAGGGGTGCAGAACCAGCAATTAAGAGGTTAAGCCTAAGCCTGCCTGGAGGTCCTGGCCTGAGGCTCCTTCTTTCCCAGCTCTCTCCTCCATTTCCCCAACATCTGTCCCCCAACAGCTGGCTGTTGCTAGGCCTCTCTGCACATGGTGGGGGGGGGGCTGGCGTCCAGGCTGTCAGTCTCCCATGGGACCCTAGCTCTGAGGAAAGTCCAGAGACAGCTTGGGCTCAGAGTGGAAGGACAGAGAAGGGTGGAGTCCCCCTTTTTTTGTAAGCTAAGCAGAGAACAGGAACTTGAGTTAGTTCTGGAACTCTAAGGCCCCCAGTCCCATCCCTATAAAAGAGAAAAGGGATCAGAATCAGAGTCCTTGGTTTCAAGAAAGTTGCTAGTTATGGACTTCTGAAAAGACCACTTCTGTTCTAGTGCCCCTGGGGCCATTCAAGAGTAGAGCAGGTGCTTTACGCGACTCAGGAAAACTGGATGAGAATTACATAGGGACAGCAGAGAGAGGTCTTTGCCATTTTATATGACTTACAACTGCAAAGAGTGGCAGCTGTAGCTTGACTATAGCAGAGGCATGGGGAAATGGGGGGGGGGCACGACACCCAGAGGAAGATGTTGTAGAGCCCATGGTAGGGTGGTGTCCGGTGGACCTGAGCTTATCTGAGAATTACCACTTATAGCCTGACTGACCTTATCCCTCAGAGCTTTTTTTCCCCCTCCCATATTGTGGAGATGCTGACAGTGTCATACAGGGTGGGTCACATGATTAAATGGGAGACAGGATACAGCAGATGAAAGATTTGGTGGCCTCACGGTGCACTCTCAATCACTGGGTGATCCTGGGCTGCTCCCCATTCACAGGGATCTTCTTTGTTACAAAAGAGCACAGTGCTATAGGTGCCAGCAGGTCATAGGGCAACAGCTGCAGGTAGGCACATCTAGCTTCTCTAAGGTGTGTTTGCTGATGGCCATGGAAAAGTGAATACTCCAAAAAGAAATATGACAACCCTACACACACACACACACACACACACACACACACACACACACACACGTGCACACACACATGTACACATGCACACACACATTTACACACACACAAACAAAATTTTTCTTCAGTTGGAAGGCATGGTTTCAGGGGAAAAAAGTAAATTAAAACAAACACTACTTCCTTGCTGATTTTATGTTTCAACCATGACTTGCCAAGGAGGAGAATCAAGTCAAACTCACAATGGCTGCTAAGTTTTCTGTTTGAAGAAGGAATTGGAAAAACTGAGGCCAAAATGTTCAGAAACCTGGCCAAGGGCACATCATGGAGAACCACCTGCCCCCCACAAATGCAAATAAGCCAGGAACAGCACCAGAGTCCCCAATTCCCTCATGCTTTGCAACTTTCCTCCCTGCCGAACTTGGAGTTTCTTCCTGATCGATAACTCACTTCTGTGCCACCAACCTCTACCAATGGACACTGAAGAAAAATCTACAAGATAACATTAGGAAGAAGGACAGAGGGGATAAAAATCTGAACTAAAACCCTCTGGGGATAAGATCAGAGGTTGAAAGCTCTTGGGAGCCCAAAAGTGTCCACTCCTTGGGGCCTAGGCACCCTCTCCCTCCTCATTCTCCTCTAGCCCATTGGAAGATCTTGCCTCTTCTTGGCAGAACACTGTGGCCCACACCCCTTGAGACTCTTGACCCCAGTTTCAGGAAACAGAGGCCTAGAGAAGCATAGCTGGCCTCTCAGCCCCAGTTCTTGGTGGTAATTCTGCCCCCCATACATTATTCAGCTCTCTGGGAAGAGTCCCTATTGGGGCTCAGGCAGACAATAGTTCTTGCCTGATCCTCTACAGGCTTTCTCTGTCTCTGTCTTGGGTTTTATTGTGTTGCTGGCGAGGCTGCCAGAGATGACTTTCCTCCCAGCATGGAGACTGTCAGGAAAAGAAGGAATGAGAAAATGCACAACTCTGCCATTGTTTTGGGCAAAGTGAGCTTTTATTCATTCTATTTTTTTAAACTTAGAATCTGGTTTTGAGTTCCCCTGTTATTGAAAAAGGCTTATCAGTCAGAACTTCTTCCCAGAAATGACCCAGTTGGACAGGCAAGTCCAGCCCTCTAGGCTGCCCGAGAAAATGCCATTGCAAGTTCATGACTGGTACCAAGCCTGCTAATGACCATAAAGTTTAAAATGAAGTGTTCATATTTACTGTCATTCCTGAGCCTTTATGGAGACCACTCCCTCTTAAAGGTCTCCTTGGCTCAAGAGACCATCTTTGGAATGGAACATCAGATGCTGTGACTTGCCCAAGGTCACAATTAGCCTCACAGAGCTCTGTCTCCTGCCTCTTCCCAGGTTGGCTGAACATGCTATCCGCCACACCAGCACAGTGGAATGGGGGATTGGTGGGGGTTGTAAACAATAGATCAAGAGCCTAGTTCTGATTAGTCCTTCGAGCTTTTGCAAAGCATGTGACATCAGAGGAATCTCAATCCAGCATGAAGATTATGGGAAGGAATTTTGACACAGGATAAGGCTGCTGGGGCTTTATCATCAGAAGAGCCTGGAGAGGACACCTTCATTCTATAGAGGAAGGCCTGGACACTATCTTAGTGGGTTCTTGAGCTCCTTAGTAGCTGACATGTTCAAAAGACTCCCACACAGTTGTCTCTCTCTCTCTAACAGGAGTTAGGCCTAGAGCAGATGACTAGAAAATAAGTGTAATATACATTTTCTGTTTAAACTAAACCAATAAAACATCAGCCACAGGAAAGTTCATCTTTTTGTTACATACCACACAGGCATAATTTTCTATGTACATGCACAGCAGTTGTCAGCTAAAAGGTCCACCTTCACACCACACCCTTACCCCTGCTGTGCTCCCTCAGAGAAGCAGGAGGAGGAGAATGGCATTGAAACCTTCTTACCCCAGCTTGCCCTCCCACCTCCTGGTTCAGATGATTCAGATTCAGTGTCCGTTGTCCTGAGCACCTTGTAAATCACTGGGGCGCAGCACAAAGTTTCAGCAGTCACATGCAAGACCTATATACTCTGAACGCTCACATTTGAATAGAAAGGCAAGTTTTTCTATAAAGGAGCATACCCACTGTTCATATGTCCTGACTCTGCTCAGTGACACATCTCCAGAACCACTGAGGATTCCAAACTACATAGACACATATTCCTCGTCCCCGTGATGTGAAGGAAGAGACTGCTTGCCCTGGTTTCTCACAAAGCTGCAGTCCCCACACTGCAAACTTCCTCCTCTAGATTCAAGGTCATCTTTCCAGATCCCTGGAGGTTTGGGAGAGGATGGCACACAAGCTTTCTGGGACTGAGGTCTTCTTGAAAGAGAAGTGTGTATCTCTCTCTCTCTCTCTCTCTCTCTCTCTCTCTCTCTCTGTGTGTGTGTGTGTGTGTGTGTCCGTCCATCCGTCCGTCTGTGAGAATGTATACCACAGGGCAGCTTTCTCCACTTCCAGAGAAAGCAGTTGGAAGAAGGCATTGCTCGAAGGAACCAATTCCACATCATTGTCCAGCAGACTCTCGGCTTCTCACCTAGATCTAGCAGTTCTCTCGGTGCCCCTGACCTTATGCCTAGAAGCTAGGTGCCTGCAAGAGGTTGAGGGGGCCTGGCCGGACAGGACCATGCAACTTAGCAACGGTGGATCATGAGCTGCTGAGTGTAGCCAGGTGGAATGCAACATAGTGCTTCCAGAACGGGTCTTGGAGGCCCAGAGCTAAAACTTAAACCAAACAGGGCTAAAACGATGGCCGAGCAGTAGTGGAAACAAGAGCCTGGGACCTCGACATGACCCTAGATTCAAAAAGCAACCTCAGTATGAGTTGAGGCAAGGCTGAGATGGAGGTTGGTGCCTGGGACTGAGCATCAGGATCTGGGCTGTCCGATAGGGAGTCGGACGTGGCCTTAGCGTTGGGGCTGGAACAGATCTAAAGCCAGAACTGAGAGCAGAGCATAGATACCAGAGATAGAGAGTCCTGAACCTAGTTTAGTATCCCTCCCAGGACAGGCCACACACAACTGAATTTCAAGTTGGAACCAGATCTAGAGATGCAGCTGGATGGCGACTAGGAGCCGGACCGATCCCGGCCAGAGCCGCGGAGTTAAAGCTCGCAGATCACAACTGGAGCCTGAGATTCAGAAACGACGAGAGCCAGATCGGTGACCAGGGCCGGTCAGACCGCAGGAACCGAGGCAGATCGCCCCTCGCAAAGTCGTGCTAGCACTGCTGCTCCATACTGACTTCCGTTTAAGATGAGCAGAGCAGGGCTGGGCCAGTGGGCCCGAGCCGCGTAGTGCACCCAGGATGGCAGAGCTCAGGAGTTGGAGACCGACCACAGGCCACACTAGTGGCCTAGATACGCCTGTACAAGGCCTGCGAGCACCAGCATTTGCTGGCCCAGCCGCCGCAGCCTACCTGAAGTAGTCCATCTTGCAGTAGATTTCCTTGTTCTTGATGTAACAGCTATTCTGCTGCCTCAGCGATGTGCGACACACAGAGCACTCGAGGCACCGCACGTGCCAGATGAGATTGTTGACCTGGGGAGGGGGCGGAGGTGGGGGTGTCGACTCAGCGCGGTTCCCTTTCACGCCCGCTCCCCAGTTTCCCCAGCTTCATTTGCAGAGATACTGAAGCTCAAAAGGGGCATATGGCTTTCCTAGTTTTCTTTTATAATAGGGTGGTTCAAGGAAATTGAAATACACTCTTCCCATTTTCTAGTTGAAACTCGGGACAAAAAGAGACCTCCCACATTTGCTAAAGCCATTTCCGTCAATGGCTGAACTAGGACATCGAATAAAATGGACCCGGCAAGGCGTTTCTTCCCTGCAGTCCTCAGGGCTTCCTTACAGTTCACACCTGCCGACATGCAGGCAACACCTACCCTGACTCACCTTGAGGAGATACCGGTCCAGAATCTCGAGGCCGCAACTGGAGCAGATATTCTTGCCTGCAGACGGCACGGAAGAGGCGGCAGAGGGCGGCGAGCAGACAGACGGTGTGCTGGGGGTACACGGGGAGGCTCGACCTTCGTCCTTGTCCAGAGCTCCTGTCAGGGCCTCGGTGTCTGACTGAGCCTGAAATGGGCAAGAAGACCAATGAAGCGCTAAGCTGGACACTCAGAGTTGCCGTAAAGACAAATCTGGTTCCCTTGCACAGCAATTGACAACGAAATGTGTCAGGGATGTCGCACCCTAGGCTGGAGGACAAGAATGAAAGGACCTATTGGAGAAGAAGGGACGGCCCCCAACTTTTAATACCGCATATCCTGGGTGCAGGAAGTAGCCAAAGCCACATTCCAGACCAGAAAAACCAAGACTCAACGAGAGGCGGCTCCTATCGGCAATTCTCCAGCACAGGGGTAGAGGTTGGTAGCTAGAAGGCTGAGCGAGATGTCCTGGCCTGTGCTGTTGTAGGGGGACTCAGAGCCAAAAGCAGAGCCGAACGGACTCACCATGGCAGGAGGCGCGTTCCCTTCAAGACAGCGGGTGGTCGCTTTGCAGCCGGACCCTGGCTGGGCCATCACCTGGGGGAGGGGGAGGGAACGCAGGCAAAGGCGGCTGCTGAACTGGCTCGGAGCTGTCAGAGCCCAGCGCCTCCCCGCGCCTGTTATATAAACCGGCGGTGAACAATGAGTTCTAACTTTGTAGTGGGCATTTAAAGCCCTTCCCCACAAAAGCGGTGTCTCTCTAATGAAGCAATTTGAATTTGGATTGGGTTTTTTTCCCTCTCTCTCCCCCTCTCCCTGCACTTAACCCGTGGCTCTTGAAGTAATCGCTTAGTTCCTTTGCAATCCAAGCCTCTGAGGGGGAAAAAAAACACACGCACACACACAAACTACCTGCAATTAGAAATTGTCGTGAATGCCCAAGATAAGAGGTAGCCAGAGTGTCAATTCCAACTGTCAATCAGTGGGATCCATCAGGCCGCCCAAAGAATTGCAAATTTGATTTTTTAATGGTAGTAATTAAAAATCGAATTTTTTTCTCCCTCGACCCCCTCCCTTCTTCTACTCTCGGCACAAAATGCAAAAAGGAGAAAAGAGGGAAAGAAAGAAAATAAAAAGGAGATGGGGGTGGTGGTGGTGGTGATAGCGGCGATGGTTGAGAAAAATAAAACCCAGAGCACTGGGGGTTATCTGCCCTCCCGCCCGACGCGCACCGCGAAATTGAAGCCGGGATATTGACACCGATTCAAACGCCTTTGGAAAGGCCAGTCCAAGGGAAGCCCGGAACCAACGAGGGCGAGACCGGCTAATGAAATGAGGCCAAAAAGAGAAAAGAGGGGCCTCCTGGAGGAGGAAAGAGAACCCTCCTGACTCTCGGAGTGCCCGGGACCAGCCCCGCGTCGGGATTCTCAGCGTTGCGCCGGTACAACCCCTGGCGCATCGGCGCTATCAGCGCCTATTCAGACGGACAATACTGGCCTCGCCTCCTCTTGATTCGCCTATGTCTTTGCTAAATCGCTTTTTGAGAAATTCCTCCAACATTTGCATAATGTGTTCCCGCTTTCCGCGACACCTCCCCCCTCGCCCCGCACCCGCTCGCGCGCTCTCACACTCGCCCGACACACACTCCCCGGGCTCACCCAGCACTCCTCCTCCCTGCTGCCGCCCGCCACCCGGCCCAGCCGGGCTGAATCCCGGGATCCCGGAGGCTCACTCACTCTCCAGTTAGCTCACCTGGTCAGTGGCGGGGCCGCCCTCCGCGGGCAAGCGACAGCCCTCGGGCAGCGCCGGGGCGGCGCTCTCATGCTTCCAGTACATGGGCCCGGGAGCGGAGTGCTCGGTGGGCGCGCAGCACTGAGAGCGTCGCAGAGGGGGGCCTCGGGCGCCCTGGGTGCAGAGGCCGCTAAGAGAGCTGGAGAGTCCAGGCTCCGGCCCTGCCGCCCGGGGCCCAGCCTCAGCCCCCGCCCCTGGCCTGAACGCAGTCAGTGCCTCCTTGGCTGCAGGCGCTACTGCCTCCTCTGAGGAAGGTCCCGACAAACTTGGAGAGGTCCGTGCAGCTGCCTCCGCGGCTGCCGCTGCCTCTTCCTCCTCCTCCTCCTCTTCTTCCTCCTCCTCCTCTTCGTCCTCCTCCCCTTCCAGCTGCGGCGACGACCGCCCTGCCGCTGGAGTCCCGCTTCGTTCAGGATGAGTCATGCGTGACCAATCCCCTCCTCGCTAAGAAGAGCGAGACATTCACAAGGAGACAGAGACTCAGAGACATACACACAGAGAGATACACTGAAATTCAGCTCTACAGAGAGACTAATATGCTAACATACAAAGACACTGGCGGGCTTACATCCTCACAGCTCCCACTACCGCCCCTCCCTCAAGGGCACCCACTGCTCTCACGCAGCCAGTTCATAAGTGCAGAGCTGGATTCCATGTGAAGTCACATTGTATTGATGCAGTGTTGAGCCCGGCACATTTGTGTACATATGGTTACAAATGGTTACCCGCCTCAGGTCTGGGACATCTACACACCCCTCACACTTCTGCAGAACCATAAACCATAAACCATATCCTGCACTAGCTCCTAAGGGCTGAATTGGGTCAGAGCAGATTGTGCTAGCTAGTGGAAAGGTAGTTCCTCTGGACTCTTTTGGAAGGTATCACTTGGGACGTCCACCTTCACTTCAAGATTTATTTCACTACATTTTCTATCTTCCATAGGGCTCTAACTACAATGAAAGTTAGGGAAAGAAAGGCAGAGACCTGGACGTGTTGATAGGAAGCACAGACCCCAAACACAGAGCCCTCAAACTCAAAGGTACTTATGCTGACAAACACAAATGGACACTCAAAATCTCAGCCTCCTTCTCCACACACGAACTGTGCCAAAGAAGTGTGCAAATACGCACCCTCTTCTTCAAAAATGTGCACACTCAGATTTAGATCCAGTCCTGCATAGCACAATAACTCACCCATCACACAGCCCACCATCTCCATAATTGCTTTCATTTACAGATGTAAACAGCACTCCCACAATTAGGCTTACACTTGTACACACAGGCATATATTCAGGAGTGTCCAGGCTCCCACAGAGCCCCGTGTAACCTCTTGTCATCTGACATCTATGCACTGCATTCCTACAGGTGGTGAAACAGGCACCAGGCTTGTGAGAAAACAACATACACCTTTGCAAAGAACATCATCCCTAGCAGCCAGTTTCTATCTGCACAAATAGGCATAGCCAGAAACACAAACCGACATTTTTAAATACACCATCACAGTACTAAAATCCCACCTCAGAATCCTTAGAGGCACACATATCTGCTCCTTCAGGCAGACACAGCCCCAGCTAAGGGCATCAGCCCTTGTATTCCAGTAATGTATTGCCCCCAGGCACAGGCATTTAGAGAGAAGATGGGTTCTGAACCAATCTTCTATACTAAAGAGAACAGATTACACTGTAGGGGAAGTAGGTGAGGGGTGTACATGCACACATATGTACATACACATCACTATTCTTGGATGCTTTAATCTGGGCTAGGGATTAAAGTACTAATGAGCATTTTACAATCATGATCTAATTTTCTATATGAGGCAGCATTCCCCAAGGCACCCATTTTAAACTGAAGTGTAAAGAACTCATAGCCATCATAGTGTCACATGACTAATAACTGCCTGAGCCAGGAACTCAAAACCAGATTCATCTACAGAGCTATGACCTTAATTTCTAGGCTATACCCATGACTATGACCACTTATAGTGAGCATGTGCACACACACACACACACACACACACACACACACACACACACACACACACACACACTTTCCATATTTGGCTCATTGGCAAAGAAAGAAAACATTTGTACTTTGTGATTCCATTCTCCCCTCCCCTCTCCTCCTCCCCTCCCTTCCCCCTCCCACTTTCTTTTCTTCTTTCCTCTCTTCTGAGTGGCCTGGGAAGACCAGAGAGCCATACACAGCATGTAGTATGCATAATAACCCGTAAAGACATGGCTTGAGGGCTGTGTTGGCCCTCCAAAACTTCTTGGGTAAGAGACCAGTTGAAAGGAAATGATAGTTGAGATTTACATAGTTTAGGAGACAGAGGACAGGGGTCCAGGTCGAGAAATGATGGCAAAGGTCCCTTGGCAGCAAAAGGAGGTGCCCTTGCTATGAGTGGGGAGCATGTGCTCCCAGGCTGACGGCAATGACATAATCACCATTTGTGTGACTTAGCTCTGCTTTGTAAGCTCCATCCTCTTCCACCCTCCTAGTAACTCTAAAAACCAATACAGCACCCTTGTTTATTGAGATGTAGATTTTAAATCTTGGCATTCCAAATGGAAACTCTTGTCTGCATGCAGTTCTACACCTGGCTTCTGATTAGATCCTCAGGGTGTGTGTGGGGGGGTCAAAACCAGAATAAGAGGCATTGAACTCAGTCAGTGCAGAAGCCCCAAGACTGAGGGCAGCCTGCCTCGGTGCTAGCCTTACACGGCCTTTTATTATTTGTTTTAGCAAGGACTTCATCCACATTCACCCTTTCAGCATCAGCTTTCTCATCTTCAAGGTGGGTGGGGATGATAACAATGTCCAACCTCCCGAATTCAGCCCCATCCAACTGTGAAACCTATGCCGAAGACTTGGAATGTCTGTCACATGGCATCCAGTCCTTTAATATTAGGTGCTACCATGGCACGGACCCAGCAGATTTGTAGTGTTGATTCTACTGGATACAACTTCAAGTTCTTTCTGGAATAGGCAGGGCATAATTCAAACACTCAAAAACTATCCTGAATAACTTATCCCAAGAAGCAGCAGACCTATTATTCTAGCTTAGAGCGTATCCAACTTCAAAGACAAAAGTGAAATCACTTCAGTCAAGAAATCTTCCTTCCCACAAGCCCAGACTCCTGCAGCAGAACGAGATCAAATTGTCAGGCTTAGAGCAACTCATCTAGTCTGTTCAGGCAGGATACTCATTTTCCTCCTGTAGGACACTGAGGGCAGGTCACTCTACCTCTTGAACTCTTGTTTCCCAACTTGCAAACGGGGCTAACAATCTTCACCCCTCAGGGTTGGACTCACAACTAACCACATATTAAACATTAATACTTTTAAGAATGTTGACTCCATTCTGAAACTGTGTTTAGTACCAGGCTTCTATAATGTCATTTCAGCTCCCATTGGTCACTAACAGGATATGGTCATCTGGTCCTCTGAGGTGGATTTTACCATCCTCCCCCAACCTGAGATTCTGTTGTTCTGCAAGGTTTGGGCTTGAAAAGGGGCTTCATTAGTAACCGGATGATTCTGTGGGAGGCCCCCAGCAGTGGTTCTACCCGCCGGAGTAATTCTAGGAAGGTAATGTGAGCTGCAGAGACTGGAGACCCCGCTTCACATTTATTTACTCTGACAGCTAAATTGGTGAGCAAGGGGAAATCAGATGAAAGCCATTTCAGAGTAAATACTAAATACAAAATTTAAACATTCAGGTTGTGACACACAGGGAGAGAGTAAGTGGGAAGAGACTGGAGCAGCGCACTTCTGTCCGGACCAGGACCCACTTCCCACCTGGTCACGAAAGGAGCACAGTATGGGGTACAAATAGAACCACCCTTAGCCAGCAACTTATCTCTTCTAGTTACAATGCCCTTGGTAAAATGTGCAAGTTGTTTGCATCAGATGATCTGGGAAGTGACAGAGAGAGCTTTGGATTCAGAGAGACATGAGGTTGAATCCTAGCCTGGCAACTTCCTGGCTGGGTGAATTTGAGAAAACTGAGGCTCAGTTTCCTTGGCTGTGGGAACATTATCAGTCTTGGGAGATTACATGAAATGATCAATGTAAGTTCTTTAGACCTCAAAGTTCATTGCAAATGTCTATAGGTATAGTTGCCCTAAACCTCCCAGTTTGAACATCCTCTGAGTAAATTTATGTTGGCAGATATTTATGAAGCTTTTGTTCTATCCCAGATTCCACTTAGGACTAGAAAACACAGAGGAAGTTGGTTTTGGTCACAAAGGACCCATCATCTTATTAAGAGAAGAAAGTTAGGCTGACGTATGGTGTGATAAGTGTTTCAAGGGGTGCCTTGGGAGCAAAGAACAGGGGAGGCTAGTATGGCCCCTGAGTGGAGCACCAGTGGAGCCCTAGGGGATGTGGCCTTTCAGAAAGGTACTGAAGGATGAGTTGGCATGAGGCAGGCAAGGGCTGAAGCAGGGTTTGATCAGAGTGAATACTGGTGATCCAGACAGTGTGTACTGGAGTTGTGTTTAAGAGAGGACTTGGATGGGAGCTAAAGGGTAGAGAGACACAGGAAGTTTGGGTCTCTGAATAGACAGCTCCACTGTCTCTAAAGATGGGCAAAGGATGGAATGAAGGGTTCTGGAAGCCTGAGATGATCCCTTGTTCTGCTACACACTAGTTGCGAGGCGCTACACCAATGATAAGCTCCAGGAGACTGAGTTTCCTCATCATAAAACAGGACTATTGGAAAACCTTCTTAGAAGTATTGGAATATTCCAGGAATCCACGATGCGTCTTCAAGTTAAGAACTTGATTCTGGGTTGCCAAGATGACTCAGTGAGTGAAGGGACTTGTTGCCAAGCCTGATGCCTGATTTCAGTTTCTGAGATCCACACAGTGGAAGGAGAAAACTGGAGTCCTCATGTGGTCCACTGATTACCACACATATGCTATGTCCCACATGGGTCCTCACAAACACACATATAAATACACAAAGTGAATAAATAAATTTAATAATAATAATAATAGTAATCATAAACAACTTGGCACTGGTCTCTGGTAAGTACTTCCATGGTAAGTCCTTTATTCAGAGCTCACAAGTACAAAGACACTAGATCAGTGGAGTCCTTGAGGACTACCAGGCACCTCCTAGAGCATTCTGCTCCTATTACACTCCACACAGTCACCCTGGTATACTCCATTATTTCAAACATGAATCAACTAGGAATAAGACCTGTGTAACATGATAAGGAATATCAGCTTCAAAATACAAACTGTGAGGAGCCACCAAAAACCTTTAAGCATGTAGATGACACAGTCCAATCAGGGGTTTGTAGAGATGGCAGCTGGTGTGAGGATAGATTTGAGGGTGGGGAGAGAGTCCTGAGCTACTGCAAGGGAGAGGTGATGAGGCAGCTTTGGGGACAAAGAGCATGGGAAGGAGTATAATGAAGAGATATCGGGTTTATTATGTGTCTAATCGCAGACTATATAACTACATACATCCATTCCTAAACTGGCCTTACATATTCAACTTATGATTAGCATTAGATGATAGAATCGAATCATGTACATTGTATACTTGTGTATTATATATGATTCTTTAGATTTACATATTAAATATGTGTACATATATTTTTATATTATATGAGTCTAGTGACATCATATATAACTTTACTATGAGTAGAAAATAGTAAGGCTAACTCTGGGGTTTCTAATTCCTAATTATTTTCTTTATAGGCTGGACAATTAGGAACAGGAAAGGAAGTTTAATGGTCAAGGTATGGGGGCAAAGGGTGTGTTCAAGAAGAAGTTCAGGAGGCTAGAGTTGGGAGGATACTTCTGCAATGTCATTATGGAAACAGACATGGAAGTCATGGCCTTTTCTGCTTTCTGGGAGGTACCCAGCACACTATCACCTCCCTTTCAGTGGTGATCATTCTTAAATGACAAAGCAGATTGTATAAATGCAGAAGTAGGACTGGTCTTTCAAAAGTAGAAAGGTAGTAACTGCTTCATGTCAACCTTTAATGATTTATAGAAAGGTATGTTAGACAAGGGCTGGGGTGGGTGAGCATTACTCTCTCAGTAGGAGAGAGAATCTTGTACATCTATGCAGTGAGGGTTGCTGTGGTGGTATTATGTTGTGACACTGTAAATAATTGTCCCTACTACTAGTTTAATAAAAATGCTGATTGGCTGAAGGCAGACATGAAGTGTGGGTAGGGCTGCCAGACTAAGAAAACTCCCGGAATAGGAAGAACAGAGCAAAGATGCCACAGAGATGCCAGAGAAGCAGAGGACACCTATGCTGCTCTGAGAAAAGGTACTGAGCTGCATGGCTGAACAGGATAAGAATCATGGGTTAGTTTAAGGGTAAAGAGTTAGCAAGTTCTATGCCTGGGCCCCAGGTCAATCAGTGTACAATAAATACAAGCATCTGTGTGTTTCAGTGGGACTATAGGACTATGGGTCTGTAGGTCTGGGCCATGAGAATAGGCCAGAAAGTCCAGGCCAGAAACATAATACTACAGGTTGCAGTGATGGGTGGATCTGGGAGATTCTCTAGTTTGAAATATATAGTGTCTTCTGGCTGTGAGAGGGGGGGCACATTGGGGCAGACTGAAAAAGTGCATAAACTTGCTTTACTCGTGCAGGCACGTGGACAGAACATCTTCCCATAGCAATTAGCTCCAAGGGCGCTCATGCCAGCGACCCTTTCCATCCCACCTCCTGTCCGCCAATGCTCTTTTTGAGCCTAGTTGTGTTCTGGGAAATCATTACCCCCTTGCTTTCTGCCCCTGTGCTAGAGGCCTCTCTTCTGCTCTTGCCTTTGTCACAGTATGTGACCATGCACTGGGATTAGACTTTCTCATCCTTATACTTTCATCCAGCACAATCTATGGCTGTGAAGTGTTTCTTTGGCTGGGGGAAGGGCAGGAACAGCATCTCAAATAGTGGAGGTTTTAGGGAGAAAAAGGCTACTACCGCTTTAATGTCACTTCTACCTTAGGAAAGTTAAAGGACACATGAAAAAATGTCGTTTTTTTATAATCAATAGTCCTAGTAAATTGGGGTGAATGTGGAGGGAAGAGAGTTAAAAACTCAGCGTCCTGTGGCCTGGGATAGATTCTTATGGGGGTTATTTTTTAAAAAAAAAACAAAAACCCCAAGATTCGATTCTCTTTTCTCTACAGAGCACAATAGAGAGAACTTGTCTGAGAATGGATACAACCAAAAGAAAACACAATCCAAAGACAGATGTCTGATTGTATCACCAAACACATGGACTTTTCAGTTACATAAGCCAATAAAATTCCTACCACAAGGTGGTTGGAACATTGATTTTTGTCTCACGAGCTGAAAGAGTTCTCACTGGGACTGAAAAACTAACTCAGGCATATCTCATGCCAGTGTTTACATGGCTTGATTTCCTCACATGCAGTACAGTGATACCAGGATAGGCACAGGTTATTCCCATTCCAGAGGCAAATAGGAAACAAGCAGTAGGAGGCCTCACACCAACTGCCTGCCATATCTACACATATATCTGCTTTTGAAATACCAGTCCTATTTCTGCATTTACACAATCTGCTTCTGACTCCCAGAAGCCTGGCCTGGGACCGTAGTTCCTAGTACCCATAGGGTTACTTACAACTGTCTCTAACTCCAGTTCCAGGAATTTGATGCCCTCTTCTGGCCTCTCAGGGCACTGAATGCACATGGTGCACAAATCGTGCAGGAAAACCATCCACAATAGAGAAGAAAAATAGAAAGGGATTAATACCCATTGCACATCATTATGTCATCTGCTTTCTGGATTTCTGTAGACACCATAATGGTGTCTAGGGCTGTACAGTAGGTATGCTTCTTTGGCAGGAAGACATTCCCAATAACTGGACAGTTTAGAACAGATAGGAATTTCAGGCTTTGAGGGCCCATAGTTTTTTGTTGTAACTACTCCAAATGTGGAAAATGTCCTGAGATACTACATATTTTCATGAGGACATCTGTGTTCTAATTAAAACTTCTTTGAACTCTGAAATTTGATTTTTATGTGCCACAAGACACATGAAGTCTTTTGACTTTTTCACCCAAGCACTTAGATTCAGAGCTGTTCAGAAAGAGGTAGCTGTGCTAACTCCGCTGAAGCAGTGCCTCTCTAGGTAGATGTCTGTAGACCCAACATTTTAGATTCTGCCTAAAGCTCTTCTATTGTGCTATGGTTGTCTTACTATAATGAAGTACATGAGGTAGGCTAAAGAGGGTAATTTTAGCTCACAGTTCTGAAAGTCAGCCAGAGGTCAAGGGATTGCATCTAGTGATGGCCTTCTTACTGACAGGGTTCTGAGGGTTACATGTGAGGTATACAAGGTGAGTCATGGGGAGTAAGCACATGTACATGCATCTACTGGTCTTCCTTCCCTTCTTCTTCCTTCCTCTTCCTCTTCTTCTTGAGACAGGGTCTCATTATGCAACTCTGGCTGGCCTGGAACTCATTATGTATATCAGACCGGCCTTGAAGTCAGAGATCCACCTGTCCCTATGGCCTAAGTGCTGGGATCAAAGGTGTGTGCCACCCTGCCTGGCTCTACTGTCCAAGCTCTTAATACTTCATGGTGGGGGTTCAGCCTCATCACATGAACCCTTGCAGGACACACTATTAACTGTGTGATCCTGCCTAGATGTGGGAATGTCTTTCTATATGCTGTGAATAAAGGAACTGTTTTGGCCTCTATCAGGCATCTTAGTAGTAGAAGGGAAATCAGAGCACAGGTAGGAGGAAGGCGGAGTCAGACAGAGATGTGATCCAGCTGCCCAAGAATCAACATGTAATGAAATAGATGAGCCACAGGCCACGTGGCAGGGCAGATTAATGGAAATGAGTTGAATTAAGATGGAACTAGCTAGTAATATGCCTAAGCCATAGGCCAAGCAGGATGAAATTAATGCAAGTGTCTGTGTATTCTTTGAGACTTTGAGATTGTTGGCCCAAATAAGTGGCAGTGAGGCTAGCCAGGGCCAGAAACCTCTTACTTCTCTGTCTAAACCACATCATCTCTTTGGGGTTCCCCACTTTCCATCTGGAGAACAAAGGAGTGGGGTGGAATGGTCTTCCAAGTCTTTTCAACTCTCAAATAAGGAGAATCCTGGTATCTCGGTCAGCAAATTCATTGGCATGTGTTACATGACAGGCACTGTCTTAAAAGTTTGGTGACAGAGTAGTGACATAGTTCTTTTTCGAAGTCAACATTTAAACAGATATTAAATTATATAAAATGCTGGGTAGTGGTAAGTTCTATTTAGAAAAAATAAAAAAGCAAGAAGTAGAAAAGTGGCAGAGATGTAATTTTAACAGCAGACCAAAAGCCTCTTAACCATTTATACATGAGCAGAGAAATGACCAGATGGTGTGGGCCCATGAGCACTCCAGGAATAGCAGCCACTAATGAACCTCTCAGAGAGCTGCTCCTTTGCACCCAAAGAAGCAGGGAAGCTACATGGCTGAATACAGTGATCAGGGTAGACAGGTAAGTAGGCACAAGTCATTTGGGACCATATAGATCTTTGATTTTATTCTAGATGTAATGGAAAATGTTTTGCTCTGGGGTCCATGCTACCAATGGCTTTCTGGACTAAGTGAGTTACTTCTGCCTCTCCAGTCATTGAGCCTACAGATATGTGCCACTGTACATAGCTTGAGAATGACATTTCAAAAGAAATGTTTAAAAAGGCTTCCTAGGTCTGGTGACAAGATCTGTTAAGTCTAGCTGTTTGAGGCCTGAGACACAAGTTCAAGGTTTGCCTGGGTTACGGAGGCTTTCAAAATGGAAAAACCAAACCAAACAAAAACCTACTAAAAGGGCTGGGTATGTAGCTCAAAGACAGAGCACTTGTCTAGAGCATGTAAATTCCTGGGTTCTGTACCTTTAGCACAAGTCCCCTCTCTGGGAGCAATTTTGGAGCCAGGGGTCGAATAACAAGACAGTGCTACAGCTGTGACCTGAGCAAAACCAGGAGTACGGGGTGAGTAGCAGTCAGATTCAAGATGTTTGGAAGATGAACTAGATAGGAGAAAGAAGGGGGAAAAGGAAATTAAGGATAAATTTGCTGGGTTCAAATACTTTAGGAACACAGTGATTACATACAGGAAATGTTTAACTCCTAACTTACAAGGTAAGAGTATTTTTTTTTCTACACTAGTATAAAAGTCAGAGGTGAATGTATGGATTTGGAAATTAGCTGCTCATCTTCGTAACGGGACAGAGTTGTAGAATGTTTGGCTCTACCTCTTTACAAGGTACTCTGTGAAGCCTTCCCTTAGGTGATCCCATCCCTAAGAACAGAAAGCCACCAGGTCAGGAGTGTGCCACCACTGTCCAGATAACCTCTTAATAATCATCAGGGTAACACTGGTATTAGAAGCCTCTCATTAGACCATTTTCAGCATATGACAACGGACATGTTCATCCTTTTAAAACTTCCACGATCCATGCAGGGACTCCAAGCAGCCATTTTCCTTCCTAACAATCCCCTGGGTCCTGAGACCACCTAGCCTGCTTCTTCACCTCTAGTGAAGGGCAGAGCAAGGCAGACAAAAGGGTGAAGCAAATGGGCCCATGAAACACTGTGGAGAGAAGGCACTTGAAATAGCACATCACCTGGATCTGATGAACAATTTGAGTAGAACCAGCCTACCAGAGAGCTGTGATCCAGGACATGGGTGAAGGATGATACAACCACATAGATACCAGCTTGTGTTTATTCACATAGAGGGGTAAGAATTGGTACAAATCATAGACATTGTTTAAATACAAATAAATAGTTCTAGTTTCTAAAGAAACAACTCTAGATAATCCTAAGTATTTACTAAATTCCTATTAAAAATAGAAGGCTATTGGCATTAAGTTCTACTCCACCAAAACCCTTTGAGAACTTTAGGATTAAACGGTGAATTCTATAGTCTAAGAAGTCACCCAACAAATGGAGCCAGTGTTCCCACTTCCCTGAATGAGCTCCTAAGTGGAAGGAGTTTCTTGCATCATAGATATACACAACTAATAATTTCAAGAAGTATTTGATATCTAAAGATAGCTAAAAAGACCGGCCTTGGGGGAAAGTGGTAAGAATTCCTCTGAAGCAGTTCTGAGAACTCTGAAACCTCCGAGGTCAAGTCACGTGTCTTAACCTCAGTGAGACTTGAGTCAAATCATCATGGGTGGCACCTGTGGTGAATGACAATGATCTGCCAGTGAGGAATGGTGCTGCTAATGACAGTCTGTCAGGTCTGGTACCAAAGCGATCACCACTGAGCTAAAGAAATACATGCCCAAGGCTGTCCATTTACACGTCTCTATACTAACATATCAGTATGTCCAAAGAGACTCAAATATCTGAGAGAAGCATGCTGTCAGAATAAGGCTCATTGTTAAGCCGTGCAGGATTCTAAAACAACAGCACATGTGGTTGTCATGGTCTTGGTGCCCAAGCGCTGGCTGCTCTGGCTCCTAGTGCTCACTATACTGCCCTCTGCAGCTGCACAAGGTCACCAGGCTGCTTTTCACAACCCCACAGAACTGTTAGAAAGTAATGTTGGAGACTGATCATGATAGGACTCTAACTGGAACAACCTCATGCTAAAAGTCTCATGTAGCAAGTGTATTAAAATCCACATTAGTAATGACATTTGGTATTACAGAAGGCAAGGTTACTCAGATTTAAAACCATGATTGCCAAAGAATAATGCTGTGGCATAAAACGCTAAATTAGAGTCTACACTTTGTTGACATAAACAATTTTGAGACATACACCACGTTTTCCTAATTGAGATTTGGAAATAATAAGCATAATTCTTAAACAGATTGTTACAACATTCACTCAAGGGATCAGCTACTCTTTGCCAAGAATTCTCTTTTTAGTCCAACTGAAGGATTTCCACAGTAAATTTTCAAATAGTTCTAAAAAATGACTGAAAATTTCCCTCACTTCCCACCCTTGCCCTTATTTTTTGTTTATGTTGAAAAGATGTGCATACATAAAAATGCTGAAAGTTTTTCTGGTTTCCTGATTTAAATAACAACTTTGTAATGCCTGTTTTTCTCTCTGGCAATACTGTTTCTGGAGCCACATATCCAGACAAAGCAGCCAACTAGAGCAGCTCAGGGTTCGAGTCACAGTTTGGACATGTTCCTATTTATTCTGGATGATGTTCATCTCCACACATAGTTCAGGGAAGACACACCCATAATGTTGGCAGCCCTCTGACATTCACAGGTACAAAGGAGAAGGACTTCAGTGTGGAATCATTTGCTTGTGCTGCTCTGGTTCACCATCATCTCCGGGACTTCCAGGCCGTTCTCGAGTACGGGGTAGTCCTTTTCTTATCTGGTGGTTTAAAGTAGGAATAAACAGGTGCGGCCGGGTACTCTGCATCAGGATTCTCTGCCATCATTTTCAGCTTTGCTTCAATGGCTTTTATCTTGGCAGTGACGCTGAAAAAAGACAGCAGAAGATCAGAAACCCCTCGCCGCCTTCCTCTTCTTAGGGAAGACACAACAACATCAAACTATAAAGACGAACCAAGGAAAATAAAGTCTAAAAAGCAATTATGTTCTTATAACATGCTGTTTTGTGTACTTCACATGGCCTTTTATATAGTTAGTCCCCAGACTGTCACCAGATGGCATTTCAGTGCCTGTCACAAAGCAGACAGAGATAGGATGGACACTGACGAGAGAAGGTAGGTTATAGTCCTTGTTTTGCAAAGTTCAAATGGCTAGCCAGTAAGAGTTGAGATCCGGATACAAACTGGCTCAGAACCCATGTTGTTAACTAATACACTAATTATCATACCTACCATTCCTTTTCAACCACCTAGCAGTATTAGAAAAAAAATTCTAGAAATCTTATCAAGTCTCTCTCTTTCTGATTCTTTTCTTTCTTCCTTCCTTCCTTTCTTTTTTTCCTTCAAGACAGGGTTTCTCTGTGTAGCCCTGGCTGTCCTGGAACTTACTCTGTAGACCAGGCTGGCCTTGGAGATCTGCCTGCCTCTGCCTCCGAAGTGCTAGGGTTAAAGGCATGCACCACTCCCTTCTGGCTGTCTCTTTCTTTTAATTTATGTGTATGGATGTTTTGCCTGCAGATGTGTCTATGCTTGGTGCTCCCAAAGTCTAGAAGATTCCCTAGAACTGGAGTTACAGGTGGTTGAGAGCCACCATGTTGCTGCTGGGAATTGAATCCAGGTCCTATGGAAGACCAGGCAGTACTTTTAATCTCTGAACCACTTCTACAGCCCCAAGTTTCTTTTTTTTTTTAACAAATATGTTACAGTGAGCCAGACATCCACCATCATCTGGAATTTACTGCTTCTAATCCTTAGAATAACCCAAGAAGGGTTTTACCGTCAGGATTTTATGGGATAAATGCAAAGATGCATAATTGGCTCAAAAGCCAATCACAGGCTAACAAATCACAGGGCTGCTTTTTCCTGTCCATCAGAGAGGGAGCTGCAGGCTCTGTAGACACAGAAAGGCTGAAGTGAGGGGTGCTGGACAGGCTGTGAGGTGTTTAATGACTGCAGTCATTGCAATCATTGGAGTAAAATGTAAAGCACGTAGGCAGTAATGTGTTGTTTCACCAATTCCCCATTTTTCATTTTGATGCTATCTATGATCTATAGCTAATGAGGAAAAGGTGTAAGAAATGTCCATATGGTCTTCCAGAGATCCTCAAAAGGCTACAGTGACTGAACATTCTCATGGGCAATAAATTCAAAAACTAAGTCAACAAGAAGAGAACAAGTGTGAGGAGACAGACCCCGTCCCTGCCGTTCAAACATTACATAGATCCCACAAATGTCAGAGATCAGCACAATACAATAGTCTCCATGGCGGCCACATTTCATGGGGTGATAGCACATGGATATGCGCTCTCAGCGACAGTAAGTTGTTTCTCTCTATGTAATTAATTTCAATCAAGACCATTCTCTCCTCTTGCAGTTTAATGCGATGCTTTTAAGTCTGTGTGGCTCAGGGTACAACACATAAAAAGTAAGTCACAATTCCTTCCTACCACAGGTATCACAGTTTCTATAATCTTATAACAGACTGAGTGTCCTGCTGATTTCTGATCCACGGGTGCTGCTTTGAATACCTTCTTCCTCTTTTCCAAACAAGCTTCAATACATATCTTTACAGTTTTAATCTGGGACCATTTTGAAGTAGTAAGTGAAAGACAGTCCGTTAGGCCTGTTTTTAAATTCTTATTGTGCTATTTACTACCAGCATGATTTCAGCCACGATACTACACTTTGCTAAGCTTCAGTTTTCCCACATGTAAAGTGTCTTTTATGGTATTAAAGGATATAATGAAGGACTTCTATGTCCTTGCTTATAGAAAGTTTAATAGATCCTGGGTATTGTTGCTGTTATTGTTAAAAGTTTCCCCTAAGCTACAGTGAAAAAGAAAAAGCAAAATCAACAAAACCCCCGAGCACCCCTCAACACACGCATGCTCAAAACTGCTTCTGTTCAACCACCCACTTAAGTTCTTTTCTACTCAACTCTTAGTACCCCTGTTTTGAATTAACTCCAAAGAAGCAACCGACAATTCATACAAACTGGAACAAAACTATTATAGTTGCTTCACAGGCACATAGAATTAAATGTCTGCAAACATAAGGGAAGCCATAACCCAGGGAAGAATTAGTATATGATGGAAATGCCAGAGACTGAGGTCTTGTAAGAATGCATGCTTCCAGGCAGGGCTGTGCATAATGTATCTCTTTTCCCCAGTGCCATGCATAGTACGTGATAATTAAACTTGTTTTTTTTTTTTTTTTTTTTTTGAGTGAATGAATTCTATAAATGGTGGTTAACATGATCCTGCTGGCATGGGAAAAGAGGAAATATACACTGAGCACATCTCCCAACACAACAAATTAGCAATTTTGTTCTAGAATAGGAGTCACCATGATATGAATAACGGCATGGGAGAAAAAAATGGTTGACCTGTTGAATGACAGTCCTATAGACACTACCTTACCTGAGGTTAGACTGAGTAGGTTCAGTGCTTGAGGATGGTTCAAGGCTGATGGGAAGGATTTTATCACTCTTGTTATGATCATATCTCTGAAGGTGAGAAAAAGGTTAAATTATTTCACCTGGGTAAAAAGCATTCCTGACTGTAGTATGTGGTTAAAACATGCTAACCCTACCCAATTTATCTCAGCATATTTCCAGACAAACTTAGACCTGTTTTATATTTAATATTAGAGCAAATATCTTCACAGTTTTGGCCTAAAGGCAGCTTAGAAAAAGCTGAGAAAAAGTTTCTGTCTAGTCATTGTTCCTGTTCACTGGAAGAGGAAGCATTCCCTGGCTGAGACTTCACTGTTGTATTTCCCAGATGGTACAGATGCATAGTAGGCTATCCCCCCCCCCCCGAAACTGCCATATTGCCTCTTACAATATTTGTTTTATTCAAAACACTTTAAAATTCTGGTAGATTTTGCAAAGTACCAAGCATAACATTCAACTCTTAACAGGCCTGAGTGGAGAAGCCAAGTAGTAACAGTGTTCAGTGGCGGATACAGAAAACATTACACAGTAAAGGAGTTTAATTTGATGTCAGATAATTACATACTTGTTGTGAAAAATAAGTGTGGCATTAAGGAGCAATCAGAAGCCTCTGGTCAAAAGGAACCATGAGGTAGAGATTTCACATGAGAGACAGAATGAAGTGTGATTTCATCTGCTTGCCTTTTTTAATGAGATGCAGGATGAGAAAACACCAGCCAGTTTGGCAAATGAAACAATTTTATTCTGAGTAAAAGCATTTGGTAATTCTGTCTTAGATATCAAGTGTGCCCCATCCTGACCTGACATGCTCACAGGCTTCAGTTTTGTGATTTGCTTTTCAGCTGAGAATCTCTATTCAAATGCCGGGTTACTATGAGTCCTTACGGGAAGTGTGCTGGGTAATGGGCAGTGGCCTCAGAACCTGTGTTCATCTAGCTGGGAGCAGAGGCTTCAGCTCTAACAGCTGCAAATCTGTTGGGGCATGTCTGTCCAGACCAACTGCAGTGGGAGCTCTCTTGGGACTGCTGTAGTCCACACACTTCACCACCTCGGTGCCCAATTGAACAAAATACCTTTCTTAAAAAAAGAAAAAGAAAAAAAAAAAAAACCACACCTATTCTAGTACTTTCCCCCAAGAGATGAACTATAAGACAGATAGGGCAGTGTGCCATTTCTCAAGCCCTGAGACAGAGTCCCACAAACCCATCCTTCAGTAATTCTCCAGACGGGAAGGAGACTGCCATGCTTTACATACACAGAAAAACTACCCATTCCTCAAGCATTTAGAACAATAAACATATTCAAACTCTCCTTAGAGATGTGAAGCTGGGATGAGTCTATTAATGTCCAAAGCAATCAATTTTAAAAAATAAACAACTTTATTCCCTTCAAAGAATGACTCCCATTAGTAATAATATAAAAAGACAGATTTGAGTGTATACATCAGCCACATGCAAAAAATCAAGAAAATGAGACCTGTGAAACAATGAAAGAACCTGTTCCCTTCCTGAGAAGCTTTTCAAAAGAAAAATCAGGCAGGACACAGCAGCAGGAGGGCAAAGCATGGAACAGTGGAGACTTGGTTAGGATGAGGCAGGAGGCTGCTGACTGTCTCCCCTAGACTTACTTTGACTTGAGCGTGGGCCCATCGTACCACCAGCTTCTTAGACAGTGCCAGCTTGCCATTGAGACACTGGATGGCTTGTTCTGCTTCCTGTCCAAGAAAAGGACACATGCTTATGAGTTATCTGTGTTCTCACTGGGTCTCAGTACGGTGAACGGCTGGGTCTCTAACTAAATTGCTTTGGTACTTGGCAAATGGCTTATAATTTTGTATGGCAAAATAACAACAGTCTTTAAACTGAAACAAAGTTTTACAACCTCTGTCATTTGTAACTTCTTGTTCTACATTGAGAGTAGGGCACACAGAGGAGCTTCCCACTGTGAGTTGACAGTACTGCCCCATCAAGTTTCTCTCTTCACATGATTTAGCTGGCATACAACAGACTACATCAAGGAACGGTGCTCCCTTCAGGAGTTCTGGAGCCATATCCCAGACTACAGATCAGTCTGGAAAAAGCAAGAGCCAGTCCCAAGAGACTGAGCAAAGGTCCCTGTGTGAGGCAATCTACACACCTAGTTTTCAGAGCACAAACTCCCCTGACCCTTTCCTGATCAAGATATAGCAGTAACAAGGTTAAAAAGAATTTCTAAAGCTGCATAAAGTCATTCTGGGTCACTCCCAGAAAACCTGGCCATGCTTCCCCATCCTGACAACTTTCTTTGTCCCTCAGGTATCCATGAGGTATTCAACCAAGGGTAACCCACCTCTACAAGAGGTAAAGAGGCCCTTAAAGAAGACCTCAATGGTAGGGTGCATCTGAGGCTGAGGGTGTCACACATAAGTGTGCCAAGCTGGCATCACCAGTGAGTATCTATCACTCAGCCACATAATATTCACATTATTCGCTACCCAGCTAGTCCCTGGCCATAGCAATGCTCCACTCCAGCGTACAGTGCTAGACAGGAGATGTGTTCTTTTGTTTCACTTAGCTGTTTACAAAGTCTGCAATGCTCTATTGGCTCTGAGTATCAGTGGCAGTAGAGGCCAACGAGGAACTAGTACTCAAAAAGAACAATTTCCATCTCTATACTCTGTTTCAAATCCACAAATTTAATACTAAATGCCAACTGTACTGTCACACGCATGCTTCCCACATCCTCATGACCTCCATCTTTGTGAAAGAGAACCTCTCCACTCACCCCGTTTTTAAGATGAAAACTGAGGCCAAAAGAGACTTGCTCAAAGTTAATAGTAAAGATACAGTAATATAAGTATGTTTTGTGACCCCTAGTCCAGGGTTTTAAAATGAGCACGTGTCTCTAATGACTTCTAAGCTTAGTTGTCTGCAATCATCTTCTTCACTATCATTAAGGAAAAACATTTAAAAATGGTTATATGACTATCCTTTAATTGCATCCAAAAATGAGTGGATAATTAAGAGTAACAAATATCATTTGTTGCCTATAATGTCTTCAAAAAATTAGAGGAAATAAAAAATACGCAGCATTGGTGAGGACAGGTGATGTTCTTGTACAGTCTTAGAACACCCACCCATCACCTTGGCAACTCTATTTTTTTCTACTGCGTAGTCCAGGCTACCCTCCAGCTCTCATCTCCTTGCTACAATAACAGGCATGTACAATCATGCCCAGCTATGGCAAGTACAGTAAGAAAAATTACTGCCCCCCCACTTTGAGATAGGACTTCTCTGTGTAGTCCTGGCTGTCGTGAAACTCACTCTGTAGATCAGCCTGTCCTCAGAATCGGAGATCCACCTGCCTGTGCCTGCTCCCAAGTTCGGGGATTAATATGTCCTCTTCTGATGATGCCATTCATTCCCTATCCCTAAATGCAGTGAATGTACATAGTTACGGATATAAAGACACCCACTCCATAATATTTACACTAGTCAGTCACTGGTGGTGACTCATATAACTAACAACTGGGGATCATGTATCATAATTCCACATAATGCTATGAGGTCACCAGAAATTTTTTTCTTGTGGGTTTGTGTGTGTGTGTTTGAGCTATACTGGAACTTATTATACAGACCAGGGTGGCTTCAAATTCAGAAATACCCACCTGTACCTACCTGCCTTACAGGTGTGTACCATCACACCCAGCACCTGATGATTACTTTTTAATTGTACTTTAAATTACATGTAAAATGGACAAATTTCATAGCCAGAGCAGTGGTGGCAGAGGCTTTTAATCCCAGCACTCAGGAGGTAGAGGCAGTCTGATCTCTCTGTGAGTTCAAGAACGGCCTGGTTTACAAAGTGAGTTCTAGGACAGGCAGAGCTACATAGAGAAACCTTGCTTTGAAAAACAAAACAAAACAAACCCCCCCCCCCCCCCCAACCAAACCAAACAACCAACCAAAAAAAGCACAAGCTCCAGATACAGATCACTGCTAATCAGCGTGTGCTATTAGGCAGGGTTAGCTCAGGAGTACTTACCTAGCTAGCTAGCATGTACAGGACCCTGGGTTCAGTCAGGCATAATGGAGCACAGATTTAATTCCAGTGCTGAATGGACAGAGGCAGGCACTCTGTGAATTCCAAATATGTAGCCAGGGCTACAAAATGAGGTTGCCTCAGGGGGAAAATAAGGGGGACAGACTGGCCCTGGGTTTAACCCAACATCACAAAACTAATACTGAGAAAAACCTGTAACCTTCTTGTGCACATCTCTAACCAAGTGGTGTGGGCGTGGGCTTTGGTTAGGCCAGCGCTGAGTGCTCCCTTCCACTGCTCCTCATCTTGTGTTTGGGACAGGACCCCCCGACCTGCAACCTCACAGACTGGTTAAGCTGCTGGCCAGTTAGCTCAGGGATTTGTCCATTCCACCCTCTACCCTGGAGCATTGGGATCGTAGTACACCACCATGCTTACCCTTTGGGCACTTACTCAACTGACTGAACCATCTTCCTATCCCAAGAAGGTACATGTTTAAAAGATAAAATGGCATCACAGTATGTGAGTGGATCCACCAGAAACAGGCCTTTACAGAATCGACTGAAAAAGGAGGCTTTGCTGGCCAGCCACTCAAGCAGTAAGCAAAGGCAGGAAGGGTGGCTATTGCATGCTCAATATGGACATTCCAAATCATGTGGTCAGTAGGGACCAGCCACCTTACAGACAAGAAGCTGGTACAAACCCTACTTGAATTAACTGGTTGAAGGAGCATATCCCTCAGTGCTCAGTGTGAGGAAGAGAGAATAAGCAGATATGACTCTCACCCATGAGGTCTGGTGGTCAAAAGATAGAGAAATGATTATGAGAGTGCAGACTGGGGGGCAGAGCTTGATTACCTGCTTAGTTTCAAAGTTAACAAAACAGTATCCACGGGGCTGGCCCTCCAGAGCTCCTGACTTGTGGAAGAGGAAGTCAAACTGCTTCACCTTGCCAAACTTCTGGAGGAGCTTGAGGAGGTGGTATCTGCAGAGACAGAAGAGCCCATGAGTTCAATCCTGGGATGCTGCTGCTGCTCAGCCTCAAATGTGAGATAAAAGGGAGATAATTCACCGCCAGCAAAATAATTCCCTGGCCACTTCCCTATGGTTTCCTGCAAACTGCTATATTATTTTAGTTGGGAAACAGGACTGTTTGCCTCTACTTGGAATGGGAACTGGAATTGTCATGCCTACCTGTCTGTCCATACAAAACGCCCAACAAAAACCACACCTAGCAAACAGCTGTCTGTCCACAAGCACTGTTTTTCTTTTGGAGAAAAGCTCAAAAAATAGTATCGACTTACTTATTTTTAAAATTTTTTGTAGCATTTGTGAATATCTGTAACTTCATCAGAAACGTACATATCCTAAATCTACCCTGTATTTAGAATAAACCAAGTTGCAAAACCATTCATATGCACACAAACAAAAACCAGCCCTAAAGCACTTCTCTATTAGGCTGCAACTCTGCGAGGACCCAAACACAGCTAGCGGCATTTCCACAGGGCTTTAGATAGACAATGTGGAAGTTGAATGTGACTGAGGCTGGTCTCACCATGCAGGAGACATTGGCCAGTTCTGTGACATCAGTCAATGTCAGTTTCTGTAACACAGTATATATTCTGGGGTATGGTTAAATCAAAAGCAGTAAATTTCCGCCAGAGGTTTACCAAACTACTGCTTGCCATCCTGCTTATTACCCCTTTCTTGTATTCCCACACTTACAACTCACTTGGTTTCTACAAGAATTTTGAGTTGTTCAAACAGATGTGGCCTTAGTGGGTTGCTGTGGCCCACCTCCATTCTGACTTCCTGTCATCCAATGTGAGGGTGAGACAAACCAACAGTTCTCCCATTTCCTTTTCCTCTGGCCTTCCTCCTGGCACCCTCTAAGCTATTCAAATGGAGTCAAGGCTTTCTCTAAACAATGCTGTCCCCTTGATACTAAAAAGGTATCAGCCCACATGCTAAATCTGTTACTACTCAGAATTCTACCCTACATGGAGCTGGTAAAGTCCTTGTGGGCACATTTATATTCATGCTATTTGCTAGGAGAAACTTACCAAGATTTTATTCTTCAGCAAGATCTCCTTTGGGAAGCAGATATAGGAAATACACCACATACTGTAGTAAATCTGACACTACTGTGCCGCAATAAGCAAGTCCTTTACAGTTAATCAGATGTCTGATTCCACTGCAGAAAGATACAATACAGGTCTAGTACTGGGATAGGATGGAAGGATGAAAGGCTCCCAAGCCCCACTGAGAATAGTAATCTGGTCCTTGGACTGGTTTTGAAAAGGAAAACAACCACAACCCTATTCTTAATCTCTATCTCCCACCAGGAGACCTCAATCACCCAATGAGAATGAAGGAGTCCCTGTGGGAACTGGGAGACATCTCTAGTACGAACCCCTGTTCTTGATTATCTGAACAGGCTACAAGGCTGTCTTCCCCCACAGACTTTAATTCATACCCACACCTGCTCTTACTACAACCATTCAAACTTCACACCATGTCAATGCCATAGAATGGTGGGTCAAATTCATTTAAAACAAAACAAAACTTAGGCTTCAATGCCATGGCTATCTTTTCATTAGCTTCGTTCTGCTAAATAACAGGAAGGTAACGCGATTGGCATTTCCTAGGAAATGAATTTTAATTTACTCAGGAAAAAAATGCCAACAGATTATTCATTGTAAAGCTAACAAACACATGCTGCTTGAGAAGTGTGACCTTAAGACTCCAGGAACATCTGCTTAGGTCTGTGTCTTTCAACTTCTCTAGGATTTCTTTTCTTGTTTGATAATTTCTTGAAATTATCGGAACACTGAAACAAAAGGAATGAAATGTTTACTACTTTGCTTCCTGGAGATGGGAACTGCAGGCTCTGATAGTGAAAAAAGCCTGAAGCCTCTTGCTTTCACATCTGCAAGTACTTTTATCTGCTGCTGGGGTATGGGAGCGCAGTCCTCATCAGCGCTGGCTTCCCTTAATGAAACCTGCACCCTGCTGCCTTCAGGAGAGAGAATTAATATACTTGTCCCCCACACACTTCTGTAACCCAATCAGCACTTTCTTCTTGTTGTGAGTCATTAAAATAGCCTTTCTGCCTGATGGTACAGAGGCAATCATTCGTGCAAATACCTACTATGTGCTGAGGACAATGGGGCATCAGGACCTCTAGACAAATAAAAAGGCCTTTCAGGCCCTCGGTGCTGGTTAAAAAGCAACACATACACAACTGTGAACAGTGTACATTTGCATATAGAGCCTGTGCTGTGTGCACACACAAAGCTTGAGAATGCAGCATCAGCGTGAGGGAACACAATGCAATGAGGAGAAGACTGACCTATTGGAAGACAGTAGAGTACGAACAAGCCATGAAGGATGTATACTCACGGAATTTTGATTTGCTGTTACAGGAAGATTTTAGTATACCAAGTTTTTAGAGAAAATTTTTTTATGAGCTTATAAAAACTACCTTAAGAGAATCTTTTTGTCCGGTGCCATCTACCTTACTAAATGCTCTATTGTCTCAGATTTAAGTAAGCAAACAACAAATGCTGTTACATTCAAGCCATGAAGTGGGCTAAGAGACAAGGTAGACACCCTGTTGTCACAGGCTCCCAGTGAGTTCTGGTGGACCCAGTCAGCAGAAAGTCAGCACCTGAAGGACACTTACATGCCTGGTAACTCTCCACCTCTTGGCTTAAGTTTACTCAATGTGTTCTTCACTACTACAAACCAGCTCATGGTCAGTGGAGACTTGAGTTGTTTACACTCCCCGAGGCAAGAATTCTGGAGCACTGGCCATGGGTCTGAGCCCCAGTGTCACAAAACAAACACAGAACATGCTTCAGAGTCATCTCTACTCTCCCCTTCCTCCATTCCTATTCTTCACACCCCAACCTCACCCAGCAATCTCCTCGTTCATTGTCCCTGCCCGCATGGTAGCGCTAACAGTATCTCCTAACAAACCTGCATCTTATCTGCACATATGCAGTTGAGTCCCTTACTAAAACATTCCTGCTTGGGATCAGGATCAGGTTCTTGTTACTACACACAGTGACTTTCTTCTACAGGAAATTCAACTGTCTGAATACAATGCAAAGAGCCCATCCTTACCTGACAGTATCCTACCCATCCAGCTGACCTCTTCATTACCAATTAGTACTCATCCTTGCCTTAAATCAAAAGGTCCTTTTGAATCTGCTTGTATGGAGTCATCTTTCTTAGCCTGGCTTCCATACCTTTATTCATGATTTCCCCTTTGCTTAGAAGGCACCACTAAAATTTCTACTGATGTTCTCTCTCACACTTCCATGCAATGCAATGATTACTTACTTACTTTATAGAGCACATTAGTGTAGTGGATTTATGATGTTATATTGTAAATAATTGTCCCACCTATGAGTTTGATTGGCCAAAGGCAGACAGGAAGTGTGGGTGGGGCTACCAGACTAAGAAAACTCTGGGAATAGGAAGAATAGAGCAGAAATGCCACAGAAACTCCAGAGTTGCCAGACAAGCCAGATGATTCACAGGACAACTAACTCTCCTGCTCTGAGAAAAGGTACCAAGTCAAATGGCTGAACAGGATAAGAGTCATAGGTAACTTTAAGGGTAAAGAGTTAGCAAGTTATATGCTTGGGCCTTAGGCTGATCAGCCTAAAATTAAATGTAAGCAGCTGTGGGCGCCAGATGTAGGTGGAGTTTCTCTTAAAATGCACCAATCTAGATTAATATTTATTAAAATATAAGCCAACACTCACGATACAAGTAACAGCTTATATTGGCGCCTGATAGACTGGATTATCTAAGCGGTGGACAATGGATGCCCAACCGTTCTCTCCAGCAGTCAGAAACCAGGAAACGGGCTTCTCAGGATCCCAGCAGCCCCTTATAAATGGGGTTGGCCACTCCCCCTTCAGGAGCCCAGGACCCTGGATAAGCCTCTTTGGACCTTATCAGCTGACACCTGAATCCCACCACATCTCCCCCTTTTGTCTAACTAAGAAGGTTCTAAACTAAGACTATATGTGGGATTGCGGGTCTGTGGGTCCCAACCTTGGGGCTAGGCCCGAAAATCTGGGCCAGAAACCTCTTACTACACATTAGTATCTGAATAAGGAAGCCAAAACGTGAGGACACTAACTTTTTGGCTTCCCTGCTGAGAGTACTGGTGATACTGAGAAGTAATGTTTTAAGTTTATAGTCCGGGTCTCACAGCAACTTATAAGTTTCTACATGTTTGAATTCAAAACAGGATGTTTCAGGTCACGATTATTCAGTTACCCTATCAGAATATCTGAGCAGAGGTGCACTCAATTAGGGAGGAGGACACTAGAGCATCATAAACTACTGTCAATTGAACCAGTCCATGTAACTTCCCTCTTCCTATAAAGAAGGGTGAATCTGTTCCCCTCATACAAACCACTGTGAGCTTATTCGAGTAGAAGAAGTGAAGAAATGTTTCTGTTTTTCTGTTACTTAGTTGAACATTCACTTTACAGAAATATGAGTTACAATGAAGCCGAAGGATTAAAACACAGTGGAGTAACATGTGTTTAGGCTTGACCATTTCTGTAACAAGTCCTACCACTCCCTCAAGTCTCTAAGGTCTACTGAGTCACATAAATGTTTCTGGCATGCAGCACAGTCCTAAAACAGCTAAGTTTCGAGAAGACAACACTCTATACTCACAAAAACTCTACTTTTCAATACAGCAATATTTGAGAGTATTTTAATTATTCATGTAGGTTCACCCTATCTACCCCCAAGAAGAGCAGGATCCAAAAGTCTATGTATCTGAATTGTGAGCACAAAGGCATGTTTGAGAATCAGATTGACAATCTCAAAAGGAGACTGATGAACATCCTAGTATAGCTTAAGAAGAATTCAGATTAATAATCAAAAACAGATAGACCCAGAACAACTAGAACTAATCACAAAATAAGTATGGGTAAAATGAATGACAAAATACATTGTTCAAATGTATTTGAAAGAAACTACCATTGGGGCTGGAGAGATGGCCCAGTGGTTAAAAGCATGGGATGATCTTCTAGAGGACCTGGATTCCATTTCCAGTATCCACATGGTAGCTTACAACAGCTGTAACTCTAGCTGCTCCAGGAATGTCATGTTCTCTTCTGATCTCTGCAGGCACTAGGCATAAACGTGATGCACCAGACATAAATGTAGCTAAATATGAGGTTGTATAAAATAGTAAGAACAAAAGAGCAGTCCCTACTGTACTAAGATACTCCTGTAACTATTCCTGACAGTAAATACATGCTCTGTTTCCTAAAAAGAAGTAAGGGAGCATTTAAGGAGAGACATTCAAATCAACTTCTGAAAGAGGTTAGGAAAGAAGTCTGGGACACAGGCACAGAAGAGAGAACTAAGGGTCTGGAGAAGAGGAAACAGCAGGAAGTGGCAGCACTTTGTGTTGGGCTTAACTAGGAAAACTGGAAGCTGTTCTGCAAACTTTCCTTGTGAATCATTAGAAGGTTAGAGATTTGAATTCAATTGAGATCACAAATACCATGTGTTCATATTCCTTCAATGCTGGGGAACAACTGTATGTTAATTATTTAGTTAGGTTCACTATTTTCTACTCTCTGAGAAGCAGATTATAAAAGTTCATGCATTTGAACAACTTGAAGGAAATGTTTCTGTAAGACTCATAAAATTTAGCAAAGCAACACTAATCTTTCATGTGAATCACAAACTTTGATCAACAGATATGTTTTTTAAAATAAGTTATATAACAAATCACTTCAAGATAAGGAAGTCATAGAAGGAAACCACAGAAAATGGTTTTGGCAATACAGAAGTGGGGATACTACAGGTAGAGCACAACACTTCTAAACAGCAAGGCCCTGATCTACACTTGGCATTTAATGTTTGTTTGACTGAAATATCAGTAGGAAAGTCTCAATCCAATGTTCCCACTAAAGATGTAACTCAGGTATATAATCATACACTGACTGTGCTTTAAACCCAGGGACAGGTGCTTTGTGAACCCTCTGATGGGCAGCAGGACACAGTCAACACAAGAATCTCATTAGCTGGAACTAGAGCCAACACAGACAGCATTGTTTCCACACTTTAGATTTCCATTCAGACAAGGAGAGATGAGAAGGAACACTCTGGGAACACCCTCTTAGAGCCTGGGCTTTAGGTGAACAGATATTAATTAAGAGCTTGTGCTGATTCACAAATCCACCCTCAAAGTCCTACGAGAGGACGTTAAATGGAGTCCACATTCCAGGTTCCCACGACCACAGTAACAGGACATGAAAACAACGTATCTTTAATATCTCTATAATTTGCATGGATGCCCAATGATGTCCTCTCTGATTTGAGCTTTCCAAGGATTAGAAGCTAAATTTTGTGTTGTGACATAAATTACGTAAATCACACCTCATCTCATCCCACACTCAAATAAGCAGGCTCCCTCTTCTTACTGTGTTTAGAGCCCCTCTAGGAGAGATGATTCCAGGACTGCTGACTTATTCCGTGCTGGTCAGAACCCTCAGAACAAGTGCTGGAAAGAAAAACCCATTAACTCTCTGCCACAATATTCCTTTTCACTAGAAAGAGTGGGAGTCACAACTACTGTATTTAATGAACCATGTGATCCTGGGTGAAGTAATCCTGCCTCTTAGACCCTCATTTCCTTTAGTGCAGGGAAAGAGAGATAGATGGTATCAGAGGTCCCCAAGTGATCTCAACCCACAGAGCTTGCCGAAAGAGTAGCAGTTGACAAAAGGTTTCAAGAGCCTCTTTCCCTCCTTGGTCAGAGTGGCTCTGAAGTCTTATTTTACACATGGCTTCTTTCAAATTTATCGGAGGGTTCTCTTGTTCTTGTTTAAGCTGCTCTGCATGGTGCTAGGCACATAAGCGTTCCACTCATTTAATGAGTGAGGGAAAACAGCAAAGGGATCAGGGTGATCTCTAAGAAGGTTCTTACTTTCACTCTAAGGATCTGTGGCTGCTTGTAGTAGTCTGTCAAATGGGGCTCAAAGGCCTATTTGCAAAGATCCTGAGACTACCTCTTGTTCCTCCATTCTGGGGACAAAATATGCCCTGGGTTGGCTCTAGATGATTCCTCCTAACTAATGGGTAGAGTCAAACAGTCGACAAAGAGTTCTACTCTTGGCTGAATAGGAAGGAAGAGGCTTATGCTAGAAGGAAATCCAAAGTTGTGTCCTTATAGTTGTGGAGTGCGAGTATATGAATAATGGCAAGAGGCTAAGAACAGCATTATATCCCGATGAAAGAAAAATTCAAACCAAAAGCAGGGATCAAGATGCAGAGCACTGCTCTGAAATCTCCTGAAAATCCACAGCAGACACTGCACCTTTGCACAGAATCAACTAAGCGGACTTACTCTGTGATTTTGGGGTCCAGATTGCCAATCCATAATCGATGTCCTTCCTGTAGAGAGCCCTCTGAAAGGATGGATGCGTTCTCCAGGGGAAGGGTTTTGGTTGTTTCTGCTTCCATCAATCTCTATGAAATACTAAAGGTAAAATGAATACTCAGGCAGGAGAGTGAAACAATCTCGTGTGAACATGAGACTTCACATGTAATTTATCCAAGGAAGGCATGCTCTCTGGGCAGGCTTTCAAAAGCCTGTGGTTCCCAACTTAAGCCTCGGACCAGTTCACTTGGGACAGCCCTCTGGCAGCCAGAGCCACCATTTAGGATAAAGAAGTATGGTTGTGTGGAGAGTCCTGAGTGTTCCTGGGGCAGGAGGCCAAAGGCTCTATCACCACCACACTCCAGGACAAAAAAAGGAATGCACCCAGAAGACAGTCTTGATGGTGTTGAAGGGAATGGGGAGGGAAGAACAGCTCATGCTCCATTTCTTTTTGAAGCAATTCAGCAAAGGAGGAGGCGCCACAAGCAATGTGAGCACAAATACTGGAGCTAGACTTAAGATTTGAGAAAAGGCTGTGTGACTTAGTTTATTATCTGAATTTTGTAGGCCTCAGTTTTCTCAAATGTAAAATTAGAGGCAATAGTTTCTATTTGATAAGGTTGCTGTGAAGATTACATGCATTTATTAACCACAGTAAGTAGTCAGTACATACTAGCTACTGATCACCAAGCTTACTGTTTGACAGAGACAAGAGAGCACTCTCCTTAGCTATTACAGTTCACTGAGCTCTCAAGTCACTTAACTACTCTTTGCCTTAGTCCCTTGGTGAGGGCAGTATCTCATAAAGACATAGATCTTATGTACCCCTAAGGCTTTTAACCATGATTCCTAGAAGCATTCAAGACCAATATTTATTATTTGTCTTAATTCCTGAAGTATCTCATCTTACAGAGCAAAATGACGGCTGTGACAGAGGCAGTGATAGAATTGTTCCATTTCCACTGAAGTTATTTTTCTCAGTTGCCTCAGTTTCCTGGGGGGGGGGCATGTGCATATCATTTATCACAGCTAAAGGTCAAAAGACAAAACTTCCAAGTGTTGGCTCTCTCCTTCGGTTTTGCTTTGTCCTAGGGATCAAATTCAGGTTGGCAGGCTTATATAGGAAGCACATTTTGTTTTAATATAAACGTTGAGGGGCTAGAGAGATGGCTCAGCAGTTAGGAGCACATGTTGTCCTTGCAGAAGATCTAGGGGTTTAGTTCCCAGCACCCATTTGATGGCTACAGCCACCTCTAACTTCAGTTCCAGGACATGAGATGCCCTCTTCTGACTTTTGCAGCCTACTACATACATGTGGTACACACACACAGATGCAAGCAAAAGACTTGTTCACATAGAGTAAATAAATCTAAAAAATTTGTAAAGATAAACCTTGCTTTGCTTATTAGTTAAGGTTGCTGAGAAGAAATGAGTTGATAGATGAGAAGTGAAATTTTGGAAAATCTACTCTAAGATAAAGGAAAGATAAAGGGGCAGGGAAAGAGCAGGCTGTGCCAGACTCCAGACCTACCTGCTAGGAAACCAAAAATACCACGTGTGTTTTATATGTAGAAGTGCTTCACAGCTCAACCCCGTAGTCCCCATCCTCAGAAGGCTTATAAACAGGGGTAGAACTGAATTTTTTTAAAAAGCAAAAGATTGAAGTAATTAATGACAGATACTGTAAGCAACCATGAGAAGCGTCAAGGGGCTGCACCACTTTAGATTGACTGGAGTTAAGTTTGAATGCTAGGGCTCGTGATGTCCTCAGGTCTAAAACAGTAACAACAAAAGATATTTTAAAAATGCCAAAGATACCATGTTTTATTTGGAAGAATACAAGTCACTGGGCTAGAGAGATTCGGGTTCAAAAGTGACTTTCCCAATTACAGGGCCTTTAGTAAGCAATGGTATGTCTCTTTTGTATTTTCCTTACATTCTCTGTCTGCCACTTTTTCCCTTCCCATATAATGTGAATACAACGTATTATTTACTTTTTGACTATGTCTCTAGAAGCTCCTACAGTGCGGGGCCTTGCCTACCTAGATCACGGTTCTATGCCCAGCAGGTAGTGTGCAGTGCCTGGCTCAGAGCTGATACTATTTTCTGAGAGAATGAATGAAACAAAGTCAATTATCTTCTTCCCAAAGATGGGGGCAATCATTCCAATATCAATCGGCTATTTTGAATAAGAATACACATGTGACAGCTCTTCATGTGGATTTTTGAAAAACAGTGAGGTCTAATGTCAAATACTGTAGTATGCAACTATCAAATCTTTTCGGGTTTGCAATGAAAACAACTCCTTGGAGTAACAGTCCGTAACATGCCGCTCCAGATCCCTCCCAGGTGAATAGTATCAATTCTAGAAGCCCGGAGGGCCTGGGGTCGCTTATTCCTAAATGCCAACAGCGGGGTCAGGCCAGGAACCAGGGTTTCCCCACTCCAGGCTGCAAAAGGTCACTATTGGTATTGTTATTTCCGGGCCAGGAACAGGACAATCCGGGGCGGGGCCTAGAAGCCTTCGGGTGAGGGCAGTCTCCGCCAAGATCCCCGCCGCCAGGTCGGCGCTAAGCTTCGGGTACTCACCTGCTGGCCTCGGAGCTGTGCCCTCAGCTCATGCCCCGTAAGCTGCTTCCGACGCCGAGGTCCGAGCGAGGGACGTGAGGATACCTCAGCCGAAACACCGATCGCCGCCCTGCCGCCCGTGACGCACTACGTCTGCGCCGCCGCGCCGCCCGTTACGTCATGACGCCCGCACGGCCGCCTGCTCCGTCTCGCGTGTTTCTCTATAATCCGGCTATTGCTGGTGAGTGGCCTCGAGGGGGTCTCAAGGCGCGGGCGGGGCCCAGGTGCCAGTGACACTTTTTCAAGGACCTCGGAGGGACCTCGTGGGGCTGCGATACCGGCCATGACCGGTTCAGCAGAGTTCGGTTCTACCTTAAGGCCGGGGCGGGACTTCTGGTCCCTCTATACTCTCTCACGGGTGGGGGCGGGGCTCGTGTCACTCACCCGGTATTTAGAGGCTTGCCCGGGAACTTGGTAGATAGTTCCTGACAGTAGGACGACACATGATAAAAATATTGCCTCTTCCGAACAGCCCCACGCACAGAGGTATAACTGTTCCCGGCGATGAAGCGCTATCTTTATTAGGGTCTCGCGGCTTCCAAGTAGTGTGAATTTAAATGCCACCCAGTCCTGAGTTGAACGCCTGGGCTATTAAAATCGTCACTCTGCCGTCCTGTGGGCAAACAGTTGTCATTTCAATGGTGCTTCAACATTTCCACTACTCTGGCGCATTTTGCAGATTAGACTGAGATCACATACTTAGGGAGTGTTAGAGGCCGGACTCTTCTGTCCTTTCTTTTTCCGTTCTTGCCTTCTTATTAACTCATACACAACAACTTGTCTTATGGATTGGTGAGGCAGTAAGTCAGGCAACAGTTGCCACAGTAATGTCTGCCAAAGTGGCTAGCCATGAAAACTCCAGCACCGCATTTTCAGAAGGACATGATGAGGTTGACTAATTTTGCCATTTTCATCCACCTTATTGTATTTCAGCACAGACAACTTGACCTTTCCCTATGCTTATTCTTTCGAGTGGCACTCCCTTTTCCTAACACCCCCACAGAAGTCTCAACACAAGATAAAGGGCGGACTGTGGTGGGATTTTAAAGAACCCAGCAACTCCTTTTGAATGGGGTAGCCACTTTTTTTTTTTTTTTTTCTAGAAGCCTGGGACCCTGGATAAGCGTCTTTGGACCTTATCAGCTGACACCTGAATCCCACCACAGTGGACTCTTTTTAATGCTGTAGTCAGACAAAGTATGGCCATCTTCCAGCTGCTCATCAGCAAGATCAACCTCTGCTCATTAGGAGGAATTCCCTCCTTATCCTGAATCCTGGCCTTTACATTTTCTATAGCTGGAGTGTGATGGTCTTCCCTGAAGGGAAGGAAATGCACATTCCATTGTGTTTCCTAGAATTCTGGAGAACTTGTAGTTGGAAAGGCTGGAAACCTCTTCTGATTCCTTCAGTTAATGGCTGAGAAAGAAAACCAAGCTAGAAGAAATGATTGGCTATAGTGCATGTCCTTGGTAGAGCTGTGATACATGCTTTTTGAACATGGCTGGTTGTGAATCCAAAAGATATATGGGATGGGGATTGATGAAGTTGGGATATTAGAGTCTAGGCTTTCTAGGCTTTCTAGTTTTTCGATGAGGCCTTTTTTCCTACTCGTTAAATTTTTATCATTCCTCTGGCTTATGCCAAGGACATTTAGTTGCTGTATTGAGTCAGATATTACAAATACCTTTCTTTATTTGATGCTGAATTTGAAAAAGTGCACCTATTCTAAACAAAGAACTGGAAAACCAGGTATAAGGAGACAGTGTTGAGAAGTAGGTCTCAGGACCTGCCATCAGAAGTATAGGTTCCATGATGGCCTGTGGGGATATGTTTCAAATTTAATAAAAATAGTCTGAGATATCAGAGGGATCTACCTACAGTCAGTCTAGGTGGATCAGACAGTGGTAATTCACACCTTTAATCCCAGCACAGGGAATATCCCGGGAGTGGTGATCTACGCCCTTAATCCCAGCAAATCTGAGTTTGAGGTCATTTTAGTTTACAGAGGGAGTTCCATGCGCACAGGCAGGCAGTGGTGGTGTCACACCTTTATTCTTAACCTGGATGTGAAACAACTGGGTGAAGAGGGCATTTAAGGCAGGCGTAGAAAGACAGAGCAGGCCAAAAAAGCCGTGAGGAGCGAGGCTGAGGAAGCTGGAAGACAGCTGGGTGAGATTTGACTGTGGGGTTTCCTCTCTTTGATATCTCAGCCTTTCCCTGAGATCTGGCTCTGAGTTTCCTTCATTCGTGCAACAGTGGCATTTTGACATTGGACAAGGATTCAATCTTTCTGGAAGTCTATTACCATGAGTATCACATTTTCATGATGCCTGTGTTCCCACACTATCCTAAGTATAGTAGTGAACGAGTAGATTAGTAGATAGATTAGCTTACTGGAGCAGTTCATGGAGTATCAACAGCCATATGGAAATACTTAGACAATGGTCAAATAATTACACAAATATATGCTTTTATTGTTAAAAACTAAGTGCAGTGATGAAGTATTGGGTGTGAAAGCTGGATTTCAGGAAATGTGAACTAGTTGAAAGAGGTGGCCGCTGACCCTGTGCTCTCACAGATTGGAGGTTAAAGTGAAATCTAAAGAAAAAAATGGATGATAAAGGAATAAGGAATCAAGCACATTTGATGACTTTAAAAAATTTATTGAGTAAGATTGGAGGGTGGAAGGTGGTAGAGGAGCTTAATCCCAGCACTCAGAAGGCAGAGGCAGGCGGATCTCTGTGAGTTCAAGGCCAGCCTGCTCCACAGAGATAGTTCCAGGACAGCCAGGACTGTTACACAGAGAAATTCTGTCTTGAAAAAAAATATGTTTATGGATGTTTTTCTTTTTTGTATATATGTGTCTGGTGCTTGTGGAGGCCAGATGAGGGTGTTGCATTTCCTAGGATTAGAATTATATATAGGTGGCTTTGAACCACCATGTAGGTGCTGAGAACTGAACCCAGATTCTGTGTTAGAACAACCAGTGTTCTTAACCTCTGCGCCATCTCTCCAGTCCCCTTAATAACATATTTGAAAACTTAGGAACAGGAGAAGTTAATGAGGAAATGAAAAAATCAATTTATTTTGTAAAATGTATGTGGTAATAAAATACAATACTTTTATATACAAGGTCTTGTGTGTTCAAACATGTTAGAAATGTACATTGTATGTCAATACACAGTTGGTTGGAAGAGGTTGCTGGGACAGTGGACAAGCCAGGATGTAGGTTCATAAGTGTATGAAACTCTTAAAGAGTGAATTAAAAATATTAAAATTTTAGCTATTTGGAGACTGGAGAGATGGTTCAGTAGTTAAGAGCACTGGCTGTCCTCCCAAAGGATCAGGGTTCAATTCCCAGCACCCCATGTCAGCTCACAACTCTATAACTCTAGTTCCAGGGGATCTGGCATCCTTACACAGACAACATGCAGGCAAAACACCAATGTACATAAAGTAAAAATAGACACTTTATTATTAAAAATATTAGTTATTTAAGGTGAAAAAAGATGTATTGGAAGTTGTTGCGGAGAAAGAATAGCCTACTCAAGGTCACACGCAGTAATCGGGGAACAGATTCTCTTGTGAGTGAATTAATGTTATTGGAACACACTTACACTTTCATAATAAGTTTCTTCTTTAATTTTAATGCTTCATATACTGACCTGAGTGTTCATGTTTCTAAGGTTAGAGACCCAACAGATTGTTTTATTGAACTTCCTTTGTGAAATTCCCTGGCTTCTGTACAGTTGAAATGTGTGCCTCAAGCATTCCAGCAATGGGGTTTATTTATAGAATTGTCTTCCCGTTCACATGTATGGGCCTGCTTTTTGGTGCTGAATTTTTCTGTCAAAGGTTGTTTATTGCTAACTCGTTTTAGTTTCCTGTTGCTTTGTGGACTGGTATTATGACCCACAACAGGAACTCCAGGAAACCTGTCATACACACTGCAGCCAGATTGAGACCCTGTCAATTAAAAACCCAAACTTCACATTATTATACAGCTATGTTTGGATATAAATGTGAGTTGGGCATTGACTATGTTAGAAACTTAGATTTAGAAATGTCAAACTTTTGTGAACAGTTCTTAAATAGTAATATTGGATTACTAGTTCCTTATTCTTGGGCAGTGACTTAATCTCTCTGAGCCTCATATTCAGCATCTACAAAATGGGGACTCTAATGCTGTATCTGAGGCATTACTGACAGTAAATGAACTAATATGAATGGAGCCAGCAGCCCAGGCCTGCATTTGTGTAGGTGTCACATTTTGTTTGCTGATACCCAGCATACCAAGTTAAAAACACCATCAGGAGAGATTGTTTACCTTTCTTTTCTGTTTGCTTGTTTTTTAAAGATGGGGTCTCATCTAGCTTCGCCTCTAGTTTGCCATGCAACTGAGGGTAACCATGAATTCCTGCCCCTCCTGTACACCTGTAAGCATGGTTCACCATATGTGGCATTATGGGTTGCTCATTTTCTTTCCATCAAAAGAAGTAGTAATGGTAATAATAGTCAATAATAATCACAGGCCTTGAGCAGTTAGCATGTGCCAGGCACCATGCTGGATGTTTTGTATGTACTCGGGTATTTCATTTTTAAATGAGGCTTATCTTTCTCATTGATAGGGAGAGGATGAACTACACAACTGACTGAATCCAGGGCATGTTACACATCAGTCCTGACATAGGTACCATTGTCCTCATCATACCTGATCTCAGCATGGAAATTCTCGAAATAAAAACTGATAGCAATCAATAAGTATTATTTTTTGTGTACCTGTTTTCCAGTAGTCACCATGCCAAGTGTTTTACTTGCCTAGCCTCATTATTCCCAACTTGAAGAAATAAGTACCAGTCCCATTTCACAGAAGAGAAAATGGAGATGCAGCAACTATTATTTAGTCAGTGGTGAGCTGAGATTGGATTTTATGTCTCCGTGCTACAGAATGCTGGCTCTTGTTTATCACATTATGCTGCGTCAACATTTTAGCAGTTGTTTTTCTAATGAGATGTGATTTTCAAAGATAGTGCTTTCAGACACTTGATACTAATTGTTTTTAATTTTAAGCTAAGTAATAACCAGATTTTTGGCAGAAGCTCTTAGTGTTATATTTGTTGGCTAGGACTGTGTTCTGTCTCAGAGGAAGCAATAGCATCTTTGTATGGTCAAAGACCTCAGAAATGTGTATAACTCATGTTAACTCAGTGGATGTTAGCATTTTCTACTTCTAAACCGTGGAAGACCTCAAACCTCAATCATGCTTCAGACTCAAATTAAAGTGCATTCTAATTGGTAATCAAGTGCATAAGGAACCAAAGAAAATTTTAATTAAATGCCGCCATGTAAATTTTCTAGTCATTTTATGCCTATTAAAATGTTTTTCTTACTTCAAGTCCCGTTCTAGTACTCTGCCCTTCCTCTTTAAGCTTTATCAAGATTTGGTGCTTTTGCTCATATTAGGGCTTAATTAGCATCATCATGGATTTAGGCTTCTGCACATTTGCTTAACAGGCATTTAGATGCACTGAAAGAACTCTGCAGACTGGATAGGTCATTTAAGTCTCCAGCCTCAGTTTCTTCATCCTGTGAAATGAGGATAATGGTTCTTCCTGAGGCTGTTGGGAGATAATGTTTGTAAAGTGCTAAATTCATGTTTCAGTTAGAGGAATTGCTTGGTAGTTGGCATGAATTAGTTTTGGAAGTTCCTGTGGGTTTTCTTTTACTGGGATCTTTTGTCTTATTCTTTTTAGTGGCTGTTTCTGTGGATTCTCTTCTATCATGGCCTTGGGAGTAAAGTGCTTCCGTCTGCTGCACCCTACCTTCTGCAGTTACTTGGCTACTTTGACCAGACCTGTTTCAGATATTTCCATGAAGCCTGTGTGGGGAAGACAACATGAACATAGGCAATACTTAGCCTACCCAGCCATGCCAGTTCGCCAGTTTGCAACCAAGAAAGCCAAAGGTAGGTGACCTTCCCCTCTCAGTTCTTACATTTGCAGAGATCCCAGAGATGTACTGAGTCCTTCCTGATGTCTCAGACATTCACACATAGACTGTGTTGGAATCTAGGGTTTTTTGTTTGTTTGTTTGTTTTTATCATTACACCTCATTTATTTTCTTGGTGGCTCAGAAAATGCCTACTTTATTTCACTTAGGTGCAGAACTGGAGGTAAAAGTATCAAGCCTACTGGAGTGTTCGTGGCAGGGGTCAGCGTACACTCTTTAGGAAGATTCGGATTGAGGGTATAATTAAAGCCAGGAGGGTTTGGGGTGACAGGACATTAAAGCCACAGGTTTAGATGGATGATCTTAATGGCTTATGTCATCCAAGAATGAGATTTCGATGTTCCCCAGGTCTTATCTTAAATGCAACTTCCTCTAGGATGCCTTCTTTGGCCTGAAACTGGGTCAAGTCCCCTGTTATATGCACTCATATATACTATTTACTTTAGACACACTTAGAACTGCAGTAATCAATTAATAAGTTGTAAATTTGATTATTGTTTGTTAGCTGCCTGCCATATTGTATCTGATGAAGATTTTTTGTGAGTCCAGGGCTGTATATGTACTTTATTATCAGAGACTTGGTTGGATGAATGAATGACAGACCCATTGTCTGGGGCGGGCTCAGGTGGGCTGCTGTTGAGATGATGCTAGAATGTGCTGCTGGATGTTTCTCCTTGGACTTTCCTTTCCTTTTCTGCTTTCATACAGTTCTGCTTTTGTTGAAAGGGGGATTGACACACTGCTGAAAGAAAATTCACACTTATGAGACTTATTTTGTTAAGTTAATGTTTGATTTGTATGTTCTTTTTAAAAATTTCTAGTCCAATCTTTACCATTATCCTTTGAAAACAATTAGAGTTTTCCAGTGAAGAAATTCTTACAATTATCTAATGAATACAGATTTTAATATGTTGCAAATACAGAAGCTAGGGTATAGTGTTTGGAAAGAATTGTGCATGGCTACCTCAAGGTAGAGGAAGAGCAGGAGCCTGGGGATTCTGATGCTGTGCTGTCGGTCTTTTAGATGCTCAGTATGGCCTGCAGGCAGTGTCTTTTGTGGCTGCTCCTCAAAGACTTGGCTGTGTTCATGTCCTTACACTCCTTGTAGTCTCTCTACACTAGCGGTGCTATCCCTTATTGTCTGCTCTACAAGGGTGTATGTCTGTGAATGTGCTCATTTTAAGTTCACTTCTTTGCTTTGAACTCTATGTACATTTTTCAAGAACGCTTTTCTATCCCAAGGTAATTTATTTCTGAGTGTGATATGAATAAATAATTTTAACTGTAAAACCTGCCTATGCTGGCTCACACCTGTAATCCTACTGCTGGAGAGACTGAGGCAGGAGAATTACTGCACCCTGGTATGCAAAGTGAGACTGTATCTCAAAAAACAGAAACTAAAGCTCACTTTAGGTTGCTTTTCTGTATGGACCACAAGCTGTGTTGCCTGCACTTGGTCATCTTGTGTTATACCTCACAATTCCTTATCTAATTCCTGGGTTGTGGTGGCCCACGCCGGTAGGATTTGCTGAAGGAGGCAGAGGTGGGAGGATCATGAGTTCGAGGCCAGCCTGGGCTAAGGTGATGTGGGAATGTCTTTTTGTATGCTGTGAATCTCAATCTTTAAATAAAGGAGCTATTTTGGCCCATAACAGGCACCATAGAAAAAGTAGGCGGGGAAATTAGAATAGGTAGTAGAAGGGCAGAATCACAGGCAGATGGAGCCAGACACCCAAAGAAAAAAACATGTAAGGAACACAGGTGAGCCACAGGCCACATGGCAGATAGGTTAATGAGAATGGGTTGAGTTAAGATGAAGGAACTAGCTAGCAATGTGCCTGAGCCATAGGCCAAACAGCCTGAAGCTAATATAATATTTTGGGGGGGCCTAGGCAGCGGTGAGAGGCTAAGCAGTCTGGGACTGCAGTTCTATGGGCCTGGACCTCTGGCCTGATGGGGTTGAAACCTCATTGTAACTGCCTTGTGTGCACTGCTTCAAATTTTTACCTGTCATACACAGTTTTTTTCCTCTCCTATGTGAAATTTATAGTCACAAACCAACATTTTCTTGAAAATGATAGCATTATTGTATCATTTTATGATATACTCATAATTTATTTTGTGGTATAACATATACAGAAGAGTATATATCTACATTGTTAAGTGGTTGGCTCAGTGGAGTTTTAGAAAGTGCACACAACCTTTTATCAATTTTCCAGATCAAGAAATAAAATGTGGGGGGCTGGAGAGATGGCATAGCAGTTAAGAGCACTGGCTGCTTTCCCAAAGGACTGGAGTTTGATTTCCAGCACCCACATGGTGGCTCCCAACTATGTAATTATAATTCCAGAGGACTCAAAACCCTCTTCTGGTTTCCCTGGGCACTGGGCCCACATGTGATGTACAGACATACAGGCAGATAGCTACTTATACATATAAAATAATAAAATACTATTAAAAGAAATAAAGTATAGTATGCCATGCTGTCACTTGGGAGTCAGAGGCAGAAGTTTCAACACAAGTTTAAGGCTGGCATGGGCTGTGTAACAAATTGATACAGTGTCTCAAAACAGCAAACACAAAATAACAAGTAAACAAACAAACAAAAGTTATAAAAGAAGACGACAATGATGACATCACTTGTTTCTAGAAGCTTCAGTAGGATTGCTGCTTTAATATCACAGATTAGTTTCATCCTTTTTGAACTAGATGTCTGGCTTTGTGGGGTAACAGATTTCTTGTGAGATATCTGCATGTTTTCCAAAATGTGCCGCTGCAGTTTATTATTAATCTATTCTGTAATGGCATTTGAGTCATTTGCAATTTGGAGTTAAATTGACAGTATTGTTACAATATAAACACACTACAATATAAAGAGTCTTGTATATGTGTTTTGGTGCATATGCATGAGCATACACCCCCCTTTCCCCTTTGCTGCCCTCCACTGGACTGCCTATCAACTCTAGTCTAATTTGAGTAAGTATGATCGATGATAATGGTATCCCTTTTTTTTCCTTGACTTTAGAGAGAACACTTCTTATATGTTGATATAAAGAATGCTTCCTTTATATTTTTCATAGTCTCTTTTTAAGTAAATGTATTTAGTTATTGGGCTTTTAAAAAAGCCCTTCTAATCAAATGATACATAATGTTTATTGAGGTGATTCCACCAATTCCCCTTTAATTTGTGCAGTACTGGAGTCTGACTCAGGGCCTGCCATGTGCTAAGCATGTCCTCTACTCAGTGCCAAATCCCCAGTATTCCCTTGCCTTTAGTCTGTTAATTGAATAACTTAACATCAATTGCTTTTCTGGTGTCAAATCATTTTTATTTTTGATAACTGCCGTGCCTGTTTTTGATAATTTGTATACATTTTGCTTGGTATATAATCTGTGCGTTCATTGCTGGATTTATCAAGCTTGTATATAGGATTAAGTATTAGGTTCTTTAGTCTGTGTTTACATGTATAAGATGAGGCTGAATGTAATTTCACATTCTGAAGGGCTTAGCTTTTCCCCTGTTCTTGGTCGGTCTTGTTTACTTTAGCCTTGTGGTGTGAGATCTGTGAATATCTTTTGTAATAGATGTAATAGGATGGTTAAAATTCCTTGCCTCCTTGGTAAAACCCACCTGTAATTCATCTAGATCTGGAATGTATATATAAACTTGAAATTATAGATTTAATCTCTGTAATAGTTATGAGACTGCTTGTATTTTCTATTTTAGAATTTTTTTTTCTGTTTTCAAAGCTGTTAGTCTAAAATTGTGCCTAAGATTAAAATTTCCAGTACCAGGAAGCAGAAGCATGGGAACCAGTCCAGCCTGGTCTATAAAGCAAGTTCAAGCATAGCCAGGGCTGCATCAAGAAACCCCCATTGAAAAACAAAAAACAAAACAAAAGATTAAATTTTTTACAGTTTTGATAACTCTTATATATTCTATTTTTCTTGGCATCTTTCATATCATCATCATTTTGCCAGAAGTTTATTGGTGTGAGTGAGTGTTACCACTCTGGGTAGGAGGTGAGAGGTACATGACAGGGAAGTCAGGCTATACCTGAGGCTGGGGTGCGGTGGAGGATGGTCTCCCTGCTTCCTGCTCCTCTCCTGAAGAGCTACTACAGCTGAGCTTTGCTCTGTCGCCCTAAGGGGGCTTCCCAGCAGAGCTCTGCTTCTTCTCTCCTTTGGCTTCACTCCATTAAAGCGGAAACCCCTGCAGAAATGTAGCCATCTCCTCTGACTCGGGTGAAAAGTTGTTACTTTTCTTCTTCACATTGTTCAGTCCCCTAAGGAGCATCTCAGCAAGTTCTCCTCTGTGTCTGTGAATGAAGATCTTCACGCCAGACTCTTTTGAGAAAAATTTATTTGGAAAGGAGGAGTCTAGGAGAGTGACTGCCTCTACCAGGGTGGGAAAGAACAGCCCACATCTGAACCGGCAGAGGGGTTTATATAGGGGCTCTTAGGGGTGAAGTTTCTTCAGGGATACTCAAGGACTGGTTAGTTATTCCTGCTCAGGGATTGGTTAGTTTCATTGATCAGGGGCAGAGATGGCTCTGATTTCAGGGCCAAACTCTGTTTCTTTCACTGGCCTTTTTAAGCTCTTCGATTCTAATTCTAAAACCAGGGCATAAGCATCCCCCTTACCCTCTCTAGGCACCAAATATATTCCTTTGGTGTTAGTTTCAGAGTCAGGGTGTGTTTCTTTGTTCTGGATTAAGGGATAAAGTGATTTTTTTCACTGACTCAGGTCTCAGATCCAGGCTGTGTCTTTTTCACTGGCTCTGGTTTCAGAGTCAGGGTGAATTTCTTTGGATAGCCCCTCTTTTCTTTGTCTTTCAGGACAGGGTTTTTCTGTTACATTCTTAGCTGTGCAGGAACTCACTCTAGATTAGGATGGCATCTGCCTCGCAAGTGCTGGGATTAAAGGCTTGTGCCACCACTGCCTGGCTCAGTTTCCCCTTTTTAACTTTGAGAATGCCTTATGGATATATATTTAAGCCCAGAATGTTATATATCTTCTGATAATATTTTGAGGTAGCCTTCGTTTCTAATAATGCATTGTCTTAAAATGTTTTACTTGCTTTTATTATGTTAAAACAGACTTTATTTTCATCACTATTTTTCAGGTTGATAATTTTCCCTATTCATTAAACCTGTGATTTATATATTTGTAATTTTTTTTGTATATTCTGTATGGTTAAGTTAAAGGCTTACTGAGAACCTTGAACTTTTAGCTAGTCATTTTGGTTCATTTCTGTTTATCTTATTTGCTGAGTATTTACATTTTAATTTTGATTTGTACTTTTTTGTGGCTTTCTTAACATTTTCTTCCTTTCTATTAAGTTAATCAGGCTTCTTTATTCCTTTTTCATCTCTGCTGATTTGCAAGCTGTGTGTATACCATCTGTCTTTACTTGGATAGTTATTTACCCTTAATTTTTTTTAACCTTTTCGTAGAAATAAACTACAACTTGCTAATTTTTATAGACTGAAATCTATACATGTGTAACCAAGATTCCCCTTGCCCCTCAATCAAGAACTGGTGTTAGGTCTGTAATCTTAAGACCTCAGGAGGCTGAAGCAGGCAGGCAGGCAGGCAGACAGACAGACAGACATAGCAAGACTGTCTCAGAAACCAGAGGCTGGGGGTGTAGCTCAGTGGTAGAACTCAGGTCCTGGTCTGAATATTCTCAGAACATCAGAAGTCCCTTTTCACCACATCTAGTGAGGGCCTCCCTCTCCCTATGTCCTTTGCAGGTAATTACTATTCAGATGTCTGGTGGAGTGAATTGTTTTTTTTCTGAGACATTGTTTTAATATATGGATATATATTTTTAAACAGTATGTATTTTTGTGTTTTGCCTCTTAGTTCAACATGTAATTTTGATCCCATATTGATAAATCTGACTTTTCTCTTTAATAGTCTATCCAGATATGGATTTATTCCTGTTGTCCTGCTTGTAATGAGTTTTTCTGAATTGACATCTTTTATAAGTTCCAAATTTCTAAACCCTCAGCTTGTTGCTCAAAAGTAGTTGGGGCTTCAAGCAGAACGATGACTTGAACAAACCTTTTAAAAAAGTTACCTTGTTTCTTGTTTCCTGGTTACTTTGGGCAAAATATTTCAATGGCCTGCACCTCGGGTTCTCATTTTCCTACCTCAGATTTATCTTGAATGTTAAATAGTAGAGTGTATTTGAAATTGTATTACAAGTTAGGATGTGAAACAGGTAACAGAGTCAAGCTGGCCATAGATAATAGAAATTGCTGAATGGATTTTAAATGATGTTTTCTTAAATACTTAGAAAATAAGCACCATAGTCTTCATTCTCAGATACTGTTTGCTTCTGTCTTTCGTCCCCCTTTCCACTCTTGTGTAGAAATACAAAAGTATTTGTGTCACATGCACATTTCAGAACGTATGTAAAAACTCCCGGTGGCTCAGACATGAAATCAGATTCCACCCGTACTCCAGCACTGTTGGTTTCTAAAGTCCAAACCAGTGTGCTCTGCTAGGTAGAACTTAATGTCTCTCCAGTTCATTTTGTCTAGAGCAGTCATACAGTGCTGAGCTTAACCTTGCCTTAGTATGCATTTGAAACTGAGTTAATGTATTTCCTTTCTCTCCATTAGATTTTTGGAGATTGTCTTATGAAAATTAAAATTTATTTAGGATTAGACAGATCTGGGACCAAATCTTGACTTGACCATTTCCTAACCTATGATATTAGGCAAGTCACTTTACCTTTCTTGTCTTCATTTTTTCTGGAAAACAAGATACTAATTTACTTTTGGATCTCCTAGTATATGTGTGTAAGTGATTTTGTTTGTATTCCTGTAGCAACCTTATAATACAGATTTTATTAGTCCTCTTTTACAAGTAGAGAACCCAATACTCAAAAGTAGAGTAATTTGCCAAAGGCCATAAAGCCATCCTGTACCACAGCAGCTGTAACCCAGAGTGTTTTAATTATAAAGGCTGTGCCCTTGTTAGTGGCTAAGGTTTTAGCATAGACCTGGGAGCTAGCTGACACTCAGTAGATGTGAGTGTTTGTGTGGGGGCAGAGATGCCTTTATAAATGTCTAGCACTTGACAGCTTGCCCTCCTGTACACAGTAGGTACTTTAAAACCAGTGCTTCTTATTTCTGTGTATATGTCTATTCTTCTGTTCACTGAATGTTCACTTTCTAGCTAAAGGAAAAGGACAGCCCCAGGCCAGAGTGAACATTAACACAGCCTTGGTTGAGGACATAATCAGCCTGGAAGAGGTGGATGAAGAAATGAAGTCTGTGATGGAAGCACTCAAGGAGAATTTCAATAAGACTCTCAACATAAGGACTGCACCAGGTTAGTGGCTAAACTGATGTCTGTCACCGTGTTTGTGAGCAATTACTTTTCTCTAACTGCGGAGTTTCCTTGTTCAGTTCCTGCTGACTGGCTTTGGGGCCGTAGAATGTAAATGAGTTGTTAACTCAGTAGTTCTGGAATAGTGCTGTATGTATCCATTAAGCAGTTGTCTCTGTGGAGCAACATTGTGCTTGGCCCACAGAGAATAGCACAACGCTTGTGGAATTACACTCTCAAAAAGTAGTTTTCCTGTAGGTACTATAAGCACATGGGGATATCTCGGCTCATACTTCTGTGTCCTTGGTCTCTTTTTCTAGTTTGTCCTATTTGACTCTTCTTATCCTGCACTGAAAACCAAAATTTGCAGACTTGCCCACCTGAGGCCTCTCTGTGCCCATGAGCTTGACCAGGAAGATTCTGTTTAGGTTAATAGCTTCCTGAAAGTGGCTTTTCTAAGTGGGAAATGTCAGAACTGTCTAGGAGAACTGTTTGCAGATGTGATGGAGAAGTGGGTTGTCAGCTAATGGTGCAAGCGGGCAGGAAAAATCCAATTTCTGTTAAATTGGCCTTTTGCAAATTGTCATCATCCTATAGTTAAGCCTAGGACCCCCTCTGAAGGTATCAGTGGGAGCTTCAGCCTCCCCCACTCATGTTTTGATTGGGGAAGTTTGTAAGGAAAATAGAAGATGTTTCATGAACTCGCTTGTGAATAGTACTCAGTTCATTACAAAAATGATCAGAACCATGTTGAGTTCAGAGATGTGATCTGGTGTGAGACTAGAAGGCAGTTCCTGGCATTTGTTAACCTTTGTACTGGAGTGTTTCTGCCTTTGCTGACAGTAAAGTGTGCCATTCAATCTTTCCCAACTGTTTATTTTAAGCTTGCTTATTATTTTAGGTATGAAACTGATAAAGTGCTCTGTCTCCCCTGTGCTTTCTGCCTGTTAACATTCTGCAGCCGAAATCAGAGAGCAGCTTGAGAGAAGCCCAGGGAGAAACGTGATACTTAAAATGAGCCGGCCAGTTCCACTCTTGTTGAACTTAAGAAGCCGATGGGCTCGGAAAGAGGGTGGGAGTGTAATTTGTTAACTGTTAACCTCTGAGAAAATGAGGGGCAGGAGTGAGCTTGAGGGAGATTCCCACTGGGGACCGATTGAGGGGAAAGGGCTTGATGCATTATGTCGATAAGGATTGGGGATAGGAACCACCACAGCTGCATACTGAGTCCCCACGTGGGGACTTCTGTGGCAAAGGCTCTTTACAGCCGGTCAGGGAGGCTGAACTAAGGTCCATCTTTAGCAGACCTCCCCTCGGAATCTCCTCTTTCCCTCTTTTCCTTGGGTTAAGTTTGCAATGTTCTGTGTAGAATTTGGAGCTGTGAAGAAACTGAGTAGAACAACTAAACTTCGCCTGTGCTCTCTGCTAGACTGGTTTCCACATCATTTCTCACTGTTACCTGGACCATTATACTTTCCATTTCACTTCCTTCTATCCTGTCTGTTTTCTGTCCCATTCCTTCTGTCTGTCAATGCTTGTCTGAGATGCAGGCTTGTTCTTGCTGCTGCTTCTTTGTCCTTCGTCCATCCATTTGTTTATTTTCCACAGTAGTACTGAGCACTTACTTTGTGCCACTTACTTTAATAGGTATGGACATGGAGGGGGAAGATCTAGTTCCTAATGTCCAGAAACTTAGAATCTCCTATGAAAGAGCAGACAAGTAAACTGATGTGTATAAAACTGCATAACGAAACAGTGAAGACATGGCTTTGAAGATGGTCATGCCTGGACCTGGCTTTAAATTCTGTTACTAAAAGCTATTGTGACATTGGGCAAATTCTGTTTATCTCAGTTTCCTCATCTGTAAAATAGTGGCAGTAATAGTCATCTTACAAGATAATGAAAGCAAGTGACATTAAAAAGCACCAGTACTGGATCTTTGCTTATAGGACATCTTCAGTAACTGAAGGCTGATGTCATTATTGCTGACATGTGTAGGATGTGTGAGGGCTCGTCAGTAGGGACTGTGGTACAACTGAAGACTCAGACACAGTTCCTAAGGTTAGACTTTAAAGAAAGAACAAGAGTTATCCCAGTGAAGAAGTATATTCTCACAAAGTAGGCTACATAATGAGTTGTAGGCCAGCTAAAGCTACATGGCAAAACCTATTTAAAAAAAATAAATTGAGGAAAAAAGGTTATATAATAGAATTTTGACAGTAATCATTCTACCTCAGCTTACCGAATAATAGGATTATGGGAGTGAGTCAATAGACCCAGCTTCAAATATAATTTATTTAAGGGATGTTGAGAAAAATTATAAATGAATTGAAAATACTATGAATTGAGAGACTCAGTGTTGTTAAGATACCAGTTTTCTTCAGCCTGATCTATTGATATATAAAAACCTGAAACTAAACTTTCTAAGTGATTGTAGTTAGTTTGTTGTTGGTTTTTCTGTTTTGAGACGGAGTTTCTCTGTGTACCCTGGCTGTTTTCTCTGTGTACCCTGGCTGTCCTGGAACTCGCTCTGTAGAACTCAGAGATCCACCTGCCTCTGCCTCCCAAGTGCTGGGATTATAGGCGTGTACCACCACTGCTCAGAGATGATAGTTAATCTTAAAAGATGAGAAAACTTAAAAAAAATTATAAAGTGATTCAGTCAACTACTTTATGTCAATCAATGGCTAAGTCTGTAGATCACTTGTAGTAATGTGATGGTCAGTGAACATGGTAGATATTCTGTGTAGTTCTGGCTGTCGTACAACTTGTTCTGTAGACCAGGCTGGCCTCTGCCTCCTGAGTGCTGGGATTAAAGGCCTGCGCACCACTGCCTGGCTGCTTTGTAATTCTTAAAGTAGACATTTATACTTTCTTAGTTGAGTTTATTCTTGTTTTTAAGATATGGTGAATTAAATAACTTTTATAATTTCAAAAAAGGAAGTGTATTCCTAATAGAAATTTATACTCCATGATGTTAGTTTGATTAATAGACAAAAATTACCATAAATAGTAACAGCACTATTGGGTCATAGTTATAAATGCTTTTGAGTCTGACCCTCATAAAGGCCCTTTAAGTCCACTTTTGTCCCATTTAAAGATCAGTAAGTGGAGGTCCAGAAGGCGCTTAGACTCTGGAAGTTGGTATTTGGATTTTAGAATCATGATGACATTTTATCATCCTATACTTTTTGCAGGTTAAAGCCAGTGATGTCAACAGCTGTCTGTCCTGATGATACTGAATCTGGTTGAGTACTTCAGTCAGATCTTTGGGCCACAGTGTGGTGCTGCATTAATCCTATAGCATATTTCCAGAATAGTTTCAGTTTATTTGAAGATTCCTTGCCACCCTCCACAACCTATTTCTCTTTGTGTTCTCAGAATGAGCTATCCATGAGTAGTTCCTACTGTGAGTGGTCAGGGTTTTCTTCTATTTTCATTTGCATAAGAATTTCCCATCTAGCGCTGTGGGTTTATTTATCTTTTTTGACTTCTGAAAAAATTGCCCAGGATTTTACAGAATTCAGGTGTGTGTGTATTGTTTCTGAAGGGTGTCTCAGGACCAAAGACAAGGGAGACATAAGGAAGTTGTCCTTAACTGGCTGCATGCTAGAATTGTGTGGTGAATTAAAACATTAGAATGGAATCCGGGGTGCAGGAGTATAAGCTGTGGACCTAATGATCCTGTGCTCAGATCCGTGTGGAGAAGGAAAGAACTTTGCCTGAAATCAGACGTGAGCACCCTTGAGTTTGTCCCTTGCTTGTCTCTTCACTTGTTAACTCTGATCGTGATGTTACCTTTCTCATCTGTAACAATGAGAGTACTAATAATAGCGTTATGGGGTGGTGATAGGGACTAAGGGAGCAGGAGGAGGTGGTTCTCAGTGCTTGTTCTTTGGTGGGTTATGTAGTTGGCATTCCAGTTTCCCTATCACCATCACACTAATTCTGTAAGCTGCTCCTTTTTTTAAAAGCTGAGTTGGAAACCAAGGCTCACAGAGAGAGGGCAAATGATTTATTTCTTAGTGGTTTTTCTGCTAGTAAGTGGCAGAGTTACTGTAAGGAGGATTAGTACTTTTCAGTTTCAGCTCTGTGCTAGATAGCTTATTATATCAGCTTCGTACAGCTAAAGTCGTCTGAGAGGAGGGAACCTCAATTGAGAAAATGCCTCCATAAGATCAGGCTGTAGGCAAGCCTCTGGGCATTTTCTTAGTGATTGATGGAGGAGGGCCCAGCTCATTGTGAGCAGTACCATTCCTGGGCTGGTGGTTACGTTTCTATAAGAAGGCAAGTCAGTAAACAGCACCCTCTATGGCCTCTGCATCAAGTCCTGCCTCCAGGTTCCTGCCGTGCTTGAGTTCTTGTCCTGGCTTCCTTCAGTGATGATCCATCCTGTGTTAGAGGAAAGGCTTTAAGTCCACGTCAACTATAGTGGTTACTTACCCTGGTTCTCCTAAGGAATTCTAAAGTGCTTCATTGTATACTCTATCCACTGCCTGAAGCTGCTCCTATGAATACCTTGTTACACTGATAAGGGATTCCTATTTGTTGAATCAGATAGATAAACTGATATGGGCTTCTAAGGTATCTTAGAATTCTAAAACCTTATTGCTTTTTCTTTAGGATCCCTTGATCATATTACTGTGGTAACTGCAGATGGGAAGCTTGCTCTAAATTACATTGGCCAGATCTCCATGAAGTCACCACAGTTGATTTTGGTGAATATGGCCAATTTCCCAGAGGTAAGGTGCCTTATTCAAAGGCTCTGTGTTCAGTTTCTTTTGAATAAAGGAGGTTTGATCTCATCAGAAAGGAAATATTTCCTTTAGTTTGGGAAGAAATTTATTAAAGAAAATATAGGACAAGAAAAGTCTCTAAATTTTTAAAAAATGATTTATCTTTGTTTCATGTACATTGGTGTTTTGACTGCTGTATGTCTGTATGATGGCATCAGATCTTCAGGAACTAGAGTTACACACAGTTGTGAGCTGCTATGTAGGTGCTGGGAATTGAACCCAAGTCCCTTGGAAGAGCAGCTAGGGATCCATCCTCTGATCCATCTCTCCAGCTCCATCTCTTAATTTTTTACTGTTAAACTCAAATGTTATGGTGACCAAGTAAATGATCTGAGAATAATATGGAGAGATGGTGATCGGCTCTTGGGGCAGTGTAAGGCTTTGGTAAACTGGAACCTTAGTTACTTTTCTATTGCCTTGACAAATCACCATCACCAGGGCAATTTATAAAAGAAAGCATTTGATTTGAGCCTCACAATTCTAGAGTAAATCTTTGACCATGATGGAAGGGGCCAAAGGTAAGAACTTTTGAAACTTCAAAACCAACCCCAGTGATGTACTTCCTCCTACAAGGCCTCACATCATAATCCATCCCATGAAGTTCTACCAGATGGAGACCAAGCAATCAGTATGTGAGCCTTAGGAAGGTGTTCTCATTCAAACTGCCACACTTGGAAGGCATGTGGCCTATTTCTGGGATGCCTCTGTCCAGCTCTCGCTGATAATTGTCAGGCATAAAAGTAGGCTTGATAATTAGTATTAACAGATGCTCAAGCTTGTATTTTCAAAAGAAATCAGTAACCCCAAATTCTGTACAAAGTCTTTTTGTTCTCTAGATGTTTTGGACTAATTTACTTTTTTCTTTTTAAAATGTGGACATCCAGGGCTGGCATATGATCTGGGGAGGTGGAGGCTGGAGAATCAGGAGTTCAAGGCTAGCCCAGGCTATAAAACAAACTGCTCCCAAACAAACCCTGAGACAAATGAAGCATCTTAATGGCCAGATATCGCCTGAGGGCCGCCATTTCGTGACTTCAGGAGCTCACCTTCCTTCAGACCAGGTAGAACAGTATAAGCAATGCCTGGTGTTAGGGACTGGAGATAAGCTGTATTTAACCTTAGGCTGTATGGTTTCAATTGTAGTTGAGAAATCCCGAGAACCTGAAATTCAGTCTTCTCCCTGCCTTGTCTCTGGCCTTCTCCCTGCCTTCCTGACCATCCTGTTGTGGTCTCTGTCTCAGGAGTTTTGTTCCTGGCAGGCTGTGTGTTGGATTTCACAAACCAACAGTGGGAGCAGAACACACCATTTCTAGTCAGAAGACTCCTGTAACTGGTAGGCCAGGTGGTCTTTTTCCATCCTGTGGGTACAGTGAGCTTTAATATTTCGAAGTATATATTGGATTGTATCATTCTCAGAATCTTTACTATGGACAAGAAGACTGTGAGGCATCTGGCCTCAGCCTGCTTCCAGTCCCTGCAGTCTGTGGCACTGTCTTCCTGGTACTCTGTGCTACTCAGACTGGCTTTAAAATACATCATGACTTTTGCACCCTCTGGATCTTTGTAGGTACTGCTCCTGTGGCTTGGAACATTTTTAGCTTTGCTACTCATGTTTTGAATTACAATGTAGATACCACTTTTTCACTAGATTGTAAGCTTGCTGTAGAAGAGTCATAAATAACTTATTCATTGTGTCCACATCAAACAGTGCTAAGCACATGGAATTACTCCACACATTTTTCTTAAACTGGTGGGTATGTGTTATTAGGTGTATGAAAGGAAAGCACTCATTCATCACGTTGCTGAGGAGTGTAGAAACAGATGAAAAGGAACTATCATTCTTTCCCTGTTGTGATCCTCTGAACCTCTGAGGTCTTTCTGCCCTGTTCATCTAATCTCATAGGCACTGTAAGCCAGTTTAGGGACTAGTCTTCTAATTACACAACTTGAAGACCTCATCAGGCAGATTGCTTTTCAGAGCCAATCACTTCTGTTATTAAATAGCAAATGGCATTCATAGAAGTAGCACCTGAGTGGCCATCAGAGCAACTCTTACGAGGGAGGAGGAGGTATTAACTGCTTACTTTTTTCTTAGGAAATTGAAGTATATTTTCATCTTTCAACTAAAACATCTTTGCCATTTCTCTTGTGTGCAATTTCCTGGGTTTGGGGAAAAGCTTAACCAGCATGTCAGTAGAGGGCTCATCTACAGGCACAGTGAGGAAGCGTGAGCCATACCTTTTGAATTTCTTTATCTTATCTGATGTATACATTAAACACACAGCTCTAACTAAACATTCCTTTCTCCAGCTTTAGAAGAATACTGAGGTTCATAACTTCAAAATGCTGAGCTAATCCTCCTATGTTTAGAGAATTCCTTTTTATTTTGTATGTAGTTGGCATTCTCTCCAAACCTGAACCTTTCTGTATCACGCTGCTGTGACACACATATACAGTTTTTCAAATGCATTGAAGGCAAAAACTGTGTTTCATTTGTTTAGCATATATTCTGCTTGATAAATGGTGCGTCCAGTTGCCCTCTTCCCAAAACATGCCCGAAGCACAGGTAATGATGAGAAAGAAGAGAAGGGAATAAAAACCAGAGCATCATTTGAACAAAACAAATAACAATGATAGGAATAGCTGGTCAGCGGCCTCCAGTCTCTGCTGAATAGCAGTCTCTTTCTTATGGCTCCTTTCATACTGTCAATAGTAGATCAACACCCCTGTTCTGTTTTATAGATGAGGCAAAGGATCACAGGAGGGAGATCCCTCCCCTAGTTCACACTGCTATTGAACATAGCTCTTTGGCATGGAGGCTTATATTCTTTTTACCCTCCTACATTAACTCACCAATGTCTTTTGCATCCTCCAAGTGAGTCGGTTCTGTGGAGGGCTGGGGACTTATTGGTGATAAGAGATACTAGAGGTCTGTTTTCATGTATGTTGTATTCTAGGGGTTCACTGGGGTATAAAGAAATGGAAGGCCAGTAATTGAAAAGGCACTAACAGAGTTGATTCTGAATTCTCAAGAACTTGTTTACCTGTGTACAGACATTTTGCCATCCCTTGTTCATTACAGTAGATTAGCTTAAGAACGACAAGGGCAGGCATTGCTAATTGATAGTGGAACTCTTCTCGCTGGTCCCCAGATGCGGTCTGTGAGCTTTCTCAATACATAGTGTTCCGGCATCCATAATCAGTTGGTTAGTATTTAGAGCAAAGCAACCAGTGTCTTCCTCCAGTGATGGAATAAAGGCTAAGCTAAGGGATGGAAATTGTATATGCATATATATGCTGTTTTTGTTTAACTCATGAATAGTTAAACATACTGTAAGGGAAATGACAATAATTTCCTGACGTCTGAGTCCTACCATGTCAAACCAATATATAAATACCTAGATAAATTAGAAAACTTTCTTTCAGTAAGTTTCTTTATGAGAAGTCTCAGTTAATATTTTTCTCCAAATATGAAGATATACAAAAACTAAAATATAAAATAAGGTTTTGAAGTAAAGAAAGGAGATGCACTTTTTAATAGATCTAAATGGGATCACTAATAGTATTCATTAGCAAGCTTTTGCTGCACACTGGCCTGTGCCTTCCACTGTGAATATGGAAATGGTCAGACACCCTTCCTGCTTAGTTTGATGTTGGTAGTGAGTACTCTTATACCTATAGGGGAAGTTGCATGGAACTACTTGGGCTAGACTGAAAAGGAGCTTGGTGGTGGTAGGGTATGGTGGTTTGAATGGGAATGGCCTCCTTAGACTCATGTGTTAGAATGCTTGGGCCATAGGGAGTGCCACTATTAGGAGGTATGGCCTTATTGGAGAAAGCCTGTCAGTGTGGAGGCGGGCTTTGAGGTCTCATGCTCAAGCTTGGCCTAGTGTGACAGTCTCCCTCTGCTTCTTGTGGATCAAGATGTAGAACTCTTGGATCCTTTTTATGTCTGCCTGCACACTGCCATGTTTCTTGCCATGATAATAATGGATGGAACCTCTGAAACTGTATGCCAGCCCAAAATAATAGTCTTCCTTTATAAGAGTTGCTGTGATCATGGTAGGGGTGTTACAGCAGTATTTTCTTGGTTTTATGGTTAAAAGCTGTAGAAGGTCGAGAGATTGGAGATAAAGCTTCTTCTTTAAAGTAAATACTCTCTGATATTCTTAACTCTATAAATGATTTTATCATGGGTAACTGTTCTCTGCAGAGAGATATTTATTTTATTTCTTTACCCAGTTAGCTTTTTTATTTTACTTTATGTGTATGAGTGTTTTTTGTCTGCTTATGTGTGTACCATGTGTATGCAGTATTCCAAACTTGGGTGCTCTATAAAAGTAGTAAATGCTCTTAACTGCTGAGCTGTCTCTCTAGCCCCATATGTATTTCATAGTCATTTCCTTATGTAATAATTACTGAATACATTGAGCTTGAGGATCAAGAATAAAGAATAAAGTAACAACATTAAACCAGTACAGCTTAGCCTCTCCTTTCCCCCGAGAGTAACTTAAGTTTAATGGGTTGTCCCTTCATTGCATCGTTCTTGGGCTGTTAGGAATACTATCTATTCTAAAGGATGTGAATTTACCCTGTAGATAAACAGGTGATGCTTGGTTATGTCAGAGACTCCTTTATAACATGGAGAACCTATGGTCTGAGGCACCATTAAAAAATTTACTGTAAAAACTTATATTCTGCATACCTTTAGGTTCTACACATCTGTGTGTGGATGTTCTGGTTTGTCATTTTGACTTCATACAGGTGTAGAATTAAGGTGATTTAAATCTAGAATGAATAAGTTTTTAGATACCTCCTCTAAAACAATAGCAGTGAAATGCTTGGAAAAGCAAAATAGGTGCGTACCACCTTCCATGCCTCTCAGACATACAGCTGGAGGAACTCAGAGACAGGACTTGGTCTTTGAGTTCAAATAGATCAGCTCTGATACATGCCACAAGCCTTGTTCTTATGAGTTTATTGTCTTCCACACACTTCTGTTGCCTTTAGGACTGATGCAAGGTGCAGTCAGCATATTGTTCAAGTATGAGGTTGGACACTAGGGAATCTGTGTACCAGTGAGTGGGTCTGCAAGGAAGTTCCTGAAGGATATTAGGAAAACTTCAGTGTGTCAATGTAATATTTACATTAATGCTGCCATTAATTTGGAGACTTTACGCATTTTCAATACATGGATATGGTTTGTTCATATGGTAACTGCTCTTGACTAGATATTACCTGTGTGCCAGGCACTGAGTTAGGCACATTGCTTACATTTTCTCATTGCTTTCGTGATGTTTAGGTACTGTATCACCTTAGATTATGGATGGTCAGATTTATTGTTCAGGGTATGTGGATTTAAACTGAAATTGTTTTGACTTCAAGAACCATGCTTTTCTTCTCTCATTCTGCCTTTCCTGCGGTGCACACCAGTGGGGGTTCACTGCTCATTCCAAAGCATGAGTGAGTTTGCTATGAGTTAAATTTATTTACTCATTCCAAACTGGCACTGGTATATTTTGAGTGTAAAATGTCAACTGAAATTTTTAACGTATGAAATCTTTCATCTGTCTTTGCACAGACCAGTCCTCCTCCCCTGAGGATTTATTGTGGTTTTGATCTGTGTTGCCTCAAAGAAGCAGAGCTGTTTTCTTTTTCTTTTTTCTTCTCTTTCTTTTTTTCCTTCCGCAGTACACTGGTACCAGGAGTGGACATGGCTTGCTATTCAGCTTGATCAAAGCACTCTACACCAGTGTAACTTCCTGATCTTACTGGTAACAGAACTAAATGTTTCCATGTTCTGCCAAGATGGGTTGCCAGTTATCGACAGAGGCCTTGCATCTGGTAATAATTATTTACTAATTCTGTTTACCTTTTGATCTGGTTTTCAGTGTACAGCTGCAGCTATCAAGGCTATAAGAGAAAGTGGAATGAATCTGAACCCAGAAGTGGAAGGGACACTAATTCGGGTACCTATTCCTAAGTAAGTTTGGCTGAAATGCCTGTTTTTCATTTTTTCAGGGACGCGAGGTAGTTCTCTTTGAATGGAAACTAGTATCTGGAGACACTCTTGAGCCAATGGCGTGGCTTTCTTACCTGCATCTTCATCCTGACCATGCAATGAGATGAGTTTGTTGATGCAGACATGCTTATCGAATGTCTGTGTGTGCTAGATGCTGGTCCTACAGCAGTAAGCTTGCAGACTACCTTGCCTCACACATTGTAGCTGGGAAGTTAGGAAAAGTTAGCACACCAGGTCATTGCAGATCCAATGAAGCAATTTTTAGGAGGAAAGAAAAGACACCAGTATCCAAAAGGGAGTGATTGATGGGCATGATAATGGGAAGGGCAGTTTTAGCGTGGGGGAAGGGGTGTTTAAGGACTTAACATTTCTGCTGAGAGCAGATGATGAGGTGGAGTTACCAGTCTGGAGGAAGCAGTCCAAGAAGGGTGAGTGGCAAGCACAGGGCTTCAGCTCAGAAAACAACTTGACACGTGTCAGCTCTAACCCAGTGCTCCCTATAGGATTATTTTTACTCTTTTGTGGTTATATTTTATATTTAATTGAAGAATTAAAGGCATAAGTCCAGAGTAGTGTTTTTGTTTTGTTTTGTTTTGCTTTTTAATGGATTTTTAAAGTAAGAATAGATCTTTGCTCCTGAACTTAAAAAGAGGAGACAGGGCTGTTGAGATGGCTCAGTAGAAAGAGAGGCCATAGAAGCCTGACAATGAGCGCTATCCCTGAAGCCCTCATAAGGGAGAAGGGAGAGAACTGACTCCACAGAGCTGGCCTCTGGCCTCCACATGTGGGCTGTGGCTGCAGCTCTCAATAAGAAATTAAAAGTTTTTAGAAGGAAAATACTTGGGGAACGGGGTCAGGAGGATCACAAGTTTAGGGGTAGCCTGGTCTATACAATGAAACCCTTCCTCAAAAGGAGGAACAGATGGGATAGTGGCATGTTTCAATAAAAGAAAAGCTCGTGTGTCTGAAGCTCAAGGAGATAAGAGCAGGGGTTGGACTTCATAGGCCATGGGAGGAACTGGGATTTCCTCTAATGGTAATGAGAAGTCAGTGGAGGGATTGAAGGAAAGGATTGATCTGACAGGGACTGTGAGTTCCTCTCATTGCTGAATAACATGGAATTCAGGAGACAAAAGTGCACATAAAAAGAACAAGAAAGTTGTGGCAGTTCAGGTGAGGTAAGAGCCGTGGGTACTCAGCAGAAAAACTAAACCCCTATTCCTACACAGCGCCTCACACTGATCAGTTTGTTTGCCTGGTCAACAAATGTTTATTAAATTGAACTGTAGGCCAGGCCCTTTCCTAATTTGGGGGTACAGCAGTAAGCAAAACAATAAAGCTCCTTGTCCCTCTGGAGCTCACCTGCTAGTTGAGCAGATGGAATAAACTCTTAGTGTAATGTCTGGTGATGGTAAGATCTATGAAGAGTCAGCAGGTTAAAGAGATGGAGGAGGGCTGGCAAGATGGCTCAGTGGGTAAGAGAGAGCACTTACTGCTCTTGCAGAGGGTAAGGCTTCAGTTCCTGGCATCTACATTAGCCAGCTTACAACTGTATCTCCAGTTCGAGATCTTGCATGCCCTCTGTAATTGTCTTAGTTACTATTGCTGTGATAAAACACCATAACCAAGACAACTATACAAGGAAGAGTTTATTTGGAACTGATAGTTCCAAAGAGATAAGAATCTATCACAGTTGTTTTGCAGGAGGGAGCATGATAGCAGGCAAACAGGCATGACACTGGAACAACAGCTGAGAGGTCCCAAACAGAAAACAGAGGGTGCAATGGGGGATGGTAAGAGTCTTTTGAAACCTCAAAGCCAACCTCACACCTCCTGTAACAAGACCACACCTCTAAATCTTTCTATAGTCCCACTAACCAGGACCAAGCATGCACTGCATGCTTGAATTCTCACTCAAACCACCACAGGTTTTCTGAGCACTTACACACACACTCATGCAGACATGCACATAATTTAAAAAATCTTTTAAAAAATGAGAAGTTTGGGGGCTCTGTAGAAGCAAGATTCAGGAAGGAAGGGACATTTAAGTGATGTAAAGCAAATGAATGACACCTTCCGAGTAACTAGAAGGAAAATAGAATGATTAGGGTTCCTTTTGTGTCACCTGTTATCCTGTATTTCTTTGTAGAAATTGCTTTTATGGAAATGATCCTTCCAAAGAAATTTTTCCAGGTAGGAAAATTTAGGCTCTAAGAGATAAACTAGTGCTGCCCAGGTTTCCTTGGTTACAGAGTGTCATGTTAGCTCCAACATTTTTTCCCCCATGGTGAAGTCTTGCTGTGTTGCCAGGTATTTGAGATCTTCCTGCCTCAGTCTTCGGAGTGTTTTGAGTACTGACATGTCCCACCACTCAGCTGTGAGAACCACAGTGGCGAGAAAACTAAGATCTTCCTTGACTGAACCTTTTCATGCCATGTAGCCAGAAAATAGCTATGTTCTTGATACTCTATAAAACTCAATTAACACTCTGCTCTGAAATCTTGTGAGCTGGGCATATCCTTGTGTTTAATACCATAAGGACTTGGATTCAAGTTCAGTACATGTTTGCTTAGGAAGTGTCTTCTGAGCATGTGTATACGTATACCTGGCCCTTCTGGGGACACATAGACGACCTTCTGTTTGCTCATAGGCCATTTACTCCTTGTTTGTATTACCTCCAGCCTACTTGGGAGAACTCCCGTGACCCACAATTTATAGACAAAAAGCCCTGAAGCTCTGAAAAGTAGAGATGAGATTGCCCATAATTATAGGACCAGTATTGACAGGCAGGATTTGGAAATCATGAGTTTTTCTGTTACTCTTTATTCAGAGGAATAATTATGGAAAGTGCTGAAAGTAATTTTGAATATCAGAAGCAAGATTTACAGTGGAGGGGCTGGAGAGATGGCTTGGCCATTAGGAATGCTTCCTGTTCTTCCAGAGGACCCACATTCAGTTCCTAGCACCTCTCAACCATCTTACAACTGAGTACCCACACACATGTGGCACATGGCCACAGAGACGTACACACATACATGTAAATGGAAACAAAAGAAATCTTTAAAATAATTTTGAAATATGACAAGAGGAATAATTGCAGGCAGCATCTTCCCTCTCTGGTTGTTAATCTCCTGTCTGTAGTCCTGCAGGCTACTTCACCTTTTTCAGTGCTGTCTTCCTCATCAGCTCTCTGGGTCCCTCCACCGTCCCCAAATTCTACAGTGCGGGGAATTGTGTTGCCTTGGGTTCTTTTCAGAGCAGCCCAAATACTTGCCACTTTTTATTTGAAAGATCAGATTGACATAACATGCATCTCTGCACCCCTTGGTGTGTCAAATGTAAGTTTGAAGGATCGGTGTGTATAACTTGTATTTTCAAAGATGTGGGATTCGTTACAATAGGTTTTACATTATTTTATCTTGGCTAATGGATGTAATCCAAGAGAAAGTTGACAGACCAAAACCCTCTGCTCCTGCAAACCTCATTTTTTATATACTTTCTTCTCTTTGACAAGGTTATAGGGTCATGAGGCCCCTTACGTGTTTGGTAGTTTTCCAGATAAAAAATGAATGGTCTGTTCTTTATTATGAAAGCTGTGTCATGTGACGGAATAAAAGTTATTTTAAAGTGAAAGGACCAAAGTTCTCATTAGGCTTTGGCAGTGACTCCCATATGGCTCTGTAAGTCTATTATCTGTAAAGTAGGTGAGAGTGTGCAAAGATAGGCAGGGATTTTGTGAGATTAAGAGACAGGGTAAGTAGCATGATCTCGTTAAAGAAACCACACACACCTGTTACTTCTGCAAACAGTAGGACTGAGGAAGGAGTAATATACTGGGTACCACTGTGCCAGAGGCTTTCAAGGGCCTGATACACAAGAAAGGCAGAAGAGAGCAGTGGTTAGAGTTAAACCCTGGCACCACATTTGTACTGAATTGGGATCCTGCTCTTCTTTTTGGCTATATGACAATAGCAGCTCTTTTCCTCTCAATCTTGGAAAGTTCACCTGTAAAATTGGATTCGTGGGAATTATTTATGTGGTTATTTGGAAATAATGTATGTGATAATGTACTTGGGGTTGCTGATACTGGGTAGACGCACTTGATGCTATCAAATGCTGCTGTATTTTCTTCATTCCCTTTCACAAACAGGCAAGGACATCATTTCTCTTTCGGGAGAAAGACACAGATTCAAAGCTAGTAATTAGCACTGCTTGTAAGGGGACACACACACACACACACACACACACACACACACACACAAACACACACGCACGCATGCACCAAGTTTGGGAAATATAAGAGAATAAGAAGAATAAATCACTAAGATCCATCTCTCTTTATAATTGCTTATCTTTCTGGCCATTGTGACTCCTGTGCCTCGGGATCGTCTGCAGATTTGCTTTTGCCCTAACTCTGGTTGTCCACTGTAATTCTCCAAAGCAGCCCTGAGCTCCCACCTCACTTCATCATACTTCCTGTGAGTCTCTAGTTCATAGCTCTCCGATCTATGAGAAGGAGGTACAAGATAAGCCCCTTGTGTACGAGGAGGTCAGGTTAGGAAGCAGAGTAATTCTTTTCCTCTTTTTGTTGCTAATCAGAGATCAGCTCTATGGCCAGGCTTATTTTGTTTTTTTGAAACAGGATCTCCCTATGTAGCATCAGTTGGCTTAGAGCTCCCTGTCCTATGTGGACCAGGCTGGCCTCAGACTCACAGATATCTGTCTGCCTCTGCCTCTAAGTGCTGAGACTAAAGGCATGTATGTGCCACCATGCGTGGTGGCTGTCTGTAGGAATGTATCATGCTGTCTTTTCTGGTAAAATACTCCCTCTTGTTCTTCAGGAAATTGCTTTGGTACTGTTTTCTCCCTAAATGAAGCAGTGTCTATGTTTTCTATGGGAATTCCTTATTCTTTTCACAACAACAAGGTCTGTGAAGCCTAGGCTAACCCAAAGCTTACTAACTAAAAGACGACCCTGAATGTTTGATTCTGTGTGCATTACCCCACCTGGTTTATTCCTTATTCTTTTGTTCTGTTTTGTTTTGTTTTTGAGATGGGGCTTCTCTGTGTAGCCCTGGCTGTCCTGGAACTCACTCTGTAAACCAGTCTGGCTTTGAACTGATAGAGATCTGCCTGCCTACATCTTCCAAGTGCTGGGACTAAAGGCAGCAGTACTGCCCTGCTTCCTTATTCTTAAAGGTTGTTCAGTGTTTGTATTTTACACTTAGCATTAACTAGTTCCCAAGTTCCAAATATCTTGTTTTAAATTGATTTTCTTTTGGTAGCTTTTAAAGATACATTTATTTAGCTTAGATTAGTTTAATCATATAAGTGTTTTGCCTATGTGTATGTCTCTGTACCACATGCATGTCTGGTGCCCATTGAGTTCAGAAGAGGGTGTCAGATCCTTGGAACTGGAGTTATGATGGCTACGAGTCACCATGTGTACACTGATTAACCAACCTAAGTCCTCTGCTTTTAATTGCTGGGCTGTTTCTCCAGCCTCTTAACTGTTTTAGTTCTTGTAAATTTTAAAGCTTTACTCCAGGTCCTGCTAAGAGCAGAAGAGGTAGGAAAGTTGGGAAAGAAGTGAATGTGGAGTAGGCTCCTAAGTGTTGCTCTTGCTGCTTGATTGTCTGTATGTGTACAGCATCACTGTGCAGTGTCGAGATGTTTAAAGATGTGAATATTCCAGGGCCTCACAGTCATCTGCAGCTTACCTGGGTGACCCTCCATTGCTGTTATCCTTGTAGAAATCTCTATAATATTTGATGCCTCCTCTGGCTTACTGCATGGAAGGGCTAAGTAAGCAAGGCGACAATGTGTACTCTTTGTTTGCCTCATATCATTCTGCTCTTCCCTGTTTTTTATACATAAGCACTATAAATTTTCAAGAGTTTATTCAGGTTCTAATACATGCAGATTTAAAAAGGATCTAGATTTGGGGCTATTTCACATCAGATTTATATTCTTGCATCTGTACACTTACAAGGGTGCTTTCTGTTTTACATTATTTGCTTGTTCTCATAGTAAAAGTCTAGTGATTGATATTTAAATTTTTAATTATATAATTCTCTTAGTTACTATTTTATTGCTGTGAAGAGATAGCATGAGCAAGACAATTTATGCAACAAAGCATTTAATTGGGGCCTGTTTACAGTTTCAACAGTTTGGTCATCATAGTGTGGAATATGGCAATAGGCAAGCATGATCGATGGATTAGTAGCTAAGAGCTATATCTTGATCTGCAGGCAGAGAGAGACTGGACCTGGTGTGGGCCTTTGAAACTCAAAGCCCACCCCCAAGGATACATCTACTCCAGCATGGCCACACCTCCTAATCCTTCCTAAACAGTCCATTAACTAGGGTCAAAACATTCAGGTGTATGAAGCTGTGAGAGCTATTCCTCTTCAAATCAATGATAATAATAGAAACTGTGTAGAATAAGCTATTTATAGGGCTTAGAGAGGTGGCTCAGTGGTTAAAGCACTTTCCGCTCTTGCAGAGAGCCCAGATTGAGCTCCCAGCACCAATATGGTAGCTAACAACTGTAACTCCAGTTCTAAGGGAGCTCATGTATTTTTATGGCCTCTGTGGACATCAGGCACGAGCATATGTACAGAAAAACACTCATGCTCATAAAATAAAAGTAAACCAGTCTTAAAAAACAAACAAACAAACAAGTAAATCAAGATTTTCACAGCTCAATCATGAGACACACTCTAAACAGTGGGCTTGTATGTGATGTTTTAGTTGGGCAGTCTGGAGTATAGCACTTCCAAAACTATATAACTCTAGAGGTATAACTTAAGTTTATTAAGATGAACTAATTTTAAGTGTATATGCCAAGTGTGGTGGCACATATCTTTCTTTAATCATGGCACTCAGGAGGCATATGCAGACAGATCTCTGTGAATTCAAGGATAGCTTGATCTTCAGGCTAGTCAGTGCTACATAGTGAGACTCAAAAATAAGTACATAAACTACAATCAAGAATACACAATGATGAGTTCTTTCAAAAAAAATCAAATGTACATGATGGTGAGTTCCAACAAATGCCTATATCCCATAACTACCATTCCATTCAAGATATAAAGTAGGTTTTATTTCCCATCTTCCTCTTGGCAGATCACCTCCCACCCATCCCTGCCTCCTCCTTTGATACTAGACAACCACATCTACCTCTATAAGAGTGTAGAAGAGTTTCGATTTTTGGTTTTGGTCTTAAACTTCCACCTTTACACCCAGAAGGAAAGTGTCCTGGACATTCATTAACCTAATCAAAAGATAGTTGCTGAGTGTGTTGTATATGAAGCATAATTATAAAGTACACAGAAGACTAGATGAAGCCATACACCGTATGTATGAGGAGATGGTCAGTGACTCATACAGAAAGGGGACTATGAAGGAGAATGATTTTGTTCTCCCTCCAGCATAGAAGTGAGACAGTGAGGGAGGGAACAGGATGCCATGGATGAAGCTGATGAGGTTGGTGATTCAGCATTGAGGACATTCATGGCTATCTCCAGAGGTGATTACACAGCAAAGAGCTGAAGCGTGAGGGAGAGCACAGTGTCTCTGTGTCAGCCCTGACGTGTGTGGGCTCTGAGGGCAGCTGCCTTGGGTGTTTGAGAAACAACAGAGTGGGTTAGGGAAGAAGCCAGGGGACAATGTTGAGGTCTCTGAGGGTTTACAAACTGTAATGAAGAAACGGGAGTAATGTTCACTCTGGCTACTGTTCTGACCCAGGAATGACCTTAGATAGGTGTTGGAGATGATAGAGCTACTGAGAGGTGCTTCATTCTGGGTGAGTTTTAGGGCTAGGGAGGTGACTCAGCAGGCAAGTCTGACAGTAGGAGTTTCATTTTCTGGATCCTCAGAGTGGAAGGAGAGAACCAGCTCTTGAAAGTTGTCCTCTGACCTCCACTCATGAGTCATGGTACATGTATACTAGCCCCCAACACACAGATAAGTAAGTAAAACTGTGATCAGTCATTTTAACAGGAGAAATTGGCTTGTTAAGCTCAGGGGGAGCACTTGTCTAACATGCATGAAGGCTTGGGGTTGACACTTGACGTTCAGTCAGCACTGCTTTTTCCCAGGAATAGAGACTGAACAGAGCTTTACATGTGCTAGGCAAATGTTCTGTTCCCAGGTGCTCAGCTGTGGGACTGTATCAGATATGTGAGATGTACAGGGACCTGTGAGAGGCTGGGGAGAAGGAAGCCCCAATCTCACAGAGAAAAGGAAAGGATAAAGGTTAAAGGGACACTTCCAGACAGCTGACAGGAAGTCCCAGCCAGGCTACTTAGTGGGTGATCCCGGACAAAGCCCACTGTGTCAGTCAGTCCTGTTCCAACAGTGGTTGGAAATAGTGCCTGGGAAATAGCCAGGGAATCTGTTTGGGAATGATCTCAGCTGAATATCATGGATAGCTTGGAAGCCAGAAGTTGTGGGCATCTGTGCCCCTCAAATCCAGTCCTGGGGAGGGTAGTCACAGTGGTATGTGTGCCTCCCATAGTGGAGACCATAGGTAAGTGCTTAGCTTTTTGAATTTAGCCTTCTTATCTGTAAAATGTGATTGTCAGTGATTTAAAGGGGTAATCAGATATTAGACATGCACCTTCTTCCTTGAGGCTACAATAGGTACTCAAAACGTTTAATTCCTTGTCTTGTGGTGTTTGAATTCTCCTGGTTAAACAGTCTTGGACACAGCTTTTTAAAAAAATCTTGGTTATTTGGGAGTAAAATCAAGGCTGCTTTTCTTTTTGTTCCAGGACTCCCTTCTAGTTCTTAGTGCTTTCTTCCTCTTTTGAATGAACCCGTCTCCTGGCCACATGTTCATGGCTTTGGGGGGGGGGGGCTCCACTTTTAGAGATGGGAGGAGCTGAGTCATTATGTTGTAATTATCTTGGAATTTAAGTTGTGCAGGAGCACTGCAGTTTGATTGTCAATAAGCACTTGGTTTATTCTGTGAATATGAATTACAGTTGAGAAGACTCCTTGGAAGGTATATTCAGATAAAGTCTGGTGTAGATTTTTTTTTTTTTTAATGTTTCTGGTAAAGGCAGAGATCCTGGCTATCATTGACACTCCCCAGCCCCCAACACATAATGTTTGCCATCTTCAGTTCCCTCTTCCTCTATACATGGTGGATGATAGAGCTGACTTCTTCCCCCAGACTGAGGTGACAAAAGAGAATTTGTAAGAATTAGATCAGAGAGTTTCCAAGATCATAAGAAGTCTCCGTTATCATTCCTTCTGGTTGACTTCAACATTTCCCCATATAGGAATACATGATTTCTTCAGGAACATTTCCCAATACAGCAGGTTGATTGAGGTGATTATGATGGTCCCCAGCTGAGCTGGGTAGGGAGAGACATTGCTGTGGAGCCAGGGAAAGCCATAATAGAGCTGGAGGGCAACCCTAAGAAGACCAATAAAAACGTCCTGTGTCCTGGACAAGATATTCCAACTCTCTGAGTCCCACTTTCTTTGTGCTTAAGGTCAGCATTTACTTTTGTGAAGAATGATTGGGAGAATCCTATGAAGGATGAAGGAGAGAGAGGGTAGCAATCAGTGAGGCTGTTCAACTTCAGTGTAGGTCTCACACCAGTGGAAAAGGGATGAGTCCAATAAATGAAGGGGGGGGGGGAGAAGGAGAGACTGTTAGTTTAATGGAAATGATACTTTGAATCTTGAATGTTTTTCTCCATGGACTAGTAATGCATAGTTCAGTAGCTTTATCATGATCTGTAGGATACTGAGTCATGGCTTCTTGTACTGCTGAGCTGCATAGACTGAAAGATTGGGAAGTTTATAATGAACTCATCAGGTCACGCTCTCATCATAAATGGGATTAAATGTTTGAAGTTCCACAGGTTGCTTTATTATTTTGTTCCTGTCTTTTCATAGCTGTCTCATTTTTTCTGAATTGCTTAGAAACATCATTTTGAAGTAACTATAGTATAAACAAGGAAAATGGTGTTGAGTTTAAATAACTTACTCAAGGTCACAGATTAGTGGACTTTGCTTCTGGAACTCATTGTAGGGGGATTATGTTGTTCCATTGTAAATGACTGTTCTGCGCACTGGTTTAATAAAAATGCTGATTGACCAAAGGCAGGCAGGAAGTGTGGGCAGGGCTACCAGACTAAGAAAATTCTGGGAACAGAAAGAACAGGGCAGAAGTGCCTCAGAGAAGCCAGAAGATTCAGAAGACAACTATGCTGCTCTGAGAAAAGGTACTGAACCACGTGGCTGAACAGGATAAGAATCATGAGTTAGATTAAGAGCAAGAGTTAGCAAGTTATATGCCTGGGCCCCAGGTCTATCAGCGTACAGTTAATATAAGCATCTGTGTGTTTCAGTGGGACTATGTATGGGACTGTAGGCCGGAAAGTCCGGGCCAGAAACCTAGTACAACAACCCCTGTTCTAAATCTGTTGTTCCAATTAATTCTGGCTTCACTTTATAGATCTTGTTTCAAGGGTAGTGTGCATGACTGGCACATCCAAGGAAGTGTTGGTAAAGCCATTTCCTTACACAGCCCACATGTATATAGACTGCTGGCAATCCCGAAAGGGTCTTTATGACTTCAAAGTGTACTTTACCAATGGCTGCAGTCTTCCTGCCCTTGTGACACTCTCCTCTATCTACCATTCCTTACAGGACCATTTGTTCTTCAGGCAAGTTCAGCACAGTGTCTTCCTGTTACACATGGAAGCAGATCTTAATGTATAATGCACTTGTAAGCATGGCTGCTACATTTGACTAACCAACAGTAAGGCTGTAGCAGAAGACCTGAAATTCAGGACTAAGGCCATATTGGCCTCATATTCTAAGTCTGGCAGCAACTTAGGCCTGCTGATTCATCTGTCTGAGTCTCTGCTTTATGATCCGATAAAACCCAGGTAATGATACTAAAGCCACCAGAGTGTTGTCACATTTACCAGATCAATATACACAGTATGCATCAGCTTAGAGCATGGCACTGGGAAAAAGCTCTGAAGATTATACTGAAGCAGAAACCATGTCATACAGATATATAGGATATAAGAATAGATTATTGAATCCTCTTTTAAAAGGATTTACTAACTTTAAATATTTTACATTGCATTGGATTTGTGTATATTGTATACAAATTGTGTATATTGAGAATAATTGTGTTACTGTACAAATATCTCTAAGCTTATTCAAGGTATTATACTTATTCAGTTCATCTAACAATGTAATGCAAGTTTCTAGTTCATGAAAGTATTTATTGCCAACTAATTAGAATATAAAATAATGCAAGTTAATAGACATTACATTCAGACATAGTCATATTAGATATGTTTTCAAGATCAAACAAATATTTTAGATGAACAGGTCTTCTTCAAACACTTCAGAGATCCATAGAATATGGCATTTAAAATGTTTTAAGAACTTAGACTTTGCTGGACAGTGAGACAGGTCTGCTCCTGGCAGCACCAATCTACTTCAAGAGAAAAAAGGGCATTGAAGAAACTCCATATGGAATCTACTTTCTTTGTGGCAATGGTTAGTCACAATACAAGAACCTGTATTGACTGCTTGACAATATGCTGTTTAAACTGGACATGTAGGTTCCCCTGGAAAGTGACCTCTGAACTTTGACAGAACAAGCTGAGATGGTCCTTTAGGTTCCTGCTTTGCAGAGAAAACTGTCAGACATTCTTCAGGACACAAGGAGACGCAATTGAACTGTACCAGAATGGGCAGAGCAGATATCCTGCTTCACTGAAATGAAAAGAGACTCTGGGCCTGTAGGCTAAAGATGGATGCCCCAACTTTATAAAGGAACTTTGGGTGACTGTCCAGGCAGATAGGTGTCATCTCTGTCATTTCTAGATTTTGGAAGTTGCTTGCACTTCCGGTTTACTTGGGTAAATATATCCTTTTTGGGTCTCTGAGGTAGTTGAAGATTAGATAGTTATAGTTTTCTGATGACAGTTTTAGAAAAGAGACTTTGAAGTTAAAGTGTATGTTTAAGAGAAATCAAAATAATAGGTTTTAGTTAGTAATACAAGTTAGAAAGGAAATGAATTAGGTATAATCCTTTGGACTCATCAAAATAGGATAATTAATGAAATATTTTCTTTGAATTGTCAATTGTTAATGGACTGGACATTACTCACTTATTGTTTGTATATATTGTATATAATTATTGTACCTATTGTATATGGTTTTTCTTATGTTAGTTATAACTTTCTTTTTTTTAAATTTGACACAAAGGGGACATGTGGGGATATTTTCAAACAGATCCACCTCTTCCTCTTTTTTTTTTTTTTCCGGATAGAGTTTTCTGTGTAACAGTCCTGGCTGTCCTGGAACTTGCTTTGAAGACCAGGCTGCTTTGAACTCACAGAGATTCTCTTGCCTCTGCTTCTCAGGTACTGGGACTAACAGTGTGAGCCATGGCTTCTTCTGCCTGCTCTGTCTTCTATGCCTGTCTTAAATACTTTCTCTACTCATTTAGAGTGTGGCACCACCACTGCCTACCTGGGAGCCTGGAACTCCTTCTGTAAACTAAGATGACCTTGAACCCAGGATATTCCCTGTGCTGGGATTAAAGGTGTGAGTTACCACTGTGTGATCCTCCTAGACTGACTGTGGGTAGATCCCTTTGATATCTCCAAATGTTTCTAATATGTTTGAAAATATTCCCACAATGTTAGAGTCAGATGCTGAGGCAAATAGAGGGAGCCGTATGTCACCATACCATGAATAACAAGGCCCTCCATATGTCTGTGTCTTGCTTTGTCTTATTCATACACTTTTGCCATTTTGTACATTTATTTACTGTCTGTCTCTCCTTTGCTAGAATGTGAGTGCTTTGAGAAGAAAGAAGAACTTTGTCTATTTTATTCATCTATGTATCCGTAGCCCCAGGAACAGGGGTTAGCATGTAGTAAGTATGTAATAACAGAACCAGTGTTTGTGCCCTAAATGAGTGTGAGCACTCAGTATATGCAGCCTGCTCTTCGAGTGCTATTGTGTATTATTTAATACATTCACAATAATCCGTTGGGGTCCTTAGGTCATCATCCCTGTTTTGTCACAGAAGAAGGAATTTCTTTGGTTCTCTGTGCCTACTGTCACAGTCCATAAGTAAAGGAACGGGTCACTGTTCTCCAGAGCCTAAGCTTGTACCTGCTGTGCTATGCTCTTCTTCAGGAGATGGTGGCACCTTTTGGTGCTACTTGTGGAAATGGGCTTTGCACACATTTGACTAGAGCTTTACTACTGACTTATACCCTAGACCTCCATTATTTATTCTCTATGTTATTGACAACTTAAAATAGTTTAGTGCCTACATTTGCTTTTCCTTAGCCAGCATCTACCTTTTGTTCTTTGTAGAAGACAATATTTTACAAATATTTACTTATGTTGTCTATAGCACATGTGTGGAGGTAAGAAGAAAACATGGAGGAGTTGATTTTCTCCTGTCATTTGGTTCCAGGAATCACACTCAGGTTGTCATGCTTGGCAGTAAGTGTGCATTTACCAGCTGAGCCGTCTTAATGACCAAGAAGCAACATTTTTAACCCAACCCATTCCCAGTTCTGTATTTAATAGATGAGAAAGTAGTAGCAAATCATGTTTATGAGTATGTCACTATATACCATCTCATTTATTGACTTATTTAATTCTCTCAAATAATCTTTAACAAGTAAAATTAGACATGTTTGACAGACAGAGAAACAGAGACAGACTTAGACATGGAAGATTTGGGCCTCAAGTCCCACTAGTGTCTTCATATCTGCCTCAGGGCTCTGAGAAGCCAGTGTCCAGGGTTCCTCAGACTGTACCTCTTGTTTGTTCACTAAGTCTGTGTTCATTTATGTGTGTGGGAGTCTCAGTAAGGCTGCAGTCCACTTAGTCCAGGGCTTAGGTTCTGGTCCTTCTAGATGAGTGGGGAGACTGCAGCTCGCAGGTGGAGTTGGGACTCATCCTTTTTCTTTCTAATGTGTTTACCTGGGCTTCAATCAATGAGCAGTCCTTGGAAAACATGCAGCCAGTTGTGTAGATAGAATTAAATTAGCGTAAGTGGCAGAAAGCCTTCCTCTTAGTTCTGATGTTTCTGTGAGACCATTAATGTATGTAAGATGGGTATTAGGAGGGGGAGAGGGTGCTTAGAAACATAGGAAATCTGGCTGTGCTATACAAACAAAAAAGCATTGAGTAGCTCCTGCCAGGAGCCTTACGAGGCAGGGTATCTATCTACTGCTGACTGGGTCCATGCTCCTGCTGAGTAGAGGTCTCTTCGCTGCCTAGGGAGGGAGGCAAATTTTCTCTCTGGGATTGCAGGGTGCATTTGACACGCTGTTCCCTGGAATGCAGCCACCTTCTTAGCTCTCTACCCCTGCTATTGGAGCAGAAGTCATGGCCTCTGTAGCACGTTGCCTGCTGCTGCCCTCTCTTCCTGTGTCTTTCCTTTCTTGTAGTACTTGAGTATTGAACCCAGCACCACTAAGCTCTCTTACTACTTTTTGTTTTGAGACAGTCTCACAAAATTGCCCAGACAAGCCTTGAGCTTATGCTGTACAGTCCAGGAAGGTCTTGAACGTGGCAATTAGTCTCCCAAATAGCCAAGATTACAGGCTGGCCATCTGTCCTTCTGCTTATCCTTTGCTGCTCTCCACCCACTCCATGAACATGGCTTTAAGGAACCAAATCCTTTTCAAGTGTTTTCTCCCTCAGCACTCACATCCTATTGTTCCTAAGTCTTGGCGATTCTGTGGTTAGAGGAATTAGTGTAGCCACCCTGTGTAGCACTCCTGCAGTGCATATGTGCTGGCAGGGTGCCAAGCCCTTGCCACCCATCATTTCATTTAATCCTTGCATCCTCCTCTTAGTAATAGCTACAGTCATTTTAAACATGAAGAAACCAAGTTTTGAAATGGTGCATATAGTGTTCAAAGTTCTGAAGCCAACAAGTGGCAGAGTTCTAGGATAAGCTCATCCTTCGGTGTTTGATGCCACCTTTTAAGTGACCAAAGATATTGTTTATGAGTTTCGCTGAAATGACCCAACTCAGCAGAGATTTCTCTGGGTGGTGTATAACATTATACATGTGTCCTGTTTGGTAGAAACAATGGGAAGTATCATTTCAGCCAGTGGGTTTTTCTGTGTGTCGGTTACCAGTGGGGCATACCCTCTGCTTATTCATGGGAACATATTCAAGGAATTCTTCAGGAAGGCCTCCATCCAGGATGTTACTGGAAGACCTGCTTGGCAGCATTTGTGCAAACAAAGTATGACCCTGCCAGCTCAACCAAAACTCCCTCATCGTGCTGGGACAGTTCTGTGATCCCAGTGGAAAAGGCTGCTGTCTTCATCACCCAGCCAAGAAGCTGCTGCAGGGTGGGTCTCCAGCTGCCCAGGAGCTTCTGCATAATCTCCCTCTGCTTAGATATGGTGTGCACATTCTTTTCTGTACAAAATAAGGATATAAGTATAGTCAGGTTTCCTTTACCTCCTGATCCTCTTTTGTGGTGTTTCATGTTGTTTGTACAAGAATCTGCTAGTACTCTGCCCCTTAAAAAAAATATGAGCTGGGCAGTGGTGGCACAGGCCTTTAATCCCAGAAGAGAAGAGACAGGCAGATCTGTGAGTTCAAGGCCAGCCTGGTCTATAGATCGAGTTCAGGACAGCCAGGGCTACAAAGAGAAACCCTGTCTCAAAAAACAAAATATTTTTTAAAAAACAAACAGAAAACTGATAAAATATACATTAAAAACTGTCAGTTTAGTGCTAGTGGTTTTCATCTTGTAAAGCAGAAATTGTCTCTCAAGAAGTTCTATAGACACAGTCCAGGAACCAGTCTGCTTCCTGCCTCTCTGCCTCTGACTACTCTAGAAACCTTACATAGATGGACTCATGCAATGTGCACTCTCTGTGTGTATATATATCAGAACCACATTCTTCTTGAAGGCTGCATGACATCCGTTGCATGCATAGCTCAGTATGACATTGGAGTGCTTGTGTCGTTTTATACCTGTCAGCCCACCCAGCCCCCTCACTTTGGATGTCCTTACCTCTTGCTTTCTCCATTCTGGTTACAGTGTTTTTTTTTTTTTTTTTTTTTTTTTTGTTTTTTTTAGTCTCTTGGAAAGAGCAGTCATGCCTCTCCTGTAGTGTGTGTCTGCTGCGCAGGATCTAGCATGGAGGATAAGGGGCTCAGGCATTGTTTGGAAGCAAATGGGCACAATTTAGAGTGGACACTCAGGCGCCTGGAACATAAACGCTGCAGATGATCAGATGTATTAATCACTGGGCTGGAAAGAGAGTTAAGATATTCCCATAATATAATGTGGTGTGTCTCTTTTTCTAACACAGATGTGTCTTGTTGCTTCATGAGGAAGCAATTAAATGTGTTTGATTAAGACATCCATGAACACTATCATGTATTTGAGGCTACTATATGCTGCGGTCTCTTTGGTTCTGTCTGTCTGTTATATCTGCTTCTCTGAACCACTCTCTGAGATGTCTTTTTTCATCTTTGATTAAATAGTTTCCGCGTGGATAACTGTCTTCTGGTGCCTTGCCGGTGCCTTGCCGGTGCCCTAGGTGTCTGCTCCTTTGTTTATTGTGCACTGCCAGCCCAGTGCCCCTGCACCTGCCTTCTTCCTCTTGCCCCTTCCTGCACCCAGCACGCAGCTCTTCTCTCCCCCATTTTTACTGCACTTCCCCTCCTTTTCCTAAGATATTTTTTGACAATCAGCTGTGTATTTGAATCCTAAAACATGTTGTTTGACAATGCCAATAATAGTTATATACTGTTACAGTTAAAAACTGATGTTAGTTGGTGGTAATAACATTTATGTAAACTAATACATTGTATTGAGGCCACATTACATGCAATGATTTCATTTTTTACATAGCCTTTTATTCTTAAGGCTTTTTGAGTACCAGTAGATATATATTCTTTAAATGTGTGGGTTTTTTTCTCCCATTTGAAATATAATCAAAGCATTGAAAATTTAGCTTTCTTTATTAAAAGTTTCTCAATGCAAATTGGGATACCTATTGCAAATTATGTATGAAATACAAGATTTAAGTCCGTCAGGAAGATCTTTTGGGGAGGTTTAAGAGGTTTCTTATAGCCTTAGCTTTTTTTGCCCCTCCTAGTGTTTCACCAGGATTAGGTTTTTTGATTCAGTGGATCAAGTTTTAATCTTCCTGTTCCTTCCTTTTACTGACATGTGCTTTGGCAAAACAAAAAAGAGACCTAAACATGTCAGCAAGATTTTTGTTCAGTGAATTAAAAACCATAAAGTAACAAGATCAGATCCAAATCCCTAAACTCCTGACATGGTGGTTTTGTCCTTTTTAGGCCCAAGCTTCGTATTACGACTTTGAAAGCTTTCTGCCTGGAAGCAAAAGTTCATGATTTATCTGAAATAAATTACAAGGACGCAGGCCAGAAAGATCTAGGTTTGAATCCCCTTCCTGTCACTCAAGCCTGTGGGTTTAACAGTTTCTTATTTAGGAAAAAACGGGATTCTTAATTTGAGGAGGGGTTTGGAGGTGATTAGTGAGGTCACATAATAGCTGTCTGCTTTGTCTTCAGAAGTTGTCTTAAAATTCTTTTAGTCATGGAAGAAATCAATATGTAGGTACCACAAAATATTTAACATATGCCCTCTCTGGTATACACCAAGCATGTATCCACCAGAACTTGGGAGGGATCTGCCTCTGAATCACCATTGTGCCTAGGACTTGAGACTGTGCTTACTTAATTCACTCAGAATTGTTGATCTGAGGGATCAGGAAGCCCTGCCAGTGATAACCACTTCAGGGCAGAAGATTTTGTTATAAGATCAGTCCATGGCTTTTGAGACAGGCCATTCTGCTGGACCTGGCAATGCATGCCTGTAATTGTAGTACTTGGGAGATTGTGGGTGACATAGTGAGACCCTGTCTCAAAAATCCCCAAATAGCAACAAAGACACCACATTTGGTTGGACCTCATTTTCTTCACCTATACACCTGGGGTCTGTGCTGGCTAGTGTTATGTCAACTTGACACAAGCTAGAGTCTTCAGAGAGGAGAGACCCTCAATTGAGAAAATGCCTCCTTGAGATCAGGCTGTGGGCAAGCCCATTGTGGGTGGTGCCCTCCCTGGACTTGTGAAGGTCCTGGGTTCTGTCAGAAGACAGACTGAGAAAGCCAGTAAGCAGCACGCCTCCATAGTGTCTTCATCAGCTCCTTCCCTGTTTGAGTTCCTATCCGACTTCCTTCAATGATGAACAATGATGATGAAGGCTAAGCCAAATAAACCCTTTCCTCCCAAGTTGCTGTGGTTGTGGTGTTTCATCCCAACGATCAGAACCTGACTAGGACCATCCAAGGTGTAGCTTTCCAGCCTTCAGCTCCTCCTACGCCTTTTGTTGTTCTTATCTGCCCCTTCGGCCCTCAAATGAAACATGGTTTTCTTGCACCTCAAAGCTTTTATACATGCTTTTCCTTGGAAATCCTTCTTGCCTTGCCAGCACTAGAAACTTGAATTTACTCTTCAGATCTAGTGAGGTGTATTAGTTAGGATAGTGTGGATTATGCTGTAGTAGCAAGCATTCCCAAATCACCATGGTTTATAACACTTCACTATAGATTGCAACAATAAGCATTTATTCCTCAAACTATGTGTTAGGATCTATTCTTTATAAGTCACCCTGAGCTGATGAACTCGATCTCGGTTTGTACTGTGATTTAGGGAAACAGATGTGGTCTCTGGGAGCTTCTTCCCTGAGCTGAGATCCAACACTTTTACATACATTTCCTTAGATCTTGCTAGTCCTTTCAGGGAAGGAACATGTGTTCTTGCTTGTGCCTGTGAGCAAGAGACCCAGAGCGGTGGTGAGTGGACCTAGTGACCTGCCATATTTAGATGTCATCTCTCTAGGACGGGTCTGTTGAGCTGAGCTGCTCCTCTGTGGTCCCCTTTCTTTCCCTGCTTCAGTCACCATAGTGCTTCTCACACTCTGATGAATGTCTTCTTGCCTCTCTCTTTAGCTAAGTTCCGTAGGAGCAGGATAAAGGTCTATTGTTTTCATCCAAATGCATTATCTCAGCTCCTGGCATTCAGTGTTTACAAGATGGAGAAAGGAAGGCAGGGCATTTATGCAGGTTTGCATTTCTACCTTGTCATAATAATTAAATATGAAATAGTAACTGCTGTGTGTGGTTAAATGCTTTTCTCAATGGTTTACAGTCATTGTCATGATGTTGAAGATGCTGATAATAAAACTCATATTTGTCTGAGTAGCACATGCCTTTAATCCCAGCACTCAGAAGGCAGAGGCAGACAGATCTCTCAGTTCCAGGACAGCCAGGGACACACACACACATGCACACACGCACGCACGCACAAACACAAAACAAAAACAGACTGGCAGCATTTTCCAAGCCCTAATAAGATGCTGACTTCTTTCAGAGGTGCTTTCTGAGCCAACAGGTGCCGTGGTTGCTAATGTGTTACAGGAAGACTCATGCTATATCTTGGTTTTTCAAGTGATTCCTCAAAGTATGCAGTAGGAGGTTTCTGGTCTAGCCCTGACCCACAGTCCCACAGTCCCACAGAAACACACAGACATTTATATTAATTATACTCTGCTTGCCAATTGACCTGGGGCCCAGGCATATAACTTGTTAGCTCTTGCTCTTAAACTAACCCATGATTCTTATCCTGTTCAGTCATGTGGCTCAGTACCTTTTCTCAGCAGTGTCTCAACTTCTTTCCTCTGTGTCTGCTCTTCCTGTTCCCAGAGTTTTGCTAGTCTGGTAGCTTCGTCCACACTTCCTGTCTGCCTTCAGCCAGTCAGCTTTTTTACTAAACTAGTAGATGGGACAATTATTAAAATGTAATAAAAAGATCTCAGTACAATTCCTAAGTATTTTGTCATAGTAATCCAGATCCTGAGATGATTCCTGAGTAGTGATGGTTGGGTGATGTAGAAGATTAGCAATAGCATTATTTCTGTAGTGTCTGTCATTTGCTTTGCGGTGGAATGGAAAGGGAAAGCTAATTGTGGGTAATTGGCTCCTTTTATTGAGCATTTAAAATGTGTCAGAGTCAATGGTTGAGTCATATGCTTATCTTAGTCCTCGCACCCATTGGGTTTTGAGAAGGCACATCTGCATCTTTTAAGTAGGATGGTTGAGTTTCGACTCTGTGTCCACTTAGCCTGTCTGATTCCATGATTTCTCTTACTTGCTTTTACCAGATAACTCATTGAGAACTAAACATGTGCATTGGCATCTGTCAGGAGTGTGAAGGTCATTAGCTGACTATAGACTATTGAGCTAGTGAACAGAGTGGTGTTAAGTTCTTGGCTGGAGGTCAGCATCTTACTAGAAAGAACAGTTTTGTTCAACTTTGTGTGTCTTTGTTTTGTTTTTTCCAGAGTAACCAGGGAACACAGAGAAATGCTGGTAAAATTGGCCAAACAGAACACAAACAAGGCCAAAGAAAATTTACGGAAGGTTCGCACTAATGCAATGAATAAGGTGAAGAAGTCGAAAGACAAAGCCTCGGAGGACACCATCAGGCTCCTAGAGAAACAGGTACTGTTGTCAATGGATATGGTATTTATGTATCTGACCCAAGGAGTCTGTGTAGTCATGTCTGAAGCAAGGACAGCAGAACACAATGCCTTTGGTCATTTCACTCACACTATCAATACTAAGTCTGTCTTCTAAGTCTAGCCTCTGCTAGACCCTAGAAGGATCTATAGAAGATAAGAGACTATTGGTCCCTGACTGTGTGCTAGGCTCTGTGCTGGACACTTTACTTCATTTTCCCTAATCAATATAAAACTGAGTGAGAGGCTGGAAGAAAAGCCAAGTGCCTAGCATTTGCAAGGCCCTGGGTTCAGTCCCCATTGCTGAAATAGCAGCACAGCAGAACTGTAAGAGGAGAGTGAGGAGACCTGGTTTGAGGAAGTTTGGGAACCTGTTTAAGCTCTTGCTGATTGTGTCAGAGATGGGATTCAGACCTAGGGCTGCTAGCCTTGCTGTCTAGCTTCCTGACTACAAAGGAGTGAGCAGCTGTGTTCTGTATGTGCTGAGTGCTGGTGCTCCTGGAGTGAAGTAGTGAAAGGCCAGGGGCCAGGGAGACCAGCATTTGCAGAGCTGAGGTGATGTAAAAGAGTATTTTCCACTTGGGCCAGCAGGGCTTAATCCTAGGATGTGTCCAAGCAATGAGTGAGGAAACAGAGTGGCCCACATCATAAAAGGTTTTATATACCAGGTGAAGAATCCGAACGCAAACAATGTCCAGAGTGTTTCCACTTTACATTTGTCAGTTACCAGCAGTCACAATGATGCATAACCAGCTCCCTAAAACTGAATGATTTTATTTTTTAGTCTCCTTTCTGTGGGCCAGCAGGGGTCAGATAGTTGTAGGCTGGGCTTGTGAGCTAAGCTTCAGACCACAGATTGGCTCATTTGCTCATTGGCTCATATATCTCACAATCTTCCAGAGTCAACAAGTGCCCAGATCATCCTTTCTTGACAACAGCAGGTGCCAAGACTATAATCCAACCACCTTAGCCAGTTTTGCGGACCTGCTCTTGCCCCTTCCTATTGGCTAAGCTTGTTACATGGGCCAGGCCAGATAGCATTGCTGCCGAAAAGTATAAGCTTATGTCATAGACGCCTGAAGGGTATAGGTGAATGTCTGATAAATAATTTACCCTTGGGAAAAATGAAGATGCCTAGGAAGTAGGGAAAAGACTTATTCATATTTGCTGTACAAGAACAAGTACTTGAGTTAGATCCCTCAGAACCTACATGCAAAGCTGATCATGAAGGTGCTTTCCTGTAATCCCAGCATAGGGATTGGAGAGGCAGACATAGGAGGAATCCTAGGGCTCACTGGCCAGACATTCTAGCTAAAGGTGAGCTCTAGGTTCAGTGAGATACCCTGACCCAAAACCCAAGGTGGAGAGTGATTGATGAAAACACAGGGTATTTATACTTGCGCATACACATGTGCGTTTGTACCCACCCCCTAGGCAAGAATCTGAGGCCTGTTCCCAGATACTAAGTTAGTGAATCTGGAATGGTGCCCAGGAATTTTTTTTTTTAACTGCTTTCCAGGCAGTTCTCATACAGTAACTTTAATAAAAGGTCTCATTTTTCAGACAATGAGATCACATGTGTGCCTAGGAAAAGTAACTGTAGTGGCCAGGTAGAGAACACTGTAAGGGGCAAGATTGGAGGCAGGAAGGGGAATTTGTCGGATTTAGGAGAAGAAATGAGTAATGTCATACAAAGTGTTTGATAGGCCTCAGGCTGCTGTGTTCATAATGAAAGCAACATCTTAGCAAATTTGAGAAAAGATGGGGTAGGATGGGCATGAAAAAAGAACCAAGCAGAGCAGGAGAGCTGTTGGGGGCCTGGAAGAGGCTTGGAGTGAATCACTGCCCTCATTTTGGACCAGCAGTTAGCATTCTGGTTTTAGGTCAGCCAGAATAGGGAAATTTTGGTTCCTGGGCATCGTCCCTACATTTTCTGATTTGGTATATTGCCTAGAAATAGTGTTTTTTAAAGTTTTTTTTTTTTTTTTATGTTATGTATACATGCATGTTTACATAGGGGATATACAGGTGAGTGCAAGTGCCTCCAGAGTCCAGAAGATGGCAGATTCCCTGGAGGTGGAGTCATAGGTGGCTGAAGCACTTGATGTGAGTGCTGGGAACTGAACCTGGATCCTTTGGAAGTGCAGTGAGTGCTCTTAACTGTGAGCCACTTCTCTAGCTCTAAAGTGTGTGTTTACAATGTTTCTCTGATAACTTTGCAAAAGCAAACTGAAAGAACCAGAAGCTTGCAGTGCAGAAGGAAAAGGCATTCTACAGTTGATGATCTGTGGCGTTGGAGAAATTACTTGACCTTGGTGTCTGTTTTTTCCTGTGAAAAGGGTTTGGTAATTTCTCCCTTGAAAGGGCTCCTGGGATGATAGAGAGTGCCATTAGGATGTCTAGCAAATTAAGTATCATATCTCCCCTCTTGCTGTCTTTCTGCCCTTCAGTGTTCATCCAGAGGGACAGTCATAAATCAAGCTGTCCTTCTCTGAGCACTGATCAGGGCTCAGAGCCTGCTCCTCCTTGGTATCCTGATGTGAAATGTCCTTTTGTATGTTGTGAATGTTATTGGATAATAAAGGAACTGTTTGGGCCTATGGCAGAGCATCTTAGAAGAAGGCGGGAAATTTGAACATAGATAATGCAATCCAGCCGCCCAAAAAACAAGATTTAAAAAAAAAAAAGCCATGGGCCATGTGACAAGACAGATTAATAAAAATAAATTACGTTAAGATACAAGAGCAGGCTGGAGAGATGGCTCTGAGGTGAAGAGCACTGACTGTTCTTCCAGAGGTCCTGAGTCAATTCCCAGAAACCACATGGTGGCTCATAGCCATCTGCCATCTGTAATGAGATCTGGTGCCCTCTACTGGCTTGAAGGCAGAACACTGTATACAGAATAAATAAATAAATCAAAAAATATTTTTTAAAAAGAGATACAAGAGCTAGATAGTCATAAGCCTGAGCCATAGGCCAAACAACATGTAATTAATATAAGCATCTGAGTCATTTTTAAAGGGCTAAGCAGCGGCAGACAGGTCCAGACCAAGACTAAGCCAAGCAAAAAACCAATACTACATTTCATCTCTGTAGTGGACACTTGGCCCCTGTGCTGCTTCCTGGTAGAAGGCTGTGGTCTTGCCATGTGATCAGTCTCTTTATTCACCAGGTCAGAGTCCGCCTTAGTGTGCAGAGTCCTTGCTTCTTGAAGAGGAGGATCAGATATCTGTGTTCTTGTTCAGCCACACGTGACAGAACCGTTGGCAGAAGGCTTCCCTCATGACCACTGCTTTCCTGCCCTTTGCAGATTATCCTTTCTTTCCAGTACTTCACACTTTTTACTAGTCTTTGTAAGTGAAAATTCTTTGTTCTCTGATAATTGACTGATGTCTGGTTACTATGAGACTGAATGAAGACAGTCACTGATGCAATCATAGAGGTGACCAGGATCTCAGTGGGCTCCTGCAGGCTGTGCACTGCATCATGGTCTCTCCAGTGGAAAAGTCTAGGTGAGGAGACATCATTTCTGTGTTATTCTTACCTTCCTGTGAACTTCACTTGCAGTTGTGTGGTTGAAGTTTGGGTAGGGAAGTAATAGCGACAGCCTGTGCACTCAGAAGTCTGTTTCTTTCTTTAGTTGGATAACACCAAGGAGTTTCTGCCATTATTTTGTTTTTGCTTTGCTTTATATAATAAGGTTTCTGGCTGATTGTTGCTTTAACAGTTTAATTTTTTCTTTGTTCCTGATTATCAAAGTAATATCTGCTCATTATAAGGAATATAAAATGTGTAGACTAAGAGTAGTAGAGCACCATCTCATAAATGAAAAGGTGTCACTCAGCACTTTGAAATAGTTCTTATCTTAACACATAGTTTTAAACAATATTGAGTATATATAGTATATATAACTTCTGAGTCCAGGTTTAATTTTTCATTTGTTAATAAATGCACTGTTTATGTATTTGAAAATATTTTGCAAGTGGCCACTTCTCATAATTTCTAAATAGTTCATCTTGTGCCCATATGCAAAATTATCTTTTAGGAGTTCTGCTTATAGATGCTTTTATTTTTAAAAACTTATTTTAAGAAATTATATAAATGATGTTATAGAGGTTACAGTGAATATCTTCTTTATAAATCTTTGTATGTTCTTGGGATGGAACATGCCAAGTGTAGGCCCCTGACTAGAGAAGTGCATTGGTTTTCTTGTGTGTTTTCTCCTCAGTACTGAGGACTTACCTCAAAGCTGTGCATGTGCTTTGTAAATGCCGTACCACTGATCTCCCCCCAGCCCAGAGTGCATTGTTTGTAAGGTTCTGAATATATCTTTCTGAGACCACTCCAACTTTAGAGTATACATGTGGATGTTTGTCTCTCTTCTCAAACACACATGTATGAGTTCCTTTCTGTATCTGATACGGTACTCAAACTCATGATCCTCCTGCCCCAGCCTCTGAGTGCTGGGATTACAGGTGTGCACCACCATGCCAACCACCTTTTACTAGAGTCTAACATTTAAACTGAACTTTTGTTTTTATGAGACAATACCTTGCTATATAGCCCTAGTTGGCCAGGTACTTCTTATATAACCCAGGCTGGCCTCAAATTCATTCTGTCTCAGTCTCCTGACGACAAGGATTGCAGATGTGTCCCATCATACCTGACTGAACTAAAAAGAATAAATGTGAGCTTACAATTTTTTGTTTGTCTTCAGATCATCTTTTACACTCTAGAGAAAGGTTTTTTTTTTTTTAATGTATTTATTTATTTTAATTTTATTTATGTAATAGGTATACAGGGTATACAATGTTCTGCCTGCACACCAGAAGAGGGCACTATATCTCTTTACAGATGGTTGTGAGCCGCCATGTGGTTGTTGGGAATTGAACTCTGGACCTTTGGAAGAGCAGCCAGTGCTCCTAACCTCTCAGCCATCTCTCCAGCCCCTAAATGTACTTTTTTTTTTTTTTAAATAAACTTTATTATTAAAAAGTCACATATTAAAATTAACCAGACTAAAAGTCTGTATGTCCCACGGAACTTGTATGCAGTTAGAATAGCCATTTTAGTGACCAGAGAGATGGTGGCTCAGCAGTTAAACACACTGACTGCTCTTCTACAGTCTTATTCCCAGCTTGTAACTACAGCCCTAAGGTATCTGATGTCCTCTTCTGCCCTCCCTGGTACCAAGTATGAACTTGGCACACAGACATACAGACAATGATGTTTTTGTTTTTTAAAGGCCATCTATACCTATGGCACTTCATGTTGGATTTTACATTTTTACTGTTGAATTTATTTTTATGCATTTATCAATTACCACAGCAGATTATAACTAGAAAAACTACTAGCTTTATATCCTCTTTCATAATTTTTTTGTTCTTGTTAATATAAATCTTTATAACCTTCCTAGAAGATAGTACAACAGATGCCCCAACCATTTATTTTTGATTTATATCTTAGGAGCATATCTGAGAGAAATTGTCACTCTTAATCTCTGGGACTATGTTTGGCAGTGGTGTGTTATGTAGAATGATAGAAAACTAGGAACCAAGTTCCTGAAAGTCATTGTTTGTTAAAGTTAAAAAAAGATTTCATTGACAAAATTCTTTAGAATTACTTTACTTTTTCAGTACAGGTTTCTTTGTGTAGCCCTGACTGTTCTGGAACTTAACTCTAGACCAAGCTGGCCTCGAACTCAGATCTGTCTGCCTCTGCCTCCTGAGTGCTGGGATTAAAGGCGTGTGCCACCATACTGGTGAATTTATTTTTTAAAATAGTGGCCTGTACAATAACATTACAGTTACATTTTTATAAAGAAAAGCTATAGCTAGAGAAATGGTTCAGTGGTTAAGACACTGGCTGCTTTTACAGAGGACCCAGGCTCATTTCTCAGCACTCATATGGTGGTTTCCAACCATCTGTAATTCCAGTTCTAGGTATGCTGACCTCTGTGGGCACCAAGCATATATGTAGTGTACATACATACATGCACATAAAACACACACACGTAAAATAAAATGAGTAAGTCTAATAAAGATACATAGGAACAAAGATTGGTAGCTTGTAATTATCAAAATATCAAAAGTCACTTCATTGATGGGATTATGAACAGCCTTTTATTGTATGAAATTGACCTTTTCTTTTAAAATTGTTTCAAAATTCTTTGGTGGTCAGATTCTTTTCAATGTTTCTTTTTATCTTTGGTGTGTAAGATTGAAATGATTGAGCATTAGGTTGTGTCTCAGGCACTCTGTCTGACCCCTGGCCCCCTCAGCCCCTAGCCAGGCCAGCTCTACCACAGGACCAGGGATGGTCCTTCTCAGGGCTCTTGACATCTGCCAGCCTTCTGTGGCCCCTCTGCTGCAGTTTGCCATAAATGGGCCTGCTGAACATTAAAGCACTTGGCAGAAACCACCAGTGACTCTGGCCAAGATCCTTTCACTGCTGTCTTTCTCTGAGAATGAGTGAAGCCTGGCGCTAGTGGGGCTGAAGGAGGGGAGGGCCCCTGCAGGCAGGCAGCAGGCTGGGTGCTAGACCAGGTAAAGTGGCCCTCATGAAGGATGGCTTGTGTGCAGGCCTGCCCAGAGCTGTAGTCAGTACACCTGTCACCCCATGCTCTGTACTTAAACTGATAACCAGCAGACACGGTAATGACAGTGCTCCGGGGTTGTTGGTGATAATGTTATCATTTTATAAAGTGAAGCATGAGAGTGGAAATGCTCTGGAGTCAGGTATTCAAAGCCTAGCTAGCTCTTTTACTTCCCAGCTGTGAGAGTAAGCCAATGACTTCACTAACTTGCGAGTCTCTGCTCATCTATAAAGTGGGATGGATGGCACCCACCTCACAGAGTGAGAGGAGGACCAGAAGGTCCACGTTTAGTCTTTATCCATTCACTTTGCATCTTGACTTTGTGATTTTAAAGAAAATGGAACTAACCCTTTCGGTGACGTGACCCTAGTACAACATGGGCTGGCATGAGGAAGGGGTAAGCCAGGTCTGTGAAGTACAATTGTCAGTCAGAAGTGAATGAATTTTGGGCAACACCACATTAAGAAGTTAGTGGGTAGAGCAGAGTGGGCAGAGCAGTCTTGTCCAAAATTACCATGATTTAGTTTTCTGTAGAATGAGGACAATAACTGTTCTGTCTACTTTATAGGGTTATGTGGGGCAGCCAGATTTCAATAATAAGTTAACAGAAACAAAGATTTCGTACAGTAGAAATTCTTATACAACTGCTAGGTGAAGACATGCTAAAGGGGAAGACAGCATTTCGTGTGCGGATGTGCTAAGTACTCAGCTGCTGCTGCTGTCATTAATCATCAGTGTTTTACAACGTCTGATAAAGATAAAAATAGTAAATCTGCAGTGAACTGTTCCCAAGGGTCTTTTGTACCTATCAGCTGCTAAAAAGCTACTAAATACTTTTGTTGATGGATCAGCTTGAAGTCAGAAAGTGGTGGTAAAAGTCACAGTAACACAGCCAATATTTGCATAAGATGACCAGCTTATGGAATGCTTGTATAGTCCTGGTTTTACTTACCTGTTAGCTGAGGCAAGGACTAGCACCCTCATTGATGGGTGAGGAAAAACCTGCGAGTGGAAAAGTCACTTGTTCATATTCTCCTGTTATCAGATGGTTAGCCTGGGTATTCCCCTCCATTTCTGTCCTTCCACCCTGGCAACCTTACTGCAGTCTTTACCCTGGGCTGGCCCAGGCTGGCAGCTTGCAGTGTTGCTGTTTTCTGGACACTGCTCCTGGCCTATGAGAGACAGCTCCAGGGACCAGAAGAGTCTCAGACATTTGTGACTGACTATGAAGGAGGGAGCAGCTGCTGTTCTGATTCCAGCATATCACAGAGACCAGGAGCTGTGCTGTTCCAGCGATGTGTAGCTTTTGCTGGGGTGAGAGCTTTCCTGCCTGGGACCAATTGCTGCAAGTCCTTTTAGTTTCTGCTCTTCCAAGCCATGTATTTAGTTCCTAATTCCTGGCCAAGGCCTGTGGTTGGCAAACAAAGATGTCAAGCAGCTGCTGTGCTGCTGAGCACACAGATCTGCACACTGTGGAGCTTCCTGCCAATGCTGCCTGCCTTCATTTCAGCCCCATTTAGACTTAGAAGAGAGCCAGCAACACCTACTAAATCATATTTTCATTCTTAGAAAGGCGTACATACTTACTGCAGAAAAACAGAGAAGTTTCACAATTTTTCTCTTAATAAATCCTTCCTGAGAACTTGATATGTGCTCTGTGTTAGGTGGGATATGACTAGTACAGACATAAAAAAAAATTATTTATTGCCCTATCACTAAAAGATAGAATGTTAAGATTTTTGGCATTGTTATATACACATATGAAAGAAATTCAAATGGAATCACCATGGGGGAGACAGTACCCTAACTAGACATCCAGTAAAAAAATACTTTATACCACCAAGTAAACTGCCAGGAGTGGGTTACATCTTGTTGAGTCCTACCCTAAAAGGTCCCATAGACCAGCCTTCCCCCAAAAAAATCACAGGCTATTGTTAAGACTATTGATTACTCCCTATACACTATTACTCCCAATAGCAATAAGGTAAGGCCTTATTGCTAAAGATAACTTATGTCATCCAACATGTGTAAATCTAGGTGGTGCCCAACTAGAAGCTTCACCCCTGCCGACTAGTTTTGTGGTGTTAGAAAGTACTTTGCATGGTCTCTGAAGAGAAAGTAATCACTTTCTCCAAACTGCAAACTGCAAAGAGGCTGCCTGCCAGATAGACTGATACAACAGTGACACTTGTTAAAGGTTTTACCTACCGGTTTATTTAAGTCCAGTTCCATGTGATGAAAACCCATCTGTGACACTGACGGATAAAGTGGCCAAGAAACTGAGACTAGTAGGTGTGGGCCTAGGGGAAAACTTACTGTTATTATACTGCTAAAGGAACCTAGCAATAAAATTACTCCTAATGACATTTTTGCAGTACCCATACAACAGAGCATCATTGTTCAACCCTCCTCAAATAAACTTCTTGCAGTAGATGATTATTAGTGCAGAGACCCACAACTGGTCAATGTGCAGAATGGAACACTCAGTCTTAAAAGGTTGTGTTTATCAGACTCTTCCTCAAAGCTCAGCTCATGTAGAACAGGAAGGTAAAGGATTATAAGAGACAGAGGTGGTGAGTGACTCCAAGGAAGAAACAGTGCCTTTCAACACAGCAAGCTAATGCACATGTGAACTTACAGACTGTGTGACAGTGTGCACAAGACCTATACATGATCAAAGCACACAGAATCCAGTGTGAGGAAGCGGACACAAAGTCCCATCCTAACCAAGAAGCTATTTGCAGTTGATACCTTCTGGACAAGAGAAATCAGTTTTCCCCAGGGGGGTGTCACTGGGTGTATGTATAAGCTACACTATAGGGGAGACAGAAAGGCCATAAAGTTTGTTGTGTAGGGAAGGAATATATTATGAAAAAATGTTTAATACAAATTAAAGGATTTTGGCATGTGTTTTAGTTTCTTGTTGTTCTTTGTTTGTCTTTTGAGACACGGTTTCTCTGTGTAGCCCTGGCTTGGAACTCTTTGAAGACCAGGCTGGCCTTGAACTCACAGATATCTGCCTGCCTCTCTGACACCTTCACACCAATATAGATAAAGTTAAATAAATTAAAATATAATAATAAAAAATGAGTACTAGCTATTCTTCCAAAGGAGCCAGGTCTGATTCCCAGCACCCACATGTCGGCTCACAACCCTCTGTGACTATAGGTCAAGGGATCTCAATGCTCTTCTGGCACAAGTTACACACACTGTGCACAAACATACAGCCAATGCACACATACATAACTAATAATTATAATAAAAGAAGAGTTTTATGTTCAGGTCATGTTCGATTGATAATTTCCCAGTTGAGATTGTTTGGGGATGAGCATTTACATCAGTTTGAATTCTCCCTGTGAGATGGGAATTTATCCATTCAATGTAGCTTGCAGGTTTCGAATATTAGAATTAGAAATTATAGCATCAAGTTTTGTTAGCAGTAGCTGAAGGTTTATCTTGTAATTTGCATTTTTGTGTCTATTGAATTTTCTTTGTTGATTTTCTCTTAAGGTCTTACTGTTCTTTCTATCAGTTCATCTAAAGACTTTCTGAAATGATGTAACAGTGGTTTTCAATCTGGGGCCGCAACCCCTTTGGGGTTGACAACCCTTTCACAGGAGTCACATATCAGATATCTTGTATATCACCTGTTTACATTGTGACTAATAACAGTAGAAAAATTACAGTTATGAAGAGTAACAAAATACTTTATGTTGGGGGTCACCACAGCATAAAGAGCTGTAAAGGGTCACAGCTTTAGGAAGGCTGAGAACCACGGCTCTGGAGGTTTACTAAGAGGCAGCTAGGTTGGCTTTTCTGGATTGTGTAACAGTTTTAAATGTTGGCTTGTAGAATCTGGCTACTGTGCATTGAAGTTTGATATTATTATTTTCTGATTGTGTGCCCTGAATAAATGGTCTGTCTTGATTTTTTTTTTTTTTATCTAAAGGGGGAATAATCTTATCTATCCCACCTGACTGTTGTTAAGAACTAGTAACAGTGTCTGCACACATTTCTTAGAGCCTAAGTGGCACTCAGTAGGAACTTTGTCATCACTATTTCCCAGTACCTTTTGCGTGTTTAGGGAACACCTGTCTCCCTATCTCAGTCATCCAGCTTCAGTTTTTGTTCTTGCAGATCAGCCAAATGGCCGACGCCACAGTTGCAGAGCTGGATAGGCATCTGGCAGCAAAGACCAAAGAACTCCTTGGATGAAAGTCCGTAGTCACATTTTCTGGTCATCCCTAGATGACAAGCTGGCACCTCTACTCACTCCGCTGTCCATCCATGGGAGACTGTCACTGCTGCTCCTCCATGGGAGCCTCTGCTGACTTGGTCTCCTTGCCATGTTCTGCTCAGAATTGGTATGATGGCCTCAGAGGATATCTGCTGCGGCAGTGACCCTAACTGTGATATCACCACAAAACTGCTTCCTTTCAGTGAATCAGAGCCTGCTCTTGTCTCTAACTCATTTGGACTAATGTGGGCCTTCACTCCGACTGCTAATGATCAAACCTAAATAAATGTAAAATTAGCCACCACAGAGGAAAGATGGGTGGTTTGGATGGGGAGCCCCTAGAACCTCTTTATAAAGCAGCCAAGAGCAGGGTGTTTGCCTCTGGGCTTTATCTCACACACTGCCCTACAAGGACTGAGTCTGCTGTGGCCGTCTCTGCCTCCCGATCTCTGATTTTTTTTCTTTTAGTCTGTATCTTGACAAAATTACTGGAGAGGGTGGCACAGAATAACGCTTGAGGTTGTCTATGAATTTATGTTGTGAATAAATTGGTAGCTGCTCACCAAACGCTTCTCTTTCCACACTTGTCTCTGTCAACATTTATTTGGTAATGAGCTCCATTTGGCCAGGCCTGTCTTCCTGATAGATAGGTGCTTTCTTGTAGCCCTCCCCCCATTCACGCACGCATGCACACGAATGCTCATGTACAGGAGAGACAATTCCCATGAGTCAGTTCTCTTTCACTGTGTGGAACCTGGGTCTAGGACCGAGTCTCTCAGGCTTGGCACCAAATGCCTTTTTCTGCAGAGCCAGCTCAGCTGCTCAGCATGTCTTTGAGTGCCAAGGTAAGTTAGTCTTTTTTTTCCTATCCCTCAATCATGTTTTTATTTATTCAGTTATAATAAAAACCATCATAAGCTAAGCTATTTTAGGCATTATTTGTAATTCTTTTCCCTACAGCTCACAAAGAGCTTCCTGCCTCTGCCTCCCAAGTGCTTGGATTAAGGTGTGGGTCTTTACGTTAGGCTAAGAAGCATTTCCATTGTTATCAGCCTCACTTTACAAGTTGTAAAGTTTCCCAAGCAGTGTCACACAGCTGGCAAGCAGCAAAGCAGGGATAAGAAGGTCATCTCTGATTCCAGAGTCTGTCCCTCCCACTGATACCAGCCCGGACTGTCCCCACTGCCCTCTCAGAGTTCTAGTAACACGTGTGCAGCTTTTTCCACATACTAAGCAGTTCTCTAGTGGACACCAACCAGGGGTCCTGTACTGATTCAGTTCTGAGATGTGACTTCCTGTAGACAGTTGGGTTCTGTACTCAACACTGAAAAAGCCATTCCTGATGACAGTCAAAAGTTCGGACCAGACAAACCTAGCCCCCCGCCCTTCCTGTGATCTGGGTATTTAGCCAGGATGCTGCTCAAGACCTGGGGGTTGGGTTTACTGGCATCTTAGGAAGCTATGAAGGCTGCAGGTGAGTAGGATGATGCTGGAAAGTGACTCTGAGGCACCCTCTGTGGTCACACTCCCAGCACTGCTGGGCTGTCTAACCAGAAGCCACTGCCACCAACAGGTTGTCAGTGTTTCTGAGTTGTGTGACTTCTGACTCTGTATGCTGTACTCTGAGCTGAGTTGCCCTCACAGTGCCTCAAGCAGGAAGGCTTGTTCCAGTTCTAAGTGGTGTGGCCTGGCCGATCCAGCCTAGACTTGCTGCTGCCTCTGCCCATATTGCTGTAAAACAGCCAGTGAGAATTTAAGGTTATGATTAGGCCAAGGAAGGTAGAAGCTGACATGGCCTCCTACCTAGCTTCCCTACTCAGAGTCAGTGAACAGTGCAAAGTTAGCCAACAGGGAGCAGCCCACACAGACACTCTGCATAGCTCTAGCTCTGTGAATGTCAGAGTTCTTGCAAATGTGCTGCTCAAAGATGCAGGATTTTTTAATAAACAGAGGAAATGATAAATTATGTTGTAACTCCACTCCAAAGGCATTCGGTTCTTAACAGCCAAATCCTCTGTAGTCTTTAAATAAACAAAACTTATTTGGTGAACAGACGGGAGGGGGGGGGAATGAAAGATTTTCATTACTTGGGTTCCACATGTCAACAATTTCTCTCCTGTGTGTATGTTGGCCAAAGCCATATATCATGATAAATGAATAAAGGAAAGCCCTGAGCCCAGGGCGGTGAGACAGCCCAGCAAATGGTTTTCAGCTGATTGTTCTATTTCAGTTGACATTTATCAAAGAATCTGTGTTGTCCTCTGTGTTAGGGACATTATGGCAGGAACCAGAAGACAACTACCTGATTAGGTATACTGAGAGAGCAGTGTGCAGGAGCTGGTGACTTGTCCATTTCTCCCATGACAGTCTCTGTCTTCAGAGCTAGCTGGACATGGACGTTCTCACAGCAGAAGAATTAACCACCTCCTGTGTTCAGCTTGGTGGCTCTCAAGGTTCCATAAAGAAAACTTGGTTTTAGCTGCTTAAAAATCGTCCTTGTAGTGTATATGTGCACACACAAGTGTGTGAATCTCACAAGAGAAACCTAAAAATTTAGGGGATCCCTGTTCACCAGATTTGATGGTTTAATCAGTGTAACCTGACACTTGAGACTTGAGGGGCTGGGACAAGAGTATCACCTTGAGTTTGAGCCAGCCTGGGCTACAATCCCGTCTTTTAAAAAGAGTGGGAGCAGTCTTTCAGGAGGTAAAGGCACTGAGTTCCACCCTGGGGACCCCCACGGTAGGAGAGAACTGACCTCTCAGCTTTTCCTCTGGCTTCCACATATGTGCCTTCATACACACACCCACACAGCAAATAAATAATTGTTACATCTCAGATGGTCTGGCAAATTCCAGTCTTTGTCCTATAGCGAAAGACATGTTTATTGAACGTCCACTATGTACTAGACACCATGCTAAACCTTAGCATGCATCACTTCCTGACACTGGGTTGGTGTAGGTCCTGCTATTATGTGTGTTAGTGTAACTTGTTGGCAGTAACACAGTGTATCAAGCACTGGAGTGGAGTTTCAAACCCAGACAGAACTTTGAAGCAGGTTCTTAATCCGTGTGCTTCGCTGACAGTCCAGATGTGTGTGGCACTTCCATTGGCATGGACAGCCATGGAAAAGAAGCCTTTGCTGAGTAAAGCAGCAGCCATCTCTGATGAAAGACCACCTAAGATAGCATCCGCAGGCTCTGGGCCCCATACACACACACCCAAGAAAACGGTAGAATCACAAATCCACACCCCATGTATTGATAACTTCTCTAGAACATGTTGGGGAAGCTGAGCCGAGCAAAATGATGGCTACATAGTCAGTAGTGATATGATAGCAGTGGCAGCAGCTGCCAGGCTCGCTCAGATTGGTTTGAAGCGTCATCTGTATCTTTACCCCTTGGGAGCCATTAAGCCTGACTGTTGTTGGGAAAGAGACTTCCTGCTTGCTCGGCTTCCACAAGGCACAAGCAAGGAGCAGACTCCATGCTGAGGGCAACATGTATTTGCACCCAGAAAATGGAGTTTAGAAATGGTGTTCTTAAATCAAGTATAGTGGCACATGCCTTTAATCTTATCATTTAGGAGGACAGCGTGGTCTAAAGAGTGGGCTACAGAGAAACTGTCTTGGAAGGAGGAGGAGGAGGAGGGGAATAGTGTTTAATTTTTTTAGTCTGAATTCTTGGCCTCTGAGTGAGTCTTAGACTGAGTGGTCTGTCAGCCTTGTTCACAGCATTTCTTCATCTCCATGCAGCTGCTGAGGCCAAGCTGGAGTCCCCAGGCCAACATCACTTTGCGCATGCGTGTGCATGTGTGTGCATGTACGTGTGTGTGTGTGTGTGTGTGTGTGTGTGTGTGTGTGTGTTTTGATATTTTCAATCTCTTTGTTTGTTTGTAAAAACATTTCCGAGTCCCAATGTGCTGTGTTTTCGATGGGATTTTGTTTACCCCGAGCCACCCTGAAACTTGCATCTTCTTTTTCTTGTGACAAGAAGCACACAGTACTAAGCACCTTAGCCATTTTCATGTACACAGAGGTGTTGAACATATTTACATTATTGTCTAAGTGACCTCCAGGACTCTTCACCTCAAAAAACAGAAATCCTACACCCATCAAACAAACACTGCCTCTGTCCCTACTTCCCAGCCACAGCGATCCCAGCCCCTGCTGTTCCTTCTCTGAGTTAGACCTCCCTAGGGTCCTCCAGTAGAGATTTACACAGAACCTGTCTGACTGGTTTATGTCACTTGGATTAGGGTCCTTAATATCCATCATATACATCATGTGTCAGAATTTATCATTTTCAAAGATAAATAATAGTCTTTCATTCATAAGTTATATTCTGGTATTTAAAAAACTCCTTATGATTATTTTACATTCATTGATTGGTAACACTGATGTGTTCAGAGAATTGTAAGACAGGGTTGCTTCTGCTCTGAGGAACATGAGTGTTGACTGACTGAGCAAATAATCATGGCCATTGTCTCTCATTTTATTCTGGGCCACTTCAATCCTCTTGTGCTATAGTAAAATCAGCCTGAGGAAAAGACCCCAGATTCCTCCAGAACCCTTTTAATGCCTTGTGAAGGCATGGATTTATCATTACAAAACTTTATTTCAGGGAGAAACCAATGCCTGAGAGCAGGGCCCGGGTCTAAGACAGCCAGTAGATTCAAAACTCAGTGCTGAAAGCTCAGGCAGTAGATTCAGGGCTTGGGTTTACACCAAGTATAGCCAATAGTTACCATACCCCATACCCTTTACCCAATCCTGAAAATTCCAAGGTGTGTAGCACCCCACTTACATATGCTTTAAAACAACAAAAACAAAACTCCTCACCTCTGGCTCATGGCAGAATCCCTCCGATGTACCGGAACAAAGGGTTTGTTTGAACCAGTCCAAAAGAATAAACTGACCTTCATATGTTTGCATCAGAATCCAGCTCCCTGGTGGTCTTTGGGGGTCCCTCGACATGGGTACAACAGCCTCACACCCCCCCCCCCACTGCCCAACAAATTACACAAACTTCTACCTCATGTCTGTTGACTACTGGCCATGTGCCTCTTCGGAATGTGACTCTCACAACCCCCCTGGTACAAACATTGCTGAAGTGGCCTTGACCGCTTTGGTCAGGCGGCAGGCAGCTTGCAAACCCAGCCTGTCCTTCAGTTGCTTTCTTTGTCTGGTTTGTGCTACTTTAATACTTGCCCTAAACGATGGGCACCACTTATCCAGACTTTAAGACCCTCTGCTGCACATTCTTCTCAGCATGGAGCGCCCGTTCATTCATCTCATTCCTGCGTTCTACTTGGATTTGCCTCTTTAAAATCTCAGGCCCTCACCCTCAGCAGACCACACCCTACCTAAATGACGGGTACCACTCCCCACCCAGGTGCCGAACCATACATTCTGAACCATTTTTACCCACCCTTCATTCTCTATCCACCTCCTATCACTTCTCTCTTCAAAGTGATTCTCCATCCAAGGCACATCTGTGTGAGGATCTTACCAGAGTCCGGTGTGGCAGATGTCCCAAGTAGGTCTCCACAAGAGCTCTGAACACTTGGCTCCACTTGTGAGGCAATTGTACCTAACCCTGGGGGAGCCTTGTATAAGTGTCTTACAAGAAATCTCTGTGTTTTCTTTTAGGGTTTGCATATCTGCCCAGCACTGTTTGTATAAAGAGGGCTGAAGGAAACATCTATCTGCTTCCAAGGGTCTGCTAGGTCTTGGAGACAAATGAAGCCCCATTTCCTTCTGTCACCTAGTCTCTCATAATCCTTTGAACTTGTTCACTCAGGACCCTCAGTCTCATGGCTAAGCCTGCCACATAGGTTTCTGGGCTACTCTGGTCCTCCCAGTGCTGGCATCTACCAAACTATTCCCTGTGCAGGCCCCTGTGGCTGACCACTATAGCCTCACTGCTCATTAGCAGGCTTCATCTTTTTCCTCCTGGGAGTGCCCTCATTCCTAACAAGAGTGCTAGTATCCAGGCTTGGGATACAGCTTGCTAGAGATGTCTTTGCCCTAATCCTATGACTACTTCTTGACCTCTACATTCCAAGGCCCCTGTGTAAGTTTTCCAGTACACTAGCACCTCCCCAAACTGACTCATTCTCTCTTGTGGGGCTCCCTGATTGCCCACAGACAGTGCTGGTCATGGTGTCTTCTTTCCAGGCTCTTGTCTCAATGAAAATAGCTCCCCACCTCTTTCTTCCAGATAATAAGAATGGCTTCAATATCCATCTGGCAACCTGGAGGCTAGGTGATTATGTGAGTGAGGATAGAAACACAGTGGTCAATTTATTTGGCCAAAGACACCAGGACCCCAGGAAGTCTGGTGCCTCCTGACTCCTAACTAGGCATCCTACAAATTAACTGAGAGACTAGTGGGGCTGGGAAGGGTCCTGTGAGGTGCTGAGTGGCCAGCAAGAGCTTCTAGGGCCTGGTTTTCAATTTCTGCTATTAATAAAGGTCACTGCTTTTTTATAGGTACCAGGGGGAGGACCCTGTCAGGGCCCCCGATGACTTCACCTGACTAAGGCAAAAATAAGTAAAATAAAGGCAATATAGCAAATGCACCCATAAAATTACATTCATGGACTTTGTCTAAATTTAATTTAAAATTTCAATTAAAGATGATTGTATATTCCTGGTTCTTCTCTTCCTGTTTTTAGTGTTAAACATTCTATTGTGCAATGATAACTTGATGGTTTCCTTAAAAAAAAAAAAAAAAAAATCTTTGTTTAAAAAGAAAAAGACTTGCTCACTCATGGGTTCTCATTTATTTATTATTTATTTAAATCATATTATTTGTGTGTGCATAGGCACACACGTAAAGGCCAGAGGAAGACTTTCAGGAGTCAGCTTCCCCTACCTTGTGGGAAGCTGGATTTATGCCACCAGCCTTGGCTGCAGGTGCCTTTGCCCACTGAGCATCTCTCAGGACTTCATTCATTTCTTTTTAACTTCTGCTGTTTCCCATTTGTTTGTCTATTTTTAACTGTGCAGATGCCTGAATCTCTGAGTTTGGGAACTATAGGACCTCACACCCACTCCTGGTGCTGATGTCTCTGAGGCTGTCATCCAAAAGACACTGGAGCTGTAACTAGGGAGAAAAGACTCAGATGGAGGCGGCTTGACCCGTGTAGTGTGTCAGGGACCCCGTGGGTGAATATACAGTAGTGGTGAGGCCAGCGTTGGAAACAGGATAATAGTCAATCAGGAGGGTTTAGAGTGGGGCCAGGGGGGAGTCGGGGGAGGGTGAGGAGAGAAGAGAATCAGGAGGGGGTATGCACACAGGAATGAGACAGAGACAAACATGGGCTTGTACACATGCAAGCCCAGTTATTTCCAGGTAGAGACAGGCAGCAAAATGGGAGACAATGCAGAGTGTGACAAGGCAGACATCTAGTCTTAATATGGGAGGCACCTACATAGACATAGGCTGAGACACATGGAGACACAGAGATAGCGGTAACAAGCCCAAAGACAGAAGAGGGGAATCAGTTTTTTTAAAAGAAAAGTGGAGAGAGGGTGGGTGGAGGTCTTGGGGCCTTGTGTAGCAGCTCGGGATGTGGGTGGAGGAAGCTGCATCAGCTGGGGCTGGCAGGCTGCAAGACTAGATAGGCTGCCTGCCAAAGGAAGGCAGGGAAGGAAAGCCTGGGAGGCTGCCCCAGCCCAACAGAACAATGGGTACTTGACTTCAGCAGGTCATTAAAGAGACAATGAACACAAAGAGCAGCAGAGGCTTCCCCAGGGAGAGCAAAGAAGTGGGATTATTGAGGGCCAGTCCCTATGCTCCCACACCACAGGAACAGGAACGCTCCTGGCCTGGGGTTCAAGCCTCCAGTATTTCTATGCCCCTCCTTCTACCTGGAAATCAGTAGACTACTCTTTGTGGGAATGAATAAATACAGAGTTTCTGTGGGTCTTCAGCCAGGGTGGAAAGTTTTAGCTAGAATGGAGCTTCTAAGCAGGAGAGACAGTAAAGAAAGTAAGCCTTGTCACATACAATGTCACTCACATAAACCAGAATGTCACACATAGCAACTCTTCCTAAAATGAGTGCTGGCTTCTTTATTTATTTATTTTTTTCATTAGACAGTTTGAAAGGAGAGTGGGCTGTGAAGGATACTTAATAAATTAAAATGGTGATTGCCACTGGGGTAGTGGCACCTTGACATCAGCACATATGGTGTGTAGATACTTGTGTGTACATATACATGCTGTGAAAGCAGGAATGATTGTTACTGTATATTCTGGGCATTGTTTTCTGGTTTTAGTTTATTTATTTATTTATCTTTTTTTTTTTTTTAATGGGTGTTTGGCTGCATGTGTGCCTGTGTACTTTGTGTGTGCAGTGCTCATGAAGGCCAGAAGAGGGCATCAGATCCCGTGGGTCTAGGTTTACAGAGGGCTGAAGCTTCCAAGTGGGTGCTGGGAATTGAACCTAGGTCCCCTGGCAGAACAGCCAGTGCTCTTAATGGCTGAGCTATATATCTCTCCAGCCAGTTTTGTTTTTTGTGGTCTTAGCTTTTGAGTTAGGATCTGACTTATTTTTTGAGACAGGGTTTCTTTGTATTCCTGGCTACTCTGGGACTCATTATGTATGCAGACCATGTTGTCCTTGAACTCATAGACTCTGCTTGCCTCTGCTTCCTGAGTGCTGGGACAAAAGTGTGTACCACCACGCCTTGGCCCAAGGAATTGTGTTTGGTATTTTTGGGATAGGTCCCCTCTGCAGACCAGGCAGTATCATTTTCCAGGTTTATTTTCCCATTCATCTTTTAAAATTTTTTGTTTATCTATTCATTTGTTTATTGTGTGAGTGTGTGTACATGTCATGTGATATGTGGAAGTCAGAAGATAACCTCTAGAAGTTGATTCTTTCCCTCCTACCATGTGGAATTGAGCTCAGCTGTCAGGTTAGGCAGCAACCATGTGCTGAGGCATCACCCTGTGCAGGAGTCTAGACTTAGCAAAGGAAAAGGAAAGAGAGAGGGGGAAAGAAGGAGGGAGGGAGGAAGGGAGGAAGAGGAGTATGATGAAATTTAGGTGTTTTACTACAATAAAGGACAGAGAGAGAGACAGAGACAGAGAGAGACAGAGACAGAGACAGAGAGAGAGACAGAGACACACAGAGAGAGACAGACAGAGAGAGAGAGAGAGAAATTGCCTAGTTCTCCTTTAGGTTTAACCAAAATGCTGCAAATGCAGAAAATCCCCATTCCCATGGTTCCCTGGGGTCTCCCCTTTGCAGCTCTGAGGGCTTTAATAACATCTTCTGTGTCTCCCCCTAAGGCAGAGCCTGGTGGGAGCAGGGGCCTTATGCACAGGCTGGCTCAGGGGTTTTGTACAGAGGTATCTGAGCTGGAACTTCATCTTCCTGTGATGTTACAAGCAAGGCTCTCGTTACATCTCAGGTCCGACACACAATCAGCTGGGGATGGGGAGGTGAAGGCATAGACTCCTGAAGTCCCAAACATAGCTTCTGGAATGGGAGTGGAGTTAGGGGCAGCTGCTGTACAGATGTTGGGAGGAACGAGAAGCATTGGTCACCATGGCCAGAGTACTGTACCATAGCATTTTAGCTAGTTGGTTGTAGCAACATTGCTAACAAGACCTTCAGTTTTGGGGTCCATTGAAAGGATTCAGTGAATAAAAACATGTACCACCAAGCCTGGAGACTGAGTTCTATCCCCTGGTCCCGCATGGAAGTTGTTCCCTGACCTCTACACATGTGCTATGGCATACATGCACACACTTAACATGTTTCTGAAGACCTACAGTCTTACCAGCTGGTGTGGCACAGCCTTTAATCACAGCACTTGAGGGGCACAGGCAGGCAGATCTCTGTGAGTTTGAAGCCAGCTTGGGCTAAAGAGCGAGTTCAGGACAGCCAGGGCTACACAGAGAAACCCTGTCATGGAAAACAAAACAACAAACAACAAAGATCCTCAGTCAACTCACAAATCCTACCAGCTCCAGAGAATCCCAGTCACTGATAAAATGGGACAATTGTAGAGGAGGGAAAAGAGAAATTAGTCGTAGGGCCCCTGTCCACTCCCCACCCCCCAGGCACCCACCATTTACACAGAGGGCATGCTGGCCAAAAGCTAGCCAGGGGAGACAGAAGGACTGGCTGCCTCATACAAAGCCATAGTAGGCTATGACTCTGGGACTTGGACCCCAAGAATGACGTGGGTGAAGATGCATCTAGGAACTGGTCACTTGAGATCATTCTCCGCACTTTCGGGGACCTCCCTGGTACAGAAGGTGCCAGTCATAGGGGTGCTCTCTCTCTCTCTCTCTCTCTCTCTCTCTCTCTCTCTCTCTCTCTCTCTCTCTCTGGTGAATTGCACATCAAAAGCAGGAGTGAATGGCAGAGCTGGGACTTGAGCCCACATCCTGGTGAGTCTAATCCTCAGCCATGAGACAAGGCGCTGATTTCAGAGGTGTCTTTATGTCTTCATAGGGAGTTAAAATCACAGGGTTGGGAAATAGGAAAGGACCCAAAGGTCATCACTTAGACTCCCTGGTTTTTTATTATTGACTTTAAGGCTTAAAGTATGCAAGGGACTCACAAAGACCCTTTGATGTCACCAGTCCCCTGCTTGGGGTTAAAAATCATAGTCTCTTGGATTCTCAGTACCAATTGATTCTAACTTAGAACCAGCTTAGAACCAATAATCAACTTGGTGTCTTGACCACAAATTAGGATGAGGAGAAGGGCAGCTTCCCACAGAGATGCAAGGCTGAACTGTGGATGGCTGCAGCTGGCTCCTGATTCTGACCTGCTTTATTTCCGTCTGCTCCATCCCCCGTACCATCTGATCAATATTTTGGGACATCCTTTGCAGTGGGGTGGCCCTCCTCAAAGCCTCCAGTGACTCTACATGGCTGAAGGGTGGTCAACCTCTCACCCATCTCCAATCCAGAGCCTAAGAGTCCCTAATTGGTCTTTCTCTATTTGACCAACTCTTCAAAATGCAAACCATTCCCCTTTGTGGAAGAGATTCGACTGTTCCCAAGGTCTTAACAGGAAGGACAGGTAAACAGATTGCTCCTCATTCTAGCTGGGTTCCCCCTTGTCTGCCCATCCGCTCCCCCTTCAAAGACTGCACATTCTGTTCCTTCTGCTCAGAGTGCTCAAGATCTAAGAGAGCACAGCTGTATGGAGTAGCCTTCAGTGACTCCCCTAGATGAGTTAGTGGAGTAGGAAGACTGAATAAAGAAGAAAATTTCAGAGATTTACACACAAAGGCAGTGGGGGGGCGGGGGGGAGTTACCTGAGCATCACTAGCCTGAGCAGCCTCTGGAAAGCCATAATTGCCTGAATTTCGACAGGCAGGCCCTAGGCGAATGACTCATAACTGAGGACCTGCCTCATCTCTCTAAGCCAGACCACAGGCGAGGAAAGGTGCCCCCAAGGGCTTTCTTGGTCTCCCTTCCCTCTGATCTCCACCCCCTCCATCTCTGTTCCTGGGGCAATCTATGAGTTTCTGTAAGGTAGTAAGGTAACTGTAAATAAAGAGGAGCCGGGACCTGGGAACCCCGGTGCCTTATCTCCAGACTTCAGGTCCCAGCCTGATACCTCAGTGCCTACTGCTGTTAGACTGTCACCCCTTCCCAAAATGACCGATCTGAATATGTTGTAGTCTTTAATCCTCCTGCCCGACTATGAACGTTGAGGGGGCAAGGCTCTTCTTAACCTAAACAGATGTAATACATGTGGCTGCTGAATGGGATGGGTTTCACCATTCACCAGACGCTTCGATGTCTTGTCCATGCTTGGTGAGTATCCTCAGAGATGGCTTCTCCAGGTTCTAGAGATACCTAGAGGGTCGCTGACCTCACAGTCTGATGGAAGAGACGGACATAGTAGTCATGAGACACCAAGTAGTCATATGACAATGCCAAGTGCAGGAAGACAAAGCCTAGAGCTAGAGAAGAGGGATTTTGTCAGGCAACACCTCTCTGAGGCGTCTCAGAGGGATGAGTCTAGGATTCTGAGACACCACTCTCTCCTGCTGCGGGTTGTTTGGACTAACGAGCAGCCAGGTGTGGCAGACCCAGATTCTCCAGCCTCAGGAGGGGCCTCTGTGCGGCAGGGGCAAGGCAGCGTGGCAGCCTCAAGCTGCTCTTCTCAACAGCTGTGATTGGGTTCTTTCTGCTTGGCGAGAGGAGGTTGCTTTGTGCACCGAGGCCTCAGTTGATTGTGGCCAGGAGCTTGGCATCCACAGCCCACGACCGCCAGGGTTTACCACGCACCCCCAGCGCCCGGGCGGGACGTGCGCAGCGCGCCAGCCCAATCTCGCCTCCTATATTCAGAGTTGATTAGACGCTATTTCTGCCTGGATTTTTCCGAAGGCTCAAGAGCTTTTTTAATCACTACAGTGGCTCATTACGCTTTTGCAGTGACACTCACGTCCTTCAGTTCTCGTCTCAGATTAGATTCTATAGTCAGATGAATATTGGATGATTTCATTACATACAAATGCAATCAACAGTTTTGCATAAATTTCTTCTCTTTTCTTGAGTTTCAATTGACCCCAGCACCCATGGTGGCAGGCGCGATCCACATGCAAATGAGCTGGGGTTTGCAGCAGAGGGGAGGGGCTGAGAGGAGGCGGGCACTAGCTCCAGCCCGAAGAGGCAGCAGTCTTGATTGCTCAGGCTTTGGGAGATGGGCTGCGCGCGATCAGGAGGATGGAGAGGGTCTAGTGGCTAGCTTTATGCTAGATCAGGGTTCCCAGTCTACACGAGGTTCTCCAGGGGACCTGAGGCATAGGCATGCTCAGAGTGGAGACTCTCTGGACCCAAGATGGACAGTGAAGCTCCTGGCCTCTTCACCTGGGCTCATGGCAGGATGATTCTGTGGAGGCTCTTTAGCAACACGTGTTTTATTGTCTTAACAACTAGCTGGTGGGTTGCCCCATGCGTTCCTGCTAGGTTTTGGCTCTGACCAGATGAGAGCGTCATTATTCCTGTGGGCAGCTTATGCTGTGAGAGCAATCAGCAACCAAGAAAAGCTAGCTGAAGGCGGTTGGTTGGCAGAGTTTAGAAACTGTCTCAGTGTCTCTTTCTGGATTTCTCCAGCTCTTTTGTGATAGAAGAAGAAACTATTCTAAGAGTTGGACCTCAGGAGCCTCCTAATCTTGATTCTGCTTGTTTCTCCTAGGGCTGAATTCCTTTCTGGCTCACAGGGCTCCAGGATGAGAAGGGGTTTTCTCTGCGTGCCCCCCCCCCCCCCCCCCCCCCGCGCTGCCCTCAGTTCCTGTCCTCTGCACCTTGAGCTGGGCTCTGGCTCCCTACACGTATCTCTTCTTGCACAGTCCATGGTAGCTCTGAGGTCAGCTGGTAGCAAGGAGGCAGTGGGAGCTGGAATCATCTTCTCCTGAGCTGAACAGAGTCTCCAAGGCTGATTTCAGCCCCTCGACAATGTTTGCCTTCAAGTGCTCCTAGTGTTTGTCATGAGTCCTAGTCCAGGCTGAAATGGCTGAAATCAACAGCAGGGTGGGAACTAAAGGGGGGGGATGAAAGAGGACCCAGCTGTGACCTTTCACTGCCCCACATACAGCGTCAAAGCTGAGGACACAGGTCTGCATGCCCTACCACATTTCCTTCTGCTGACTTCCTCAGAGAAGCCCCTACTGTGAACATACTGTGACATGGCTCTGAGGACAGATGTCTCCTGACCTATTGTCTTCCTACCGGACAATGAAACCCTGAAGTAAACAATGACAACCAGTCACGGAGTATGGATGAGTTCTACCTGTGTTGTCCACCCCACTCAGTCCCTTCTGTCCCTTCCCTAGACTGACATGTGGACACCTTGGAGTTTATATTTAAGCTAGGGAAGCACTGAAGCCCAGGGAGGGAATTGAAAGCAGAGTCTTCTGGTGTGGTCTGCAGCCTCTCCCTCTTCTGGCTGCCCCTGGGGATTACCTGTCTCCAGTTCCATCTCTGACTGCCCTTGGAGTCTGCCTTCTGCTCTTCTGAGGCCTCTCAGCTTAGCATTCATGTGTGCACATTTCCCCTGCTGTTTCTTCACAGCTCTATCTCGTCTGGTCCATTTGCTCTCAGTGCTGTCTGTTGGTTTTGCCAGAGTTAGCATCTGAATGGAACAGGCTGATCTGAGACCCCAGAGCTGCTCCAGATGGAGTTCTGAATCCTGGAGAGAGCAAGGTAAGCTGTTTCTCAGTATCTCCAGAACCTTCCTCCAGTAGCCTTCCCTGGCCATCTATCTTCACCTGCCCGGCAAGGACGGCAAGGAAGCAACCATCTTTCATCAGGGATTTGACACAGAGAGTCAAGGGTTTGAGACCTAGCAAGAGACATGTGGGCTGTCAGCTGTCAGCTATTCATAGGAGACGTGATCAGATCAGCCGTTATCTGATATGAGGGAACCAGTTGGGGCACATAAAGGAGACAGAGACATGGCTGACAGCCTGGCTTTCCTGTCTGAAGAACAGGGTTAGGAGAGCTCAAGGCCCTCACCCACTCTGCACTCTGGCTAGGGTGTCTCTCCACCCTCAGGCCTCAGCAGCCTTGCCAGCCTTCTCTTCTTCATATGAATTCCAGTTCCAGCACAGATGGCCACACCTATCTCCCTCTTCTCTGGCCCTGAACACATAGACACCTTCACAACTAACCCAATAGTGGCCTGGCAAGGAAGAACACTGTCCACGTTGTCCAGCCAGTGGTCTCTCACAGGCCAAGGACTTCTGTGAGCCTGTTTCTTCCTCTGAGATGTGGGCAACAGTCCTTCCTCCCAGGCTGTCATAGTTTAGCTGTAAAGGCACCTGGTCCTGACCTGAGCAGTAGGCAGTCAAGAAAGCCCTTGCTAGAAATAAGTGTCTGAGCCAGTAGTGAGTTGCAGAATTTAATCATATAGGCATGGGCATGTCAGGAGTGGCATGAGAGAGAGTGTGTGGATGAAGGAAGCCCTGAAACAAGGATGAATGCCCAGTGCAGTTGCAGCCAGGGAATCCCAAGGAAGCTGACTGGAGCAGGCTGGAGGGCTTGGAAAAGAAGGACCAAGGACCTTACTGGATGTCAGTGGTGCTCTAGGCAGGGCCCACAGACACAAGAGGCCTTGTCTGTTGCTCATACCAGCCCATTAGCTTCTGAAGGGCAAATGGGGGCCCAGAGGAAGGGAGGTCTTGACATGGGCCACACAGCTGGGAAGTGTCCTATATGGGATTCAAACCCTAGTTTAGCCGGCTTCTGAACTAGGTACTCAGTTTCCTCATGACACTAACTTCCTGCATCTCTGGAGAGGAGAAGCTGTTTGCATACAGTGCTTCAGAAACGCTTTGAAAGTCCCACTAGAGGGTGTGCATGTGTAGACCTGGAACCTGACTCAACAGAATCAGGGAGAGCTTTTCTGAGGGGCTGATAGAGAGGCAGATGGGATGGGCTGTCACTAGGGCCCGAGGAGAGTCGCTATACTGCCTAGTGACCTGGCACTGGGGCTTCTGACCCTGACCTGTATTTAAAGAAATCCATTTTATTCTCCCCATTCAGTGCAGTTAATGCTTCCATCTTGCTGGTCCCCCAGAAAAGTTCCAGTGACATCACACTATCCCCACCTCAGCTTTCCTATCCTTTTGCTGTAGGACTTTGGCCAAGTAAACTGCACCACGTTTTAACCCCTCTGTACTTCAGCTGTGAGGTGGGCTGGCAGTACCTACAAGCACAAGGCTGGGTACAGAGCAGGTGCTGGGCAGAGGATCTCACCCCTGAGCCAGGCTCAGAGCCCATTGCAGAATACCAAAAGCCAGAAACTGCTGTCTCTGCTCCCATGTGTTCTATGCAGGGGACATGGAACCTACCTAGCCTGTGACGGCTGCTCAGCTGTAGATTACGGACTACCCATCTACGGTGCCTTCCCTACCAAGCCTGGATTAGGGGGCTGGGATATGGCTCACTTGGTAGAGTACTTGCATAGCATATATGAGGCCCTGGGTTCGAATCTCAGCACTAATCAAACTGGACATAGTGGCCCACATCTGTAAATCCCAGATGTGGAATCAGAGGTCTAAGGTCATTCTTCACTATACAGCAAGTTCAAGGCCAGTCTGTGATACATGAGATTCTGTTTTTTAATCAGCCAGACAGTCAGTGAGTCAAATAGAACCTGCTCTCATGCATGCCCTCTGGGGCCTGGGCAGCTCTCAGGTGCAAGTTCACTCATAACTTTAACAAAACATGAAAGATGGGCCCGTGGGGCTCATGTGAGGGAAAGCTGGGTCACTATATGAGGACATTTGGACCCAGGCCTGGCACACAGTGAGTGCGTCCCTTCCTTGTTCAAGACTTTCCCATGGCTTCAGTGTCCTAGAAAGTGCTGTTAGGGACTGGGCTCCTGTTTCAGGTGTCACTTTGACTTTGCACCCCAAGTTCTCGCTTCAGTCACCTTATTTTCTTCTTTTCAGTTCCTTCCATTCATGAGGTCATTTTCTGCAGACTTCCACCTCTGAAGGTGGCCTCTCATTCCATTCCCCTAACTTTGCATGGCCCTGTAGGCTAAATGGCTCTACTTCACACACAGTAAGGGCCGTGAAAGTCTTCCCTCCAGATGGAGCTCCCAGAGGGCAGTGGCCCTGTGCATAGTCTCTCCTGACACAAAGCTGCTGTGTAATGTATGGATTCCTTCATCCAGCAAAGACGTTTCAACTCAGGAACTGAGTATGTGTTTCTTGAATGAATAAATGAAACACAGCTTTGGAAGGAAGATTCCCCTTAGAGACCCCCTATGTACCCTGAGAAGATTCCAGAGATGCTTTTTTTTCTCTCCTTGAATTCTTTAACATTTTATAAAGGAGACCATGTCTGTGCAGAGCTTCCAGGATCGGTGCGGTGGTGTCGGTATGTCAGGCAGAATCTGCTAGCTCAGGTTTGGTTGAGGCCTCTGGGGCCTGGGAGGCTGGAATGGGGAAAAGGAGGCTTTGGGACTCTGGAGCAATTGCTATAAAGTAAACTCCATAATCAGGTAAATGCATGCATGCAAAGGATGGTTCCCGTGCAGCTGTGGGCGTCCTCTGGCCAGCCGGAGGGGACCTGCCTAATCTCAGTGTAATGAAAACGTGGGTCTAATTACAACAGCAGGCCAGGGCTGGGCTGAGATTGGAGGGGGAGTTCGTCCTGGCAGCGGAATTAGAACATTTAAACTGTCAGGCTGAATCCGGGAGAGGCCTGATTACCTGGACTGTGAAGACGCTGCTTTGGTTTTGTGTCGATAGTAATTTCCTGGTCATCAGGCGTGAAGCCACTTTCTTTCTCCTGCAATGGGGATCCAGGCTCTGCTTTTCTGACCCCCGTTTCCATGCCAGTCCCACCCAGAAGGCCTGGCTTGAGCATGAATAAGGACAGGGAAACTGGAACACAAATCACCCATGCTGGCTATGTGCTATTTGTCCTTGGGCGTGTTAGGCATGCGCGTACTAGTAGGGTACAGATGACATAGTACAGGAGATCTGTATGACACTATGATATGCATGCTGTATGTGGGGGGGCATGGGGTGCAGGTGTGAAGACAGGTTAAGTGACAGAAGTCTTCTGTGGACTGTGTGCAGCTAGCTGATCCATCTATTTGCACATGGGAGAGGTTACATACTTGTGAAGTATATTTGAATATCAGATATGGTCCACATATGTGAGTCATGTGTACATAGGTTATATGAGGTGTGTGCTCACAGTGGTATATGCTGGGCCTTAAATGCCATGAAGGAATGGGTCAAGCCCCTTAATTCCAGTGGGTGCCAGAGGTGCAGGGTGTATGGCTGGTGAGTGAATTTATATGAAAGGAACCTGAGAACTGTGTGATGTACATTTTAAAGCTGTATGTATAGGTTGCCATGTGTGTGTGTGTGTGAGAGAGAGAGAGAACATATGCATGAGAATGTGTGTGTGTGAGAGAATGTATGTGTGAGAATGTGTATGTGTGTATGCGTGAGAATGTGTATGTGATAAAGAGAGAGGGGAAAGAATGTGTACGTGAGAATGTGTGTGTGAGAGAGAATGTGTGTGAGAAAGTGTGTGTGCATGTGTGTGACTATGGGTGTGAATGGAGTGTATTGTGTGTGTGTGTGTGAGAGAGAGAGAGAGAGAGAGAGAGAGAGAGAGAGAGAGAGAGAGAGAGAATGTGTGCATGGGAATGTGTGTGTGAGAGAGAATGTGTGTGAGGATGTTTGTGTGTGTGTGTGTGTGTGTGTGTGTGTGTGTGTGTGTGGTGTGATGTGCTCTCCTATTGTGTCATGGGGTCATTAACTGCACCACCACTTGGAGAACTTCAGAAGACTGACCTGTGGTGATGCGGATCAAGACTGGCCTCTGGCACTGACTGGTTGTGGGGCATGGGTATAGTTTTTACTTTTACTATTTCTGACTAAAACACTTCTAGAAGAAGGGTTGGGACTAGTGAGGTGGCTCAGTGCTGGCAGTCAAGACCTGTGACCTGGATCTGATTCCTGGAATCAGCATGGTGGATAGACAGAACTGATCCCCATGGGCTGGCCTCTGCTCTCTATACACATGTAGTATGCCCCCCACTCCCACAATCACATTCACAGATAAATGTAAAAATACCCCTTTCCTCTTATTTTGCTTGTTATTGCTTTACATTATTTTATCTTACAATTTGGAGGAACAGCCAACTATGGCTGGAAGACATGGCAGCAGCTCCAGCAGCTGTTCACCTGGTCTTCACAGTCCAAAAGCAGAGAGACACCGCGGCTGCTCCATTCCATGGCTCCTTTTTACACAGTCCTTCTTCAGCTGCAGGATGGTGCTGCCCACATTTACCTCACCTCAGTTAACACAATCTATGAGCTCCCTCACAAACAAACCCAGAGACTGGTCTCCATGGTGATTCTAGACACTGTCACCAGGGAGGTGTGCCACCCCAGCTCTGGGAACACATAGATACCTGGTGCTGTACTGTGTGCATATTACATTTAACAGATGGAGACACAGAAGCCCTGAGCTGATGGGTAACAGTGAAGCAGGCAAACCTGGGCAGTCCTATATTGACTGCCAGGCGTCAGGTGGTACCTATGGCACAGATTCAACCTAAGGATGACAATCCACTGAGTTACTGGTTCACCACACAGCCAGAACTCAGTAAATGTCATTAGCACATGATATGTGCACATGGGGTGTATTAAACATCTTTGAGAATGTGTAAAAAAAATAAGCAGAAAGCTCATCTATGCTTGACACAGAATAAATGTGTGTTGATTACATTTTCAAGGGGTTTATGATCCATACATGCACATACATTTCACAGGAAGATCACAAAACATGCAAAACCATTTAGAATGATGTCTTGAGGTGTCCTACACAAACACATCCTTGACATCTATGACATAGATGAACCTACACAACATAATGACAGTCACCCAAAAAGTAGGCATGGTCCTGGCTGGTGTACAGTCAGACCAAGTGAACACACATATTGTACATGTACAGTGCTTAGATTTATGTGTCTATATGCAGATACACAATGGCACAGTGTCTGGATTTGTTGGTATGTTGTATCTACCTTTGAGGTACATCTATTAGTGATTCATGCTCTGTGCATCGTTGCTACATGTTACCTTGAAGCTAAATTGTTAATAACCACTGTATTTAAGACAACCTTCTCTCCATGCCAGAACCCACCTTATTGTGTTCTATAAAACAAAATGTAATGTGAGGCATCATTCATTCTGAGTGTGGTGTGTGCCCACTTAGTCCCGTGGAGGCCAGGGCATCTAGATGACTCTACGTAGATGCTGGAGATTCAAGCCCAGCTCCTCGGGCTTGCACAGTGACTGACAGCCCAAGGCTTGCTTTGTTCCTCACTAGCTCTCTAGCCTCGGTTCCCAGCGTCCAGGCTTGCAGCAGAGGCCCGCTCTGCTGTGCTGCAGACAGACCTTTTCGGGCGCCGGGCACACGGCCCGTGCTGCGCAAGCTCACGTGACGGGAGCATCACGGCAGCGGCCCCGGGGTCACTACTGCACGCTGCCTGGCGGGCGGCGGAGCCTCCTCCCTGCGGTCTCCCGGGGCGCGACCTCGCGTACCCGCGCGGGGAACCCGGGCTCTGCGCGTTTCCCGGCGGCCTCCGGGCGGGCAGGAAGCGGCTCATTGTTCCCTGGCCGAGGCCAGAGGGGAGTTCCCGGCCGCACACAGAAGGGGCGAAAGCTGCGCCCGCCGGGACCTGCGCTCCGCTGACCTCTGCATCCACTCTGCCCCGAAGCCCAGGGTTCTAGGTTCGAATCCCTGTTTGCGGTCGCTCTTAATTTCCCCTCAGAGGCTCTTAATTCTAGCGGCCCGTTGCAAGTTCCCTCCAGCCCACTTGCTCCTCGACCCTCCCTCGAAGTGGAGATTTAGCAGCTGGAGAGAAACAAGAAATATGAATGAGGTCCCTTGGTGCAAAATAGGCTTCTCATGTTGGAACCTAAAAGACCATCGGCTGGGCAGAATTTTGCCTGTGAGCACTGTGATGGATGGGGAAACCGAGGCCTGGGAGAAGACAATACTGATTTAAAGTTGCCAATTACAAAGTTGCTAGCTAGGAAGTTTGACAATCCCAGGGTCCTTCCCTCTATGTGTGCCCTGAACAGTCACCTTTGTGACTGTAGGTTGTAGTGGATTAACACTAGCCCGGTGAGAGTGAATTAACTGTACACCGTGACTCACTGAATCCCGTACCTTCCACCGTTAGGAGAATCAAAGGCTCAGAAAGGTCGAATAAATGACAGAAGGCCACACAGCAAACGGTTGTTGTGAAGCAAGGCCCTGACCTCCACCCGCGGTTGAACTTGGGCCTCTTTTCTGGATACTTCCTCCTGCTTATTGGAATGCTGGGGACCTGTCCTGAAGTGCCTTGGCTGGCTGGGCCTAGAAATTCTGATTATAGAGGAACTGCCTCCTTTCCACCCCTGCCCCCCACCCGGGAACCCTACACCGGGGTAATTGAGATCAGATGCGGCTGTGACCCGCGGAATGCTCCCGGGAACCTGGAAGCATTTATTGTCTGCAAGGGAATCCAGGTCTCCCTGCTGCCCTCCCTCCCTCCCTCCATGCCTGCCTCCCCCCTCCCACTGCCCCCTCCCCAGGAGGAGCCTCGGGTACTGCCTGGGGTTAGAGCTGGCCCTGATGAATAGGGCTGCTGAAAGCGCCATCCAGGCTTCCTGCTTCCTGGGGATACGGTTACAGGGGGCCAGACTTCCTGCCCCTTTGGCAGCCTCTCTTTCCAGAGTGGATCTGCAGGCTCTTGGTGTAGGAGCTGAGCAGCTGGCCCAGGTTCAGTCAGGCGGGCTCAAATGTCACCTCCTCAGGGAGGCCCTCCCTGACCACCCCCAGGAACCAGCCCACCAACGGGCAGTGCTTTCTTTAACTCTGAGGGTTGTGTTTACCTTGAGGACGGCAGGGGCTTTGCTCTGCTCACAGTCATGGGTCCTAGAGTTGTGCTCACACCTAGTAGGTGCTCAGCAAATACCAGCTAAATGATAGAGCCTCTGCAGGAGCGGTCCTCTTTGACCTCTGGCAGTGGAACATCACATAGAAGACCCCGAGTCAACACAGCTTCACTCTTTTTTGGTCCTAAACTCCAGTTTCTGTGGCTTCCCATTCCATCGGAGGTCTACTGTCTCTTGCTGCCACTTGGGAGCTCCAGGCTGGCCTCTGACCTCATGGATCTGATTGTTGCCTGCCTTTTGTGGTCTGCTGTGTGACTCTGGGCAAGCTGGTTACTTTTCCTGAGCTAACAGGATTCTTCTTCCAACAAGAGCCAGAGTGAGAAGCCTAAGATATATGACTGGCAAAGGGTGGAAGGTGGGACAGGGCCTGATGCCAGAGCGCCTGGCCTTTCCTGTGTCCCCTCCTGATGCCCCCAGGATACTCCTGCAGATCCCTTGTTTTGAAGGACATAGTTTGAAAACCCACTTTCTTGATTTTTTTAAAAAATATTTTTAGTGCTGCCCCAGTGTGTGTGTGTGTGTGTGTGTGCGTGTGAGGCAATTTTCAGGAGTAGCTTTTCTCCTCCCACTATGTGGGTCTGGGGGATTGAACTCAAAACATCGGGCTTGGTGGCAAACACCTTCACCTGCTGAGCCATCTTAACCACTCCAGTATTTTTCACTGTTGTTTTGGGCCATGTTGCTTCAGGGCCTTTTCGGAGTGTCCTCCTGCGGTGTACCCATCCATTACTTCTTTCCCACACCAACAAAGATGGGCTCCAGCATGGGCTGGTCTTGGCTTATCCCTTGTCTCTAACTTCTCTTCGTCTGTTAGCAGCCTGGCACAGTTGCAGGGGCACAGGGAGTCTGCTGGCAGAGCACCCTGTGTGACTGTGGGAGAGTCCCGTTTTGAGAGCACAGAGCCCTGTCCCGATCCTTGAGAAAGAAGGGCTCCGGAGTGAAGAAGGGACAGTCTTCTGGCTGGATGCATGCTGTCTGGAATTCAGGCCCCACACCCATATCTTCCTCACTGCTGACCACAGGCCCCGAAATTGTACCCTGTAGATAGTAAATATTCAGTGGCAGCCAGGGTGGTTTCCTGCATGTGACCTCTGATGAGTTTACTGGTCCTCTGACACCATCTCAGCACTGACAGTGATCCTTGAACAGGAGCTGCCCAGTCCATTTGCTCCAGTCTCTGTGAGCTCTCAACCACCTTCCATGTGGACTGAGGCTGAGCATGCTGTTATCAGGCAGTCAAGCATAGTCCCTCACCATGGACGTGCTCAGGATCTGCTTGTTCCAAGTGCTTGGTATGTGCTGGAGGGACTAGGCACAGTGTGTGGCAGTGTGTGAAGAGAGGAGAGACACTTTGAGGAAAGCCTTCTTGAGGAAGCTTGAGAGAGAAGGAAGGCAACACTATAGGATGTGTACAGATGGCCAGGTGGTGGCTGGTTGAGTGAGCAAGAATCAGGAGTGAGGGGTTTTCAGACTGACTCCATTCCAAAAATAGCAGGCCAGGGTAAATCTGCTCTCAGTTTTATACTGTGGCTAGAGTTGGGGTATCAGAGCTTTGTTTAAAACAAAAATATTGTCTCAAAATCTGTTTCTGGACCATAGCTCTTGGGGATGAAAATGTAAATTCCCTAAGATTTAGGACAGAGTGGGACACATGCTGTGGGTAGGCAGTAAGGAGCCCACTTTGCCTGCCGTCTCCTCTGGGCACTTTAGACCCTGTACCTGGGGTGGGGGGGGGGCGCTGGCGGACGCTGGCAGAGGTCCCATGTAATTCGTGGTAGTCGGGGAAGACAGCCCCTCCCCCCTCCAAGCATGGCCCCCTAGGAAACCTGTCTTCTGAGTGCCTTGCCTGAGCCGACCTGAAAAAGGTGGCCTATGCTGCCACCTGGTGATCACTCCAGAGCACTGTCCTGTGCAGGGTTCGTCCTCACCCCCACCCCCTGACTCTGGACCTTTACTGCAGAACGGATAGATCCTGTCACGCAGTTTGCTCTCTGTATTTCCTAAAGTCCCTTTGGCTGTCTCTGCAGCAGCCTGGAGTTCAATCTTGGTTTATTCCTCTCCCTGAATCTCAAATCCAGTCTGTTCCTGTGGAAAATGTAAAAGAAACTCAGTATCTTTTCTCTCCTAGGGTTAAACAAGACAAATTTCATTTTAAAATATTGGAAAGAAGCTGCTTGCAAGAAAGTCAAATTCCTTCAAGGTCAAAACTTCTTAATTTGAAATTTTGTTTGTTAGTGTGTGTGTGTTTTGTCTGTAGTGCCTGATGCCCAGAGTGGCCAAAAGAGGGCGTCAAATCCTAAATCCCTTAGGACTAGTGGTTTTGACTCACTATGTGGGTCCTGAAAGTAAAATCTGGGTCCATACTCTTGACCATGAAGCCATCTCTCCAACCCCAGGGTGAGCACTTCCCGAATTCAAAATATGTGTACTAGGTGCTCACAATTGCTTTCTGATTACCATCTGCTACTCTTTAAATTGGCCAGTCCTGTAAGAATGTGAGGTGGAGCTCTGATGCATGGGACTCTGCCTTTTGCACTGAGAGCAAAAACCCAGCAAGACCCATGTGCTTGGTTAGATATGGCTATGCACCCTCTGCAGAAGTCCAACTTACTGCCTTGCTAAAATGCCTTGGATTGTGTGATTATTTTCTCGGGACCCCAGACCCATTAGACAAATATGGAATGTGTTCCCTGCTATCCATCTTCAAGACCAGCTCATCTCCACCCCCACCTCTCCCTGCAGCCAACCTTGGATGGGTAGAGTCCTACCATGGCTCAGGCTGTATTCCAGTGCCTAGCTCCCACCTTCAAAGCTTACTCCCCCCCCCCCCCCCCCCCAGTCAGGTCGCAAGACCCAGTGTCCCAGACTGGGAAGCAGAGGTAAGGACAATCATGCCTCCCTCAGGGGGTTATTTTTATGGTGGGAAGAAATGCCATATAAGAAGTTGTGCTGAGCTGGGGCTGTCTACAAGATTAGAGGCACTGTGCCAGGCAAGGCCACCCTCATATGACACCCCAGCTGTAAGCTGGGTGGTTCCTTCATCCATTCTCAGGTTTGGGAATTTTCTAGAAAGACTCACAGAACTCCTCCAGGAGCTGGTGTACTCCTGCTTTGGTTGGTTCCAGGGAGGTTCATGGCCAAAGCAAAAGAAGGATCCTCAGGAAAGAGGAGCTATCTGCCTGGATGTGGTGTTCCTGAATGTGGATTTGCCATCATTATATGGAGTGTGGCCAGTAGATCAAGTTCAGCTGTGCCTTCATGTTCAGAAATGAGTTAGTATGGGTGTCACCGATGGGCCAGGTAGTGTCCCCACATTCAATCTGTCTACTGATAGATGTAGCCTGGTCCAAAGTCCCATGTCTTAAGCCATATGTTTGGTTTCATGGCCAGCCTGAACTCTAAGACAACGCAAGTGTGGTTGGTCCACCCTAAATCACACCGGTGAAAGTATGCAGTCTGCCTCAAGGAGATAACAGCACTCAGGGCCCAGAGAACTTCACAGAAGCCCAGGGTGAGATCAAGTCTATAGCTACACAGATGTTTCTGCTTTCTTGGAGACTCACAAGGCCCCCTGCCTCCAGGCCTTTGTATATGCTGCTCTCAGGAAAGGGCATTAGAGTTGAGCTAGGTGTCCTTGGTTCTTACACCTTCACCATGGCCTTGTCAGTTGCCTGTGCCATCTCCCTGGGGAAGAGGGTGTTTGGCCTAGTCCTTCTTACCCCAGGTGCTTGCTTCACACAGTGTATGATATCCACAGCATTAGGAGCCAGTTATTAAATTAATTGTTTAATTCTCCATCATGCTTAAAAACCAGTTTAGACCTGGAGAAAGGATCTGAATGCAGGAGGCACGACTCTGGTTCAGAAACTCAGTTAGTAGCTGGGTGCAAACCTAAGGGACAAGGCTGTCTGTGCCATCTTGGCTCTCCTGTAAATTCTTGTGTGTTTAATTGTCTCTATGTCAGAGAAATACAAGGTGACTGCCCTCAGGACAGGAAGAGCCAGGCAGGCTCCGCTCCCTCATGGGGAGGGGGCACTCTGTAGATCAGGCTGGATTTGAACTCACAGAGATCCTCCTGCCTCTCCAAGTGCTGGAGAGTTAAAGGCATGCACCACCACACCCGACTTAACAGCTTCTTGAGAGGAGCTTGGTGGCAGCCTGCCTGTCTCTAAAGGGCTGTGGGGCAGAGGAAGTGACATTCTATGGGGTTCTGGAGATTAGAAATTTAGACGTGGGTTTCATGTGCCCCAGGACTTTTCTAGGATAGAGGCTGTGTGCTGATAAAAGCTGTCCATAGGGCAACCTCATCTATCTGCCGGAGGGTAAGGACCTAGGATGTTTTGAGGTTCAGACACTGCAGTTAAGGAAGCTGGGGCTGGGACCCGGGCCTGAGGAAAGGGGGGTGAGAAGGCCTGGAAAAGGGAAGGAAGATTGCCCTGGGCAAAGGTCATCCTGAGAGCAGAGGAAGGAGGGAGGGAGCCCCTGGGAAGAAGCCAGGATCCAGGGTTTACAGACACAGAGCTGAATCTGGCTCTGAGAGAACAGTTTCTCCAGGGTTGGGAGTGGGCCACTTGAATTTGGCCCCTAGGACAGGTGGAGCAGAAATCAAGGCCTCAAACAGACTCTGTTCTTTGGGTCTGCTGAGAAAGTTTTGGGGGCCAGGAGCTCTGGATTCAGCCCTGCAATGTGTCCTTGGCTAACTCCTTCTAATGTGTGTGTGTGTGTGTGTGTGTGTGTGTGTATGTGTGTATGTGTGTATGTGTATGTATGTGTGTATGTGTGTGTATGTGTATGTATGTGTGTATGTGTGTGTATGTGTATGTATGTGTGTATGTGTGTGTATGTGTGTGTGTATGTGTGTGTATGTGTGTGTATGTGTGTGTATGTGTGTGTGTGTATGTGTGTGTATGTGTGTGTATGTGTGTATGTGTGTGTATGTGTGTATGTGTGTATGTGTGTGTATGTGTATGTATGTGTGTATGTGTGTGTATGTGTATGTATGTGTGTATGTGTGTGTATGTGTCTGTGTGTGTATGTGTGTATGTATGTGTGTATGTGTGTATGTGTGTGTATGTGTATGTATGTGTGTATGTGTGTATGTGTGTATGTGTATGTATGTATGTATGTGTGTATGTGTGTGTATGTGTATGTATGTGTGTATGTGTGTGTGTGTATGTGTATGTATGTGTGTATGTGTGTGTATGTGTGTGTATGTGTATGTATGTGTATGTATGTGTGTATGTGTGTGTATGTGTGTGTATGTGTGTGTATGTGTGTGTGTATGTGTGTGTGTGTTCCAGCATGCTTAGTTTTCTAACCTAATTAATAGGAATGTAGGTGGTGACTGGAGGCATTTTCTGCAGAGACTCAGGGTGAAGAACCGGTGGGGAGGAATCTGGATGTTAGGTTTGATGGTCCTCCGTCTCTGTCCACAGGCTTGGGTCTCCCCTACCCCCACCGGCTCCTCCTCTACTCACCACATAGACCACATCTTTGCCTTCTCCTTTTCTATTTTCAGATACCCTTGAGTTCTGAGGAAAGCTCAGGCTGGCCAGTGGAACCCAGAAACTCATTTGCTGAGGAGGCATCTCCAGAGCAGTGGTGTGGGGTGGTATGGGCTCAGGAAGACAGAGGTGGGTCTTGGTTTTGGGACACAGGGAGGCAGGAAGTGTCCTTTTTCTGTTTTGGCCTGGTTCTTATCCTTCCCTTGGCTAACATAGTCTCTTGTTGGAACCTGGATGGCACAAGAGGCTGATGGTGGGTGGGGCAGAAGGAATGCAGGCTTGGCTGTCAGCCAGAGGCTTGCTCTGCCTGTAACAGCCTTATACTTGGCTGGGCAGGGAGCTGTGACCAACGGCTCTGTAGCTGGGTTTCGAATTCAGTATGGTAAATTCTGCCCGAACCTGGAGGGAAGCCCTCTGCTTGGTTTTCCCCTCTGCCGTGGACCAGGGATATTCCTTCCTGGGCTGCTGTTCGCTTCCTGTGTCGAGATCAGAGAGAGCAGAGAGGCAATGCTCTGAAAGCCACAGCACGACTCAGCCTCTGTCAGTTCTGCCAAGGCTTATGGGGTTAGCACTGTGCCCTTCTTGTTTCCTGCGCTCAAGTCCAGAGGCACCAGGCGGCCCTCCCAGTCTCGGTGCTGTATGTATGTGCCACATGTGCTGGCCGGGAAGGACGCTCCAGCTCCAGGGTTTAGTACACTTCAGGCACAGGATAGCAGACCACTCCCCAGTCAGAAGTGGAGGAGTTAGAACCCGAGTCAACACAGAGATGCCCATCTAGGAAGAGTCCAGGGCAGAGCAGAGCCAAGAGAGAGGGAGAGTGCAGCCCGACAAGGCAGGGATGCCGGTTTCCCTCTGGGGAGCCATGATGATTCCAGATCTGAATTCTCAGATCACACATACAAATGCATGTGCTCAACATACACAGAAACAGTTGTAATAGACACACCCATGCATGTGTACACATGGGTAGACACACATGCACACAGAATAACACATGTGCACACAGGTAAAGTCACATGAACACATAAATACAAAAAAACACATATGAGTGCATGTACACATACACTCATGGTTGTGTGCAAGCAGGCATGTGCACACACATGCTCACACACATACACATAGGACACATTAAATGAAAATATATGTATAGACATGAACACATACTCTCCCAGCACATAAACACACGGAGGCACACAAACACACAGATGAATACACATATGTAAGCAGATATGTACAGAAACATGTATGAATACACTTAGACATGTTCATACACAAGAATAAAACATACATGCAACACCGTGTATATGTGCAGGCATAAGCATACATATGCACACATAGATTACACACACAAATATGAATATGTACACACTCTTCCACACATATGCAAACAAAAATGTGTGCATACATACATGGATACTATATACAAACAAATCACACAGAACATGTATATAAGCAAACAACACATACATTTGAACACATACATGTACAAACCCACAGACATACACACATGTACATATAATCACACATATACATATATATCCAAAAAACCCCTACATACTTGCACACATACACATTAGAAAATGCTGACATATGTTTGGGCACATGTGCTAATCTACACACGTACCCTCAAAAGCATGTACACATACTTGATACACATAAAAGTATGCACTCACATATGCAAGTGTACAAGAAACCCCCATATATGCAAACACATGGGCATATATAGCTGCATACATCCATTCATATGCACCTACTCACATGTACATATACACATGGATTAAAAACAAGCAGATCCAAACACACTCATATATACACATATATACACTTATACTCACATAGAGGTGTACATATATATGTATATACATATATTGTTCACTTACAGTCATATGTATAACGTATATACACAGACACATGGATATGCATGTTAGAGATGTACATGCACATTCAGACACACACCTATTCACAAAAGATATGTGTATACATGCATGCACACACATGTACATACTTGCAAATACTTTCAGAAATGCATATATGCACAAACTTTCAAACCTTCAAATATGTAACCTGTACATACTTGTGCCCATGTATACACACACAGTACAAACACATGTACATATACTTGCATGCACACATGAACTTACACTCATGTACATACTTGCACATGTGTATACCATACATATTTTTATACCTATGTACACACACACACATGCACCCACACATGCACACACACATGCATAGGCACAGGCACAGCCAGTCACACAGAAGCACCTCTACATAAACATATATATATGCATAAGCACATATGAACACATATGTACACATACATGAACACATGTGTACACATACATGAATATTCACATACACATGTAATGTGGGATGTCTACTGTGAACTACCGTTGGATAATAAAGGAAGTGTTTTGGCCTATAGAAATCAGCTTATAGGCAGGCAGGAAATCCAAGCATAGATACAGAGGGAAGGAGAATGGAGTCAGGGAGAGACACTGTGAGCTGTCACCCAAGAGAGCAAGATGTAATGGAACACAGGTAAAGCCAAAAGCCATGTGGCAAGACATAGAATAAGTTGTACAAGCTAGCTAATGATGAGCCTAAGGCATAAGCCAATCCATTTGTAATTAATAGAAGTCTTTGTGTGATTATTTGGGGCTAAGGGACTGCAGGTCTGGACCTCAGGCTGGATGGGCCAGAAATCTCAGACTACACATATGCATATACATGCATACTCACATGCATGAACCATGATTCGGGTTCCCTGCATTCTATGCTAAGGCACAAATGCCATTGTGAACTCTACCAGTCGCGGGAGCTTTGAATGTCAACAACAGAGAAGTACTGAGTTAGATGGTACATGTGCCAAGCCCTACTCTTCCTGTCACCATGCCTTCATTTTGCCCTCTGGAACTGAGAGCCCAATTACATCTTTGTTTTATAAGCTGTGTTTTATCACAGCAACAGAACAGTAACACAGAGCACAGATTTGCATGGCATGGACTGCAAGCTGTTGCCCAGTTTGCAGCGTGGGTCTGGTTGAGTTGGGTGATGGGGGTTGAGTGTAGCTAGTTTGGGGAACAGAGCTGTGCTGTGTCCTGTTGGTAGGTTGGATTAAGTTTAGTTGAACGACTAGACTTGAGTTTAGGTTTGATTGATAGGTCAATGTTTTATGACATTGACAAAATACCTGATCAAAACAACTATAGACAATTTCCTCTAAGACTGGAGAAATGGTTTAGCAGTTAAGAGCACTGGATGCCCTTCCATAAGGCCCAGGTTTGATTCCCAGTTCAAGGTTGTCTATAATTCTAGTTCCAGGGGATCTGATGACTTCTGGCCTCCAAAGGCATCAGGCATGACTGCTCAGATTCATATTCTGGAAAGTCATTCATACACCTTAAATTTTAAAAAGGGTTAAAAGAAATATTTATCTGACTTGAGGTTCTGATTTAAGAGGTTCTAGTTACCTTGGTGGGGCAAAGCAGCTCACTTCATGGTAGCTGGAAGATGCATGGCAGGGGAGGTTATGGGATGGTGTATTCCACACTCATGAGAGATCTTTCTCCTTTAACTCTCCATGGAAACAAGCTCATGGATACACACAGAGGTGTGTTTTACTATTCTTTCCGGGACATCTCAATTCAGCTAGGTTCACAATCAAGATTAACCATTACATGTTCATCCTTTGTCAACTCTACATCCAGTGGATTAGTGATAAGCTTTGTACGTGGCTTTAGTCTATGAGGTAAATTGAGTGCAGTTAAATTTGCTTGAATTAGTTGAGCTTGGATTTGGGTGGTTTGTTCCAGATATTTGAGCAAACTGTGTAAAAATGTGTTGCATAAGGCATCTGAATGGTTTAAGAAAGAGCTAAATGGTCCATAGCTAGGTAGGAGAGGTTTGGTGGAACTTCTGGGCAGAGAGAGGAATTTGGGATGAATCTAGGCATGTCAGAGAGATGCCACTGAGGCACAGTCAGAGTCAGACATATAAAACATAGATTAATAGAAACAAGTTAATTTAAGTTATAAGAGCTAATGGAACAGGCCTAAGCTAAAGGCCAAGCTTTCATAATTAATAAGCCTGTGTCGTTATTTGGGGGTTAGTGTCCCCAAAAGAAACAGTAGTTCAGTGGAAATAAACTAGAATGGACAGACTTGAGATGGAGTTGAAATGAGTTGATTAGATTGTCTTGGATTGATAGGAACATTAAAGGAGTATGGAGGGGCCACATCTAGGTGACCTGATGCCGTGATGAGGGAGCCCAGCAATAGAGAGAGCTCTGATAAGGAGAGATGTCCAGAGACAGAAGAAAAGCTGTCAATCTGGATACTTCGGCTTATAGGTAATCTGTCTCAATGTTTTTCCAGTTTTAAACACTCAGCACTTTTACTGGCCATGGAGCTTGAAGGCATTTGTGTCCTAATGGAGTGATTAGGGATAGGAATTTTGTTTTATTCCTATGCATGCATGGTATGAGTGAGTGTGTAACATAAATGCATATACACAGATAATTTTTTATTTTTAAGATTTATTAATTTATTATGTGTATAGTGTTCTGCCTGTATTCCAGAGGAAGGTGCCAGATCTCATTACAGATGGTTCCACCATGTGGTTGCTGGAATCGAACTCAGAACCTCTGGAAGAACAGCCAGTGCTTTTAACCTCTGAGCCATCTCTCCAACGTAACAGGTAATTTTTAAAAGATGCATTTATTTGTTTGTTTGTTTGTTTGTTTATGTGTGTGTGTGTCTGTGTACATGTGTATAGATACCTGTGGAGGCCAGAAGAGGGCATCAGATCCCAGGAGTTTAGATTACAGGTGGTTGTGAGCCACCCTGACACAGGTTTCAAAAGCAAGGGCTAGTAGGGGTAGTTCTTAAGCACCTCTCAGCTAAGACTCACTGCATCTGACAGGTGAGATTTACTACATTCTCCCCTCCTGTGGGAATTCTATTTGAGTGAATTACTGTAGGAGGATTTTTCATTTGTTTGTGGTCTTTAAATTTTTTTTTGCAGTAGGGTCTAGGCCTGGCCAGTCTGTCTTTGCCTTCCAAGTTCTAGGGTTCCAGGTGCCGGCTTGGCTGGAAGTTATTTATTTATTTATTTATTTATTTATTTATTTATCTATCTATCTATCTATCTATCTATCTATCTATCTATCTATCTATTTATCTATTTATTTATTTATTTTTTCATTCATTCATTCATTCATTTAAAGACTGAAGGGGAAAGCACAGGTCAGGTCTTGGCCTCCTCTCAGCCCCTTTGTCCTTGGGGAAAATGTAGTACTCATTGAACACTACTCTACTCAGTATTTTCACACCCACTGTTAAAATCCTTCCCAGACACATTCGCCGTCTTTAAGAGAAACTATGACACCACAGAATTTAAACAGCAATACCAAGGCCACACTGTATGGCAGAAGGCCAAGTAGGCACGGCCTTCTATGGCAAGAGAGTGAAGGAGGAACATACAGGCTTGGATGGGCAGAGCTCTGATGGAGTGAGGAGCCTGTTGGAGTGGGGGGTGGGGGTGGGGTGGGGTGGATTTGAATGGAGGGGAGAGGGAGGGGAGACTGGATGTGAGACCCAGTGGATTTAAGAGCAGCAGGAGAAGGGAGGAGATGAAGGGCAGGTGCCCCAGAGATGCCATTGAGACCTCACCAGGGATCTGGAGCTCTGGTAGGAAGAGTGTGTGTGGGGGGGGGCATGTTAATTTATGACCTTCACCATTGGGAGCTGGGACCCTCCTGAGATCTTGGCTGGACAGTTCTTGCAAGGCATTCCTCAAGCTCCTTCCTCCTCCACCCTTTATCTTCTGTTCTGGATGCACACCCCTTGTCTGCCAGATCCCCCAGAGGACTGGTGTTGGTCTCAAAGTCTTGTCTAGCAGCTGGCTCAGATGCTGAGTATTTCTAGAATGAATGGAATGGAGCAGAGCTGCAAGGTCACTCCTGTGTACTATCTAGAAGGTGGCACGGGGAGGGCTCCAAGTTTTGGGGTCCTGAGATACCCACATTATCAGTTTGCCTCTTTCTCAAAGTCAGTTGTGTGGCCTGTGGTTTGACCAGTGTTCAGTGTTCACTTTACCACTTAGTTCTTTCTTGTGGTCCTGTGGTCTTGGCTGGATGGCTGTGCTTCCTTCTCCAGTACCTTAGTGAGCAAACACACACATACCACACACGCACGCACACACACACCACACACACACCACACATACACACCACACACACCACATACACACACCACACATACACACCACACACACACACCACACACACACCACACACATATACCACACACACACACACACACACACACACCACACACCACACAATACACCACACACACACACCACACACACACCACACACACACCACACACGCACACCACACATGCACACCACACACACACCACACACGCACACCACACATGCACACACACATCACACACTCATTCACTCTTGCTAATTTAAATACTGTGCCAGGCAACATCCTGAGTGTTTTATAAAAACTTTCTCGGACATCATAACAGCCCAATGAGCATGGTACTAGCATTGCCTCCATCTTATAGATGTGGAAACCAAGCCCCAGAGAGGCCAAGTAACTTACTCAATGACTTCTAATTAGAGAATGGTCCTGCTGAGTACATTTCCCCTAGAGTAGTTCATTCATTCATTCAACACATGACTGCTAAGAGCTTTCTGTGTAGCAGGCATTGGAGCCATGGGCAGGAGCCAGACTTGCACCGGGTGGTTGGGAGAGGGAGTTAGGCTTGAATTTGGGCTGGCCACACCAAAATGATCACGGATAGCTCACTGTCAGCTTCCTGCCCTGTGTAGGTCAGTCCCTCACAAAATGTCAGTAACACCAGTGAATAAACCACCCTAAAGGGTGTGTGAGCCCAAGTGACTGACTCTGTGAGGCTCAGCTCTCACCTCTAAAGAACATGTTTAGAGACTGAGCTGGCAGTTTTATGGCAACTTGACACAAGAGGAGTCATCTGAGGAGGAAGCCCCAACTAAGAATGCTTCAGTAAGACTGGGCTGTAGGCAAGCCTTGGAGCATTTTCTTAATTAGTGATCAATGTAGGAAGGCCCAGTCCATTGAAGGTAGGGCCACCTGGGTCTGTGATCTTGGGTGCTATAAGAAAGCTCTCTGAGCAAGCCATCGGGAGTAAGCCAGGAAGCAGGATCCCTTTCTGGTTTTTGCCTCAGCTTCCACCTCTAGGTTTCTTTCCTGGTTGAGTTACCGATGAACAGTAATATGAAACGTGAGCCAAACCCTTTCCTCCCAACTTTCTTTGCTCATGGTATTTCAACACAGCAACCATAACCCTAACTAGGGCAGAGACCATATTGATGTGGATTGGAGATACAACAGGACAGACAGAGTTAGGGACTCATGTCCCAGATAGAAGCCTGAAATGTCTTTGATTCTGTCCTGGTTTGAGGCAGGAACTGCTTTGGTCCCTGGCCTGGTTCCTAAATGGTTTAGGCTTATCTCTTCATGTGGAGGGACTTCATAATAGCCTTCAGATACTACGGAAGCTTTGGTTTCCCTGGTGATAGCAGCATTATTACTCCTTAGAATTTAAATTGCCATCTGAGAAGGTGGGGGTTGAGGCCCATTAAGGCAAAGTGACTTCCTCTTGTCAAAATAGAACCTAAGTTCTACTTCTGACCTTGGGAGGAGACAGACTCAAAACATCCCATGGGGTTGTTTCTTTTAAACAGGCTGGGCCTGTCAATCACTTGGCCAAGATTCCCACCTCTTGGAATTTGAGTCATTGGGAGCAGACATGCTAAGGATAGGATACAATCAATTATGTTAATGAGATCATAGACTTTCCTCTTCCCAGAAGCCCCTCCCTCCAGGCATCTTTGCGGAGCCATGCCATGGCCTGCCCATGCTCAACTCGATGTGTGACTTTTTTCTTATTTCTTAGGCACTGGCCAAAAGCTAAGTTTCCTCAGACACAGGGCTTTCTCACGGAAGCCCTCCATTCCTCCTTCCTCTTTGTCATGAGGCTGTTTACTGATGCTGGTTTTTAAGTTCTCCCTCCCTCCCCCTTCTCCCTCCCTCCCTCCCCTCCCTCCCTTCTCCTTGTAGCTGCCAAGATTGACAGTTTACCTATCCTCTTGTTTCTCTCTTACACTCTAATACAACTCAAGCCTCTTTCTGAGTTCATTTTTCATTAGCGAGACTATGAAGCCAAAAGAAGGAGCCCAGAACACTGTGTCTGGCTGTCCTTGTGGGCCTTGGCTTCTCTCCAATGTGTGCATCCTCTTCTGCTCTAGCCAAAGCTGGAGGCCCAAGAAAGCTGGGCCCCCAGCACTGTTCACCAGCCCTCCTCCGTCTCCTGAGGGCAGAGACTGAAAGGTCCTGGATGCAGCTGCAGCTGGCCTCTCTCCATCCAGGCCCAAGGGTGCTTCCCTTCCTTTACCTCCAGCTCACCAGTTGCAGGCAAAGCCATTTGTCTCTCAGGGTGCTTCTGCTCCTTCCATGTTACCTAGAGGAACAGAGGGACCTCAGCTGTTCCTACCTCTCTTCCTTCCTCTTCTAATTACCGTAATTAGAAAATTGTGTGTGTACGCATTTGTGTGTATAAATGTGTGCATATGTATGTGAAGCCTGAGTTTTTGCTGGTTGAGATTTGCCTGCCCCATCTCCCCAGTCTTGGAATTAAAGGTGTGCACCACCACACACCCAGCTGCACTACCTGAATTTTGAGACAGGTCTCTCCTTGAGTCTAGAGCTCACAGATTAAGCTACTTTGGCTGGCCCCAAGCACCAGAGATCCTACTGTCCCTGTGTGCCAAGTGCGAGAGTTGTAGGTGTGTGCTACAGCACTAGGCTTTTATGTGGGTCCTGGGAGATTAAAATTCAGTTCTTGGAGCTTGCAAGACAGGTTTATTACTGCTCAAGTCATCACTCCCTGTTCCCATTCTGTTATGTAGGTGCACAGTCCAAGAAGGGTCAGTCAGAATAATCAGGACAATCCATCTGGTGATAGCAATTGGCTCAAAACCGGCTCCCAAGCTAAGGCAGAGCAATCAAGTCTCAGGAACCTCTCTCTTGGGGCTGTTAGGAGATAGATGTTATCCTCTAGGGCTGGTGCAAGAGGACAGTGTGAACCTGGAGATGCTCAAGTCCCGGGAGTGAGAGGGATAAATGTAGATGTAGCCATATCTGTCCTCTGACTTGAAACTTCTTTGCCAAAGTGACCTTGGGTGTCTGTCTCTTGCAGTGGAAACCATCCTAGTTTCTTCAGGGTTTCCTATTCATAGATGAAACCTCTACGTCATCAAAGGCTGTGGAGAAGCTGACGTAAGTGAGAATGTTTCCAGGCTGTGTATGGCGAAGTGCGATTAACAAAGCATTAACACAGGGATACACTCCTTGCATGGGGTGGGTCAATCCACTTCTGTCTGAAAGGCTCCAGACAGTGGACTTGTACCGCTCTGGCCTGAGAATGGAGTTGTTTTGAAGTATGAATTCCTGCCCTCTAAATCTCTAAGCCAAGGTTTCGAGTTTGCCAAGGATGAGGTAGGTGCCCTTGCATTGGTGCATAGCTGCTTACATGATTGGTCCATTTTAGAAGAAGCCACAGGGCACAGAGGAGAAATCAGCTTCTGCTACCTGTAGGCAGCTGAACTGGACTTTCTCTGGGAGCTCCTGGCTGTGTCTCACTGTGGTCTTGCTCTTTCTGAATCTCTTCTTGGCTAGAAAAGGTTGCTTCCCGCAGAACTGCATCATCTAATTGTGCCTGCACTCTCCAGAGGAGTTGCAGCCCATCCTGGAAACACTCTTGGCTCTTGGCAGACACCAAAACTGGCCATTCCATCCACACTTCTTGCCCTTTGCTTGCCTATTATGAAATTCCATTTCCCGATTTCCTTTGCAGTTAAGGGAGGGCCATGTACACAGTCTGGCAGAAGAGAAGTACCTGTGGGTCTGTGAGGATGTCTGTTCTCTTCAGCCTTTCCACTTGGAGCAAGAGGCCTGAGGGGTGTCACACAGATCTAGCCAGCACTAAGACTGAAGAGCCCATTCTCGTGACATGACTGCATGTGACTGGAATCTCCACCTCAGTACTTCCTGCCATTTGAAGAAGACCCCTCCCCATCTCTCTTTCAATCTCCTGTGTATGGTGCTTTTTGTCATATGTGGCTAAATGTAATCCTAACACAGGAAAGTAACAATGCCTGTCATTATTCTCTGCAGTACTCTTGGGATAGTTGTAATCTAGGACCACAGTGACAGATCTGAATTTATTGTGTAATTTTAAATTATAATTGTGATACAAGTATTGGTCATTTCCCAAGTGCCTCCTGGGGGCAATGGATTGGGCTAGACCCCTCACAATGGTTGTTATTGTCTTCATTGTCCAAAGAGGAAACCAGGCTCAGAGGCATCATAAGAACTACTCAGAGTCACCAGAGTCACACAGCTAGACTGTGAAAAATTGGGTTCGGAATCGAGATGGTTAAGAGTCTCTTTTACCAGTGACTGAACTCCCATGACCCCAGGAGCTGATGTCTGATTATCTCAGAAAGTAGAAGCAGAATGATGTGGTGGGATTAAGGTGTCAGCCGATAAGGTCCGAAGATGCTTATCCAGGAGCCTAGGAGCCTGGGACCCTGGAGGGGGTGTGGCCAACCTGGAGGGGGTGTGGCCAACCCCATTGATAAATGGCTGCTGGGACAGGAGGACTCTCTCTTCCTGGTTTCTGGCTGCTGGTTGTTGGAGAGACAGGATCGGAATCCATCATCTGTCCAAGGCTCGTCCATCGCTCAGATACTCTAGTCCCTGTTCAGGTGCTACACAAAGGTACTCTTGGAAATAATGCCCAATTCTAGGTTTAATTCGAACAGAAGGCCATTGCCTTCTGGATTATGCAGAAAGTGTGGCAAGGGACGGCATTGGACCAATGAATGTAGATCTACCAGGGATAAAAAAGGCAACCCTCTACCATCGGGAAACACTTTTGGGGCTTCCCCCGGGAAGCCCCCAAAAATCAGACTCCAAATTTGAGGATGGTGAGATCATATCCAGTCATAGTAGAAGACCAGCATTCTCAGGACGAATAGAGCATCCAAAACCTGATCTGGAAGATCATATAGTATTAGATAATAACATAAACTCAAAAGAAAATTCAGAAATTCCAAAAAGAATCACAAAACGAATATTTTGGCAGACTTCAATAAATGAACAAAGACCAAATTGAGAATACGGATAGATAATATTTATATCCAGGGTTTAGTCAACACGGGGGCTGATGTTTCGATCATAACCCCACAATCATGGCATCCACGATGGCCTTTATGGGCAGGAGATATCCAGTTTCTGGGAATTAGAACAATATCTCAGGTGAAACAGAGTGTGAGATGGCTTGAATGCATAGGACCAGAAGGTCAGAAAGGACGGTTGAAGCCATATATGGCTGACATAGCAGTGAATCTGTGGGGTCGCGACCTCTAATGCAATGGAATACTCAGATTAAAATCCTTCCTGGTTCTGATATCAACCAGAGACTCAATTATGTCTCCAAAAATGATGCTTTAAGGTACTATGGAGAAAATTCACCAGCCATTCAGGTTGTACAAAAGAATTGCCCAATAACCACAGAACCTAAAAGGACACTCACAGCACTGCCTTTGAAATGGTTAACAGAAAAGCCTATTTGAGTTCAACAATGGCCTTTGACAAGAGAAAAACTTCAGGCTTTGGAACAGTTGGTACAGGAGCAGTTACAGGCTCAGCATATCGAAGAATCAACCAGTCCATGGAATTCTCCTGTTTTTGTTGTCAAGAAAAAAATCTGGAAAATGAAGGATGGTGACGGATTTAAGAGCAATTAATAAGGTGATTCAACCTACGGGCTCCTTACAAACTGGTATTCCCCTGCCTTCTCTGCTACCTAAGGGATGGCCTATTGCAGTTATTGATTTGAAGGATTGGTTTTTTTTTTTTTTTTTTTTTTTTTTTTTTTTTTTTTTTTTTTTTTTTTTTTTTTTTTTTTTTTTTTTTTTTTTTTACCATACCTTTACAGGAACAGGACAGAGAGAAATTTGCTTTCACAGTGCCTACTCTTAATAATTCAGGGCCAGCTAAGAGGTACCAATGGAGAGTTCTTCCCCATGGAATGTTGAATAGTCCCACCTTATGCCAATATTTTGTACAACAACCACTAGAAATACTGCACAAGTGCTTCTCACAATCTATCATTTACCATTATATGGATGATATTTTGTTGGCAGACCCAAACCCAAAAACATTAGAAACATTGTTTGAAGAACTAAAGAAAATGTTGCCTGATTGGGGACTACAAATTGTTCCAGAAAAAGTACAGAGGGGAGATTCTATCAATTATTTAGGATATAAAATAGGTTTACAAAAAATTAGGCCACCAAAGGTAAAATTGAATAGAGATAAATTGAAGACTCTTAACGATTTTCAAAAGTTACTAGGAGATATTTCTCATATATGGCCCATGATTGGTATAAAAAACTATGAGCTAGTTAATTTGTTCAAGACTTTGGATGGTGACAAGGATTTAAATAGTCCAAGAGAATTATCTGATGAGGCTGGAAAAGAATTAGAGTTGGTAGAAAAGAAACTTCAAGAAGCACATGTGAATCGTGTGGATCCAGACCTGGATTGCATACTTGTTATTTTACCCTCTAGACAATCTCCAACAGGAATCTTAATGCAAAGAGAAAGCATTATATTAGAATGGATATTTCTGCCACATAGGCCAAGCAAGAAGATGAAGACATATATCGAAAAAATTGCTGATCTGATTTTTAAAGGTAAATTAAGACTTCGCCAATTGACTGAAAAGGACCCTGCAGGAATTGTTGTGCTTTTGACTAATGAAGAAATTGAACGATTATGGGCAGACAGTGAACCTTGACAAAAGGCTTATAGTGACTTTTTAGGAGAGATTAATAATAAATATCCTTGAAACAAGAGAACTCAATTCATAAAGGAAACTAACTGGATCTTTCCTCATGTGGTACAAGATAAACCCATTTCTAGAGCCCCCACATTTTATACTGATGCAAACAGTTTAGGAAAGGCTGGCTACAAGTCTGAAGACTTAATTAAGGTGGCTCAGAGCCCTTATAACTCTGTCCAGAAGTCAGAGCTATATGCAATTATTATGGTGTTGTTGGATTTCACAGAGCCTCTCAATGTAATTACTGACTCTCAATATGCAGAAAGAGTTGTTTTACATATTTACATATTGAAGCTGACTTCATTCCTGATGATACAGACCTGACCTTACTGTTCATACAACTATGAGATATCATCAGAAATAGGTTACATCCTATGTACATAACACATATCAGGGCGCACACGGGTCTCCAAGGCCCTCTAGCACAGGGAAATGATGAAATTGATTGGTTGCTGATAGAAAATGTGCTAGAGGCCACAGAATTTCATGAGAAACATCATGTTAACATCAAAGGATTAAAAAAGAGTTTTTCCATCACTTGGAATGAAGCAAACGAAATAGTAAGGAATTGCAACACTTGCTCTTTCTATAACCAACCGTCTTTACCTGCTGGAAGTAATGCTTAGGGTACACAGAGAAATGAGATCTGGAAAATGGTTGTGTTTCACTGCCCAGAATTCGGAAAGATGAAATATGTACATCATACTATTGATACTTACTCTGGAATGCAATGGGCTACTGCCCTGAGTCCCGAAAAGGCTGATGCTGTACTTACTCACCTTTTGGAAGCCATGGCCATAATGGGAATTCCCACTCAGATTAAGACTGACAATGCTCCAGCTTACATTTCCCAAAAAACGAAGCTAATTTTTAGATACTATGGAGATACCACACAATCCCACAGAACAGGCAGTTATAGAGAGATCTCACCGCTCGTTAAAAGAGATGCTTTATAAACAAGAAAAAAAATGAGAAAACCTAGGGAGAGGTTACACAGTGCCTTATTGACTTTAAATTTTCTTAACGCTGATGAAAAGGGAACATCAGCTGCTGAAAGACATTGGATGATAGAAAAATCCTCTGAGTTAAATCAACCCATCTACTTCAAAGATGTGTTGACTTCTGAGTGGAAGCCAGGATATGTGCTTCGATGGGGTAGGGGTTTCACTTTTGTTTCAACAGGGAAAGAAAAGATATGGGTACCGACAAAACTAATAAAAGTCTGCTTTGAAAAGGAGTCCCTTCCTGAGGAGGAGAAGTAATTGCTCACCCCTGATATGACAAATGGATACATGGTAAGGAAAACACATTTAATAAACCTGGGGCAGGGTCTCAATTTTGTCTTTACAGGAAAATGGATACAACTATTTTTAAGACATTGACTAATTACTCACCTGCAATAGAAGACAGACTGATGATTAAAGAATGTACATGACAGACTATGAGACCAACTAATACACATATGCACTACTGGGTAATCTCTCAATATTAACTGCTTTGCATCTTGCATCAACACCTCAAAAAAAAATGGTCCTGATTTGACTATTAATAGGGCTGGATTTGGATTGGGAGCAAGTGGCTTTCTCCTTCTCTAAACCCAAGCATATTGGTAAAGAAAATGTGAAGTATTCTGTCTCATATCAGAAAAGCCACCTGGTGTGAGACAGAAGACAGAATATTTAGGGACCAATATTATTGTGACTTCATCTTAAACCTTGTTTCTCTCTGTTTCTGTACCTTTCAAACATCCTGTCTGCATACAATCTCCTGAAGTCATAGAAGATATGAATATCTTTTTTGAGTATCAACAATGCTTAAGTTTTCCATTGTAAATAACATTTCTTCCTATCAGCTATCTACAAAGAGTCTGGAACCCAGAGGGGGGCCCCACTGCAACAACTCCTACTAGTGAAACAAGAATAAAAAGGAGAATATGAAAGAGAGAGTAAGAGACAGATAGACAGACAGACAGAGGCAAAAATAGAAAAATCAAGAACCTGGTGCGCACCAATCAATGATTGTTTTCAGAAAATAGACTATTCAAGAACAGCTGCAAGATAGCTCTCTATGATTATCCTCCAGATCACACTTATAATTAGATTTCCAGATGGAGTTAACCACTATTCTGAGAAGGGTTATAAATGTATATAGTCAGTCCATTAAGTTCTAACCATTGTTTTAGCTTTTACAAGATCCCAAAGAGATGCCATCGCCTTAAATCAGCAGGAAGCAACCTTATGAATGACTACGCCCCCTTTCCCAATAAGTTTTGTGTTCTGAGGGTTGTGGGTAATTCTTATTCTGTTATAATAGTTTTAAGTGAAAATTGGGTGGAGGACAGAACTATAATATAGCATCAAAGATCTCTTTTGAAAAAGAAAAGAGAGATAGATACGATAGATAAAGATAGATTGTTCTTCCTACCTATACACCATTTTAGCTGAATGTATGGACTAAGTTAAAGACAATTTGCATTGGCATAGGTATTTGTATATTGATACAAATGTGAAATCATTTTATATGTTTAATTGTGATAATTTGTACATTGGTACAAAGTTTAATCTGAAATTGTTTTATATAACCAAAGCAATGTGTACTTCTATATAAATCCGAATCTGTAACTATTATGTAAAATTGAATCTGTAATTGCTATATTTTATATATGCTTCTATCTCTGTTTAAAATATTTGCACATCATTGTCATGTACACTATGCAATCATTACCTTCATTTAACTATACTAGATGTAATTTATGATTGCACTAGTTATGATATATGCACAAGATGTTTTATATACCTCTGTTTAGATGATATATATGTATATACATGTCTAAAATGCTGTGGCCACTTTACATAGTAATATACCTCTGGCTAATGTTTGATAGTCATACTAAAAGTCATTGTTCAGGGATTGTACACCCCTTATATAGGTATTCTAATTTTTAGTACAGGGTTTATTCCTTAAGACGATAAAAACTGCAGTCGACATTACTTAAGGTACTATATCCCAGTCATCTCAGATACAGGTTAGAATATCATAGATAGACAGAAATCTTCAACCATTTCATAGACCCCGAGAATATGGCATTTAACATTTGAAATTCAGCCACGAGAGGCAGGACGATTCCTGGTGTCACTGCTCCTTTCCCGAGATGGTGTTGAGCATTGAGGATACTCCATTGGAGTTTGTCCTTTTGGCAGAGAATGGCCGGTTGAGTAAAGAACTGTCCTTACCTTGATTGCTGACAGTATACACATGGTGTCCAAGCTAGATGAACAAGTTGATGGATAGAGACTGATGAAACCTGCCTAGACAAGATAAGACAGTCCCTCCAAAATTGCCCTGCTTGTGAGAAGATCTGTCAGATACCATAGGCCTGTAGCCAATATGATAGATGCTCCAATGGCACACAAAACCAGAGGTGATTGTCCAGGTAGCTGTGTTGCTGTCCTCTCCCAAATTTTGGAAGCCACTACTTCCATGTACTTCTGACTTTCAAGTGATATATCTTCCTTCTCAGGTCTTAAAGGGGTTGAAGAATAGGTATTTATGATTACTAACTCATAATAATTCCTATTGTACATAGTCTTAATTTAGAACCTTCTTAGTTAGACAAAAGGGGGAGATGTGGTGGGATTAAAGTGTCAGCCAATAAGGTCCAAAGACCCTTAACCAGGAGCCCGGGACCCTGGAGGGGGTGTGGCCAACCCCATTGATAAGTGGCTGCTGGGATGGGAGGACTCTCTCTTCCTGGTTCCTGGCTGCTGGTTGCTAGAGAGACAGGATCAGAATCCATCGTCCGTCCATGGCTTGTCCATCGCTCGGATACTCCAGTCCCTGTTCAGGTGCTACTATAAGCTGGTATTAATATCGTGAGTGTTGATTTATATTCTAATAAATATTTATCTTGGACTGGTGCCTTGTAAGTAAAACTCCGTCTACAGAATGAAGAGGACTCTGGGAGAAGGACCACTGGGCCATCTTGTGCTAATCTGGTGGTGAGATCTGTGTGGGGGAACACAGGACAAGGACTGATGGACAGACAGGACCCAGCAGTGGAAACTCCCCAATCAATAGGGAACTCCCCATGCACCAGCTGCCTGGCTGCTTATCTTCGGGGCCCATTCTTGGCAGGATTTGGGTGTTTAGTTTAGGGCTGGAGTCCAGGAGAGGTTGATAGGATATGGCAGGTGTTAAACCTGTAAGTTGAAGTCAAACAGCCCAGGCTCCAGTCTCAGCCTCATCACCTATAGCTTGCAGCTTCTCGGGGGAAAGTGGGGCTGTTATGAGTGACAAGCCCTTACAAAGTGCTCCAGCAGGGGCTGCCTTTCCTCATCTTCCTCTTCACCTCATGCAAGATCTAGAGGAATCCTTGGGCCTCTGCTTCTCTTCTGCAACATCCCTTCCTCTGAGGGCTGTTTTAAAGATTTAATCAAGAAAGACAAACAAATGGATTTTGTGGGTTTCCGTCCTTGGCGTCTCAGGTGGATTGGGTTGTGTGACTTAATTGGAGCCCCTACTCAGCTCCGAATTGCCCTAAAGGGACTTAGCTTCCTCTTAGCGGATCTTAAGTAAACCACTACAGTCCTGGGCCTCAACTTTGTTTCTTCGTAAATGGAGATGACTGGGGTGGGAGGGGAGGCAGAAGCAGGTAGTCATGGGGAGCCTCCGAGTCCTGGACCTGGCACCAGGACATTGCTTTAGGTTATATGACAGAAATGCTGCTGTGTCTCTAAGATCTACCTCTGACGTGAAGAGGATCAGTGGATTTTGCACCAAGCCACAGGAAAGTCCCCAAGCCCCAACCCAATCTTACAGACATAGAGTGCCACTGCGCAAACCCATGGACATCGAGAGGAAGATTCCATTGTTGTCGGGGCACATCAAGAGGAGGAAGACATCCCAGAGACAATCTCGTTTGAGACACTTGATGCTGCCTGGAACAGGCTCCGGTGAAGGCCAACAACTTATTGATTGCCCTGACAGTGGTGGGGTGCATCTACTTGGTTATTTAGGGCAAGGAGGCTGTGAAAAGACATGAGTCTTTAACAAGCTCGAAACTAGAAAAGAAAGGCCATCAGAGAGAGGAGGCAGCTATGAAGGCCAGAACAGAGTAGAAGTATTTGGATTTGGAGGTCCTGGGAGTAAGGCTGCAGTACCAGGCCTGACTGGAGAGGATGGGATATGAGATCCACTTTGCAGACATATGTTTTGCACAGGTTTATTCCACTTCTCTCATTCTGCTGGAGAGGAACAAATAAATTTTCTTAAAGAAAAAAAAATGGAGATGACAATATTGATTTAACAGAGCTACTGGGAAAGGATATGTGTGTGTGCGTATGGTTAGTACTTAATGGAAACATGGCAGTGAGCCGGTACAGAGAAGGGAGATCCAACCCTCCTCAGGTAGGGAAGGGAAAGAAGGGACAATGAGAACCAATGCTCAGCTCCTGGCGAAGGCTAAATGCTGACATAGACAGGCTCTTGCTGTCCTCAGAGTAGCTGTTGCAGAAACGGAATTAGTAAACCCATCTTTTGGATGGGGAAACTGAGGCCCATAATAGGCAGTTGAATGTGGTGAGAGTGGAGCATGGGGTTTGAAGAGATCTGAGGTTGACTGCACAACTTTCTGTTCTGTGACCCTACCTATGAGGTGGGGCTGGGTGGGGCTAGGCTCATGAATGATTCAGGTGAGAGTCAGCTTGGGATTTCTAAATGCTGGGTGGGGCCTTCCCATTAACATTCAGATGTGGGCCCTAGGTAGGCAGGAGGGCATGTGACTGATATGGGGCAGGGGGTGGGGTCCTCAGAGAGACAAAAACTTGTCACTAGGTAGGGAAGCAGGTTCTTGCTGCCTTGGCTTGGAAGAGCTCAGGTCTTGTGGTGGAGCTGAACCCAAGGGACTGTGAGGAGTGTTGACCAGTGGGCTCGGTAGGAAACGGAGGCAAGCAATGACAGATGGGCAGGCATCTTGATGAACATGGCTCTGGCCCCCTCAGGCACATTTTTTTTCTGTATAATTATTATTGAAAAAAATTTTAATTTAGATTATTTTATTTTATGGCCTATCTTCTTAGACACACACACACACCACAAAGTATGACTGGTGCCCACAGAGGACAGAAGAGGGTAGGTATCAGCTCCCCTGGGACTGGAGTTAGGGATGGTTGTGAGCCACCATGTGGGTGCTGGCAATGGAGCCCAGGTCTTCTGCAAGAGCAATAAGTGCTCTTCACTGCTGCCCTACAGCTTCTTTTCTGGTCACTCACACCAATGCTCATTCCTTTCCTAATCCAAGTACCCAGCCTCTCGTGCCATTTTGTGTTTGGGTCAAGGGAGGCCAGAGTGACCAAGACAGTGACAACTGACCAGGGTAACAGGGGAGAGGAGGCAACTTCAGAATCACCATGAGCAGGGAAGAGCTTCCTACAGGAGAAAATGAAAGGCATGTCACATGACCCGGAGCAGAAGAAATCAGCCACCCTCCACACTGTCCACATTGAAGACATTGGCTTTGGAGCAGGGGCCAGAAAAGGTGACCCTGTGTTGTGACTGTTTTAGAACTAGGATGAGGCTAGTCTAGATGTATTCAGACTTGGGTATTCATCTGCATGTTCTTTGAAGTGGACCAAATCCAAATTCTACTTGTTCTAGCTGACTGCTCATCCTGGACTGTTCCTGCCAGAATCTAAGTGGTCTCCTCTCTACTACACACTCTGGTGTCAACTGGTAAGAGCTGGAACTTCAATCAACATTCTCTTTTGGTTAGGCTTGGTCCCTGGAGGCCTGTGTTGGTGCCCAGCTGGTCTCTTGGACACTGGCTTCTCCACTGCTTCCATCCTTCATCAATTCCATACTCCCATTCCATCCCTCCTTCACTGCATCCATCCTTTGAATTGCATGATTGGTCGTCAGGCATGGTTACAGTAAGGGCTCATTTGCTCTCCACTGGTGAGGGAACCTGTCTTCATAGCCTCCTGATCTGATTATCTGGGTGTTCAAATGGGAAGCAGGCCCTAGAGACTTGTCTATGGTGCAGGCAAAGGAGAGAGACTTAACTTAATCTCTTGATTCCCAGGTTAGACCTCCCTCTGATGCCAAGGTTGAGCTGCTTAGTATTTGTTGTTTTCATTTCAGGAGATGGAGGTCTGGGAGTGAGTGACAGGTGTGGGAACTCACTGGGTCAAGGCCCAGGGTGAGGGCGGGCCTGGAGTAGACAAGGAGGCTCACTCCAGCGCTCTTTCATTTCTTGATCACTAGAAGGTCTCCTTTCCTCTGAGCAATGGAGCCTCAACTTCCCTCCCAGACCTCATTGATTTTGCTGACAATCACTTGACTCACAAGTCCTTGTCCTGCTGGGTGATTACCATGGGGTCCTGTCTCTAGGGTGTAGGAAAGGCTGAAACAGGTCCCAGTGTCTCCAGGCTCCAGTCCTTCCCCTGGTCTTCCCTGGCTTCTTGTCTTCCTAGAACGGTTGGCTTTTGTCCCAGGAGAGTATGAGAACAGCTCTGGCTCGGAAGCAGGAGGGGCATCCTGGCAGGGCTTATTTCTCCTACCGGGCATGGTTCCTTTCCTGTACTCAGTGATGCCTTATCAGGCCAGCACAAGGATGGATGGGTCCTTCCACCAGCCTTCCCATTGGGTGTGGGTAGAGGATAGCTAGGTGTGCTGGGAAAACCGAGGGAGGGAGCTTGCAAGTGGAGAGGATTTTGTGACTTTGCTCCTATTTCCCCAGCTGTGAAAAAGAGCCAAATCTTGAGATCCTATAAGGCTGGCTGATGGCCATTCAGCTGGGGGAATGGCACTCAGGCAGCCCCAGAATCTGAGTTAGGACAACTTTGAAAAATAGTCTTCTCACCACAGAGCAACCACTGCATATGAGATCTGTGTATTGCTTAGGATGGTTTTATATGCCAGCTGATAGGTTTTTACATCTCCATAAGCCTCTCCACCAAGACAACAATCCAAATCAGAACAAATTAGAAATAGCCCAGCTTTAATGGGCACAGAGCAAAACAATCCTAGGTGAGCCTTGAAAAGGCAGTAGGTGGGTTAGAGGGTGGGAGCGTAGGGGGTGGGGGGGTCTCTTGGCAGATATGGCTATCTGGCCTTAAGTAACCTGTAGCTGTGGTCTTAGGGAAGGGCTGACTTTTGGTGGGCTTCCCCAGGAGCAGGGGTCTGGAACCCCCAGGGTAGCGCTAGGGGTGGGACCACTGTTCGGCAGGCTTGAGGGCGCGGGGTCTGGGGAGAGACAGGTTGGATTGACAGGTTGACTCAATCACTCACTTTATTCATAAGTACAGCAAGGACAAGATGTACCTTACCTAAGGTGGCCCAACGGGCAGGCTGTATAATCAGAATGTAAACTACAGCTCTTCATTTCTGGCAGGCAGAGCCCAGGCCAGGAGGGAAGCTATCGTGTTGGCTCCTGTGCAGGGTGCTGGGCCTCTCACCTCCTTTCTCCTCATCTGCAAGTGGGTTCGAACCGACCTCTTGCAGCATTTGTTCTGTTCCTAAGCGGTCGGTCTTCTTCTGTCGTGTCTATCCTCAGAGAGACCCAGTTTCCTAATAAACCAACGGATGCATTTCTGACACTTTAAAAACGTCTTGCACCTCAAGGATCTTGAGTGACAGTCTTCACGGCCATCATGAAGTAATTAATAAAACACATCTTGGCCAAGGCCAAAGCAGAGGAAGTCAGCAGGCGGGCCGGCAGGCGGTGTCGAGGTGACAACTAGAGGGAGGGGTGGGGGTGGAGCCGCGGGATGGGTGGGAGGGGACCCACCAGCGCTCTGGGCAGTGCTGGAGTTGCACCCAAGGAACCAGTTGTTGGCTTTCACATCCATCATCAACTCCCAGAGCCATGAGCCGTGAGTCCGACCCTGGTGTCCCCACGCACTCGGGAATCGGTGGCCTGCAGGCGGAGCCTCAAATGCCAGGCTCAACTTGTCTCTCTTCTGCAGGAAGGAGTCTCTTGCTCCAGTTCCCGTTGCTGCTGCTTCTACTGCTGCCGCCGACCCCGGTCCTGCTCGCAGATCCTGGGGTGCCCTCACCGGGTAGGCGACCCTCCCAACGCCCGCCCGTGGTGATTCTGAGTTGTGCGCTGCTGGCTTGGTCCTTCTCTTTCCCTCTCAGAGGGCCCCACTTCCTCTTTCTGCGCTTGGTGCCTGGGATTATGGTGTTGAGTTTGTGGGATAGGGGCTCCCTGGAAACTCTAGGGGTGTTGTCTTGGCTCAGGCCTACCTCGGGACTCTGGCACACAGCCAGAGCCGGCAGGAGGATCAGGGAAGGCTCTTTAACTTCACCTGTTCTGGCTCCAACTTTCCCAAGCGGACTCCATACCCTTCTCCACCAGAAGCTGGAGGTTTCTTGTGGGGAGACTTTGGGGGAGGAAGCTGCAGGCGCCTAGGGGAAGACAGGCTGGATAGTTCCCATTCTCTAGACGCTCAACCTCCCTACATCGGCTGGGGATGAGGCACTGATATCCTGGGAATAGAGAAGTGGACACACATTGATGAGGGAACTGAGGCTCAGCAGGTGTGATAACATCCCCAAGTCACATAGTACATGGTGGGTTTAGGATTTGAACTCGGGACTAACCTAATCTAGAACTTTCCAGACCCTTCTGGTTTCATCATGAATGGGACCAGAAGTCAGGTCCCCTGGGATTCTGTCCTCTAACCCTCCTGCAGACCAGTGCCAGTTTCCAGGAAAGACAAAGAATTCACTATCCCACCCCAGATCTTCCCTTCTCTCTCCTACCGTTTCTTCTTCTCCTTGCTTTAGTTAGAATGGCCCATCTGTAAAATGAGGCTAAGGAAGGTCAGCAGCAGGGAGAGGAGAGAGTGGGGGTCTTGTCTTTCTGCTGGTGGGACTCCAAGCTCAGAGGAGGAAGAGCAGTATCAGAGTCGACTGGGAATCAGAGCAGGCTTCCTGGAGGAGAGGGTTTGTGTGAGGAAACCTGTGCAAGAATGGAGAAAGTTCTCCCCAGCCCCCAAAAGCCTGGATTCTGGGAGGGCACATTTCTGATCTCCAGAACTGCAGCTTAAGCTCAGCTCTGGGTGGATTTTTCTTCGGTGCTCACAGCAGCTTTGTGGAGCAGATATGTTAGAGCAATGTAATGTCATAGAGCAGAACTCTGAGACATCAGGGAAGTGGGGGTCACTGGTTGGAGATCCCACAGTGAGCTCTTATCTCACCCCCATCTGACCCCATCTGGGCCCCCGAGTACTGTGTCAGCTCACTTGTTTTCCTTACTGTGACATCTGGGGAGAAGGGGGCAAGACCCAGCTGGGAAATCCACAGCTCTCAACATCCAGGCCCTGGGTTTGACTCTCTTTAACCTGGGAATGGGCATGACCTGGTGACTGGAGTTGCATGGAAGCACGGGAGCCATGATCTGAACCACAGCATCCCATCTGCTTATGTTCACAGTGCATGTGTTGTAGTGGAATTTTTCTGTTTTGCATTCCAAGGGTTCCTTCTATGCCAGCCTTTGGCTGGGGCTGGTGACGCAGAACTCAGTGGAGCTCTGTGTGAAGTGATGCAGGTGTCCAGAGTGACACTGGAGTCCTCAGTCTGACAGTGGAGACTGATGCTAACAGATTGTTACATAGGGATGTCAGGGTAATGACTAAGGGTGAGAGAAGCAAAGGGTGTTAAGAAGGGAACATTTGCTCCTGTGTGAGGAATCAGGGGGCTTCTTGGAGGAGGTGGGAGGGGGAGACTGACTTTCTGCTGAGGTTTTGTCAGGGAGTGTTAGGACAGCAGGTGTTGGACATCAGGGCTTATGAATACAGGGAACTTGGAACAGGAGAATGAGGATGGGTAGACGATTCTGGGGTGAACCTAGGGACTGAGAAGCTTATCTCAGATCCCTGAAAGGATTAAGGACAGGACAGGACAGGACAGGTGGGTACCTGTGTGCTCTACTGTTTGTAAACAGTCAGAGGCCCAAACTTCTTGGGTACCTGCCTGGACCCCAAAGCTGCAGACAGCTTTGAAGGAAGGAGGCCTCTGCTGCTTGGTGGGGGAAGAGATAGAGTCTTGTTTGGAGCTCAAAACTGTGCTGGGGACCTACAGTGTTCAAATGCTTCCCTTCCAAAGCCCCCACTTGTGTGTGTGCACAGGGTCTCTTTACTACTGGCTGTTCTGGAACTCACTCTGTAGACCAGGCTGGCCTCGAATTCACAGAGATCCACCTGCCTCTACCTCCTGAGTGCTGGAATTAAAAGTATGCACCTTAATTCCCAGACCATTTAAGTGCCCTAGCTAAGAAGAGGGCATGACCTGGTGAATAGAGCTGTGTGCCAGGTTGAGAAGCCTGGGGCCAGGTAACTTCTGTATGTGGGGTGAGACTTGAGTGCATTCCAAAGCCTCCCTCTATCTTCCTTGATTGCTCCTGTCTCCAGTCCCAGCTAGGTCTGTAGACCTGGAAGAGCCTTCATTTCTTGCTATAGGCTGCTGCTAGGGCCTGTCATGGAGGTATCTGGTCTGGATCTGCCGACAGGTCAGGAGACACAGGCCTGGCTATTCAGGTTTGCTTTTCTCTTGACTACTAGCTCCTCCACTCCAGCTTCTGTAAATATTATTATTAGGGGATTTGGGCCCACCCTCTTTTCTTCTGCCTGATGCTGCTTCCACATCCACATCTGGTAGGACTTGGAGTTCCCCAGCCATACCTATCCCTTCCTGACCCTGAGTCTAGATCCCCAGCTTCTGGGCTGGAAGACATTTTACTCAAATTCATGGATGGGTTTTAGAGCTGGGAGATCCTGGTCATGGTTATCTGTGAGGACATGGGTTGGAATGCTTTGACCTTCAAGTCTCTGTGTCTTGCAGACACAGGGGCTGTCTCTCATCCTGCTTCCCGAGTGCCACACACTCAGTGAGAACAGTTGCAGAGTTCTGTGCTGAGGGCAGAATGATGGAGATAACCTAGAGGAGAAGCTTGGTTTCCTCAAGAATACTGATGGCAGGGGAGGTCAGAGGGAGACATCCCTTGAGATACCCACTCTACCTGCTTATGGGACAGACAGGCAAACAAGGCCCTAAATGTGGAAGGGACTTGTTCATGGGTACAGCCAGGGACAGCACCACTTCTGAGTTCACCTTTCCTGTATTCTTCCTTAGTGGCCAACTTGTGCTTGAGTGTGGATCACTGGACATAAATTAGACTGGGTGTCTGCACCTCCCAGTTCTTCTCCCCGATGGCTCCTTAATTCTATCAAGAAAGATGGATTGTCTCAGTAGAGTGGTCTTCTCTGCTAGGCAGAGGACTGGGTTGGCATGGAATCCTGCAGGTATGAAGTCAGACTGAGAGGACCACCGTCCTGTTGAATAACTGAAGGCCTGCTTCTAGTGGGAAGCAGTGGCCCCAGGTTCCTACATTTATTTGGGACTTGCAAAGTTCACCTTGAAGAAACACCAGCATCCACGGCTTTGGATCAGTGGACTCTGCTGTGTCTCTAAATTAAGTCCCAGACATGCCAAGGAGGAGCTGGGAAGGGAAAAGGAAGGTTCTTCTGCCTGGAGGTTGTGGGACTTGAGTATAAGCCTCTTGCCTACTCTGAGCCAAGTTTTTCATTGTGCAATAGGAAGCTCGCCCATCTTTCTACTGGGTGCTGGAAGACAAATACACCCTGGGTATGTGAGGTCATGGGATTGGTCAGTGACAGCTTCAATTTTCCCTAGCATGGCTGCCACAGCCTCCTCTCTACACACTTTCATATCCTGCAGCTCCTGTGGCTGTTGTCTTTGCCCAAGAGGACTTTTCCTGTCTTGGGGCAGCTGGTGTTTATGAAAAGAGAGTGGGGAAAGAGTCAGGGAAAGCTGGCCGCAGTCTGGTTGGGAGGGAGGGCCTTCTTTTGGCTTGAGGCAGGACAGGGCACTGCAGGAAGGAACCTCTGGTTAGGTGGAGCAAACACCCCATCCCCCCCCAGAACATCAGGAGGCCTCGGAGCTAGCCCGGGGGCCTGGGGTGGGGGGGCCGGGGGTGGGGGGTGGTGGTGGGGTGTGGTGGTGTGGGGTGGGGGTGGGGAATGAAAGCCTCTCTCTGCCCAGCAGGGAAAGGCTAGTCTTAGCATGTCATTTCATTAATTCCACACACATTTGTCAAGCTCGGTCACCAGTGGTTCCCTGAATGCATGTGGGCCAAGCTCAGGCTGTGAGCCCAGTCCAGCAAGAAGGTGGATGTCTAGGAAGGTGTGGCCCTCCCTTAGGGCAGAGAAGAGACTGCTGGGAAGAGAGGAGAACTTGAGTGGGGAGTTGGTGATTTTTGGACAAGGAAGGGGTTGGGGCAGAGCAGGATTCTTTGATGTGGGGTAGGTCTTCGGGAGGATTGCTGCAGACTTCTACCTCTTGAGACTCCTGCTGAGGTAGAAGTAAGAAACTGTAGCTCAGAAGAGACCTGGACCCTTACCCTGTTCCTTCTGAGGGGTAAGATTGTGTCCTAGGTATGGGAGAGCCCTATGCCAGAGTCCCACTGGGCTCATAGTAGGTGAATTGCTCTTGAGCTATTGATAATCAGAAAATTCTCAGCCCTGGAAGGCTGGAAGTGGATTCAGGCCTGTTTGGTCTTTCTGGGGTTGTGACTAGATGGACATCCAGGGATGTGGAGGGCTGGGGTTCTGGCTGGTCCCCATCCTTGGGTCTTGTTTGCCAGGTCTGCTGTGGCAGCTTGATATGGCCTTTTTGTCCAGCCTTCTTCCATTTGGCCTCTCTCTTCCAAACTCCTGCCAGAGATCACAAAAAAGTCATTGTAGGACTGTTCAAAGTCACCAGGGCTTAAGCAAAACTATTTGCATGGCCTGTATTATTTTTGCTGGTATGTGTGTGGCCATGGTGGTTCTGGGGGCCCTGGAGGCAGGAGGGTGCTGACTGTGGAAGCTGTGGGGTGAGCACAGGGGCCGGAGGAGTAGACCCTGCTCTGTGTTGGCCTCTTTGATAACTGGCCACAGAAGCTTGACCACTTGAGCTCAAGCCTTCAAACCACTAATCATCAGTCACACACAGTGCCAAAGTTCTTCATGCTATTGGCTCTGTGCCCAGAAGGAGAAGCATTTGAAGAAGAGATGTTGGCATTTTTGTGAAAACCAAAGGTGGGTGCTTCCTGCCGGGAGCCAGGAGTCCTGGGTCTGCATGGATTTGCTCTATGTTTTTGGCCAATTAACTCTCCCTGAGCCTCAGTTTCCCTGGCTGAGCAGTGTGTGAAGGAGGGACTGGATCTGGATGAACTGAGTGACTGACTGTCTAACTTGACCGCTGAAGCATCACAGAGACATGTGAGGATAGAGATGTGACAAGGAGGTGGCAGTCAGAAGGAGGGAGGCTGGACACAAGGGGAGACTTCATTGTTGGGGGCTCATGAGGTGAGGGTAGAGAGGAAGGGTGGATACAGAGCTCACACCATCTCAAGAGATTTCCTTCCAGCCAGGCTTCTTGTGTTCTCTCTGTACTTGTCTTCCTCGAGATCTTAAAATATAGACCCCACCTTCACTTAGGTCAGGTCTGAGCTTTTGAGGGCAGCTCAGATCTTTGGGTCCCTCTCCCTGGCTTTACTGGAATTGATTGCTGAGCCTGGGGAAGATGGGTGGAGAGAAGTGAAGGGATGGACAGCTGGCCTGATATGACCATGTCTTGGTGACCTTTTCTGGTCTCAGTTTCCCCACCTGCAAAGAGGGCGTGATGACATGTGCTGTTTCCTCTCTTCTGCAGAAATGGGAGGCCAGTGGCAGACCCTAGTTTCCTAGTTTCCAGGTGCTCAGAACATGGGGTGAGGCTCATCTGGGAGAATCCCTCCTTCAGTCTGGTTTCCTTTCTGAAGCCCCCCCTCCACACCCTTGTCATTTGCCACTGACAAGGCAGGAAATGAGCCCTCCAAAGTGCTCACAAGGCTCTGCCTTGTCTTATCAATGGCTTCCTGGCCTCCTTATCAACAGCTTGGGTCTGGACTCTTTTCTTGACCCCCTTGGGGCAGCAGGGAAGGAAGGGGATTTTCCCCTGGGCCCTGAGCGTGGCCTAGGCTGAGGTCCAGGGTAGGGGTGGGGTTGGGGTTGGCCAGAAAGGAGTCCAGAGGTATTTGGGAGAGAGCTGTGTCTGTGCCTTTTCTCCATACTCAGGAGTTGGATGGGGTCAGGAGGCTACTTGAGGGTGTCCCTAATACTTGTTTCTCATCCACAGTCAATCCCTGTTGTTATTATCCATGTCAGAATCAGGGAGTCTGTGTTCGCTTCGGCCTGGACCGCTACCAGTGTGACTGTACTCAGACGGGCTACTCAGGCCCCAACTGCACCATCCGTGAGCTAGGCCTCAGGCCTCCACCTCTCCAGCTTTTTGGGTCTTTCTCTATACCTTACACCTGCCTTCCTTTCTGGCCATGGCTTCTTTTGCTTCCTTGTTTGACTCTGACCCTGCTCAAGCAAGGTTTCCATGTGAGCTCTTTACCACTCTGTAGTTCTCCACAATCCCTGTCTGTCTCCTGTTCTCTTTTGGGTCCTGGCTCTTTTCATGTGCCGTTACTCCTAAGGGTGCTGACTCTATTCCTGTCTGGTTCCTATCCTCTCACCATGGGTAGCTCTGGTCTTCTCAGAAGGGAGGGACTCAGTGGCTCCCATTGTCCCTGCAGCTGAGCTCTGGACCTGGCTGCGGAGTTTCCTGCGGCCCAGCCCCTCATTCACTCATTTCCTGCTGACACATGGACGCTGGTTCTGGGAGTTTGTGAATGCCACCTTCATCAGAGAAACACTCATGCGGCTGATACTCACAGGTGCGTGCTGGGCTGGGCCCCTCTAATCTGGTGAACAAGGAATCACCTCAGTTCTACAAGGCCTGACAGAGGAAGGAGGCAGGGAAGTGGAGTGTGATGGGGACAGCCTTGTCACCAGTTATTTTTGATCTGCAGTACGGTCCAACCTTATTCCCAGCCCTCCAACCTACAACTTAGCGTATGACTACATCAGCTGGGAGTCCTTCTCCAATGTGAGCTACTATACTCGAATTCTGCCCTCTGTGCCCAAAGACTGCCCCACACCCATGGGGACCAAAGGTAAGGACCTGTTTCTAGTTCTCTTCTTCAGGCAAATGCAAGCAGAAGAGCAGTTACCAACCGATTCCATAGATGGGTAGAGCAAGGCAAGAAAATGGACACATTAGGACCAAGGTAGAGGACAGCAAAGGCAGCAGGTTCTCGCCTAAGATGACAAGGAAAGTCAGAGGCAGGTTCTTCTAGATGCTCCTCCCCCACCCTGGCCGCCCCTATTCTGAGCACCTAGAAACTAGGAAACTAGGGTCTGCCACTGGCCTCCCATTTCTGCAGAAGAGAGGAAACAGCACATGTCATCACGCCCTCTTTGCAGGTGGGGAAACTGAGACCAGAAAAGGTCACCAAGACATGGTCATATCAGGCCAGCTGTCCATCCCTTCACTTCTCTCCACCCATCTTCCCCAGGCTCAGCAATCAATTCCAGTAAAGCCAGGGAGAGGGACCCAAAGATCTGAGCTGCCCTCAAAAGCTCAGACCTGACCTAAGTGAAGGTGGGGTCTATATTTTAAGATCTCGAGGAAGACAAGTACAGAGAGAACACAAGAAGCCTGGCTGGAAGGAAATCTCTTGAGATGGTGTGAGCTCTGTATCCACCCTTCCTCTCTACCCTCACCTCATGAGCCCCCAACAATGAAGTCTCCCCTTGTGTCCAGCCTCCCTCCTTCTGACTGCCACCTCCTTGTCACATCTCTATCCTCACATGTCTCTGTGATGCTTCAGCGGTCAAGTTAGACAGTCAGTCACTCAGTTCATCCAGATCCAGTCCCTCCTTCACACACTGCTCAGCCAGGGAAACTGAGGCTCAGGGAGAGTTAATTGGCCAAAAACATAGAGCAAATCCATGCAGACCCAGGACTCCTGGCTCCCGGCAGGAAGCACCCACCTTTGGCTTTCACAAAAATGCCAACATCTCTTCTTCAAATGCTTCTCCTTCTGGGCACAGAGCCAATAGCATGAAGAACTTTGGCACTGTGTGTGACTGATGATTAGTGGTTTGAAGGCTTGAGCTCAAGTGGTCAAGTTTCCGTGGCAGGCATTTTTATCTGCTGAGCCATGTCACTGGACCCCTCTATGGTTCTAAGATACACTCTCCCTATGTAACCCAGTCAGGCCTTTGACTGGAGATGTTCTTCCCTTAGCCTCCCCAGTGTGGGATTATAGGTGTTTATCATAATGCCTGGCTATTGGTAGGGGATTTTAAAACAAATTCCAAATACCAGGCAAATACTTCAAGGTCTTTCTTTTGGTAGAGCAGTTTACAGGCTACTTCTGAGGAGGGAGACAGATCCTGAGGAGGATGCTCCTGCCTTCTGCTTGGAATAGTTTGCCTGGGTACTTCTGGGAGGCAGGGCAAGCTGTAGGCATTTACTTTTCTTCCCTACCTCCCTAACCAGGGAAGAAGAAGTTGCCTGATATTCAGCTCCTGGCCCAGCGACTGCTGCTGAGAAGGAAGTTCATTCCTGCCCCCCAGGGGACCAACATCATGTTTGCCTTTTTTGCACAACACTTCACTCACCAGTTCTTCAAGACTTCTGGAAAGATGGGTCCTGGCTTTACCAAAGCCTTGGGCCATGGGGTTAGTATGACTGTGCAGGAGGGACCTCATTGCCACATGCATTTATCAGCAGAATCCAGGCAATCTGAGTGGGCCTTTCTCTGTCCTCAGATAGACCTTGGCCACATTTATGGAGATAATTTGGAACGACAGTATCACCTGCGTCTCTTCAAGGACGGGAAACTCAAGTACCAGGTAGTGTTGGCTTGGGCATGGGGCAGTGGGAAGGACTTCTCTCGTTTCTTCTGCAGGGATGGCTAGGTAGGGAAATGGGGCAGAGATAACAGGCTGTGAGAAGCTAATAGCAAAAAGCAAACAAAGATCAGACATTTCCTTCCATGGTCTGCCTTGACCTCACATGGCCTCCCCCTCATGGCTTCTTATATTTTTCATGGCCCCATGCCATTCTGTGTCCTCCAATCCCCCCCCCCAGCCTCCTGTGGCCCTCATAGCCTGCTATGACCCCCAAAGCCTCCCATGGCCTACCATGGGCCCCATTGGTTTCCCATGGCTTCCCATAGCTCCCGTGGCTCCCCCATGCTCCCTCCCATAGCCTCCTGGAGATGCTTTCATTCATTTTGATGTCCCACTTTGCAGAATGGGCACCATGATGAGAATTGTGTAAGGGATTGAACAGTGTCCATCTTAGCTATAGGCCCAGCTATCAAAGAACCACAGTCCATCAGGAGTCATGTACATGAATGCCAGGGTATGGGCAAACTACAGTCCATCAGGAGTCATGTACATGAATGCCAGGGTATGGGCAAACTACAGTCCATCAGAAGTCACATACATGAATGTCAGTTTATAGGGGAACCATAGTCCATCAGATGTCACATACATAAATGCCAGAGTATGAGGCTGTAGAAAGATTTCTTGTGTAAACCAGAGCTGTTCAATAGTGTGAGCCTCATATGATATTCAAATTTCCTGGTGGCTACATTAACAAAAGTGAAAAACAGATAGATGGATTTTAATAATGTACTTTACTTGGGCTGGCAAGGTGGCTCAGTTGATCAAGGTACTTAACACTGAGCCTGACAACCATGTTTGATCCCTGGGACCCATATAGAGAAAAGAGAGAACCTATTCTTACCAGTTGTCTTCTGACCCCACAGGCTTGCTTGGACACTGGTTTGCTCTTGTTTTGTGCACAAGTCAATGTAATAAAATTTAGAAAGGTTTTCATTGGAGGTAGCTGATCTCTAGACTTCATAAAAATTATAATTGAATAAGTAGATTCACATACTCAATACCTGAACCGTCAGCTTTAAAATATAAAATTACAGGCCTGAGAAATGGCTCAGTGGTTAAAAGCACTTGCTACTCTTCCAGAGGACCTGGGCTTGCTTTCTAGAACCCACAGAGGCTCACAACTATCTGTAACTCCAGCTCTATGGGATCTGATGCTCTCTCCTGGCCTCTGTGGGCATCCCCACACATGAAGCATACACACACACACACACACACACACACACACACACGTACACACACACAAAAATAATCTTAAAAAAGGGAAATTTAAAATAAATTAGATGAAATGTAAATTAGATGAAATAGAGGTCTTCACTCTAGTCAAATTTGGAGTGCTCAGGGGCCACAAATGGCTACTACATTGGATTACGGAAATCTGAACAAATGGAATGATAATTCACCGGGACATCTTCAGAGTTGAGGACAATATTTGGCACATAGTTTGGCAGTGTGAATATTTCATGAATGGATGAAGAAACCACCATCTATGTAGTTACTCTTGTGATAACTACCACCAACCAGTTGGTACTGTTGGAGGGCCTTGAGACTTCGACAGCTCCTCCAGGAAGTTAGAGTTGCAGCGGAATTGAAGAAGCCAAGAAAGGGGCCGGGGTTGTTACCTCAGGAGGGTTTAGCTGTGAGAAGGCTTGGAGGCAGGAAGATCCAGGGGTGTGTGAGGAATGGCTGGGTGGCAGGAGGGGAACAGGACCTGTTGTATGTAGGTTTATTTATTTTTTTTATTTTTAGGGGTACACTGAGTGCTGTGTACTTAAAAGGATGGCTAAGAGCAAGAGTTGGCCTAGAGCAGGCGCTTAGGGAGGCAGATGGGCCAGTGCTGAGAAGTAATGTGGGGGCACAGGACTGGATGTGGAGAGCTACCTTGGAGGAGGGCTGGAGTTAGCTGCAGCTGCTCTGCTCGGCCCCAGGTTGCCAGGCTCTCCATCCCACAGGTGCTGGACGGGGAGGTGTACCCACCATCCGTGAAACAGGCTTCCGTGTTGATGCGCTATCCACCGGGTGTCCCTCCCGAGAACCAGATGGCGGTGGGCCAGGAGGTGTTTGGATTGCTCCCAGGGCTGATGGTCTTCTCCACCATCTGGCTGCGTGAGCACAACCGCGTTTGCGACTTGCTGAAGGAGGAGCACCCCACCTGGGATGACGAACAGCTGTTCCAGACCACTCGCCTCATCCTCATAGGTGAGCATGCCCAAGAAGCTGAGGGGTAGGACTCAGGTGTTACTGAACCTGGTAGAGTCACATCCTGAGTCCCAAGCTAGGTTTGGCCACCCATACTCAGTAACCTAAAGAAGTAAAGCAGATTAATAGTAAAAAGCAGTAGAAGGAGATTTAGCTAATGTGGTCACATTGGTTGACAGTTGCTAGTGGCTCAGACCTCAGGGCTAGGCCTTCAGGCTGCATCTTCGGACCCTGAGTGGGTGGCTGGAAGGATTTGCTACTACGCCTGGTGGGAAGGCTCTGAGCACATTTGATTGGCCACCTCAAGACCCAGTTTGTTTCCCCCTGTGTTGTATCCAGTTTCTCCCTTGTCATGTCAGCAGGTTGGCACTAAGATCCTCTGGACACAAACCCCAGCTTATGCCACCCCCAGGAGCCCCAGTTCTAAGATCCTCCGGACACAAACCCCAGCTTATGCCACCCCCAGGAGCCCCAGTTTCTCCTCTCTTGCTCTTCTTAGCCTTTATGGAGTTTGGTAGATTTTAGGTGACTCAAGGACAAGATATTTTTGTGTCTCCTAGGGAGGTGGATCCGTAACCTAAAATGTCAGACGGCTTCCTGCCTGGGAGCTTGGACTCTGACACCTCTGTCCTGACCATACTTTGTGTGAGTCACCACCTCTGGGCATTACCAGGCATGGCTGGTCCTAATTACAACCTCTAATTCACTGGCTTCTGGAAGAGTCAGGCACTGGGAATAAGAATACCTCGAGGGTTGACAGGCTGAGTTTTCTTCTGAAGTCTGTATCTCACAGACCTTGACTAGAGAGGCCACATCTCTGGCTAGCAGTTACCCAGCACCTTGGCTAGTGAAGCTGTGATTAAAGTTGGGACTTTAGCTAACCTCTGTTGACATGGCTGAGATTGCCTGTCCTATGCCAACAGCATGAATGCCTGTTGCCTACTCATCACGTGACCTGATATATGGTCATATGGAAATCACATGGGAATTCATAGAGCCTAAGGTTTACAGGAAAGTGAGCCTCAAATCAGATGCCCATGTAATAAGAAGCTAGGATGTGAACCTATGTCTACTATCCTCAAATCCTGTGGCTCCAGGTGAGTTTACTAAAAGGCTAGTTCATCTGTTTGCTGATTGATCTAGATACCAGTTTCCTTTAACTATTTGTTGGCTGGTTTCCTATTGGTCTGTGTATAATTGGCTCCCCAGGGATCAAAGGAGAACCTTTGCCCTTAGGATTTTAATGCTTATAACAACACTTGAGAACTACAGTACAGTTAAACAAATGCCTAGGGCTGACAAATGCTTTCAGTGAAATGACATTCCTTAGTAACATGGCACTGTATTTTTGTATCTTTCAGAGTTTCTCAGCTTATTATTTTTTTTTAAGAGACAGACTTTTCTCATGTAGATCATCAATCCTGGCATCAACTTTGCAATTCTCCTACCTTGGCCCCCCAAGTTCTGAGTTTATGGGGTTGTGCCACCATTCACGACTTCTCCAGATCTTTGTTGTGGTCTGTAGAAGAGAGGTTACTTCAGGGTTGGAAAACAGGTTTTTTTTGGAAATTTATTCTATGTATTTTGGTGTTTCTGCCTTCTTTTCTGTCTGTGTACCATGTAGATCCCTGCTGCCCGAGGAGGCCAGGAGATGGCATCAGATTGCCTGGAACTGGGGTTACAAATGGTTGTGAGCCACCATGTTGGTGCTGGGAGTTGAACCTGGGTTCCCCAGAAGAGCGGCCAGTGTTCTTCACCTCTTCCCATCTCTCTCTAGTCTCTGGAAACCAGTTTTTGGATTGCTCCCTCCAGAGCAGCAATGTCCTTATCTGGTATCTTAGTCAAATCTGAGACAGTCTATTTTCACATCCCCTTGGCAAAGACAGAAAGTGGAAGTGGCCAGGGGGAATAATGACCCCCACCAGCAGCAAAGAGACAAAAGCAAGAACGTCCCGTGTCCCACACAGAGTTCTGCTGACTCCATTTCCCATCTTCCCCACGCAGGGGAAACCATCAAAATTATCATTGAAGAGTATGTGCAGCACCTGAGTGGATACTTCCTGCAGCTCAAGTTTGACCCAGAGTTGCTGTTTCGAGCCCAGTTCCAGTATCAAAATCGCATTGCTGTGGAGTTCAACCATCTCTATCACTGGCACCCACTCATGCCTGACTCCTTCAAAGTGGGCTCGCAAGAGTACAGCTACGACCAGTTTTTGTTTAACACTTCCATGCTGGTGGACTATGGTGTCGAGGCATTGGTGGATGCTTTCTCTCGCCAGAGGGCTGGCCGGGTAAGCTTGGGAGAAACAGAGCCACCAGGTGGGCTCTGGGATACAACAGACTTGGTCTAAACCCCAGTTTTCTCATCTGTGGAATGAGCATAGTGTCACTTCTACAGGTGACAGTACCAGAGCTCACTAGTCACTTTCATGTTACTATGTCTCAAATACCTGGCAGAAACAATTCAAGGGAGGAAGGGGTATTTTGGCACAGTGTCACAGTGAGGAAGCCACGGCGAGTGACCCTGTCTATGGCAGCAGGAGCTCAAGGCAGAGGCTGTTTACATCCCAGCAGACAAGCAAATAATGAGATGGGAACTAGGGTCTAAGCTGTAACCTTCAAAGGCTGGCTTCTAGTGACCCATTTTCTTCACCTTGGCTACATCTCCTAAAGGTTCCACAGTGCCCCAAACAGTGCCACCATTTTGGGACAAAGTGTTTGAAATACAAACCTATGGGATACATTTCAGGTTCAGACCACAGCACAGGCATACTCCAGATGCTTGGAGTATGGGAATGAACAAGATTGATCTGGGTCTTTGATCCCGCCCCTTTGGCACTGACGCTTTAAAAGGGAAACAGTCCAATGACAGCTGGCATCAGTCAAGTGCCTTTTGTGTATAAGGGACCATGACAAATGCTTGATAATGTCCTCAGAATGCTAAGAACATGTTGAGGACCACAGTACAGAAAGCTACAGTGCCCTGCCAACACTGTGACCCAGAGTTGGCTGTTAGGGTGACGGTAAAGCAGAGAGGGAAAAGATGGGCAGGAGAGTGGTGGTGATGGTGACGGGGTGATTGTGTTCCAGATGGAGAGGACAGCATGTGCAAAGGCCTGAGGTTCAGAGGGCACGGAATCTCAGGAACAGGAGGACCCTATTAGGATATGGTATTATATATGACAGTGTCTGTATAAAATACTTTTTGAATTCTATATTTTCTATCAGCTAAATTGTGTCTTCCCCTAAATTAATATGCTATGATCCTAACTCTCAAGACCTCAGAATAACATTTGGCGATATTGTCTTTAAGGAGACAATTAAGACTAAGAAACTGTGGTGGGCCTGATCGAATGTGATCAGTGTCCTTGTAAGACAAGGGAATTAAGACAGACTGGCCCAGAAGGAAAGTCACATGCAGACACAGGGAGGAAGGGGCTATCTATAAGCCAAAGAGGCCAGCATCAGAAGGGCCCAAGGGTCAGACACACTAGCCTTCACACCAAGGATAAACTTCTGTTAATGAGACACTTATGTCAGGGCCCCAGCAGACAAATCATTCTCTGGGGATTCCTAGGCAACTCCTCCAAACTATCCCCTTCCATGTAATTAGAAACTCCCCTGGCTCCACCCCCGCTCTCTGGACCCATCATTCTCCTCTTGTCTTGAATTCTTTGCTTCACGGTGCCATTGCCCCTCAGCCATAGGAAGCTGTGACACTTGGTGGATTTACATTTCCTCCTGGTAATTTGACTGCGCACAGCATTTGCTGCCACCTGTGTGTGCTGGCAGGGCTATGTCCTCCGCTCTCTGGGGGGGCATGGTGGAAGGAGGGTAGCCTTCATGTGGGGCTGTATGGCTGTGAATTGTGGGGTTTGAGACTGGCAGAAGAGAGCAGGTGTTGACTCTCAGTACTAAAGAAGAGCAGACACATGGCAAAGCAGGCCTCTCTCTAAGGACTGTCCTGCTGGCTACTGTCTGATGTTGCCAGGTGACTGGCGCTGAGACAACCACTGTGCATCATTTATTTATTTATTTTACTACAGCGTATCAGGCGGAAGCTCCCACACTCCCCATGTTTGCATAAGAGAAAACACAAACATAGTGTGTACTTCTGTTTGTAAGCCAGGGGCTTTCAACAAAATGCTTCGAAGTGGGTGGCTTAAGAAAATAGAACCTGTCCTTCACTGTTAGGTGGCGGCATGGCTACTCTCTCTGAGGGCTCTAGAGAGGAATCTGTTCTATGCTTTTCTCACTGGGTTCCCACGGTCTTTGGTTATTTCTTGGCTTGTAGAAGTGTCACTTACCTGTCTGCCTCTACCATCTTGTCAGTGTCTCTGGGCTGAGCACAAGGTGCATGACTGCAATCCCAGCACTCTGGAGGTAGAGGAGGAGCATCAGGAGTTCAAGGTCATTTTAGCTCTAGGACAAGTTCTGGGCTATCCTGGCATACATGAAACCTTGCCTCAAAACTTAAACACAAACAAGCATGACATCTCTTCTTGGATTAGGAACTTCCTTAATAAAGCATGACATTATTTTAAAATGTCTATGCCAGTAAAGACTATATAGTTCTCTTACCCATGGGGAAAACATCTAGAGACCTTCCCCAAAATGGATGTCTCAAATGGTAGAATACTGTACCATATACATAACTTTTCTTTGATACATACGGGGTGTGGTAAAGTTTAACTTATAAATTAGGTACTGTTGTAAGAGATATAATAATAATAATAGAAAAATTGAATATATATAACCATTTTTTGCAATAAAAGCATATAACAGGGTCTCCCTCTACAGTGGTCTATAGTACTCACTCCCCTTAGAATAATGTGAATTGATACTGTGTCTACGTGAAGACTTGGTGTGAGAGGATTGACAAAGGTCTGCGGTGTTAGGTTTCCTGGGCATAGCACTTGGATATCTTGGCAGTTGACCTGATAACTAACAGAAGCCAGATAACTGACAAGCCAGGGGGCTTGTACAGTACAGACATACTGGACAAAGGGCTGATTCACATCCTGGGTAGCATTGAGAGGGTCCTCCTTAGATTTCATCACACTACTCAGAACAGCATGCAATTAAAACTTGGGAATTGTTTATTTTTTGGAATTTTCCATTAAATATTATCAGATTGTAATTGCCTGCAGGTGATGGAATGTGTGTAAAGCTAAGGCACCAGCAAGGTGGGACTACTCTATTTTCAGCTAAGGCTACATTTGCAGGCACTGCATCTTTGGTGGGGGGTGGGAGGGCAGAGCAGGGTTCCAGCCACACAGGTTGGCATGGTAGAGCTGGGCTGGAGTCACTCTGTGCCTGCTGTTCCAAGTTTGTTTTGCTGTGAGCTGTATGATTTCAATTCAACTGTTTTCCTTTCATGCTCAATTATTACTTGTTCTTTCAAAACAGATCTCAAGAGAAGAAGAGCTTCTTTAAACTGATGTTTCTTAATGATTATGACTTTTTGTGGGGTCATGTGTGTATGTGTGTGTGTGTGTATGTGTGTGTGTGTCTATGTGCCTGGGTGTGTGTGTCTGTCTCTGTGTCTCTCTGTTTGTCTGTGTGTCTGTGTGTCTATCTCTCTGTGTGTGTCTCTCTTTCTCTGTGTATGTGTGTGTCTGACCGTGTGTCTATGAGGCAGGGTTGACTGTATCACTTCTCAGGACCTGTCCACCTGGCTTTTCAGACAGGATCTCTTACTTGGCTTGGAGCTTGCCAAGTGAGCTAGGTGGGCCAGCCCACAGGTCCTGGGGATCTGGGGGTCCTTCTTTTTCATCTGGCTTTTCTCTCTCTTTCAATGAAAACAACACTGCCTGTTGGTGTGACTTCAAGGAGTTCCAGTCACCAGAGAGTGCACTGCTGCACAGTTCAGTGTTGGGGAAGCAGGGAAACTGTAGGCTTCCTGGTAAGAATGACAGAGCAGAGGCAGAGACAGACCACAGTGCCATGACCACTGGGCTGCCCCACATTTTCTGTCCCAGTTCAGAAAAACTGGAACTGTGAAATTCTTCTTTTAGGATTTTACACAGGCCTATCTGGCCTGGTTTGTAGGCTGACAGCTGTGCTAATCTCTTGGCAGATTGGTGGCGGTAGGAACTTTAACCACCACATTCTGCATGTGGCTGTGGATGTCATCAAAGAGTCCCGGGAGATGCGCCTACAGCCTTTCAATGAATACCGAAAGAGGTTTGGCCTGAAACCCTACACCTCTTTCCAGGAGCTCACAGGTAGGCAGCTGCTTCTTGGGCACAGTCTCTACTTTCAAGGTATGCACAGAAAGTGAGGAACATCTCAAGGACAGAGACTAGGACAATGTAGGTGGCCTGCACGTGACTGAGCATTGTAAGGGAGGCATTGAATGTGATAGTAGCCTACCTGAGGAGAGACAGTGACTTTCCTGGTGGGTTTGAGAAACAGACAGGAATTTTTCAGGTTGAAAATAGATGAAGGAGAACTTCAGGTATAGCAAGGGGGAGAGCAAGGGCACAGAGGTGAGGAAAGTATGTCAGTCACAGATGAGAACGGGCAAGGGACTCTTCTTGGGAGATGCTATATGGTGAAGGGACACTGTCATTGAAGTAGGGTCTTGGGTGCTGAGACTCGGGTTTTATCTTGGCTAGTAGCTCCTAGATACTTATTATCTGGTTGGATATGGGGTTCAGTGGTTGAGAACTTGCCCCAGCATACATGAGGCCCTTGGCTTTAACCCGCCTTGACATAGAAAAATAACACACACACATACACACCATCCTCAAATCCCAAATACTTCTCCTGGAGATCATGATTCATGGTGCTCAAGAATCTGTATGCACTGGGCTAGAGAAATGGCTCAGCAGTTAAGAGTGCATACTGCTCTAGCTGATGATCCAAGTTCGAGTCCCAGCACTCATCTATGGCGACTCACAAACTGCCTGTAACTCCAGTTCCAGGTGATCTGATGTCTCTATTACAGGCACCTGACTCACATGTAGGTTCCTACACAGAGATATCCAGATATAATTAATTTTAAAAGATCTCTATTCTCCCTCCCTTCCCCCTCTCTTTTCCCCCCAAACTCCCCAGATGTTGGATAATCAAATTGAAGCTCTCCTGTCACCACGTGTGTGACAGACCCCTGTACCCATAGATGGATGGGTTTGAGGAAATGGATGGGCAAGTTCCATGTCTGTCTCTCCTCAGTCACCATCTGTGGACATTCAGTTATCACGGAGTAGAAGAGATTTTGAAATTAGCAGATGAGTTCCCAGAGTGTCCCATGATCCTGGGACAGTAATCTTGATGACTTTCTAGTTTCTCACGACAAAGGGTTCCAAGAAGCAGAGAGTAGACTAGACCTGAACACCTATGTGAACCTGAACACACACACTGCACTCTAGGTTAATAACAGGGCTTGGGCAGAGGTAAGGCCTTGAAATCTTCCTTGAGGGGATCAAGACAGGCTGTTTTCTCCATGTTGTGATGGTCTAAGAATTAAGTCCAGAGAATGGGTTGAGTTTCTATAGGTCACAGGTTGTTTGGGGGAAGATCTAGGCCTTTAGACTCCACCATATTCTCCAAATTAAAGTGTCTACTTGTTCTTTCCTTCCTAACTATTCCCTGATACTGGCAGGACCAAATTTTAGGACATTTTTTTCCAGTTTCCCAAATTATTCTCCCAGAGTCTCTGTTATCTCTAGAAAATAACTGAATCTAGAAGGTTCCATCTCCAGGTAGACCTTAACAAAACTGTGACTGTAGCTTTTCCCCTTTGCAGGAGAGAAGGAGATGGCTGCTGAGTTGGAGGAGCTATATGGTGACATTGATGCTTTAGAGTTCTACCCGGGGCTGCTTCTGGAAAAGTGTCAGCCCAACTCCATCTTTGGGGAAAGTATGATAGAGATTGGAGCTCCCTTTTCCCTCAAGGGTCTCCTAGGGAATCCCATTTGTTCTCCAGAGTATTGGAAACCTAGCACATTTGGGGGTGATGTGGGCTTCAACCTTGTCAACACAGCCTCACTGAAGAAGCTTATCTGCCTCAATACCAAAACCTGCCCCTATGTTTCCTTCCGTGTGCCAGACTCACCCGGAGATGATGGGCCTGTTGTGGAGAGACCATCCTCTGAGCTCTGAGGGGGCAGGGAGGTGGCCTTCTGGAAGGAGGAACTTTGTCCTGCCAGGATGCTCTGAGGCTGAGGTAGATAGCCTTCTATGTTTATTTCCTGGCTTGGCATTGTGAGAGTTGACACTGACATTTAGAACTTTGGATCTCACCCTTGTCTAGAATGTTGTGATTTTGCCATTCTAGGATGCTGAACTCTTTGTTAACCCTTAAAAACATTAGGAGTGGTTTTTATCTGGCTTCCCAGAACTTGGCTCTTTGTTGGCAACCAAGAAGGTCAGATTTCTGGTTGATTTGGATATAGACTTAAAACTTTATATTATAGGGTATGGTGTGGTTGCACAAACTTTAATGCCAGCACCAGGGAGGCATAAGCAGTTGGATTGCTGTGAGTTGGAGGCCAGTATGATTCACATAGTGAGTTCTCAGCCAGTTATGGTTACACAGTGAGACCCTGACTTAAAACAAACAAACAAAGAAACAATTTTAGAATGTAGAGCTCCGAAGAAATTCCTTGAAAGTTAAAGGAGTTCTTAATTTTCTTCCTAGAATCTGGGACCCCTCCAGAATGTTGACTATCTGATTGGTGATTGAGAAGGTCATGTTCCTGGCCAATGATCCATAACATGGGCCAGACCAGTACAGACCTGAATGTCTAGAATGTAGAGTTGGTTAATTTTCCTGTTCAGTGAAATGGACACAGAACAAAAGAACCCAATGTCCAACAAGGACTGCCTTGCTCATGTGTTTCTACCCTAAAGGGTAAGGATGTAAGATGTTGTTCTTGAGAGCTACACATAGACCCTTTCCAAAGATGTGGAGGGAACAGGCAGGAATCCATTACAGTTCTGTCCTCATCCAGGTCTTTGCTCATGGCAGCTGTTTCTTATGAAGCTAATAAAATTATCTTTCCAAAGTCGTCTGTTACACATCTCTTTAAGTCTCATCTGCATGTGAAAAAACCTTAGGTAGAAGGCTTTCCTACCCAAAGGCCAAGTGTGACTGAGGCGTGATATGAGACTTTCCAAGGGCATCCTTGGGGTCTGTTCTGGCACACATGCCTTCCCTTTGATACTTCATCTCTCCCTTTGGGTCATAATTTTCCTTTGTCAGTCTGTTCACCTAGAACACCTAACTCCCAAGCCCTGGAGATGTAGCATCTAGTTCCTGCTAGCTGATTAAAAATAGCACCCTCTAAAAGAAGAGACAAGTGGGACTAGGGGCACCTGAGAAGAAGAGCACACTACTTTGTGCCAACTTTTCATACTTAACTCTCATTGACTGTCATCAGGACAATGTGAAGAGGGTGGTATAACCCTTAGTAGAGCTGCAGAATGGCCATGTGACATGCCAGGCCCACAGGACCCAGAACCAGGCTTGGGAGTCCGCTCCTGTCCCTCCTGTTTAGGTGTGTGCCAGCTCTGATGTTGCCTGTGGTCCAAGGTCAACGTGAGGCTTGGGGGTAGCTTCCACCTTCTGTGCTGGCTGCTTGTTTCCTAGTGCTGACTGTGGGGACACAGCTGTGAATGAACAATACTGACATGGCTTCTGTAGCCAGAGGTTTCTGACTTCCAGGCCTGCTATCCCACAGATGCTTACTTCCAAATAATCACACAAAGGCTTAAATTAATTACATACTGGCCTATGGCTCAGGTTCATTACCAATTAGCTCTTACAACTTAACTCATTTCTATTTATTATATTGCCACATGCTCTGTGGCTTTCTGTGGGTTCCATTATATCTTGCTTTCTGGGAAATAGCCTGCAGCATCTCCTAGACTACACATTTCTTAATCTTTATCTCTGGTTGGATTTCCTGCCTGCCTCTAAGATGCCTTGCCATAGGCCAAAACAGCTTCTGTACTAACAAATGGGGAAAAAAAGGCATATTCACAACATACAGAAAGATATCCCTCATCAGGCTTCTGTTGCATGAATAAATGAAACTCGGTGATAGATCTCTGGGAAAGTCTGAGATATTAGAGAGTAAATACCACAGTCAGATCTCACCCAGCTGTCTTCCAGCTTCCCCAGCCTTGCTCCTCCTGGCTTCTCACCTTCTGTCTTTCTATGTCAGCCTTAAATACTCTCTTGGTAAATTAAGGCGTGGCCCCACCACTGCCTGCCTGGGAGCCTGGAACTCCTTCTGTAAACTAAGATAACCTCGAACTCAGTTTGGATTAAGGGCATAGGTCACCACTCCGGGGATACTCCCTGTGCTGGGATTAAAGGTGTGAATCACCACTCTCTGATCTTCCTAGACTGACTGGTTAGATCCCTCTTATATCTCTGAAACTTTCGGAGCTTTTGTTAAATCCCCACAGGCTTCTGCTCTCCAGAACACACATTTCAATAGGGGAGGGAACAGACAACGGATACCACAGTAGAGATTGGCAGTTGGCACCCTTCCTCTCTAGTCCTGGCCTGGTTCTCTTTTACCTTGCCATGTAGGTTTTTAGACCAAGGAGGAGGGAAAGACAGGGAGCTAAGGTGAGAGATCAGGAAAAGCTTTTGTGTTCCATTCTTTGGACCCACTTCCAGAACTGTGGCCATGAAATGAGATGGACTGGGGTTTGGCTGGAGGTTTTCAGGGCTGGGTCTTGTAGTTCAGAAAGCCTGTTTCTAGTTGTCTACTTAGAAACTCCTCTCACTGGTCCTGCTGGACACAAAGGTTGTGATTCTTGGCACCCCACCTCCCAACTCTTCCTAGCACATAAGGATGCGAGGACCAAACATGGCAGGGCACTCATGCCTGGTTCTTGCTTACCTGGAGTCTATATTCCCCTTTCAATACCTGATTGTTTGGCCACTTCTGGACTTTTCTTATTAATATCAATCTTTTAAAAACTTAATTGAAATATAAGTACCTTACTTTCCCCTTCCTTCCAACCCCTCCCATGACACATATGCTCATTCCCCTCAAATACATGGCTTATTTCTCTTTAACTATTATTGTCAAACACACACATACACATGCACATACACAGACACACACACATGCACACACACACAGACATACTCATACACACACAGACACACACACATGCATACACACACACAGACATACTCATACACACACAGACACACACACGCACACATACATGGGTGACCATTTGAAGTTGAATAGCTATTTAGGGGGCTCATCCCTGGGGAAGACTAACCCTCTCTCACCATTAATGACCTGTATTTCTTTATGACCCTGTGAGATTCCTCCATCCACATTGGCTTGTTATTTGTCTCTTTCTTAGTAACAATTCTCATTTCTCTCTGTCTCTCTCCATCTCTGTCTCTTTCTGTCTTTCTCTCTCCTCTTTTTCTCCCAGGGTCTCATAATGTAGCCCTGGCTGTCCTGGAACTAGCTATGTAGATTAGACTGGCCTCGAACTCAAAGAGCTCTGCTTGTTTCTGCCTCCCAAGTATACTGTATGCCCGCTTTAATATTGGTTTTAGCAATTATATCAGGAGAGTATTCTGGCTAACGGCAGGGATATAAGTCTATGCCAGGTAGCCAGACACGCTGGCCTTTAATGTTCGTGCACATTTAGATGGCGACTGACTCATCCCCGAGGCTAAAGCTGAGTTCTTAGAAGACCATTGGTTCCTCCTTTGATGATGGGGCAGTTGTGTTTCTTAATCTTCTCAAGACTTCAGTTTTTAAGCTGAGTGTAGTGGTGCATGCATTCAGTTCTACCACTGGGGAGGCAGATGCAGGTGGATCTCTAGTTTGAGTTCAGGCTATTCTACAGAGTGAGTTTCAGGACAGCCAGGGCTATGTAGAGACCTTGTCTCAAAAAGTAGTTCAGTTTTTTCTTCCACACTGTGGCTTGTTTTAGGAGTTTAGCTTTTGCTTGTGTCAACATTGACATCTGCTGCTTACAACCAAACTGTGATGGCTATGAGGTATAGAAGACCTAACATGGGTCTATAATGGGGAGACTTTTGGTCGGAGAGGCACAATCCAATCATTGCTTTGGAAATAGTCTCTGGTGGGTTGGACAGAAGAATAGATCAGAAGGACTTCACAGCTACAAGCCAACAAAGAGGTAGTGGCAGCTAGGTTAGGCTGTGATGGAGTGGGCTGCAGAGGATTGCTTTCCTGAGTGCAGCTGTCTTGACTTGCTTAGTATTTAACTCCGCATACATTTGAAACAATTCACACTTATTTATTGTGTCCACAGTGTGCACCCACCCATAGTCAGCTCACCAGGCATTTAATTCTAATAGTTAGGCCTGGAGCCGGGCTGCTTCTCTGGCCTGGATAAATGTTTTCTCAAACCAAACACATTGGTTTAAACAAGAAGTCTCAATGAAAGTGAAAGGTGTCACATGGCACTAAACCTGGGGTTCTGGGTTTGTGAGTAGCTGGGCTGGAGGGACTATTAGTCTAGGTGGGTCTGTAAAGACAGTCTGTATATGAAGCTTGGATCTAGAACCACCTGATTTTAATAAAGCTTTTTCTAGCCAGTTGTAAGCCTTTGAGAACAAAAACCAGATTCTGAAAAACAAAAACGAAATGTTTGCTTCATGGCCTGCAAGCACTATCTCTGTGAGTCTCTCTCCTGCATCTAAATTGCCGGCCAATGCCAACAGCTGTGTGAACCAACTTCCCCACATAAAGATTTTTCCCTGTGTGTGTGTTATATATTATATACTCAATTTGTACCTGGTTGGGTTTGCTTCCCTGGAGGAATGCTGTTATACTTACTGTCAATTCATTCAGGGCTGTCAGTACAAACAGCAGAAGCCATGCTAGCCTTTCAGAAAAGGAAATGATACAGGCTTGCATACCTCACAGAGACATGTACAAGACCAGAATCAGGCTTGGGAGTTTCTTACCTAAGAGCAGTGGCCATTGGCCTAGAGGATGCATCCATTTCAGATCACATCCATGTTGCCAAAACTTTGCTGCCTGAGAGCTGTCAGTTACCATCATGCCTTGTTAGAAAATGGATTCCATGTGGAGCCTGTACCATGCTTTCTCTATTATGGTCATGCTTATTTCACATTTGATTGCTGGAGAATAGTTTCTATGTCTGTACTTCAGCCCTAAGAGAGGGAGAGGACATGAATCTCCTGACCCGCTTGGGTCTTGGAAAGAAGGGACTCATCATGTGGGAAGCTGCCCAGCTTTTTGTTTCTGTTTCCAGCTTTAGAACACTCCAGAGACTACCAGATGGTACTACAGCTGGTCAGGGCCAGCACAGAAGGCTGGGAAGAGCTTGTAGCCCATCTTCTAATCAAGCTTAGGAAAGCGGCATCGTATTAGACAAGCTCACCTTCCCACTCACAGACACTCTTATGATAAAATGAGAGTCAACTCAAATAGCTGATGGAGTGACTGTAAGAAAAACTAGAGCTTGGGGCTGGGAGATGGTTTAGTGGGTAAAATGCTGTTCAAGCTTGATGATCTGAGTTTAGCTGTACAGAATCCATGAAAAAGCCAACAGAGTGGTACATGCCTGTAATCCCAGCACTCAGGAAATGAAGATGGGAGACTTTCCCTCCCCCAACCCCAAGCTCAAAAGCGAGCTAGCTTGGAGCAGTGGCTAACAAGAGAGACCTTGCCTCAAAAGCAAGGTGAAGGGTGAGGAGTGCCCCCTCCTCTAACCTCTACACACACATATTGTGGTGTGTAAGTGCTCTCACACACAATCACAAATACACACACACACACACATTATATATTTAAACCTTACTACTGTGTATGTGCAGGTGTGAGTGAGTATAGATGTGTGCATGCTAAGGTCACATGAAGGTCAGAGGACAACTTTCAGGACTTAGTTTTTCCTGGGACCTGGGGATGGGACGCAGGTTATCATTCCTTCTCCATTAGCCTGTGTTTACTGAGCCATTTCACCAGCCATAGGCAACGTAAAAAGAAAGGAAGGGGGGAGGGAGGGAGGAGGAGGGAGGGAGGGAGGAAGGAAGAAAGGAAAAGTAAAGTCAAGTTGCCTTTAGTTTTAGGAGTACAAGGAGACTTCCTCTCTACCCTCTCACTGACCACTCTGCTGGTTTTATTTGAAGCTGATTCTACCCCCGACTCGGTTAAGCATTTCTTATGCTTTTGGTTAAATGTATGTGTGAGTCATTTGCACAACTGAAGGTTTGGTATTTTGGGTTTGGGGCAATCCAGTCATATGACTTGGCAGACATTGGTGGCAGGTCCCCCTTCCCACTGCTGTATAACTTATACACAGCTTGGGCTTTTACACATGTGGCCAGCAAGCACATTAAGATGCAGCACAATTTTAGCATTCTGGAGATCTCTTGTGCCTCCTGTGGTCAGGAACTTTAAAGCTAAGTGCTATTGTGACCCCTAATATCAGGATAGCGCTGACTACTTTTAAACTTTCTTTGAATATTGTCACATAGTGTGTTCTTTCTATGTGTGTCTTTAATGTGTTTGTATGTAGTTACCTGTTTTCATCCCAGGACTGTTGGGAATAAATTCATGAACTTCAAATGTTACTGTTTATACTCACTTACGTAAGATGAATCCTTCCTTTATTCAATATCCACTTTCACATCTTTCTTGCTCTGGGGGTTGGTGGAAAGAGAAAATGGATCCCCTGGAGGGGAAGAGTCTGCTCTGTGGTGGAGCATCCTTGCTTTTCACTGCCGGCCACATGGACTCTTCCTGACAGCACTATGAAGATGACTTTTCTGTTCCATGGTTAAGGTGCCATACAAAGGTCTTGGATCTCCAGAACTCATATAAAGCTAGACATAATTTCACCAGTCTGTGGTGGGATGGGAGGTGGAGATGGAGAGAGAAGAAGCTGGAGAGAAGCATTGTGCTGAACAAGAATACCTTTTCAAACAAGGTGGAAGGTGAGGACCACCCCTGAGGTTGTCCTTTGATCTCCGCATTTGCATCAGAAGACACAGGTGACTATGCTCACTCACAGGAGCACACGTGTGTGCACACACATTAGAAAAGAGAAGGAGATCAGAAGCAGACACTTGTTCAAAGTCAGACGTCTCTGAAGTGGCAAGGGTTGGTGGTGGTCTGAAGGGTGGTAGTTACATTCCCAAGTGTGGCTTGTTCCACCTGAGCCTTGCTCAGGATATTTCAGGAATCACTGGGCAATGGGAGAACAGAGTTGGGGTGTGACAGGCATTGGGAGTGTCAACTCACTTCAGAGGATTTTTGTGACAGGTCTCAGATGGAGCTCTGGGTTCCGTATCATGCTGGCTTGCGGTTGTTCTTCCTTGGTGAGTGGGTGACATTTCTTTCCTCTCCCATGACTCATTTCTTCCAGGCCTGCTATCTCCTTCCACATCTGTGACTTGCACTTTGTGCACCAAAATGACCATGACCAAGTTCACTGAGCACAGTTGGCTCCCTGAAGTCTGGAAAGTGATGCCATTTGTTTCCTTCTGCTTTGCTTTTCCCTCCCTGAAGCCGTCAGTAACACCCACTGACCCAGGTCTTGCTTTTCCTACCATGGTGCACTCAGTTCTTACTTTCGTAGGAGGAATTTCTGGCTGATTCTAGCTTTTTCCTCTTCCAGTTCCTTACTCCACAGGGTGTAAATGTAGATATGATAGTTTTTCATCTCTTATTGTGATAAAATACATGTAATATAATTAATTGCTTTAATCTTGTTTTTGAAGTGTGAGGATCAAACCCAGAACATGTTAGACAAATGCTCTACCCCCTAAATTATAACCAGGGGCATTTAAATCATCTTAGTGTGTAATGTAATGTGCTATTCGAGACATTAGTAATATTGTGCAATTATCACTTATATCTAGCCCCAGAACATTCTTGTCATTCTGAAAGGAAGCCAATATCCACTAAGCAGTCCCTCCCCAATTTTCTCTTCTTCCAGCCCCTGGTGACTATTAATCATTCTGCTTGACTGTGTTCTGAGCCTTTCCTGCATGCCCGGCATTGTGCTAACCATACTGTACACACACCTTAGATTTGGACAAGCGAGACTGGGTTCTTCCACTCACAGGTGAAATAAATGGGGCTCAGAAAAGACATCTGTGAGGTCACAATGCCTGTCACTGATGGAATCTGGACCGAAACTCCAAACCCAGTGCCATTTCCATCCTGTGTTAAATGATGACCAAGCTCGGAGACCTTTCCCAGGATAAATTATGACATAGGTCTGGCTGACTTCAAAGCCCACATTACTTTATTATGAAACAATATTCCTTCCATTCCACCCAAAGGTCAAATAGGAACAACAACAAAAAAGAAGCACAGATTTGAATGACTTATGCTCTAGGAATTTTCCAGGGTCTGGGATACTGAGTTGAAGGAAGCAGTTTGCCATCACAATCCCAGATAGTGAGACTCAAGATGCTGTTGGTTGCATTTGCAAACTGTAGGATGATGCTCAGAGCAACCAGGTAAGATACAGAGGGAATCCGTGTCTGCAACTGACTCAGGGGCCTCAGGAGAGAGAGGCTCTAGGCCAGGTGCCTGATGTGCACTAAAAATTCTCTGTTCAAGAATTTGGGCTTCTGGTTGACATGACCCTAAGAGCCAACTTCCAACACTGTTACTAAAACAAAAGAGCCACTACAGTGACCACTAAAAAAAAAAAAAAAAAAAAAAAAATTAAATTGAGAAAGAGAAAAGAGAACACAGGGAAGCATATACTAACAGAAATGTGGTTGTGATATAATCAAGGTAGTTTTTTTCTCCTGACTTCTTGCTATGAAGACATATCTCCTTTGGATGCCCCATCCTTCATCTTTTACCAAACATTAAAATGTATCATTGTATCAATTTAGTATTATTTACATATGTATTTTTATATGTGTATACTCTACATATGTGCATATATAATTTATGCATGTAAGGCTGTTTGTAGTAGATTAAAATTCATTTTAGAAAATACATTGTTTCTCCCAACTCTCAAATAATTCTGAAAGCCATTGAGGAACTCGTGGACCAGAGACACTAAGCTTCTGACATAACCTGGCTCTGTGGGTGTCTTTGGATGAGCATCCTTGATGGCTGGCACTTTGCTTATTCTTTGGAATCTAACCATTCTTACCACACAGCCAGGCCAGAACTCAAAGGTGAGAGCTTTGCATATTTGGAAAAATACTGACCTATGCTCCTCAATTAACTATTCTGAGGAAAAGTTTTTTGCATATTTATAGCAGAGCTTGTAGCTGTCATTCATAATGATGGCCCATCCAGGCACCAGTCATTAACAAATAAGGGAGGGGGCAGAAAACCTCACCATAGAATGGATTTGGAGCAGAGCAAAAGCTGGCAAGGTCCCAGCCACTTGGGAGCTGTCACAGGTTTGAAGCACAGGGGCTTATTTTATAGTGCGTAATTGCTCTGCTTTTGACTCTTTTGCTGTGTTCCCAGAGTGAGCAGTTTAGAGAGGAAAGAGTTTATTTCAGCTCAGTTCCAGGCCACAGGGAAGTTACATCCACAGCCAAGAGCAGAGAAAAAGGAACTCGTGCATTCTTACTGCTGGCCTGCCTTTCCCTGCCCTTCCACAGTCTGGGGTCCCAAAGTAGGAACTGTGCTGTCCACTTTCAGGCTGGGTCTTCCACATCAATTAATTTAAGACAATCACCTTCCCTAAACATGTCCATAGGCCTGCTCTGAACCAATCTCCCACTGAAAATGTCTTCTCAGGTGATTCTAGAGCTTGCCAAATTGACAGTTTAAGAAATCATCTGCAATCTATTTTACACACATTTAACTGCATAGATCTTCACTGCTCAGTGTAAACTTTATTTAACCCGTGAGGCGGTTCCTAGGCACATGGACCAAGCAGTACCCTTAAACTTTGTTTGGATGACACTGCATTATGAACACACTTTTGTTTCTTCTCTTGCCCAACGTCATGTCTCATGAAATTATTCACGCTGTTTATCAACCTTTTAAAAACTTGGGCAGTGTTCCATTGTGTAAACATTCAGTAATCTGTTTGTTCCTGTATTGTTGGTAGACGTCTAGATTGTTCCTTGTTTGGACTGTTATATACACATCAACTATGAACATTTGAGACAAGGTTTTTGTGGATATATATCTTAGTTTCTGTTGAATAAATATTTGTAGGAGAACTGCTGGGTTATGTGGTAGGTGGGTGTGTAACTCTGTAAGAGACTGCTAAATAGTTTTCCCAAATGGCTGTGCTAGGCTTCATTTCTCAACAGTATGTTTGAATTCTAGAAGTTCTTCATCATGGCAACATTTTGTTAGTGTACTCTTAAAAGAAAGATTTATTTTAAACAATACACTATTCTTTGAGATTTATTTATTTTTTTAAAAAATTGTGTAATGTGTTTGCCTACATACATGTCTGTGTACCACATGCACACAGTACCTGCAGAAGGCAGAGGGCCCTTGGAGTGAGAGTGTGACCAATCATTGGTAGCCACCATGTAGGTGCTGAGAACTGGAACCTAGCAGCTCTTCACCCTACACCATCTCTCTACCCTGAGAGTGTGAGTGCAGTGGCTGAGGTCAGAAGAAGGCACTGGATCCACTGGGGCCAGGAGCCACCATGCCAGGTTCTGTCTCTTGTTTCTGCCTTGCCCTTCTGAAGCTTTTGTCATTTACTGAGTTGTGTAAGTTACAGGGTTGCAAATGTTTTATAGGAGTTTCTTTCTGACCTGCTCTTTGATTTCTTTTTAAATGTACTAAAATGATATTTAATTATTTGTGTGTGTGTGTGTGCAAGTGCATCATGTCCTTATTGCACACTATGTACATACCACAGTGTGCTGTGGACATGAGACAACATACCGAGGAGTTAGTTCTCTCCCTTCTGTCTTGTGAGTTCTGGGATCAAACTCAGCTGTCAGAGTTGGTGGCAAGTGCCCTTACCACCGGAACCATCTGATTATTGCTGTTTCTGAGGAAGTCTTGCTAAGCAGTTGAGACTGGCCTCAAATTCATGATTCTTCTGATTCCATCTCTTAGTGCGGAGGCGGCAGTCAGGTAGCACTATGCCTAGCTTTTGATTTTCTCGGTATAACTTTAGAGAACAAAACTGTAAGACATTTTAATGTGGTCTGACTCTCCCTCTCCCTAGCTCTCCTCCCCTGGGCTCCAGTCAACCATTTATTTATTTTTGCCTTATATATTTTATATTATCCACTTTCCTATCCTGATTTTGTTCTCTCTTTACCCCCCAAAAACAAAACCACAAAACAGGAGGAAATAATAACCAAGGCAAATGTAACAAGCAAAACAAAACAAACAGAGAGTCACTGAGTGCCTTCTGTGTTCAGCTTTGCCCTGGAATGTTGTTGGTACACCCAGCCGCATGCCTTTGCAGAAAACTCATATCTCTTTTTCCAGCAAGTACCAACTGTCGATGCTTCTGTCTTGGTGGGACTTTGTGTCCACTCCTTCTTCTGTGTGCTGGAATCTTGTCTGTTTTGAACTTGTGTGTGCTGTCATAGTGTCTGTGAGTTCATGTTTATCAACCCTGTTGTGCTTGGAAGACACTGTTCCTCAGAGTGAGGCTGCCACCTCTGGCTCTTACAATTTTTCTGCCTCCTTTCCACGTACATTCCTAGGCCTTGAGGAGAGGGGTTTGACAAAGTCATCTCATTTAGGGCTAATGCTCCAAAGTTTTCCACTTTCTGTGCATAGTGCAGGTGTGGACCCTTGTGTTAATTACTCTGTGTTAATTACTATTCACTGCAAGAAGAAGTTTTTTGAAATATAATGTCTTAGTTATTGTTCTCTGTGAAGAGACACCATAGCCAAGGCAACTCTTATAGAATAAAACATTTATGTGCAGGGTTGCTTATAGTTTCAGAGGTTTAGTCTATTATCATTATAGTGGAAAGCATGGAGGCAAACAAGTATGGTCCTGGTGAAATATCTGAGAGCTACATCCTGATCAGAAAGCTCAGAGAGTGAGAGAGAGAGAGAGAGAGAGAGAGAGAGAGAGAGAGAGAGAGAGAGAGAGAGAGAGAGAGAGAGAGAGAGAGAGAGAGAGAGAGAGAGAGAGAGAGAGAGAGATCTGGTCCTGGCATGGGCTTTTGAAAACTCACAGCTCATGCCCAGTGACACACTTCCTCTAATAAGGTCACACCTGCTAAGTTTTAAAAGCCTGGGATGCTGGGTTCTAGGTATCACCAATGCAATAAAGCCAAATCAAACTGAATTAATCAATCTAGGTTTAATGAATAGAGCAAAGCAATCCTGGGTGACCCTTGGAAAGGCTCTGGAAGAGTCAGCTAGCCACCAGGCCTTAAGTAACCTGTAGGCATGGTCTTGAGCAGCCCCAGGGAGGAGCTGGCTTTTGATGGGCTTCTTCAAGGGTGGGGGTCTGGAAAGGGTGGGCAGCTCTAAGGGAGGGGCTGATATTTGGAGGGTTTTGAGTGTCCAGGGACTGGGGAGAAAGGTGGGGCTTCCATCCAATCAACACTTACTTCAACAAGGCCACAAGGAGAGAGAACATTAGTGGTCCCCATTGGGCCTGAGCCTGGCTAGACAGTGAAGCCTGGCCCCACTGAGACCTCTGGAGTAGAGTTGTCCAGCAGTCTCATAGCAACAGCAGCACCCCAGAATGAAGACATTAGTAGCTCATGGGAAATAGCTGGATTATACAGGGATCCACAGAGTAGTGTCTCCCATGCTGTTGCACACATCATGTCTTGTATTTTTTTTTTTAATTAGGCTTATTTTATGTGTGTGAGTGTTTTGTCTGCAAGTATGTATGTGTACCACATGTGTATCTGATGCCTGTAGAGAACATGTTCAGTCACAGATGTTGTGAGCCACTGTATGGGTGCTGGGAATGATTCTAAGTCTTCTGCAAGAACAGTACATCACTGAGCCATGTCCAGTTCCCAACATCCCCACCTGATGTGGGATGTCTTTCTGCATGCTGTGACTATCATTCATAAATAAAGTAAGTATCTTGGCTTATGGCAGGCACCTGAGAAGTAGGCGGGAAATCCAAGCATAGGTAGGGGAAGGAGGGTAGAGTCATGGAGACACCATCCAGACACCTAAGAACCAACATGTAAAAGTAACACAGGTAAGCTACGGGCCACATGGCAAGACAGATTAATGGAAATGTCTTGAATTAAGATGCAAGAGCTAGCCAGCAGTACTCCTAAACCAAGCAGATTGTAATTAATATAAACATCTGAGCCATTTTGGGGGGCCTAAGCAGCGGTGGGCAAGTCCAGACCTTGGGACAAGTCCAGGCCAGAAACTTCCTATTACACTTACCATTGCTCTTTTGTTAAAACACTAGTGTGATGATTTGAATAAGAATGGCCCCCACAGGCTCATAGATTTGAATACTTGGCCACCAGGGAGTAGCACCATTAGAAAAGATTAGTAGGTGTGGCCTTGTGGGAGGAAGTGTGTCACTGAGAGTGGGTGCTGTGGTTTCAAAAGCCCATGCCAAGCTGTGTCTCTCTCTCCTTTCTTCTCTGCTTGCCTATTAAGATGGAACCCTTTGCTACTTCTCCAGAAGTTGGTAGCAAGGATCAGGGTATTGCTGTGACAGGTCTGACCATGTTGCTTGTGGGCAGACTGTGGACTTTGGAATCTCTCTCCATAGGTAAAGAAAACCACTGAGACCAGGTGTGTGTCAAAGGTGTCCCTATATGAAAAACCAGACCTACCATTGTGTGAAGCTGAGAATGTGGGGTCTGGTTTTGGATGTTGGAGATGCTAGAGTCAGCCAAGAAGAGCTGCTAACAGGGTGTGAACCAGCTCAAGAGTGTGTTGTAGTGTCTGCCTCTCTGCTAGTGAATCAAGATGTAGAATTACCAGTTCCTTTTCTGCACCGTGCCTGCCTGCATGTTGCCATGGTCCTTGCCTTATGATAATGGACTAAATCTCTGAAACTGTAGCTAGCACCCATTAGCTGCTTTTTTTTTTTTTTTTTTTTTTTTTTTTTTAATAAGAGGTGCTGAGGTCATGGTGTGTAGTATGAGGTTTCTGGCCCTGACTTTCAGGCCTAACCTTAAGGTTTAGACCCACAGACCCACAGACCGGCAGAGACATGCAGAGGCTTACTATAGTTTTAGGCTGTTTGGCCTAAGGTCCAGGCACATAGCTTGCTAACTTTGTACCCTTAAACTAACCCATGTCTCTTATCTTGTTCAGCCATGGGGCTCGTTACCTTTTCTTAGAGCAGCATAGTTGTCCTCTGCTTTTTCCGGTTTCTCTCTGGCGTTCTGCTCTGTGCTTCCTGTTCTCAGAGTTATTCTTAGTCTGGTAGCCCCGCCCACACTTCCTGCCTGCCTTTGGCCAATCAGCACTTTATATTAAACCAGTGGGTGGGACACTTACTTACAATGAAGCAACGCAATACCCTACAATGGTGTCTCTTCACAACAGATCACATAGGTACAAGAGATTCACTAATTTCCTGCTGTATTGGTTCTTGTTAATGTTTCTTTTTTTTTTAGTATCTGTCCAAGACCAATTGTCACCTGACTGGAGTGGACAATGGTGGGCCTTCATGTTCCTGCCAATCCTTGTAAAATCTATTTTATTTTTAAATGCTGATCATTAAATATCCTACAGATTTTGAAAAGTAAGAAGTTGGAGGGTAAAAAAGTTGCCAAAGTACCCGTTGCTCATGGGAAAGGATACTTCACAGGAGCCATGAAGTTGTAATATAAAAACACCAGCTTCAGGGGACTTATTTGTTGGCCAGAGAGGCCCCAGAATTCCCCACCCCAGCACTATACTGCTGTCGCTTGCATACCAAGACTTGGTGTTAAAGCAGAACAGGCTTTCAAAGTTATGTAAATATTTGAGGATGTTCCCAGTATCCAGACTTGACCCAGGTACCACATTCGCATCTTGGAGAACAGAAGACTCCATCCACATCCTTTATCAAAGGCCAGTTACTACAAAGTGCTGCTGATGCCGTTATCTGGCTGAAAGCAGAACAATCTCCAGTGCCCCCCCCCCCCCGGACAAACCATGAGAAATTACTCTGACTCCATATAGAAATATCAAACATTAAGGCTCCCTGACGTCACCAGCTCTTGAACCAGAGAATAAGATACTATGTCATAAATCAACATTGAAGGCTAATGGATTTCCATTACTGATCTGCAGACTAGTGTAAACATAGGCACAAACAGACAGACACATAGGTACATAAGTGCACAAACACACACACTACAGACACCCCATCTTCCAAAATTTCCACTGTTATCCCTGAATCCTTGTCATTTGCCAGTGGGGAAACTGAGTCACAGCTCTGAGACAGGAACAAGGAGGCTCGGGGAACAGTCTCAATTCCAGGAAAGAGGTGTGCTGCTTTCCTAAGCTTGAAGAAGAATTTAGACAGGATTCCCCAAGGGATTAGTAGGGACAGGCGATGTACTACACTCCGTCAGTGCACAAAGAGAATCAGTAAATCCTGGTGAAGAACTATGGAGATGGTGTGGTCTGAGAGATCCCAGTGGCATTTGCTTCTCTTGGGAAGACTCTTAACCTCTGTCTTCTAGAATGAGGAGTGCCAGGGCTATAGGCAGATAGAGTAAAGAATAAGACGTGAATTAGAACAGGCTTTGGAAAACCTGATGGGCATTAGATTTTCCTTTCTGTCTTTCTTGTTCTTGTCAGAAGGAGGAGGTGGGGAAATGTCAGGAGGCTGCAACCTTTCACCAGGTAGATGTAAAGGCATGACATGAAAAGGTCATTGCTCCTGAAAAGCACAGCAGAGAGGAAACGTGTCTACAGAAAGCTACTTTAATGAAAGAGCCATGTTGACAATGCTTACCTATCAGATATGCCTCCTCAATGCCATCTGTGGAGACAGAGACTCCAAAGTGTCCACGAATCAAACACTGTCAAGAATCATTTTGAATGTTTTGATAAGCTTCTGATGAATCAGGGAATGGTTATCTGTGTTTTTATTCAAGTTAACCAAATGAAATAAAGTGTTATCCATGTGTACAAAAAGGAGTGGGTGGCCACTGTGACTAAGCCTCTGGTTTTCATGTTTGGCTATCATAGTGCACACAAGGCAGCCTTCCAATTATCTGCTAATGACTACTCACTGCACTAAAATATCTGCCTCTTAGAGTAGCGATGTTTAGGGTTGGGGCTGCCAACTGCTATCAGGCACTGGGCTTTTTAAATATTGTGTTCACAGAGCCCTCTTAGCACCTTTACAAAGTGGGTATTCCTGCTACCCACTTCACAGGCACACAAACCGTATTGGAGAAAGTTAGGTAACTTGCCCTGGACCTCTCAACTGACAAGGAGACAGATGGCATGGATAAACGTGGACCAACCTTCACACCTCAGACTCCGTGCAGCTTATTTCCACATCAGGAAAAACACTTTCCTCTTTTCAGAGAGAAGCCAAGAGGCCTGGGTGCCAATCTTGACCCAAATAGTAAAAGAGGTAAGTTCTCTTTCCTGCCATGCTTTGGTTTCTTCTCTCCTTTTTCTTAAAATGTAGGCACGACTAGGTTAGCACATTTGTTAGCGAGGGTTGCCAGAGTAAAGTATTGTGGAGTGGGTAGTTCAAGCAACAGAAGCCTGTCGCATCATGATCTCTGAGAGTCTCTAGCTTAGAGACCTGAGGAGTCTGTTTCAAAGTATAGCCAATGAGAAGCCAAGAAGCATCTCTATGGAGTGCTTCTGCCATCCCTGGAGTAGAGAGAGGTCTTTAGGTGGCTTGAGATCTGTCTGCCTGTCTTCATTGCATCTGTTCAGAATCCTTGATCATTACCCAGGCATTCTTTCACTCTGAAAATATTTATCAAGGGACCATTGTGTTCCAGGCATCCTGCCAAGGTGGGTGGTGTAATCAGCAACCAGACGCAGGCTTCATACTTGGGCAGCTCAGTCTAATGAGGAAGGCAGTGTTGTAAGCATTAAGATTTAGTTCTTTACCAAGAGGATGGCAGACTGATTGAACCGGTGGAAGGACACCGGGGTAGATTTCTGAGCAGATGCCCTAGGTAATCTGAGTGTGAGGGTGAAGAACAGATAAGTTAATAGATATTCTCAGGAAGATGGACTTGGAAGTCCCTAAGGCATGAAGAAATGAGCCATAGCTTACACTTAGGGCCTGGAATGCAGGATGAGAGGTGAGGGCCAAGGCTGCCAACTTTCACAGGAGCCATATTGTCCAGATTCAGTGAGCTCAGGATTTTAGTTTCCCTGTGATAGGGAGGCTTCACACTGGACAAAAGCAGCCATTAAAGCTTGATTGTGTTTCTAGAGAAGGACAAGTGGTCATGCCCACTCTGAATATTGCAGAGAAAAGCAAGTTAAAATAGGTTTGGTCCTAAGCCTAGAAGACAACACAGCATCTAACAGAAAGGAATTTAAAGACAGAGACTCACACATAGGTGAAGATGATGTTCACAGACTGGATCCTTAGAGTTTTATGACAAAGCCCAGATCCCCAACACACCATTCAGAGACACGCAATGGCAAAAGGCAGAACTATGAGATTTAACCAAAGTGGCTCATTGAGAAGAGGAACTGATAAAGGAGCCCAGTGACCCCCAAGTCTGTGTTCAGGGCACTGACACAAGCTTTAGGCTTAAAAAGAGGAAGGAGGGGGGAGGGCACAAGCATTTGTAACTAAAGGAATGTCAGGAAACCCATATAGTTCACATTTGTAAGCAGATCAGTATCTCTTAAGGATGGCTATGTGATCACCTGTGAGTGTTACCATAACAAAGCAAAATACAAGAACTTGGTTGTGAGTCAGAACTATGTGAAATACCTGCCAGAAAGTCAAGTTTCTTTTTTGATGCCAGGACTCTGGCTGGGACTCTTACAGGCTAGACAAGTTTTCAGGACTTCTGTTACAGGGTTACAACCATCTACAAACCATCCAGGGCTTCTGTTACACTGTTCCAGCTGTCTACAAGACTAGGAGTGAAGCCTGAAGCAGCAGAAAACTTTCCTAAAAGCCAACACCTCTGGTTCAGACCTTTAGCATCCCACACGGTTCATAAAACCTTGGCCAGGGAAGCTTCTTTCTGAAACAGGCAAAGGTTGATGCAGAGCCTTATGACTGCTGAGTGTTCATCTGGAAGCAGGACTCCTCTATCAAGCCTGTGGTGGTTTGAATGAGTAATGTCCCTCATAGGCTGGGCTATTTGAATACTTTGTTGATAGCACTATTGGGGGAAGTGTAGGAGGTGCAGTCTTGCTGGAGGAAGCTCACCACTGGTGTTAGGCTTTGAGAGTTTCAAACCTCTGCTATTTCTCTTTTGCTGTCTCTGCCTCGTGCTTGCCATTGAGGGTATGAGCTTTCAGCTATACCCACTGTGTCACAGCCCTTAGGAGCGTGCCTCCACTCTGCCATGATGGACTCTCATACCTCTGGAATCATAGACAAAATAAACTCCCTCCATAAGTTGCTTTTGGACATGGTATTTTTTTTTATCAGACCAGAAAAGTAATGAATACATCATTCTTTCAAAGGTTTAGGTAACAATATGGAAGAAACAGTCTGAAGAATGTTAGAGCCTGAGTGGGAAGAAGTAGTGCTGGATATGATGTGACCATAACACTCATGAATTCATAGCTTCTATGGTCTCCCTGTATAAGGTGGGGGCCCTCGGTATTCTAGATGGAATTCAGGAGGGCTCACAAGGCTCCATCCCTAACTGAGGAGCTATTAACAGTGAATAGCTGCTGAAAAGGTGAGCCATCTTTCTGTAAGAATGTAGCCACTGATAAATTGCCCATGCTCTAGTTAATAACCCTACACCTACCCATACACCAGCAGCTCTAAATTCATATCTATCTATTTATATATGTAAACTCATGTATGCACACACATATAAAGTCAGATATATGTCTCAACTCATATATATATGGTGCATGTTGAGACAAAGAAGAGTCCAGAGGGAAGGAGATGGAGTAGGGGGATGGGGCATAAATATGATCAAAATATGTCATATACACCCATGAAATTATTGAAGAACAAATAAAAATTATTTTAAAATAATTAAAAAGCAAAGACTTTTGGAAGAAGATACAACAAATAAAATTAAAAATAAACTAAAAATAGGGGCTGGAGAGCATAGCTCAGGGTTAGACCATGTGTTTAGCATGTGTGAGGGCTTCAGCTTGATCAGCATCACCAAAGTAAAGACAACAATAATAAATAAATTCTAGCTGAGATTTAAGAGGTAAAAGGAAAGAGTCTATGGTGCATGTAAAGCAGGTGCACAGAAGCAGTAGGGAGGTGGTGTCACAGCTAGGGACAAGCAGTCTATGTGATCGGACACAACAGACTTCACCTAGCACCAGCTTTATTAGCATCGTGATATGATGAATGCCAGGTGTGACAGTTCGAATGTAACCAGCCCCATGACTAGGAGGCATGGAGTAGGTGTGGCCTTTTTGGAGGAAGTGTGCCACAGTGCGGGTGGGTTTTGAGGTTTCATGGATGCTCAAACCACACTCAATGCCTCAGCTCACTTCTTATCGCCTTTGGTCGAGATGTAGGACTCTCAGCTCCTCTCCAGCACCACACCTGTCTGCGCGTCCCACCATGATGTTAATGGAGTAACCTCTGAACTATAAGCACTTCATTAAATGTTTTCCTTTGTAAGAGTTGTCACGGCCATAGTGTCTCTTCACAGCAGTAGACACCCTAACTAAGTCACCAGCCGCTGTGATTTGGTTGTTACCAGTGTGACAGCACCGAGACTGGTGGGCATTTGAAAGGTCTTTGGATCAGAAGGGCTTTACTTCTCTGAGGGGATCGGTGGAGCTTGGCTATCAAACTGCCTCTCAGTTATCCTTCCTCCAATAAGATTCCACCTCCTAAAAGCTTTGTGTCTACTGCTGTGAAGAGACACATGCCCGTGGCAACTCATAAAGGAAAGAATTTGATTGGAAGCTTGCTTACAGTTTCAGAATCTTAGTCCATCATCATGGTGGGGAGCATGACAGCATGAAATTGGGAAATAGTTGAGAGCTACGTCTTGATCCAGAGAGTGGGAAGGGATGGACACACACACACACACACCACACACCCCACACACCCCACACACCACACACCCCACACACCCCACACACCACACACACCACACACACCACACACACCACACACCACACACACACCACACACACCACACACACCACACACACACCACACACACCACACACCCCACACACCCCACACACCACACACACCACACACACACCACACACACCACACACCCCACACACCACACACACCACACACACACCACACACCCCACACACCACACACACCACACACACCACACACACACCACACACACCACACACCACACACACCACACACCCCACACACCACACACCCCACACACACCACACACCCCACACACCACACACACACCACACACACCACACACCCCACACACCACACACACCACACACCACACACCACACACACCACACACACACCACACACACACACACCACACACACACCACACACACCACAAACACCACACACCCCACACACCACACACACACCACATACACACACCACACACCCCACACACCACACACACACCACACACACACCACACACACCACAAACACCACACACCCCACACACCCCACACACCACACACACACCACATACACACACCACACACACCACATACACCACACACACCACACACACCATACACACCACACACACCACATACACACACCACACATACACCACACACCACATACACCCCACACACCCCACACACCACACACACACACCCCACACCCCACACACCACACACACACCACATACACACACCACACACCCCACACACCACACACACACCACACACACACCACACACACCACAAACACCACACACCCCACACACCCCACACACCACACACACACCACATACACACACCACACACACCACATACACCACACACACCACACACACCATACACACCACACACACCACATACACACACCACACATACACCACACACCACATACACCCCACACACCCCACACACCACACACACACACCCCACACCCCACACACCACACACACACCACACACACCACACACACCACACACACCACACACACCACACACACACACACACACACATACACACATACACACACAGAGATAACAACTTTTTGCCTTTTCTGCAGGGGTTCCCCGTAACAGAGTGGAACAAAAGAAGAAACATCTTGATCTGGAGAAAAGTAGTGCTTCTTCAGGAAAGAAGCAAGACTGTTATATCCTTTGTGAAGATCATCCCTCATTGTACCCCAGCTTCAGGATAACACCTGCCCCCCTCCCCCCAGCCCTCAGAGCTGAGCTCCACCATTGCAGCTCCAGGTATAGCCTGACTTCCCAAACAGACAAGATATTTCTTACCCCCTCCCTGGAGCTGTAGCATTTGCTTACACATCCCCAGTGACATATCTCCTAACAAGGCCACACCTCCTACTGGGTTCTAAACAGAGCTACACCCTGGAGACTAAGGATTGAAATCTATGAGCCTACAGAGGCCATTCTTACTCAGACCACTACATTTTACAAATAGCACCACCTACTGGGGACCTTGTGTTCAAACACATCAGTTGGTTGCAAATGTTTCACCCTCAAGGCACAACACTTAGAACTCCGCCCCCCCCACCCCCAACAGAGTTACATTGAAGCCTAGACTGTCCTGGAACTCACTCTGAAACCCAGACTGATCTCAAATTCTTGACAATCCTTTCTCAGCCTCCTAAGTTCAGGCATTACACATATACCATGTCTCCAAAATTAATTCTTAATTAGATAATTTCTATAGTATTTACATTACAAAAGTAGATGTTTTAAATTAAATTATAATCTCAACAAAACAAAACAAGCAGAAACAAGAAGACAGATGTGATCACAGGGCGTCTCAGCTAATGAGGAGTTGGCATTTCTTCTATTCATTCCATAGAAACACGACTATATTGCTTTATAGGATTTTTTTAAAGTTATATTTCTTTGCTCTAAATTTTTCTCCATTGCAATTTTCATTTTAAAGATAATCCTTGACAGTGACGTTGAGTTACATATATCATTTTAAAGTTAAGTTTATTTTTTGGACTAACACATACCTCTAAAAATTATCAGTTAGAGATTACAATTTATGAACATTTCAAACCTCTGCTTTATTTTTACTAATGTTCTGACTCAGCTTATGTCCTGAGTTCAATGTAAAATTTCATATGGTGGAAATTTAATGCTCAGCATGTTGACAGTATTTAGAGGTGGGGCCTTTTGGAGATGATCAGGAGGAGATGAGGTAATGAGGGTGGGGACTCACTGTGTGCTAGAGGAAGAGGGATTAGGGCTGAGTGTGCATTGTCAATACACAAGGCCTTCACTAAATGCTGATCTTGACCTTTCTAACCTCCACAACCTCGAGACACAAATTTCTATTCTTTAATGACTACTGTGGTATTCTAAGAACAGAAAACAGACTGAAATAGCCTACAAATTCTGTCTTCTATCACATCCTGTTGTAGAGGGATTGATTAATAACAATAATTATTAGGGCTGTGGCAATTTCCTAACCTTCCCAACAAAATGCTATTTTCTCAGACTCCATGCATTTCCCATAACCAGTGGTTAATAGGAACTGTTCCGTCTAATCTAGAAGCAGGGCTCTCCTTCACGCTCTAAGGGATGAGTACGTTATATACTAACCCAGCTATTACTGTGGAGCACAGCCTACCTGGCGTCCACGGGGATAACTTAATGTAGATCCTTAATACACGCAAACCTAGGACACCACAGGGAGCCAGAGCCCCTTTCCGAGACCCTCGGGCTGAGGAGGCGCACGAAATGCCATGATCTTCTGTCATTCTGTCCTATGCAGTGGTCGAGGTTGGCTGAAGTCTCATCACAAGGTCTACCTCTTGTCTGAGCTCGCAACACATCTGGCTACTGCTGTTTAAGCGGCAGATGCTGAGGTTAGCAACATGGCTATCGGTTTTCCTAATGAACATGCTTTCTTATCCTATGTTATCAGCAAGCACGATGCTGAAATCAGTTTGTAAAGTCTGTAATCCATCCAAATAGCCTTTCATTGTATTTCTGGGCTGTGGGCCAAGTCCAGCCAGTTTCTTGGAAAAGAGCTCCCTCTAGTGGCGAGTCTTCACGAAAGTCGCGAACTTGGCTCCACATGGAAAATTGAACTCCTAAGCTCCCAAGTTCCATTTAGCACAATGAACCAACACAGAATACGTTATCATCAGGGTTGCTGCCAAGCAACCTAATGGTACCAGTCTAATTCAAATGAACTTCACGATCCAAAACTGAACAGTGCTCCCGAGACTGCTATTGAATTACCACTGTCATCTAGTTCAAACATCTCAAATTCTTGAAAGTTTAAGGAGGAAAATCCCTATATGTGAGAACTGTCATGCCGACATTCCCTTTTTGGACACAAACCTTCCACACACACCTGACTTGTACTGTTTTCCATTTGCTGCAGTTTAAGGGAGCAAACTAGGTTCCAGCGAATCTGGTCATCCCTGTGCTAATCTGTTTTATGCCTTGGTGCTCATTCTTTCAAAGCTTGGCCATTGCATTTCTTCTAAAGCTGAACTTCGAGGTCTGTATGGTAAGGTGGACTTAATCTTAAGTGGTCTCTACTCTTATCTGCATGGTCAGCATTCTAAGACCCTAGTGGATGCCTCAAACTCAATAGGATCATGCTACATGCAGGGTTGGGAATTTTGCTCAGTGGTATGGTTCTCAGCTCAAAATTTAAAAAAAAAATAAAAAAGAAGAAAGAAAGAAAGAGAGAGAGAAAGAAGGACAACCAAAAGAGCCTCCTGGATTCAAATGCTATAAATGCATTCTATGTTTCTCTTTCCACACACATACCTGTAATAAAGTTCAAAAGTCTTACGTAAAAGTTAAGAACACTTTACAACTTCTTTAGGCAGATCTCAAACACTACTCTTGCATGTTGGGGCCATTGTTACATAAGATAAGGGTCATCTCAGTACAAGCACTGTGATACTACAACAGTGTGTCCGGTACCAAGAGCATGACCGGATGACTAATAGGTGGGAAATGCATACAAGAGTGGATGTGCTGGACGGAGGGATGAGTCATGTCTTGGACGGGATAGAGCAGGACAGCAGGGGATCTCATCACTGGTTTACAATGGTACATCATTTAGAGCATATGAAGTGTTTATTTCTGGATTTTTCTATGTACTAATTTAAGCTCAGAGCTGACTGTGTACTCATGCTGTGGGCAGTGAAAACAGGTGAAGAAGAGCTCCTCAGTGGTGGTGTCCAACATCAGTCCACTGTGTTTCCTTGAGTCTTTCTTCCTGATCACCTTCTTCAGCTCTGGCTGACGTGTTGTATTCGTGTCTTCACTGGCAAGGGTAGTGTCCAGTACAAACCCATCTGAAATTTCTGTATTTATCCCTTGAAGTAACCAATGGGCGTCATTCTCAGGCTTTATCTTCTAGCTCGACACATTCTTTTCTTTTGAAGAACATTTTTTTATTTCTGCATTTTCCACCCACACATTTACTGTCTTTTTTTGGGGGAGGGGGGAGACAGGGTTTCTCTGTAGTCCTGGCTGTCCTGGTACTTGCTTTGTAGATCAGGCTGGTTTTGAACTCACAGAGATCCACCTGCTTCTATGCCTGTGGTTCCCCCGTTGGGACTGAAGGCTTGAGCCACCACAGTTGGGAACAGATCTCTACCCACGCAGCTGAGCCTTCATTTCACACCCTCATTTTTTCAAGTTACTAAAATTACAAAAATAATAGCTATAAATTCTCTCTCTGTCATATCAAAACTGAGCCAGAGGATCTCAGTAGTTGCCTTAAGACAAAATATCCCAGAAACAAATAGAACACAGGTTTAACTTCTGCAGTATTTTTCCTCATTCAAAATGCTAGTGAAATAAGCTTCTTAAAAATTAAATCGTGGAAACCAAACAAACTAAACGCATTGTTCAAATGAATGAGACAAGATGTCCAGTTCTGTTTCCCAGATAGGGAGGCTTTCTATGCAGTGTGTGATATGTGAACTTTTTCGACACCTTCCGATGCCAGTGCACACTGGAGCCTCACAGGACAAGCAGACGCATAGAGTGGCCAACCTGGGAAGGTGAGTGGCTCCTTCTGAGGACAGTGAGGGTGGCAGCTTACTGTTTGCTGACTCTTGGTTCTCGGGTCCCAGGCACCCGTTTCACTCCACACAGGATGGGCATAGGGGAGCAAACTAGGAAAAGGAAAGAGGCTCGCTCAGGGGCTCCACCAGCCAATCAGAGTGGATGCTGGTCATTTGAACCAATCAGGTGCTCTGATGGTCAGTTGACAACACAGAACTCTCTATCTCTGCTGGGTGGTCACCTTGGCACAGGGCAGACATGTGCTGGAGGCAGTGGAGCATATCTGTGGCTGCTGAGGGCTGTTTGGCAGCCCGGGGCTAGAGGGACTGCCATGGGTTTTAGGACCTCCCTGGGGATCCAGCTGCGCTTGTGCGTCTCCACCCTTTCTTCGCACCCCAACTCTGAGGCAGTCTTCTCTTTGTCTTTCTCGGGTTGTTCCAAGCTCCCTGAAATTGAAGATAACATCACTGCTGTGAAGAGACATTGCGATCACGGCATGGCGGGACATGACGTCATGCGCGCAGACGTGAAGTTGGAGTTCTCCATCTTGATCTGTAGGCAACAGGAAGTGAGCTGTCTACCACACTGGACATAGCTTGAACATATATGAGACCTCAAAACCTGCCCCCACGGTGACGCACTTCCTCTAACAAGCCCTCACCTACTCCATAAGGCCACACCTCCTAATAGTGCCCCTCTCGACATGACCTCAGGGGGGCCATGCCTGTTCCAACCACAACACCCACTGGCGGTCCATATCCTCCTCATTACTCCTTTAGTAAGGACTTTTCTTTTGGACTTCCAGAAAGATCTGATCTATGACCACATTCCTCTCTGGATTGGGGGCTGGATGAATCTCAGATGTCTGCATACCTATGCTTATCACAGCACTATTTATAATAACCAAGAGATGAGATCAGTTTAGGTGTCTGCCAACAGGTAAAGAAAATGTGATATACATATATAATACTATAAACATACACGAATGTAATAATTTTTTAAACAAAAAAAGTTTAAAATTGATTCTTTGGGAATTTCACATCATGCACTTCAATCTCACTCACTTCCCAGCCCCTCATATCCACCTTTCCCCTTTTAGTGTACCCCTCCCCACCAAGGAAAACTTAAGATAAAATAAAAAAAATGAGAATATTAATTAGAAACAAACAAAAAACACTTTGAAGGGCTGGGAACATGGCTCAGCAGTTAAGAGCACTGGTTGCTCTCCCCAAAGGACCTGGGCTCAACTCCCAACACACATGACAACTTACAACTGTCTGTAATTTTCCTTCCAGGGGATCTGACACACTCACACGGACATTTATGCACATAAAATAAAAATAAAACAAACAAAAAACTCAAAGTATCCTGCTCCTCCATCTTTCCTACCTTTCCATCACCTCTTCACTCACCTCATGGCACTGGAAGCCATGTGGGGTATGATGCAGTATCCCCTCTTGTCTAAACAGCTTTACTTGCCAATGTTAATTGTGTAGTGTATTGTTGCTTGGGTTCAAGGCCTCTGGCTTCTGGTATACCACCAATACTGGATCCTTACTGAAACTCCTTTCCAATATCTTACTGTTGCTCCTAGTCATGGAGATTCTGTAGCTATGGTTACACAGGATCAGTTCCTTCCTGAGCTCTAGCAGGTCATAGTTGGGGAAGATGGTGGGAAGGCCAACTCAAAGCCCTGGATGTGGACCTAGGTGGTAGCTGAGTCATTTCAGTTTGGGCTGCTGGGACCATTCCCCCTCAGGTGAAGGCCAGGGGCAGCCCACATATGAGGGGCAGGGACTGGGAGGCAGGACCAGCTCACCACTGGGGGCAGCTCTCCCTGGACCAGTGAGGGGGCAGAACAGCCTTTATATTTCAGCACATGATTCAGCACAAGGTTTGCATGGGCCCCTGTGATAACATGCACAACAGACATCAACCCAGACCCCAGCTGCATCAGGACCACAGACACAGGTATGGCCCTTGGCCAGTAGTTAGGGCCTGTATGACACCATGGTTCCTGTGGCAGTGTAGGCCACTCAGATTGGGATAGCCCCTGTGGTAGGACCACGGACTCAGATATGGTCCTCAGCAGCAGCCAAGGGTCAAATCTCAGTATGGCCCAAGGTGGAAGTACAGAGTATTGAGATTGTCATTGCCCCAGTGGCGGCCTGACCCTCAGGCATCAACACAGCCCCACATGGTAGTCTAAATGTTAGGCATCCACATGGCCTTCAATGATAGCAGGAGCCACAGACATCAGCATAGACCCTGGCTATGGTAGGACCGCTGACATGGGTCTTGGCAGCAGCTCAGGCTTGGGTGGCAGCACAGGCCACCAAGATCATTATGCCTCTGGTGGCATCATGGCCTTCAGACACCTACATGGTCTCAGGTGGCTGACCAGACCCTGGGCATACACATGGTCTCCAGTGGTAATGGGAATCACAGACATCAATGCAGATACTGGATACTATAGGGCCACAGACCCAGACATAGCCCTTGGCTTGTAGCTCTGGACCAGATGACACAATCATTCTGGATAGCAGGTAAGATCACACAGATTGGTGTGGCCTCAGTGGTGACATGGCCTTTGGATACCAGCATGGCCAAGGGTGGTAGTCCAGACCTAGACCCCAAGCATCCATGTGGCCTTTGGTGGCAACATGGGCCATAGACATCAACAGAGACTCAAAATGCAGTCGGACCATGAGCCCAGACATGGCCCTCAGCAACAGTCCAGCCCTGGACATCACCATAGATCCATGGCTGCAGCACAGGCCACTCATCAGTATGGACCAGTTACGATATGGCCTTTGGATACCAATATTGCCTTAGGTGGTGGGCTATACCCCAGACATCCACATAGCCTTTGTGGTAACAGAAACCACAGATATCAACACAGACTCTGGCTATAGTAGGGCCATGGACCCAAATGTGACCCCCAGCTGCAGCTCAGACACAGATGTCACCATAGCACTGAATGGCAGTGTATGCCACTCAGATTGGCATGGCCTCTGTGGCAGCATAGCCCTGGGACACCAACATGGCCAAAGATCGTGGCCTAGACCCCAAGCATCTGTGTGGTTTTCGGTGGGAACATGGGTCATGAACATCAACACAGACCCCATCTGGAACAGGACCATGGACCCAGAATGGCCCTTGGCAGCAGCCCAGGCCTGGATGTCACCATGGCCCTGGATGACAGGCAGGCCTCCTACACCAGCCTGTTCTTCACCATCTCACTTCCTCAGCTTTTCCTCCTTCCACAGCACATGCTCGGTTCCTCCTCTCTCTCCTGTATTTGCTTGTCATCACGACACCCACTGCTCAGGGCCTTGTGGTGCCTGTAGGATCTTTGGATGTCTTCTACCTGGGCTGTGAGAACTCTGGTAGGCCTGTGGGATGTCTTCCAGGCAGGCCAGTTATTCATATGTAATCAATGGCCCAAAGGACAACTTACAGGAAGGCTCTGTGAGAAGAAACAAAAAATGGAGGGTCCAATTTGAAAACATCCCTAGGTCCCAATGTGAAAATGTCCCTAAATTTCCCCCTAGTAGTTTCAAAGTTATGCAGATAGGGCATGGCTTTCCCATAAATCACTCACCATGTTTTCTGTATTGTTGATCATGCGCATTACCAGAAGAGAGCTATTTACAGGACTATTTAAACAGATTTCACTAATCTTCCTCCTAGAGGCCATCTCAGTCCCAGGATTGAAGTGGCTAGCATTTTTCCACGTTGAGATTCTCACTGCTGGGACAATGCAGTGTCTGGTTTGACTCGGTCTGTGGGAGACTCCACAAGAGCACCTGGGATGTGCAGGGAAGGTAGCCAGGGGTTCAAGGCTTGACAACTCACGGCTGCTTCTCTTCCGGTGAGATGATGTTGGCCAACTTCTCCGGTATGTAGTTTCTCACATTTGGCCAAAATGTATCACAGCTACGGGCGACAACATCCTTTCGTACAGACATTCTCCCTGTGGTGGTCTGAAAGAAAATGTCCCCCAAAGGGCGTAGTGCTATTAGGAAGCATAGTCTTGTCAGAAACCAAGATGACAATGGCCACTAGTGCTTTTGGTGATACTGTCATCAAGGACAAGCATAGTTTTTCCAATGTCCCAGTCCATCTGTCCCATCAGACTCCTTCCCATGGGCAATGGAGCTACTAGGCAGTCAGCTATTAGGCTGGCTCCCTTTCTCATTGAAGCTTGGGCTATTTCCCCCTGTGTATCACTCTTGTTGATAACTATACATCTTCCTGATTTTTCTACTGCTCAAAGCAGACATGCAACATTAAATAGATCCTTTGGTTATGAGAACTATTTCCTGTTTTTACTGGTTCTTGTGTACAGACAGCAAGGGCTCAGGGAATAGGCTCATGAAGCACTAAAACAGGTCAGAAGAAGAAAAATTACCAGTTGGCATTAGACTTGTGTCTTTATGAAAATATGCTTGAGTTGTATTTTATTGATAATTTATAAAATTTCTGAAAACTTATAAATTAAAAAAATAAATACAGTGTATTGAGTAGGCAATTGACTCAGCCACAAGGAAGACGGGGGTAGATTACATGTATCTGGGAATCATTATTTTTTGATAGTGAGTTTGCATGTCTCTGACGGCTTGGTGTATGTAGTATGCACTTTTTTGGAGAGATGACTAGTTGTAACATTCATGGTTAGTGTGGTGAATAGTGGTATTTATCAGTTGTATGTTAAATTCATGAGAAAGTGATACAATGGCTCCTTCTACCTGGGCTGAATTCAGGTCACAGAAAGATTATCAAAAAGATCTATGGTTGCTTGTATGTGTGACTATGCAACATTCACACTTTAATCTGCTGTGGAAATAAAGTTATGGTACATTTATACATATATTTGTGTACATATATGCATTTTATGCTGTTTTGCCTTATTTAGGAAGGTTCCAGATGGGTCCTCTTTAAGCTAAATGGGAAGCTTTTGGCCATATGTCCTGAAGCCACTCAATTTCTATGTGGGCACTTTCCTTTATTATCCTTTAAAAACGCCGTATTTACATTCTTGTAACCATGTTAGTGGCTAACTTCTTGGCCTCTGGTCTCACACACATCTTGATTCAAATTTTTAATTGATCCTTCATAGCCTCAATGATATTGGAGTTGGACTCTGTGAAACTCAATTGCCTGAACTGTAAAATGTAATGAAACCAAGGATTTATTCCAACATGTGTTATGAATATGCAAAATATGGCAGATTAGCTCATGAGTAATTTCATAACTGTCCATGGGGATTGTTTTTGGCAAGAACAGAGAAGGTTCCTTTAAGGTCCTTTGCCAAACTCCACCTCACTAAGTTCCCTTCTTCACTCTTGAAGATGTCCAACTACTTATTTTACACAAAGGGTGATTTAAATCAGGGTCATCTTTTTGCTTATCCTACCATCAAATCTGATTATTTATTTGACCTCTAACTTCTGAATTTTCTTCCAGAGATTCTTGAGTTTCAAGATTTAGGGAACACCATGGACACCAGTGGGTTGTCAGATCTCTGCTGGAGGTTGAAGTTACATGTGCTTCTCTTTCCCACTAGAAAAACCAACCGCTCTCTCTCTGCTCCTCTTGGCTTTTAGAGAGAGGCTTTTCTATGAGACATCAGAGCCTTGGCATAATGCCGATTGCCTGGATTCAGTTTCTCTGGCTTCTGTACGTGATCCGTGACTTAGCTCTCACTGGATAAAGTACCAAGCAGCACCGGGGGAAACAATCAGGAACGGATTCACTGAGCGCTGTGTGCCCTGCCGTGTCGCTTCACACCCCTTCCACAGTAAGGGCATACAACAAAAACAAAAACCCCACACAGAACAAACTTTTTAAAACTATTTACAAAAGCAGTGTCTGCTTTATAAGCAAATATAAATGTTTTCTGCCTGTTGCAATTAAACCACATAAATGTCCCTTGCAAATTTAATATCTGATGTGACTTTAGGTTTTGGTCTTCCCAGGAAAGGCTTGGTACAGAACTATTGAACTGACATAATTATTACAGCTAACCTTCTATTTTTAAAACATTATAGTAACATAACAAACTGTATGGCAGTTCTAGGTATGTATGTTAGAAGATAATTAAGTAGGTGGCACAGTGTGACTTTGAAATTCTCAAATAGTTTCAGACCTGACTAAGGCCCCTCTGTCTTTCTCCCTGTCTCAGTCCCTAGTTTTTGAGATGAGTATCTGATGCTTCAACATGAGCCTCTGTCTTGGCTTCTACAGTCACTGTACCCACTTTGGATCTGATCATGTGAGAGTCCTCTGGAGTCCTCTGGAACTGTGACAGCGTTGTCTTACTTCATATCCGTGCTAAACTCCTTGATCTATAGCCTGAGAGAGATATAAAATTGGGTCCGACACTGCTTTTGACAATTATCTTCTAAAGTTCTTTTTATTCTGTTTCCTTTTTAAAAAAAATTAGTTGACCATTTTGAATAGTGTATTTGGATCACATTTATCCCCTCCTGATGGAGTACCAGGAAGATGGATGTGTTGAGTCTCCTGTTTTTTAAGTTTGTCCTTTTATTGAGAATAAGTATTTTTATACAATATATTCTGAAAACAGTTTCCCCTCCTCAAATTCTTCCTAATTCCTTCCCAGTTTTACCTTATATCTCTATCCACGGTTTCTGTCATCATTAGAAAATAACCAGGCTCTAAGGAAAAATAATAAAATAGAATAAAACAAAGTTGAAATAAGACAAAACAAATAGAAAAAAAGAGCTGAAAAGAGCAGGTGAGACCACATGACAGGAGACCCACTCATCCACACACAGGGACCCACAAAGCACAAGGCCGCAGCCATAATGTGTACAAAAGACCAGCATGGTTAAAAAGAACCAAACACGGACTAAACGCAATGATACAAAACCTTTCAAAGATGCCATTCAGTTGTGCTGGCCATCTACTGTTGGGCATATGGCCTATCCTGAAGAGTAGTTTGTTCCCTTGTGAGACTCCTCTGGGAAAACTAATTTTCAGTTGAAAGTGGTTATCAGTTGGAGACAGATTCCTAGTTACGGATGGGTGTGTGTGTGTCCACTTCTCCTCTCAGCTCTAGGACTCCTAGGTACTACCCTTGTAAGCTCTGTGCATTGTTACAGTTTCTGTGATTTCCTATGTGTGTCAACCCTGGAAGGCCTTGATTTATTGGTGACTCCCATCCTCTCTGACTCTTACATTTTCTGCAGAGTCCCTGAGTTCTAAGGTGAGGTGTCTGACAGAGACATCCTAGGGCCGAGTGTTTCAAAGTCTCTCACTCTCTACTCTTTGACTGGCGGCGGGTCTTTGTTCCCATCTGCTGCAGAAGGAAGCTTCCCTAGTGATGTCTGAGCAGGACACTGATTCATTAGAAATCATTTAATAGCTGTGTTTCTTTAGGAGAACAGTAGTTTTTGTCTTTCAGGTTTATATGGTGGATTACTTTAACCAGTTTGGGCATGTTAAGTCAATCATCCCTGCATCTCTGAGCTGAAGCCTACTTGATCATGGTGGATGATCCTTTTTATAGGTTTTGGATCTGGTTTGCAAGTACTTTATTAAGAATTTTTGTATCTATGTGTAGTAGGACAGGCCCATTGGGTCAAGGAAATAGGCTTAAACCAGTTTCCAAGATATGCATATAACATACTTTCTTATGAGCCAACATGGAGTATGTCTGAGGGCTTAGCAACAGCCACTGTCTAATGCTCCTGATTTTGCCAGCTAATGAGTGATGACATGATGTTACCAGATCTTGATGCAGCTTGGTGCTGGGAGGAGGGTATACATGGCTCTACCCAATACTGAACAAGTTAGCCATTTGCTTTCACCTGACTCCTGATGTCTGAGCTGTTGACCCTGCATCTTCTCATTCCCTTCCCCAAAGAAGAACAGCAACATCTACATTCACAAGGGAAATTAATAATTCTCTTTTTTTTGGTAAGACTTTATATGATTTAAGCATCACAGTACCTATGGATTCATAAAAGAATTGGACAATGTTCCTTCTGTTTCTATTTTATGGAATACTTTGAGGAGTATTGGCATTAATTCTTTGAAAGTTTGGTAGAATTCTGTGCTAAAACCATCTGTCCCTGGGCTTTCATTGATAGGAGACCTTTGATAACTGCATCTCTTTCACTTTGGATTATATGTCTGTTTAAGTAATTATCTGATCATTATTTAACTTTATTAGGTGGTTATGGTAGTGTTAATGTAATTGGCCTCATAATCTCACAGAGAATGGCACTGTTGGTGGGTGTGACTTTGTTGGAGTGGCTATGACCTTGTTGGAGAAAGTGTGTCACTGTGTGGGTGGGCTTTGAGGTTTCCTATGCTCAGAATAGAGCCTAATGTTTCAGCCGACTTCCTATTGCCATCTGGATCTCTGTGAGTTCAAGGCCACCCTGGACTACATGAGATTAATTCAGTCTGAAGGGGAAACAGAGTCAGGCAGTGGCAGCATACACCTTTAGTCCCAGCACTGTAAAGGCTGAGATAGGAAGTGATATTGCTGAGCAGAAAAAGGAGTATAAGACAGAAGGAGACAGGAGTTTGTCCCTTTGCCTCCTTCCTTTTCACCTGAGGACTCAGAGGCATCAGTTGGAAGACTTGTGAAGACAGGATTTTTCCCTTTTAGCCTGAGAATTCAGCAAGAAGTTTTTCCAGCAGGTAGTTCCTCTGCTTCTCTGATCTTTAAGCATTTACTTCAAAATCTGGCTCTGAGTTTTTATTAAGACAACTTAAAATTCATTCAATAGTCATGTATACAAAAGGTCTTGCCAGCTTGGAAGCTTTTTTTGAGTTTTGCAATTTGTAAAAATATTTGGGTGTCTGACACATGGCAGGGAAGCTCAAATAGTATTGGTAACAAGGTATGCTATTACATTTTCTGTAACCATGGTAAACACTAGGTTTGTACTATCCTGGAATTTCCTAGGAAAAAATTAGCTGACCAAATTTTATAACCTGAAGATTATTAAGAGGGTACTCATAATAAATGAAATTGTTTTTATGTATCATCTTTTGTCTAAGTAAGCCAAACTTACATAAGTCAAAACTTAATCTGTCTCTAGAATTCCTGAGAATACTGGAGTAGCCAATCACTATTAGCTCCACTTTGCAATTAAAAATGGATCACATATAGCTCTTTAGGGTCCAAAGTCTTGACTAAAGCTGGCTACTCAACTCCTGAAAGCCATCAATTGCCAATATATCCTCAGCTGGATGTGGAAAGTCATGCCCAGTTCTCTCATCCATGCTCCGATTTTGTCTGGACTGATTTGCACAGGTCCTCCTATATATGCTTTCTTAGCCTCTATGGTTTTATATATGGACCTGCCATGCTGTGTCTGAAAAATAACTTTTCTTCCTCTACTGCCTTTGGTTCTTACAACCATTCTTTGAGCTTTTAGAAGAAAAGGAATGGTATAGATGTCTTATTTAGGTTTATCACTCTGAAGTTCCTTATTCTCTGAGGCTGGCCAATTGTAGTTCTCTGTTAAATTCTATCTACTGCAAAAACTATCTCCAATGAGGATTGAGAGGCACATTTTCTATGACTAGAAAAGTAAGAACTTAGGAAAAACCCACTACTATTCTGCCCACTTAGCAGAATTATAGTATAGGTTCTACATCAACATTATGAACTTCCTACCCACAAATTTTTGTCTCAGTATGGTGGTTTGAACGAAAATGCTCCCTAAAGTCAGTGTCACTTTTAGGAGGTATGGTCTTGTTTGAGAATTGTGTCTGTGTTCAAGTCACACCCAGTGAGACAGACCACTTTCTGTGAGCTAAGATGTAGGATTCTTAGCTACTTTTCCAGGCTCATGTTTACCTGCATTCCGCCATGGTACTATGATAATAATGGACTAAACCCATAAAAAAGTAAGTTGCTCTGATTAAATGTTTTACTGTATAAGGGTTTCTGCAGTCATAGTGTACCTTCACAGCAATAGAACAGAAACCCAACTAAAGCAGAAGTTGGTACCAGGAGTGGGATATTTCAGTGATAGGTCTGGCTATGTTTTCTTTTCTTTTCTTTCCTCTTCTTTTCTTTTCTCTTCTTTTTTCTATTTATTTATTTATTTATTTATTTAATTAATTAATTAATTAATTAATTAATTAACTTAAGAATTTGGACTTTGGTATTTTGGGTTTGGAAAGAGGTGGAATGCTTTAATGGGCCATGCTGGTAGGAGTATGGAAGATATTGGTGCTAATGATGATTTGGACATTTCAAGCCTGGCTCAAGAGGAGAAGAATTTAAGTATGTTGCTTAGAAATTATTCTTTTGATATTTTTAGTGATGAATGTGGCTGATTTTTGCCCTTGTCCAAAAAGTTTGCTTGAGGCAAAAGTGAAGAGTTTTGCATTAATTCCATTGGCAGAGGAAATCTCAAAGCCAGCTTAGTATAGACTGTTTTGTGGTTAACTAATGTTAACTCTAATGAAATATATGAATGAAAAGGAGCAAGATGAGCAAGGAAAATATTTAAGGAGGGAAAAAATGCCAGAAAGTGAAATGTAGCTAAGTCTTGTGTTCAATGAGATAAACAGATTTAAAAAAAATAAAGACTAAGAGTCAATATAAAACAAAATCATACTCCCACCATAAAAAGCCTATAACCATCACTGTAATTTTAAATGAATAATGGTGGTCTTAAAATATAGAATATTTTTTTCTAGGCCAAATAAAATATCTCTTTTCATTACAATCTATATAGTAATACTTTGCTTTATGGGTTTTCTTTATAAAATTATGACTTTATTTGTTCCCTTTATTCATCAATAAACAGTGAAGAATAGAATATAAAAAGGAAATCAAATAAAGGGAGTGGTGACCTCAGTGCATGATTCCACCTAGCCAAGTTTCCAGCTTGTGAAAAAGAATTAAAGAAAAGCTTTAGAGATAGATGTGGTGGTGTAACTTTCATCTCCAGCATTCAGAAGGCAGAGGTAGGCAGACCTCTGAGTTTGAGGCCAACCTGCTCTACAGATCCAATTTCCAGTCAAGCTTAGATAGTGAAGGATAAAAAGCTGGTAAAAATATAATAGAATGAGGGAGCAATGTTCTAGCCTGAAAGTATCAGACCTTGGGCAGCTTTGACCATAGGGTTCTGTCTTTAGAGTCAGGAATAGAAGAAAGGCATTATGTAATAGGTTTTCTGCCCTCCAGTAATAAATTTCTCCACCAACAGAGTAAGCCAGATCAAGCAGAGTTGAAAAAGTTTAGCTTTATGAAGAACAGCTCCTAGGTGGGTTCACTGGTCTCAGAGAATGAGGTCAGAGAAGTCTTGTGCCAAAGCTAGGGCAGAAAAGTTTTTATAGATTGTAGGTGAGGGTTGATTATGTGTCTGCCACAAGTTGGGTTTGCGTCCAAGTATGATCAAAACTGGGTGCTTAGATGGGGAGTTGGGTGGCTGGTGGCAACAGGAGGTTTGCTATAGTTACCAAGAATGCAGAACTGGGCTTTTAGTGCCTTTCCTTTGTTTGGAGATGTTCTAAGGGGTTTGGAGAGGGGTGGGGGAATTGGGCTTCCAGGACTGTGCAGAGGTGAGGTAAAGGCTTCAATTCAACCAAACATCCTGACCCTTTTGGGTATATGAGTGCTGGTTCAATTCTGAATACTTCCTACTGGCATAGGAAAATATGGGGAGGGGCATCTGGGAGTTGGTGGGCTCTGTATGAGGTATAGGTGAAGAAACATTTGGTTGACTGCTACCTGGAAAATCTCACATATTTGTTCCTGGGCATGGATGATGTCATCCTGTCATTTAATTGTGTCCATGAGGTTCTGTATTGCCTTGGAAACAATGTAGATGCAGGAACAAAAGCCCTTAACCATGGCTAGTGTGAATTTTGGAATATCTGGAGATGGTGGGCCCTGTCTCCAGTGGCATCAACTTTTGAGGAAAAATATAGCCTGGAAGACAAAAGAGACAAAGGTGACTAAGCAAGACACAAGAGCAAATATGCTTGACCACTCTCAATGGGGCTTTCTGTAAAACTGGAGGGTTGAGGGTCCCAGTTGCTGTACAGATCATTCATTATAGGTAGGTGTTCTCTTGAGCCTGATGAGACTGTACCAACAATAATGTCTCAGGAGTTTGGCAGCTAAAGGGGTGGTGAGGATCATTGTGTAGGATCAACTGCTTGAGGAGTACTGGTCTCCCGTGAAAAGTAGGGAGGGCTTGGGAGCAATTGTGTCCATTGTAGGGGCAGGGAGATAACTGTCAGCATGTAAATGGAAAAGGGACTGTAGGAGGGAGAGGTAGAATAGGCATCTGGCTAGTGGAGGGGTCTGGGCTGGGAAGTAGTGGTTGAGGAATGTTCTTTCAAATAGAATCTTGAAAGGGCTTAGGTCTATAGAAGAGTGTGGGGTGGCCTGGATATGGAAAAGGGCAATGGAGAGGAGGGAGGGCCAATATAACATGAGTTGTTTAATGAGCCCATTGACCCTCTTAAGTTTTCCCCAGGATTGTGGGCAGTAGGAAATGTGGGATTTCCAGGAGATGTTGAGGACTTGACGTGAGCTCAATGGCCCTAGAAGTGAAGGCTGGACCATTGTCCATTGGGATACCACAGGGCATGCAGAACTGAAGAATGATGTGTTCAAGGAGTATTTGAGTTACCACATCCACTGTTTTCTTGGAGGTGGGGAAAGCCTTTATCCATTCTGTAATGGGGTCAAAAGAATTAGGAGATAGCAGAGCTTTTTATGAGTGGGTTGGTGCAAAGGATGACATATCTGAGATATGCTGGCCTTGGAGCATGTTTGGCAGGATGATTGGGCCTGTAAAATATGGGCTTGAAGATTTATGGGATCAAGGAGGGGCCCTAAGAAGTTTAAAAAAGCCTTGAGACCTATATATAGAATGTGGTGGAGTCTGAAATGATGGAGAACACCATATCGTGGGGCAGGATGAGATAGTTATTTAAGTAGAGCCACCTATCTTTGGTCTGTGAGGCCCTTTATTTTAGAAGTTTATATCTCTCCTATGGTTGGTAACAGGACTCATAGGAGGGTGTCAAAACCAAAGTATGTTCTGTATATCCAATGGAGCTGGAAGCCAGTTCCATGGCTACTAAATTGGCCCTGGAATTACCTAAGGCCACTGGGTCCCTAGAGGCCTGTTGCCCCCAACAGTAGATTATTGTTACTTCTGCAGGGAGTTTGAGGGCCTCTAAGAGCTTGGCTATAAGGAGTCTTTTGACAATGGAAATACACTTGGCAGTGAGGAAGCCACCTTCTTTCCAAAGGACATAATGTATATGATCTATTAAAAGGGCATATTTGGGACTCAGTGTAGAGGCTGGCCCATTTACCCTTAGCTATTTGGAGCTCTCTAGTCAAGGCAAATAATTCAGCCTCTTGTGAAGAGGTCCCCACTGGCAGATGGGTTACTTTAACCATTTTAGTGAAGGTTATGGCCACATAAGCTGCCTGGTGATTTCCTGACCTGCCTATGAGAGAGCTTCCATCAACAAAGAGGGCGAGTTGTGGGATCTGTGAGGGGTTGGTTTAGGAGACCAGGCCATGGTGAGTGTAAGGTCTCCATAGCCTTAGGGGAGGGAGGAACAGAAGAAAAGGCTGCAAGATTTATGGCAGGGCTGGAGGCCAAGATGATTTGGGAGTCTTTTAGAAATGGTAAATGAAAGCCCTGGACCCATGAGAGTCTGAGGAGGGAAAGAGAAGACTGACTCAGAAGGTCAGAAAGGCTAAGGGTGAAGTATACAGTGATTGGCCTAAACAAGGTCATCTTGAGGTGAGTTTGGCAACCATGGGTTGGGCTCTCAAATATGGCTGCATTCCACACATTATGGGATCTAGTTGTTTGGACTGGAAAGTAATGGCCCAGTGGGATAGAAGCTCTGTGGCACTCCCACCTTTTCATCTGTAAAGAGGTGGTAGGGAAGGGTAGTGTCCAGGAGAGTTAGGGTAGGGGTCATTAGGAGTAAAGAGAAGTGATGGTGGCTGGTGGCTGGGTGGGTGAGGGGCACAGTAGGGGTCTCTATGACCACCTGGTACAGGAGCTTGACTGTGTTGACAAAGTTAGGGATCTAGTAATGAAAGAACCCATCAGACCACAAAATAAGAGAATCTGGTCCATGGTGGCTGTGAGTCCTACACCTCTGACCAAGTCAGTCTTAGATCCTGGGCTGAGTTGAATGCCCAAACACAAAACAGCAGGGAAGCATAGCTGAGTCTTAGATGGGCAAACATGATATCCCAGGGAGCCAAGGTAGTTTAGGAGTAAAGAGGTGGCCAATTGGGACACAGACGGGGCGGTAGGGGGGGGGTTAAACTGCAAAGTAGGAGGTCAGGTACATACTGGGGTCAAAGGTAAAAGGATTCCTGGCCAAGACTTTGCCAAAGAAATGGGGACTATCCCAAAAGCCATGGAGTTGTGTCATGGTCCATGAATTAGGGTCCTCCCAGGTGAAAGCAAAGAGAAAATATGAGTCAGGGCAAAGAAAGACAGTAAAAAGGACATCTTTTAAGTCCAGATTGGTAAAGTGGAAAGTTGCAGAAGGAATGTTAGAAAAAGGTATAGGGGGTGACAGTGGGTAGGAATGACCACCTCACTAATGAGGCAGAGGTCCTGAGTAAGTGCCAAAAGGCTTAAACACAGGCAGAATGAGAGTGTTGCAAGGTGAGTGGACAGGGGTTAGGAGTCCCTGAAATAGGAGGTGGGCTTGAGGCCATGACACTCTGTACCAACTTCATGCTGTTTGGCATATGGCTTAGGCACATTGTTAGCTAGCTCCTTCATTTTAACTCAACCCATTTCCATTGATCTGTCCTGCCATGTGGCCCATGGCTCACCTGTGTTCCTTACATGTTACCTCATTGGGCATCTGGCTTGATCTGTCTCTGACTCCGCCCTCCTCCTAACCATGCTCCTGCCTATGGCTACTGTGTTCTCCAAGGGTCAAAACAGTCCTTTATTTAAAGATTGATATTCACAGCATACAGAAAGACATTCCCACATCAGCACTGCATCTCAGAAATGGAAAACTGTAGTGTGGAAGGGAAGGAGAAAGGGTCCTTAAAGCAAACTAGGACCAGCTGGTGGTGGGTAGTTGTAGGGATATTGTGTTGTTTCATGGAAAATAACTGTCCCACCCACTGGTTTAATAAAAAGAGCTGATTGGCCAAAGGCAAGCAGGAAGTGTGGGTGGGGCTACCAGACTAAGAACTCTGAGAACAGACCGCCAAGCAGAACACCAGAGAGAATTCTAGAGAGAGGCTGGGAAGAAGGAGAGGACAACCATGCAGCTCTAAAGAAAGGTACCGAGCCACATGGCTGAACAAGAGACATGGGTTAGATAAAGGGTAGAGAGTTAGCAAGCGATATGCCTGAGCCTGAGGCCGATCAGCCTAAAACTATAGTAAGCCTCTGTGTGTCTCTGTGGGACTGCGGGTCTGTGGGTCCGTGGGTCTACAGGTCTGCGGGCCTAAACCTTGAGGTTAGGCCCGAAAGTCCGGGCCAGAAACCTCATACTACAGGTAGTGATCACCAGGGTGGAGATATCCCATACTTTATGGTCAACTGGATCCAGGAAGGTAGGGACAGGGCAGTCTGGGGTAGGGACCTGTGAGGCATTTAAGAAAAGAAGATGGGAGTCAGGAGAGAGTATGGGGGTCAAGGAGAGGGTGGTCTCTGCTGTGGCATAATTCTTCTGTACACTTGTGTGATTGGTTAATAAACAAGCTGACTGGCCAATAGCTGAACAGGATAAAATTAGGTGGGGAAACCAACCTGAGAATGATGGGAGGAGGAAGGGCAGAGTCAGAGGAAGTCAGCCACTGAGGAAGCAGGACCTGTAGAGGATGAGGTAACAAGTCATGAGCCATATGGCAAAGCATAAATAAGAAATATGGGCTAACTTACAGTATAGGAGTTAGCTTGTAACAAGTCTGAGCTACTGGTTGTGCATTTGTAATTAATTTTAAGTCTCTTAGTGATTATTTGAGAGTGGCTGCATTACAGAAAAGCTTCTCCCTTCGGCCCCAAAGTGGCTGAGGATCTTGAGGGCAAGTAAAGGCTCAAAGCAAATGCCATGATCAGAAAAGAGTATGAGAACTGTCATGCAGGAGTAAAGGGGGGAGGGTCCTGTCCACACCTGTGGCAGGAACTGATGAGGGTGCTATGGGACCTGAGTATGAGGTCAAGATAGAAAAGGTAACCCCCCATGTCTACAAGAAAGGTACTGGACTTACCTGTTACTTGGCACATTATTCTGGGCTCAGAGAGAGTGATGGGAATCTCTGAGCCTGGGTTCTGTCAGTTCTCCACCAGACTAACGAGCTTGAAGGCTACAAGGGTCTCAAATGTCATCATCAGGGGGGCTGAACGTCTGTAGCATGGTACTGAGAATGAGCCCACATGGGGACATGCTGACCTCCAATGGGCAGGCTGTCTGATAGGTGGTGGCTGAGGTTTGGGGTGGCCATGGGAGCAGTGGCCTTCTTGCCATATTTGAAGCAGAACCCTGGCAGAGTGGACTTTGGTTGGGTCCGGGAGGGGTGGGGCCTTATAGACTTCCCTTTTTCCCTCTGCAGGAGTGCCACTGGTCTCGGAGCAGCTACCCAGGCTGATTATCTAGAGTATATTGAGGCCAGGCCATAGAACAAAAGAAAATCAGGCATTTTAGGTATATGGTGTTAGACAGCCTCAATTTGCATAAATTTCACAGCAGACACCCCAGGGGTGACTGAGGATTGATTGGGTTTAGCCCATTGCTGCCCATTTCCAAGTCTGTGATGGAGACCAAAGACTAGAGTGAGGCATCCCACATGATAACCTGAGTCAAACAGTGGTGGTGAGGTAGCTTTGGGAAGGGTGTCTTGAAACCCAAAGGCTCATCAGAACATAGACTATTTCTGCTCTAGAATGGGCATACTCTGACATGGCTGAAACTTGTCAGGGGATCCTCGGGGTCCCGGACATACTCCTTTAGGTGATGACTAGGAAATATGCAACTTACTCTGAGTTGAAATCATCTGTGTCTGGTGGATAGAAAGATAGGGGGAGAGAAGCAGTTGCTATACAGCTGGAGTATCTGGTTCACTAGGCAGGGAGATCATCTTCTTCTGATTTTCAGCACCAAGATGATACATTTTCTGACCCCTGATAATATGTTTCTCCACCAACACAGTAAACCATATCAAGGTGAATTGAAAAAGTATAACAGTAGGTTTATGGGGTACAACTCCTGGGCAGGTTCACTGGTCTCAGAGAATGAGGCTAGGGCAGGAAAGTTGGATAGATTGTAGGTGAGGGGTGATAATGTGTCTACCACAAGCTGGGTTTGTGCCCAAGTATGGTCAAAAGCTGAGTGCTTAGATGGGGACTTGAGTGACCAACAGGGCAGGGAGCTGCAATATTTGCAAAGAATGCAGATCTAGGCTTTTGGTGCCTTTCCTTTGTTTGGAGATTTTTCTGAGTAGGTAGGGTTTGGAGCGAGAAAAACAGAAATGGATTTTCCTAGATCCTGCAGGAGCAAGCTGGAGGTTCCAACTAAACATTATGAAACCTTTCTCTGTGATTAAGGAAAACTTATGAGGCTAGGCATGTGTCAGGGGTGTCCCTGAATGGCCTAGAGAGGTCATTGAATAAAGCTGTGACATTGAAGCCTAGATTGTCTTAGAGACTCCAACATGCTGGAGATGCCAAAGCCATGCTATATCTGCTGAGGAGGGCTGCTAAGAGGGAGTGGAACCAGCCCAGAGAAATAAGTGTGCTGCAGTCAACAAAGCTGAGTGGAGTTGGAGATCTGAAGAGTGTTTTGAAAAGGATCAAGATCATGATAAGGAAATCCACAGAGACAGTTGATGTGAGCTATTGGGAGCTTGCTGAATCTGTACTGACAGCTATGGTGTTAGGATTCTGTCCTGGCTAATGGCAACTAGCCTGGCCCCACCCTGAGTTCTGATGTCAAGTTCTATTTAAGAAGGATTTCTAACTTCAACCTTCCCCCCCCCCCCCCCCCCGCCAGAGGGTGAACTCTTCAATCTCTAAACCCTTTCCTCTCTCCTCTCTTTTCTTTCTTTTTCTCCCTCTATCCATCTATTTTCCCTCTCTCTGTAACAATAAAATTCCTCCATGTGGGCCCAGTCTAAGTGTCTCTAGCTGCACCATCTTCCAGCCTTCCACTGTACCCCTATGCAGCCCGAGGCCTCTATCCATTACCACTTGTCAGCCACATGAGTATACGTGTTATTATAATACAACACAGCAAACATGCATTAGATTGAACTAGGGTCTCTAGATATGAATGACAGTCAAATGACATGGGGCAATTTATGGGGTCTCCAGAAGTTAGACCAGAATCTATTCCTGGTGCATAAACTGGCATTTTGGAGCCCATTTCCCACAGAGGAGCACCTTGCTCAGCCTTGATACTGGTCTTACTTCAACTGGATATGCCAGACTGCATTGACCTTGGAGTCCTTACCCTCTGGGGCGGGGGGTTGGGCAGGGAGAATCTGAGGGATAACCGGGAAATGGGGAGTGTGGTGGGATTCAGGTGTCAGCTGATAAGATCCAAGGATGCTTATCCAGGGTCCCGGGCTCCTGAAGGGGGACTGGCCAACCCCATTCATAAGGGGTGGCTGGGACCCTGGGAAGGCTCATTTCCTGGTTCCTGACTGCTGGAGAGACCGGTTTGGCATCCATCGTCCATCGCTTGGATACTCCAGTCCCTGTTCAGACACCACTATAAGCTGTTACCTGTGTCGTGAGTGTTGGTTTATATTTTAATAAATATTAATCTTAGACTGGTGCGTAGTAAGTGAAACTCCACTTACATCTGATGCCCAATGTCCTTGGGCCTGTGCCCATGGGCGTAGGGGGTCCATTTGTGTTAGAGGGCAGAGGACAGGCAGACTGTTCAGCTTTGGGAACCTGCACTCCAGTGCATGGGCTTAAAGCTCAGCCTGCCTAGCCATCCCAAGCAGCCAAGTTTAAGGCACACATGCGGTTCCCCATCTGCTTTGCCTGCCGGTGCAGCAGCAGAGAGCAGTGACTCCACCCATCCATCCCCAGCGGCCAGGTTTGAGGCACGGGTTCCCCGTCCGCTCTGCCTGCCTGTGTGGTGACTCTGCCCATCTAGCCCAAGCATCCAAGTTTAAAGTGCACCCCCACCAGCCAGCCCACGTGGTCCCTGATTGTGACCTAGGCAACTGTAAATTCTTCTGGGCATGCACAAGCGAACAAAGGAAACAAAACCCTTCTATTTTGTGATTGACATCCTGTCTTAATTTGTGAGAATTTGCTTTTTCTGAGGATTGTATTCTGCCTGCTGGGGCCCTTTAAGACCATGTAGGGTCTGTAGGTAGAGCCTCCTGCTGCTGAGAGTCTCTGCATCTGCCATATTGTAAGCAGAGCATTGAACACTACTGTGACACCTGTGGACCAAATGTCATCATTGCACCTGAATTGAGGTAATGGCTGATAATTATTCCATTAATGACTTCAGGTCATATTTTTCCATGGTGATTGAGAAACTTTAAATGAATATCTTGAAGGCTTCAATACCCCAGTCCTACTTTTTTTTTTTTTTTTGGCTTGTTTCTCTATTTTGTGTTTCAGAATAAGAGAATGATGACAGAGGTGACAAATGGAAATCAACAATTGCTGTCCAGAATATGTAATGTGGAAATTTCAAACACTAACATGGCAGATAAGATTGATATTCTGGAAATTGGTTACAACAAGCTTTCAGATAAGGCTTCCTCTTTGGATATGGATAACACTGTACAAGAAAAATACAGGCTCTATGTAAATGATGAAAACAAGAAACTTGACTACATTAATGATGAAAACAAGAAAATCATTAATTATGTTAGTGAGGTGGATTGAAAAATTGCTGGTTTGGTGAGGTCTTTGGAAGGGCTGCTTCATCAGGAAAATCAAGCTCTAGAAAAATCAATAATATGTAAACTCCAGGAATGGAAGCCATTAGTATCCAAGATTCATCAATGGGAACCAGTAATATCCAAAATCCAAGAACGGGAATCGGTAGTATCCAAAATCCAGGAATGGGAGGACCGAATTACAATACTAGAAAAGGGTACTTGTGGTGGGATTCAGGTATCAGCAGATAAGGTTCAAAGATGCTTATCCAGGGTCCCAGACTCCTGGAGGGGGTGTGGCCAACCTGGAGGGGGTATGGCCAACCCCATTGATAAGTGGCTGCTGGGACACAAGGAGGTCTCTTCCTGGTTCGTGGCTGTTGAAGAGACAGGATCAGAATCCATCGTCCATCCATCGCTCGTCCATCACTTGGATACTCCAGTACCTGTTCAGGTGACACTATAAGCTGTTACTAATATCGTGAGTGTTGATTTATATTCTAATAAATATTTATCTTGGACTGGTGCCTTGTAAGTAAAACTCTGTTGGCATCTGGCACCCAACGTCCTCGGCCCTGTGCCCTCGGGCAGGTATAAGTGGTCCCTTTGTGTTTTGAAAACTGTAAGAGGGCAGGGGACATACAGACTGTTCACTTGGGCTTAAAGCTCCCTCTTGATAGCCGGGCGCGGTTTCCAGCCTGCTTGTCCAGTGTGCAGGTGCAGGTTTTTGGCTCAGTGCGCAAAAGCGAGCTTTTGGCTCAGGGCGCAGGCACGGTTTTCAACTTGTCAGCTTGCCACAGCACCTGGCTCTGCTTTCAGCCTGCTGCAGTGCTCAGTTTTCAGCCTGCAGACCCAGCGTGAACAGCACACACCCGCCTGGCCTGCCAGTGCAGCGCTCAGGAGTGGCCCATCGTCCACTTGGCCTGCCACTGCCTGCCTGTACGGCAGCTCCGCCCATCTAGCCCTAGTAGCAGAATTTAAAGTGCGTGCACATCCCTCCCCCCAGCCAGCCCACGTGGTCACTGATTGTGACCCGGGCAATTGCAAATTACTTGCGCAAGTGAACTAAGGAAACAAAAACCCTTCTAATTTGTGATTAACATCATGTCTTAATTTGTGAGAATTTGCTTTTTCCAAGGATAGTATTCTGCCTGCTGGGGCCTGTCAAAACCCCGTAGGGTGTGTAGGTAGCTTCCTGCTGCTGAGAGTCTCTGCATCTGCCATACAGTGGGCAGGGCATTGACTGCTACTGGGACACCTGTGGACTAAATGGCGTAATTACACCTGAATTGACGCAATGGCTGACAATTATTCTTTTGAAGAATTTAGGTCATATTTTGCCATGGTGGTTGACAAATTTTTAAATGAATATCTTGAAGGACTCAATACCCCAGTCCTACTATTTTTTGGCTTGTTTCTCTATTTTATGTTTCAAAATAAGAGGATGATGACAGAGGTGTCAAATGGAAGCCAACAATTATTGTCCAGATTATGTATTATGGAACTATTGAACTCTACAGTGGCAGATGAGGTTAAACAGGTGCAAAATGTAAATTGACAGTTGCTTTCCAAGATATATGACGTGGAACTGTCAAACACTAAAATGGCAAAAAGGATGGATACTAAGGAAATTGGTTACAAAAAGCTTTCAAATAAGGCTTCCTCTTTTGATATGGATAACACTGTACAAGAAAAATATAGGCTCTATGTAAATGATGAAAACAAGAAACTTGTTGACTACATTAATGACGAGAACAAGAAAATCATTAATTATGTTAATGATGGGGATCGAAAAATTGCTGGCTCGGTGAGGTCTTTGGAAGGACTGCTTCATCAGGACACTCAAGCTCTAGAAAAATCAATAGTATCTAAACTTCAAAAATGGAAACCAGTAGTATCCAAAATCCAGGATGGGAACCTGTAATATCCAAAATACAAGAATGAGAGGACCACATTGCAATACTGGAAAAGGGTAGTGATGCATCTTATGCTCAGAACAGTTCAGGTCAACCCCCAATGGGATATTATGATACTGGAGATACTCTACCTAAGGTGGTAAACAGAGCAGGGCTACCCCCTTCCGCACCACTATTGTTCCCAGCTACTATTCAGACAAAGATAGCACCAGGGGGATCCTCAGAATATGTAGAGTATAGCTATGAGCCAGTACATATGAGAGACATCAAGGATTTTAAAGAGGCAATATCAATGCATGGTATACACTCTACTAATGTGACGCAGCTTCTAAATTCATGGTCAGCAAAAAACCGGATTCTACCAACTGATTGGATGCAGCTAATGGCTGATGTCTTGGACCAAAGTCAGATTTTACAGTGGAGAGGCTGGTTTAGAGAGGAGGCCAAGACCTTAGAACAACAAGGAAAAATTAGGGGTTTCTTTGCTGCTCAGGACCAAATTCTTGGAGAAGGCATGTTTGCTGATGTGAGGACTCAAACTACTTATGATGGGCATACTGAATTCCTATGCCATACTGCTGCACTGAATGCTTGGACCCAGGTCAAAAAATCAAGCACTATACTAAGGTCAAACAAGGCTTAAAAGAGCCTTATACCGACTTTCTACAGAGGCTTACCACGGCTGTTCACAGAGCAATATCAGATCCAGAAGTTAGGAAGCAATTAATACTTTCTCTGGCCTTTGATCATGCTAATCTGGAATGTAGAAGAATGCTAAAGAATGCTTATGCCTTTAAAGATCAGAGCTGCACCTATAGAAGAATGGATTCAATGCACAATCAATGCTGAATCTCAAGAATGGATTCAATGCACAATCAATGCTGAATCTCTCCATTGTGATGAGGAGAATTGTGTAGGCCAAGCCATTGCTAATATTAGGGTGAGAAACCAAGGTATCACTTGTTTCAACTGTGGTAAACAAGGCCATATAAGACGGAATTGCACACAAGGTACTCTTGGAAATAATACCCGATTTAGGTTTGATTTGAACAGAAGGCCATTACCTTCTGGGTGATGCAGAAGGTGTGGAAGGAACAGCATTGGACCAATGAATGTAGATCTACCAGGGACTACGAAGGCAACCCTTTACCATTGGGAAACATCTTTTGGGGCTTCCCCCAGGAAGTGCCCAAAAATCAAACTCCAAATTCGAGGAAGGTAAGATCATATCCAGTCACACTGGAAGACCAGCATTCTCAGGATGAGTAGGGCATCCAATGCCTGATCTAGAAGATCATATGGTATTAGATAATAGAATAAATTCAAAAGAGAAATTGGAAGTTCAAAGAAGAATCACACAACATTCATTTTTTTGTATTTTGGCAGACTTCAATAAGTGAACAAAGACAAAAATTGAAAATATGGGTAGATAATATTTATATCCAGGGCTTAGTCGACATGGCGGCTGATGTTTCAATCATAGCCCTACAATCATCACATCCAAGATAGCATTTACAGGCAGTGGATATCCAATTTCTGGGCATTGGAACAATATCTCAGGTGAAACAGAGTGTGAGATGGCTTGAATGCATAGGATCAGAAGGTCAGAAAGGATGGTTTAAGCCATATATGACTAGCATAGCAGTGAATCTGTGGGGTCGCGACCTTCTAATGCAATGAAATACCCAGATTAAAATCCCTCCCGGTTCTGATATCAACCAGAGACTCAATTATGTATCCAAAAATGATGCTTTAAGGTATTATGGAGAAAATTCACCAGCCTCTCATATTGTTCAAAAGAATTGTCCAATAACCACAGAACCTAAAAGGACACTCACAGCACTGCCTTTGAAATGGTTAACAGAAAAGCCTATTTGGGTTCAACAATGGCCTTTGATGAGAGAAAAACTTCAGGCTTTGGAACAGTTGGTACAAGAGCAGTTACAGGCTCAGCATATCGAAGAATCAACCAGACCATGGAATTCTCCTGTTTTTGTTGTCAAGAAGAAATCTGGAAAATGGAGGATGGTGACGGATTTAAGAGCAATTGATAAGGTGATTCAACCAATAGGCTCTTTACAATCTGGTATTCCCCTGGCTTCTCTGCTACCTAAGGGACAGCCTATTGCATTTATTGATTTGAAGGATTTTTTTTTGTTTTTGTTTTTGTTTTTTACCATACCTTTATAGGAACAGGACAAAGAGAAATTTGCTTTCACGGTGTCTACTCTTAGTAATTCAGGGCCAGCTAAGAGGTACCAATGGAGAGTCCTTCCCCAAGGAATGTTGAATAGTCCCACCTTATGCCAATATTTTGTACAACAACCACTAGAAATACTGCACAAGTGCTTCTCACAATCTATCACTTACCATTATATGGATGATATTTTGTTGGCAGACCCAAACCCAAAAACATTAGAAACATTGTTTGAAGAACTAAAGAAAATGTTGCCTGATTGGGGACTACAAATTGCTCCAGAAAAAGTACAGAGAGGAGATTCTATCAATTATTTAGGATATAAAATAGGTTTACAAAAAATTAGGCCACCAAAGGTAAAATTGAATAGAGATAAATTGAAGACTCTTAATGATTTTCAAAAGTTACTAGGAGATATTTCTCATATATGGCCCATGATTGGTATAAAAAACTATGAGCTAGTTAATCTGTTCAAGACTTTAGATGGTGACAAGGACTTAAAAAGTTCAAGAGAATTATCTGATGAGGCTGAGAAAGAATTAGAGATGGTAGAAAAGAAACTTCAAGAAGCACATGTGGATCATGTGGATCCAGACCTGGATTGCATGCTTGTTATTTTACCCTCTAGACAATCTCCAACAGGAATCTTAATGCAAAGAGAAAGCATTATATTGGAATGGATATTTCTGCCACATAGGCCAAGCAAGAAGATGAAGACATATATCGAAAAAAATTGCTGATCTGATTTTTAAAGGTAAATTAAGACTTTGCCAATTGACTGAAAAGGACCCTGCAGAAATTGTTGTGCCTTTGACTAATGAAGAAATTGAACAGTTATGGGCAGACAGTGAACCTTGGCAAAAGGCTTGTAGTGACTTTTTAGGAAAGATTAATAATAAATATCCTCGAAACAAGAGAATTCAATTCATAAATGAAACTAATTGGATCTTTCCTCATGTGGTACAGGATAAACCCATTTCTGGAGCCCCCACCTTTTATACTGGTGTGAACAATTTAGGAAAGGCTGGCTACAAGTCTGAAGACTTAATTAAGGTGGCTCAGAGCCCTTATAACTCTGTCCAGAAGTCAGAACTATATGCAATTATTATGGTGTTGTTGGATTTCACAGAGCCTCTCAACATAATTATTGACTCTCAACATGCAGAAAGAGTTGTTTTACATATTGAAACTGCTGACTTCATTCCTGATTATACAGACTTGACCTTACTGTTCATACAACTACAAGATATCATCAGAATAGGTTACATCCTATGTACATAACACATATCAGGGCGCACATGGATCTCCCAGGCCTTCTAGTGCAGGGTAATGATGAAATAGTTCAGTTGCTGATAGGAAACGTGCTAGAGGCCACAGAATTTCATGAGGAACATCATGTTAACAGCAAAGGACTAAAGAAGAGTTTTTTTATCACTTGGAACGAAGCAAACGAAATAGTAAGGAATTGCAACACTTGCTCTTTCTATAACCAACTGTCTTTACCTGCTGGAAGTAATGCTTAGGGTACACAGAGAAATGAGATCTGGCAAATGGTTGTGTTTCACTGCCCAGAATTTGGAAAGATGAAATATGTACATCATACTATCGATACTTACTCTGGAATGCAATGGGCTACTGCCCTGAGTCCCGAAAAGGCTGATGCTGTACTTACTCACCTTTTGGAAGCCATGGCCATAATGGGAATTCCCACTCAGATTAAGACTGAAAATGTTCCACTTTATGTTTCCTAAAAAATGAAGCTAATTTTTGGTTGCTATAATATAAAGCATATTACAGGGATACCACACAATCCCACAGGACAGGCAGTTGTGGAGAGATCTCACTGCATGTTGAAAGAGATGCTTTATAAACAGAAGAAAGAAATGAGAAAACCCAGGGAGAGGTTGCACAGTGCCTTATTGACTTTAAATTTTCTTAACGCTGATGAAAAGGGAACATCAGCTGCTGAGAGACATTGGGTAATAGAGAAATCCTCCAAGATAAATCAACCCATCTACTTCAAATATGTGTTGACTTCAGAGTGGAATACAGGATATGTGCTTCGATAGGGTAGGGGTTTCACTTTTGTTTCAACAGGGACAGAAAAGATATGGGTACCGACAAAACTAATAAAAGTCCGCTTCGGAAAGGAATCCCTTCCTGAGGAGGAGAAGTGATTGCTCATCCCTGATATGACAAATGGATACATGGTAAGGAAAACACATTTAAAAAGCCTGGGGCAGGGATACAACTATTTTTAAGACATTGACTAGACATTGAATAATTACTCATCTGCAATCAAGGAGAGATCGATGATGAAGGAATGTAAATAACGGACTATGAGACCAAGTAATACACATATGCACTACTGGGTAATCTCTCAATTCTTACTGTTTTGCACCTTGCATCTACACCTCAAAAAAAGTGGTCCTGATTTGACAATTAATGGGGCTGGATTTGGATTGGGAGCAAGTGGCTTTCTCCCTCTCTAAACCCAAGCATATTGGTTAAGAAAATGTGACGTATTCTGTCTCTTATCAGAAAAGCCACCTAGTGTGAGACAGAAGACAGAATATTTCGGGACCAATATTATTGTGACTTCATCTTAAACCTTGTTTCTATCTGTTTCTGTACCTTTCAAACATCCTGTCTGCATACAATCTCCTGAAGTCATAGAAGACATGATGATACAGACTTGACCTTACTGTTCAGACAACTACAGGATATTCTCAGAGATAGGATACATCCTATGTACATAACACTTATCAGGGTACATGTGGGTCTCCCATGCCCTCTAGTGCAATGTAATGATGAAATTGATTGGTTGCTAAGAGGAAACATGCTAGAGGCTGCAAAATTTCATGAGAAACATCATGTTAATAGCAAAGGACTAAAGAAGAGTTTTTCCATCACCTGGCATCAAACAAAAGAAATACTAAGGAATTGTAACACTTTCTGTTTCTATAGCCAACCATCTTTACCTGTAGGAAGTAATCCTAAGGGTACACTGGGAAATGAGATCTGGCAAATGGATGTGTTTCACTGCCCAGAATTCGGAAAGATGAAATATGTACATTATACTATCGATACTTACTCTGGAATGCAATGGGCGAATGCCCTGAGTCCCGAAAAGGCTGATGCTGTACTTACTCACCTTTTGGAAGTCATGGCCATAATGGGATTTCCCACTCATATTAAGACTGACAGTGCTCCAGCTTACGTTTCCCAAAAGATGAAGTTGATTTTTGGATACTATAATATAAAGCATATTACAGGGATACCACACAATCCTACAGGATAGGCAGTTGTAGAGAGACCTCAGAACACATTGAAAGATATGCTTTATAAACAGAAGAGAGAAATGCAAAAATCCAGGGAGAGGTTACACAGTACCTTATTGACTTTGAATTTTCTTAAACTGATGAAAAGGGAACATCAGCTGCTGAGAGACGTTGAGTAATAGAGAAATCTTCCAAGATAAATCAACCCATCTACTTCAAGGATGTGTTGACTTCAGAATGGAAGCCTGGATATGTGCTTCGATGGGGTAGAGATTTTGATTTTGTTTCAGCAGGAAAAGAAAAGATATGCGTACCGACAAAATTAATAAAGGTCTGCTTTGAAAAGGAGTCCTTTCCTGAGGAGAACAAGTAATTGCTCATCCCTGATATGACAAATGGATGCATGGGAAGGAAAACACATTTAATAGGCCTGGGGCAGTGTCTCAGTTTTGTCTTTACAAGAAAATGGATACAATGGTGTTTAAGACATTGACTGGACATTGAATGATTAATCACCTGCAATGGAAGAGACATCAATGATGAAGGAATGTAAACAATGGACTATGAGGCCAACTGATACAAATATGCACTACTGTGTAATCTCTCAATTCTTACTTCTTTGCATCTTGAAACTACACCTCAAAAAATGTGGTCATGATTTGACTATTAATAGGGCTGGATTTGGATTGGGAGCAAGTGGCTTTCTCCCTCTCTAAACCCTAGCATATTGGCAAAAAAATGTGAGCAATTCTGTCTCATATCAGAAAAGCCACCTGGTGTGGAACAGAAGACAGTTAGAATGTTTAGGGACCAATATTATTGTGACTTCATCTTAAACCTTGTTTCTCTCTGTTTCTGTACCTTTCAAATATCCTGTCTGCATACAATCTTCTGAAGTCATAGAGAATATAAATATCTTCTTTGAGTATCAACAATGCTTAAGTTTTCCATTGTAAATAACATTTCCTCCTATCAGCTATCTACAAAGAATCTGGAACTGAGATGGGGCCCCCACTGCAACAACTCCTACTAATGAAACAGGAATAAAAGGGAGAGTATGAGAGAGAGAGAAAGAGACAGGTAGACAGACAGACAAAGGCAAAAATAGAAAAATCAAGAACCTGGTGCGCACCAATCAATGATTTCTTTTAGAAAACAGATTATTCAAAAACGGTTACAAGATAGTTCTCTATGATTATCCTTCAGATCACACTTCTAATTAAATTCCAGATGGAATTAATCACTATTTTGAGAATGGCTATAGATGTGTATAGTCAGTCCATTAAGATATAATGATTGTTTTAGTTTTTACAGGATCCCAAGGAGATGCCATTGTCCTTACATCAGCAGGAAGCAACCTTATCAAAGACTAAACCCCTTTTCCCAATAAGGTTTGGGTTTTGAGGGTTGTGGGTAATTATTATTGTGATAGAATAGTTATAAGTTAAAATTGGGTTGAGGACAGAACAATAATATAGCCTCAGGGATCTCTTTTGAATAAGAGAAGGGGGATAGATATGATAGATAAAGGTAGATTGTTCTACCTACCTATAAACAATTTTAGCCAAATATATGGGCTAAGCTAATGACAGTTTGGACTGGCATAGATATTTGTATATTGATACAAATGTGAAATCATTTTATATGTTTAAATGAGATAATTTGTACATTGGTACAAAGTTTAATCTGAAATTGCTTTATATAACCAAAGCAACTTGTACACTGATATAAAACTGAATCTGTAACTGTTATGTAAAATTGAATCTGTAATTACTATATTTTATATATGCTTCTCTCTGTTTAAAATTTTGAACATTATTGTCATGTCCACTATGCAATTACTACCTCCATATAACGTACATTATATACTAGATAAAATGTATGATTGCACTAGTTTTGATATATGCACAAGATATTTTATATACCTGTGTTGCATTGTGGTTTCTCAGTCCCGGGTGGCCAGGGGCCTGGACCCACAGATCTGCTGCCCAAGACCCCTTAGCTGCCCAGCCACCCACTCAGGCCCCCAGAAATGACTCAGACGCTTATATTAACTTCATGCTGTTTGGCCTATGGCTCAGGCACATTGCTAACTAGCTCTTACATCTTAAATAAACCCATTTCTATTAATCTGCCTGCCACATGGCCTGTGGCTCACCTGTGTTCCTTACATGTTTCTTCTTGGGCAGCTTGCTCGATCTGCCTCTGACTCTGCCCTTCCTTTCCTACCTATTCTGATTCCTCCTCCTACTTCTATGGTGCCTGTCATGGCCCAAAACAGCTCCTTTATTTAAAGATTGAGATTCACAGCATACAGAAAGGCATTCCCACATCACCTCTGTTTGGATGATATATATGTATATACATGTCTAAAATGCTGTGGCCACTTTACATGGTATATATACCCCTGGTTAATGTTTGATAGTCATACTAAAAGTCATTGTTCAGAGATTATACACCCCTTATATAGATAATCTAATTTTTAGTACAGGATTTAATCCTTAAGACAATAAAAACTACAGCCAACATTACTTAAGGTACCATATCACAGTCATCTCAGATACAGGTTAGAATATCATAGATAGCAGGAGTCTTCAACCATTTCATAGACCCAGAGAATATGGCATTTAACATTTGGAATTCAGCCACGAGAGACACGATGACTCCTGGTGTCACTGCTCCTTTCCAGAGATGGTGTTGAGCATCAAGGATACTCTTTTGGAGTTTGTCCTTTTGGCAGAGAATGGCCAGTTGGGTAAAGAACTGTCCTTACCTTGATTGCTGACATTATACACATGATGTCCATGCTGGATGACCAAGTTGTGGGATGGAGACTGACGAAACCTGCCTGGACAGGATAAGACAGTCCCTCCAAAATTGCCCTGCTTGTGAAAAGATCTTTCAGGTGCCATAGGCCTATAGCCAATATGATGGATGCTTTAACCGCACACAAAACCAGAGGTGACTATCCAGGTAGCTGTGTTGCTGTCCTCTCCCAAATTTTGGAAACCACTACTTCCATGTACTTCTGACTCTCAGGTGATACATTTTCCTTCTCAGGTCTTGGAAGGGTTGAAGAATAGGTATTTAAGGTTACTACCCTATTATCCCTTTGCAAGGAGCATTCAGGTGTTGAATTTTCACTTTCCCAGATGAATCTTTTGAAGTAATTTATACACCCTACCATCTACCAGTATTCTTGAAATATATGATGTATTTTATATGTGTTAGGTTTTGGTTGTAGTTTATGCCTTATCCTCTCCTAGATACTACCTCATAATAATTCCTATTGTATATAGTCTTAGTTTAGAACCTTTTCAATTAGAGAAAATGGGGAGATGTGGTGTGATTCAGGTGTCAGCTGATAAGATCTGAGGATGCTTATCCAGGGTCCTGGCTCCTGAAGAGGGAGTGGCCAACCCCATTGATAAGGGGTGGCTGGGACCCTGGGAAGGCCTGTTTCCTGGTTCCTGACTGCTGGAGAGACTGGTTTGGCATCCACTGTCCATTTCTTGGATACTCCTGTCCCTGTTCAGGCGCCACTATAAGCTGTTACCTGTATTGTGAGTGTTGGTTTATATTTTAATAAATATTAATCTTAGACTGGTGCATTGTAAGTGAAACTCTGTCTATAGGGGAGGGATCAGGAACAGTGGTGGATTTGTTAAAAAAAACAAAACAAAAAACAACTTCTAAATAAAAAAATAAAAAATAAATAGCATTTTGACCTAAGACATGGAGGTGCAGAGTTTGGAATTTGCCCATCTGGTTTTCAGTCTTGCTTTGGTCCAGTATTTCCTCACTGTGCTTCCTTCCCTACATTTTGGAATTGTTATGCATATCCTGTGCCCTTATATGTTGGAAGTATGTGATCTGCATTTTTAATTTCAATTTTATAAGGGGTTACATTTAAAGAGATTTAATGAATCTCAGAAAAACCTCAGAACTTTAGGCTTTAAAATAAATTTGAGACTATTATAGCCTATGGGGTCTTTTGAAGTTGGAATCAATGTATTTTTGCATTATGATATGGCTGTAAGCTTTTAGGGACCAGGGAATGCAGTTTGGTGGATTGGAAGAAGATGGTCCCTGAAGGAAGTGGAACTATTAGGATGTGTGGTCTTGTTTGAGGAAGTGTGTCACTGTGGAGGTGGGCTTTTCGGTCTCATATATGCTCAAGCTATATCCAGTGATACAGACCTCTGTCTGGGAGTCAAGATATAGGACTCTGCTACTTCTCCAGCACCATCTGCCTGCACACCACCATGTAACACAACAACAACAACAACAACAACAACAATAATAATAATAATAATAATAATAATAATAATAATAATGGACTAAACCTCTGAAAATGTAAGCTACCCTGACTAATGTTTTTCCTTTACGAGAGTTGCTGTGGTTACCATGTCTATTCACAGCAACAGAAACCCTAAGACACCCTGTTAACGGTGCTAGTGATTTGGAATTTTTATCTTGTGAAGGAAGTCTTGAGATTGAACCAGAAAGTAGTTACTTACTTCATATATTTATGTCACTACTGCTCCCAGAATGCCTAAAAATTACTGTTAACAAACCTTTAGCAGCTTCATTTTTATATTTAAAAAAGTTTATTGAGTGATAAAATAAATATTTTTTTTATTATTGGAGATTTCATAATTCATGAACATGGGTATGTCTTGACAGGTTGGCTGTTACTGTTTGTCTGCAGGTTCATAGCTGGATAAGACTGATAATTATTTTTCCACCTCTAGAGTTTTTATAGTACTTTCCAGTAGGGATGAATCTTCCCTTTGATTACAAACCTGATTTCTCCACATTCTAGGATTCAACTATGTGATGTCTTTAGCAAGAGCATCTCATGGCTACCCCTAAGAACCTGATAGCGAGGTTTAAATTGCTATTCTTGGCATACATGCCTAATTTAAAATATGACTGTGTCCATTTTGTTAACCTTAAAAAACCCCAAACAATTCTTTGCTGGACTGTCTGTGCATTGCTTTTGTAGGGGTTATGTACTACTTTTGAAGCAAGTTCTTGGTGGAAGTTCTGTACCAAACAATCTTCTTTGAAGGAAATAGGAGTGTCGCTAGGAGCCAGCATGTCTATCTATCACAAAGCTTTTTAATTAAACATTTTAAATGTCATATTCTGCAGATCTCTGAGCATTTGAGAACTGTCTATTAGGTATATCTGAATAGACAAACTTTGTTTCTAGTACTTATTTTAAGCTCAACTAAAGAGGGACTAAAGTTTATCTCTGTAATTAATTATATCAATACTTAACATGACTATAGTTAAAGAACTTGATCACTTAGGAGATGATTGATTATTAACTTGTGTTTCTGAACAGTCTACAATATGTTAGCAGATTTCATAAATCTAGGACTTTACATTTTATTCCTATCCAGTTTAGCCCTGAAAATAATGATTTTAAATTAAGTTTTTTCTAGTTTTAAAATAAAACTTTTAAAATAGCTATTCCATGAGTAAAAACAAAACAAGTCCATACTAAGCTGTTAAGGCTGTCTCCTTGGAAGGTAAGGCAAATGAAAACAGGAAAGATCCCAGGTAGAAATGGGAGCAGGAGAAAGGGGGCTTGTGAGTTGGGTATGGCCTGTGAGCAGGAACTGAGGGAGCACAGAGGCCAGTATTGCCCTTGATAAGCCATGGGGGCCTCTGTCCAAATGCCAAGCTCTGAGAAAAGGACCCTCTTGGAGGACCAGAAACTTCACCATAGAATATATATCTTGTTTATCAAGTACCTTATTTATCAAATACATCACACCATTTATTCTCTAGATACTTGGTGTTGAACACTTGGTAAAGATGCAAGTACTTAAGTATAAATCTCTAACTTAGCCTTTTAAAATCTAAATAGATAGTTATAACCTTAAATTTTTATCATCATATAGAGTGTATTTTAAACTAGAATTGGATAGATCTAACCATATTTTTTATCATTGTAAAAAAGTCCATACCAATCCAAAATATTTGAGACTTGCTGCTTTTTCAGTCTAGGAGATACAATAAACAGAGACCTCATTAGGACTAAGAAATGTTCTCTTTAATTTTAGTAAAAGATGGCTGCCAGCTACGTGGCTACCTACATTACGATGAGGTCACTAACCAAGATGGATGAGAGACACATGGTTTCTGTTTAAAACATGTTTTTCTAAATTATAGTTACATGCATACATACATACAGTTGTATCCAAGTTACATACACATGCATACAAAGTTAAAGCCAGCTTATATTCACACATATAGAATTAAATGCAAATTAGATGCATAGAGATATATTCATTCACATGTATATATCTCCATTTCTAATGAAAACATTTTGCAGTAAAAAAATCACAAAGCTATTTTTAAAATAAAGAAAACCAACCAGAATTAACCTAATATGATTGAATTTTCAACGTAATTTATTGTTTCTTTTAAAATGCTCACATGTTGGGAATCTTAGGAAATTAGGAGCAAGTGGGTTCTTGAAATGGTCCAAGAAAATGGTCAGGCATAGTGGTGGTGGAAGTAAGTGTAATGAGCAGACAAAACACAAAAGGGTGACAAAGACCACATGCTGGAGAGACCACAGAGCTGGAGAGAAAATAGACAAATGAGAAATCCTGTATAAGCAATGGGACCCTATGCTTTCCAAGTGAGTCTGAGATGTCTCTTGGGCCCATGCACTGACTATATTGGAGTAGTAACAGACCATATGATATTCTCCAGAACAGTTTCCATCTGAAGTCACAAACCTTACAGATTTTAAAACAAACATGTGTGGGGATTTAATAAAGTTTCAGAAGTTTTGGAGATATCAGAGGGAATCTACACACAATCTATGTGGGGGGTTAGTAAAAGCTCCAGAAGTCCCAGAGCTCTGACCACAGTCAGTCTAGAAAAATCAGAGTGGTGATTCAAACCTTTAATCCCAGCACAGGGAGTATCCTGGGAGTGGTGACCTACACCCTTAATCCTAACTGAATCAAGGTCACTTCAGATTATAGAAGGAATTCCAGGCTCCCAAGCAGGTGTGGTGGGGCCATGCCTTAATTAAAAGAATACTTAAGTCGGGATTCAAACACAGAAAGAGCCATTCCAAGGGAATTGAGGCTGAGGAAGCTATAAGACAGCTGGGTAAGATTTGACTGTGGTGTTTATTCCCTCTAGTATCTCCAACTTCTTCAGAGATCTATCGCTGAGTCTCATTATTTCGTGCGACAACTGGCATCCAAGTTTGGGGCACGAATTTCTCTCCTCCCTACCCAAAAAACCACATTTGCTGGCCAGAACAACAGATGGCCAGAGAAGTAATTACTAGCAGCTAGGTTTTGCATTGAGAAATGCTCCTAGGGGGCTTTCAAAAATCCCTAGGTCAGGTAACTTTCTGCCCTTGGAAAATGCCCCAAGGGGGCTTTCAAAAGCCTCCATATCAAATCCAGTCCAGTATTACCCTGCCATTGTGGAGGAAACACCTTCCCAGAACAATTAAAAAGGTTAAAACCTATTTTAAAAAGACACACTAACTGGAATAATAGAAAATTTACAGAAAAAGAAAAAAATTCAGGAAAAAACATAAAGCAAGTATTTTGCAAACTTCTATCAATGAGCAAAGGCCAAAATTAAAAGTACAGATAAATGATATTATTGAAGGCTTATTGGACACGGGCGCGGATGTATACATAATTTCACCTGAGTCATGGCATCCAAGTTGGCTCCTTCAGGAGGTAAATGTTCAGTTTTTGGGTATTGGATCAATATCCCAGGTAAAACAGAGTGCAAGATGGCTTGAATGTATAGGACCAGAAGGACAGAGAGGAATATTAAAGCCATATGTGGCTGATATAGCTATAAATTTATGGGGAAGAGATTTACTGCAACAGTGGAACATGCAAATTAATATTCCTCCAAATACAGAAATAAGCCATGACCTAGCACATGGTTCTAGAAGAAATATCAGAAGATATTATGAGTAACAGTCACAGACCATTCAGGTTATAGAGAAACAAGGCAAAACAGCTGCTGATCTTTCAAAAACACTCACAGCACTACCTCTAAAATGGCTAACAGAGAAGCCTATATGGGTTCATCAATGGCCTCTAACAAAAGAGAAATTGCAGGCCTTAGAGCAGCTGGTACAGGAACAGTTAGATGCTCAGCATGTAGAAGAATCAACCAGCCCTTGGAATTCTCCTGTATTTGTTATTAAGAAGAAATCTGGAAAGTGGAGAATGGTAACAGACCTAAGGGCAATAAACAAGGTGATCCAGCCAATGGGCTCTCTACAATCTTGGATTCCTTTGCCTTCTCTATTACCTAAAGAATGGCCTATTATAGTTATTGATTTAAAAGACTGTTTTTTTACAATACCTTTACAAGAACAAGACAAAGAAAAATCTGCCTTTACAGTGCCCACTTAAAATAATTCTCAGCCTGTAAAGAGATTCCAGTTCAGGGTCCTCCCTCAAGGAATGCTGAATAGTCCTACTCTGTGAAAGTATTTTGTTCAAAAGCCAATAGAACAAATATGCAAGAAATTCCACAATCTATAATTTATCATTACATGGATGACATCTTGTTGGCCAATTCAAATATTGATATGTTGGAAAACCTTTTTGAAGAAGTGAAAGAATTTTGCCTGCTTGGGGATTACAGATTGCCCCAGAAAAAATACAAAGAGGGGATTCCATTAATTATTTAGGATATAAAATAGGTCAACAAAAAAATTAGACCCCAAAAGGTACAGATCAGGAGAGATAGATTAAAGACACTTAATGATTTCCAAAGACTACTAGGAGACATTGCCAACTTATGACCGACTATTGGATTTAAAAATGATGAACTAGATAATCTGTTCAAAACGTTAAATGGTGACAAGGACTTAAATAGTCCGAGAGATTTGTCACCTGAAGCTGAGAAAGAACTGGCTTTGGTGGGAAAAAAATTACAAGAGGCACATGTGGATGGTGTGGATCCAGACCTCAATTGCATTCTAGTAATATTGCCCTCTAAGCATTCTCCTACAGGAATTTTAATGCAAAGGGAAAATGTTATATTGGAATGGATATTTCTTCCACATAAACCAAGCAAGAAGTTAAAGACATATGTGGAAAAGATTTCTGAACTTATTTTTAAAGGAAAATTAAGACGTCATCAATTGACAGGAATGGACCCAGCAGAAATTGTTGTACCTTTAACTAATGAAGAAATTGACCAATTATGGGTAGAAAGTGAACCTTGGCAAAGAGGCTGCAGTAATTTTTTGGGAGATATTAGCAACAAATATCCTAAAAGCAAAAGAATTGAATTCATAAAGAAAACTGATTGGATTCTCCCATGTATTGTACGAGATAAACCAATTTTCAGAGCTCCTACATTTTATACCGATGCAAACAAATCAGGAAAGGCTGGTTACAAATCAGAACATATAAGTAAAGTGATTCAAAGCCCTTATAATTCTGTTCAAAAGTCAGAATTATATGCCATCGTGATGGTGTTAATGGACTTTACAGAACCACTTAACATAGTCACTGACTCTCATTATGCAGAGAGTTGTTCTACACATTGACACCACTGATATTATTAATGGTGAATCAGATTTAACTTCATTATTTATTCAGTTACAAGGAATAATCAGGACTAGAAATCATCCCTTCCATATAACACATATTCGATCCCATACAGGTCTGCCAGGTCCTTTAGCACAAGGTACTGATGAAATTGATAAATTATTAATAGAAAATGTACTAGAGGCCTCAGAATTTCATAAAAAGCATCATGTTAATTGCAAAGGATTAAAAAAATATTTCTCTATCACTTGGGAACAAGCCAAAGAAATTGTAAAAAGGTGTCCCACCTGTTCATTCTATAACCAAACTCCATTGCCAGCAGGAACTAATCCTAAAGGTATACATAGAAATGAAATCTGGCAGATGGATGTACTTGATTATACAGAATTTGGGAAATTAAGATATGTCCATCATATAATAGATACATTCTCAGGATTTCATTGGGCAACTGCTTTGAGTTCAGAAAAGGCTGATTCTGTAATCACACATTTGCTAGATGCTATGTCCATCATGGGAATACCTGCACAAATAAAGACTGATAATGCTCCAGCATATGTCTCTTCTAAAATGAAACAATTTTTCACTTATTGTAATATAAAGCATATTACAGGAATACCACACAATCCTACAGGGCAAGCAGTCATAGAGAGATCAAATCAAACTTTAAAGGATATGTTAAATAAACAGAAAGGAATAACAAAGACCCCCAGAGATAGAGTACATAATGCTTGGTTAACTTTGAATTTTCTCAATGCTAATGACAAAGGAACAACAGCTGCTGAAAGGCATTGGACCATAGAAAAAACAGCTGAACTAAATCAGTCTATTTACTTCAAAGATGTACTAACCTCTGAATGGAAGGCAGGGTATGTGCTCTGTTTGGGAAGGGGTTTTGCTTTTGTTTCCACAGGTGAGGAAAAGATATGGATACCATCAAAATTAATAAAGACTGGAAATGAACCAGAGACACTTCATGAAACTAAGAATTGATAGCTCATCAACCTATATTACAATTCTTTCAGTTGTAAATAAAAACAAAGGGTCGGGGCAGGTTTCTGTTCTTGTCTTTACAATAAACTAGAAATACCCATCTTCAAGAAATTAAAAGGCCTTGGACATCCAGACATCTAAAGCAAAAAAGAGGCTATCCAGGAAAATTTGCAAACAAAAGAATATGGTAACTATTGGTACCAGTATACTTGATAGGGTAAAATCTCATTACTTAACCTTTACAAAATTTTTTATTAGTTAAAGTCCCAGTTTAATTATAATTTAAAGCGGGTTTTAGAGATGGATTGTGGCTCTCTCCTTCTCTAAACTCAAGCATACTTGTTAAAGAAAATAAAAAAAGTCTCTGTATCATATCAGAAGAGCCAACTGATATAGGACAGAAGAATAACAAAAAATAAGGGACTATTCTATTGTTACTAATCCTATGCTCAATAAATTGTTATATGTTTAGTTTCCTGTACATTGTGTTGGTTTTTAGTTCCTTATCAGTTTTCTGCAGTGATCCAGGACAAGGTCTAATTGTGAACTTGAAATATCCAAAAGGAAGATGGGGCCCCACAACGATGGTTTCACATGAACTCTGACAAAGCCACTAGGCTAACAAACACCAATCAAAGATCATATTTTTACTACAAACTGCTCACGACAATTTTGTAGCAGCTCGATGAGATGAACCAGCTTCGCAGACTACTATGGCCAGGACTTGAGACAAGCTGTGTGCTTTCCTGTTATGCAGAGACTAGATAACAAATGACACAGCTACTTATTTCAGGACTTGACATTTAACAAAACTTTTCTTTTCAGGATCCAGAAAAGATGCCATCAACCCCAGTCAGCAGGAAATAAACTTAAGAACACAGCGCTCACACTCCCAAGTGGTGGGGTGGGTTGTTTTTGGTTCCCAAGTGGTGGGGTGGCTTAGTGTTGGTTGTTCAATGGGTTATGGATGATTGTCATTGTTTAGGTTAATTGGTTAAAAATTGTTCATGGTTATGGTTAGAAAAAAGTTAAACAGGAGTGATTAGATTCATGATTTGTGTTTTAAAAAATATAAAGAAAAAGGGGGATACAGATATATCAGATATAAGGATAGATTATGGAATCTTCTTTTAAAAGGATTTGCTAGCTTTAAATATTTTACATTGCATTGGTTTTCTGTATACAAATTGTGTATCTTGAGATTAATTGTGTCATTGTACAAATATTTCTATGCCTGTTTCAGGTAGTATACTTAATCAGTTTATCTAACATTGTAATCCAAATTGCTAGTCCATGAAAGCTTTATTTCCAATGAATTAGAATATAAAACAATGCAAGTCAGCAGTTAGACATTACATTCAGACATAGTCATGTTAGATATGTTTTCAAGGTCAAATATATTTTAGATAAACAGGTGTTCTTCAAAAATTTCAGAGATCCATAGAATATGGCATTTAAAATATTTTTAGAACTTAATGACTTTTCTGGACAGTGAGACAGGTCTGCTCCTGGCTGCCCCAATATACTTCAAGAGGGAAAAGGGTATTGAAGAAACTCTATATGGAGTCTACTTTCCTTGTGGCAACTGTTAGCCATTGGACAAGAACCTGTCCCTGTATTGACTGCTTGACAGTGTTCTATTTGAACTGGACACGCAGGTTCCCTCAGATAGTGACCTTTGAACTTTGACAGAACAAGCTGAGATGGTCCTTCAGGTTCCTGTTTTTCAGAGAAAACTGTCAGAGATGGCCCATGGATGGTGTGAGGCGGTAGTGGCCCCTGACATGATGGGCCTGGATCTTCCTAGAGTTGGGTTGCTTGGTAATGCAGTCAAAAGTGGTGGTAAACTTCATCTAAAGCTAAATACCGGCATGAGACCAATAACCAGCCAAGTACTGCAAGGGAAAGTTGAAAAGAATTTTGAAGAGTCTTCAATCTACAGGACACAAGGAGAAATGACTGAACTACACCAAAATGGACAGAGAAGATTTCCTGCTTCACTGAGGTGAAAAGAGACTCTGGGCCTGTAGGCTGAAGATGGATGCCCCAACTTTATAAAGGAACTTTGGGTGACTGTCCAGGCAGATAGGTATCATCCCTGTCATTTCTAGTTTATGGAAGTTGCTTACACTTCCTGGTTATTTAGGTAAATATTATTTCCTTCTTGGGTCTCTGAGGTAGTTGAAGATGAGATAGTTATAGTTACAATTTTCTAATGACAGTTTTAGAAAAGAAACTTTGAAGGCAAAGCTTGTAAGTTTTAGAGGCATCAAAATAATAGCTTTTAGTTAGAAAGGAAATGAATTAGGTATAATCCTTTGGACTCATCAAAATAGGATAATTAATGAAATATTTTATTGGAATTGTCAATTGTTAATGGACTGGACATACTCATTTATTGTTTGTATATATTGTATATAATTATTGTTCCTATTGTATATTGTTTTTCTTATGTTAGCTATCACCTTGTTTTTTTAATTGGACACGAAAGGTTATATGTGGGGATTTAATAAAGTGTCAGAAGTTTTGGAGATATCAGAGGGAATCTACCCACAGTCTATGTGGAGGGTTAGTAAAAACTCCAGAAGTCCCAGAGCTCTGATCACAGTCTAGGAAAATCAGAGTGGTGATTCAAACCTTTAATCCCAGAACAGGGAGTATCCTGGGAGTGGTGACCTACACCCTTAATCCTAACTGAATCAAGGTCATTTCAGATTATAGAAGGAATTCCAGGCTCCCAAGCAGGTGTGGTGGGGCCACGCCTTAAAAGAATACTTAAGTCGGGATTCAAACACAGAAAAAGCCATTCCAAGGGAATTGAGGCTGAGGAAGCTATAAGAGAGCTGGGTAAGATTTGACTGTAGTGTTTATTCCCTCTAGTATCTCCAACTTCTTCAGAGATCTATCACTGAGTCTCATTATTTCATGTGACAAGCATGCACACAGAAGTCTGGATACAAAACAAGCATATTATGCTACATTATTCACATATTCGCATAGAATAGGTAGATATTGCAACAGGAAGGCAAACCAAACTCTTCATGGGAAACGGTGTCAGCTGGCCCATTTAAAAATCCTAAAATAAATATTTACAGTGTATAGGAAAGCATAATAAAGACAGTTGCCAGACAGTAAAGAGCTCTCTTGTCACCCAGAGACAAAATTAACAAAAGGAATTTAATCCCACTCAAAGGAGTCCTGAGATGTCTCCCAAGTACTCCTTCTGTGGTCCTCCTGTACATCTGCTTAGAAAGTGTTCAGGCTATTACAAACTTTGGGATCACTTACAAAGGGATATTCTAAAGGCCCACTTAATGAAAAGATATCCAAAAAAGAAAGACATAAAATGGAAGTAAACACAGAAAAGTTACTGGCCAACCAAAGGCTCTACTGCTAGCATTCCCAGTGAGTTTAGAGGATCCCAGAAGAACTCCCAAATGTTATGTCCAGATCACAGGAGACCCCTCAAAAAGACCACCATGGAGACTGAATCCATATGCAAAAGCAAAGAGCCTTTATTCAAGCTTGAACTTGGATCCTCCATAAGTTCGATGTGATGCACAGTGTGATTAAAGAGTGCTGGGGTGTTTTTTTCTAGTCATAGCAGAGTTTGGGAGTAAAGGGGTTTCCAGGGTTCAGAATCCTTATTGACTGACATTTGTCTAGAAGTGTCTTGGCAAAAGGGGACTAGGTGTGTGCTGGGCTCAGGACACCTGGTGATCTTACCTAATCTTATCTAATGGTTGGATTGTTTAGAATGTCAAGTACTTTCCCTTAGATGCTAATTAGCCCATCCCTGGGTGGTTTCTGCTAGTGGTTTTCTGGAACCAGGCATCCTTACAGTAAACCAAAATTTAGGCCTAACTCTCCAGCTGATTCTTATTAAGCCTGTCATGGCAGCTGTGTGGTCAAGCTGTTCTGGGCTCCACAATTGTCTCTACTTTTAAATTTACTATTTCTTGTTATATATTTGGCTTTAGATTTTAGTTTGGCTTTTTCCCCCTGGAGCCTTGAGGAACATCATTATATTATTTGTTTTAAGTTTGTCTGAGTTAAAAAAAAAACTAAAAAAATTATTGCTGACAACATGCTTCAGTAGGAGCTGCCTGCTGGCAGCCTTTAATTGAAGAAGACTTGCACACATTTTATATTCTATAGTTGCACACATTTTATAATCTATAGTTGCATGTAGGATTAAAGAGGAGACAGGGGCTTGTTAAAGCTGGGGTATGGCTTGAGATCAGCTGTTGAAGAATATCGCATTGATTTTGACAGCATTTACTAGTAATGTGTTAGTAAAAAGGCACTGTAGTGAATCCATATTAGTCTGTTAGGTGGGAGTAGAAATTTATTAGGATTTGAATACAAGAGAAACACTCACAAGAAACAGAATCAAATGAACAGTTGAAGTTACCCACCATTCCATCCAGGAGCACAAGCACCTGCTGTTCCATATTTATGCCCAAAAGGAAAGAGTGACCCTTCTCTCCATCCTTATGTGAGGTAATTTACACAGATCAAAGGTCACATACTCAGGCCAGAGGTTATATATGCAGCCAAGAAGCACTGCTTTTTTCAGGCTAGGTAGCCCAAGGTCATGGGTAAAACAACTACTTTTACATTTCCCTTTTGTTTAAATAAGAAGGTTCCAAACCTAGTAAAATGTACAACAGGAACAATTATTAAGTAATTCCTAGGAGTGAAAGGTTAATAACATAAACAAAAGTGGAACTACAACCAACAAGAACAACCACAAGCAAAAAACATTTACTAAGCATCCAGAACTTTGGTAAGAAGCAAAATGAAGAGATTACTTCAAAAGCTGTCCTATCCTGAAAAATCTGAATCTAGTGCCTAATATGCTCTTAGGTAAGATATGAGATGGTTGTGACTGTAACTATCTAGTCTTCAATCCCATCAAAGACTGGAAAAGAGAAAGTAAATAGGAAGTGTGAGCAAGCAGTTACAGAGAAGTGCAAGAAATGACAGACACAGCTCGCTGCCTGGACAGTCACCCAGTGTTTCTCTGCAGTGTTGGGGCATCCACTATGGGTAAGGTATACAATATCTGACATCATTTTCAGAAGCAGGAAATTTTGAAAGACTGTTTTACCCTGTATTGGCAATGTTCAGCAGTTGCTTTTCCCTGTGTCCAGTGTGCTTACTGTCAGCAGTTGAGGCAAGGGAAGGTCTTTGCCTAATAGACCATTTTTTGTCAAGAAGACAAACTCTATATGGAGTGTCTTTGATGCCTAACATTCTCTCAGAAGTAGATTGGTATTGCCATGAGTATCTTTGTCTAACATCAGAATTCTAAGTTATTAAAGCACTTAAATGCCACATTATTTAGGTCTGTGAAGTATTTGAAAATAACCTATCCATCTGACTGGAGACCCACAGACCCCTGGCCCACAGCCAACTAAGAGATGAGTGCCACCCCTGACTCCCAGATGGTACAGAGACTGTCAGTCTCTGAAGCCCATACCTGGGAAACAGTCCATGGAACCCCATCCACACTCAGCTCTACTCTAAACCAAAGCCCCTGTAAGCACTACTCCCAGCAAAAACCAGCTGTATAAACAACATATGGCCAAACCCCTCCTCAATCTCAAACAGCATCGCCACACAGCCAGCTGCCTCTGTTTAAACTGGAAACCCACAGCAACCTGTGCCGTGTCCAGCTAAAGTGCACCAAGTCAGCTGAGGGACATTGAGGTTAAATCAGCACTCAGGAGTCGTCAGGTTCCATCATCCAGGATCACAAAGAGAGAGACCCGAGCTTTATTCAACACACTCTTTTATACCTCTCAATACTTCCTCCTAGTAACTTCCTCCTAGTCAGCCCACACCCAAGGTAGTGGAAGATCCCATGACTAATGCCCCTGGGGTTGGCAGCGATAACAAGAAAACTGCAGAGCAGAAAAAACATTATGTTTATCCCCCTAGCTGTCACAAGGTTCAGTTCTCAGGGAGGAGGGGGCCGTGAGGGCCAAGGTGGAATTTTCCACAGCCACATATCTATGCACTCAATCTAGCCAATGCCAGGAGCCAACAATACTGGCCCACAGCTGATTAAGAGGGTGATCCCAGCAACAACTGGAGACCCTAAGCCCCCTGGACCACAACTGACTAAGCCAACTAAGAGCTGATTAAAAGTGAACAGAGGAAGCAATGGGCAGATGCTAGGGCAAAAATTCATGTAACAATATAAAGAACAACAGGGCACCACTAGAAGAAGCTGGTGGTTCTACAACACCAAAACCTGAGCAAGGCAATGAAGAGGAAACAGAAGAAAATGACCTTAGAAACAAATTTATAAAGACAATAGAAGCCTCAAAAGAGGACATTAAAAAATCCCTTAAAGAAATAGAAGAAAATACAAGCAAAAAATTGGAAGAGATTAACAAATCCCTGAAAGAAAATAAAGAAAACCAAGAAGAAGAAGACAAACAGGTGAAACAATCCAAGAACTAAAAATTGAAATAGAAGCAATAAAGAAGGCACAAACTGAGGCAAAGCTGGAAAAAGAAAACCTGAAGAAATGAACCAGAACTACAGATGCAAGCATAACCAACAGAATGCAAAAGATGGAAGAGAGAATCTCTGGAGTAAAAAATTTAATAGTAAAAATAGATATGTCAGTAAAAGAAAACATTAAAACCAAAAAAGTCACAACACAAAAACACCCAGGAAATCTGGGACACCATGAAAAGACCAAACCTGAGAATAATCAGAGTTTAAGAAGAACACCAGCTCAAAGGCACAGAAAATATATTCAACAAAATCATAGAAGAAACTTTCCCAACATAAAAAGGAAATGCCTTTTTTAGAAGACACAAGATTATGGAACTAAACAGACTAGACCCCCCCCCCCCACAAAGTATGCTTGACACATAATAATCAGGCAAAGAAAAATACTAAGAGCTGCAAAGGAAAAAGACCAAATTACCTGTAAAGGCAGACCCATCTGAATAACACCAGATTACTCAATAAAAACAATGGAAGGAAGAATGTCCTGGTCAGATGTTACACAGACACTAAAAGAGCATGGCTGTCAACCCAGACTACTATACCCAGTGAAGCTATCAATCACCATAGATGGAGTAAATAAAATGTTTTATGACAAAACCAGATTTAATTAATACCTATCCACAAATCTGGCCCTATAGAAAGCTCTAGAGGGAAAACTCCAACCTAAGGAAACCAGATCCACCCATGAAACCACAAGCAATCAATAATCCCACAGAAGAAAAACTCAAATAAGGGAAACACACACATGCTACCACCAAAAGTAACAGAAAATAACCATCATTGGTAATTAATATCCCTTAATATCAATGGACTCAATTCACCTATAAGAAGATACACCCTAACATGATGGATAAAAAAAAATAGAATCCATTCTTTTGCTGCATACAAGATCAATCAAATGTTCCTAAGAAACAAGCTGGTATAGCTTTCTTAATATGGAACAAAATAGATTTTGAACTAAAATCAATCAAAAGAGGCCAGGAGGAGGATGTCACTTATTTGTTATATAAAAACTTTATTTTTATCTATCTATCTATCTATCTATCTATCTATCTATCTATCTATCTGTCTGTCTGTCTGTCTGTCTGTCTGTCTGTCTGTCTGTCTGCCTGCCTGCCTGCCTACCTACCTACCTATCATCTTTTTATTTATTTAAGTTTAAGGTGTAAAGTTTAAGTAATTTACCTCATATAAGATCCTCAGTTGTTAGAGCATGAGACTATCAATCTCAGGGTCCTGGGTTTGTGCCCCATGTTGGATGCCACATATAGTGTTCAATCTATGTGAGTCTGTTCAATGGGCAATAGAAATTTATTAGGATATCAATTGTGGAGATACACTCATGAGAAATAGAATTGAATAAACAGTAGAAGCTGTCTCCAAAGCACCTGGCTGTCTGGTGTCCAACAATTCCCCAAAAAGAAAGTGTGACACTTTTCTCCTTCTTTATATGAGGTCACATATGCAGGTCAAAAGTTATGTTTGCAGACAAGAAGCACTGCCTCTTTTAGGCTGGATAGTCCAAGGTCATGGGTGGAGCAAATGCCACTATGAGCACACCTTCATCTTTCTAGAGGTGAGAATGACTTCTTTATCAAGCAGAAACTTTCCTCAAGAAAGACTTCAGGAAAAGGAGACCCTTTTCCAATGCCTGACCTTGGTAAAGGGACTTCTTGGAAGTAGACACTGTACTACTTTCTTAGTCTTACTAATACAACGACCTCAGGCTCTAGATCTAATTTGTAGGCATTTCAACCTTGGGATCTGGTGTGTCTAATAATTTGCTAACTTTCCTGTTCTTGGTGTAATTAAGAGGACACAATGGAATTCCTGGTTCCTCAGTGGTGGGATTTTTCCCCCACAGAATTCTTGCTTAGAGAGACTACCATTGCACACTTTTTTTTTTGTTTTTTTTTCATTTTAGTACTTTTTTAAAAATAAAAAGACATTTTTAAAAATAAAAAACCACATTTTTATTCTTTACCAAATCCCACACAATATTTCCCAAAGGCAAAGGCATTAATATTGAGACTAATTAAAAATAAAAGTAAAAAAGTGCTGGAGAAGTGTGGTCGGCAATGTTGAAATGCTGAAACTTTGTCAAGCAGCAATGGTCACAATGGAGTCCATTCCAGATTATTTTAATGAGTGTTTTGTCTGTGTGCATGTCTGTACACCACTTGAGTACTTATTGTCCATGGAGTTTAGAAGTATTACTTGGCGCTACTGGACATGAAATGATAAAGGCTTGTAAGCTGCCATGTCAATGCTGGAAATTGAACCTGGGTATTTTAGAAAAACAGCCAGTGCTTTTGGGTGCTGAACCAGCTCTCTAGCACAATTTGCTTCATTAGTTACTTTTGAATTATTCTCTCTGTGTCTCTCAGTGTGTGTGTGTGTGTGTGTGTGTGTGTGTGTGTGTGTGTGTGTGTGTAGTGTGTATGTATGTGTGTGTCTGTCTGTGTACATGCATTTTTAAGCATGTAGGTCAGAGTACAAGTTTCATAATTAATATTTACTTCTATCATGTAGGTTCAGAGTTTGAATTTAGGTCACCAGACTTGATGGCATGTAACCCCTGAGCCCACTGGCCCCTCTATGATATTTAATGTGAGCACTTACAACTATAAATTCCTCTCTTATGACTGTCTTATCTGAAACTTGGAAGATATCCTAGAATTTTTAGTTTTTAGAAATCAAATTTTATCCAGCTATAAAGGTGAGCCACTTACAAGATGCTAGCTTCCCAGTTTCTCAAGAATAGAAGACCAGGCTAGGTCTCAAACACAGACACCAGGCTAGGGATTAAACCAATTCTTGGTGCTTTCCCTGACATGAAGATGACATTATTCTATAACATGAGCTACTACAGAACAGGTAGTAAGAACCTAAAGCTGTCTGATCATTCTGATGGATCTTCATGAGAGTGATTGATCCACAGTACTTAGTCTGTTTAACCTTAACTTCTTTTGGCTTACAGAATTTATTGACCTGTATTTGTCTATACCCACAGAAGAGGAATCTCTCCACACAAAGAAATTAGATAAGTGAAAGACATTAGAAAGATAAAAAAAGAAAAAAAATCAAAGTATCCCCATATTTACATGACATAATTCCATGTTTAACTGAGATATTGCTAAGGTCTATGGCTGGATTTCACTCAGAGGTTCATGTTTAAGCCTTGGTCCCAGGGTAGTAGAGCTGTAAGGTGAGGAAACATTAATAAGTGGGGTCTATAGTGAGGGTATCTGTTACTGGGTTACTGGAGAGTGGGTCTCAGTTGCTCTGGACTTTCTGTTAATGGTGTGAGCAGGCCTTTCTCTTTCAAGCTCTCCTACCATTATGTACTGCTTCACCACAGGCCCCCAAACAATAGAAACACCCAATCATGGGACGAAACTCCAAATCTAGCATAAAACAGCCCGGGGGCTCCAGAAGCTTATCATCTTAGGTATTTTATGATAGTGGTGGGATGGTGACTAATATAGAAGAGTCCTTGTCATTGAGAACACATGCTTAGGTGACTCTTGGGTGAACAGCTCAGAGTCTACTCGGCTCCTTTCATGCAGGCATTTCCCCAAGGACTGGCAGAAGTTGAAGCTAGTTATTACTCCATTTGGTTCTTTTCTAACTAGGAGCTCTGGGACTCTTATTTTGCTTATTTCTCTGGAGTTCAATGACAGAGACAGAGAAAGCTCAAGAGGTCCTGGCATGACATAGGATGTTCAGTTATTCTTTAGTTTTTTATGTCCTTAATGGAATCCAAGGGCTCAGAGAGGTGGGTTATCAGGTGCCTGAACAAACCAAGGGCTGGAAGAGTTCAGTGAGAGCTGGAAGCTCTTGGTGAGCAAGATGTGTCTCGTTTTATAGATATGAGTGGCATTTCATTGCTTGTAAAATGTAGGTATATCTACTCTTTGTGAGATTTGTTTGTGTGTATGAGTACATATGTATGATATGTAATTGATTGGCTTTGACTAGTTTTTCTCTCTCTAGATCCAGAACATACAAATCTAAATTAGGACCACAAGACTATGTTATTTATTTATTTTTTGGGGTCTCCAAATTAGTCTGTCTGTCTTATCTAAAGTATTCGAAATAATCTCATTATGTTGACTCCTTTGTTTTCATCTATGTTCAGACACATTCAAGTACAGGAGACTGAAAGGTCTGAAGTATTCAGCAATCTGAAACCATTTTCTGTATTTGCTTGTTTTTACCTGTGTGTGTGTGTGTGTGTGTGTGTGTGTGTGTGTAGCCATCTGACTTATTTGGAGGTAATGTCTATGTACTATGTCTATGAGTAAAAGGGGCCCAGAGCTCCACTGAATACCTTCATGTATGCTAGGTACAGGTTACTGAAACTGAAATGGTTATTCTGAACGGGATGCATGTATGCACAGTGTGTATTGTTTGTTTTCTAAAGAGAAGAGGCATATCTATGTAATTGTTATATTTTTGTATGGCTTTTACATGATGTATTTGACCTTGTGTTTTGGTTTTCTTGTGTGTGTGTGTCCAGAACATGAACCTATTCCTCTGAGATGTAATTTTTATGTAACTTATTTTAACTTAGGGTGTTTTACATTATTTAAAAATAATTTATATGCCAGCAGTAGTGATATATTCTTTTAATCCCAGCACCAGGAGTCAGAGGAAGTCTGAGTTTGAGGCCAGCTTCATTTACAGAAAAAAGTTTTAGGAAAGCCAGAGTTATACAGAGAAATCCTGTCTTCCCTCACCCCCTCAAACCAAAACCAAATAAAAAATGATAATTACCACTTAATTTTCTAATTTGACCATATGAAAATTTCACATTAGATTTCTTAATATCTTCTTCTTACATTTTCCCAAAAGGAGCTAGGTTGTATTGTTGAAGAGTAAATGAACAATTCTTTTTTTGAAGATAGTTCTGTAGTTATATTTGTGCACAGAGAACTGAGCAGTGTACATTTGACCCAGTTCAGTGGCAAATTTTTGACCTTGGCCTTTTCTAGCCACAGATTTAGGACCCCAACACATTGCCTCCCCAGTGGAGGCTGATAGTGTCATATCTGTCATTTTAATTGGTCTTAATGGGTTCCATCAGCTTAGCCACTCTTGTCTTCTAAGTTAACCTGTGTAAAGGCAACGGTGGTTAATGTCTTCTGGTGGGCCAGCCACCCCAGCCAGGCCAATGCCCAAAGGAAAGGAAGGTAAGAGAAAGAAAGTAGCCCCATCCATGATGAAACAGGAAGCAAAAAGGCAGTGAGTGCTCTGTTTGAGAAAAAGCTGAAGAATTTTGGCATTAGGACAACATCTTGCCCCAAAGAAATCTCACATGGCTTGCCATGTGGCCCCTGTACATGAGACAGCAGTGGCAGAAGGTCATCCTCTAAAAGTGTCTCACCATTCCTCCTGCCATTGATCAGTCCCCCCAGGTCTTGGACCTGCAAACACCTAGATGCTTAGGTTTTCCCACAAGTGTAAGCCAAAGACAAAGCAAGAGAAACAAAAAGAAAGCTCAGTAGAAAGTTGCTGCCAAAGGGGACTTCCCAACTAAGAGGCTACTTGTCCTTCACACAGGGGTCAATGTAGTCACCATTTTGGTGGAGAATAAGAAGGCTCAACTGGCAGTGATTGCCCAATGATATACATAATTCTTAGTAGCATGGAAAAACAAATAAACCCCAAACCCATGTAAATGATGGATGCCTATTTCTTCTGCCAATTTCTCATTTCAGAACAATATACTGAGACTTGAATCTGGTTGATATGAAGACACAAACTCCTACACATAGACCTGACCACTTGCTCACCTCTGTGCATTCATAAGCTTGTCCATGAGTAAGTGATGTGGTCAAAACTCTTTCTAAATAAATATGGATTAATCAAAGTATTGGCAACCTTAGTTTGTCTGGAAAGACATTTCATTAATTTGAATATGTGATGTATCATTGGAAGTAGAATAAATATTTATTCATTATTTATATACCCAAAAGTTGAAGAAATCAACAGAAGCATAGCTGAAATTCAGAAGAGTGGAGGAGTGACTAATGGCAGACATGGAGTAGTATGAAGGTGAATGTGACACACAACATTCTTAAATAAAAATATCTTTATGAAATCATCACTATGTTACAATAAATACTTGTAAATAAACATTTGGAAAATAGCAGGAATACATTTTTATTTCAAAACAAGCAAACAAATATTGTAGGGTATTTCTTTTGTGTTCTGACAAATAAAGCTTGCCTGGAGATCAGAGGGTGGAGCTAGCCACTAGTTAACCACAGAGTCCAGGCAATAGTGGCTCATACCTTTAATCCAAGCATTTGGGAGGAAGAAGCAGGAAGATAAGATAAGGAGTTCAAGGTCACCCTTAGCTATATGAAATTGAACAAGTCTAAAAGAGATGGTGATGGTTCACATCTTTGGTTCCAACACTTGAATATCGTGCCTTTGATTCCAGTACTAAGGAGGTAGAGAGAGGAATATAAGGCAGGTGGAGACAGGATATTTCTCTCCCCCAATTTGGTCTGAGAATTCCTAGAGGTAAGAAGTGACTGTGGTACTCCTTTGCTTCTCTGATCTTTCAGCAAGCTCTATTTGTGAGAGCACAAGCAAAATATCATACAACAAAGCCCCATAATATAAATCTAAAGAGATAACACACACAGGATAAGCTGTGTTGCATACAATAGCATATGAATGTCAGAATTCTTACTATTGTAGTGCAAATAAGGAAGTGGCATTAAATAGAAATTGGGTACTGCCCAGAGTTACTTTTAAGTTGAAAGTAAGCAAACACTAACATGAAAATTCTCCAGCTATATATTCATCTAAAGCAAAGAAGAAGAATCACACAGAAAAGATCATTGTAATAATGTGATGCCATGTTCACTTGTGTTTCATCTTTTTTCTATTTCCCAACAGAGACAAGAGCATCATGAGGAGGGAGAACCAGAGCAGTGTGTCTGAGTTCCTCCTTCTGGGGCTCCCCATCAGACCAGAGCAGCGGAGCATCTTCTTCATCCTGTTCCTGGCCATGTACCTGACCACAGTGCTGGGGAACCTGCTCATCATCCTGCTCATCAGGCTGGACTCTCACCTCCACACCCCCATGTACTTCTTCCTCAGTCACTTAGCCTTCTCCGACATTTCCCTTTCATCCATTACAGTTCCCAAAATGCTGATGAATATTCATGCTCAGCAACATTCCATCTCCTACAATGGATGCATCTCCCAGATGTATTTTTTTGTTCTCTTTGGCTGCCTGGACAATTTCCTTCTTGCAGTGATGGCCTATGACAGGTATGTGGCTGTCTGTCATCCACTGCACTATATCACGGTCATGAGGGAGGAGCTCTGTGTCTTCTTGGTTGCTGGCTCCTGGTTCTTCTGTTGTATCCATGCCTTGCTGCACACCCTCCTCTTGATCCGACTGTCCTTCTGTGCCAATATTACTGTCCCCAACTTCTTCTGTGACCTCACTGCTCTCCTGAGGCTGAGCTGTTTGGACATCTCCCTCAATAAGCTAGTTATTTTCATTGAGGGAGGATTACTTTTCATCCTGCCTCTGAGCAGCATCCTGGGCTCTTATATACACATAGGGAGCACTGCCTTGAGGGCCCCTTCCACAAAGAGATTCTTTAAAACCTTTTCTACCTGTGGCTCCCATCTCTTTGTGGTATCTTTATACTATGGGACACTTGCAGGTGTTTACTTTTTCTCTTCATTTCAGAACTCCAGCAACAAAGACATAGTTGCTTCTGTAATTTATACAGTAGTCACACCCTTGCTGAACCCTTTCATCTACAGCTTGAGGAACAGAGATATAAAACAGGCTCTAGAAATATTTATCACTAGGGCAAACTCCTTTAAGTGACAGACATCCACTATGCTTATTATGAATACTTCAAGATATATGTGTAGTAAATAATTATGTGTGTTTAATATAATATGCATTATTACATTGTATTGTGAAGGATTTTCTGTTTCTGTTTGGCCATTTGATGCAGAAATAGGGATTAAACTTGAGGAATCCTTAATGGAAGACTACATCCCAAGTCCTGCACAGTGTTCTCAAGATGTAAATTAGATCAAGTTTAATTCTTGAGTTGTTTGCTCTATTCTGTCATTAGTTTTTTATTTGCTCATCATCCTACATGATCTATTATTGATGGACTGATTTATATATTGTAGTGTACAGAAGCAGACATAGATGGAGCTTATGCTGTCTGTGTACATCACTACCCAACTGGACAGTTATGACATCACATTACTAGTTTGAAATAAGATATTATGGAATGATCACACTTTGGTAATTGGGCAGTTATGCAAACTGGATGATAGGTCACTTACTCTTTACTGGAAGCTTCTGTCTAGTCATCTCTACTAATCATTAGAATGCCTGCTTCTTATATATCATATTGTGAATATGTGGCATTTTTCAGTAATTTTATTGTTTAACATTCTTACACATTTGATTACACATCCTAAGCAAGCCCAAAATTTCTTTATGTACTTTGAAAATTACATTCTAGAAAATTCAATAATCAATATTTAATGTCACTGTGGTATACTTATATTTGTATTTTCCACATTTCTATTTTCTGTTTGAGACATTTATTACAAATGTTTCTTTGCATTTTGATTATATATCTCTGTTATTCCATTTCCCCCACTAATTTGTTTTTTGGTGTTTTATTTGTTTGTTTGAGACAAGTTCTCACTATGTAGCCCTGGAACCCACTATGTAGACCAACCTGGTCTTGATTTGCAGGTTCACCTGCCTCTGCCTCCCAAGTGCTGAGCATGTGCCACCATGCTCAGCTCCTTTACTAACTTGTTAATAACATGATATTTTTAATTTTCTTTCTTTCAAAAAATTTTAATTTGATGCATCATATGTATAACATAATATTGTATTTATTGTTTTAAACATTTGAAGTATATGATTCACTATTATAATTGTCCATTTCTTAGAACGTCCAAAGAAAATGCCTATAATTTTGATTGAAGATATTTTCAACAGTTTTGGTGGCTACAATTTTATTCATTCATATAATTTTATTCATTTCTTGAAAATATATTATAGGAGCTAGAGAGATAGCATGGTGGTTAAAAAGCACTGGCTGCTCTTCTCTTCCAGTGGACCCATGTTTGAGTCCAAGCACCCACAGCTTCCTGTAACTCCAGTTACTGGGGCCTAGTGTTCTCTTTTAGTTTTCACAGATACCAGTGATACACGTTGGGTACATACAGATGCCCCGGTCCAACCAGCCTAGGTTCAGGTCCTGAGATGGGGAAGGGGTGTTTGTGTGAAGAAATGAATGTTGGACCACCAGATGAGTTTTATGAAAGTGGCCAGCCCCTAATAATTCCAGCTATCTTTATTTATTTATCAAAAATAATCATGTTTCCCCATACTAACAGACTAGTTGTTACTATCCTTCAATGTTAATCTCTGGTAAAAACAAATATGTTAAATACTTTTTCTCCCAACTTTTACATTAAAATATTTTAAAAACAAAACCAAACACTTATCATGTTTTCTTGGCCAAATATCAAGGCAGGCACATCTTTTCAAAACTGAAAGGAAGTAAACATAGGTACACTGTGGTGGGATTCAGGTGTCAGCTGATAAGATCCCAAGATGCTTATCCAGCTCCTGAAGGGGGTGTGGCCAACCCCATTCATAAGGGGCTGCTGGGACCCTGGAAAGGCCTGTTTCCTGGTTTCTGACTGCTGGAGAGACTGTTTTGGCATCCATCGTCCATCGCTGGGATACTCCAGTCCCTGTTCAGGCACCAATATAAGCTGTTATCTGTATCATGAGTATTGGTTTATATTTCAATAAATATTAATCTTGGATTAGTGCATTTTAAGAGAAACTCTGCCTACATCTGGCACCCAACATCCTTGGGCCTGTGCCCATAGGCATAGGGGGTCCATTTGTGTTTTGAACACTGTTAGAAACCAAAGGACAGTCAGACTGTTCAGCTTTGGGAACCTGCACTCCAGTGCATGGGCTTAAAGTTCCCTCCCAATTGCCCCGTGGTTCCGCCTGCCCTGCTGGTGCAGCACGATCGCCCCACCCCGGCCAGCCAGCCCAAGCAGGCAAGTTTAAAGTACACTTGCCCCGTGGTTCCCTGCCTGCCCTGCTGGTGCAGCGCAATCATCCCACCCAGCCCAACCAGCTCAAGCAGGCAAGTTTAAAGCAAGCGCTGGGGTCCCAGTCTGCTCTCCCTGCCAGCGCATCATGGTTACCCCACCCCCCTACCCCCAGCCAGCCCAAGTGGTCACTGATTGTGACTCAGGCAATTGTAAATTTCTCTGTGCATGCACAAGCAAACAAAGGAAACAAAACCGTTATGTTTTGTGATTGACATCCTGTCTTAATTTGTGAGAATTTGCTTTTTCTGAGGATTGTATTCTGCCTGCTGGGGCCCTTTAAGACTACATAGGGTCTGTAGGTAGAGCCTCCTGCTACTGAGAGTCTCTGCATCTGCCATATTGTGAGCAGAGCATTGAACACTACTGTGACACCTGTGGACCAAATGTCGTCATTGCACCTGAATTGAGACAATGGCTGATAATTATTCCATTAATGACTTCATGTCATATTTTTCCATGGTGATTGAGAAATTTTTGAATGAATATCTTGAAGTCTTCAATACCCCAGTCCTACTATTTTTTGGCTTGTTTCTCCATTTTGTGTTTCAAAATATGAGAATGATGAAAGAGGTGAAATATGGAAATCAGCAATTGATGTCCTGGATATCTGATATGGAAATTTCAAACACTAAAATGGCAGATAAGATTAATTCTCTGAAAATTGGTTACAACAAGCTTTCAGATAAGGCTTCCTCTTTGGATATGAATAACACTGTACAAGAAAAATATAGGCTCTATGTAAATGATGAAAACAAGAAACTTGTTGACTACATTAACGACGAGAACAAGAAAATCATTAATTATGTTAATGATGGGGATCGAAAAATTGCTGGTTCTGTGAGGTCCTTGGAAGGACTGCTTCATCAGGAAAATCAAGCTCTAGAAAAATCAATAGTATGTAAACTCCAGGAATGGAAGCCATTAGTATCAAAAATCCAAGAATGGGAACCGGTAGTATCCAAAATCCAGGAATGGAAGCCAGTAGTATCCAAAATCCAGGAATGGGGACTGGTAGTATCCAAAATCCAGGAATGGAAGCCAATAGTATCCAAAATCCATGAATGGAAGCCAATAGTATCCAAAATCCATGAATGGGAATCGGTAGTATCCAAAATCCAGGAATGGCAGCTGGTAGTATCCAAGCTTCAGGAATGGGAGTATTACAGTATTGGGAAAGGGTAGTAATACATCTTACGCTCAGAACAATTCAGGTCAACGACTGATGGAATATTATGATACTGGAGACACTCTACCTAAGGCAGTAAACATGACAGGGCTACCCCCTTCCCCACCACTATTGTTCCCAGCTACTGCTCAGACAAATAAAGCATTTGGGGGATCCTCAGAATTTGTAGAGTATAGTTATGAGCCAGTACATATGAGAGACATCAAGGAATTTAAGGAGGCAATATCATTACATTACAATGTCATTACATACTCTACTTATGTAAAGCAGCTTTTAAATTCATGGTCATCAAAATCCGGATCTTACCAATTGATTGGATGCAGTTAATGGCTGCTGTCTTGGACCAAAGTCAAAATTTGCAATGGAGAAGCTGGTTTAGAGAGGAGGTCAGGACCTTAGAACAACAAGGAAAAATTACGGGTTTCTTTGCTGCTCAGGACCAAATCCTTAGTGAAGGCATGTTTGCTGATGTGAAGGCTCAAACTACTTATGACGAGCATACTTTATTACTATGCTGTACTGCTGCACTGAATGCTTGAGAAAAGATTTTGGATCCGGGTCAAAAAATTGAGCCTTATACTAAGGTCAAACAAGCTTAAAAGAGCCTTATACTGCTTTTCTACAGAGTATACCATGGCTGTACATAGAACAGTATCAGATCCAGAAGTTAGAAAGCAGTTAATACTTTCTCTGGCCTTTGATCACACTAATCTGGAATGTAAAAGAATGCTAAAGAATGCTTATGCCTTTAAAGATCAGAGCTTCACCTATAGAAGAATGGATTCAATATGCAATCAATGCTGAATCTCTCCTTTGTGATGAGGAGAATTGGGTAGGCCAAGACATTGATAATAATAGGGTGAGGAATCAAGGCATCACTTGTTTCAACTGTGGTAAACCAGGCCATATAAGACGAAATTGTACACAAAGTACTCTTGGAAGTAATACCCAATTTAGGTTTGATTTGAATAGAAGGCCATTACCTTCTGGGTTATGCAGAAGGTGTGGCAAGGAAAAGCATTGGACCAATGAATGTAGATCTACCAGGGACAAAGAAGGCAATCCTTTATCAATGGGAAACTCCTTTTGGGGCTTCCCCAAGGAAGCCCCCAAAAATCAGACTCCAAATTCGAGGAAGGTAAGATCATATCCAGTCATAGTGGAAGAGCAGCATTCTCAGGAGAAGTAGGGAATCCAACGCCTGATCTAGAAGATCATACAGTATTGGATAATAGAATAAATTCAAGAGAGAAATTGGAAGTTCCAAGAAGAATCACAAAACGCATATTTTAGCAGACTTCAATAAATGAACAAAGACCAAAATTGAAAATATGGGTAGATAATATTTATATCCAGGGCTTAGTCAACATGGGGGCTGATGTTTCAATCATAGCCCCACAATCATCACATCCAAGATGGCATTTACAGGCAGTGGATATCCAATTTCTGGGAATTGGAACAATATCTCAGGTGAAACAGAGTGTGAAATGGCTTGAATGCATAGGACCAAAAGGTCAGAAAGGACAGTTGAAGCCATATATGGCTGACATAGCAGTGAATCTGTGGGGTCATGACCTTCTACTGCAATGGAATACCCAGATTAAAATCCCTCCTGGTTCTGATATCAACCGGAGACTCAATTATGTTTCCAAAAGTGATGCTTTAAGGTGCTATGAAGAAAATTCACCAGCCGTTCAGGTTGTACAAAAGAATTGCCCAATAACTGCAGAACCTAAAAGGTCACTCACAGCACTGCCTTTGAAATGGTTAACAGAAAAGCTTATTTGGGTTCAATAATGGCCTTTGACAAGAGAAAAACTTCAGGCGTTGGAACAGTTGGTACAAGAGCAGTTACAGGCTCAGCATATCGAAGAATCAACCAGTCCATGGAATTCTCCTGTTTTTGTTGTCAAGAAGAAATCTGGAAAATGGAGGATGGTGACAGATCTAAGAGCAATTAATAAAGTGATTCAACCTATGGGCTCTTTACAATCTGGTATTCCTCTGCCTTCTCTGTTACCTAAGGGATGGCCTATTATGGTTATTGATTTGAAGGACTTTTTTTTCTATCATACCTTCACAGGAACAGGACAAAGAGAAATTTGCTTTCACAGTGCCTATTCTTAATAATTCAGGTCCAGTTAAGAGGTTCCAATGGAGGGTCCTTCCCCATGGAATGTTAAATAGTTTCAACTTAGGCCAATATTTTGTACAACAACCACTAGAAATACTGCACAAGCACTTCCCACAGTCTATCATTTACCATTATATGGATGATATTTTGTTGGCAGACCCAAACCCAAAAACATTAGAAACATTGTTTGAAGAACTAAAGAAAATATTGCCTGTTTGGGGACTACAAATTCCTCCAGAGAAAGTACAGAGGGGGGATTCTATCAATTATTTAGGATATAAAATAGGTCTACAGAAAATTAGGCCACAAAAAGTAAAATTGAATAGAGATAAATTGAAGACTCTTAACGATTTTCAAAAGCTACTAGGAGATATTGCTCATATAAGGCCCATTATTGGTATAAAAAACTATGAACTAATTAATTGTTCAAGACTTTTGATGGTGAAAAAGATTTAAATAGTTCAAGAGAATTATCTGATGAAGGCAAGAAAGAATTAGAGTTGGTGGAAAAGAAACTTCAAGAAGCACATGTGGATCGTGTGGGTCTAGACCTAGATTGCAAACTGGTTATTTTACCCTCTAGACAATCTTCAACAGGAATCTTAGTGCAAAGAGAAAACATTATATTAAAATGGATATTTCTGCCACATAGGCCAAGCAAGAAGCTGAAAACATATATCGAAAAAATTGCTGATCTGATTTTTAAAGGTAAATTAAGATTTCGCCAATTGACTGGAAAGGACCCTGCAGAAATTGTTGTGCCTTTTACTAATGAAGAAATTCATCAATTATGGGCAGACAGTGAACCTTGGCAAAAGGTTTGTAGTGATTTTTTTTAGAAGAAATTAATAATAAATATCCTCGAAGCAGGAGAATTCAATTTATAAAGGAAATTGATTGGATCTTTCCTCATGGGGTACAGGATAAACCCATTTCTGGAGCCCCTACATTTTAAACTGATGTGAACAACTTAGGAAAGGCTGTCTACAAATCGGAAAACTTAATTAAGGTGGCTCAGAGCCTTTATAACTCTGTTCAGAAGTCAGAACTATATGCAATTATTATGGTGTTGTTGGATTTACAGAGCCTCTCAACGTAATTACTGACTCTCAGTATGCAGAGGAGTTGTTTTACATATTGAAACTGCTGACTTCATTCCTGATGATACAGATTTGACCTTACTGTTCAGACAACTACAGGATAACATCAGAGATAGGATATATTCTATGTACATAATACATATCAGGGCACACACGGGTCTCCCATGCCCTCTAGCACAGGGTAATGATGAAATTGATTGGTTGCTGATAGGAAACATGCTTGAGGCCACAGAATTTCATGAGAAACATCATGTTAATAGCAAAGGGCTAAAGAAAAGTTTTTCCATCACTTGGCATCAAGCAAAAGACATACTAAGGAATTGTAACACTTGCTGTTTCTATAACTATCTGTCTTTACCTGCAGGAAGTAATCCTAAGGGTACACAGAGAAATGAAATCTGGCAAATGGATGTGTTTCACTTCCCATAATTCAGAAAGATGAAATATGTACATCATACTATCGATACTTACTCTAGAATGCAATGGGTGACTGCCCTGAGTTCTGAAAAGGCTGATGCTGTACTTACTCACCTTTTGGAAGCCATGGCCATAATGGGAATTCCCACCCAGATTAAGACTGACAATGCTCCAGTTTATGTTTCCCAAAAAATGAAGCTGATTTTTGGATATTATAATATAAAGCATATTATGGCAATACCACACAATCCTACGGGACAGGCAGTTGTGGAGAGATCTCACAGCATATTGAAAGAGATGCTTTATAAACAGAAGAGAGAAATGAGAATACCCAGGGAGAGGTTTTACAGTGACTTATTGACTTTGAATTTTCTTAACACTGATTAAAAGGGAACATCAGCTGCTGAGAGACATTGGATAATAGAGAAATCTTCCAAGTTAAATCAACCCATCTACTTCAAGGATGTGTTGACTTCAGAATGGAAGCCGGGATAAGTGCTTCAATGGGGTAGGGGTTTTGCTTTTGTTTCAACAGGAAAATAAAAGATATGGGTACTGACAAAATTAATAAAGGTCCACTTTGAAAAGGAGTCCCTTCCTGAGGAGGTGAAGTAATTGCTCATCCCTGATATGACAAATGGATACATGGTAAGGGAAACACATTTAATAGGCCTGGGGCAGTGTCTCAATTTTGTCTTTACAGGAAAATGGATACAACTGTGTTTAAGACATTGACTCGACATTGAATAATTAATCACCTGCAATGGAAGAGAGACCAATGATGAAGGAATGTAAACAACAGACTAGAGACCAACTGATATAAATATGCACTACTGGGTAATCTCTCAATTTTTACTGCTTTGCATCTTGAATTTACACCTCAAAAAGAAAATTTGTGGTCCTTATTTAACTATTAATAGGGCTGGATTTGGAGTGGGAGCAAGTGGCTTTCTCCTTCTCTAAACCCAACCATATTTGTAAAGAAAATGTGAGCAATTCTGTCTCATATCAGAAAAGCCACCTGGCGTGGGACAGAAGACAGTTAGAATGTTTAGGGACCAATATTTTTGTGACTTCATCTTAAACTTTGTTTCTCTCTGTATCTGTACCTTCCAAACATCCTGTCTGCATACAATCTTCTGAAGTCATAAAGGATATAAATATCTTCTTTGAGTATCAACAATGCTTAAGTTTTCCATTGTAAATAACATTTCCTCCTATCAGCTATCTACAAAGAATTTGGAACTGAGATGGGGCCCCACTGTAACAACTCCTACTAATGAAACAGGAATAAAAGGGACAGTATGAGCGAGAGAGAAAGAGACAGACAGACAGACAGACAGACAGAAGCAGAAATAGAGAAATCAAGAACCTGGTGTGCACCAATCAATGATTGCTTTTAGAAAATAGATTATTCAAAAATGGTTGCAAGATACCTCTCTATGACTATCCTTCTGGTCATTTTTCTAATAAGAATTCCAGATGGAGTTAACCAGTATTCTGATAATGGTTATAGATGTGTATAGTAGTCCATTAGGATCTAACCATTGTTTTAGCTTTTATAGGATCCCAAAGAGATGCCTTCGCCCTTAAGTCAGCAGGAAGCACAGTTTTGTGCTGTGAGGGTTGATAGAATCATTATAAGTTAAAATTGGGTTGAGAACAGAACAATAATGTAGCCTCAAGGATCTCTTTTGATGATGAGAAAGGGCAATAGATAGGATAGATAAAGGTAGATTGTTCTACCTACCTATAAACAATTTTTAATCGAATATAACAAATGTGAAATCATTTTATATGTTTAATTGAGATAATTTGTACATTGGCACAAAGTTTAATCTGAAATTGTTTTATATTAGCAAAGCAACTTGTACAGCGTCATAACAATGAATTTGTAACTGTTATGTAAAATTGAATCTGTAACTGCTATATTTTATATACGCTTCTACCTCTGTTTAAAATATTTGCACATTATTGTCATGTACACTATGCAATTACTACCTCCATTTAACTATACTAGATATAATGTATGATTGCACTAGTTATGATATATGCACAAGATGTTTTATATATCTCTGTTTGGATGATATATATGTATATACATGTTTAAAATACTGTGGTCACTTTACATGGCATATATACCCCTGGATAATGTTTGATAGTCATACTAAAAGTCATTGTTCAGAGATTATACACTCCTAATATAGGCAATCTAATTTTTAGTACAGGGTTTAATCCTTAAGCTGATAAAAACTGCATTCAATACTACTTAAGGTGCCATGTCACAGTCATCTCAGATACAGGTTAGAATATCATAGATAGCAGGAGCTTTCAACCATTTCATAGACCCAGAGAATATGGCATTTAACATTTGTAATTCAGCCACGAGAGACACAATGGCTCCTGGTGTCACTGCTCCTTTCCAGAGATGGTGTTGAGCATCGAGGACACTCCTTTGGAGTTTGTCCTTTTGGCAGAGAATGGCCAGTTGGGTAAAGAACTGCCCTTACCTTGATTGCTGACAGTACATACATGATGTCCAAGCTGGATGAACAAGAAGGTGGATGGAGACTGATGAAACCTGCCTGGACAGGATAAGACAGTCCCTTTAAAATTTCCCTGCTTGTGAAAAGATTTGTCAGACACCATAGGCCTGTAGCCAATATGATGGATGCTCCAACGGTGTGAAAAACCAGAGGTGATTGTCCAGGTAGCTGTGTTGCTGTCCTCTCTCAAATTTTGGAAGCCACTACTTCTATGTACTTCTGACTTTCAGGTGATACGTTTTCCTTCTCATGTCTTGAAAGGGTTGAAGAATAGGTATTTAATACTACCCTATTATCCCTTTGCAAGGAACATTCAGGTGTTGAATTTTCCCTTTCCCAGATGAACATTTTGAAGTAATTTATACACCCTACCATCTACCAATATTCTAGAAATATATGATGTAATTTATATGTGTTAGGTTTTGGTTGTAATTTATGCTTTATCCTCTCCTAGATACTACCTCATAATAATTCCTATTGTATATAGTCTTAGTTTAGAACCTTTTTAGTTAGACAAAAGGGGGAGATGTGGTGGGATTAAGGTGTTAGCTGATAAGATCTGAAGATGCTTATCCAGGGTCCTGGGCTCCTGAAGGAGGAGTGGCCAACCCCATTGATAAGGGGTTTCTGGCACCCTGGGAAGGCCCATTTCCTGGTTCCTGACTGCTGGAGAGACTGTTTTGGCATTCATAATCCATTACTCATATACTCCAGTCCCTGTTCAGGTGCCAATGTAAGCTGTTATCTGTATCATGAGTATTGGTTTATATTTCAATAAATATTAATCTTGGATTGGTGCATTTTAAGAGAAACTCTGCCTACAGTACACATTTTCAATAAAAGTATTCCCATCCAAAACATAGTTACAGAAATAGGGTGATCTGCCTATGATCCTGTCAGTAGTGAATAGAACAGATTGGGGTCAGAAATGACAACTAGTACCCCCAGAGAAGAAATATGAGAAACATCAGCTCCCAAAGAATTTCAGGGGAGAGTATTTGAGAAAAATGGGGTTTCCCCAAAATTACTCAGGCTATTGCCAAGGCTGTTTCTTCACAAACTGATGGTAAAGCCCTATTGTTGAAGACCACACCTATATAGCTCATTGAACAGGAAAAGGCTGAGTTGGTACCTAGCTAGAACCTTCACCCCTACTGACTAGTGTTCATGATACTGGAAGGTATTCTGCATACTACCAGAGAAAAGGGGTAAATATCAACTCAACTATAAAACCTTCTATCTACGATAGACTTGACTGTATGTTATGCTGTTGCAACAGTGGCACAAAAGTTGTAGGAATAACCAACCACTGTCTGATTGGACTTAAGTTCTACTTCATGAGGCCCAATACTACTTGATGGCCAGTAACCTGAGACTAGATAAGCCATGAATGATGTGGGATATCTTTCTGTATACTGTGAATATCATTCTTTAATAAAAGGACTGTTTTGGCCTATGTCAAGCATCTTAGAAGTAGGCAGGGATATAAGAGCATAGATAGGCAAAGGAGGATAGAGACACCATCCAGTCACCCAAGAATCAACATGTAAAAGTAACAGAGGTTAGCCACAAGCCACATGGCAACACAGATTAATGGAAATGGGTTGAAGTAAGATGAAAGAGCTAGTTAGCAATATGCCTTAGCCATAGGCTAATCAGCATGAAATTAATATGAGCCTTTGTGTGATTATTTAGTGCTACTCAGTCTGGGACTGCAGGTCTGTGGGTGTGGACTTCCAGACCAATGGTCCAGAAATTTATTACCGCACATGGATCTAGGAGAAATCCAAATCTTATGTTCTGGTAAGATATTGCAGAAATAAAATGACTCCTAACAACATTCTTCTACACTAAAAAATCAGTGTCTTTCTCACTCACCATTAATGAAGTTCTTCCTTTGGTAGATGGGAATAAAACCAAAAACCTATAACTGAACATTTTGAAGAGAGTGATCTTAGAACACTCAGTCCTGAATGAGATGTTTCCATCAATTCTTCTCCTCATGGCTCAGAGAACTCTAGAAGAGAAGGCAGAAAGATTGTAGAAACCCGTGTGAATGGAGGACACGAAGGAAACAAGGCTTTCTAGACAGAACAGGACTAACATATGTTGATATATTGTGTATCAAATAAAGATTTCCTGAAGATTACAAGATAGAGTCAGCCACAGAGTTAGCCTTAGAGATCAGACAGTGGTGACACATGCCTTTAGGGCTCAGGATGCAGAAGTAGAAATCCATCTGGATCTCTGTGAGTTCAAGGCCACACTGGGCTACATGAGATCAATCTAGTTCAAAAAAGAAAGAGTCCGGCAGTAGTGGCACACACTTTTAATCTCAACACTTGGGATCCCAGTATTTGGGAAGCACATATGCCTCTAATCCCAGCAGTAGGAAGATTTAAAACAGGAAGTGATATGGCTGATCAGAGAAAGGGATATAAGGTGGGAGGAGACAGATTTTGGCCCTTTATTTCTGTTATTCAGTCTGAGGATTTGTGGAAACAGAATCTACCCCATTCAGCCTGAGGATTCAGTAGTGGTAAGAAGTGGCTGTGACTTATTCCTCTGTCTCTCTGATCTTTCATCCCCCACCTCAGTGGGATTTCTAGGAATAATAAGTTCCATACATGACTGACAAATGACACTAAAACCTCTAAGAGAACCATTAATATCACAAGACAGAAGGCCAGGTAGCCCTAAAAGTATTCTGTGCTGTCCCAAAGTCCACTGGTCCTTGCTGAATGAGACTGTCCCCTTTGGTTTTTGCCTCATTTGGAGACACATTTGGACAAGCACTGGTCCAAAACTAAGCTGCACAGCTCCCAACCCACAGACAAAACAAACACTTAAAAATTAAAAATTAAAAAGAATATAATTCTATTATGCTTTAAATTCTTGCATTGACACTGAGATTACAGCTACCAAGAACAAAAATTTGAAAGTAACCTGTGCTGTTGCAGCTTCTGTCAAACTACTCATTTTTCTTTTTAAAAAAGTACAATTAGAGTATGATAAAGTACAATTAATTTTTTGTGTATTTTTTTGATGGAGTCACAGACTCTTTTTTTATAAGGGGTATTGTTTTTATGAATTTTGGGCAGTTCTCAACTATTATTTAAGTATCACTTCCAATCTATTATGTTTCTTTTGTTCTCAACCCTAAATCATAAACATTTTAGTATTTTGAATGTTTCTAAATTTCTTTTGGGTATAATTTGGATTTCTTTCTCATTATGCTTAAATTTATCTGTCATCTAACAGCTTGTTTTGCAGTTCAATAATTCTTTCTTGTGCTGGGGAGATATATGGCTCACTAAGTAAAAGTGTTTGTTGTGCAAGCTGAACCACATGAGTTCAGATCCCCAGAATGTACATAAAGTGAGATGGACAATAGCTCAAGTCTTTGTTAACCAAGCTTACTTATAGAAAGGGGAGGCAGAGACGGAAGAATCTCTAAGAAGCTTATGAGCCAGTTATCTTTGTTACACAGTTGTGACAAGGTCCTGTCTCAAAAGAGGTGACAAGGTAAATTATTGACATCCATAACACACCATGGTATGCACATATCTCCTGGTGGTCACTGTTAGGATATCAAATTCATAACATTTTCTAGTACAGGGAAAGCTACACCATAGGAAGAAGGATTTTAGGTTAGACCTTTCTCAACTCTTGATTAGTTGACAATACAATGTGGCCAGTCCTGAAATCTCATAAACATAAGCAACACAAATGGACTCAGCAGGATATATATCAATAAAATCAAAGAAAGTGGTTATGACTTTGAGAGGGGCCATTGGAAATGTTGGGGCCAGGATGTAATTATATTTTAATTAAAATAAATCTTGAAATATAAAGATTTTTATATTTATATTTCTTAGAATATAAGAAAATTCTTTTACTGAGTCATAGATAGCTGTGTAGTAAATAATAAGCGATTATGACAATAATATGTGAGATTCTGGGATACCATTAAAAAATCAAATTTAGAAGTATACATGAAGAAGAACAAGTACAAGCTAAAGGCATGGAAAATATACTCAATGAAAGCAGAACAAATAATCCCTAAATTAGACAAATAAATGACTGTACCAGACACAGGACATATTTGATTGCTAAACATTCAATATTAGAAACTCCCTCAAACACATTAGAATAGAGCAAAATTAATAGAGCAAGCAGATTAAAATAGAAAATTCTTTTCACTTCTTCAAAATTTTTTCCTAAGGTATCAATATTTGAATCAGCCAATCTGCCCTGTAGATGTCGTTCATGTAATGATAAATTATAGATTGTGGGAATTTGTTACATATTTGTTCTATTGGCTTTTGTACAAAATACTGGCACAGAGTAAGGCTATTCAGCATTCCTTGAGGGAGGACCCTGAACTGGAATCTCTTTACTGGCTGAGAATTATTATAAGTGGGCATTGTAAAGGCAGATTTTTCTTTGTCTTGTTCTTATAAAGGTACTGTAAAAAATAGTCTTTTAAATCAATAACTATAATAGGCCATTCTTTAGGTAACAGAGAAGGCAAAGGAATCCCAGATTGTAGAGAGCCCATTGGCTGGATCACCTTGTTTATTGCCCTTAGGTCTGTTACCATTCTCCACTTTCCAGATTTCTTCTTAATAACAAATACAGGAGAATTCCAAGGACTGGTTGATTCTTCTATATGCAGAGCATTTAACTGCTCCTGTACCAGCTGCTCTAAGGCCTGCAATTTCTCTTTTGTTAGAGGCCATTGATGAATCCATATAGGCTTCTCTGTTAGCCATTTTAGAGATAGTGCTGTGTTTTTGAAAGATCAACAGCTGTTTTGCCTTGTTTCTCTATAACCTGAATGGTCTGTGACTGTTTCTCATAATACATTCTAATGTTTCTTCCAGAACCTTGTGCTAGTTAACAGCTTATTTCTGTGTTTTGAGGAACATTAATCTGTGTGTTCTACTGTTGTAGTAAATCTCATCCCCATAATTTATAGCAATGTCAGCCACATAGTGCCTTAATATTCCTCTCTGTCCTTCTAGTCCTATACACTCAAGCCATCTTTCACTCTGTTTTACCTGGGATATCAATCCAATACCCAAAAACTGAACATTTACCTCCCTAAGGGGCCAACTTGGATGCCGTGACTCTGGTGAAATTATTGATACATCTGTGCCTGTGTCCAATAAGCCTTCAATAATTTGTACCCCAAAGTTGGATGCCAATTATTGCATGAATAAATGAGACTCAGGGATAGATCTCTGAGAAAGTCAGAGATATTAGAGAGAGTAAACACCACAGTCAGATCTTTCCCATCTGTCTTCTAGCTTCCTCAGCCTCGCTTCTCTTGGCTTCGTCCCCTCAGTCTTTCTATCCCTGCCTTAAATACTCTTTTAGTAAATTAAAGCGTGGCCCCACCACTGCCTGCTTGGGAGCCTGGAATTCCTTCTATAATCTAAAATGACCTCAACTCAGTTGGGATTAAGGGCGTAGGTCACTGCTCCCAGGATACTCCTTGTGCTGGGATTAAAGGTATGAATCACCACTCTCTGAATTCTCCTAGATCTCCAGAACTTCTGGAGCTTTTATTAAATCCCCACACAGACTGTGGGTAGATTCTCCTCTGATATCTCTGAAACTTCTGAAGCTTTTATTGAATCCCCACAGAGAATATCTTCTTAGTAAATTGGGAAATGAGCAGGGAGAGGTGGGAACAAATCATGAGAGAGGAAGATGGTTGAGAAGAGGAGCAACAAAGGGGGGGGGAAGAGATGATATCTTGATAGAAGGAGCCACTGTAGGTTTAGAAAGAATCCTGGTGATAAGGAAATCTCCAGGAATTCATAAGATGTTTCTGACTGGGACTCCAGACAATAGTGGAGAGGGTGCCTAAACAGGAATTCCCCCAAAATCAAATGACCACCCTAAGTGTCATTATAGAACTTTCATCCAGCAATGAATAGGGGCAGAAACAGAGATCCATGGCTGGTACCCGCCAAGCTCCTGTTCTAGCTCATGAGAGGTGAGAGTATATGAGCAAGAGGATCAGGATCATGAGGAGGAGACCTACAGGGGAACACCTAACCCAGCCTTACTAATGGGATGAAGAACTTGGACCTACCACAACTGGACCCACTTTGGGACTTCTTACCCTCCTTGGGGAGTAGACAGGGGGATGGGGTGGGGGAAGGCTGAGGGAGAACTGGGAGAGACTGGGAGGAGGGAAGGAAGGAGGAGCAGTGGTGTATATAGAAAAAAGCCTTTTTAAATAAATTAAAAATGAAGAGATGAAAAATGTGAGTGCTGGATATCACATGAATTCTATTTAGTACTATAATAAAAACCTGGAGGCAGATATTGGGGAAAATCTGCAATATCAGAGATATAGGAAACAAACCACAGCCAATTCTCATCCAGCAAACTCCTAGGCTGAACAGGGTAAGTCCTATCTTTATAGGTTATCAGAATGACAGGTTGCTCAGATAGAATACTGAACTTCTGCCTTGTATTTCTTTCCCTGCCCAACTATTTTACTTCCTGGTTCAACTCTGTTAGAGCTAGGACCTAATGTGTGTGCTACCACAGCCCATCTCTTAGGCCTTGATCTCCCAGAGATACAGATGAATCTCTCTCTCCTGAGTAATGGGATTAAAAGCTTGGGTCACCACTCCCTGACCTTTATGACTTGGCTCTATGCATGACTTGTCCTCCAATATTCCAGAGTATTTTTTATTAACTATACAACATATCACCATAAGGTGTATTTCTCTTATGTATCAGAAGGATGGATTCTGTTTTCATATCTGTTATGTTAGCTTGTGTCTTTTTATAAGTGAATTGAGTCCATTGATATTAAGAGATATTTATAAACAGTGATTGTTAATTTCTTTTATTTTTGGTGTGTATGTGCTTCCCTTCTTTGGGATTTGCTGCTGTGAGATTATTATCTATTGCCTCTGTTTTTATGAGTAAAACTAATTTCCTTAGGTTGAATTTTTCCTTCTAGTGCTTTGGATTTTGTTGATGGGTATTGTTTAAGTCTGGTTTTATCATGGAATATCTTATTCACTCCATCTAGGGTAATTTAAAGTTTTGCTAGGTATAATGGTCTGGGCTGGCATCTGTGGTCTCTTAGTGTCTGCATAATGTCTGTCCAGGACCTTTTGGCTTTCAGAGTCTCCATTGAGAGATAAGGTGTTTTTCTGGTAGTCCTACCTTTATAAATTACTTGTCCTTTTTTTCTTCGTTCTATATGTTTATTGGTTTTTATTATTTTGTGTTGAGAGGACTTTTTGGGGGGTAAAATCTATTTATTGTTATGTAAACTTCTTGTATCTTCATAGGCATTTCCTCTTTTAGATTGGAAAAAATTTTCTTCTATAATTTTGTTTGTTGGCTTTAATGTTTTCTTTGACTGAAGAATTTATTTTCTCTATTATATCTTCTATGACAGAGATTGTCACTTCCATCTCTTGCATTCTGTTAGTGATACTTGCATTTTTAGTCTGTTAGTTTACTAAGATTTTCCATTTTCAGCATTTATTTATTAGTATCTTTTTATTGCCTATATTTTAATTTTCAAGTCTTGTACTTTTTCCTTTTTTATTGTCTTTCTTTAAGGGATTTATTGATTTTCCCATTTTTGTTGATCTTTTCCTCAATTTCTTTAAAAGAAATGTTCATTTCCTTTTAAAGACCTCTATTATATTCATAAAGTATTTTTAAGGTTGTTTGTTTTTTCTACATTGGACACTCATATCTTGCTGATGTAGAACCACTGGGTTCTGGTAGTGCCATATTGCTTTTTATGTTGTAGAATGTATTCTTGAACTGGCATATACTCAGCACTTCCTTCAATTGGTCCAAACAGTGCTTGTGTCTCAGAGAGTTGTTGAGGTCTTGGGTTATAGGTGGGTTTGGAAGACAGAATGGTACTTGTGTACAGGGCCAATGAGGGGCAGTGGGAAAGTGTGCCTGCAAAAACCTTTGCTTCTGGCTTGCAACTGGGGCTGCTGAGTGACTTTTCTCTAAGTGCATGACTTCTGCTTGTTTTGCTATGCTCCATAGGATGCTAAAACACCAGAAGTATGTGTACAGCACAAATTAGACATGGATTATAAAATAATAAATTCAGAGGATACAAATATGGAAGGAATGGATGTCAATCTGGGAGGATTAGGACAGAGAAGTGGAGTGAGGGAATGACACTAATATAATCAAAATATGTTGTATGAATTATTAAATTCTCAAAGAATAAATAAAATATAGTGCTTGAATAAAAATTCCATGCCTTGTTGAACTTATATGTCCATGTTTCTGCTGTTGTGAACTGGGATATCAAGATTGATTTGGAGTGAATTTTGTAGGGGACTGAGTGGAAAGCTATACTGATGGCTATCATCTGCATATGTGAGATCTGCATTTGTGCAACTCCAACCCCACTAATTTTAAAGATAAGACTGAGTTTTATAGAAACCATGCTCTGTTCCTCATGTTTTGAATGATAGAGAGATATGAGTCTCTCACCCTTCCATTCAGAGTGACGGTGTTAGTGTACTTCTATCTTCTTGTGGTGTCAGGGGATTCTGAACTTTGGTTACCAAGCTCAGCCACACTCTTAGTTAATTTCCCCCATTATAATAAGATGTTAAAAAAGTTTTATGGCTCTAATGTGATGGGATTCAGGTGTCAGCTGATAAGATCTGAAGATGCTTACCCAGGGTCCCGGGCCCCTGAAGGGGGCATGGCCAACCCCATTGATAAGGGGTTGCTGGGACCCTGGAAAGCCTGTTTTGCCTGGTTCCTGGCTGTTGGAGAGACCGGCTTAGAATCCATCGTCCATCATTCCAGACTCCAGTCCCTGTTCAGGCTCCACTATAAGCTGTTACCTGTATTGTGAGTGTTGGTTTATATTTTAATAAATGTTAATCTTAGACTGGTACCTTGTAAATAAAACTCTGCCTACACTCTAAAGTTCCCACAGGCTTCCTTGTTGCTATAACTTTTATTTCTCCAAAGATTAGCAAACTCTCCTTTACCTCTTCAACAAGTAGTTGTTTCCCAAAGGATGCCATAGAAATTCAACAATTATATCCTGTCTTTAATTTAGACTCAAAATGGTTGTGTTGTCCTCTGGGATCTTCTTTTTTTGAATTCATACTGAATTCTCAAGAGCTGCAGGTAAATGTTCAGGGATATACCTAACCTTATTTTGTTCTGAGCCAAATAGGCTTCTGACTGCCACCACCAAACTTTATGTCCCTGAGAGCTCATACTTATTATACTGTCTCTCATGCTTTATAGAGAGAAATGAAGGGATCTTCTAATACCTTAAGTTGAAAGTATCTGTATTAATCATCTAAGGGAACACAGCCAAGAAAGGGGAAAATTTGCCTCAGTGTGTGAGTGTTTTAGTGTGTATGTGTATTGTGTCCTAATGTCTCCAGGTTATGTACAGTTATTTATCATGAATCCAATATCTGTCTAAAGTGTGAGAGGAGACACTAGTACAGTAGCTCCGTGTAGAACAATTTGGCATCTCCACTGACACACTTAGCTGTGTGAGGTGAGTATATTATGTCTAAATTGCAGTAACATCCCCCTCTTCAGATCCTTTTGATGCCTGGTTTGAATGTAACCCCACTTCTACTGACTAAACAGTGTAATATTTAAAGTTCTCAGCCACCTCTTTGAAACTTTTTATTGTAGCATAAAGAGTCTTACAAGCCCCTGCTCTTTAGTGATCTAACTCCATAGATTTTTTTCCAACTGACAATGGTCTTGACTTTCCTCTATTCCCCTAATTCTTGGGTCCTGCCCTCTCCAAATACTCAACAATGATGACCCCATTCACAGAACATGTAAGAATAGCCTTCTTCACCAACTTCAGCCTTTTGTTTTGGCTATCAAAATTATAAATACATATAGACCCTCTAATTTCACTTCTGGGCACTTATCATATGCCTCTATCTATCTATCTATCTATCTATCTATCTATCTATCTATCTATCTATCTATCATCTATCTGCCTATCTACATATTTATGTAAAATTATATTAAATAATACCATTAATTTTAATACTGAAAATAATAAAGACAATAAAACTCTGTATCCCAAAGTAGCTAATTATTATTTCATTATGAAAAATTTATTACAAACAGAGTGATGGGTGATACACTGAATGCATAATTAATCTCTGGTAGCAAAAATAACAATGGAATGTTTAAGATGGTGGACTGCACAATGTTAATATTTTAAAGACAATATCAACCAAGATGGCAGCATTGAAATAGTAATGCAAACTTTAATCCTTCCTCCCCCATTGAGTAATTAGTTTAAACTTGAGACTATGTCTTAGCTTACAAATACAATGACATTCAGATTTATTTCATTTATATAACAAGTATTTGTATTTTAATAAATAGATTTGTATATTTTATTGCTATTTTTGATTGCATGAATAATTTCATTTCAACTGATAAAAGGGAACAATAATAAATGAAATAATAGAAATACAACAAAATACCTTTTAAGAGTCATTAGCAAAGGGAATCTGGATTAAGACTAGTGAAAATGGTAAGGGTTATTATTGGATCATATTAGACAGGGACCAGTTGCCTTTTTCAAAAAAGCAGATTCCCAATGTCGCTAAAAAAGTTAAATATTTCCTGTCATCCTACAAAACATGAAAAGCAAAATTAGATTTTGGTTTATAAAACACACAAGAAAACATGAAAGAGCCACAGAGTTTTATTTATATTCACGAATACTGGTTTAGAAAGTGAGAGAAAATTGGAGATGTTGGAATGGGGAAGATATGAAAGGCCACATAGACAACATGTCATCTCATATTTCATGTTATTGACATAGATCTGAGGCTTAAAGTCTCTAAATTGTATATTACAGCATTGTAACTTCCCCCTTGGTTCTTTCAATTTTAATACAGCCCCAGATACAAAACATTAGCCAAAAGCCTTCTTGAGATGTAAATGGTCATGAGACTAGCAAGCTATTATATATCACTTACTAGCTTTGCTATTAATTGATTTATCTGACCTCCTCATTCACAATATCAGAATTCTAATATGGATTTTGAACCTTCTAAAAGCTGGCATTTTCTTATCTGATAATTGCTATAGTATTTCCAAATTTCTAAAAGTATTTTTAACTGGTTTCTAAGTCACCAACTTTCCATTATTAGTTAAAAGTTTGAGAATTGCAGATAAAGTAAATGCACTGATTAAAAACATTGCTTTCATTATATTCTGATTATAATGTTCTCTATTTTCAATTCTCATGGCTTTGCATCATCATCAGAAGATGAGGAGCACAAGGAACCAGAGTGGTGCATCTGAGTTCATCCTCCTGGGCCTCCCCATTCGGCCAGAGGATCTAGGGATGTACTTCACCCTGTTCCTGGCCATGTACCTGACCACAGTGCTTGGGAACCTGCTCATAATCCTGCTCATCAGGCTGGACTCTCACCTCCACACCCCCCCCCATGTACTTCTTCCTCAGCCACTTGGCCTTCACGGACATCTCTTTTTCATCTGTTACAGCTCCAAAGATGCTCATGAACATGCTGACACACAGTCAGTCCATCTCATATGCTGGCTGCATTTCCCAGGTGTATTTTTTCTTGATGTTTGGGGCTATTGACAACTTCCTTTTGACCTCCATGGCCTATGACAGATATGTGGCCATCTGCCACCTCCTCCACTATACCAGAACCATAAGTCAGAGTGTCTGTCATTGCATCCTGGTTTTTGTCCTTTGCTGGTGCCCTTGTGCACACCATCCTCCTAGCTTGCCTCTCTTTCTTTAGGGGTAACACTCTGCATCACTTCTTCTGTGATCTCTCTGCTTTAATTAAGCTGTCTAGCTCAGACACCTCCATGAATGAACTGGTCATCCTCATTGTGGGATCACTAGTCATTACTGTGCCATTCATATGCATCTTGGTCTCTTATGGCTGCATTGGAGCCACCATCCTGAGAAGGTGGAATCAAGGGAATCTGCAAAGCCTTTTCCACTTGTGGCTCTCACCTCTCTTTATTATGGAGCCATTATTGCACTTTATTTTGCCCCTTCTTCTAACAACGTTAATGACAAGGATGTGATTGTGGCTGTGATGTACACTTTGGTCACACCTATGCTGAATCCCTTTATCTACAGTCTGAGGAATTGGGAAATAAAAGGAGCCCTGAGAAATATACTCATCAGGAGAGCCTGTTCATAGTAATAGGTATGGTCTTTCTATATCTGAGAAGTTCTCAGTCCTGAACTTAACTCTCTGTGACTTGGTTCTCTCCAGCAATTCTTCAGATGTACTTTTTCAGCCTGTGTTTATCTTAGCTACAGGTTTTGTTTCTATTTGTTTTGCCTTTTGTATTTGTTGTTGCAAATACTCCTGAACTAATTTTTCTTTTCACATTATATGCCCTAACTTTAGGAGCATAAAATTCTTATGTCATGACACAAGATAATTCTTTTATCATTATCTAATTTAATGGCTTTCTTTATGAAATATTTATTCTTTCTCAAAAAAACCCAAAATTATTTCCCTTGTATATGCATTGTTTTATTTTTAATGTTTTAACATTTTATTTTTAATATTTTAAATTATAATGTATTTTGAAAATATTTTCATGAGTAATGACAATTAGACATCTAGTTTTTTCCTTTTAAATATTTTATTTTAAAAAATTGGTCATAAAATTAATAGTTATGCCATCACTCTGGAAATTAGTGTAGGTGTTCATCAAAGACTAGAAATAGGTTTTCCATATGACCCAGCTATACCACTCCTGAGAACATACATAAAGGACATTATATCTTTCTATACAGACACTTGCATGTTTATGATTACTGCTATTATATTCACAATAGCTAGAAAATGGAATCAACTTAGAAGTCTATCAACTGACAAATGGAAAATGCAAAAAATGTGGTATATATTCACAATGAAATATTAATAAACTGCAAAAGAATATAAAACTGTGATATTTACAGGTAAATGTATAAAAATGAGTGTGGAGAAAATTGTACTATGTAAGGTTTCCCAGGTTGCAAAAAATAAATGTCTCATGTTCTCTTTCATATAAGGTTGCATAGCCTATGTTCACATAGTTTGTTTTGTGTATTTACATAAAACCAGGAAACTACAAGTGGTCCATTGGCTTGGGATATATTTAGGGTAAGAGTTATTAGAATTTAGGCAAAATGAAAGTAAAGAGTTAGAATCTTTGGTCAGTAGTATTCAGGCATGTAGTGGAGTGATGAGCATGGGAAATGGGGTGGAGTAAGGGTATGTTTATCCAAATGAAACATGCATGGAGAAGCTACTTGGGAAACTATGATCTTGGAATCCAAGTTAAATCTAATGAAAGGGGATAGTAGAGAATATGTGATATGAAATAACAAGGAGGAATACCAAAAGATAAAGGATTAATGGAGGGTGGAGAGGGTAGAGGAAGGAGAGTTAGGAGTGTGTGAATTAAAACTAAGAATGTGTGATAGAGGAAAGAACGTAAGATCTGGAAATTGTGAGGAATGGCTGTGAAATGCTGTCCTCCGGACAGGACGTGGCTGTTGCCCATGTGAACTCATAGCAGCTGTGGTTATCTATACAAGGCCTCGCTAGATAAAGAGAGTCAGAATTCCAACATGGAGGAGAGTGGTTCAAAATTCCACCCCTAGCTGAAGAGCTGTTGGAAGTTGATGGCTGGGAAGGGAGAGTCATTTTTCTTCAGGAGTATGGCCACTGTGGGTTCCTCGTTTTCCACTAGATGTCTCCATGCCTACATACTAAAGGGGAACACTAGTTGGCCTCAGAGAATTAAGAAATAAAAAAGTAAAAAGTTATAGAAGAAGGGCATGGAATTGGGAGGAAGACATGATGGGGAAATCCTAGAGAAATCTGGAGGGGATGAGTGAGGGGTAAATATGATCAAGTACATTGCTTACATTTATGAAAATTTAGAATAAGTAAAAGCTAAAAGTTATAATTGTAATAATAAGACACATATTTTCAAGTTTCCATGCATGTATACATTAGGCAATGTTCAAATGAAGATGAGTATCTTTTCCATTATTTGTCTTGTTTTATAGAAAACACTAATAATAATTATATTTTTTGCCTCTTTCGAAGCATGCAGCATGTAACTATGATTTCTGTTCACTGTACTGTTATAATAGGGTGTTTTGGCTTTGGGTGGAAACTTCAAAAAAATCTTTAAAATAAATAAAATAATAAAAATATAATAAGCCACATAAAAATAAAAAATAAACACAAAATTTAAATTATAATTATATTTTCTTTTATTTTTTCACTATTAATAAACAAACTACAAAAAACCAATAAGTTACAAAACTACTAAATTAAACAAAAAATATTTTAAAAATATTTTATTTTTAAAATTTATTACTTTAAAAAAATTGTACTTTAGTTTCCACAAAAGACAAAAATCTATAAATTACTTCCAAACAAATATAATTTCATCAACGAAGACCCCCTAAAAAAAACCTCTAATAAAAAAGCCATATCAACTTCAAGTCTACAAACTATAATCCAATCTCAAAAACCCATAAAATTCCCAACACCCTATAATCAACAAAAATAATAATAAAAAACTACACCCAAATTCCCAAAATATTACTTATAAATATTTATTTTCATTATAAAATAAATAACAAAATATTTTCTTAAATTTTACTAAGTACAAATAAACTATATATTATAACTATAATTCTTAGTAACTATTTTATTATATATAATTTTACTATGTTAAAATTAAAACCTTCCTTTTTGATTAAATAAAAAATAATATAAAAATGTCTTTCTATATACTATAAATATCAATCTTTAAATAAAAAAACTGTTTTAGCCCATAACAAACACCATAAAAAAAATCACAACATAAAAAAAAACAAGACAAAAACAAAAACAGACCAAGCCAATAGCACCCCCAAAATATAGAAAACACAAATAAGCCACGGGTCACATGACAAATTAGTAAAAATAAATTAAAATCTAAAAACTAACTAACAATATGCCTAAGCCATAGATCAAACGACATAAACTTAATATAAACGTCTAAATCATTTTTAAAGGCCTGAGCAGCGGCAGGCAGCTAAGGGTTCTGTGGCTGCAGGTCTATGGGTCCAGACCTCTGGCCGACAGGGGCCAAAAAACCTTATTATAACAGTGTGCTGCTTGCTTTTGTCAGGTTGACACAACCTAGACAATGCTAGGAGAAAAATTTAATTGAGAAAATATTACCATAAGACTGACCTGCAGGCAAGTTTGTGGAGTACTGCACTGGTTAGTGATTAATGTGGAAGAACCTAGCCCAGTGTGATTGGTGCCATTGCTGGGCTGGTGGTTCTGAGTTCTATAAAAAAAGCAGGCTGAGCAAGCCATGTAAGCAGCACCCTCCATGGCCTCTGTATCAGTTCCTGCCTCCAGGTTGCTTCCTGCCCTGCTTGTGTCTCTGCCATTACTTCCCTCAGTGATAGACTGCTCCTCGTATGTGTAAGATGAAATAAGGTCTTTCATTCCCAAGTTGCTCTGGGTCATGGTCTTGTCATATCAATAGAAACCCTGACAGGACAGTCACCTCCTGTCTAATAGACTTAACAGTTGCTGAACAAATTTTCTCCAGCCCTCCTTTCCATGTTCTACAGAATGTTTAGTGTTTTTAAACATGCATTTAGTTGTTTTAATTATATATTGACTATATTAATAATAATATAATAATAACTATATTGTTTATATGTATTTAAGGTATATGCTCATATCTGGAGGTAAGACACTAGAATTGCTAGTGCCCTTCCATTCCATGGGTCCTGGGTTCAAACTTGGTGGCAAGTGTGTTTTATCTGAGAAACTGGTCACACTTTTTAAAGCTAATTTGCCCTCCTTCCTGATGTGGGAATGCCTTTCTGTATGCTGTGAAAAGCAATCTTTAAATAAAGGAGCTGTTTTGGCCCATGACAGGCACCATAGAAAAAGTAGGAGGAGGAATCAGAATAAGTAGGAGGAGCAGGGCGGAGTCAGAAAGACCAAACCAGAAGCCCAAAGGAACAACATGTAAGGAACACAGGTGAGCCACGGGCCTCGTGGCAGACAGATTAATAGAAATGGGTTGATTTAAGATGTAAGAGCAAGCTAGCAATGTGCCTGAGCCATAGACCAAACAGCATGAAGTTAATATAAGCGTCTGAGTCATTTCTGGGGCCTGAGCAGGAGCAGTGGGTGGCTAAGGTGTCTGGGGCTGTAGGTCTGTGTGTCTGGGCCTCTGGCTGCCCAGGACCAAGAAACACATCACACTTTTTAAAGTTAATTTGCTTTCCCCCCCAGAACTATAGTAACCAAGCACATGACTTTTTAATCCCCTTAAAAACAATTCAGTTTATCACAAATTGAAACGGGTTTTCTGTAAAGTACTGTATAATGTTTGAGATATAATGGCCACAGCCCTAAGCCATGTACTGAGACTTGACTGAATCCTTGCAGGGGCCTGGTAGGTCAAATGGGTATGATGTGTAGAGTAGTAGGGATGGAGTGATTTTTTTAAAGATGAAATTGGTGATGATGTGATTATGGGTAATTTGTTGAATCTAGTTTATTTTTCATAATTTGTATGTATATTAGCCTCTAAAATACATAGATTTGCCCATGCACACACATGACTTATTTACTTGATGGCGCTGTAAAAATATACCAGAGACTGGGTGCAAAAACCAGTGGAAATTCAATTGTACATTTTTTTCTGGCTCTTTTCTAGATATATGATGTTATGGTTTCTTCATAGCTTTTAGATGTTAATAACTCCCACCTTTCTATATGCTCACGTGACAGAAAGCAGAAGGGTATAAAGATAGAAAGAGAGAGGGAGAGATAGATAGCTCAAGCAAACCATCTTTCTTTTTTACTAACATTTTCCCTGTAGTAGGAGAGTTTCTTTGGTCACGGGCAGCCAGGGGCCTGGAACCACAGACCTGCCACACCAGACCCCTTAGCCACCCAGCCACTGCTGCTCAGGCCCCCAGAAATGACTCAGACGCTTATATTAACTTCATGCTCAGGCACATTGCTAGCTAGTTCTTACATCTTAAATCAACCCATTTCTATTAATCTGTCTGCCACATGGCCCGTGGCTCATCTGTGCTCCTACATGTTGCTCCTTGGGTGGCTTCAGCTCGATCTGCCTCTGACTCTGCCCTGCTTCTCCTACCTATGCTCTGATTCCTCCTTCTACTTCTTCTATGGTGCCTGTCATGGCCCAAAACAGCTCCTTTATTTAAAGATTGAGATTCACAGCATACAGTAAGGCATTCCCACATCATTTTCCTGTGACTTTTATTTAATTTTTAAATAAAATATGTCATTTTTATCTAGGTATCCCCAGCTCCCCCTCCCTTCCCTCTCCCAATCTCTCCCAGTCAGCCTTCAGCCTCCCCCACCCCATAATCTCCTCCCCTAAAAGGAAAAGAAGTCCCAAGGTGGGTCAGCTCAGCATGGAGGAGCATCCACTCCAGGCAGGTCCCATTTCCTCATCCCAAAGTCAAGGCTGGGTTAGGTGTTCCTCTGCAGGGAATGGGCTCTCAGGTGCCATCCCATGCACAGAAACACAATCTGATCCTACCCCTTGGGGCTCCACATACTGCTCATGCCAATGAACAGTTGCCTACCATTGGAGGGCCTATCTTCTTTTTCTGGTGGATCTCCAGTGCCTATTCTTGATTTAGTGAGCTCCCCACAGCTCCAACTAGCCTTTACTAACATTTTTTATTTATTTTTTGAAATCTTACATCACACATTCTAATCCTACTCATTTCTAAGTCCTTTGATGTCCACTCTCCACCCTTGCAACCTGCCCCTGAAAAATAAAATAAAAATAATCAAAAAACCTCACACTCTGCTTTTCTTTCTTTTCTGCCTCTCCATTGCTGTAGTGGCATTGGAGCTGAGGGGTGTCACACAGCATATATCCTTTTGCTCAAATATCTTGCAAATGGTTATTGCTGCTTATTGCAATGAGTTATTGGTCTGGTTCAAGGCATCTGGCTTCTCACACTGAAACTTCTCTCTGTTGTCCTGCTGTTGCCAGAGTGATTGAGATCCTGTGACTATGGTTCTAAAGGGCCAGTCCCTTCACATGATCCATCAGGTTATAGATGGGTAGATATTGAGGTGGATTAACTTAAAGATCTGGATGAAGACCTCAGTGGTAGCTAGTTAGATAGCCTAGGCCTTCACCGGGACCACCTTCCTCAGGCAAGTGTTGAGTCCCGGTCTTCCATACCCACATTATCTAGACCAGTTCTCCCTTAAGCTCTTCTGGGTGCAGGGCCAATCCCCTGTTGCAGGCCAGTGTGTCCGTGGGGGTGGAATGGGAGATACAGTTTGCTCTGAGTCATTGAGGTTTGGAGTCAGCTCTCTTATACTTATGCCACTGGAACCAGCCCCACCCTGGGGGGCAACTAATCTGCTGAGGTGACCAGTGAGGTGTGGGACCAGCTCTCTGGTACCCAGGGCACCAGAATCTGCTCTTCCATGGCCCTCAGTGGTAACACATGCCATGGATACAGACCCTGGCTGTGGCAGGGTCATGAACCAGACATGGCATTGGTGGCAGCATAGGCCACTCAGGTTAGTATGTCCTGGTGACCCCATGTCACTCAGGCAGCAAATGCCCCCAGGTGGCAGTATGGGCCACCAATGTCATCCTGTTTCTAATCACTGCAATGGCATCTATAGTTCTGCTTCACTCAACAACACAAGAATTGCTCTGCTTCTCCTTCTATCCCATTTCTCCACTATATACCTGTTCAGTGTAGAGGTGCCCATCTGGTGCCTAGGCTCTGTGTGTGTGTGTGTGTGTGTGTGTGTGTGTGTGTGTTGACAACTGGTCTTTACAAACCATTTTTCTTAAAAGGACTTTAATCCTTTTGGATCAGTGTGCCTTCATTTGTGACATCATTAACATCTAGTGAGGCAACTATACTAACTATATTAATTAGCATTAATTTATTCTTTATTCTATTTCTGAAGACATTCATATTAAGTATTAATAGTTTCAATACACAAATTTGATGTTTGTCTTACATGCTTTGTTATGTCATTTGAGTCCTATTATATTTTTCAAAATTTTAAACTTAAGTGAAATGTTGCTGTGGCCCTTCTAATTTATGTCACCTAGACAACCAAGACACACTTAGGGGTCAATCTCATATCAGAATTGTATGGCCCATATCAATTTACGTTTTCAGTGGTTAAATGATAATGTCACAATGCCTGTCTATTTGAACTAATATTTCCAGTTACACATGTCATGGTCATCAAGAGCTACCTCAAATTTAGTTTTTCCACTATCTTGACACAAACTGACAATGTTTTCGCTTCAGTCTGAACCTCTGCATATATTTTTGGGTTCACTATAATAAATACTGAGACATTTCATTTTTGAAAGCTATATAAAGAAGAGGCAAGCTTTACAACAAATCAAAATTATCTTTTAAAAAATTACCATTTGTAAAGGAAAAAAAATCAGTTTTCTCCATTGGAGTTTCACTGTTTTTGTAAACCACACTTAAGGGTAGGTCTCCTGTCCAGCAGGAGATGACCAATACAAAGTGAACTCAATGGTATTTTTGTAGATTTTTTTTCTCACTTTCCTTTTTAAAATCTTACTGATTTGTTGCTTATTATTATGGTTTTCAATGTTGTGTTTTCATGGGTTTTGTTGGTTTGTGTGTGCATGTGTGTGTCTATGTTTCGTTTTCAATGTTGTGTTTTCACGGTTTTTTGGTTTGTGTGTGCATGTGTGTGTCTATGTTTTGTTTTCAATGTTGTGTTTTCATGGTTTTTTGGTTGTGTGTGCATGTGTGTGTCTATGTTTCGTTTTCAATGTTGTGTTTTCATGGTTTTTTGGTTTGTGTGTGCATGTGTGTGTCTATGTTTCGTTTTCAATGTTGTGTTTTCATGGGTTTGTTGGTTTGTGTGTGCATGTGTGTGTCTATGTTTTGTTTTCAATGTTGTGTTTTCATGGTTTGTTGGTTTGTGTGTGCATGTGTGTGTCTATGTTTCTTGCACTCTTTTTAATTTTTTCACTTTGGTTTGAACTTTTTATTTTATATTATTTCTTTAAAAATATAGAAATAAGGTGTAAAGTCAGATGTATGATGAGGTATAAAGGACCTGAGAAGAGATGGAAGATACTATGATCAAAATATATAGAAAAAAGGAAAATGAAACTAGCCACTAGATAAAAATATCATATAACCAGGAGTTATGTTTTAGTTCTGTACAGTAATTAAAGGGTTTTAGTTTGTCAACAATTTTACAGTAGTTTTATTAATTCTTTGAGACTTTCATAAGGTGTACAATGTACTGAGAATAAATCTATTCAAACTCCCCCCACCTAGTAGTTATGGAGACCTCACCCAACAAGTGTTCTTCCAAACTTAATATCTTCTTTTAAAAATTATGGAAATAGCAGGGCTTCAAAAAGAAGATGTTTGGTCATCACAGTCAGCTTGGTTCTTTACCAGCTTATAAACCATGCTCCCCTTTTATGGAAAGGAGCTAACCCCTTCAAAGGTAGACAACAGTTAAACAGCGTGGGCAGTTGTGGATCAGAGTATATCCTTGGTGCATGAGATGACATCCCAGAGCCCATTCTCCACATAGGAACACCTAACTTAGCTTGATACTGATGGGCAAGGGACTCAGACCTACCTTAACTAGATATGACAGACTGAACTGACCCACCTTGGAATTTTTTGCCCTCTGTGAGGAATGGATGGGGGGATGGAATGGGAGAAGCTTAAGAATGTCTGGAAGGAGCTGAGAAGAGGGAAGGGAGGGGAGCAGTGGTGGATATAGAAAAATTTTTTAAAATAAAAATTGAAAAAAATCATGATTTCCACAGGGGAACTAGGAAATCAAAAATTTTCATGACCCACCATATAGTAGTTTGAATGTAATTGGCCCCCAAAAGCTCACTGGGAGTGGCAGTATTAGGAGGCATGAAGTGGGTATGATCTTATTAGAAGTGTGCAAAAGTTGTCAGAGGCTTGGAGGTTTCCAATCTTCCGTAGGACTCTCAACTACTTCTCCAGTACCATGTTTGTCTGCACACTGACATGCTTCCTGCCATGATGATAATGGACTGAACCTCTGAAACTGCACGTAAGCCCCAATTAAATGTTTTACTTTATAAGAGTTTCTATGGTCATAGAAACCCTAACTAAGACCAATCTTGTATCATTGTCTTCTGGTTATAGTATAATTTCTCTAAGGATGAATTCTCCTAAGTCAGTGCCAGCACATGGTTCTATTCTTAGGAAACCCAAAGACAATACAACAATTATGTTCAATTTTTCCCAATTTGGAACAGTTTATTGGTAATTTGGCCCCTTGGGTTTTCTCAAAATTTTGAGAAATTAGAATCCACACCAATTTCTCAGTAGCTGTTACTCAAATTATATTGTTATATTGACCTAGATTTGCTTGCTTGCGAGGTCCCAGCTCTTATGCTTGTCACAATGGAATATGGAGGTCCTTGGGGACACCATCTGTCTCACTGTATTCTATGCACCCCAGATAGAAATTGTTCCCATGGCGTGTTACCTAAGGTTTTCATCATCTTAGAAGTCATGTGAATGCAGGTAGAAAATGTGTACTTGATAGTATGGTTGCATATTTTTGTGTGTTTCTTTGTTTTCAGTGTTATGTATTCCCAGCTTCTTTCCTTTCAACAATATTACAATGACTCTGTAGAGTTAACTTTCTCCTTTGTTGAAAATATATTTTTTGCACATACAACATATTTTGACTACAATTTCTTCTCTCTCTACTCTTCCCAGTCCCTCCTCATCTACCCTTCTATCAGGATCTACTTCCCCGACTGTCTCTCATTAGAAAATAATAGGCTTGTAAGAGATAACAACAAAACAGCAAAATAAAATATAGTAAGATAAAGTAAAAACCATCAAATTAAAGTTGTATAAGTCAAATTAATAGATGGAAAAGAGCCCTAAAAGGAGGCACAATAATCAGAGATTCACTTGTTCACACACTCAGGAGTCCCATAAAACATTAAACTGGAAACCATAATATGTAAGCACAGGACCTGATACTGACCCCTGTAGTCCTGTGCATGCTGCTGCAGTTTCCTTGAGTTTGTATGATTTTTGTTCATGTTGATTTACAGGGTCTTGTTTTCTTTGTGCCCTCCATCCTTTCTGGCTCTTACACTCTTTATGCCTCTTTTTCTGTAGCCTTTCTTAAGCTTTGAGGAGAGTTAGTTAATGGAGAATCCCATTTAAATTTATACATAATATAGTTTCTCTGCATGATGTCTGGATGTAGGTCTCTGTATTTGTTCTCATCTTTTGCAGGGGAAACATTCTCTGATGATGACTGAATAAAAAACAGAATTTCAGTATAGTAGACTATCACCAGGAGTCATTTTATCACTACATTTTTTTTAGAACAGTAGCATTTGGTTTTACTCTAGGTCCCTGGGTTATCTACTGTCTGGTTATTGGTTACCCAAGCAGTGGTCACACATCTTCTGAAATGGAGAAGTCAAATTAGTTATTTCTTGGTTTCTTCCACAGGCTTTGTGCCACCATTACACTAGCATGTATTGCAGGCACTACACTACTGTAGATCAAAGGGTTTGTGGCTGGGTTGGTGTTTATGTTTCTCTTTTGGTACATGCAGAGCACCTTCCTACACCAAACACTTTAGAATATAAAGGTTCAGATTCTATGTAGCATCAGCCCAACCTCTTCAAGTTCAATCAGTTGTGTATGTTGTTTTCAGCAAACTGGTCTTGCTGTCAATTTGTGGAGAGTAGCCTTGGCAATAGCTTGTGTTGTTTGGGTACTTTCAAGGGACCCCTTTGGCCAACAACCCAATCAGATGAAACCAAATTCTGGAAGAATTGTTTGAAGACAAGAAATGGCTAATTAGTATTTCTCTTCCCCTTATTTGGAGTCATCATTAGGATTATATCTTCTCATGTTTAAAAAGTTTCCACTGCCCTAGGTTTCTATACTGTTCCTCAAATGTCTTACCTCAATCCAATCTACTTTCCTCATACCCACTGATCCTCATGTCCCATTCCCACATATCCCCAATGTATCATTAAAATCTATTTTATTTCCCTCTCCCTTGAAAATTCATATGCCCTAAATTGTCACTTCCTGTATATATAACATCTCTGGGTCTATGGATTATAGATTGGTTATCATTTACTTAACAGCTATTATTCACATATATGCAAATACATACCATACTTATCTGGGATACTTCACTAAGAATGACCTTTTCCTCATTTCATCCATTTATCTGCAAATTTCATGATGCTATTCTTTTTTACATCTGAGTCATAGTTCACAATGCAAATGAACTATTTTTCTTTACTCATTCTTCTGTTGAGGGACATTTGGATTGTTTCTGAGTTCTGGCTATTATAAATAGGAACAAGCATGGTTGAGCAAATGTTCTTGTAGTAGGATGAAATATCTTTTGAGTATATGCCAAAGAGTGGCATAGCTAGATCTAGAGGTAACTAAATTTTCAACTTCCATAGAAGTGACCACAGAGATTTCCATAGTAGCTATACATGTTTACATTTCCACCAGCAATGTCTAAGTGTTATCCTCATTTCACACCCTTATCAACAGGACCTACCACTTGTGTTATTGATCTCAAACATTCTGACAAGTGTAAGTTGGAATCTTATAGTAGTTTTTGATTTGCATTTCTCTCATAGACAAAGGTATCGATGTTAAACATTTCTTTCAGTGTTCATCAGCCATGTGAATTTTCTCTCTTGAGAATTCTCCTTTAGATATGTATCTCATTTATTAGTTGTATTTTTTTTTATATCTAGCCCTCTCTCTGATGAGTAGTTGGTAAAAAATTTTCCAACTAATTTTTTTAAATGGACTGCCATTTTCCCCTTTTCCTTACAGAAGCTTCTTAGTTTCATGAAGTCCCATTTATTAGTTGTTGATTTTAATGCCTGCACAACTAGTGCTCTGTTTAGGAGGTTGTCTCCTGCGTCATGAGCCCAAGGCTACTCTCCAATTTCTCTTCTATAATATTTAGGCATTATGTTGAGGTCTTTGATACATTTTGACTTGGGTTTTCTGTAAATGTATCACATTTTTTTTCAAAAATCTATTCTTTGGCTGATAGACATCTAAGTTGTTTCCAGTTTCTGGCTACTATATATAAAGTTACTATGAACCTATAAGCAATTGTTCTTGTAGTATGGTAGAGTATCCCTTGCCCAGGGGTGGTATAGCTTAAGGCATGCCAATTCCCAATTTTCTAAAAAAAAAAAAAAAACCTACCATATTTATTTCCAAAGTGGGTGTACAAGTTTTCACTCCCACCAACAACAGAATATTGTTTTCGTTAATCCACACACACACCATCATGAACTGTCACATGTGTTTTTAATCTTAGTCATTCTGACAGGTATAAGATAGAATATCAGAGTCATTTTGATTTGCATTTTCCTGCTAGCTAAAGATGTTGACCATATATTTAGGTATTTCTTGGCCACTTGAGATTCAGCTGTTAAAAATTCTCTATTTATATCTTTACCCACTTTTTTTGAGACAGGGTTTCTCTGCATAGTTTTGGAGCCTTTCTGGACTCCCAATATAGACCAGACTGGCCTTGAACTCACCAAGATTCACCTGCTTCTATCTCCCAAGTGCTGGGATTAAAAGCATGCATCACCACTGTTTGGTCCTGTTCCCCATTCTTATTTGTATTATTTGGTTTACTGATGTCTTGTTTCTTGAGTTCTTTATACATTTTTTATGTCAGCCCTCTGTCAGATGAGGGTTTGGTAACATATTTTTTCATTTTGTGGGCTGTCATTTTGTCCATTCAGTTTTTTCCTTTTCTGAATTTTTAACTTATTTTACATATGAACCACAGTTTTTCTTCTCTCACTCTTCCTGTTCCCTCACCTCACCTATTTTCTATCTACTGCCAACTCCTCAGAAATGGTAAGACCTTCCATGGGAGTCAACAAAGCATGACATATCAAGTTGATGTATAAGCAAGCTTCTCTCCCCACTGCATCAAGGCATCCCACCATAGGGAATATATTCCAAAAAGCCATGTCATGCCTCAGGAATAAATCCTGGTCCCACTGGTAAGAACACTACAAACAGACCAAGATACACAACTGTCACCACATGTAGGACCTAGGCCAATCCCATGGAGGCTCTCTAGCTGTCAGTCTAGTCTGTGAGCTCACATGAGCTTGGGTCAACTATCTCTCTGGGTTTACCCATCATAATCTTGGCTACTTTTACTCATATAATTTCTCCTCCCTTCCTTCAGTTGGACTACTGAAGTTTAGCCCAGTACTTGTCTGTGGACCTCTGTACCTGCTTCTATCAGTTACAGAATGAAGGTTCTATAATAATAATTAGGGTAGTGACCAATCTGATTATATAAGAAGGCCACTTCAGGCACCCTTTCCACTAATGCTAGGAGTCTCAGCATAGGTCATCCTTATGGATTTCTGGGAGTATACTGGCATCAGGTTTCTCTCTCACCCCTTAATGGCCCACTCTATTATGATATCTCTTTCATTGCTCTCCCTCTGTGTCCTTCCTCCAACTTGATCCCTCATGTTCTCACCCACCTCTTCTACTCTTTCTTTCCCCACTTGACCCAGAATGTCTTATCTATTTCCTCTTCCCAGAGATATTCATGTGTCCCTCTCAGAGTCCTCCTTGTTCCCTAGCTTCTCTGGGGTTGTTTATTGTAGCCTGGCCATCCATTCCTTTACATCTAATATCTACTTATGAGTGATTATGTATCACATTTGTCTTTCTGGGTCTGGGTTATTTCACTCAGGATGTTTTCTCTAGTTCTATCCATTTGCTTGCGAAGATCATGATGCCATTGGTTTTTATTTTTTAACCCGTGAGTATCACTCTCTTGTGTGAATATACCACATTTTCTTTGTTCATTCTTCAGCTGAGGGGCATCTTGGTTGTTCCCATGTTCTGGCTATTAAGAATAATGCTGCTGTGAACATAGTTGAACAAGTCTCCTTTGTGTATGTGCCTAAGAGTGGTATCATTGAGTCTTGAGGTAGATTGAGTCCCAATTTTCCAAAAAACTTTCATACTGATTTCCAAAGTGGCTGTACAAGTTTCTGCTCCCACCATCAGTGGAGGAGTGTTCCCCTTACTTCATGTCCTCTCCAATATAAGATGTCATCATTATTATAGGTGTAAGATGGTATCTCAAAGTCATTTTGATTTGCATTTTCCTGATGGCTAAGAATGTTGAATGATTTCTTAAATATCTTTTAGCTATATTAGTTCTTATTCCTTTAGATTTGTAGTCCATTTTTAATTGAATTATTTGATATTTTGAGGTCTAGTTTCTTGAATTTTATATATATTTTAGAGATCAGCCCTCTGTCAAATTTAGAGATCATGGAGATCTTTTCAAATTCTGTAGGATGCCATTTTGTCTTATTAACAATGTCTTTTGCCTTACAGAAGCTTCCCGGTTTATGGTCCCATTTATTAATTATTGCTTTCTGCCACTACTGTTATATTTAGGAAGTGGTTTCCTGTGCCAATGCATGCAAGGCTAGTTCTCACTTTCTCTTCTTTCAGGTTGAGTATAACTGAACTTACATTGAGTCCTTTGATTCATTTGGGCATCAGTTTTGTACGTGACAATGCATGTGAGTCTATTTGTATTCTTCTGTTTGTCAACATCCAGTTATGCCAACACCATTTGTTGATGATGCTTTTTTTCCACTGTATGCTTTTGAATTCTTTGAAAAATCAGGCATTCATAGGAGTTTGGATTCATGTCTGAGTCTTGGATTTTATCCCATTGATCCAAATGTCTTTTTTTGGGGGGTGCAGTGAACTTTATTGATGATATTCAATAGAGTAGGGCTCCCCAAGACTCCCCCATTCTTCTGAGGGTCTGGAATGGAGACTGAGAGGGAGATGCTGAGTGCCAAGGTCTGAGTTGGTACAGACTACTCAGCAGGAGAGGGCCTCTCTCTTGCTCTACTATCCTTGCTGGGTGGATAGTCCAGGACAGGCTTCTTACTTTTGGGAGGCCATGTAGCCTTTTTCTGTAGCCATATTTATTGTTATATCAGGAAATGAGCTTTACAAAATTGTCATTGAGAGCATTAAAGATTAAAGTATGGGGCTCACTGTTAAAGTTGCAGGAGACAACCTGGTACACAGTGTAGCCCAGGATGCCTTTTAGTGGGCCCTTGCATGCTGGTTTCACCACCTTATTGATGCCATCATACTTGGTAGCTTTCTCAAGGCAGCATGTCATATCCATGATAGACACATTTGAAGTAGGAACAAAGAAAGTCATACCTGTGAGCTTTCTATTCAGCTCTAGGATAATGTTGCCTACAGCCTTAGCAGTACCAGTGGCTGCAGGGATGATGTTCTGGTAAGGCTCATGTATATCACACCACAGATTCCCAGAGGGGCCATCCACAGTGTTCTAAGTAGCAGTTATGGTACGGACTGTGGCCATGAGTTCTTCCACAATGCTAAAGTTGTATTGGATTAACTTGTCCAGGGGTTGCTAAGCAGTTGGTGGTTCAGGAAACATTGCTGACAATTTTCAGTAAATGCTTCTCATGGTGTACACCCCTACAAATGTGGGGAAGTCAGCAGTAAGGGCAGAGATGATGAACATTTTGGTTCCACCCTTTAAGTGGGCCCTAGTGTTCTGCAAAGTGGTGAGGATACCAATAGACCCAATAACATACGCAGTACCAGTATCACCCCATTTAACGTTGGTAGGATCTCATTCCTGGAAGATGGTAACGACCTTCCCATTGACGATTAGCTTCCTTTTCTCAGCTTTGACTGTGCCATTGAACTTGCCATGGGTAGAGTCATAATGGAACATGTAGACCAGGCAGTTGAAGAGAGTCATTGATTGCAGCAATGTTCACTTTGCCACACTCAAAGGAAATCCTGGTAAGCAGGCATTCAATGTGGCTAAATCTATTTACCACAACATTCACCATCCTGTCTCAGTATCGAGGCTAGTAATGCATGAAAAGATGTAGCTGTCTCTGGAACAAGGATGAGCAGAAAGCCATATGTCTGTTTTTATGTGAATATCAAACTGATTTTATTACTATAGATGCATAGAACTTGAAGTCAGGAATATTGATGCCTCTGGAAGTTCCTATATTATACAAAATCATTTTAGCTACCTTAGATTTTTTTGTTTCTCCATATAAAGTTGAGAATTATTCTTTTGAAGTTTGTAGAAATTGTGTGGGGCTTTTGATGGAGATTGTCTTGAATCTGTAGATTGCTTTGGCAAGATTGCCATTTTTACTATGTTAATGCTACATATCCAAGAACATAGAGCTCTTTCGATTATTCTTCAATTTATTAATTTGAAGACTTAAAGTTCATGTCATCCAGGTCTTTCACTTGTTTGGTTAGAATTAGTCCAAGATATTCCATATTACTTTTGGCAATTATGAAGGGTGCTGCTTTTATGATTTCCTTCTCAGACAATTTATTATTTGCTTATAGAAGGGCTATTTTTTTCTTTAGATAATCTTGTATCCTGCCACACTACTAAAGGTGTTTATCAGCTATAGGAGTTGCCTGGTAGAATTTTTGGGGTCACTAATGAATACTATCTTATCATCTTCAAGTAGCAAACGTTTAACTTCTTCCTATCCAATTCGTATCCTCTTGATTTCCTTGTGCTATTTTATTGCTCTGGCTAGAACTTTGAGTACTATATTGAATATATATGGGGGGAGTGAACAGCCTTGTCTTGTTCCTGATTTTAATGAAATCACTTTGAGTTTCTCTCAATTTAATTTGATACTGGCTTCTGATTTGCTTTATATTGCTTTTATTATGTATAGGTATGCTCATTGTATTCCTGATCTTCCCAAGACTTATTATGAAGGTGTGATAGATTTTGTCAAAGGCTTTTGCAGTATCTGATGAGATGATCATGTTTTTTTCTCCATCAGTTTGTTTATATGGTGGATTACATTGACAAATTTCTGTATGTTAATCCACCCCTTCATCTCTGGGATGAAGCCTACTTGATGATGGTGGAGTTTTTTTTTTTTTTAAATGTGTTCTTGGATTCTGTTTGCCTGTATTTTATTATTTTGCATTAATGTCCAAGAGGGAATTTAGTCTGTAATTCTCTTTCTTTGTTACATCTTTATGTGATTTTGATATCAGGATAACTATAGCCTTACAGAAAGAGTTTGGCAATGCTCCTCTGTTTCTATTGAGTGGAACAATTTGAGGCATATTGATATTAGCTTTTCTTTGAAACTATGTTAAAATTCTTCTCTGAAACCATCTGGCCATGGGCTTTTGTTGTTTGAGAGACTCTTAATGACTGCTTCTATTTCCTTGGGGGTTATACATCTATTTAAATTTTTATTTGTTCTTGATTTAATTTTTGTGTGTGTTTTACCTATCCAGAAAATTTTGCATTTCTTTTAGATTTTTCCATTTTGTCTAGTATAGGTTTTTGAAATATGACCTGATGAGTCTCTTTATTTCTTCCTCTGTTGTTATGTCTTCTTTATTTTCTGATTTTGTAATTTGGATATTCTCTCTCTGCCTTTTGGTTAGTTTGGATAAGAGTTTGTCCATATTATTGATTTTCTCAAAGAACCAACTCTTTGATTCAGTGATTCTTTGTATTGTTCTTTTAGTTTCTATTTTATTGATTTCAGCCCTCATTTTGATTATTTCCTGCCATGTACTCCTTTTGGATGAGTTTATTTATTTTTATTCTAAATTTTTTCAGTGCTATTAAAGAGCTAGTGTGAGATTTCTCCAAATTCTTTATGTGGACACTTAAGTCTATAAACTTTCCTCTTAGCATCTGCTTTTATTGTCTTCCATAAATTTTGATATGCTGTGCATTTATTTTCATTGATCTGGTTCACCCACCTTGAACCTGTCTCTGCCTCCTGAATAATTAAACTGAAGGTGTGAGCCACCAAGCCTGGGTTGTTCTTAATTTTTGAGTTTAATTTAGCAATATTTTGAATTTTCTGCTGTTAGTAAGCTTAATTAGGTACTGTAACTCAGATATACCATCAGTGAACTGATTATGCTCACTGTAGGTGTGATGATCTTTATCCTGACATTTATATTTTTTTCTGTCCTCTTATGTACACACTTGGCTAGCCATCTTGAGAGTTCCATCTATTCATGACAGCCTCCAACCTCCTTTTTGTAATATACATTTTCTTTTTTCTCTTTTCTTCTTCTTCCTCTTCCACTGTGTAGCCCTGGTTGTCTTGGAACTCATTCTATAGATAAGGCAGGCCTTAAACTCATAGAGTTCCACATGCATTTGCTGCCAGTGTGCTGGGATGAAAAGTGTGAGTCACCACCACTCAGTATAATATACCTTTTATTTAAAGGTCATATGAAGTTATACATTTCTATGATAAGACATATTTTGATACATATATATGTTGTATAATGTACAAATTTATCTTTGTCCTGTTCTTGTAGAGGTATCATAAAGAAACAGTCTTTTAAATCAATAACTATAATAGACCATTTTTTAGGTAACAGAGAATGCAAAGGAATTTCAGATTGTGGAGGACCCATTCACTGAATTGCCTTGTTTACTGCTCTCAGATCTGTTACCATTTTCCAGATTTTTTTGATAACATATACAGGAGAATTCCAAGGGCTGGTTGATTCTTCAATATGCTGAGCATTTAACTGTTCCTGTACCAGCTGTCCTAAGGTCTTCAATTTTTCTTTTGTTAAAGGATATTGCTGAACTCATATAGGCTTTTCTGGTAACCATTTTAAAGGTAGTGCTCTGGGTGATTTTGAAAGATCAGAAGCTGTTGTGCCTTGTTTTTGTACAACCTCATGGTTGGTGACTGTTTCTCATAATACTTTCTAATATGTTTTCAGAAATGTATGTTAGTTTATGATTCATTTCTGTTATTGGAGGAATGTTCACTTGAATATCTCGTTGTTGCAGTAAGTATCATCACAATAAATTAATCGCAATGTTAGCCAAATTTATAGCAATGTTAGCCACATATGGCTTTAATTTTTCTCTCTGTCCTTCTGGTCCTATACATTCAGGCCATTTTGTACCCTGTTTTTACCTGTGATAATGTTCCAATTCCCCAAAACTGAACGTTTACCTCATGATGGGGCCAATTTGGATGCCAAAATTCTGGTGAAATTATTGTTATATGTGCCTCTGTGTTCACCAAAACTTCAATGACAATATCATTTATTCATATTTTTAATTTTTGCCTTTGTTCATTTATGGAAGTTTGCCAAAATATTTGTTTTATGATTTTTCCTGATTTTTTGTTTTCTTTTTTATATCTTTTCTACTGTCCAGAGCAAAATAAAGGAGATTATTTCTTAAATGTTTGTCATGTTGTGTGCTATAAACACTCAGTTCTTTCTTTCCTTTTGAAATATGCTGCATTATCATCTCTTGTCACCCTATATATAGTCAAAACCATAGTTTCTTCCTTCATTGTAATTATATATACTCATCAGCTTTTCTTTTACTTTTTACATAATTTGCTCAGCATTTTGTAGTTCAATTTATAGTTAAATTCTTCATTATTCAAATTATTTTAAAATATATTCTTATATTGATATTAAGTAGGCAAGCAACTTCCTTTTTTCTTCCTACCCTCAGTGAACAGTCAAGTATAGGTCCTAGGTGATGAACACGAGTATGGAAACCTCTGGAATTAGGAAGAGCAAATTTATGCGAAGTAAAGGAGTGAGAATATAGATTTTGAAATGGTCTTTTAGATGGTGCTGTAAATTTGTGTAATCAGTCTGTTCCCACTAGAGGTTGGGTGCCCGAGGGTGTGGGCTGGAGAGCTGGTATGAAGGGCACTGAGAAGTCTAGGCAATCTGGGCAGAGCTCAAGCAGAGTTGCAGCATGTCTTAATCTAGCTCCAGGCATTAATGGCTTCTGAGAGAAGGAGAAGCAGTCTTCGTTTGGGAGCAGGACCATAACAGACTCAACACGTTATATGCATATAAATTTAAGAGGTAATAGGATGACAGGGAGGAGGTGAAACTGGAAAAGGGAGGGATGGAAATGATATAAATACAATATGATATAAAATTCTGGAAAAAATAAATTAAAATTTTAATCCAACTATACTGTGTTAAAAAATATAAAGGTCTCAACTCTTAGTTTCAAAGATTTATTGTCCCATATTTCCACCTGAAATGATAAACCTGTGTGCTTAGTTCTTGGAAAATCACCTCTGCTGACACATTGGTATTAACTTAATTAATGATAGACAATTACAATGACAGGTATTTTCATATCTAATGATTACCATGAAGAAAGAGGTAAAGTAAAGAGAACTCAGTTCCTATTGTATTTCTACACTGGAAATCTTAGTGGATGTTCTTTTCAGACCATAGTGTGTGAGGTCAAATCCTTAGACTGATGTCTCACTCAGAAAGCTCTGAAATCAGAGCCACCTTTTATCATTGTCCTTGATGCTTAGGTCCCATGGTATTCTTACCCACCATGTTCCAGTGAACCATAAAAACAGAATAAGGAGAATTCTCGCTTGTTCTCATGGAATCTATGCTGAAGTAAAGAGGGAACATGAAAAAGCAGAGAATAATGTCAACTCAACTAAAGAAGGACATATTGGATATAATATCCATGGCATCTATTAATAGGAACAATATGTCAGTGTATACTCAGGGATTAGCCTTGCCAATGTCAGGGCAAGAAGAGTAGGTATGGTGGAGAGGTGAAGAAGTCACATAAATGGCTTGAAAGGCACAAAAACCCAGTGTCCCATGAAACTTTTATTAGAGAAATTAGGAAGGAAATCCCTGGATGCTGACTGCTGCTAACTGCCTCATTATACCTTTTGCTACTTTAAGTAATTATCTAGGGCTGTGTCTCCAGCACTCCTGTGAGTTAAAACACATTTATAAAGTGAAAAAGATGGATGGCAGCCTTGATACAGTTCAGGTAGCTTGGGCTTAAGCCTGGTACATCATTTTCTCTTGTTCCACTTTTAGTGCCTGGAGTCCACTGTGACAGAAAAAGTGGGTGAAGATAGGTGTATAAGAGATGACAGATTAGGCTGCATCAAAAGAAAACCATGTGGAGACACACATTTGTGTGGCTATTGAATGTCTCTGGAAGGGGAATTCTTGTGTGATGGGTCTCAGAATGCAGTTCAGTGTACCACGTGTAGCTGTGTAGACACTGTCACATGTGGAACCAGCAGCTCCAGTTGTGGTGGAAACTGAGGACAGACTGGGTATTGGCTGTACCACCGGCCCCTCAGTTAGCTACAGAGGCACGACTGAAGCTATCGATGCTGTTAAAGATGTTTGCAGAGTTAACACGGAACTAAATCCAAAACCAAACCACCACTAGCTGTAGAGTTAGAGTCACTAACTGGTGGAACCAGTGGTGTTCCATGTCTGGAGTTATCACCAAAGCTGAACTAACATACTGTCAGAAGAATACACAGATAATAACCTCTGTATCATATTTACATGGATGATTTGTTAGGAACCTCACTGGGATGTTTTTTTTTAAAACTTTTTTGGGGGGTTATAAATTTTTGTAAATCAAATATTAGTTCATTGTCATCTAATTATATAGTTGTACATAAATACTACAAGAATAAAACTTTATTCTGATCAATACTTAGGTGAAATTCATTAAAAAGAAATTATAGTGATAGAATAAGAATATGACTTTTTAATTTTTATTCTGATCAATCCTTAGGTGAAGTTTATTAGAAAGTAATTACAGTGTAAACAAATCTCACTAAAAGGGTCATTGGATAGGAGATTGTTTATTCATTAGATTATCTAATATATATGTAAGTGCATATTTTTGCATGAATTCATAAAGTTCTAACTCACTTGCTCTTTCTTGTCCATTTATTAGTTCATTAAAATATATTCTAAAAATTATGAGAAATTCATATATAAGTACTGTATTTAAGTCATTTTTCCTCCCCCTTTCCTCAGAGGCCTTCTGTGGGCACCCCACCCCTTCAAAATTCACTGTTTTTATTCTTTAATTATTATAGTTAGGCATATACATATAATATTTATAAGTAAAATATGCTGAGTGTCACTCATATGTGTTTGTATTTAGAGCTGACCATTTGGGTATGGATAACCTTTTGGAGGGCTCATCCCTGAAGAAGTATCATTCTCCCTCTCTGCAGCCATCAATTGTATTCATCTCCTTATTTAGGGGTAGGACTTTGTGATATTTCCCCTTAAATACTGACATATTAATTAATAAAACACATTATTTTGAAAAACATCAATAGTTTATTCTTTTTTAAGTTTTACTTTGATTAAAAAATGTAATCTCCATCAATGCATTCCCCTGATCCCCATCCCCTCCCCCCACCAATCCCTCCTAGCCAGCCCTCAGCCTCACCCCTGCCCATACACAAATCCCCTCCCTGCAAAGAGTGAGAAGTCCCAAGGTGGGCCAGCCCAGCACATTCAATTCACTCATCCCAAAGTCAGTGCTGGGTTGGGTGTTCCTCTATAGGGAATGGGCTTCAACGTGCCAGCCCATGAACAGGAACACAGTCTGATCCCACCCCTCATGGCACCACACAGTACTCATGCCAGTCCAAACACACTCACATCTGGAGGGTCCAGCTGCCCATCCCAATGGATCTCCAGTGGCAATTCCCAATTCAGTGAGTTCCCCAAAGCTCCAGCCTGGCACAGCCATGGGAACCTTCCTCATAATCCTATCCCCTTGCTTATACAGACACTCCTCCCCTGCTCACAGCTGGACCAGGAACCCTGCCCAGTGCTCAGCCTTGAATCTCCACCTCCACCTCCTTTCCCTGTTGGATGTAGGTTCTGCAATGACACCTAGGGTGCTTACTCATTTGATTATAGGGGAAGTTCCACTTAGACACCCCTCCACAATTGTTTGGAGACTTGGCCAGGGACATTTCCCTAGTACCCAGTCTCCTTCGAACCACACATTGGCATCCTCTATGGAGATATCTATCTCTATCTCCCACTTTGCTCCTCTCACTCAACCATCTCCTTTCAAGATTTTTTCCCCTACTCTTCTTGGTTGCAACCCATTATGACCCAGTTTGCTAAGGTGATCTTTTCTATTTTATCTTCTTAGAAGAATCTCTGGATGTCTCTCTTAAATTCCTTCTAATTCCAAGCTGTTCAGGAGTTACGGTTTGCAGCTTGGATATTCTTTACTTTTTTGTCTAAAATCCACTTATGAGTGAGTACATGGCATTTCTCTCTTTCTGAACTTGTGATACCTTTCTCAGGAGGATATTCTCCAAGTTCATTCATTTGCCTGAAAATTTTAGGATGCCATTTTTTTTTTTTTACTGCTGAGTAGTACTCCATTGTGTAGATGTACCAAAGTTTCTTAATTCATTCTTCAGTTGAAGGGCATCTAGGTTGTTTCCAGGTTCTTGCTATTATGAATAATGCTGCTATAAACATAGTTGAGATAATGCCTTTGGGGTACGAATGTGCATCCTTCAGGTATATGCCCAATAGTGGTACTGCTGAATCCTTAAGGAGATTGATTCCCAGTTTTCTGGGGAATAGCCATACTGCATTCCAGAGTGGCTGTACAAATTTATACTCCAACCAACAATGGAGGAGTGTTACCCTTGTTCAGCATCCTCTCCAGCACAGGCTGTCATCTTTGTTTTTGAACATAGCCATTCTGACCAGTGTTAGGTGGTATCTCAAGGTTGTTTTGATTTGCATTTCTCTGTAGGCTAAAGATGTTGAGCAATTTTCAAAGTGCCTTTCAGCCATATGTAATTCTCTTGAGAATTCCTTTTTTAGCTCTGAACTCCATTTTTTAATTGGGCTATTTAGGTTTTTGGGTTATCTAGTTTCTTGAGTTCTCTATATATTTTCTAGATTAGTCCTCTGCCAGATATAGGGTTGGCGAAGATCTTTTCCCATTCTGTAGGCTGTAATTTTGTCTTATTGACTGTGTCCTCTGCCTTACAGAAGCTTCTCAGTTTCAGGAGATCACACTTATTGACTGTTGTTCCTAGTGTCTGTGCTATTGGAGTTATATTTAGGAATTGGTCACCTGTGCCAATGTGTTGGAGGGCATTTACCCCTTTCTTTTCTATCAAGTTCAGTGTAGATGGGTTTATGTTGAGGTCTTTGATCCACTTGGCTTTGAGTATTGTGCAGGGTGACAGGTGTGGATCTATTTGCATTCTTCTGCATGTTATCATCCAGTTATGCCAACACCGTTTGTTGAAGATACTATCTCTTTTCCATTGAATATTTTTGGCCTCTTTGTTAAAAATTAGGTGTTCCTAGGTATGTGGACTAGTGTTGGGGTCTTTGATTTGATTCCACTTACCCAAAGTCTGTTTTTGTGCCAGTACCAGGCTGTTTTTTCTTAATTAATGTAGCTCTATAATATAGCTTGAAGTCAGGGATAGTGATTCCTCTTGAAGTTCTTTTATTGAGCAGGATTGGTTTGTCAATCCCGGGGTTTTTGTTATTCCATATGAAGTTGAGTATTGTTCTTTCAAGGTCTATAAAAAATTGTGTTGGGATTTTGATGGGGATTGCTTTGAATCTGTAGGTTGCTTTTCATAAAATTGTCATTTTTTACTATGTTGATGCTACATATCCAGGAGCCCGGGAGATCTTTCCATTTTCTGATATCCTTTTCAATTTCTTTCTTCAGTGACTTAAATTTTTTGTCAAACAGGTCTGCTACTTCTTGGGTTAGAGTTACTCCAAGATATTTAATGCTATTTGCAGCTATTATAAAGTGGGATGTTTCCATGATTTATTTTTCAGCCCTTTTAGACTTAGCATATAGGAAGGATATTGATTTTTTTGAATTAATCTTGTGCACTGCTACCTTGCTGAAGGTGTTTATCAGCTGTAGGAGTTCCCTAGTAGAGTTTTGGGAGTCACTTATGTATAAGATCATGTCATCTGCAAATAGAGATATTTTGACCTCTTTCTTTCCAATTTGTATCCCCTTAATCTCTTTTTGTTCTCCCATTTCTTTAGCTAAAACTTCAAGAACTACATTGATAAGGAGAGAGGGGATAGCTTTGTCTTGTTCCTGATTTTAGTGGAATTACTTTGAGTGCTTCTCCATTTAGTTTGATATTAGCTGCTGGCTTGCTGTATATTTCCTTTATTATATTTAGGTATTTTCCCTGTATTCCTGATCTCTCCAAGACTTTTATTATGAAGGAGTGTTGGATTTTGTCAAAGGCTTTTTCAGCATCTAATGAGATGGCCATGTGATTTTTTTTCCCAGTTTGTTTATATGATGGATGATGTTCACAATTTTCCATATGTTAAACCATCAGTGTATCTCTGGGATGAAACCTACTTAATAATGGTGGATGATTGTTTTTCGATATGTTGTTGGATTTGGATTGCCAGAATTTTATTGAGTATTTTTCCATCAATGTCCATGAAGGAGATTGATCTGTAATTCTCTTTCTTTGTTGCATATTTCGGTGGCTTGGGAATCAGAGTGATTGTGGCCTCATAAAGAGTTAGGCAATGTTCCTTCAATTTCTGCTTTGTGGAACAGTTTGAGGAATATTGATTTTATTTCTTCTTTGAATGTCTGGTAGAATTCTGCACTGAATCTGTCTGGTCTCATGCTTTTATTTTACTTGGGAGACTTTTAGTTACAGCTTCAGTTTCCTTTGGGGTTGTAGGTCTGTTTAGATCTTTAATCTGATATTGATTTGATTTTGGTTAGTGGTACCTGTCCAGAAAGCTGTTCATTTCTTTAAGGTTTTAGGTTTTCCATTTTAGTGGAGTATAGATTTTCAAACTATAACTTGATAATTTTCTGAATTTCCTGGGTGTCTGTTGTTATTTACTCCTTTTCATTTCTGTTTCTATGAATTCTAATAGTCTTTTAATTCTATTAATTCAGATATTAATAACCATCGATTGTTATTTCCTGTTATTTTTGGTGGTACTTTGTGTGTATTTCTCTTCTTTGGGTTTTTCTTTTGTGGTAATAATGATTGTTTGTGATTTCAATGGTGTATCTGGTTTCCTTAGGTTGGAATTTTCCCTCTAGTGCTTTCTGTAGGGCCAGTATGGTTTTTTAGTAAAATATCTTGTTTACTCCATCTACGGTGATTGATGGTTTTGCTGGGTATAGTAGTCTACATTGGTAGTTATACTCTTTTTGTGTCTGTATAACATCTGGCCAGGACCTTCTTGCTTTCAATGTTTCCATTGAATAGTCTGGTGTTATTCTGATTGGTCTTCCTTTATATGTAATTTAGCCTTTTTCCTTTGCTGCTCTTAGGATCTGTTGTTGTTGTTGTTGTTGTTCTGTAGGCTTAATGGCTTGATTATTATGTGATAAGCAGGATTTTTTATGGGGGTCTAGTCTATTTTGTGTTCTGTAAGCTACTTGTATCTTTATAGGCATTTCCTTCTTTAGGTTGGGAACGTTTTCTTCTATGATTTTGTTAAATATATTTTCTGTGCCTTTGAGCTGGTATTCTTCTCCTCTTTAGATTCCAATTATTCTCAGGTTTAGTCTTTTAATGGTGTTCCAGAGTTCCTGGATGTTTTGTGTTATGACTTTTTTGCTTTTAATGTTTTCTTTAATAGATGTATCTATTTCCACTAGTGAATCTTCTACTCCAGAGATTCTATCTTTCATGTCTTGCATTCTGTTGGTTATATTTGCATCTGTGGTCCCAGGTTATTTCTTCAGGTTTTCTATTTCCAGCTTTGCCTTGGTTTGTGCCTTCTTTATTGTTTCTATTTCAGTTTTTGATTCCTGGAATGTTTCCTTCCCCTGTTTATTTTCTTTTTCTTAGCTTTCTTTAGTTTCTTTCAGAGATTTGTTAATTTCTTCCAATTTTTTTGATTGTATTTTCTTCTATTTCTTTAAGGGAATTTTCATGTCCTCTTTTAAAGCTTCTATTATCTTCACAAAGTTGTTTGTAAGGTAATTTCCTTCTGTTTCCTCTTCATTGTTATGATCAGATCTTTATGTTGTAGAGTCATCAGCTTCTTCTGGAGGTGTCTTGTTATTCTTTATGTTTTTATAGGTATTCTTGCACTGGTATCTGCCCATTGCTTCCTAGGTTCACTCTTGGTCAGCATTTGTTTGGCTCATAGTCAGTTGTGAGCCTGGAGGCTGTGTGCTTTCGGTAATTGCAGGAGCTGCTCTTATTAGTCTCTTAGTTGGCTGTAGGCCAAGGAGCTGTATGCCTCCAGTTGTTACAGGGGCCATAGTTGTTGGTAGGGTCTTAGTTAGCTCTAGTTGGCTCTTAGTCAGCTCTTAGCTCTTAGTCAGCTGTGGACCCTGAGGAGGCTTCAGTCTCCAGTTGTCAGTGTATAATGATGCAGATTGCATTCTATTTGTGGTTTGGTCCATGAGATGTCCCTACAGCTGTGTTTTGCTGGGAATTGAGCTTGTGGGGGTTCTCCCAGATTTATTTGGTTAGGGCAGAGTTGGATGTAGATGGGGTGCTGGGGGCAGTGTTCCCAGGCTGGGTTTGGAGATCATGGTTTCTGCTTGGCCCAAGGGTTGGGGTGCTACTCACCTCCTTGTCAGCTGTGGGTCTGTAGGGAGGCTTCTGTCCAGAGTTTTCAAAGAGCATATTTGAGAGTAATTTCCAATTTCTTGATATTCAAAAGAAGAACTCCACAGATATTTCCATATGTCTTTCTCTCTATTTATGGAGGGTAACCTGTAGTAGATTTATGACGTTATATTGCAAATAATTGTCCTACCTATGAGTTTAAGAAAAAGTTCTTTCTGGCCAAAGGCAGACAGGAAGTGTGGGCAGGGCTACTAGACTAAGAAAACTCTGGGAACAGAAAGAACAGAGCAGAATGCCAGAGAGAAGCCAGAGAAACAGAGGGCAACTATGTTGCTCTGAGAAATGGTATCAAGACCCATGGCTGAACAGGATAAGAATCATGGGTTATTTTAAGGGTAAAAAGTTAGAAAGCTATATGCCTGAGCCTTAGACTTATAAGCCTAAAATTAATGCAAGCATCTGTATGTCTCTGTGGGTCTGTGAGTCTGTGGGTCCAAACCTTGAGGCTAGGCCCGAAAGTCCAGGCCAGAAACCTCTTACAACACTAACCATTATTAGATATGGTAATACATTCATTTAGAATTATTGTCCATGAAATGGAGTCTGTTTACCATTTTTGTGTCTGTGTATGTGAGTTCATTTCTTATTAAATTTTAGGGAATCACAGGGGTAATGTTTTAAACAGGAAGGAATAATGGAAAATCTTGTTATGGTTACCATTGCTATATCTCAAGGGCGAACACATTCTCTGCTTCAAAAAGTTCTTTTTCCCAGGGGAGTCAATGACAATGAAGCAATCTTATCCTATGTGCCTCTAATTTGGATCTGGGGACAAGGATTTCACTGGAAGTCCTATACATGAATTTTAAAATTAGAGCTCACATAGATTTCTCAGGAGATGGACAATGTATATATATATTCATGTATCTTTCAATTCTGATTCTGAACTGATTACTTCTCTGTTTGTTGCAGTAGATAAGTAAATGCTTCAGATGACCCGGCTGTTTCCCTGTTTTATGAGCCTTCTAGAGAGAAATGGAAGAGCCTTCTCATGCTTTTAGCTGAAGGTGTCTGTGTTCATCATCTAGGTTGGTCTGTCAGAACATGAATAGAATGTACATTTTTTTTGTATCACCGTGTTTGATTCTCTCTCTCTGTGTCTGTATCTTTCTCTGTCCAGGATGCATTTCAAATCTCAAGGATAACACCATCAAACTGCAAAACTTCCCTATAAAGTAATTTGCCCTGCACTGAGAACCTACCCAAATATTGATACAAAGCAAAACTCCCTACTGATTTTTTTCCACATAAACTTATATCCATTTTTAAAAGAGAGCAAGAAAACTCTTTTTTGCTCACATTAAACTTCAGCACATGATTACTGTCGTGTTTCTTTCCAATATCTCTTGAAATCTCTGTGCTTTTTTGCTGCAATAGCCACACATGTTAACATTCCAGATAGTATTCTTGTCTTGCTCCAATCCATAGTATATCTGGTAGCCAGAAATCCATTTCACATTTTCTGCTATTTTATTATCTCAGGTGTTATTGTTCTTGAAATAGTGGAAACCTTCTATCATAGCAATTCAGCATTCTATCCTCCTGCTCCTCAAACATTCTCCAATATTTGTATATTTCTGTGATTGATTACCTTGACTTTTTCTTGTTTCTCAGAGACTCAGCTCTGTCCTTTCCAAACAATTACTCAGAGCTCCATTTTTATAATCTTCCTATGTAGGTTCTTCCATTAAAGGTTATTCATAGAACATATATCAGATTTTTCATCACCTTGTCCTCTTGTGACTTGATATTTTCTTAAAATCACAGATGCATATTTCTCTAAACCCATTTTAAAAAATATATAATATGCTATGTATATAATGACATAAGAATAATATTGCTTATTCTAGTAGTATTCATAATGGCTAAATATTTGAATCATTCTACGTAGGTATAGAGGTATAACTAGCTTTTTCATTGTGATAATGTAATTGTTACTAACCTAGATATGAGTAAGAAGTGATTTATAATCAATTTTAGGCAATATCACACCAACTGAATTTTTTTTACAGAGTGACAAGGATGATATATGAGTATTTTAAAGTTTGTTTTGACCAAGTTGGAAGGATAAGTACATTAATTGTAGTTAAATCCTGGAAAGAGTGAAGAGGCAAATGGTGAGAGCCTCACCACTCACAAAACAGCCATTAAACATGTCTTCTTATAGAAGACAATCACAGAACTGTCTCTCAGCCACTAGGACAGTGACTCTAATTTTATCACGTTTCTTTTCCTATTGTTTAGTGATTGCTCACACGAATATGAAGTGATTAAAGGAAAAAAGGCAAAGAGAATGTCAAATTAACAGCACAGAAAACATAGGAAATGAATAAAATGTAACTATCTTTGGCTTAAAACCCCACATTAAGAATATAGCAGTTGACATTTATTTGGCCAGAAAGCACCACAAATCTCCTTAGCCAATCTAAGAAGTAGTGTGAAGAGCCAATGTTTCCAGGTGTTTTGTGGTCTTGAAGGGGATGCCTTGGTTTGAGCTGAAGATGTTAATATGGAATCAGGGTCATTTTATGCAGCCTAGGAAGACTGATGGGAAAATGAACACATTGGTGGAGAAACAGTACTGTTATGAGGAGAACACATAGTTGCTTGCAAGCTGTTCTTGGTGCTTTATGTTGTGGGCACAGACTCATGCACTTAAGGCTTTAACCCTCTGTATATGCTGTCACTTCCACTAAGTCTCCAAATCCTGGTATCTTCAGACCCAAAGAAGCTCCCTGGGTTTCACTACCTGGATTTAATTAATGGAAATAAAGCATTAGGCCAGTACTTTCAAGAGACATTGAAAATATTAAGAGAATAAAAAGCCATTAAAATCTTGTTGACTTTTCTATGTAGGTCCCAATTAACATAATAATTTTTTAATTGAAATTATGTTCACTTTTCTATTTGCTGGTACCGATTTATGCACTAATTAATTCCTTATCCTGGTGAAATCCAGGTACATTGAGCTGGAACTGGATCTTATTTGATAATTGTTCTAATGTTTCCCTCTAAAATTCATTCAGTTTTTTTTTTAGGTGGGTAAATTATATCCCTTTCCAACCTATCACTAGCCTATTACTGTGACAAAATTTTTCATACTAGGGGTAAAACAAAGTGATTCAAATCAATGTTAATTTTAGAACTGGTGATTCATAAAATTTTTCTATAGTGTAATCATAAATCCTTCTTTCCTATTTCTTCTTTCATTGACAACAGAAGAGGAGGAGCATGAGGAGGGACAATGAGAGCACCATATCTGAGTTCATCCTCCTGGGCCTCCCCATCCATCCAGAGGACCAAGGCATGTACTCTGCCCTGTTCCTGGCCATGTACCTGACCACGGTGCTAGGGAACCTGCTCATCATCCTGCTCATCAGGCTGGACTCTCACCTCCACACCCCCATGTACTTCTTCCTCAGCCATTTGGCCTTCACAGACATCTCTTTCTCATCTGTCACAGCTCCAAAGATGCTCATGAATATGCTGACACACAGTCAGTCCATCTCATATGCTGGGTGCATTTCCCAGGCGTATTTTTTTGTACATTTTGCAGATCTTCACAGCTTCCTTTTGACCTCAATGGCCTATGACAGGTATGTGGCCATTTGTCACCCTCTGCACTACACCACATTCATGAGTCAGACCCTCTGTGTCCTGCTAGTAGTTGTGTCCTGGACCTTGTCCTTGTCTAATAGCCTTGTGCATACCCTTCTCTTGGCTCGTCTGTCTCACTATAGAGACAATAAAATCCCCCACTACTTCTGTGATCTCTCTGTATTACTTAGTCTGTCCAGCTCAGACACCACCATCAATGAGCTGGCCATTCTTCTTTTAGGTACACTGGTCATTACCCTGCCATTCTTATGCATCCTGGTCTCTTATGCCCGCATTGGAGCCACTATCCTGAGAACTCCCTCAGTCAAGGGAATCTGCAAAGCCTTGTCCACATGTGGTTCTCACCTCTCTGTGGTTTGTCTGTACTATGGAGCCATTATTGGACTATATCTAGTCCCTTCATCTAATAATACTAATGACAAGAATGTCATTGTGGCTGTGATGTACACTGTAGTCACACCCATGCTGAATCCCTTTATCTATAGTCTGAGGAATAGGGATATGAAAGGAGCCATGAAAAATGCTCTCATCAGGAAAGTGTGTTTACAGTTATAGGTGTGGTCTTTCTTCTACCATCGCCATTCCCTTCTCTTTTCCCATTCATTCTTTTTCTCTGTCTTAGTGAATCCTCACATGATTATTTTCACTCACTTCTTTTTGTACAACTGACTATTTAATTATCTTACTGACACTGGGTGTCTTGGAAAAATTTCTCACATATCTTCTACATATTTTTACTTGTCTTGCATTTTAATTGTTTATATAGTTATCACCAAATATTTTTTATTAGACAGATTTGTAGCTTTTATAGCAAATATCTTTTTTCTTTCTGAAGGTGTCTGTTGCATGAATAAAGGAAACTCAGAGCCAGATCTCAGGGAAAGGCTGAAATAGCAAAGAGAGGAAACATCACAGTCAAATCTCATCCAACTGTCTGCAGATTCCCCAGCCCCACTCCTCCTGGCTTCTACCTTTTAAATCTGTCTTTCTATGCCTGCCTTAAATACCCTCTTTGCCAAATTGTTTCACATCCAGGTTAAGATTAAAGGCATAGGATATTACTATTTGGTAGTTAGCCATGAATTTACAGAAACACAGAAAGATCTCCTCTATCTCTGGATTTATGGATTTAAAGGCCTGGCACCACCACTGCTTGCCTGGGAGCCTGGAACTCCCTATGTAAACCAAGCTGGCCTCCAACTCAGATCTGCTTGGATTAAGGGGGTAGGTTACCACTCCCAGATAATCCCTGTGCTGTGACTAAAGATGTAAATTACACTCTCTGATCCTCCTGGGTTGACTGTGGGTAGATTTCTCTGATGTCTCAGACTGGTTTTTATTAAATGTGAAACATATCTCCACAGATAACAGAAATATTTCTTATGTTAAATTTATGCTTTTATTTTATAATATACTCTGAAATTTTGGCCAGTAACTCTATGAATCTCATTTAACTTATTTTATATATTTTTATTTTTGGTCATGGGTGTCTTGACTGCATGTGTCTTGTGCCTAGTGTTTGTGAAGTCAAAATAGGAAATCAGATCCCCTGGGACTAAATTTATAGAAGGTTGTGAACCACTTCATTGATGAAGACAATCAATTCTGGGTCAGTGCTCTAAACCTCTGAACTATCTTTTCTGCCCCTTACATCTATTTTTTGTTTTTGTGGTTGACACTCAAAACTGGCAGATATTTATGGGATGTGATGTGATGTTTCCATACATGTAAATAGCCAAAATAGTCAAACCAAAGAAAGTATAGTAATTTCCTTAACTATTTACCATTTCTTAGTATGAAATTATTCCAAATCCTCTAGTTTAGCCTTTGGGTAGTACATAGCATTTCTAATTACAGCATACCAAAAGATATGAAACCATTTATTTCTCCTACTTATCCTTAATTTAATACCCATTGAATCATCTATGTCTATCCCCTGTTTTTCCACTATACATTTAATTTTACCTACTTACCTCAATTTTTTTTAAAAAAATTTGTGTTAGTGTGGTGGTAACTAGGAACTCAATTCATTGTGCTTTCCCACAAGTTTTTGGGCCCAATTACTAGCTATAATAAAACTGTTTCTTGTAAACAATGTAAAAAAGATAGAGATAAGCTCTGTGTAGAGCATGAAGGTCCTGGGAAGGGGGAGTGTGCTGAGAAATTGAACTTTGACTTGACCTCCACATGGCACTGTGGGTATACAATTATTCCATTATAACAAGGAAGCTTTGCTGCTCTGAGTGTGTGATGAAGAATGATTAGGTAGATATATGATATCATGATGTCTCAAACACTTAAAGCTGAATTCAGTCTGTAATGCTTAATGCAAATACTGTTGTTGTAAAAAGAAGAAAGACAATTCTTTGCTCAACTACTATAATGTCACATCCCATGAAGTGATTTTGCTTTTGGTTCTTGAGTATCTATATCTACTGAAGCACAGTGTCTTAATGCAGTTATTAGCAGTTGACTGGTACAATAGATATTTCTGTAAGGTATCATGGGAGGGTTCAATGGCTAGTTAAATAATACTCAGCTAGCATTTAGTGGAACTTAAGCTCCTGTGAGTGTGTGTAAGAGCAGATGTAAATGTGTACATGTGTGTGTACAAGTATATTAAAACTCTGCTGCTTATTGTTTTTAAAAGGAGCATGTTTTACATACTTGTTAGACATTTTATTTAGCCATTGGACAAGTATAAAAATATACCTTAGGTAAATGATAAAAGCTACATAGTTTAGATATCTATGATGTATAGTATATATGTATGTATTTACATTTATATACCTATAACATTTTAATTATAATATTAAACAAAATATTTATTAATTTGTGAATTAAAACATTAGAAGACAAAGTATTGTCAGTGTTGCATTGGTTCCATCTTGGTTTCATATTTTCTCTTGAAGCTGTCCAGTTTCTTGGCTACATTCAATATTTTTCACAGAGTTTTAACAGTTCTGCATAGATACTTCAAAATTGCCTGATTTAGGAATTTTAATTTATTTTTTTAATGAGAAATTTCCGTGTTCTTCTTCCATTCTGCTTTTGCTGTGTACCATTGGCTCTGAAAAAAAACTCTCTACATTTTCATGTCCACTGCAACAGAAGACACTTACCTTTGCCTTCAGTGTATGGTGGTTCAAATAAGAACTTTCCTCAGAGGCTCATATATTTGGACTCTTGATCCATAGTTAGTAGAGCTGTTTAGGAAGAATTAGAAAGTGTGGCCTTGTTGGAGATCTGTCACTATGGCTAGGTCTTGAGGTTTCAAAAGCTACATTATTCCCATTGTTGCTTTTTTTGTTTCTCGCTTGTGAATCATGTATGTAAGTTCTCAGGTGTTGATTCAGTGCCCTGCCTGTCTGCCTAACTCCATGCTCCACTATGTGGCCATGGAGTTTAACTTTAATCCCAAAATAAACTATTTTTTTTTTACAATAATTGCCATTGTCATGGTGTTCTTATCTCTTAGTAGAGAAGTAACTAAGATACAGTGATAATTTTTCCTTTAAGCATTTTGCAACTATGAACAAATTATATATATATATATTCATGTATGTGTATTTATGATCTATGTGGAGAAGACCCTGTAAACTATACTCAGAAGAGTTGTGGCTCATAGAACTTACTTATGCTCAATTTAGCTAACATCTGCTAAGGTTTTTTTTTCAAAATATAGATGAATAAAAGCCAGTCTGAAAGGTTTGTGGTTCTAACTGTATATTATCCAAGAAAAAGCAAAATAATAAAGGTAATAAGAATGATCAATTATTTCTAATGGTTTAGAATAGCGGAAGTGAGGAATGAATATGTTAAGCAATGTGGACCTTAGGAAGAAAACGCATTCTTTACATTCCATTTGAGGCTCCCAAACCAAATGGACAGCAAGTTTTACTAAATAATTATAAATTAATATTAGCTCAAATATAACAGATAATCCAAACTATTAATAGTGATGTTTTAGTAGTACTGTTTTAGTGATGTGAAGATTCACCCTTACCAAGGCAACTCATAAAAGAAAACATTAATTGGGAGGCCTTGCTTACAGTTTTAGAGAGTTAGTCCATGACAATAATGGTGGAAAGCAAAGAGATATGGTATTAGAGCAGTGGCTGAGGGCTTTAAATCCTGATCTACAGGCAGAGAGACAGACATTTGGCCTGGCATGGACTTTTGAAACCTCAAAGCCCAACTGCAATGACACACTGTCCTTCAACAAAGCCATACCTACTAAACCTTGTCAAATAGTTTTGCTAAGTGGTGACTAAGTCTTCAAATATATAAACTTATTGGGATCATTTTCATAAAATCACCACAAGGAGAAATGACATTTGTGGTCAGAAGATTATAAGAATGCTACTTAATTTTTCAGGAATCAGAAACTTCTCTAAAATAATTATAAATTTTTGAATGCTGTACTAATTGAAAACTCTTCTGAGTGTCTTAGAATTCTTATGTCATCTTTTGGCCAATACCTGGTAAATGACAAACTTCCTTTTTATTTTTTATTTGAACAAAAATAATGACTGGCAAATTTCTTCTTGCTTTTTCTTACTATGTTCCTGTTAATTAATAAGGTAAAGCACAAGTTTGTAAGAGAGGTAGCTGTCCATCCGTGTCCATCTACTACTAGGATGGGTGTGGGTTATGGTCATGTTGTTTCAGGTAAAAAGATAGAAGCAAAAGTGTTACTTACTGCTATTGGAGACTATCAAACCTTGTTCCTGTATTCCTTCACAACAAAAAAGCTACCTTTAAAAAATAGTTTGGACCACTAAGACATTCATAATTACCATTTCTGAAAAACAGAGTTTGTGTGTGCACTTGTTCATCCTGGTTTGAGTAAATCTTTAAGGGTGTGGCCTGATGATAGTCTAGTCAGGGTGTTATAAATTCTTGACAAAATCATTTGAATTCAAGGATACATTTCTTCTCTAAGATAGTTTTTAAAAACAAAAAGTATGTTCATCACCAACTACATAAGTATAGTAGCTATTTTTTTAATCTGAAATATTAAAGTATGGCCTTTAGTGTTTGAGAACCCACTTCTGATATGCACTTACTCATAAGTGGATTTTAGATGTAAAGCAAAGAATAACCAGGCTCAACCTATAATCCCTGAGCAGCTAGGTAACAAGTAGGAACTTAAGAGAGATACCTATGGTTCTCCCTTGAAAGGGGAAATATATAAGAGCATTGGGGGAGGGCTTAAGGGGAGGTAGGAAGAGAAAATCAAGTATTGAGATGGTTGAGTCAGGAGAGGGACAAAGAGAGTAAACAATGAAATGGATATCTTTATAGAGGACACCATTTTGAGGTTAGTGAAAAAAACTGGTGCTAGGGAAATAACCAAGAACCCACAAACATGATCCCCACTAAGACTCCAAGCAATAGTGGAGAGGTTACCTAAACTGGCCTTTCCTTATAATCAAATAGATGACCTCTCTAATTGTCATTATAGAGCTTTCATCCAGCAACTGATAGAAGCAGATACACTAGGTTGAGCTTCAAGTCCAGTCAAGGAGAAAGAGGAGAGATTATATCAGCAAAGGTGTCAAGATTGTGATGAGAAGACCCACAGAGACAACTGACCAAGTTGTTGGCAGCTCACTGACTCTGAACTGACAGTGGGGGAACCTGTTTCAGACTGAACTGGGTCTTCTGAATGTGTATGATAGTCTAATGGCATGAGCAGTTTGTGAGGCATCTGGCAATGGGATGTGATTTATTCCTAGTGTATTAACTGGCTTTTTAGAGACCAATCCCTATAGAAGAACAGCTTACTCAGACTTGATACTGGGGGCGAGGCTTGGTCCTGTTTCAACTGAATAGTCTAGACTGTATTGACTCACCTTGGGATTCTTTACCCTCTTTGAGGAGATGTGTGGATGGGTTGGGAGGAAGCTGGGGGATGACTGGGAAGAGGGTACAGAGCGGTCCCATGAAAGCTCTATAGCTGAGTTCCCATTAGTTTGTTTCATTTGTTTCCAAAGATTTTTCTATCATGATCTTGACCCCTCTTTGTTCTAATAATCCCCTTTACCTGTCTTCACCTGGACTCCTGGAACTTGGCCTGGTGCTTGGCTGTGGATTTTTGCATCTGTTTCCATCAGTTACTGTATGAAGGCTTTATGATGACAGTTAGGATGGTCACCAATCTAATTACTGTCACCCTCTTCACTATCGCTAATAGTCTAAGCTGGGGTCATTCTTGTGGGTTCCTGGGAACTCCTAGCACCATGCTCCTCCCTAACTCCACTTATTTCTCTATCAAGATATCTCTTTTAGTACTCTCCCACTCCATCCCCATTTTAGATCAACAATCCCATTCCTTTATGTTCTCATCTCCCATCTTCTGTCCTCAATTGCCTCCCTCAGCCCCAGTTTACTCAGGATTTCTTATCTATTTCCCCTTCCCAGGGTGATTCATGCATTCATCTAAGGGTCCTCCTTGTTCTCTAGCTTCCCTGGAACTGTGGGCTGTAGTCTGGTCATTCTTTGCTTTTCACAGCATCCACTTATTAGTGAGTATGTAACCCTGAGTGAGTCTGAGTTACCTCACTCAAGAAGATTTTTTTCTAGTTTTTATTTGTCTGTAAAGTTTAAGATGTCATTGTTTTTTACAATTCTCCATTGTGAATGTGTATCACAGTTTATTAATCCATTCTTCAGTTGAGGGGCATATAGGTTGTTTCCAGGTCCTGGATATAATGAATAATGCTTTTATGAATTCAGTTGAGCAAGTGTCTTTGTATTATGACTGACTCTCCTTTGGGTATGTGCCTAAGAGTGCTATCATTGGGTTTTGCAGTGGATTGATTCCAAATTTCCTGAGAAGTTGCCATACTGATTTCCATAGTGGCTGTACAAGTTTGCACTCCCACCAACATTGTAGGAATGTTACTTTTGCTCCACATCTTCATCATAGGCTGTAAGAAGTGTTTTTGATCTTATTCATTCTTACAGGTGTAATATATTTTAGAGCTGTTTTGATTTGCATTTCCTGGATGACTAAGGATGTTGAGCACTTTCTTAAATTTATTTCAGCCATTTGAGAGTCTTCTGATGAGAATTCTTTGTTATAACTGTAGCCCATCTTTTTCATTGAATTATTTGGTATTTTGATGTCTAGTTTCTCAAGTGCTTTATATATTCTGGAGATCAGCCTTATGTCAGATATGGGATGGTGAAAATCTCCAATTCTTTAGGCTGTTGTTGTATCTAATTTACTGTGTAGGTTGTTGTTTTGTCTTATTGACTGTGTCCTTTGCCATAAAGAAGCTCCTCAGTTTCAGGAGGTCCCAGTTATTGATTGTTGTTCTTAGTGTCTATACTACTGGTGCTATATTTAGGATGTGGTCACTTGTGCAAATGCATTGGAGGGTATTTCCCACTTTATTTTCTATTAGGTTCAGTGTAGCTGGGTTTATGTTGAGGTCTTTGATACATTTGTATTTGAGTTTTGTGCAGGGTGATAGATATGGACCTATTTGAATCCTTCTACATACCACCATCCAGTTATGCCAGCATTATTTGGGTGTTCATAGGTGTGTGGATTAAGGTCAGTGTCTTTGATTAAATTCTATTAATCCACAAGTCTGTTTTTATGCCAATACCAAGCCACTTTTATTACTGTAGCTCTATATCATAGCCTGAAGTCAAGGATGGTGATGCCTCCCAAAGTTCTATTATTGAACAAGATTGTTTGACAATCCTAGGTTTCTTGTTATTTCATGTGAAGCTGAGTATTGCTCTTTTGAGGTCTGTGAAGAATTGTGTTGTGATTTTTATGGGAATTGTATTGAATCTGTAGATTGCTTTGGTAAAATTGACATTTTTACTATGTTGATCCTACCTACCCAAGAGCATGGGAGATCTTTCCATTTTCAGATATTTGCTTTAACTTCTTTATTCAATGACTTTAATTTCTTGTCATTACAGGTCTTTCACTTTGGTTAGCATTACCCCAAGATATTTGATATCATATGCAGTTATTGTAAAGAGTGATATTTCCTTGATTTTTTTCTTCAGCTCTTTTGTCATTTCTGTATAGGAGGGCTATTGATTTTTTTGAGTCAGTCTTACATTCTGCTACATTGCTGTAGGTGTTTATCAGCTGTAGAAGTTCCCTGGTAGAATTTTGGGAGTCACTTATGTATACTATCATATTATCTGCAAATAATGATAGTTTGACATCTTTCTTTCCAATCTGTATTCCTTTGATCTCTTTTCATTATCTTATTGTTCTAGCTAAAACTTCAAGAACTATACTAAATAGATATGGAGAGAGCGGACAGCCTTGCCTTGCTGTCTCATTCTCATAGGATTGCTTTGAGTTTTTCTTTATTTAGTTGGCTGTTGGCTTGTTGTAAGTTGCCAATATTATGTTTAGGTATTTTCCCTGTATTCCTGATCTCTCCAGGACTTTTATTATGAACGACTGTTGACTTTTGTCAAAGGCTTTTCTAGCATCTAATGAAATGATCATGTATGTTTTTTTTTTCTTTCAGGTTGTTTATATGATGGATGACATTGACAGTTTTTTGTTGAACCATCCCCCCATCTCTGGTATGAAGCCTACTTGATCATAGTGAATATTTCTTAAATTTGGTTTACCAGTATTTTATTATGTATTTTTGCATCAAGATTCATGAGAAAGCATTCTGTAATTTTCTTTGTTGCATCTTTGTATGGTTTGGGTATCAGGGTGATTGTAGCCTCATAAAAAGAGTTTGGCAATGTTTCTTCTGTTTTTAATGTGTGGAACAATTTGAGGAATATTGGTATTAGTTCTCTGAATTTCTGTTAGAAATATACACTGAAACCACCTGGCCCTGGGCTTTTTTGCTTGGGAGACTCTTAATAACTGCTTCTATTTCCTTAGGGGTTATAGGTCTATTTAGGTTATTTATCTGATCTTGATTTAATTTTGGTAAGTTGTACCTTTCCATAAAGTTGTTTATTTCTTTTAGGTTTTCCAATTTGTGAAGTGCAAATCTTTGTAGTCTAACCTAGTGAATTCTTTGGATTTCTTTGGTGTCTGTTGCTATGTCTCACTTTTTATTTCTGATTTTGTTAATTTGGATATTCTGTGTCTTTTTTGGTTAGGTTTGTAAAGGGTTTTTTTTATCTTGTTGACTTTCTCAAGGAACCAATTCTTTGCTTCATTGATTCTTTGTATTGTTTTCTTTATGTCAATTTTATTGATTTCAGCCCTGAGTTTGAATATTTCCTGTGGTGTTAAGTCTCTTGTGTGATAATTCTCCATGAACTTTCCTCTTAACATGCTTTCATTGTGTCTCGTCAGTTTGGGTTTGTTATGGATTCTTTTTTTGTTTTGTTTTGTTTTGTTTTTTAATCCTAGGAAGTCTGATTTCTTTCTTTTCTTCTTCTTTGACCCAGAGGTGATCCAATTGAAAGATATTGAGTTTCCATGAGTTATAGGCTCCATTTAATTTTGTTATTGAACTCCAACTTTAGTCCATGACTATTTGATAGGATACAAGGATTATTTCCATATTTTGTATATATTGATATTGGTTTTTGTGATTATGTGGTCAATTTTAGAGAAAGTGTATGTGGTGCTGAGAAGAAGGTATATTCTTTGGTTTTGGGGTTGAATGTTTTATATATATATACTCCTTTTAAATTCATTTGAGTCATAAAACCCATTAGCCTCCTTATTTCTCATTTAAGTTTCTGTCTGGAAAACCTATCCATTAGTGAGAGTAGGGTATTGAAATCTCCCACTATTAGTATGTGGGGTTTGATGTAAGTTCTAAGATTTATAAATGTTTCTTTTTACATATGTGGGTGCCCTTGTATTGAGGGCATAAATGTTCAGGATTGATATTTCTTCTTGAAGGATTTTTTCTGAGATGTATAGGTAATATCCTTCCTGTACTCTTTTGATTGAATTTAGTTTGAAGCCATTTTGTTAGATATTAGAATAGCTACACCAGCTTGTTTCTTGAGTCTATTTGATTGGCAGTCTTTGAAGTTGAGATGTGTTTCTTGTATGCAGTAGAAAGATAGATCCTGTTTTTGTATCCATTGTGATAGCCTGTCTTTTTATACTTGATTTGAGTCTATTAATAACACAGGATATTAATGACCAGAAATTTTTAATTCCTTTTATTTTTGGTGGTAGTGTGTGTGTGTCCTCTTCTTTGAACTTTTCTTCTGCGGGATTACCTATTGCTTGTGGCTTTGTGAGTGTTTCTAGTTTTGTTAGGTTGGAGTTTTCCTTCTAGTGCTTTCAAGTGCTGGATTTGTGGATACATATTGTTTAAGTCTGCTTTTGTCACGGAATATCTTATTTACTCTTTGTATGATAATTGAGGGTTTTGCTGGGCATAGGATCTGTGGTCCCTTATAACATCTGTTTAGGGCCTTTTGGCTTTCATAGTCTCCATTGAGAAGTCAGGTGTTATTCCAATGGGTCTACCTTTATAAGTTACTTGGTCTTCTTCCATTGCCACTCTTAAAATTCTTTCTTTATTCTGTATTTTTAGTAGCTTGTTTATTATGTGATGAGCAGACTTTGGGGGGGAGGGGCTAGTTTATCTGGTGTTCTGTAAGTTTCTTGTGTCTTCATATGCATTTCTTTTTTCTTAGGCTGGAAATTTTTTCATCTATGGTTTTGTTGAATATATTTTCTGTGCTCTTGAGCTGGTATTCTTTTCCTTCTTCTATTTCTATCATTCTTAGGTTTGTTCTTTGCATGGTATCCCAGATTTCCTGGATGTTTTGTGAGTTTTTTAAACTTTAGAGCTTTTTTATTTTTACTGACTAACCTATTTCCTTTATTGTATCTGTTATTCACTCTTGCATCTGTAGTTCCTGTTCACTTACTCAGATTTTCTATTCTACAGTTGTGTTTTTTTTTTTTTTATTGCTTCTATTTCAGTTTTAAAATCTTGTACTGTCTGTTTGAATTCTTGGCTCTCTAGTCTTTCTTTAAGAAATTTATTGTTTTCTTTTATTTTTGCCTTGTTTGTCTTCTATTTCTTTAGAGGTGTTTGTAATACAAGGTTTCTCATCTGGTCTAGTCCCAAGGTCTGGACCTGCCCACTGCTGAGTGGCCCCTCAAAGTGACTCAGATGCTTTGCCTATGGCTCAGGCATATTTAGCTAGCTTTTGCATCTTAATTCAACCCGTTTCCATTAATTTGTCCTGCCACATGGCCTGTGGCTGACCTATTATTTCTTTACACCTTGCTTCTTGGGTGGCTGGATTGCATCTCTGACTTCACCTTCCTTCCTTTTTAACTATGCTCAGATTCCCTGCCTGCTTCCCTGCCGTAGGCCTAAACAGTTTTTTTTTACTATCTGTTGATATTCACAGCATAGAGAAGGACATCCCATATTAGTTGTTTCTCATTTCTTCTTTAATTTCTTCTTTGAAGATTTATATCACCTCTATAAATATATTTTTAAGGTTGTTTTCCTCTGCTTCTTTTATCTTGAAATGTAAGGTATTGCTGTTGTAGAGCCACTAGGTTCTAGTGATGGCACATTGTTCTCAATGTTGTTGAATGCATTTTCTCACTGGCATCTACCCATCTCTTCCTCTGATCAGGACAAGTGCTGTCTGTGTTTCAGCTAGCCATTTTTCGTCTACTAGGTACTCTTGGTGCAACTGGAGCTCTTGGATAACTTGGAGGCAGTGAAATCCTGTGTCTCTTCTGCTCAGACTCTCCAGAGACTATGTCTCAGAAAGACATTTTGTGCTAGGAACATTCCTCTTTAGACTGCTTTTATAGTGCCCATAAGTTAGTGTATGTTGTTCATTTATTCTTATTAAATTCTAGAAAGTCTTTAATTTCTTTATTTTTTTTCTTGACTCAGTGGTGCTTCAGTTTAGCATTATTCAATTTCCATGAGTTTGTAGGCTTTCTGTAAATATGTTGTTTTTGAATTATAACTTTAATCCATGGTCAGTCAATAGAATACAGGGGGTTATTCTAATTTTTTTAATCTGTTGAGATTTGCTTTGTGACCATATACTTTGTGAGTATGTGGTCAAATATTAGAGAAGATTCCATGGGGTGCTTATAAGAAGGTATATTCTTTTTTGAGGGGGGGTGAGGGATATTAGGAGAGAGAAAAGAAAAAGTTCAAAATTATGGAAGTTACTTCTATCAGACCCACAACAAAAACATTTTTTTTGTCCCTTGAGTGAATCAGAGTTATGAGAATTGTAATTTAAACAGTTGTTTGTCCATTGCTAATAATCATTACTAGAATTATGGTGTTCATCTGTTAATGCTTGTAACCTCTTCTATTCACAATAAAAGAGTTACTGGATAAGAAAAGGTTAGGGCTCATTTGAGAGAAATTTGATATGAAGTCAGATTTGATATGATTTCATCAGATTACTGATTTATAAAAGGCAAAGTTGGATTTTGATGCATCCAAAACTTCTGTATACATCCCGGACCAATCAAAAATGGCCATTAAATCTTGATCATTCTTTACTCCCTTATTAGGAGGTATTGCAAACATAGGAGCATGTGTATTGCTAGGCATTATTTGCATGTCTATAATTCTTAAACTATGTGTAAACTTCCTGTGGAAAGTTGATTTACTGCATGGAGCTAAGCTCTACAACCTACAACCTCTCTTGAGATTTTCCAGTCAAAGATAGGTAAGACTTTTCCCCCACCTTTCAACCTAAGAGAGGGCATAAATTATGGTATTCACTTGTCAATGATAGGTAAGAATGAATGGTTGAAAAAGAATACCTAAGACAGGCACAGTCATTTGAGGGATCCTTAGACCTTTAAAAAATGCAAAGGATGATTGTGGGGGACATTTATATATATGATCATAGCATCTGCAAATAGAGAAAGTTTGACTTCTTCCTTTCTGACAAGCCAAATACAACAACATATCAAAAATTATCTACCACAATCAAGTAGGCTTCAATGCTGATTGGCTGAAAGCAGACAGGAAGTGTGGGCAGACCTACCAGAATGGTAAAACTCTGGGAACAGAAAAAAAAAAAACAGAGCAGAGATGTTACAGAGACATGAGAGAAGCAGATGCAGAAGACACCTACATTGCTCTGAGAAAACATACTGAGGTACATAACTGAACAGGATAAGAATCATGGGTTAGTTTAAGAGCAGGATCTAGCAAGTTATATGCCTGGGCCCAGGTCAATCATCATACAACTAATACAAGTGTCTGTGTGTTTCAGTGGGACTGTGGACTGTGGGTCTGAAAGTGTGGGCTACTCTGGAAAGTCTGGGCCATGAGACTTGGCCAGAAAGTCCAGGCCAGAAACTTAATACTACAAATGATGCCCAATGTGGAAAAATATACCCACATAAAGCCATAGAAATCTTTAAAAAAAGATATGAAGCCAAAAGTAGTTTCTGAGTTGTGTGTCTCAAGTGTGCTGTGGTGAAGAGGCTGAGTTTATATTGGATTAAATCACAAACTGGCATGTTTGATGCATGCAACTTAAACTGAACAAGGCCAGTTTCTGAGACTCATTGTAAGCAGGGAGCTGTATATGGTGGATTTAAGGTTTCTGTTCATAAGGACAAAAAGGGAACAAAGTCAAAGATGGCTTCTTAGTGGGGATATTTTCTTGGATGATCTCTGTTTGCTGGGGGCAATAGAGGCTTGGCTTTTTAAAGAGAACCTTCCTGATTCAACCTTAGAGGCAAAATACTTGTGAGTCTTTTAATAGGCCCTGCTGCCAAATACTTAAATAGAGTTAATGAGAAACAGATGGCAGTGCTTTATTTATTTATCCTAAAATTCCTCACAGTGGTAATTGTGGGTTCTACTGGTACCTCTGCTAAAAAGATAAATCCTATGAAGCTAGACCAGGAGCTGGGTGGAGCCTGTCAGCCACCCTAGTGAAGTCTTTAATCATTAGCCACACCTTGACAGATTAAAGGTATGGTCAGAAACAGAAAGAAATAGAGGGGGCTGAGTGAGGTCAGCTGCCCTAGCTAAACCTTTAATCCTTTGCCACACCTTCACAGATTAAAGGTGTGGACAGAAACAGAAAGAAATAGAGGAAGCTGAATGGAGTCAGTCACCCTAGCAAGCAAAGGAGTGATCAGAAACAGAATAAGATAAGAAATAAGAAATATACAGTAAAGACAAATTCAAAAAACTCTAAATGGTTTAGAGTATGTTAAAAGAATATATATGTAGGCCTGAGATAGAAAAGAAAAAAAGGTAAAGGATAGAGAAAGTAAAAAAAAAAAAAACCAGAGTAATGAAAAATAATAAGCCATATAAAGTTGGAAATTACAGTGTCTGGAGACTGTAAGCTATTGTCTTGTCATTTTTTTTGACTGAAAATGAAGTAATAAAAATTGCTAAATGCCATTTAATTACAAATGCTCCTGGATAAATCCAACCTATATATTTTATAAATTAGTTCACTTTAAAATTGAAATCAAAAGTTATGTTACTTTGGAGAAGAGATTTTATTTACACAGAAAGTGAGAGGCTGTGGATTTATTCCTGGTTAAAGAAAATAAAGTTTGATAGAGAAAGACCCCCCGAGGAAGTCTGGGACACCCGGCTAGGCTGGAAAATCTGGGCCATGGGACTAGGCTGAAAAGTACAGGCCAGGAGGTAGGCCTGAAAGTCTGGACCAGAAGCTTAATACTACACTGGTACTGGCACAAAAACAGATGTGTGGATCAATGGAATCAAATTGAAGACTCCCAACATTACTCCCACACACCCATGAACACCTGATTTTTGACAAAGAGACCAAAAATATTCAATGGAAACAAGGTAGTATCTTCAACAAATGGTGCTGGCATAACTGGATGGTAGTATGCAGAAGAATGCAAATAGATCTAAACCTATCACCCTGCACAAAACTCAAATCCAAGTGGATCAAAGACCTCAACATAAACCCATCTACACTGAACTTTATAGAAAAGAAAGTGGGAAATACCCTTCAACACATTGGCACAGGTGACTACTTTCTAAATGTAACACTGGTAGCACAGACACTAAGAACAACAATCAGTAAGTGTGTTTTGTAAGTTTCTGTAAGGCAAAGGACACCGTCAATAAAAGAAAACAGCCTACAGAATGGGAAAAAATCACCAATCCTACAGTGGACAGAGGACTGATCTCTAAAATATATAGAGAACTCAAGAAACTAGAGCCCCAAAAGCTACTGTCCACACCCCCTTCAGCAGCTAGGTAACAGGAGAAAGTTAAGAGAGGCATCCATAGATCCCCTGGGAAGGGAAAATAGAGAAGATCTGAGAAAATTACAATCATACAAGGTGTTGGGGAAGGAGAAAGGGGAGTTGAGAAGAGAACATGGGAGAATGGATTGGTTGAGGGAGGGTCTGGGTGGGGAGCAACAGAGAGGGAGAAAAAAGAATTATATATTCTGATAGAGGGAGCCATTGTGCTATTAGAGAGACATCTAGTGCTAGGGAACACCCAAGAACTGGCAAGATGAGCCCAGTTAGGACTCCAAGCAATAATGGAGAGAGAGAGCCTAAATTGGCCTTTCCCTATATCATATAAATGACCACCCATTATAAAGCCTTTATCCAGCAGCTGATGGAAGCAGATGCAGAGATCCATAGCTAAACACTGGGTTGAGATACTGGTCCAGCTGAAGAGAAGGAAGAGAAATTGCATGAGAGGAGGGATCGGGATCATGATGGGGAGACCCATGGAGTAGGCTGATCCATGCTGTTGGGAGCTCGAAGACTCTGAAATGACAGCTGATGACTCTTCATGGAATGAATCTGGAACTCCTGAATATAGATGTCAGTAGGAAGGTGTGGGAGCTTTGTGGAGCCTCTTGAACTTGACCAGAGTCTATCCAGGTGTATGAACTGGCTTCCCAGAGCCCATGTCTTGTGGAGGGAACACCTTTCTCAGCCTTGATACTTGGGGGAGGGATTCAGTCTTACCTCAACTGGATATACCAGACCAAGTTGACTCACCTTTGGATTCCTTGCCCTCTCTGGGGATTGAGCAGTGTGGGGGGAGGTGAGGAGGGAGGGGAGAGGCTATGGGAGGACTGGGAGATGGGGCTGGATGGGGAGCAGTGGTATGAAAAAAATATAAATAAAAACATAATAAAGACAATTTACAGCAAGCCTATAGACAACATTAAATTAAATGGAGAGAAACTCAGAGCAATTCCATTGAATTCATGAATAAGACAATGCTATCTACTGTCTCCATATCTATTCTATAGAACTTGAAGTTTCAGGTAGAGCAATAAGACAACTAAAGGGAATCAAGGGCACATAAATTGGAAAGGAAGAAGTCACAGTATCACTATTTACAGTTTATATGATAGTATACATAAGTGACCCTAAAAAAATCTACCAGGGGATTCCTACAGTTGATAAACATCTTCAGTGAAGTGGCTGAATACAAGGTTAATTCAAATGACAAATGGGCTGAGAAAGAAATCATGAAAACAACACCCTCCACAGTAGGCACAAACAATATAAAATATCTCGGGGGTAACTTTAGGTGAAGGACCTGTATGAGAAAAACTTCAAATCTTCGAAGAAAGAAATCAAAGAAGATATCAGAAGATGAAAAGATCTCTCATGCTCATGAAATGGTAGGATAAACATAATAAACATGGCCATCTTATCAAATGCAACTTACAGATTTAGGACAGTTCCCGTAAAAAAAAAAATCCAATAAAAATGTTTACATACCTTGAAATGACATTATTTAACTCATATAGAAAAACAAAATACCCAGGAAAGCTAAAACAATCCTGAATGACAAAAGAACTGCTGGAGGTATGTCATTCCTGATTTCGAGTTGTACTACAGAGCTATAGTAATAAAAATAACAGGAATTGGCACAAAAGCAGACATGTTGATCAATGGAATGGAACTGAAGACCCAGATGTAAATCCACATGCCTACTAACACCTGGTTTCTTATGAAGAAGCCAGAAATGCACAATGAAAAAAAGAAAGCACCTTCAATGTACATGCTGGTTGTTATGGGATATTTGTTCACTATTATTGCTATGATGGGTTTAATAAAGCTGAATGGCCAATGGCTAGGCAGGAGGGATATGTGGCACTTCTGAGCAGAGAGAGGAAGGAGGAGGAATCTAGACATGCAGGAGATGCCAATGAAACATGGAGGGAGTTGGACATATAGGATGAATGAAAGGTAAAAGCCATGTGGTAAAATGTAGATGAATAGAAATGGGTTGATTTAAGTTATAGGAGTGAGTTTGGAACAAGCCCAAGCTAAGGCTAAGCCTTCATAATTAGTAATGTCTCCATGTCATTATTTGGGAGCTGTCTGGCAGAATAAAGATTCATTACAGCCAGTCTAATTGATGTCTGCATGCAGAAGAACATAAGTAGATAAGATATCTATCATCCTGCATAGGATTTAAGCATCAAAGACCTCAGCATAAAATTAGATACACAAACCTGATAGAGGAGAAAGTGGGGAATAATGTTGAATGCACTAGCACAGGAAACAACTTCCTGAACAGAACACCAATAGGGCAGACACTAAGATCAGGACGGACCTCATGAACCTGAAAAACTTCCATATAGCAAAGGGCATAGTCGATAGGATAAAATGACAGCCTACAGAATGGGAAAAGATTTTCGCCAACTCCACATCTAACAGAGGGTTAATATCCAAAATATGTAAAGAACTCAAGAAACTAGACATCAACAAAGTAAATAATTAATAAAAAAATGGGGTACAGATCTAAATAGAGACTTCTCAATGGAGGAATCTCAAGGGCTGGAAAACAAAGAAATGTTCAATATCCTTAGCCATCAGGAAAATGAAAATCATAACTACTTTGAGATTCTATCTTACAGATATCAAAATGACTAAGAAAAAAACACAAGTTACAGCTCATGCTGGAGGTAATGTGGAGCACTGGGGATACTCCTCCATTGTTGGTGAGAATACAAACTTGTACAGCTACTATGGGAATCAATATGGTGGTCTGTCAGAAAATTGGGAATCAATCTATTTCCAGATCCAGCTGGAAGTACTTCTGGGCATATATCTAGAGGACTCCCCATTCTACCGCAAGGAAACCTGCTCAGCTATGCTCATAGAAGCTTTATTCATAATAGCCAGAGAGTTGAAACAGCCTAGATGCTCCTAAACCAAAGGATGTATAAAGAAAATGTGGTATATTTATACAATGGGGTATTAGCTGTTAAAAGCAATTACATCATGAAATTTGCAGGCAAATGGATGAAACTAGAAAAAAAACTCATCCTGAGTGAGGTAACACAGATCTAGAAAGACAACAGTATTAGCTGTGGATATTAGCTCTTAGGTAAAGGATTAACAAGTGGTTAGTAGTTGTTAAGTAAAGGATAACAATTTTACAATCTACAGACCCAGAGAAGCTAATTAACAAGGAGAGATCCAGGGGGACACATGGGTCTCTCTGGGAATGTGATGGACTGGCAGAAAGAGTATGGGAGAGATGAGTGGATTTGGGAGTCATTGTGGAAATCTAGTGCAATGGAAATTGTCTGGAATCTATGGGGTGGAGTTATGGAGCCTGAACTGGTCAGACTGTGACTAGGCGAGGCTTCCAGTAGTGAGAATAGGACTTTGACCCACCCACAAAATCTTTGGCCTACAATCTGTCCTGCCTGGGAGATGTGCTTGGGAAATGGTGGTGCAAACTTGTGGGAGTGGCCAGCCAATGACTGGTCCAACTAGAGGCTCACACCTAGAGGGAGCCCATACCTGACATGGCCTGGATGACCAGGAACAGAGAGGCTGGATAGCTGAGGACCTGGAGCCTGGACACTAGAATAGCGCCAAACATGACTAGCAAAAAATAAAATAAGTAATTGCTACTGATATTCTGCTGTACTGATAGATTGAGGCCTAACCAAATAGTCATCAGAGAGACTAGCAACTAATAGGAACAGATGCAGAGACCCACAGCCAAACATTAGGTCCAGCTCAGGTAACCCTGAAGAAGAAGAGGAGGAGGAGGAGGAGGAGGAGGAGGAGGAGGAGAAGAAGGAGGAAGGATCTTAGGAGCCAGAGGAAACCAGGACAAGATGGGAACACGGCTCACAGAATCTATTAAGAAGGGCTCATAGAGGCTCATGGAGGCTGAATCGAGTCTGTATGGGTCTGAGCTAGGTCCTCTGCATAGGTTATGTTTGTGTAGTTTGGTGTTCTTGTAGGGCTCCTAGCAGGGGAATAAGGGGGTGTCTCTGTTTTGCCTGCTCTTGGGACCCTTTTCCTCCTACTGGATTCTCTCTTCTAGTTCTGATATGAGGGTTTGCATCTAGTTTGGGCCACGTTCAGTCACTATCCCTGAGAGGACAGCCTTTTTCTGAAGGGGAATGGAGGAGTGCAATCAGGGTGTGGGGAGGGGGAGAGGGCAATCAGGGTGCAGAGAGGGGGAGAGAGGGCAATCAGGGTGCAGGGAGGAGGGAGAGGGCAATCAGGGTGCGGGAGGGGGGAGAGGGCAATCAGGGTGCGGGGAGGGGGAGAGGGCAATCAGGGTGCGGGGAGGGGGAGAGGGCAATCAGGGTGCGGGAGGGGGGAGAGGACAATCAGGGTGCGGGGAGGGGGAGAGGGCAATTAGGGTGCAGGGAGGAGGGAGAGGGCAATTAGGGTGCAGGGAGGGGGGAGGGGGCAATTAGGGTGTAGGGAGGGGGAGAGGGCAATTAGGGTGTGTGGGGGGAAGAGGGCAATCAGGGTGCAGGGATGGGGGAGAGGGCAATTAGGGTGTAGGGAGGGGGAGAGGGCAATTAGGGTGTGTGGGGGGAAGAGGGCAATCAGGGTGCAGGGATGGGGGAGAGGACAATCGGGGTGTGGGGAGGGGGGAGAGGACAATCGGGATGCGGGGAGGGGGGAGAGGACAATCGGGGTGCGGGGAGGGGGGAGGGCTTACAGGAGTGGATGGAGGGGAAATTGCAGTTGGTATATAAAGTATGAGAAAAGAATAATTTTTTACAAAAGAAATAAAATTGATAAAGGAAAATAAATTTATTTACAGTTATATGAAAACAAGATAAATGCAGTGTTGTTATTTTATAGAAAAAGTATGAAGTAAACCCAAGGAAATCTTCATATTTTAATTTAATCACAAAATAAGCTTTCAGAGCCCTGTGAAGTCACCTGTTGTGATTCAAGTTCTTCTAGGTGACACCAAGAAATTAGCCTTATTTTACTCCCAATGCAGGATTTCTAGGACATTTTAATTCCTTTAGGTCCATTGATTCAGTAGTATGTCAATCATAGAAAGGGACACGGGTGTCTTCTTCTACATTATCTATTCATCCATAGGGGTGATGGCTATAAAGGACAGCAGATAGTTGATTGGGGGTTATGTGACCAGTCAGAGACAAGGTCATGTGGGAGGCGGGGCCACACACAGTCTGGGAAGGGTCTATGCAGAGTTAGAGGAAGGGAAGAAAATGGGATGAGAGGAGGCATTACAGACAGCAGTAGAGAAGGGCAGGGGTCAGAAAGAAAACAAAGTACAGATAACCAGGCACAAAGGCTAGGGGGGGTGGGGGGGGAACAAACAGGAAGTACTGCAGGCAGCCCGCCTCAGGTGCTGTCCTTCTCTCCACTGGTGCTATTTTAGCTTCTTGAGATACAGATAGATCCCATTCTTGGACCTTAGCACAGCTCTTATTATGGGAACTGGGATCCTGGTGGGATCTGGCAGCAGCTCAAAGCGGAGCAGAGTCAGGGCCACGGCCACCTTCAATTCACTCATGGCAAACTGTTTCCCGATGCAGTTCCTGAGCCAGGAAGAAACAGAGAAGTCAGATTTGGCCTCCGACCTGCTTTTAGTTCATCAGGCATTGACCCACGAGCCCTATCCGAGCTGGGTATTACGGTCCTATTTCATGGTCCTAGCCTGGTTCATGATGTTTGACAAAGCCTTTCACTCTTCCAGGACTAGCTCTGACTCTGATACTGCTCTCAGACACACGGGATGTACATTAAATAGTGTCGGCACTGTGGGACGTAAAGTTCAATCACATGAGTCTTTTAATGAGTAATAATGGTTATCCAACTCCCCCACTACCGATTTCTGGATCTCCAGCATGGATTCTCCTGTTTGGGACAATATGAGAAGAAGTGGGTCACATTCCCGGACATTGTAATTTCTGTATAAAATATATAAATTATCTCAGCATGTGAGCTAAATATTAGAGAAGAGGTTTTGATGTGGGAAAGCCTTTCTGTATGCTGTGAATATCAATCTTTAAATAAAGGAGTTGTTTTGGCCCATGACAGGCACCATAGAAAAAGTAGGAGGGGAAATCAGAGTATAGGTAGGAGAAGGGTGGAGTCAGATCAGATCAAGCCAGCCACCCAAAGAAGAAACATGTAAGGAACACAAGTGAGCCAAGGGGCCACGTGGTAGACAGATTAATGAGAATGGGTTGATTTAAAATGTAAGAGCTAGCTAGCAAGGTGCCTAAGCCAAAGTTCAAACAGCATGAAGCTAATATAAGTGTTTGAGTCATTTCTGGGGGCCTGATCAGCTGCGGGCGGCTAAGGGTCTGTGGATCTAGACCTCTGGCTGCTCAAGACCTTATTGTAAAGGTTTAAAACATCATCTTGGTGTTCTTCAAGCTGCTCCCTGAGCTTCTTCCCATTCAGGGTCAGATTCAACCATTTAGTCCTTCAAACTCTGAGCATCTCTAGTCCTGTAACCTCCCCATTGAAAGACAGTCTCCTGTCATCCAGTGGCTACACCATGTTTTGGTTTGTTTTAAGATGATTAATATAAAATTCTAAACCCTGGATAAAATTTATCCTAAAAATATTCTTTTCAGTGAAACACCATGTATCTAACCTACTCTATGGACATTGATTTAGCATTGTGCAAGACACAGAATTATTGCATCAGAAGAACATACTTTGTACCAATTGACTATGAGGTTTTAGCCATTGGTGTTCTACAGGAAGAGTCCTGTACACTGTGGGTTCTCACAGCTGCCTTTTGCAGCTTGCCATTGCACACAGCATGCCATGCAGAGGGATTCCCTCAGGAGCAGCCTATGGCCCTCCTTCCTGTTTGCCACCACATTCCTAGGCAGACCAAACCTATTTGCTAAGTCCCTTCCCTTCATGCATACTTTTTCAAACAGAAAAACCACATGTAAATTGCCAGAATTTTTATACCCAGTGAATTTTTGTGAGGCTAAAAGCCAATAATGCATGAGAGGTCTGTTACTGTGTCTGACCTACAATAATGTGTGAACTTTCACATATATAACTTTAACAGAAGGACCAGGAAAATCCCTGGACTTTTGATATATTGAAGTATAGTATCTTGCCTAACATATGACATTACAACATTAAATACATATACCTTATATGTATTATATATATGTGTGTGTGTATATTTATAAATGAGTATTCATAAGTTCATTGTAGTATCCAGTTGTTTAATTAATCGGAAAAAATATGATCTGTTATAGTGAGAATCTGGGAAAAGAAATCCTCCCATCAAGATTTCTGATAATTATAAAAAATGCTTCAAAGTTGGTTCCTGTGAAATTCTCAAAATTTGATACTCAAAAATCATGGAAATAAAAAAACATTAATTTTTGATACAGATTTTTTTTCCAGTGACCACAGAGCTGTGGGTTTAAATCTCTGAGGAATGTACTGAAATGCCTTCTTTCTTTTTAAAACAAACACATGTCACCCAAATATATATGCCAACAGTTGTGTAAACAGGCCTCAGAGAGCCCTAAACAATAAGAAATATCAAATACTGACATGCATTTGATATCCACTAGCCCATAGTCATGTCTACTAACCCAGTCTCTTTACCTGGCTCCTCCAGAGAAAGGCAGAAAGGCATAGCTGTGCCGGGAAGAATCTGGTGCAAATCTGGAAGGGTCAAACACCTGCAGAGAAAACATAGGATGGATGGGAGTCAAGGCCCAGTTTAAAATGCATAAAAGGACAGATGCCTAGATTAGAAAGTGGAAGACCCTCCTCTCTTCCTAGGGTTTTCATACCTCTGGGTTTGGCCAAACTCTTGGGTTATGGTGAAGGCCATAAAAGGAGAGAGAAACCAAGAAACCTGTGGGGCAGAAAGGACATAGAGGGAGATGGTAATTGTGTCAAAGATGTAAGGGATACACATACACAAGTGGTTTGCATATGAGTCATCACTGAACAAAATGTTCCTATTGGAGCTTAAGAGTTGAGTAAAGAATCTATTAAAAAAAAACAAACCATGCACCTGGCAATAACAGACACTGATTATAAATGGTGTCTTGCTTGTGATAAGCTTATAAATGAAATTCATATAGCCCTCCATCAGTTTCTGTGACTGTGCATTAGCTCACATAAGACCCTCCCCAGCCAAGGAAGACATTGTTTTACATTTACTTTCAGCGTCTCAATGTGGTTAGTTATCTTTCTTATGTTCGTATAGCTTAGATTTATCGGAGGTGAGATCATATCTCGTGGTGAGTTCATTCACTTGTGTTTCACTACCATAAGAGGAAACTCGGGTCTTATCATCATCAGCGCTCTTCTCTTATCCAATCGGAGGTTTCTGAGGAACTGGAGTGTGTTTAACATACAGCATGGGGTTTTCTTGTCTCTCTCATTTGCCTTCATTCACAGACAAAACTTCATCTCTACAGAGACTTATCTTTCTTTTCAGTCCTGGTATTTTATTTTATTTTTTTTGATTAATGGAAATTTCAGCGCTGAGAATGACATCTAACTAATGGGCCGCATTTATTTCTCAAAACACTGGAGAAGAAAGTATTAGTATCTGAGATTTTATAACCTTTTTCCCGCTTCAGAGTAAAGATTCAATATACTGAGAAATGAGAGACTAAGAGGTTGAGAACAACAGAAACACGTGAATGCTTGGGTGAGTGGGTCTAGGGAGTTCATACCTTTGGGTAAGGAGCGTCCATCTGGGAAGGTGACAGATGTGCTGAGTTCTCTGCCCACAAGGGGTACAGGAGGGTAGAGCCTCAGGGCCTCCTTGATACACATGGTGGTGTAGGGCATCTGGTCCAGGTGCTCCCTGAAATGAAACCAACCCATCCTGAAAAGTTACACAGAGCTGAAAAAACCAGTTCTCTCCGATAAGAAGACAGAGGTCTCCTTCATCTTGAGATTTTTCTCACCAGGTGACAGAGATTCCATCACCCAGGATGCTCTGCACCTCTTCTCTGCATCTCTGTTGGTGCTCAGGATTGGTGGCCAGGACATATAAAATCCACGATATTCCACTGGCTGTGGTGTCATGGCCCTCAAACATGAATGTATCCACCTCTGCACGCAGATCCTCATCAGACAAGCTGTTCCCATCCTCTGTCTAGATGAAGTCACAAATGAGACAACAGAGTTTTCCCATTATCTTATGCCTCTAGGCCAACCTCAGCCCTGCACTTCTACTTACTTGGGCAAACAAGAGGATGTCCAAAAAGTCCAAATGTTTCTTTTTCTTGACCTTCTCCAACTCTCCTTCATTTTTCAGTTGATCCTTCCTCATACTGATCATTCTATCTGTTCAAGGACAACAGTCACCAGCCAGAGGTAAATGCTTGTGCAATGCAAGTACTCTTGACTCTACAATCTCTGTGTCCAGCAGAGCCCAGGATGTATTTATGTTGTGGGATTCAGGTGTCAGCTGATAAGGTCCAAAGAAGCTTATCCAGGGTCCCGGGCTCCTGGAGGGGGGGTGGCCAACCCCTTTGATAAGGGGCTGCTGGGACGCTGGGGGGCTCTCTTCCTGGTTCCTGGCTGCTGGAGGAAGGACCCCTTCGTCCGTCCGTCTGCAGACTTCGGTCCCTACTGTACTTGGTTACCTGTACCGTGAGTTCTGGATTATATTCTAATAAATATTTTTCTAGTATTGGTGTTCTTGTGGGTAAACTCCGCCTACATATTTAAGCCCGAGTATTAAGATCAGAATTAAGAGTCTAGTACCATATTATGTAGTCCACATCTACATTTAGATTCACAGTCCACAGAAACCATGGTAAACATTGTCCCATGGGTCTCACGAAGCATCATTAATAATGACACTGGTCATCCCCAGAAAGCACTTCATGCCAATACCATAGCTCTCCAAATTGTGCTAACGTAGCCCCATTCTAAAATGTATACCAGGTCCTACAGAGGAGCCTGATATACTCAGCCTGAAGGACATGATTATATTTTTGTGGTGATCCTGAGAAAGGGAGAAAGACTAGAGGGACAGGAAGACAGAACCTGTGTGTTCATGGGCAACCTGACAGGCACGGTGGAATGATCGACCATCCGAAGATAGATTGTAGATGATATTACTCTGAAGGAAGCCATTCCTTACTCTTTGGGAAATCAGTTTAGTCAGATCTCCAACAGCCTTATTGTAGGATCTTGCATTTCTGCAGCTAAAAGGCACAAAATGTTACTGACAGTGATGCCCAGTTCACAGATGTAGTAAGGTATCTGTAGATATTTCCTCAGCTGTGGAACCTATATGCTCAGGTACGTATCACTTCTGCTTTACAATTTTGATCCTCAAGGTTGTGAAGATGGGCTCAGGCTTCTCTGCACTTGCCATGTATGGTTCTTGTGGGTTCTTGTTTGGTGTCTGGATTGGGTCTGGTTTGAAATTTAGTTTGACCCAGAGCTGGGTCAGAACCTTGCTTTTTTGTGGTTATGAACATTTGTGTTGTCCCCATACCCTGCCTTCAAATGTTTTCACCGCAGCTATAGCTATAGCTCCACGGTTGTTACTCACTCAGCCAGCTGGACACTGCCCTGGTAACTGAAGGCACACTTCATTATTATCTCCATGGTCATTAGGGAGATGTGTTGATAGATCTCCAGAGGGAAGTCCAGGTCAAGCTGCTCCCACTTGTCCTGTGGTAAGAATGGAGAATGACTGTATTTTCTACTAACTACCCATGTTAAAGAGACTGTAATCTTTCTCTGAATCTACAGATAATCTTGTGGTGATATTTTGTTTGTGCTCTAACAAATAAAGCTTGCCTGGAGATCAGAGGCAGAGCCAGCCACTAACCATAAATGCCAGGCAGTGGTGGCACATAGTTTTAATCTTTGTACTTGGGAGGAGGAAGCAGGAAGATCCAGGAGTTTAAGACCACCCAAGAAATTGATCCAGTATAAGAAAGAAACAAAGTAAGCAGTGGAGGCTCACACCTTTAATCCTAGCACTGTGGATCTCATGCCTTTAATCCCAGCACTAGGGAGGTAAAGACAGGAAGTGATATGACTTGGTGAAGAAAGAAATATAAGGGCCATGAAGACCAGAGCTCAGGCCACCCTTCAGGTCTGAGAAGTTGTAGAGGTGAGAGGTGGCTGTGGCTTGCTCCTTTGTCTCTCTGATCTATCAGTATTTACCCCAATATCTGGCTCTGGGTTTTTATTACTAAAGCCAATTAGGATTCAGGCCACATAATATGATCAGAATCACACATCTTTGAGAGCAGAGAAAAAAACAGCACGAAGCAAAGTTTTATAATCTGTTGTTTGTTTGTTACAAAAATTTAACAAAATTGAATATAATTTTTCATGATGTCAAATCACATTTTTCATTTCTTTGAAAATAATTATGACTTTTCAGTTGATGAAATGGGCCTGGGTCACCCTTCAGTTTTCTTATGGATATACTAGACTCATAGAATCAGAGGGAATATATATATGAGGAAAAAATGTGGAAATGGAAGAAAGTCTGCCGGCCTTAATGAATAAGTCTTATCAGGACTATCACAGACTTCAATTTCTTCTCACTTATCAAAAGTGTTCTTAACACTGTGAAACCAGAAATCAGATGGTGATGGTGCAGATTATTTGGGCAGAAAAATTCTGGCCTTGAATTTCTCAGGATATCAGGACAAAACTTGAAGCTGCCATTGCTCAGGTCACTCTGGAATGTATAGTCACTTTTTCTGTTTGGATTCCATTGTGATAAAGAAAAAAACTTTGGCCTATAATCACTGTGATTCTTTCTGTCTCAGAAATAATTCCAGTATGGCTTGGTGACCTCTCTGTTTATCCACATTGGGAAATTCACTAAGACCGTAATGGCATGAGGGCTATTCCATATGACTGTATACAATAAGTATGGTTGGGACAGTATCTGAGTCTTGAGTCATATGCATGGTGAATACTTGTATGGATATGAGAAAGGAAGGATAGGAGAAAGAAAAAGAGGAAATGAAATGGTATGGAAAAGGGAGGGTTATAGATAGATGATAGATTGACAGATATCTATCTATAAATACAGGTTGATAGATGACAGATAGTTTGACAGATAGATACTCACTAGCATCACATGGACAGAGTCTGCCATGATTCCCACATAAGACTTAAGGATATCAAAGTGGAAGGCTGGGGTCAACATCCGCCGGTGTTGTAACCACTTCTTCCCATTCAACAGGAGCAAGCCAAATCCTGGTCCAGAGATACGTATGCATATTTGTTGAAGAAATAAAATCAGAGACCTTTTGGACAATTTGGAAGGAATTGTGGTTTAAAATATGCAAAAATACCCCAAAGAAGATAGAATATCTTGGACAAAGGCATAAATCACATAATGTATTTCAGAAATGGAAGTTTTCCATATAGGGTGGTATGTGTGTCTTGACCGTGACAGCCCTGAGGTAAAGGTTGAAAAATAGTCATGAAGAACTAAAGTGCCAGTTGGAATTTCAGAGGAGTGACATGCCCAAAGTTGAACTTCAGGTGGGCTCAGCATTAGGAAGGCATGAGTCTGGCTAGAAATAAGACTTGATTGGAGAGATCATGGCAGAGGCCACAGACACCTGTCACCCTATGATACTGAGACAGCTGTTGGGATAGCTAAATAGGTAGTGTTCTTGGTCCCAGTTTAGACACACATACCAATCCAGGGAACAAAAAAACTATATCCACGCATGTCCTTTGCATCTGCAAGAGAAGAATGATATGAATAGCTAACTGAAGTCCAGTTTTTCAGACTCTGGACTGTTATGAACTCCTGATGACATTTGGTGGCTGTTTCATACTCCCCCCACCCCCATCCTTTGCTATGCCAACTCTCACAGTTGGGCTTGGAAAGCAGGGTTCATTGTACTAGCAGCTGAGTGTTTCTATCACTGTGGTGTTAAGAAAGAAACACAAGCCATGTCTTTAAAGACAAAGAGTAAGAAAGCTTTATGGTTCTTCTGTAGTTAGTTGTGGCTTAGCAATCCTATTCCCCCAGAAAATCAATAATTAGAGCATTAGAATCTAAGTCATTGTGCACATTTGGGTTATACCAAGGAGAATGAATAGTGCCTAGAAATTGATGGCCATTCTTTTCTAGAATTTCACAGACTTAGGTTGTGAGCCCTGCAGGACCTATCTACTATAACTGTAGTGACGTGAGACTCTCACCGGCTCTTCCCAGTATCACCTTCATGTAGTCAGGGTCATAGATCATGACACGTACATTATTCCCCCAGTACCACTTTGTGCAAGTGGTTGGGAATTTCTCTACCCATAAAAGTGTCTGCTGGATGTCCTGGTCCTTTGGAAATAGATATACAAAATATAAATAATTCTTAAAACAATCATATAGTTATTACTTTATTATAAGGAAGGAGAAAGGTCGATCTCTACAGGGTCAACTTTGAATTTTTCAGCAGAAGGTAGGGTTCAGGGCAGCTTGAAGACATATCTGTCTTATCATACAGACCTTTGCTGTGTCTTGGGATTTGTCTTCACTAGCTGAGGATGGAGTTCTTCTCCTCAAAGAGATACTAGAGTAAAAGCTCCACATATTCGTTCAATTTGTAAGTGTGGTTGGTACACAAGTCTTGCTGAGTGTCTCTCCATACAGCCACTTACCAGAGCTCTACAGCAGAGCTGGAGACACAGGAGCAAGTTGATGCCCATCCCCATCCTTCAGGAAGCACCTTGCATTTTTTTTTTTTCATGACTCTGTATGTATGTACCAAGTTCTGTGCTAAGCACTGGTGTAAAGGAGATGCTGTTCTTGGTGGCTAGGAATTCATGGTACTGGGTTGTGCAATGAAGCACACACTTAAATAAATCCTGGTTAATATGGCAGTGCTCACATCAGTCCTCTGCCCCTCCCTCTCATGTGTATGGAAGACTGTCTCAATTTATCACTTCCAGAAATTACCTCAGTATCCAGCAAATATAGCCACTATGTTCTGTACCTAACATCATCCTTCCACAAGAAAGGTAGGTTCTTTATTTATGCCTTGGCACATTTGAGATACATGTATTGAAAACAGATCAGCCCTCAGCAAGAGATTGCGCACTTATCTCACAGGAGGTAAATTGAGAAGTCCTTGGAGATCATATGCTTATCCTATAATGGGCTGTGTCTTCTTACCTTTAGGTAGTTCCCAAATATCCAATGGGAGGGTGCAGATGGGAACTGCTTAAGGCACCTGAGGAGCCATTGTCTATGCAGGTGGTATTGGGCTGCTTTGAATAGCAGCAGCAGTAGGCCAAGCAAGGAGATCACTTGGAGGAATCCAGAGATACTAAACACCTTTGCGATGTGGCTCAGCTCAAAGAAACCCATACTCCAGTGGCCTGTGGCTCATTGACTATTGCTGAATTCTCTGGGCACCCACATTTAAGTAGTGTGTAATCTGTTCCACCTCCCTGGTGGGAGGGAAAAAAGATGACACTAGCCTCAGGGTCCAGAGGTAATTAATTAAAAAAAATATCGACTTTGGCAAATAATAAATTCAAAGCTGTTGAGCTTTGGACTCATCAAACCACATTTCCCTGAATTGTTATGGTTATGAACAGGCACCATGAAAAACATCTGGGAGTCTACAATAGCTCTATGGGTTCCTGGAATTCAGAAAAGAAGGTTCAAATCTCAAAGATGAGGCAGTTCTCTTCATCCATGGTAGCCTGGTTATCATGGCTGATTCTTGAATCTCTGCTAAGGTGCATAGGCTGCTCAATCAATGCACCTTAGAGTGGCCCATGTCCTCATCTCCCTATTTCACACAGCAAGCAGGTCCTTAACACTTCACAGTTCAAGATTTTCTTTCCCTCTTCCTCTCAACAGCCTTCCTTCCTTCCTTTCTTTCTCTCTTTCTCTCTCTCTCTTTCTTTCTTTATTGGCAATGTATATATACATTAGTGTGTAGAGGTGGGGTGGAGATGTTCACATAAATGTTGGTACTCAGGGAGATCAACAGTGTCAGATCCTCTGGAGCTAGAGCTATGGGTTTTCTTTAAGAGCAGTAAGAACTCGTAACTGTCAAGTCATCTCATCAGCTCCTCAGATGAATATTATTATTTTTGACTTTCAGGGTTTTTTTTTTTCAAACTCTTCCTATTTCTCTTTGGACTCCCCACACTCTTTCTGGTGTTAAATAAATCTTATTTCCTTAAGACACAGTCTGTATGGATGTTCTCTGGTATGTCTGGGACATTATAAAAGTGTTATCAGCTAGATTTGGAAATAGTCCTGTATATTATACTAGATTACTAGGGCATATTTGAAGATTATAGAACCTTTCTTGGAATGTAGGGTTCCATAAACTTGAAGGCCACCAAACCACCTTGAGCCAGTGATTTCTGGGTTCTTGTCTCTTAGATTTGAGGAATAAAATTCATAGGCTAAGAGGATAAGTTTTAGAGTTTTTTTTAAAATAATGAGCTTGAAAGGGAGGAAAGAAGGGAGAGAGACACTCAGAGAGACAAAGAGAAAAATAACTTGAGGAATTTTTAAAGGATTTATGGAAGCTAACAAAATAAGGTGGGAGGAAGAGCCTGAGGCCATGTAGCTGTTCAGTGTCTCCTCTCTCGGTTCTGGTCAGATGATCACATACAGCCTTCAGATAGAGGTGCTCACTAGGAAATAACTAAGGGAAGGAGCCAAAATGCCAGCATTCCTAGCCTCCAGCAAGGGCTGTATTCTAATCTTCTGAATGCCTAGCAGGTATACTTATTTGTTTATTATCATGACTACAGGGTAAAAAAGATTAAGTTAGGGTATCTAGCTGAATATAGCCACTGAAGGTCCGAAAGTTTTCATTGGACTCCAAATAAATTATTTATGTATGTGCATATATACCATATTTTCCCTGGGGTTGGTGTTAACTGCTTTTCCAGTTATGGCGCAGGACTGCTGGAGGATGGACTAGTGGACTCAGGAGACTCCCAATACAGGTCAATCTCACTACATAGGTAGTTAGCAATTTATCCTCTGTGTCTCATTGACTTCTTTAACTGGGTAAGATAATTATATATTTGCCAAATGCCATCATGAGCTTAATCATTAATTAATTCCAGAAATCCTTCTTGATCTCCAAGTTGGTAAATTCTAAGAGATTGTTTGGTAGTTCTGTCCTTAAGAAATTTCTGCCCAGCAAGGGTGAGAAAGCAAAAAATAAAAAACAAGTTATTGAAAGATTACTCATTCGCCAACCAGACGGTACCAAGATGGCCTCCAACAGCTATGGGGATTACATCTAAGAAGACAAGTGGATGAGTGGGTTTTGTCCCTGGAGTTCTTACCTCACTTAAAAGAAGGATTGCTTTCCCTCAAGAAAATTTCAATTTGCAGACATCAGACAGGAAAATATAAAAGGCATCAGAAGGCAGCTCTTCACTATTCTATACTCTTCCACATGAACCTGATCCTCCAGCCACCCCAAGCTTTCTCCAACACCCTCCTTCTCCACCTTCTACTACAACTGTGCTGTGTTGCTCATTATATATTCTCTAGGGTCTCTAGGGTCTGTAGGTAGAAGTTTCTCTCTGTCTCGCCCAGCCCCCGAGGTACCGCAGCCCCTTGTAGAGTAAGAGGTTTGTATTAAGTACAAACTGTTTACTCTTTGGCTCAGGTTTCTTACTTGGTAGTTCTTCTTACCTTAAATCAACCTATTTCTATTAATTTATGTGTCATCATGTGTCTTGTGGCTTTACCTGTGTTCTATTACATCTTGCTTCCAGACAGCTTGCAGCATCTATTCTGTCCCCACCTTTCTTCTCCTGGTATCTCTCTTGGCTGTATCCTGTCTTGTCATAGGCCAAAGTATCTTATTTATTAACCAATGGTTGGAACACATATTCACAGCATACATAAAAACCATGCTGTAGCACTTTCCCCTTTCTGTCTAACTAAAAGGAAGGTTTTCATTTTAGCATAGTAAAATTATACATAACAAAATAGTTATCGAGGAAGAATTACAGTCACAATATCTAGTTTATTTGTATTAGGCAAAATTAAAGAAAATATTCTATTATCTATTCTATTTTCATGAGTCTAAAGTTTTATATCTAATTTACCTTTTATCATAACTAGGAAAAACTGTAATTATAATTACTCTTCAACTACAAAGATACAAAAAAATATATAACTGTTTGGTCTATAATTTAGGCTTCACATTGTCAAAAAAAATAAGACCATCCCACAGCAAGGATCAGAGTTTTTTTTTCTTCCTTCTCTGAATCCTGAGTTCTGTCATTACCAAAAACAGAATGGACAGTATATAATTAATATTAAACTTCTGAGTGATTACAAGAGGCTGCAGGACCTCTGGGGCCAGGCAAACAGAGAGAAACTTCCACCTACTATTGGTTGTGGTGATATGTTATATATTTAATAAAACTAGTCTAGAATATCAGAGAGCAGATCCATCCACAGTCAATCCAGGAGGCTCAGAGAGTGGTAACTCAGGCCTTTAATCCCAGCATCGGGAAAGACCAGGAGTGGTCTGATAACCTGGTTGGTAAGTGGGTAATCTTTGTCTTGTCAGTGTTTTGACTGTTACTATGTTACTATTTTATTTCATGTGTTCATGTCTATGGAAAGCTTGAGCTAATGAAGTCCAGGCCTGAATGCTAGGTGGACTCACTAGTGGCACTCCTGACATGTGGATGAAGAGCTGTCTCTGTCCCACCTCAGTAGGGACAGAAGGGCCCCCTTAGTTGAAATGGAGTTAGTAGGTTGCTTCTGCCAGACAGGGCTTGTTTACAGCAAGAGGGGACATCTGATAGATGGGGCTCAATTAACAGCAAGAGTGGCTGTTTTCTCTGTTTTGGCTTATTGGTACTGGGTTGTCTGTATCATTGTTAATTGTTTCTGTCTACTAACCTTTTTTTTCCGAAAGGGAAGAGGCATGTTGTAACTGCCTCCCTCCATCACTCCCTTGCTCTGCAGTCAGCAACATGTGTGGGGCTTGTCTGACATGTATGAGAAGCCTGAAGCCAGTAGTAGCTCTCACAGGCAGTGGAGGCACACTTGATACAGACATGGTAGGAACAGGGATATGGGAATTCACAGTTGTGTGGGCAGGGTGGTGAGAGTGAATCTGTTAATTGTAATGGTTGGAGACATTAACAATCTTATGCAGGACTACCAGGGGCACTCTGTACCCACCAGTTGCTGCTTCATTTCCCTTCCTCCCTAAGCTAAGTTCTTCACTGTTGATAGTTTGTGGCCTTGTGATAATCAAGGTCTTTGCTGCTATCCAGCTACTTTCCCATCTTAACCCCTTCCTTTTCTGACACTGCCTGAGAAACTGTTAAATTGAACCAGCCTATAAAGTATGTTTGGGAAAATTATGGTTTTGTTCCCATAGGAAAGAAAAAATGTATGGGTTTTTTCATTTGCATTCAATGGATTATAAATACTATTAGGGTAATTGGTTACAAATTATTATTGGTCATGGTAAGAAAAGAACTACTCAAACGTTTCACATTTATATGGGTTTTTATATATTGATGCAAATTTAAGGTTATTTCTGTTAATGTATGTATATATAAATATATATATATATATTTCTATTCTTGTTTGAGGGGTTGTACATATGCAATGTGATGGACCCCCGGAAAAAGAATAAGAAGAATTTTTGTGAAAGTTTTCATATTATCTGGGAAGCAAGAGAAGAGGCAGGAGACTGGAACAATGAAGAGAAGGAAAGAAAGAGGAGCTTGTCTAAAATAAAAATGTCTGGCGGAACCAGAGGAATATGGAAATAGAAAGAGCCTCTTCCAAGGATATGTGGGAAGTTGTAGAAGGCCAGATGGGAATGTGAACTATCTTGCTCTGGTCTTTCATACCTGAAAATAGTAAATTTGAAAAGAAATTGTAAAATATGTAGAAAATGTAACCATATTAGGTCAGTTTTTCACTACAGGATGTTCATATTAAGAATGGATCATGGTCTTTAAAGGAGAGGAAAGGATTGACGTCCGCAATTCAGATTAACAAGGAATCATGTTACAACTCTCCAGGCTATAGGGTTCTGTATGATTGGCCTCCTATGAAATGGCAGGACTGAAGTTCTTGCCTGTTCAGAGTTTCACAGAAAAGTCCAAACTTGTTTCTTAAATATTGTCAACATCTCATCTATAGTCTGTAAATAAAACCTGCAGTCTAACTGCTCCTACAATATCTATGGATAGAGAAAATGCTTATGAAATATATGTATAAGGAAAAATATGATCTGAGAGGCCCATTTGACTAATATATAACAACCTAATTGTTGTTGACAAAATTATATATATTTTCAAGATTAAGCCTAGATTTATTTAGCTCAGATATAGTTAATGGATAATGGTCCTGAAGCCTGCCAAGGATCTGATGAATATAAAATTTAAATTATTTAATAAAAAACTTACTATGATTAAACAAAGACTCCCAGCTCCTGGCAGAGACTCCCAAGGTCTCCAAAGAAGATATGGAACAACAGGACACTACCACTTAGATTCAGAGAATGCTTGGTCTGCACTTCTACTTACTCAAATATGACTTATTATTCTCAGGTGTCTAATGGTATTGATGGCTAGGCTAACTATAACTTTGTCAGATTAATAGACAACCAGATTCTTCTACAAGGCTGTAGCCACCTTGTTAGTTCATTGATCATACATTAATTAGTTAAAGTTATTATTATATAAAATATGTCTCTCGGTAAGAAAAGGCAAACAATTTCACCTTACTCAGAGGCTTCATATTAAAGAATCAACAGGTTTAAAACATGATTTAAAATGGTTATTCTCAATAATAACTGCTTATGTATCTGGTAAATGATTAAATGAAAAAATATGACAGTCTATATAAATCCTGAAGATTTGAGATATAAAGATTTGAAGATATAAAAACTTAAATTGTATTTTGAGGAATATGGATACAACTTATGAGATGAAAAGATGGCTTAATGTATGTATATAAAAATGTTACAAGATTTCTTTTTCTTGACATGTTATTGTTACATTAAAACTTCAAAAGTTAAACATTTAACAATTATCAATAAAGTTCTGATAAGTTGATAAAACAATGAGTGCTTACTGTTTAAACCACAAGTTTAATCTTTTAGATTTCTTTTGGTTGTCTTCTAAATATAGGCTGACAAATTATTTTCATTGGGTTAAAAACATTTCAGGTCCAATTTATACCTGTTCTCTGGCCAAAAAACGTGTATATGCTTCTTGACCCAAGTCTATAACTTTTTCTAGGACTCAAAGGTATAAGTCTACTTCTGCTGTTTCACAGATACCTATTGCCTATTGTTCTACAATATGGATTTCAATACAAATTGATGATACTGATATGTCTGAAAAGTTTGTCTTTTTTATAAAATGAAAGTTCATATAAGCTTCAGAGAGTTGAATCATAAAACTTAGATCCACTTCTCACAGGTCAAAAGGATTCTAGATAAATATGGCCTATGTTTCCCTACTTGTCTATTCCTGAGAATTATATTTTGTTCTCTCCTGGTTTGGGACTCCTACCCTTCCTCAATTACTAAGACTATGGGTATAGAAGTTCCAAATAAGCTTATAATTTTAACTTCTGTTCCTGGGTTATATTTGTCTCAACATTTCTCCACTTGGACTTGGCTGAGAGATAGATATAAGCATCAATTAACTAAAACCTGCTCTAAATGACTGTGACCCCTGAACTTGCTGGAAGCTAATATGAACAAACCCAAATGATGTAAATGCTGTCTCCTCAGCTGGCCATTGAACTAAATTCCCTTCTTGCCTTTGACTAACATTCTAACTTTCCAGGGCCCTGATGACAACATCTCAGTTTCAGCAGGAAATAATTACTGGAGAAAATACACCATCCTACGTCCCCCTCCTAGAATTTTTTGTCATTGGAAACCTGAGATAAAATAATAACTGGTTTTCATTCTCATTTCCAGAATCCGCTAGTTAAGGAAATCTGTCAGTCATCACAGGGATTTTGGCCCTTCTGCTCCCGCTAATTGCTTTCGGCTCTTGCATGGTCAATGTCTTAACTTAATGATAATTTATGTCTAGGTACCACTAAGCTGATGATGCTAAAATCCCTATATCAGCTCCTGGACCAAACTCATGATAAACTTTCAGATGGCAACAACCAAATAAGGGGAGGCTCATTTTGTCATTAGTAATGGGAATGGTCTCTGTTTGGGCCAACCCATGTATAGCATTTCCATCTCTGTAGTCTCACTAAGAATCAGCTTCCTGATCCCACTGGAGGATACCCAGTGGGCATGTGCCTCTGGCTTGACCCCCTGTATTAATACTCAGGTTTTAAAATCAAACAAAATGTTTCTGTGTCCTGGTCCAGTTAGTTCCCAAAAGAATCTACTAACATGATGATATATATATTTACCAATTAGAAACATCACCAAGATGGGGGTGGGGGAATGAGAAGTCATCACAGCCATCTTGGTATCCAGTATCCTAGGCATCAGCTTAGCTGAGGCCATAAGTACCAGAACTTCAGCCTTGATATTATAAGATCAGAAAGGCAAGGCCTTGAAAATGGCAATAGATACACATGTCACTGCCCTAGGGGAAAAAAATCTGTTGCACATTTAGAAGAATCTCTCTCTTCTCTAGCTAAATTAATTCTCCAAAAGGAGCTTTAACCTATTTTTCCTTCAACAAGGGGGCCTATGCAAGGCCTTAGGAGAGCAGTGTTGGTTTTTATATTAACTGTTCTGGAGTTACTAAGGACTCCATGGCTCTCCTTAGAAAGAGGTTAAAAGAAAGACAACAAAATAAAGGATAGCATGACTCCTTAGTTAAGTGGTCACCATGGTTACCTACCCTCCTATCAGCCTCAGCTGTCCCTTAGTCCCCTTACTATTGGTTATGACCTGTGGGCTGTATATAATTAATTCCTTAGTTAGATTTATCAAAAACATACCTCCATGGTCCAACTAATGGTTTTAGGACAATACAAGCCTGTAAACCAAAAAGAAACATCTCTAAGATTTTAGATGATGCTTTGCTCAAGGGTGGAGCGAAAGGGCCAGCAAATATCATGATGACCTGCCCTAATATTTCACTTAAGAACTAGGCCTCCATCCCTGCTTCTTGAAACTGAACAGACAGTTTCTGAAGAAGCCAGTAACAAAGAGCAATCAATCACTTATGACCCCGACAACAGGTCAAACTGCCTGTACCAGGCCTAAACCCCCAACCCCATAACTCAACATTCACCAGCATTTATCAGTTGTTTTCTTGATCTTAGTCATTCTGATTAGGGTAAGGATAAATTTCAAAGTAGTATTAATTTACATTTCCCTGATTGCTAGAAATGCTGAACACTTTTGAAGATATATTTTAGTCATTTTAATTCATTCTTTTGAGAACTTTGTTTAAATCCATGGCCCAATTTTTAAAATTTAGTTGTTTGTTGTTTTGAATGTTATTTTTTGAGCTCTTCCTGTAATCTAGATATTGACCCTCTTATTGGATGTTATCGGATATTCATCTGGCACATTTTCTCTCCTACTGTTTTCTCAACACAATACCAGGTACACACCACACATCTAAAGACAACGTTACTCCAAGTGGGAACACCTGCAAGTACTCCTTCTCAAATTAAGACCAGACAAAGTCATCTACTGTGGTGCTAGTGCTTGAAAACTTAGCCAGAAGAATGAAGCAAGATTCAAAGAGAGAGATAGAAATAAGAAACGAAAAAGTCAAATTATTATTGCATATGAAATGATTTTATGCTCAAAAGACACTAAACACACAACTTGAGAACTCTCAGGTCGAATAAACATGAAGCAAAGCATCTGGTACAAATAAACATAAAATTCAGTACTTTTAAAAATTAAATTAAACTTTTTTATTCTTTGAAATTTTTATACATGAATATACTGTATCCTTTTACACTCCTACTTCCTTTCTCCAACTCTCTACAGGGCACTCCTCCCAACACATCTTCCTCCCAATTTCCATAATGCTTAAAAGTGCCTACATAGCACTTCTAAGCATTATGGGAGTTAACCATCAGGGAGGCACCTTCATGGTCAGTTTAAAGTTGATTTCTTAGTATCCTGCCACCAAAGTGTGTGTTATCGTTTGCAATAGTGTCTTACCATGCGATTACAGAGGGAAACTGTATTTGTTACTTTTTTCTTGCTGTGATAAATACCATGACCAAAAGCAACAAAGAGAAAATGTATTTATTTTGCCTTACATTTCTAAAGATGTACAGTCCATCCTGGAAGGGAAGGCACAGTGGCAGGGATCAAGAAGCTAGTTGATCACATGTTCTTTCACACAGCATGGAAAGAGAGAGAGAGAGAAAGGGGGGAGGGGAGGGGGAAGGGGAAGAAGGGTAGGGGGAGAGAGAGACTAACTGAAAATAGAATGTGGCTGTAAGACAGCAAACCTACCCCTCAGTGATGTACTTCCTTCAGGAAGGCTTCACCTTCTAAAGACTCCATAACCTCCCAAAACAATGCCACCAATTGGGAAACAACTGTTCAAATACAAGAGCTGTGGTAGTTGGAATGTAATTGTCCCTGTAATCTCAGGAAGTGGAGCTATTAGGAGGTGTGGCTTTGCTGGAGGAGGTGTGGCTTTGCTGGAGGAGGTGTGGCTTTGCTGGAGTAGGTGTGGCCTTGCTGGAGGAGGTGTGTCATTGTGGGGGTTTTGAGGATACTATTCAGATAGTCAGCTGCACCCTGTCATGCTCCCCATCATGATGATGATAGACTGAATCTCTGAAACTGAAAGTGATCCATCCCAGTTAAATGTTTTCATTTACCAGAGTTGCTCTGGTCATAATTCTCTTCATGGTAATGAAAGGCATAGCTAAGAAGTGGACCTACAGAGAACATTTCTCATTCAAATCACAACAGCAACCAAAAGCAATGGCAATAGCTATACTGTTCTGAGTGCCTCTGGGGCCTCCCTGATTAACTCATGCCTGTGACTAAAAAATTCATTTAACAAATCATGTCTTCTGGAATAAGAATTTTAAAAATATTTTTAAATTATTAATACAATTTCTTTTACATACCTTCCACTGTTCCCCCTCTCTCCCTTTCTCCTGTTCCCCCTACACCTTCCCCACATCCCCCACCTCTCCCATATCCTTCATCCACTCCTCAAAGCAGTCTACACAGGCTAACATATCAAGTTGCAAGCCCCATCCCCTTCTCCTTGTATAAAATCTGGCAGGACATTCCACCATAGAGAGTGGGCTCCAGAAAGCTAGTTCATGTAACCAGTTCATGTAACTCCTGGTCCCATAACCAGGGGAAGGGGAGGGGAGGGGACACCAACAGCTTGATTAGAAAAACTCTCTCCTTCATTCAGAGGGTCTAGTTAGGATCCATGCAGGCTCCCCAGCTGATAGTCTGGAGTCCAGAGTCCTGAGCTCTCATCAGCTCGGGTCAGCTGTCCCTGTGGTTTTCTCCTTTGTGTCCTTGACCCTCCGCTTGCTTCTCTGGTCCCTCTTCCCACTCTTAGAGTGCCATGAGTTTGGTGTCTGCATCTGCTTCTATCAGTCATTGGATGTAGGTTCTATGATGGCAATTAGGGATAGTATAGCTACAGGGGAAGGCTAGTTCAGGCACCCCCTCCAGCATTGCAAGAAGACTTAGCTGGGACCTCCTTGTGAGTTCTTGTGGACTTCCCTGGCACCAGGTTTCCCACAAGCTCATGATGACTCATTCTGTCGGGATATCTCCCTCATTGCTCACCTCTTTCTCCCTCCCTCAATTTGGCCTTCTAGATCTCTTATTTTCTAACCCCTCTCCTCTCTCCTATACACCCCTCCCAGTTTACCCAGGAGATCTTAACCATTTCCCCTACCTGGGGCAATCCATGTGCATTCTTCTTAGGTTCCTCCTCATCACCTAGCTTCTCTGGGGTTGTGGAATCTAGCCTGTTTATCTTTGCTATGTGCTTAATATCCACTTATGAGTGAGTATATACTGTGTTTGTCTTTCTGGGTCTGGGTTACTGTCGCACGAAAAAATGAGACTCAGGGATAGATCTCTGAAGAAGTTAGAGATACTAGAGGGAATAAACATCACAGTCAAATCTTACCAGGCTGTCTTATAGCTTCCTCAGCCTCGATTCCCTTGGAATGGTTCTCTCACTGTTTCAATCCCATCTTAAGTACTCTTTCAGTAATTAAGGCATGGCCCCACCACACCTGCTTGGGATCCTGGAATTCCTTCTATAATCTGAAGTGACCTTGACTCAGTGAGGATTAAGGGTGTAGGTCACCACTCCCAGGATACTCCCTGTGCTGGGATTAAAGGTTTGAATCACCACTCTGATTTTCCTAGACTGACTGTGATCAGAGCTCTGGGACTTCTGGGGCTTTTACTAACCCCCCCACATAGACTGTGGGTAGATTCCCTCTGATATCTCCAAAGCTTCTGAAACGTTATTAAATCCCCACATATCCCCCTTTGTGTCAAATTTTTTAAAAAGAAGGTGATAACTAATATAAGAAAAACAATATACAATAGGTACAATAATTATATACAATATATACAAACAATAAATCAGTAATGTCCGGTCCATTAACAATTGACAAGTCCAAGAAAATATTTCATTAATTATACTATTATTTTGATGTCTCTTAAACTTATAAGCTTTACCTTCAAAGTTTCTTTTCTAAAACTGTCATTAGAAAACTGTAACTGTAACTATCTACTCTTCAACTACCTCAGAGACCCAAGAAGGAAATAATATTTACCCAAATAACTAGGAAGTGCAAGCAACTTCCAAAAACTAGAAATGACAGAGATGATACCTATCTGCCTGGACAGTCACCCAAAGTTCCTTTATAAAGTTGGGGCATCCATCTTCAGCCTACAGGCCCAGAGTCTCTTTTCATCTCAATGAAGCAGAAAATCTGCTCTATCCATTTTGGTGTAGTTCAGTCATTTCTCCTTGTGTCCTGAAGATTGAAGACTCTTCAATGTTCTTTTCAACTTTCCCTTGCAGTACTTGTTGGTTATTGATCTTGTGCCTGTATTTAGCTTTAGATAGAGTTTACCACCACTTTGGACTGCATTCCCAAGAACCTTGACTCCGAGAAGATCCAGGCCCAGTGCCAGGGGCCTCTACTGACCTCACACTGTCCACGGGCCATCTCTGATAGTTTTCTCTGAAAAACAGGAACATGAAGGACCATCTCAGCTTGTTCTGTCAAAGTTCAAAGGTCACTTTCTGAGGGAACCTGCATGTCCAGTTCAAATAGAACACTGTCAAGCAGTCAATACAGGGACAGGTTCTTGTCCAACGGCTAACAGTTGCCCAAGGAAAGTATCCTCCATATGAAGTTTCTTCAATGCCCTTTTCCTCTTGAAATAGATTGGGGCTGCCAAGAGCAGACCTGTCTCACTGTCCAGAAAAGTCATTAAGTTCTAAAAATATTTTAAATGCCATATTCTATGGATCTCTGAAATTTTTGAAGAAGACCTGTTTATTTAAAATATATTTGTTTGACCTTGAAAACATATCTAACATGACTATGTCTGAATGTAATTTCTAACTACTGACTTGCACTGTTTTATATTCTAATTAATTGGAAATAAAGCTTTCATGGACTAGCAATTTGGATTACAATGTTAGATAAACTGATTAAGTATACTACCTGAAACAAGCATAGATATTTGTACAATGACACAATTAATCTCAAGATACACAATTTGTATACAGAAAACCAATGCAATGTAAAATATTTAAAGCTAGCAAATCCTTTTAAAAGAAGATTCCATAATCTGTCCTTATATCCTATATATCTGTATCCCCTTTTTCTTTATATTTTTTAAACACAAATCATGAATCTAATCATTCCTGTTTAACTTTTTTCTAACCATAATCATGAACAATTTTAACCAATTAACCTAAACAATGATAATCATCCATAACCCATTGAACAACCAACACCAAGCTATCCCACTGTCACGCCCAGCCTCGCCAGCAAGGAATGACGCAACACCAGGCTCTTCTTTCAGTGGTTTATTCAGGAACCTTGAACATGGCTTCTTCCTCTTTTGGGGTTCCCGCTCCCAGCTAAATACCTTCTGGACTGCCAATCACGGGGCGCCAAGTGGGCCATGCCAATAGGTCTGGATACACGGGAGCAAACCAAGAGCTTAACCCCAGCCAAATAAGGAGTTGTTTATCTCAGAGAGCGCTCACCATGGGGAAGGTGGAAGGCGGAAGCCAGCGCCATCTTTAAGGTGCGGCCATGCAGCTCTCTACATCCTACCACTTGGGAACCAAAACCAACCCACCCCACCACTTGGGAGTGTGAGCGCTGGTTCTTAAGTTTACTTCCTGCTGACTGGGGCAATGGCATCTTTTGGGAATCCTGAAAAGAAAAGTTTTGTTAAATGTCAAGTCCTGAAATAAGTAGCTGTGTCATTTATTGTCCAGTCTCTGCATAACAGGAAAGCACACAGCTTGTCTTATGTCCTGACCATAGTAGTCTGCGAAGCTGGTTCATCTCATCGAGCTGCTATAAAATTGTCATGAGCAGTTTGTAGTCCAAATCTGATCTTTGATTGGTGTTTGTCAGCCTAGTGGCTTTGTCAGAGTTCATGTGAAACCATCGTTGTGGGGCCCCATCTTCCTTTTGGATATTTCAAGTTCCCAATTAGGCCTTGTCCTGGATCACTGCAGAAAACTGATAAGAGACTAAAAACCAACACAATGTACAGGAAACTAAACATATAACAATTTATTGAGCATAGGATTAGTAACAATAGAATAGTCCCTTATTTTTTGTTATTCTTCTGTCCCATATCAGGTGGCTCTTCTGATATGATACAGAATTTTTTTTTTTATTTGCCTTTAACAAGTATGCTTGAATTTAGAGAAGGAGAGAGCCACAATCCAACTCTAAAACCAGCTTTAAATTATAATTAAGCTGGGACTTTAACTAATAAAAAATTTTGTAAAGGTTAAGTAATGAGATTTTACCCTATCAAGTATACTGGTACCAGTAGTTACCATATTCTTTTGTTTGCAAATTTTCCTGGATAGTGTCTTTTTTGCTTTAGATGTCTGGATGTCCAAGGCCTTTTAACTTCTTGAAGATGGGTATTTCCAGTTTCCTGTAAAGAAAAGAACAGAAACCTGCCCTGACCCTTTGTTTTTTCTTTACAACTGAAAGAATTGTAATATGGGTGGATGAGCTATTAATTCTTAATTTCATGAAGTGTCTCTGGTTCAGTTCGAGTCTTTATTAATTTTGATGGTATCCATATCTCTTCCTCACCTGTGGAAATAAATGCAAAACCCCTTCCCCAGTGGAACACATACCCTGGCTTCCATTCAGAGGTTAGTATATCTTTGAAGTAAATAGGCTGATTTAGTTCAGCTGTTTTTTTCTATGGTCCAATGCCTTTCAGCAGCTGTTGTTCCTTTGTCATTAGCATTGAGAAAATTCAAAGTTAACAAAGCATTATGTACTCTATCTCTGGAGGTCTTTGTTATTCCTTTCTGTTTATTTAACATATCCTTTAAAGTTCAATTTGATCTCTCTATGACTGCTTGCCCTGTAGGATTGTGTGGTATTCCTGTAATATGCGTTATATTATAATAAGCAAAAAATTGTTTCATTTTAGTAGAGACATATGCTGGAGCATTGTCAGTCTTTACTTGTGCAGGTTTCCCATGATGGACATAACTTCTAGCAAATGTGTGATTACAGAATCAGCCTTTTCTGAACTCAAAGCAGTTGCCCATTGAAATTCTGAGAATGTATCTATTGTATGATGGACACATCTTAATTTCCCAAATTCTGTAAAATGAAATACATCCATCTGCCAGGTTTCATTTCTATGTATACCTTTAGGATTAGTTCCTGCTGGCAATGGAGTTTGGTTATAGAATGAACATGTGGGACACCTTTTTACAATTTCTTTGGCTTGTTCCCATGTGATAGAGAAATTTTTTTTTAATCCTTTGCAATTAACATGATGCTTTTTATGAAATTCTGAGGCCTCTGGTACATTTCCTATTAATAATTTATCAATTTCATCATTACCTTGTGCTAAAGGATCTGGCAGACCTGTATGGGATCGAATATGTGTTATATAGAAGGGATGATTTCTAGTCCTGATTATTCCTTGTAACTGAATACATAATGAAGTTAATTCTGATTCATCATTAATAAAATCAGCTGTTTCAATGTATAGAACAACTCTTTCTGCATACTGAGAGTCAGTGACTATGTTAAGAGGTTTGATAAAGTCTATTAACACCATTACGATGGCATATAATTCTGACTTTTGAACAGAATTATAAGGGCTTTGATTCACTTTACTTATATGTTCTGATTTGTAACCAGCCTTTCCTGATTTGTTTGCATCAGTATAAAATGTAGGGGCTCCAGAAATTAGTTTATGTCATACAATATGAGGGAGAATCCAATTAGTTTTCTTTATAAATTCAATTCTTTTGCTTTTAGGATATTTGTTGTTAATATCTCCCAAAAAATTACTGCAGCCTCTTTGCCAAGGTTCACTTTCTACCCATAATTGGTCAATTTCTTCATTAGTTAAAGGTACAACAATTTCTGCTGGGTCCATTCCTGTCAATTGACGAAGTCTTAATTTTCCTTTAAAAATAAGGTCAGAAATCTTTTCCACATGTGTCCTTAGCTTCTTGCTTGGTTTATGTGGAAGAAATATCCCTTCCAATATAACATTTTCCCTTTGCATTAAAATTCCTGTAGGAGAATGCTTAGAGGGCAATATTACTAGAATGCAATTGAGGTCTGGATCCACACGATCCACATGTGCCTCTTCTAATTTTTTTTTTCCACCAAAGCCAGTTCTTTCTCAGCTTCAGGTGACAACTCTCTCGGGCTATTTAAGTCCTTGTCACCATTTAACATTTTGAACAGATTATCTAGTTCATCATTTTTAATTGTAGAGAGCCCACCTTGTTTATCGCCCTTAGGTCTGTTACTATTCTCCACTTTCCAGATTTCTTCTTAATAACAAATACAGGAGAATTCCAAGGGCTGGTTGATTCTTCTACATGCTGAGCATCTAACTGTTCCTGTACCAGCTGCTCTAAGGCCTGCAATTTCTCTTTTGTTAGAGGCCATTGATGAACCCATATAGGCTTCTGTGTTAGCCATTTTAGAGGTAGTGCTGTGGGTGTTTTTGAAAGATCAACAGCTGTTTTGCCTTGTTTCTCTATAACCTGAATGGTCTGTGACTGTTTCTCATAATATCTTCTGATATTTCTTCTGGAACCATGTGCTAGGTCATGGCTTATTTCTGTATTTGGAGGAATATTAATTTGCATGTTCCACTGTTGCAGTAAATCTCTTCCCCATAAATTTATAGTAATATCAGCCACATATGGCTTTAATATTTCTCTCTGTCCTTCTGGTTCTATACATTCAAGCCATCTTGCACTCTGTTTTACTTGGGATATCGACCCAATACCCAAAAACTGAACATTTACCTCCTGAAGGGGCCAACTTGGATGCCATGACTTAGGTGAAATAATGGATACATCCACGACCATGTCCAATAAGCCTTCAATAATAACATCATTTATTTGTACTTTTAATTTTGGCCTTTGCTCATTGATAGAAGTTTGCCAAAATATTTGCTTTATATTTTTTCCTGAATTTTTTTCTTCTTCTGTAAATTTTCTATTATTCCAGTTAGTGTGTCTTTTTAAAATAGGTTTTAACCTTTTTAATTGTTCTGGGAAGGTGTTTCCTCCACAATGGCAGGGTAAGACTGGATTGAACTTGATATGGGGGCTTTTGAAAGCCCCCTTGGGGCTACATTGTGCATTGGCATTCTCAAAAGCCAGTGATTCCATGATTATTCACCTGGCTTCTGAGTCTGGTACCATTCTGTTTACTGCTATGGTTAATCTGTGCAAAAAAATCTGTAAAAGTTTCTTTGGGACTTTGAATTACTTTTGTAAATGTTTCACTTTTTTTTTCCTATTTCTTCAATATGGTCCCAAGAATTTAAAGTTGTCATGCAACATAAATCCAGAAGATGGTCACTGTATAATGACTGCCTGTCAATATCAGCATAATCTCCTTCCCCAAGGAGTTGGTCTTGAGAGACTTCTATGCCTCTGACCCTGTTTCTTTGTTCTATTGTTTTAGCCTCCTCCCTCCACCATGACTTTAATTGCATGGGGGTCCCTGCCTCAAGAAAGGCTTTAACCATATCCAACCAATCTTTAGGGGTGACCCAGTTATAGCATGACCAGGAGTTCAGCATTTGCTTAACAAATGGTGAATGCATCCCATATGATACAATTGCTTCCTTTACTCTCTGTAATTCTAATATTTTTACTGAAGCCCAGCTAGCTTCTCTTTCATCTTTTCATCCTTCATTTTTTTAAAGGTTACTGGGTATACTAATGTTGCCTGTTTTTGTCTAATTTTAGATGACCTTGCTGAATTTGTTTCTTCATATTCATCTGTTTGAACTTGAGCATCTTTGTGTTCTCTCTCAACAGGCTTTTTAAAGACCTTTTTCTTTGGATTTACATTAGTCACCTTCTTCTGTGATATCAAACAATAAATATTCATAGTAAACAGTATGATAAACATTATGATATTTCCATATATCTTATCTATGTTTTCCTTTACTGGTTTTAATAGCAAATCATCTAACGAGAGGTTACAGTATGACCAATCACCCTCCGTTGCATTAAACAAATTCCCTCTTTTTAAAAAAAAAAAAAAAATGAGTTACTTACTGTTATTGTCCGTTGAATATTATGAAGTGGGGCAGCTACCTTGTGTGATAGCAACCCAAGGAGGGGTCCAAAAAGGAAAAGAAGCAACCCACCAGGAGAAAGAGGCCACTGTCTGAAAGACTTACCCAGATGAGGGTGAAACAGAAACACGTGTGGCCAGTCTGCCTAAAGCTGGAGGCTAATCCAGAATGGAAAGCCTATCCGCTAGTAATTACTCCTCCAGCCACGTGTTGTTCTGGCAGGAAAGTGCAGGTTTTTTGGGTAGGGAGGAGAGAAATTCGTGTCCCAAAGTTGGATGCCAATTGTTGCACAAAAGAATGAGACTCAGGGATAGATCTCTGAAGAAGTTGGAGATACTAGAGGGAATAAACACCATAGCTTCCTCAGCCTCGATTCCCTTGGAATGTTTCCCTCACTGTTTCAATCCCATCTTAAGTACTCTTTCAGTAATTAAGGCATGGCCCCACCACACCTGCTTGGGAGCCTGGAATTACTTCTATAATCTGAAGTAACCTTGACTCAGTTGGGATTAAGGGTGTAGGTCACCACTCCCAGGATACTCCCTGTGCTGGGATTAAAGGTTTGAATCACCACTCTGATTTTCCTAGACTGACTGTGGTCAGAGCTCTGGGACTTCTGGAGCTTTTATTAACCCCCCACATAGACTGTGGGTAGATTCCCTCTGATATCTCCAAGACTTCTGAAACTTTATTAAATCCCCACAGGTTACCTTACTCAGGATGATTTTTTTCTAAGTCCATCCTTTTGTCTGAAAATTTTATAATGTCATTGTTTTTGTTTGTTTGTTGTTTGTTTTTTACCATTGAGTAATACTCCATGGTGTAAATGTACCACATTTTCCTTATCCATTCTTTGATTGAGAGACATCCAGGTTGTTTCCAGGTTATGGCTATTTTGAATAAAGCTGGTATGAACATAGTTGAGCAAGTGTCCTTGTGGTGTGGTTGAGCATCTTTTGGGTATATATATGCCCAAGAGTGGTATTGCTAGGTCCTAAGGTAGGCTGATTTCTAATTTTCTGGGAAACACCTATTGATTTCTAGAGTGACTGCACAAGTTTACATTCCCACCAGCAGTAGATAAGTGTTCCCCTTTCTCCAATCCTCTTCAGTATAGACTGTCATTAGTGTTTTTGATCTTAGCCATTCTGACAGATATAAGAAAGCATCTCAGCTCACCTAGTTCACAGTTAACTAAGAGGTGAGTGGCACCCTGAGGCCAAGTGGGGACTGTGGTCTCTGAACCCTGGCCTAGGGACACTGCTCCCAGGACCCCATCCACACCCAACTCTGCCCTAAACCAAAAAAATCTGGGAGAGCCTTCCCCCAGCCCAATCCCAAGCAAAACACAGCTCTAGAGACATCCCACAGACCAAGCCATACCCAAACCACCATCTACATCATCACCTACCAACAACTGGATAACCAGAAGCCTCCCTCCTGGTCCACAGCTAACTGAGAGGTGAATGGCCCCTGATCCTCAGGCCAAGCAGAGACTGAGGTCTCTGAACCCCAGCCTGGGGACATTGCCTCCAGCACCCCATCCACATCTAACTCTTCCTTAAACCAAAGAAACCTGGGAGAGCCCCACCAAGCCCAATTCCTGGCAAAACTCAGCTCTAGGGACATCCCACAGGCCAAACCATGCCCAAACCACAATCTACATCATCACCCACCAACAACTAGATACCCAGAAGCCTCCCTCCTGGTCCACAGCTAACTAAGAGCTGACTAAGAGCTAACTAAGAGCTGACTAAGATCTGACTACCAGCCCTCAGGCTCACAACTGACTAAGAGCTGACAAAGAGTGCACCGAGGAAGCAACGGGCAGACATCAGTGCAAGGACACATATAAGAATATAAAGAACAACAAGACACCACCAGAAAAAGCTGGTGGTTCTACAACATCAAGATCCAAGTCTAACAGTGAAGAGGAAACAGAAGGAAGCGACATTAAAAACAACTTTATGAAGATAATAGAAGCTTTAAAAGAGGATACAAAAAATCCCCTTAAAGAAATAGAAGAAAATACAAACAAAAAACTGGAAGAGATGAACAAATCCCTGAAAGAAAATAAAGAAAACTAAGAAAAAGAAAATGAACAGGTGAAAGAAACATTCCCGGAATTAAAAATTGAAATAGAAGCAATAAGGAAGGCACAAAACTGAGGCAAAGCTGGAAATAGAAAGCCTGAAGAAATGAACTGGAACCACAAATGCAAGAGATGGAAGAGAGAATCTCTGGAGTGGAAGATTCAATAGTGGAAATAGATATATCAGTTTAAAAAAAAAACACTAAAACCAAAAATGTCATAACACAAAATGTCCAGGAAATTTGGGACACCATGAAAAGACCAAACCTGAGAATAATTAGAAGCAAAGAAGAAGAACACCAGCTCAAAGGCACAGAAAATATATTTAACAAAATCATAGAAGAAAACTTTCCCAACCTAAAGAAGAAAGTGCCTATAAAGATACAAGAAGATTACAGAACACTAAATAGACTAGACCTTTCCCCCCAAAATATCTGCTTGCCTCATAATAATCAAGCCACTAAACCTACAGAACAAAGAACAAATACTAGGCAAACGAAAAAGGCCAAATTAACTATAAAGGCAGACCCATCACAATAAAACCAGATTATTCAATGGAAACAATGAAAGCAAGAAGGTCCTGGTCAGATGTTATACAGACACTAAAAGAGCATGAGTGCCAACCCAAACTACTATAACTAGGAAAACTGTCAATCACTGTAAGTGAAGTAAACAAGATATTTCATGACAAAAAAAAAATACCTATTTACAAATCTGGCCGTACAGGAAGCTCTAGAGGAAAAACTCTAATATAATAAAGCCGAATACACCTTTGAAATCACAAACACTCGATAATACCACAGAAGAAAAACTCAAAGAAGGGAAATACACAAGGCACCACCAAAAGTAACGGGAAATAACAATGATTGGTCATTAATATCTCTTAATATTAGTTAACTCATTCACCTATAAAAAGACACACTCTAACATGATGGATACAAAAACAGAAGCCATTCTTCTGCTGCAGACAAGAAACACACCACAACTTCAAAGACAGACATAAGCTCAGAGTAAAGGGTTGGGAAAAGACTTTCCAATCAACTGGTCTTAAGAAACAAGCTGGGGCAGCAATCCTAATATCTAACAAAATAGACTTCAAAAAATCAATCGAAAGAGACCAGGATGGACATTACATATTCATCTCAGGAAAAAATCTACAAAGATGAAGTCTCAATCCTGAATATCTATACCATAAACACAAGGGCATAGATTTGTAAAAGAAACACTACTAAAGCTTAAACTTCACAACAAACCCCACACATGAATAGTGGGAGACTTCAATACCCCACTTTCATCCTTGGATAGGACAACCAAACAGAAACTCAGGAGAGAAATAAGGAATACAATAGATGTTATGATCCAAATGGACTTAATAGATATATACAGAACCTTTCACCCAAACACAAAGGAATATGCACATTTCTCAGAACCCCCACAGAACTTTCTCTACAATTGACCAACATTTGGTCATAAAGCAAACATCAATAGATACAAAAAATGGGAATAACTCCTTGTATCATATCAGACCACTATGGTCTAAAGTTAGAGTTCAACAACAACAAAAATAACAGAAAGTCTACAAACTAATGGAAATTGAACATCTCTCAATTGAACCACCTCTGGGTCAAGAAAGAAATTAAGAAAGAAATCAAAGGCTTTGTAGAATTTAATGAAAAGGAATCTATAACATACCCAAACTTATGAGACACAATTAAAGCAGTGTTAGGAGGAAAACTCATAGCATTAGATGCCTATATGAAAAACCTGGGGAAATCTCACACAAGAGACCTAAGAACACAGCTGAAGGCTTTAGAACAATTAGAAGCAAACTCACCTAGAAGGAGTAGATGGCAGGAAATATAAAACTTAGGGCTGAAATCAAGACAATAGAAACAAAGAGAGCAATACAAAGAATCAATGAATAAAAGAGTTGGTTATTTAAGAAAGTCAACAAGATAGATAAACCCTTATCAAAACTAACCAAGAAGCAGAGAGAGAATATCCAAATTAACAGATCAGAAATGAAAAGGCAGATATAACAACAGACACCCAAGAAATACAGAGAATTATCAGGTCATACTTTGAAAATCTATACTCCACTAAAATGGAAACCTAAAAGAAATGGGCAGCTTTCTGCACCAAAATTAAATCAAGATCAGATGGATTCAGTTCAGAATTCTACCGGGCATTCAAAGAAGAAGTAATACCAATACTCATCAAACTGTTCCATAAAGTAGAAACTGAAGGAACACAGCTGGACTCTTTTTACAAGGCTACAATGACCCTCATTCCCAAGCTACTCAAAGACACAACAAAGAAAGAGAATTACAGACCAATTTCCCTCATGAACATTGATGCAAAAATACTCAATAAAATTCTGGAAAACCGAATCCAACATATCAAAATAATCATCCACCACAATCAAGTCTACTTCATCCCAAAGATGCAGGGATGGTTCAACTTACAAAAAACTGTGAACATCATCCATCATATAAACAAACTGAAAGAAAAAAAACCATATGGTCATCTCATTAGATGCTGAAAAAGCCTTTCACAAAATCCAACACTCCATGATAAAAGTCCTGGAGAGATCAGGAATACAGGAAAAATAACTAAATATAATAAAGGCAATATATAGCAAGCCAACAGCCAACATCAAATTAAATGGAGAAACACTCAAAGCAATCCCACTAAAATCCAAAACAAGACAAGGCTGTTCTCTCTCTCCTTATCTAATCAATATAGTTCTGGAAGTTTTAACTAAAGCAATAAGAGAACAAAAGGAGATTAAGGGGATACAAATTAGAAAGGAAGAAGTCAAACTATCTCTATTTGCAGATGATATGATTGTATATATAAGTGACCCCCAAAATTCTACCATAGAACTCATACATCTGATAAACACCTTCATCAAGGTAGCAGGGTACAAGATTAATATAAAAAAAATCAATAGCCCTCCTATACGCTAATGATAAAAGGGCTGAAAAAGAAATAAGGGTAACATCATCCTTTATAGTAGCTGCAAATAGCATTAAATATCCTGGCATAACTCTAACCAAAGAAGTAGCAGACATATTTGACAAAAACTTTAAGTCATTGAAGAAAGACATTGAAGAGGTATCAGAAAATGGAAAGATCTCCCATGCTCCTGGATAGGTACGATCATTATAGTAAAATGGCAAATTTACCAAAAGTAATCTACAGATTCAGTGCAACCCCCCATCAAAATCCTAGTACAATTTTTTACAGACCTTAAAAGAACAATACTCAGCTTCACATGGAATAACAGGAAACCAGGATTGCCAAAACAATCCTGCTCAATAAAAGGACTTCAGGAGGAATCACTATACCTGACTTCAAGCTATACTATAGAGCTAAACAGCCTGGTACTGGCATACAATCAGACTTGCGGATCAATATAATAAAATTGAAGACCCCAAAATTAACCCATATACCTATGAACACATTCTTTTTGACAAAGAGGCCAAAAATGTTAAATGGAAAAAAATAGTATCTTCAACAAATGATGTTGGCATAATTGGATGGTAGTATGTAAAGAATGCAAAGAGATTCAAACTATCAGCCTGCACAAAACTTAAATCCAAGTAGATCAACATAAACAGATACACTGAACTTGAAAGAAAGTGGGAAATACCCTCCAATGCACTGGCACATGTCACCACTTCCTAAATATAACACCCGTAGCACAGACACTAAGAACAGCAATCAATAAATGGGACATCCTGAAACTAAAAAGCTTCTGCAAGGCAAAGAACACAGTCAGTAAGACAAAATGATAGCCTACAGAATGGTAAAAGATCTTCACCAGCCCTACATCTGATGGAGGACTAATCTCTAAAATATATAGAGAATTAAAGAAACTAGAGCCCTAAAATCTAAATAACCCCATTCAAAAATGGGGTTCAGAGCTAAAAGGGGAATTCTCAACAGAAGAATTACAAATGTTTGAAAGACACTTAAAAAATTGTTCAACATCTTTAGTCATCAGAGAAATGCAAATCAAAACGACTTTGAGATACCACCTTACACCTGTCAGAATGACTAAAATCAAAAACACAGATGACAGCCCGTGATGGAAAGGTTGCAGAACAAGAGGAACACTCCTCCATTGTTTGTGGGAGAGTAAACTTGAACAGCTCCTCTGGAATACAGTATGGCAATTCCTCAGAAAATGGAATCAATCTCCTCAAAGATCCAGCAATATCACTATTGAGCATATACCCAAAGGATGCACGTTTGTACCCCAAAGGCATTATCTCAACTATGTTCAAAGCAGCATTATTTGTAATAGCCAGCACATGGAAACAACCTAGATGCCCCTCAACTGAAGAATGAGTTAACAAACTGTAGTGCATCTATACAATGGAGTATTACTCATCAGAAGAAAAACTGACACCCTAAAATTTTCAGGCAAATGGATGGACTTTGAGAATATCCTCCAGAGTGAGGTATCTCAAGCCCAGAAAGATAGGCATGGGAGGTACTCAGAAGTGGCTTTTAGGAAAAAAAAATCAAAGAATACCCAAGCTACAAATCACAACCCCTGAACATCTTGGGGTTAGAACAACTTAAGAGAGACATCCAGAGATTCCCCTAAGAAGAGAAAATAGAGCAGATCCCCTTAGCAAACTGGCATTATAATGGGTTGCAACCAAGAAGAGTTGGGAACAAATCTTGAAATAAGGAGGTGGTTGAGTGAGAGGAGCAAAGAGGGAGATAGAAAGAGATGGGTATCTTTATAGAGGAACCCAATGTGGTGTTGGAATGAGATTGTATGTAGGGAGATTATGTTGTTCCATTGTAAATAATTGTCCCACCCACTGGTTTAATAAAAAGCGCTGATTGGCCAAAGGTAGACAGGAAGTATGGGTAGGGCTACCAGACTAAGAAGACTCTGGGAATTGGAAGAACAGAGAAGAATGCCAGAGAGAAGCCAGAAGAAGCAGGTGACAACTATGCTGCTCTGAGAAAAGGTACCGAGCCGCATGGCTGAACAGGATAAGAGTCATGGGTTAGTTTAAGGGTAAAGAGTTAGCAAGTTATATGCCTGGGCCTTAGGCCAATCAGCGTAAAATTAATGTAAGCATCTGTGTGTCTCTGCAGGTCTGTGGGTCTGCAGGCCTAAACCTAGAGACTAGGCCCGAAAGTCTGGGCCAGAAACCTCTTACTACAACTGGATGTTAGGGAAACCTCCAAGAACTCACAGGATGCCCCTGGCCAAGTCTCCAGACAATACTGGAAGGGGTGCAAACAGGACTTTCCCTATAATCAAATGAGTAAACACCCCAAGTGTCATCACAGAACCTACATCCAACAAAGAATAGAGGTGGAGGCAGAGATCCATGACTGGGCTCTGGGAAGAGCTCCTGGTCCAGCTGAGAGCAGGGGAGGAAAGTCTATATGAGCAAGGGGATAGGGATTATGAGGAAAATTCCCATGCAATGGCTGGCTGGAGCTCTGTGGAGCTCACTGAATCAAGAATAGCCACTAGAGATTGTGGCGGGATTAAGGTGTCAGCTGATAAGGTCAGAAGACACTTCCAGGACCCTGGAGGGGGTGTGGCCAAGCCCATTGATAAGTGGCTGCTGGGACACGAGGAGCTCTCTTCCTGGTTCCTGGCTGCTGGCTGCTGGACAGACAGAATCGGAATTCATCGTGCTTCCATCGCACTTTGATCGCTCGTCCATCACTTGGATCCGCCAGTCCTTGTTCAGGTGCCACCATAAGCTGTTACTAATATTGTGAGTATTAATTTATATTCTAATAAATACTAATTTTGGACTGGCGCCTTGAAAGTAAAACTCCGACTACATCTGGCACCCAACGTCCTCGGCCCTGTGCCCTAAACTGTAAGAAGCCAGGGGACATACAGACTGTTCACTTGGGTTTAAAGCTCCCTCTTGCTAGCTGGGCGTGGTTTCCAGCCAGCTGATCCAGTGTGTAGGCGGGGGGGGGGGGGGGGGGGGGGTTCGGCTCATTGCCTGGGGGCGAGATTTCAGCACAAGACACGAGATCAACTCAGTGTGCAGAAGCTAGACTTCAGTTCAGTGCGCAGACACGAGACTTCAGATCAGTGCGCAGACGCGAGACTTCAGATCACTGCACAGGACCGGTTTTCAACTTGCCGGCCTACTACAGCATTTGGCTCTGCTTTCAGCCCGCTGCAGCACTCGGTTTTCAGCCCGCAGCTTTCTGCTGCTGAGAGTCTTTGCATCTACCATACAGTGGGTAGGAAATTGAATGAAACTGTGACACCTGTTTATTAAACAGAATAATTACATCTGAATTGACGCAATGGCTGACTATTATTCTTTTGAAGAGTTTAGGTCATATTTTGCCATGGTGGTTGATAAATTTTTAAATGAATATCTTGAAGGATTCAATACCCCAGTCCTACTATTTTTTGGCTTATTTCTCTATTTTATTTTTCAAAATAAGAGGATGATGACAGAGTTGTCAAATGGAAACCAACAATTATTGGCCAGATTATGTATTATGGAACTATCGAACTCTACAGTGGCAGATGAGGTTAAACAAGTGCAAAATGTAAATCGACAGTTACTGTCCAAGGTATGTGATTTGGAACTGTCAAGCACTAAAATGGCAAAAAGGATGGATACTCTGGAAATTGGTTACAACAAGCTTTCAGATAAGGCTTCCTCTGTAGATAAGGATAACACTGTACAAGAGAAATATAGGCTCTATGTAAATTATGAAAACAAGAAACTTGTTGACTACATTAATGATGAGAACAAGAAAATCATTAATTATGTTAATGATGGGGATCAAAAAATTGCTGACTCAGTGAGGTCTTTGGAAGGACTGCTTCATCAGGACACTCAAGCTCTAGAAAAATCAATAGTATCTAAACTTCAAGAATGGAAACCAGTAGTATCCAAAATCCAGGAATGGGAACCTGTAGTATCCAAAATCCAGGAATGGGAACCTGTAGTATCCAAAATCCAGGAATGGGAACCCGTAATATCCAAAATTCAAGAATGGGAGGATCGCATTGCAATACTGGAAAAGGGTAGTGATGCATCTTATGCTCAGAACAGTTCAGGTCAACCCCCAATGGGATATTATGGTACTGGAGATACTCTACCCAAAGTGGTAAACATAACAGGGCTACCCCCTTCCACACCACTATTGTTCCCAGCTGCTATTCAGACAAAGATAACACCTGGGGGATCCTCAGAATATGTAGAGTATAGCTATGAGCCAGTACATATGAGAGACATCAAGGATTTTAAAGAGGCAATATCAATGCACAGTATACACTCTACTTATGTGAAGCAGCTTCTAAATTCATGGTCAGCAAAAAACCGGATTCTACCAACTGATTGGATGCAGCTAACAGCTGCTGTCTTGGACCAAAGTCAGAATTTACAGTGGAGAGGCTGGTTTAGAGAGGAGGCCAAGACCTTGGAACAACAAGGAAAAATTAGGGGTTTCTTTGCTTCTCAGGACCAAATCCTTGGTGAAGGCATGTTTGCTGATGTGAGGACTCAATCTACTTATGATGAGCATACTTTATTGCTATGCCGTACTGCTGCACTGAATGCTTGGGAAAAGATTTTGGACCCAGGTCAAAAAATTGAGCATTATACTAAGGTCAAACAAGGCTTAAAAGAGCCTTATACTGACTTTATACAGAGGCTCACCACAGCTGTTCATAGAGCAATATCAGATCCAGAAGTTAGGAAGCAATTAATACTTTCTCTGGCCTTTGATAATGCTAATACAGAATGTAGAAGAATACTTATGCCTTTAAAGATCAGAGCTGCACCGATAGAAGAATGGATTCAATATGTGATAAATGCTGAATGTCTCCATGGCAACGAGGAGAATTGGGTAGGCCAAGCTGTTGCTAATGTTAGGGTGAGGAACCAAGACATCACTTGCTTCAACTGTGGTAAACAAGGCCATATAAGACGGAACTGTGCACAAGGTACTCTTGGAAAAAATACCCAATCTAGGTTTAATTCGAACAGAAGGCCATTGCCTTCTGGATTATGCAGAAGGTGTGGCAAGGGACGGCATTGGACCAATGAATGTAGATCTACCAGGGATAAAGAAGGCAACCCTCTACCATCGGGAAACACCTTTCGGGGCTTTCCCCGGGTAGCCCCCAAAAATCAGACTCCAAATTCAAGGATGGTGAGATCATATCCGGTCATAGGAGAAGACCAGCATTCTCAGGACGAATAGAGCATCCAAAACCTGATCTAGAAAACCATATGCTATTAAATAATAATATAAATTCAAAAGAAAACTCAGAAATTCCAAAAAGAATCACAAAACGAATACTTTGGCAGACTTCAATAAATGAACAAAGACCAAAATTGGGGATACGGATAGATAATATTTATATCCAGGGTTTAGTCGACACGGGGGCTGATGTTTTGATCATAACCCCCCCAATCATGGCACCCCAGATGGCCTTTACAGGCAGTAGATATCCAGTTTCTGGGTATTGGAACAATATCGCAAGTAAAACAGAGTGTGAGATGGCTTGAATGCATAGGACCAGAAGGTCAGAAAGGATGGTTGAAGCCATATATGGCTGATATAGCAGTGAATCTGTGGGGTCGCGACCTTCTAATGCAATGGAATACCCAGATTAATATCCCTCCTGGTTCTGATATCAACCGGAGACTCAATTATGTTTCCAGAAATGACGCTCTAAGGTACTATGGAAAAAATTCGCCAGCCATTCAGGTTGTACAAAAGAATTGCCCAATAACCACAGAACCTCAAAGGACACTCACAGCATTGCCTTTGAAATGGTTAACAGAAAAGCCTATTTGGGTTCAACAATGGCCTTTGACAAGAGAAAAACTTCAGACTTTGGAACAGTTGGTACAGGAGCAGTTACAGGCTCAGCATATCGAAGAATCAACCAGTCCATGGAATTCTCCTGTTTTTGTTGTCAAGAAAAAATCTGGAAAATGGAGGATGGTAACAGATTTAAGAGCAATTAATAAGGTGATTCAACCTATGGGCTCCTTACAATCTGGTATTCCCCTGCCTTCTCTGCTACCTAAAGGATGGCCTATTGCAGTTATTGATTTGAAGGATTGTTTTTTTACCATACCTTTACAGGAACAGGACAAAGAGAAATTTGCTTTTACAGTGCCTACTCTTAATAATTCAGGGACAGCTAAGAGGTACCAATGTAGAGTCCTTCCCCAAGGAATGTTGAATAGTCCCACCTTATGCCAATATTTTGTACAACAACCACTAGAAATACTGCGCAAGTGCTTCCCTCAATCTATCATTTACCATTATATGGATGATATTTTGCTGGCAGACCCAAACCCAAAGACATTAGAAACATTGTTTGAAGAACTAAAGAAAATATTGCCTGATTGGGGACTACAAATTGCTCCGGAAAAAGTACAGAGGGGAGATTCTATCAATTATTTAGGATATAAAATAGGTTTACAAAAGATTAGGCCACAAAAGGTAAAATTAAATAGAGATAAATTGAAGACTCTTAACGATTTTCAAAAGTTACTAGGAGATATCGCTCATATATGGCCCATGATTGGTATAAAAAACTATGAGCTAGTTAATTTGTTCAAGACTTTGGACGGTGACAAGGATTTAAATAGTCCAAGAGAATTAACTGATGAGGCTGAGAAAGAATTAGAGTTGGTGGAAAAGAAACTTCAAGAAGCACATGTGGATCGTGTGGATCCAGACCTGGATTGCATACTTGTTATTTTACCCTCTAGACAATCTCCAACAGGAATATTAATGCAAAGAGAAAGCATTATATTAGAATGGATATTTCTGCCACATAGGCCAAGCAAGAAGATGAAGACATATATCGAAAAAATTGCTGATCTGATTTTTAAAGGTAAATTAAGACTTCGCCAATTGACTGAAAAGGACCCTGCAGAAATTGTTGTGCCTTTGACTAATGAAGAAATTGAACGATTATGGGCAGACAGTGAACCTTGGCAAAAAGCTTGTAGTGACTTTTTAGGAGAGATTAATAATAAATATCCTCAAAACAAGAGAATTCAATTTATAAAGGAAACTAATTGGATCTTTCCTCATGTGGTACAGGATAAACCCATTTCTGGAGCCCTCACCTTTTATACTGATGCGAACAATTTAGGAAAGGCTGGCTACAAGTCTGAAGACTTAATTAAGGTGGCTCAGAGCCCTTATAACTCTGTCCAGAAGTCAGAACTATATGCAATTATTATGGTGTTATTGGATTTCACAGAGCCTCTCAATGTAATTACTGATTCTGAATATGCAGAAAGAGTTGTTTTACATATTGAAACTGCTGACTTCATTCCTGATGATTCAGAATTGACCTTACTATTCATACAACTACAGGATATCATCAGAGGTAGGATACATCCTATGTACATAACACATATCAGGGCGCACACAGGTCTCCCAGGCCCTCTAGCGCAGGGTAATGATGAAATAGATCGGTTGCTGATAGGAAACATGCTAGAGGCCACAGAATTTCATGAGAAACATCATGTCAACAGCAAAGGATTAAAAAAGAGTTTTTCCATCACTTGGAATGAAGCAAATGAAATAGTAAGGAATTGCAACACTTGCTCTTTCTACAACCAACCGTCTTTACCTGCTGGAAGTAATCCTAAAGGTACACAGAGAAATGAGATCTGGCAAATGGATGTGTTTCACTTCCCAGAATTTGGAAAGATGAAATATGTACATCATACTATCTATACTTACTCTGGAATGCAATGGGCAATTGCTCTGAGTTCTGAAAATGCTGATGCTGTACTAACTCACCTTTTGGAAACCATGGCCATAATGGGAATTCCCACTCAGATTAAGACTGACAATGCTCCAGCTTATGTTTCCCGAAAAATGAAGATAATTTTTGGATACTATAATATTAAGCATATTACGGGGATACCACACAATCCCACAGGACAGGCAGTTGTGGAGAGATCTCACCGCACGTTGAAAGAGATGCTTTATAAACAGAAGAAAGAAATGAAAAAACCCAGGGAGAGATTGCACAGTGCCTTATTGACTTTAAATTTTCTTAACGCTGATGAAAAGGGAACATCAGCTGCTGAGAGACATTGGGTGATAGAGAAATCCTCTGAGTTAAATCAACCCATCTATTTCAAAGATGTGTTGACTTCTGAGTGGAAGCCAGGATATGTGCTTCGATGGGGTAGGGGTTTTGCTTTTGTTTCAACAGGCAAAGAAAAGATATGGGTACCGACAAAACTAATAAAAGTCTGCTTTGTAAAGGAGTCCCTTCCTGAGGAGGAGAAGTAATTGCTCACCCCTGATATGAAAAATGGATACAAGGTAAGGAAAACACATTTAACAAACCTGGGGCAGGGTCTCAGTTTTGTCTTTACAGGAAAACGGATACAACTGTTTTTAAGACTAATTACTCACCTGCAAATAAGACAGACTGATGATTAAGGAGTATACATGAGGGACTATGAGACCAACTGATACACATATGCACTACTGGGTAATATTTCAATATTTACTGCTTTGCATCTTGCATCTTCACCTCAAAAAAAAAAAAAGAAGGCGTGGTCCTTATTTGACTATTAATAGGGCTGGATTTGGATTGGGAACAAGTGGCTTTCTCCCTCTCTAAACCCAAGCATATTGATAAAGAAAATGTGAAGTATTCTGTCTCATATCAGAAAAGCCACTTGGTGTGAGACAGAAGACAGAATATTTAGGGACCAATATTATTGAGACTTCATCTTAAACCTCGTTTCTCTCTGTTTCTGTAACTTTCAAACATCCTGTCTGCATACAATCTCCTGAAGGTATAGAAGATATTAATATCTTTTTTGAGTATCAACAATGCTTAAGTTTTCCATTGTAAATAACATTTCCTCCTATCAGCTATCTACAAAGAATCTGGAACCGAGATGTGGCCCCCACTGCAACAACTCCTACTAGTGAAACAAGAATAAAAAGGAGAATATGAAAGAGAGAGTAAGAGACAGATAGACAGACAGACAGAGACAAAAATAGAAAAATCAAGAACCTGGTGCGCACCAATCAATGATTGTTTTCAGAAAATAGACTATTCAAAAATGGCTGCAAGATAGCTCTCTATGATAATCTCCAGATCACACTTCTAATTAGAATTCCAGATGGAGTTAACCACTATTCTGAGAATGGTTATAAATGTATATAGTCAGTCCATTAAGATCTAACCATTGTTTTAGCCTTTACAGGATCCCAAAGAGATGCCATTGCCCTTAAGTCAGCAGGAAGCAACCTTATGAAAGACTACGCCCCCTTTCCCAATAAGTTTTATGTTCTGAGGGTTGTGGGTAATTCTTATTCTGTTAGAATAGTTTTAAGTGAAAATTGGGTGGAGGACAGAACTATAATATAGCATTAAAGATCTCTTCTGAAGAAGAGAAGAGGGATAGATACGATAGATAAAGGTAGATTGTTCTGCCTACCTATACACCATTTTAGCTAAATGTATGGGCTAAGCTAAAGACAATTTGCATTGGCATAGGTATTTGTATATTGATACAAATGTGAAATCATTTTATATGTTTAATTGTGATAATTTGTACATTTGAACAAAGTTCAATCTGGAATTGCTTTATATAACCAAAGCAACTTGTATTTTGATATAAATCTGAATCTGTAACTATTATGTAAAATTGAATCTGTAATTGCTATGTTTTATATATGCTTCTATCTCTGTTTAAAATATTTGCACATCATTGTCATGTACACTATGCAATTACTACCTTCGTTTAACTATACTAGATATAATGTATGATTGCACTAGTTATGATATATGCACAAGATGTTTTATATACCTCTGTTTAGATGATATATATGTATATACATGTCTAAAATGCTGTGGCCACTTTACATGGTAATATACCCCAGCTAATGTTTGATAGTCATACTAAAAGTCATTGTTCAGGGATTGTACACCTCTTATATAGGTATTCTAATTTTAGTACAGGGTTTAATCCTTAGGGCAATAAAAACTACTGTCAACATTACTTAAGGTACCATATCCCAGTCATCTCAGATACAGGTTAGAATATCATAGATAGACAGAAATCTTCAACCATTTCATAGACCCGGAGAATATGGCATTTAACATTTGAAATTCGGCCATGAGAGGCATGACGACTCCTGGTGTCACTGCTCCTTTCCCGAGATGGTATGAGCATCGAGGATACTCCATTGGAGTTTGTCCTTTTGGCAGAGAATGGCCGGTTGAGTAAGGAACTGTCCTTACCTTGATTATTGACAGTACACACATGGTGTCCAAGCTGGAGGAACAAGTTGATGGATGGAGACTGATAAAACCTACCTGGACAGGATAAGACAGTCCCTCCAAAATTTCCCTGCTTGTGAGAAGACCTGTCAGATACCATAGGCCTGTTGCCAATATGCTAGATGCTCCAATGGCGCACAAAACCCAAGATGATTGTCCAGGTAGCTGTTGCTGTCCTCTCCCAAATTTTGGAAGCCACTACTTCCATATACTTCTGACTTTCAAGTGATATATCTTCCTTCTCAGGTCTTGAAGGGGTTGAAGAATAGGTATTTACGGTTACTAACTCATAATAATTCCTATTGTACATAATCTTAGTTTAGAACCTTTTTATTTAGACAAAAGGGGGAGATGTGGCGGGATTAAGGTGTCAGCTGATAAGGTCAGAAGACACTTCCAGGACCCTGGAGGGGTGTGGCCAATCCCATTGATAAGTGGCTGCTGGGACACGAGGAGCTCTCTTCCTGGTTCCTGGCTGCTGGCTGCTGGACAGACAGAATCGGAATTCATCGTGCTTCCATCGCGCTTTGATCGCTCGTCCATCACTTGGATCTGCCAGTCCTTGTTCAGGTGCCACCATAAGCTGTTACTAATATTGTGAGTGTTAATTTATATTCTAATAAATACTAATTTTGGACTGGCACCTTGAAAGTAAAACTCCGACTACAAGAGATCCATCGGGAAAAGGAATTAGGCCCTCTAAGGCTAGGCAACTTTTGACTGGCATGAGCAGTATGTGGAGCCACAAGGGATGAGATCAGATTGTGTTCCTGTACATGGGCTGGCATCTTAGAGCCCATTCCCTGCATAGGAACACCTGACTCAACATTGACTTTTGGGATGAGTAAATCAAACTTGCCTGGAGTGGGTATGCCATGCTGAGCTGACCCACCTTGGTACTTCTTGCCTTTTGCGGGAAGGGATGGGTGGATGAGGAGGAGCAAGGCTGACTGGAAGGGATTGGGAGGAAGAAATGGAGGGGGAGCAGGGAGATAAATTGATAAAAATAACATTTAAAATAATAATAATAATAATAAAAGATGGTATCTCAGAGTTGTTTTGATTTGCATTTCTCTGAAGGCTAAGGATGTTGGGCACTTTCTTAAATGTCTTTTGGCCATTTGAAATTCTTTTGTTGAGAATTCTCTATTTAGATCTGTACTCCATTTTTAAATTTGATCATTTGGTTTTTGAATATTTAGTTTCTTGAGTCTTGATTTTATATATATATATATATATGAGATCAGCTCTCTGTTGAAAGTGGAATTGGTAAAGATCTTTTCCCATTTTGTAGGCTGTCATTTTGCCTTGTTGACTGTGTCCTTTTCAGTTTCAGAAGATCCCATTTATTAATTGTTGCTTTCAGTGTCTGTTATTGGTATTATATTTAGGCAGTTGTCTTCTGTGCCAAAGCATTCAAGGCTATTTCCCACTTTCTTTTCTATTAAGATCAGTGTAACTGGATTTATGTTGAGGTCTTTGATCCATTTGGACTTGAGTTTTGTGTAGAGCGATAAATATGGATCTGTTTGCATCCTTCTACATGTTGATATCTAGTTATGTCAGCACCATTTGTTGAAGAAACTTTTTTTATATTGCACAATTTTAGCCTCTGTCAAAAATCAGGTATTTATAGATGTGTGGGTTAATGTTAGGGTCTTGAATTTTGCTCCATTGGTCAACATCTCAGTCTTTATACCAATACTAAGCTCTTTTTATTACTATAGCTCTATAGTAAACCTTTATTGTATAAGATTGTTTTGGCTATTGTGTTTTTTTTTTACATGAAATTGAGCATTGCTCTTTCAAGGTCTCTGAAGTGTTGTGTTAGAATTTTGATGGGGATTGCATTGAATTAGTAGATTGCTTTTAGTGGGATTGTAGTTTTTACTACATTGATATACCTATCAATCTTAGGAGATCTTTTCATTTTCTTAGGAGATCTTTCCATTTTCTGATATCTTCTTCAATTTATTTCTTCAAGGACTTAAAGTTCTTGTCATACAGGTCTTTCATTTCTTTCTTTAGAGTTTTCCCCAAAATATTTGGTGTTATTTGCAGCTATTATAAAGGGTGATGTTTCCCTGACTTATGTGCCTCTTTATCAGTTGTATATAGAAAGGCTACTAATATTTTTTTAGTTAATCTTGTATCCTGCCACATTACTGAAGGTATTTATCAGCTGTAGGAGTTCCCTGGTAGAGTTTTGGGGGTCACTTATATATGCTATCATACCATCTGCAAATAGAGAAAGTTTGACTTCTTTCCAATTTGTATCCCCTCAGTCTCCTTTTGTTCTCTTATTGCTTTAGCTAAAACTTCAAAAACTATATTGAATAGATAAGGAGAGAGAGGACAGACTTGTCTTGTTTCTGATTTTAGTAGAATCACTTTGAGTCTCTCTCCATTTAGTTTGATGTTGACTATTGATTTACTGTATGTAGCCTTTATTACATCTAGGTATTTTCCCTGTATCTCTTCAAGATCTTTTATCATGAAAGGGTGTTGGATTTTATCAAAGCCTTCAGCATCTAGTGAGATGATCATGTGAGGTTTTTTTTCTTTTAGTTTGTTTATATGGTGGGTGACATTGACAGAGTTTTCATATGCTGAACCAGCTAAGCATCTCTGGGATGAAGCCTACTTGATCATGGTGGATGACTTTTTTTAAAAAATGTGTTCTTGGATTTTGTTTGCCAGTATTTTATTGAGTATTTTTGAATCAATGTTCATGATGAAGACTGGTCTATAGTTCTCTTTCTTAGTTGCATCTTTGTGTGGTTTGGGTATCAAGGTAACTGTAGTCTCATAAAAAGAGTTCAGTAATATTCCTTCTGTTTCTATTGTTTGAAACAATTTGAAGAGTATTGGTGTTAGCTCTTCTTTGAAATTCTGTGCTGAGACCATCTAGTCCTGGTTTTGTTTTGTTTTGGTTGGGAGACTATTGATAACTGTGTCTATTTTCTTAGGGTTATAAGTCTACTTAAGTTGTTTATCTGATCTTGATTTAATTTTGAGATGTGATAACTATCCAGAAAATTGTCTATTTATTTTAAGTTTTCCAATTTTGTGGAGTACAAGTTTTCAAAATATAACCTAATGATTCTCTGGATTTTCTTGGTGTCTGTTGCCATTTTCATTTCTGATTTTGTTAATATAAATGCTCTCTCTTTGTCTTTTGGTTAGTTTGGATAAGGGTTTGAATGTCTTACTGATTTTCTCAAAGAACTAACTCTTTGTTTCATTGATTCTTGTATTGTTATTTTTGTTTTAATTTCATTAATTTCAGCTCTTAATTTGATTATTTCCTGGCATCTATACCTCCTGCTGGGTAGGTTCTCTTCTTTTTGTTCTAAAGCTTTCGGGTGTGTTGTAAAGTCGCTAGGATGAAATTTCTCCACTTTTTTATGTAGATTTTTTTTTACAGTTTCTTTCTTTATGACTTTTCCTCTTAGCATTGCTTTCATGGTGTCTCATAAGTTTGGGTGTGTTGTGCCTTCGTTTTCATTGAAATCTAGGAAGTCTTTAATTTCTTTCTTTATTTCTTTCTTGACTCAGTGATTATTCAAGTGAATGCTGTTCTGTTTCCATGAATTTGTAGGCTTTCTGCAATTTGTGTTGTTGTTAAACTCTAAATTTAAGCCATGGTGGTCTAACAAGGTACAGGGGGTTACTCCATTTTTTTTCAAATCTGTTGAGATTAACTTTGCTACTGAGTATGTAGTCAATTTGGAATCAGCATTATTTACTCATAAAATAATACCTCTGTTTAAGCCCCTTCATCTAATCAAATATATAAAAAATCCCTGGAAGAAATGTATTCTTCAAAGCTTTGTTTGTTAATGAATATGCTCTTTGTAATATTCCGAATTGTGTTGAAAGAAGGAGAAAAAAGTAGTTGGGTGGTGATGGCACACCTTTAATCCCAGCACTCAGGAGGCAGAGACAGGTAGCTAAATCCAAGGCTAGCCTGGTCTACAAAGTGAGTTCCAGGATAGCCAGAGTTACACAGAGAAATCTTCTCTTGAGAAACAAAAACAAACAAATGAAAAGGGGAAATGTTAGATTTAAATCTGCATATTTATCCTTGAGGAGTGCACAGTTAGCCTATTTAAACTTCAGTGCATACACCAGAGGTATATCTCTTGTAAAAATAAATTAATATAGTTTTGAAGTTGAAAGTTGTGTTTAAAAATGAGAAAAATGACATAAAGAAAATGACTAATTGTCCTACTTAGGGTTACTATTGCTATGATGAAACACCATGACCAAAAACAAGTTGGGGAGGAGGTTTTATAAGCCTATACTTTGATGTCATAGTCCATCATTGAAGGAAGGCAGGGGAATTCAAACAGAGCAGAGACCTGGAGACAGAAGCTGATACAGAGGCCATGGAGGGCTGCTGCTTACTGGCTTGCTCATCTAGTTGCTAAGACTGATTATTTTCGTAGAATTCAGGACTACTAGCTCAGGGGTCACCTCACCCACAATGAGCTGAGCCCTAACCTGTCAATTATTTTATTTTAAAAAATGTCCTACAGATTATCAGCCTAAAGGCTGATCTTCTGAAGGAATATTTTCAATGAAGGTTCCCCCTTCTCTGATGATTCCAGCTGTGTCATAAAACTAATGAGCACATTTACAAGAATAGATGTGTGGTAGGTGGTGGTAGTATGATATACCTCTGTAAAGAAATTCACTTTCTTAGGTAGCATGTCTCTTGATTTTTCTACATAGTTCTAAGTAGTCATCCTCTTTATCAATAGCTAAAATATGTTATAAAAATAGTAAAAATCCCTTTCAAACAAAACTTTACAACTATTGGGCTCATACAAAAATGATTAAATAGAGGCCAGCAAGGCACAGTCTACCATTTTAGTAGATCTGTTTGAGTGGCGAGTGCTCCAAGAAAGGAGATGTAGAGAAGTGTTTCAATGCTTCAGACCAAGGCAACTTCTAAAGGAAAGCATTTATTTGCAACTTATGGTTTCAAAGGGTTAGAGTCCACAGATATTATGGTAGCAAGCATGGCAGCAGGTAGGTAGCCATGGTGCTGGAGTAATAGCTGGGAGCTCACATCTTGAGATACAGCCATGAGACAGAGAGAAGGAGAGGGAGGAGGGGAGAGAAGGGGGAGGGAGAGAAGATGGTGTGGGCTTGCTTGCTCCTAGTGATACACAGTCTTCAGCAAGATCATACTTTCTAATCCTTCCCAAATCGTTCCATTAACTGAGGATCAAGTATTCAAACATATGAGCCTATGGGGATCATTCCTACTCAGATCACCACACAAACATTGCTCATTTTAATCTGCTAAATAATGCTGACATCAACACTTAGTCATCGCCTTACTCATTTAGGAAGAAGGGAAAATAAGTTACTAATGTACTTTGGTTGTGTTCAATCCAATCATCATGTCACAAAAATATCAGGATATAGTAAATAATAATGATGATGATGATGATGATGATGATGATGATGATGATAATAATAATAATAATAATAATAATAATAATAATAATTAAGGCTCCTCTAACAACCACTAGTAACATTCAATTCATCTTCAAGCTTACAAGTTTCATACCATATTCAAAACACAGAAAAGCACAAGGCAACCACAATGACTTGTTATCTCAGACAACACAATGTTCAGGCTGAGCTACTCCTCTGTGATATTGTTTTTCTACTACTTCTAGTGTTTCATCTAACTGTAAAGATCTCTAGATCTATGGTGTGTGCACTTAAGAAATGTGTGCACATATTTTCCATAAAGTCTGAATGGATGTGTATGGCCAACAACCAAGCAAATGGTATATGCAAAGCTTCATTTTAACTGGCACAGCAGCTGCATAGCATTACCCTTGTTTTGGCCACTTCATTCCAAATGGCATTCTGCTATACTTGTAGATTGATGCCTGTCATCATCAGAAAGGCTTCCTCCAGCAGCAGATGGGAGTGAGTGCAGAGACTCACATCTGGGCATTATGGAAAGAGAGAGAGAGAGAGAGAGAGAGAGAGAGAGAGAGAGAGAGAGAGAGAGAGAGAGAGAGAGAGAGAGAGAGAGAGAGAGAGAGAGAAAATTACAGGTCTCCATTGGGCCCCTTCCCTCTGAGGTTGGGGGACATTGTGGAAGGGGAAGACTGTAGGAGTCAGAGGAGATGGAGGACACTCAAGCAAACATGGCCCACAGAATCAACTAAGTCAGGATCACATCACTCCAGAAACTGATGCAGAAAGCACAGGGCCTGCTTGGGTCTGCATCAGCTCCTTTGAGTATGTTGACTGCTAGCTTGGTGCTTTTGTGAGTCTCCTAACATTGGGAGCAGGTGTATCTCTAAATCCCTTGCCTGTTCTCAGGACTTATTTCCTCCTGTTGAGTTGCCTTGTCCAGCCTTAATATGAGGGCTTTTGCCTTTTCTTATTGTATCTTGTTTTGTCTGGTTTAACCTTCTCTTGGAGGCTTTCTGGGTGAGTGGATCTGGGAGAGAGAGAGTTTGTAGGAGTAGATGGAGGGAAACTGTGCTGGGAATGTATCATACGAGAGAAGAATCTATTTTCAATAAAAGTTACCAATGGTGTTTACTTTTTTGGGTTCTTTGTGTATTCTAGATCGTAACCCCTTTTCAAATATATTGATGACAAAGATTTTCTCTGATTCTCTAGTCTGTATGATTTATATTTTTTTTCTTTTGTTGTCAAAGAGCTTGTTATTCATTCAACCCTATTTGTTGATTCATACTAGTTTGGGTAAATTCACAGTTGTCACTGTGGATGTTAAAACATAAGAAACCTATCTTTACTGACTGAGCACACATTGTTGTAGAATATTATTTTAACTAGGCAAAGATGTGTTATACTTGTTTATGCTGCAGAATATTACTTTAACTATGTAAAGGTGTGTTACGTTTGTTTAACTGTGTAAAGATGTGTTGTATTTGTTCACCTGCATGCCTAAGGCACCTGATTAGTCTAATAAAGAGCTAAAGAGTCAATATTCAGGCAGAGAGAGTAAATAGGAGGAGAAATCTAGGCTGAAAGAGACCAAGAGAAGGAGGAGAGTACAAGGGAACACACCTGGGGCCAGAATCCAGGCAGCCCCTGCCAGGCATAGAGACAGTGAGAAAAGGTGAAAGCCCTGAAGCACAATGTAGATGAAGAGAGAAACAAGTTATAAGATCTAGCAAGAAAAAGCTAAGTTAAGGCAGAAATTCAAAACTAATTAAGTCTTTAGGTCATAATTTGAGAGCTGGTTGTTAGTCCAAAAGAAAGCCTGTATAGTGAACCATTCTGTCAAAAGACAAGACTTCAAATTGTAACACATATATCCAAAATTGCTCTAGACTTTCTGAACTTACAAGCAAAAGAGAACATTGAAACCTAACAACACACACTTCCTTGGTAGCCCAAACCTCCCTCTACTTTACAATGCACCCTTTTCTGAGATGTATCTTGGTAAAGCAGCTGGAATCTTCTGTGTATTTTTATAATTAAACCTATCTCTGATCTCCTCTCTAATTGGGTCAACCATGGCAGGTTTAGATGCAATTGAGCAAGACCAAGAGGCATGGCTTTGAGGTCTTGAAAACCTCTCTATGGGGTGTGGCCAGCCCCTTGGAAGACTGGTTGCACACTGCCTCCCCTTCCTGTTTGTTCCCTGAGTTCTCAGAGGGAGGATTGCTGCCAATGCGTGGGACATTTCAACCCTGTATCAGTGAGTGTTCCATAGATTCCTTAATAAATATTAATCCTTTTATATAATCGGTTGCCAGTTAATAATTTCTACAATAGTCAGTTTCTTAGTCCTGCACACCACTAGTGGGGGTTCATTTTATTTTTATAGGTTCTCAGATTCTACAACCATTTTCCACCTACAGGCTTGGATCCCTCCAGATCCTCACATTGTTGGGAATGTCTGAGTTCATGTACCAGCCTTTTTTCTGTTGTTCCTGGTAAACATAGAACCCAAAGACCTGTAAAAAAGACGTGCCCAATATTCCTTTATCCCATTATCTGAACAAACACAAATATTTCCTGCTTTTCAAAAATACTTTAAACCCAATGCTACTGTCATGTTTCAAGAACTCTTAATTTCTCACATACTGGACAATGGAAGGATTTGGCTTCTGAAGCCACAGACACTGATTAGAAGCATTCAGAATGGGCTTCTTCCACAGCACACTTAAGTAGCTGGCATTCTAATTATGTCATTCAAATTTGGGAACGAACATTCAACAGCTAAAGTTAGCAAAATAATGTCTTTCTCTCTATTAGAATCATATCTAAGATGGACGTTGTAGTGGCATTGTGTTGTTTCATGGAAAATTACTGTCCCACCCACTGGTTTAATAAAAAGCTGATTGGCCAAAGGCAGGCAGGAAGTGTGGGTGGGGCTACCAGACTAAAAATTCTGAGAACAGAACACCAAGCAGAACACCAGAGAGAATTCCAGAGAGAGATCCGGAAGAAGCAGAGGAGAACTATGCTGCTCTAAGAAAAGGTACGGAACCACATGGCTGAACAAAAGACATGGGTTAGATGAAGGGTAGAGAGCTAGCAAATGATATGCCTGAGCCTTTGGCTGAATCAGTCTAAAACTATTGAAAGCATCTGTGTGTCTCTGTCGGACTGTGGGACTGTGGGCCTGTGGGTCTGTGGTCTGTGGGCCTAGACCTTGAGGTTAGGCCGGAAAGTCTGGGCCAGAAACCTCATACTATAGGACATGGTGAAAACTTGTAACCCTTTCTACTTCGGAGATGGAAAATAGAAGAGTTCAAAGCCAGCCTAGTATACATTGTAACAACCAAAAGTAAAAGAGAAGAAGCGGAAAGATGAATGAAGAAAACAAAAAGCAAAATTCTCTAAGAAACACATACTACATTCTAAAACGTCACCATTGGTGTCATAGAACCACTTAAAGTTAGAAATAGCTAAGTGTACAACCATGGCTTAAATGATAGTGCATCAATGTAACATTCAAACTGAGGAAGTATTTATTACTAATGGGCATACTTATGGGGCACACTGTGACATTTCAGTGTATAGTTACCACCTTAATGTAACTGGTAATCTCTCACTCCAGGCACCTGTCATTTCTTTGCATTGGGAACATTAAATAATTCAATATTCAAAATTATTTGAACTATTTAGTACAAAGAATATAGTTGTTTTTTGTTGTCAACCATAATTTTCCTATGATGCTTTCAACCTTTGAAGCCAGTCTTCACTTCTAACTGCGCCCTTCATCTGTTAACCATTCTTTTTCCATCCCTCCTCCCCTCACTCCATTCCCAGGCACCAGTGTCCACTTCTGAGATTGTTTTTATCTCCTACATATATTAGAACAAGCAGTATTTACTTTTCTGTGCTCAAATCATTTTATTTAGTATAATGTCCTTCAGTTATATCCATATTGCTGCCAATGGCAGAATTTTATGCTTTTTATTCCCAAATAATATTCATCATACACACATACCACATATCTCATTTTCTGAGTTTTTGCCTGTTTATGGGTACCCAATATTGATTCTATGTCTTGTCTGACACAGAAAGTATTGTCAGGAACATGAATGCTGGCATCCCTTCAGCGTGCTTATTTCAGTTCCTTCATATGTAACCCTATCAGTAAGATTGCTGGGTCATCATAGCTCTTTCTGATTTCTTCCCTTTTGTGTTTCCTTCTGTGGTGTTGTAGATTGACTCCACGGCCTCATGAATACAGGCAAACACTGTACCAGAAATTATACCACTGGCCTCTATATCTAGCTATCTGAGGCAACTCTACTTTACACAGTGACTCTACTGACATTTTTATACCATTATGTGGCCATTCTCTGAAGTTAGCTAAGATTTAGTTTTTTCTTCTAGATTATAATTATTTTAACTGTGATGAGATAATGTTTCTTTAGGTTGTTATTGGTGTTTCCCTAGTGATTAGTGATATTGAGCATTTTTCACACATCTGTTTCCATTTGTACACCCTTCCTTGTTTGAGGAACTTCTAATTTAAGTCCATGTTAAAATAAGATTTTTGTTGTTTGTTGGTTTTTGCTGTTGAGTTTGTTGCATATTCTGTTGATTTACTGGATGAATTGCTGGGACATGTTGTCTCTGCTTTATGTGTTGATGGATTGTTTCCTCTGCTGCACAGAGGCTATTTTAGTTTACATATATTTCACTAGTTTAGTTTAACATTTGTTGACTGTGCTTTTAGGGAATATTCCAAAAATTCTGTCAAGCCCAATGTCCTGAAATATCTTTCCTATATTCTTTTGTAGTAGTTACATGTTAAGATGTATGTGTTGTATGAATAAAGGAAACTCAGAGCCTGATCTCAGGGAAAGGCTGAGATATCAAAGAGAGGAAACACCAAAGTCAAATCTCACCAAGCTATCATCCAGCTTCTTCAGACTTGTTCTTCGTGGCTTATGCTGCCTCACCTGTTTTTCTACGCCTGCCTTAAATATCCTCTTCACCCAGTTGTTTCACATCCAAGTTAAGATTAAAGGCGTGACACCACCACTGCCTGCCTTGGAGCCTGGAACTCCTTCTGTAAACTAAGATGACCTCAAACTAAGATTTTCTGGGATTAAAAATATAAATCAGCACTCTTTGATCCTCTTGGACTGACTGTCAGTAGATCCCTTTGACATTTCAGACTGATTTTTTTATTAAATATGAAACATAACCCCACATATCCCCTTTTGTGTCAAAATTTAAAGAGGTTATAACTAACATAAGAAAACTATATACAATAGGTATAATAATTACATACAATATATACAAACAATAAATGAGTAATGTCCAGTCCATTAACAATTGACAATTCAAAGAAAATATTCTATTAATTATCTTATTTTGATGAGTACAAAGGATTATACCTTATTCACTTTCTTTGTAACTTGTATTGCTAACTAAAAACTACTATTTTGATGTCTCTTAAACTTACACACTTGAAATTCAAAGTTTCTTTTCTAAAACTGTCACTAGAAAACTATAATTATAACTATCTCATTTTCAACTACCTCAGAGACCCAAGAAGGAAATAATATTAACTAACTAAACAGCATGGACAAGTAAGAAACTTCCAAAAAAACTGTAAAAAATGAAATGACTGGCTGCCTGGACAGTCCCCAAGGTTCTTCTGTATCATTGAAGATTCCATCTTTAGCCTACAGGTCTAACATGTCCGACAAACTTCTCTTTGAAGCAGGATATTCTCAAAGACCTTGCTACCTTGTCTTGGCAAGGTTCAGCAGTTCTCTTGTGGGTGTGTCACCTGCTTGTCTATTTTGAACATCATAATGTCAGCTGTGGGGATTCAATAAAAGCTTCAGAAGTTTCTGAGATATCAGAGGGAATCTACCCACAGTCTCTGTGGGGAGTTAATAAAAGCTCCAGAAGTTCCAGAGCTCTAACCACAGCCAGTCTAGGAGAATCAGAGAGTGGTGATTCAAACCTTTAATCCCAGCACAGGGAGTATCCTGAGAGTGGTGACCTACACACTTAATCCCAACTGAGTTGAGGTCACTTTAGATTATGGAAGGAATTCCAGGCTCCCAAGCAGGCAGTGGTGGGGCCACACCTTAATTTACCAAGAGAGTATTTAAGCTTAAGGCAGGCATAGAGCAGGGAGAAGCCAAGCCAAGGGAAGCAGGCTGAAGAAGCTGGAAGACAGCTGGGTGAGATCTGACTGTGGTGTTTATTCCCTCTAATATCTCCAACTTATTCAGAGATCTATCCCTGAATCTCATTTATTCATGCGACAGTCAGCAGTTAAGGCAAGAGTACTTTCTTGTCCAGTGGCTAACTTTTGTTACAAAGAAGGTCAACTGTGTATGGAGTTTCTCTGATGTCCATAATCTTCTCTGAAGTAGATTGATGCTGCCAGGAGCAGTTGTCCCATTGTTATGAAAATAATAAGAACCTATGTTAGTAAATATCTTAAATGCCATATTCTATGGATCTCTGAAGTGGTTGAAGAAGACCTGTTCATCTGAAATATATCTGTTTGATCTTGAAAACATATCTAATATGACTATGTTTGAAAGTAATGTCTAACTACTAACTTTCATAACTTTATATTCTAATTAGCTAGTAATTAAAACTTTGGTAGACTCGCAATTTGTATTACATTGTTAGATGAACTGAATAAGTATAATACCCTCAACAAGCATAGAGATATATGTAGAGTAACAAAATTAATCTCAATATACACAATTTTATAAATATACAAAAATTCAGTCTGATGAAAAATATTTAAAGCTAGTAAATCCTTTTAAAAGAAGATTTAATAAACTGCCCTTAAATCCTGTTATATCTATATCCCCTTTCTCTTTCTTTCTTTCTTTCTTTCTTTCTTTCTTTCTTTCTTTTCTTTCTTTCTTTCTATCTTTCTTCCTTTCTAACAAGAACCTTGAATCTAATCTCTCTTGTTTAACTTTTTTTAACCATAACCAATAACAATTTTTAACCAATTACTCTAAACAATGACAATCATCCACAACCCATTGAAAGGACAGAATCTACCCACTCCACCTCTTGGAAGTATGGATACTGTGTTCTTTAATTTACTTCCTGCTGGCTGTGGGCAACAGCATCTTTAAAGGATTCTGGAAAGAAGGGTTTTGTTAATTGTCAAGTTCTTAAATAAGTAGCTGTATCATTTGTTGTCCAGTCTGCATAACAGAAAAGTGCATGACTTGTCTCAAGTCCTGACTATAGTAGTCTATGAAGCTGGTTCATCTCAGTAAACCAAATCAGCCTCAAACTCAGATTTTTTGGGATTAAAGGCATAGGTCACCACTCCTGGATATTCCCTGTGCTGGGATTAAAGGTGTAAATCACCACTCTCTGATCCTCCTAAACTGTGGGTAGATTTCTCTGATATTTCAGACTGGTTTTTATTACGTATGAAATGTATTCCGACATATAAGACTAGTTGGGCATCAGTTTCTCCAGTCCCATTCATTAAAGAGGTTTTCCATTCTGCAACATATTTATTACTACTGGCTTTGAGACAAACAAACAACTCAATTGGTTGTAAATGTGTGAATCTGCCTTTGGGTTCCGAGTTCCCTTTCATTTGTCTATGTAATGGATGTCAACTAATGTTCTTTTTCTTCTGGGTCTCGGTAGTGCAAGTTAATGTGAATTATAGTTCTCCCAACTTTTCTCTTTCTGCTCATATTTCTCTGGCTACTTGGATTCTTTCTATAGTTCTATAGTTTTCAAGGTGCTTTCAAAACTTCCTGTATGGATGTCCAACCTGCTCTTTCCTTCTCAGAATGTAGTTGAATTAATCTAGCTGCCAAGAAATCCAAAGAACTAGGAGCAAGGTCCTGCCTAGCAGTAGTAAAGTCGGGTAAAATTCACTCAGGGAAGCATAAAATTATATCATATCCCAAGCAGAGGGCCTCCGGGAGTCGTCTATTGTATCCAGGGTTTTGATCTAGAAATAGTTTGGAAAAATAAAGAACTGGTGTTTTCAAGAAACAAGAGAAGCAAGTTGAAATTCCAAAGAGGTGTTAGAAGTAGAGGCAATGTACCAGCGAACTTAATGAACTTAAAGTGTATGAGTGATACATATAGGCAGCGGTCCCCAGGCTCATGAGCAACAATACACTGGTAGTAGTCAGACAAAGCCCTCTCTCCTTCAGAGTTGCCATAGGCTCACCAAGGAGTCCTTTGTGGGGAGGTCTGCTTGGGATCTCCCAGTAGCAAGGCTTATTTTTACTTTTGAGCTCTTTTTGTTCGTCATGGGGCAGCTGTTCATTCACCACACCTTCTAAAGAATTACTAACACTAATGTGAGGCAAGCTGGCAGATGGCATGGCTAAGCTACCCTGTTTTAGTATTATGAAGAGCAAGATTCCCAAGACTCATGTGACTAACCAAACCTGAAGCCATTTTGCTTGGGTCAAATCTAGCTTTGGCTTGGTGATTTTTCTGAAGAATCAAATGTAATGGATGTTAATGAGTTAGTAAGTGATATTAGTCCTTTAATAGCCTAAAGACCTGATTATATTTTTTTCCACAAGAGGTGTTTCTTCCTCTGAGCTCACAGATAAGAGTCCATTATCTAAGCTCAGTCACTTGAGAACTTTACAGTTGAACAAGTGTCAGTATCAGGTGTTACATAGGTAAGGCCTCCTGGAGCATGTGGGATCCATCTTGACAGTCTAGAGGGGATCCATAATACTAGAGGGCAGATGCTACCTCCTTCCCTGGCCTCAAAAGGGACCTATCACCTCCTAAAATCTCTCTTCCCCTTAGACACACCCCTTCAAAGAGCATAGGAACAACTTGACACTTTGTGAACTTTATTGCAGGGAGAAAAGATGGTGAGGCTTGCTTTAAAAATAAGCTTGTAGAAGGAGACTTTGAAGGAGAGATTTAGAAGGATAGATGAGGTGACAGTCAGGGGATTGGTTAGGCTGGATGAACAATGGCACTTCCAATATGCATGTCCTAATCTTGGTGTAAGTATGAGAATGACCATTATTACCACCTTAGACACAGGAGTACATATACACATTGGAGAGATGATCTGGAGATAGCAGAGGTGCTTAAAGATGGTGTCAGATTTTTAACACTTAGGGGGGCTCTTGAAACCAAGGAATGCAGCTCTAGATTATGGAAAGGGGAAAGGGAGCCTGGAAATAGCTGGGGGGCTAGCATGCACTGCAATTAATTTAGCTTCATTCCAGTGAAATGTCTGATATTTAGAACTATAAGAATATATGCTTCTGTTATAATCGTTTATGGCATCAGTATAAAGCTCATTCAAGGAAAGACAAGCAGCAGAAAGGAAAGAAAACCCAGAATAGCAGGTGGGGTGGAAGTCAGAGAGCTTATTAAGATGGAAGGTCAGACATGTATTCAGGTAAGGGAGATGTATCAAGACAGTAAGCATACAGGAGAGGAACAAGGAGGGAATACGAAAAGGGATGTGAGCAGATGGGCTGGGGACGAGAGTGACTGGAAGACAGGACAACAGGTGGCATGCCATCGGAACTATTGTCCTGAAAAGATTATTTGAGCTTTTTGAGGCAGAGATGAATCCCATTCTTGGACTTCAACACTAGTCGTGGTATGGGGACCGGGATCCTGGTGGGATCTGGCAGCAGCTCAAAGCGGAGCAGGGTCAGGGCCACGGCCACCTTCAGCTCATTCATGGCAAACTGTTTCCCAATGCAGTTCCTGGGTCAGAAAGGGATTAAAGTAAGTGGCTCAGATTCTGTCCTGAGCAATGTAGGTATTGTTTTTCATGCCCCAGCACAGCCCTGGACATCCAGGGCACTCTTTCACGGGATTCAGCCTGACCTTTACAAATCACGTATGTATGCCTCTACTCTGGTCCCTGATTATTGCTGCCATAATCTTTGACAAATGGTCTTCTTTTCTGAGGCTGACTCTATTCCCGCTGTAAGAGGCAAGGAATTAACTAATCTTTGGCTGGCTAACTCCCACATTAAGAGTTTCTGGACCCCCCCCCCCCCTCCCCGTGTGGATTCCATTGGTTAGGGCAACACAGTGAGGGATGAATCACATTCTTGGGGATTACTGTCTAGGGGAAAAGTATCTATGATCCTAACATGGAGTTGGATGCTGATGGAGACATTTCTGGAGAACATACTGAGTTGGGGACCCTCAAGTTCTGCCTACCTGCATCCCACTCAGTGCTCAGACTTCTGCTCCACCTGTCTATTAGCGCCTATAACACTCTAGATCTATTCCAGGATGACCAGACTTCACTGGTCCCCAATCCCTTCTCTTTACATTGATCCTCCCATCCTTTCAATATGGTAGCATAGTGTCTAGGTGTCTCTGATTCAGCCACACCCCAGTCAGTATCTTCCTCCCCAACTCTTACCTGTCTTGCCCTTACTATTTGTCTCAGAAAATGTTATAGAGACCAAGAATCAATCAATGCCAGCCAGGAATGTGGATCATTCTATTAAACTTCTCAGTAAGTAACTGAAAGCATTAAAGAAGAAAGAAATGTGTGTTTCACACAGGGATGGCTGAGTCTGTAGACCAGCTTTCTGTTCTTGTTTATGAACCAGAGGCAGAACCCTATGTCTCTGTGTTCCTGTCACAGCATAGGACTTGGCACAGAGAACAACAACTTTAGTACTTGCTTTTGTGTGTGAATTTAGCTCATTTAAAGAGTAAAATGCATTATAATACACAAAAGTTAAATATTTTATATAGAAATTGAGCTACCTGATATTCCCCTATCTGTTAATGACCTCATCATTGATTCCCAAGAGGAAGTGTTCACCCCCAGGTAAACTCATTTTAGATATATGATATGCTTACAGCCTGTTCTGTGAAAATTGATTCAGCGTGGCAGAGGTCACAGAATTGTGGACACAAAAAAAGCTTTCCTTCTCTTCATTACTTCCTTGGCAATCCGCATTTCACAAGAGGATTAGTCTTCTAGGCTTTATTTATTTTCAAAGTAGCTCTCTGGACTGTAACTTTGGAACCCAATAGCTATTTCAGGAATGTTTGTTAGTGTGCACACTAGTACATATTATAGACAGGTCATACCTAACATAACTGTCCCCATTTTTGAAAACTAAGTGGACCAGAGCCCTACCATGTAAATATCTTCTCAAATTTTATTCATTGGGAAACTAGACATATTAATATTCAGTGAAAATTTGTTGGTTTAGAAATCAAAACTGTGTAGGAGAAGATTCATTACTATACATCGTACCACAGTGGGCTCTGTACCTTTCTAAACATTGCTTCAATATAATTCTAAAAACATAAATGTGACTGATTGAATTAAACAGAAGTGGTGGTATGGGTGGAGAATGATGGAGACATACATTCATCTTTTAAGGTATTTGACAGACAAGGAAAACAAATTCCTGAGAATCAGTTTACATGGGAAAACCTAAATATGAAGATTCATGTTCTAAAAATGGTAAAAATGTCAACATATATTGAAGTTTGAAACACACATTGACACAAACATATATAGCTTTTGGGAAAAGTAATCTGCCAAAAAAAAATGTTGCCTCCTTAAATACCAACTTTCTAGGGCACAGAAACTGCATCCCACTCCCCAATGCCTGAAGATGTCACATAGGAACCTAAAGAATCACAAATACCAGATATTTACTCAGAGACTACCATTTTCTCCACTCATTACACACAGTGGACACCTCACCTTGCTCCTCCTGAAAAGGGCAGGAATGAGTGACTGTGCCGGGGAGAATCAGGTGCAAATCGAGATGGGTCAAACACCTACAGGAAAAATATCAGTTGTCAAACTTCTGCTTTCAACACATAAGGGAACCAAATGTTCAGAAGTGAGAGTAGGTCCTGATATGCCTTCCCTGACCATCTCCCATTGTTCCTTATACCTCTGGGTTTGGCCACACGCTTGGGTTATGATGGAGGCCATAAAAGGAAAGCACAACTGGGATACCTGTAGGATGAATGGGACAAAGAGATCAGTTATGCCAATGGGGCAGGGCACTTGCTCCTTTATTCAGCAGAGAACATGCACACACAAATGGCCCACATATTAGAAATAATTTTGATATAGAAAAGTAGGGTGGACTTGGCAAAGCGCTGAACACAGGTTAGTTATTAAAAAGTCATGATTCTAGGTGTGCAAACAAGAAAGTATTTGAGAATCACTATATATTAAGTGAAGTGATAACTCCCTTTCATCAAATGTCTTCCATGAGCCTTTTCCACACTCAACACTCACAAGCAACTTCCAAAAATGCACTACCGTATACTCATTTTCCAGATGAGATTCTGGAGCCTGAGCAAAACTGATTATCTTTTATTGTTCACACCACTTCAGTGTGGCAGAAGGGGAAATCATACCCAATGATTAGTGGTCCACTGGGTACTTTTCTACCAAGATGTGGGACTAAGATCTGATGATCAGTTGAACTCTTTCATTTATGTGAGGTATCTTCAGACAGTGGAACACATTCTATCCATGACTTGGGAGTTTCTAAACTTTCTCATTATCCTTCACCCATAGAAAGAAACACATAATTCTCTTTTGCATCAAGTAATAATTCAACAACTAATGCCTAAAGGCTGAAATTCAGTGAAGAGGTTGACTTTTATTTATGGGGATTTTGATGAATTCTAACTGTATGTAAAACAATTCACACAATACATTTTAACTTAAAGTAAAAACCAATGCATCACTACTGATAAAGAATGGGAGAGCCTTTAGAAACTTCACTAGTTTAGAACTCCCAAAGAAACAAGGAATTCCCATTCTTTCTTGCTTCAGTTGACTCTTTCTGGGAGTCTCATACCTTTGGGTAAGGAGCGTCCATCTGGGAAGGTGACAGGTGTGCTGAGTTCTCTGCCCACACCTGGGACAGGAGGGTAGATCCTCAGGGCCTCCTTGATGCACATGGTGGTGTAGGGCATCTGGTCCAGATGGTCCCTGAAATGAAGCCCGTCTGAAAGTCACAAAGAGCTGGGACAACCAGGAGGTCCCCATTACCAGGAATCTCTTCTATCCTGAGCTCCCACTCACCAGGTGATGGAGGATCCATCTCCCAGGAGACTCTGCACTTCCTCCCTGCATCTCTGCTGGTGTTCGGGGTTTGTGGCCAAAGCGTAGAAGATCCAGGAGACTCCACTGGCTGTGGTGTCATGGCCCTCAAACATGAACGTATCCACCTCAGCACGAAGGTCCTTGTCAGATAAGCTGTTTCCATTTTCTGTCTGGAGAAGGCCACAGATGAGAAGGCAATGTTAGATCCTCAATCTGTGATTCTAAGTCAAGTCTCAAACCTTTGATCAGGTTTCACACACTCACTCTGGCAAACAGAAGGATGTCCAGGAAATCTAATCGCCTTTTCTTCTTAATCTTCTCCAGCTCTTTCTCATCCTGAAGCTGGGCTTTTCTTGATTTAATTACTTGTTCTATTCAAGGACAGTAGTTATCAGGCAGAAATGAGAGCACAGCTCCCAAGAGCCCCATGTACCCCCTTTCTCAATCTCTATTCTTCTTAGAAGCCAGGATGTGTATGGTCAAGGGTTGGGTAAGGTGTGAGAGTCTAGCACATCTGATAGAGATCAGGCTTACCCTTGGAATAATCTTCCCCTTGGAGATTTTTTATAACGTTTCTGGAATTGGCTTCATTTAATCTCATCAATGTGATGCCCCAGGTAACCACTGCATATCATCCGGCACCCTACATCTTTGCTTCCTTGTACTAGGAAAGTACCCAACATGAATTTATCTTACATCCTTCAGAACCAAAGGACCTGGTTCTGCCTGAGAGATCATGGTTAGCCTCTTTAGGCTGAGCCTGGTAAAAGATGGGAAGAAAAGAAACAAATAGAACCTGTATGATCGTGGGCAAGTTGGCAGGCATTGTTGGCTTGGCGGCCATTAGAGGACACACTGTAGATGGTGTCATTCTGGTGAAAGATGTTCCTCACACGGAAAAAAAAGAGATGGTTCAGGTCCTCAACTGCTTGGGTGTAGGACTGGTATTTTCTGTGAATACAACACAGTGACAAAAAGGAGATATGACCCAGAGGCAGAGTGGTTAATCCCTTAATTTGAACAGAGATAACACTTGGATTCATATTATTTCTGTCTTACAGACTTGTAACCATCATGTCTTCAGAATATGGCATGGACATTCACGCTTCTACCTGTCTGGGAATCTATGGTACAGCTGAAGGAAGGGCAGTTTCTGATGTAGAGTTAGAGGTTAGCTTATTGTTTTACTGTGTAAAGAATGATCCTGTGTTTTGTGGACATTTATATCTAAGGTGTTCCATCTGCCTATCAAGAGAGATCACATTAGTTGGTAAGACTGAAGACCCTATAGTTCAGGAATATTACTCACCTATCCAATTGGACACTGCCCTCATGGCTGAAGGCACACTTCATGATGGTGTCCAAGGTCATCAAGGAGATGGGTTGAAAGATCTCCAGGGTGGAATTCTGGCCAACAATCTGTTCCCATTTATCCTGTAATGGGAGCAGTAACCTGACCCCAAGTCTCCAAGAAGGCTGATGCTAACTATATCAGACTCATTCCCTGCATCTCTGGATTCTCTTTTCTGACTTACAGCACCAGACATTGTAATAGCTGATTTCCATTGTTGGATTAAGAAATACCAGACTCCCTGAGAATTCACAGGGCACTGTAGGCAGGGAAGCAGATAGGCTAACTGCAGACCTCTACTCTCCTTCTTCTCCTCCAAATTATCCCTCCAGATCTGCAACAGTACACCTTCTGCAGCTTCCCTTTCCCTCTGTCCCTAGCTCCAGTGAATTCTCCAGAGCTTCCCCTCCTACAACCCTCCTCAACTCCAGCTTCATCCCAGCCCCCAACACCAGCAGGTACCACCTGGGAATCTACTGGCCACTGTAACCAGGGAAGCAAGCAGGCTAGCTGCAAATCTTCATCTCTTTCTCCGTTCCTCCAAGTACAATTTCCTAGTCTCATGCCAAGCTCTTAAAGAGTGCCCACACTTATCAGGACCCAGAGGATTTTCCTACAGCAAACCACAGCCACTGCAGGCTCCTAAGAACCATAGAGTAAACAGAACCTAAGGAACAAAAACACCTATTCCACAAAAACAACGGCATATGTCATCACCTAGAATTACACTCTTCCCAGTCCCAGATGCCTAGACACCAGAGTAAAATGACACAGTAAACAACAGTCAGGACAATATGTCTCACTAGAGGCCAGAAACCCTACGACAGCCCTAAATATTGAAATATAGTTGAAACACAAATAAAAGACCCTAAAACAGCCTTTTTTAATATGATTTGCTTTTTAAAGAAAGAAACAAGTAAATACCTTAAAGAAATCTATGAAAACACAAGAAATGGATGTAAGTGAACAAAATCAATAAAGAAAACCCAGATTGAGAGAAGTCTGGAAATGAAAATTTTAGGAACTTGAACAGGAACCAGGAAGTTCTATATTCACCAGTGGATTCCAAGAGGTGGAAGAGAGAATCTCGGGCACTGAAGATACAATAGAAGAAATGGATACATCAGTTCGAAGAAAATGTTAAATCTTAAAAGTTCTTGACACAAAACATCCAGGAAATCTGGAAAACTATGAAAAGACAAAAATCTAAGAATAATAGAATAGAGGAAGGAGAAAAAGTAGGTCAAAGTCATAGACAATATTTTCAACAAAATGATAGAAGAAAATTTCTCAAACTCCCAAAGGGTTATACCTATGAAGGTTCAATAAACACACATAACATCAAATAGGCTATTCTGGAAAAGAATGCCCCCTTGGCACATAATAATTAAATCAGTAAATATACAGAATAAAGAAATGTTATTAAAGCTTATTAAAGGGAAGACCAAGTGGCATTTAAAGGCAGACCTTTAGAATAATACCTGACTTCTCAAATGGAGACTCTAAAAACTAAAAGAGCCTGAAAAGATATGCTGCAGTCTCTAAAAGACAAATAATGCCAGCCCAGATACTATACCTAGCAAAACTTTTAATTACCAGAGATGGGGAAAACAAGGCATTCCATGATAGAAGCAAATTTAAGCAATATCTTTCTGAAAATCCAACCCTACAGAAAGTTCCAGAAGGTAAATTCCTCTAAAGGGGTTAACTACACCCCTCAAAATACAGGGAATATGTAACCATAGAGCAGCAAAATCAAAAAAGGTGAAACAGACACACATACACACCTGCACACCACCAGCACCTCTAGCACCGCTACCAAGAGCAGCAAAATAACAGGGAAAAAATAGGTCAAAAAATCATAATTCATTGATATCTCTCAACATCACTGTCTGATGTTGAGAGAACTAGCAGAATGATTCAAAAACAGGATCCATACTTCTGTGTATCCAAGAAACAAATTTTAACATCAAGGAAAGACATTATCTCAGGGTAAAGGGTTGAAAAATGATATTCCAAGCAAATACACCTAAGAAACAAGCTGGAGTAGCCATTTTAATATCTGACAAATGAATTTCAAACTAAAACTAATCAGAAGTTGTAGGGATGGACACTACATACTCATTAAAGGAAAAATCCATCAAGGTGACATTGCAGTTCTTAATTTCTATGCCCCAAACACAAGGTAAAAGAAACACTACTACCATTTAAATCACATATTGATCCCCACACACTGATAATAACCTTAATACTCAACTCTCAACAATACACAGGTTGTCCAGACAGAAGCTAAACAGAAAAATGATGGAGCTAACATGTTATAAACCAAATAGATTTAACAGATATTTACAGAACATTTTATCCAAACACAAAAGAATAGATTTTCATCTCAGCAGCTCATGGAACATTCTCCAAAGCTGACTACATATTTGGAGACAAATCAAGTCCCAACAGATACAAGAAAGTCTAAATAACACCCTGTATTCTATCTGACCATCAAAGATTAAGCTGGATGTCAAAAACAGAAACCACAGAAAGCATACACACTCATCAAAACTTAAAAATCTTCTATTGAATGAAAAGTGTGTTAAGACAGAAAGTAAGAAAGAAATCAAAGACATTTTATAGTTGAATGAAAATGAACACACAACATATTCAAACTCATGGGACACAGTGAAAGTTGATCTAAGAAGCAAGCTCACAGCACTCAGTGCCTACATAAAAACTGGAGAGATCTCATACTAGTAACTTAACATCCCACTGGAAAGTTCTAGAACAAAAAGAAAAGAAAGAAAACACACTCAAAAGGAGTAGACAGCAAGAAATAATCAAATTCGGGGCTTAAATCAATAAAATGGAAACAACAAAAAATGAATCAAGAAAACAAAGGGTTGGTTCTTTGAGAAAATCAGTAATATTGACAAACCCTTATCCAAATTAACTAAAAGGCAGAGAGAGAAGATGCAAATTGACAAAATTAGAAATTAAGAAAGACACATAGCACTAGACACCGAGGAAGTTCGAAGAATAAGGACATACTTTAAAACCCTGTACTTCACCAGATTAGAAAATCTAAAAGAAATGGATGATTTGCTCTCTACAAACTGCTTAACAAAATTAAATCAAGATTAGATAAGCAATTAAAACAGAACTATAACCCCCAGTGAAATAGAAGCAGTCATTACAAGTCAACTCTTCCCCACAAAAAAAGCCCAGGGCTAGATAGTTTTAACACAAAATTCTACCAGACTTTCAAACAACAGTTAATCCCAATATGCCTCAAATTATTACATAAAATAGAAACAGAAGGTATATTGTTCAGTTTATTTTATGAAATCACAGTTATTTATCCTGCTACTCATAAAGACTCAACAAGGAAAGAGAATTACAGATCAGTTTCCCTTATGAACATAGATGCAAAAATATACAATAAGATATTTGCAAAGTTAATCTAAGAATACATCAAAAAGATCATCCTCTACTCTCTTCCCTCCATTTGTCCCCGCCTCTCCTTTCCCCTGGATTTCTGTGACATTAACTTCTGAGGAATATATTTTACATAATTAAGCATTATTCCATGTGACTGTGTCTGATGGTTTTGATATTAAAGAGTAAAAGCTGAGTATATGTTATAAGTGAGTGAGTGTACAAGAGAGTGAAGGGGGTAGGGGAGAGGGAGGGAGAAAGGGAACACAGAGAGAAGACTCACCAGCATTATATGAACAGAATCTGCCATGATTTTCACATAAGGCTTCAGGATATCATAGTGGAAAGCTGGGGTCAACATTCGTCGGTGCTGGAACCATTTCTCTCCATTCAACAGAAGCAAGCCATAACCTGGACAGTGATGGTTGTGTGTGAATGAGTGTCTGAGCAATGGGATTAGAATACTAGGGGCATTCAGGAGAGACAAACATTGGAGATCTTGGAGGAACAGGAAGGCAAATACGGATGGAAAAAAGACTAGTACTTTTCAATAATACATTTTAACAGTTGGCCTGGTACTTATGATCTGATCATGATAGCTAAGGTCAGGCTAAGAATGTTGCTAAACAGATGTGAAAACACAAGGAAAAGTTAATGTCTGGCTACAAGAGAAATGAAATTATGAGTAAGGACTGTATCTTTACGGTAATGGCCCATCTCCCGTTGTTCTCAATCAGTCAAGATACAGTTCTTGGCAAACCCAAGTGTAGAGTGACCACAATTTGTATTTATATGGCTATACATACCAATCCAAGGAGCAAGAAATCTGTAGGAACCATGAGCTTTGGGGTCTGAAAAAAAAAGTGAGGCATTAGTTAGAAAAATGGCCTGAGATGGCAGCAGATAAGACCAAAGAGGACCTTGGCAGTTTGCTTCATGTGACTTCCGGCTGTCTCCCACACCTTCTTGACAGATTGGCTTAGAAAGACAACCTCCCTACACCAGAAGCTAAACATCCCTGGGATTAGAATGGTGAGTTAGCAAGAAACATAGGTTGTTATGTCCTCAACACCAGTGAATAATTCAACCTTGTGGTTTAACTACAGTTGCTAGTAGCTTAGGCATGCATGGTACAGAGCAAAACAATTAGAAGATTCAAATCCAAGACACTATAGATATAAAATTTATTTTTGTATATAACTGACCAATTTAATTTAGTATAAAAAAATGGTAGATAAACTGAACTCATACTACTATTTCAGCATTGCATTGCTAAGGAAGTATTACGTAGGTATTGCTGACTATATGCAAGGTTATGGCCAGGACAAAATGAAAGGTACTGTTTGGGCATTAGTTGCTGAATTGTCACTTCTGCCTGTAACTTCACAGAGCTGGACATAAACCCATAATGGAAGATCAATGATGGTGATGGGGTTTCATCCTCACCTGATCTCCCCAGAATCATCTTCATGTAGTCAGGGTCATACACTTGGAAGCGCAGTTTGGTCCCCCATAGCCACAGTGGGCAAGCACTTGGAAAATTCTTAATCCGTGTTAGAATATCTTGAAGCTCCTGGTCCTTGGGGACCTGATATAAGTAGATAAAAAAATGATTCACTGTTGCAATAAGGTTTCTTGGTCCCAGGTGCCAGAGGTCCAGACCCACAGATCTGCCACCCCAGACCCCTTAGCCACCCACTGCTGGGTAGGCCCCCAAAATGACTCAGGTGCTTATATTAACTTCATGCTATTTGGCCTATGGCTCAGGCACATTGCTAGCTTGCTCTTTCATCTTAATTCAACCCATTTCTATTAATCTGTATGACACGTGGCCCATGGCTCACCTGTGTTCCTTACATGTTTTTCTTGGGCGGCTGACTCGATCTGTCTGACTCTGCCCTGCTTCTCCTACCTATGCTGTGATTTCCCCTCCTACTTCTTCTATGGTGCCTGTCATGGCCCAAAACAGCTCCTTTATTTAAAGATTGATATTCACAACTTACAGAAAGACATTCCCACATCAAATCACTAAAAATATTTTTGTATCATATATGGTGACTTTTGTTTGTAATCTCAACACAACACTTGTAGAGACTGAAGCCAGAACTTCTGTTGGTATGGGGCCAATGGAGGCTACATATTAAATTCTAGGCTAGACATTGTCAAATAATAAGAAAACACAGGCAACAGCAAAATGAAATACAAAACCCCAAGAGTAATATAAAAAAGAAATCTTTTCTTTTAGTTCTTGGTCCTAATAAATAAAGGACAGAATGACCTCAGGGATAGGGTGAGAGCAATTCACCAGAACCAAGGATTAGAACAAGGCTTGGTGAACTGACTGTGCTGTTTTCTAGACTTTTGCTTTCTTTCTTAATCTGAACTACATGCTGTGGTCCTATGAGATGAAGCTGGTTTCTCCAAAAGCTAGTCCTATAATCTCAACTCTGGCTCATATTCCATGTTATCTATTCTTAAATGTGGTCAATATGCAACCTTTGTCACATGCCTCTCTCTGAAACCTTTTACCTAGTTCTGTGCCCTTTCTCCCAGAGGTGACAGAAGCTGACCCAAGACTGATTTTTTTCTCTCCTTTTCAGAAGATTTGTGCCAGACCCTTGGTTGAGTATTGAGGTACAGTGTGCTTAGCAACATGGATCACACACTACAGGGTATGCAGGAGCAGAGCCATAAATAAATGGATTTTGAATAATAGTGCATCTCTAGCAATGGCCCTCACATCTGCAGAACAACTTTTCTAACACTTAAAAGTTAAACCTATAAATCATCTACCCAGGCAGCTTTTTCAATATTAAGTAAACCTATATAGTCAGTTGCTTTATTCAATACCTAAGTGAGTCCCTTTAGCACACCAGGGATCACTCCTGTGATCCCTGACTGTTGTTACAAGATTCTACCACACTAATATCCATGTTCTCAGACAAGCTCTGTGCTGGGAGGAGAGGATGAAGAGAAACAAGGGCCAGGGGCCACCAGAAGCCCAGTTTTTTGAGAACAGGCAAGGCTGTTGGAGTTACTCAGCCTGCAAAATAAAAGGCTTAGGTAGGACCATCCACAATCTCCCAAGTCCAGGGCTCTCAGAACAGGTGATAGATCTGCCTAAGGAAGGAGTGCACAGCAGAGCTGACAGTAGCAAGATCAGGCTCCTCTGAGCAGTGAGCCCCTGTTGCTAAAGTGAGCCCAACTTGAAATGTGCCTCCATCTTGAGAAGACGGGCCTATGAAGGTCCTTTGCTTATTTAATAGCAAGCTCCCTTTTATAAATTTGATGGCCAGTCCCTGAGATCCCATCATCCCTGAGCTCCCTCCCTCCCACCCTTCCCTTTCCTTCATACCTTGTGCCCAAAGAACCAGTGAGAAGGTGGGGATGGGAACTGCTGGGTAGCTCTGAGTAGCCATTGCCTGTGCAGGTAGAACTGGACCACCTTGAAGAGCAGCAGGAGCAGGCTGAATACAAAGGCCACTTGCAGGAAGCCAGATATGCTGCCTGGGAATCTTACGGGGCTCAGAGCAGAGACACTCATTATGCAACAGCTTCTGGATCACTGACTGCCCCTCACTTTCACTGAACACCCTGATGTCTACAAGTTCTAGAAAAACTGCTCCACCTACATGTGGGAGGGAGATGGGTGTGGGCAGAGCTTGATTTTAAGACCAGAGTTGATCAACCTGAATAAACTACTTTGGGAAACAGCAAAATCAAAGATATCAAGTGACAGTGGTTAAATGTCATTTAATCCACACAGCTCACAGTATTTGTGAAAGCTACAAAAAGAGAAGGCGAAAGCTGACTTCAGGGTTTAGTTTAGCAAAATTTCACTAGAAGTGGTTGTGTGTACTATTTCCAGAATTTTAGGAATGGAAAAATTATGGTAGGTAAATTGAAGGTTTACATGGGGGAAAAGTCACTGAAAGCATGCCGTAGGGTTTCCTGCTGGATGTCAGGGCTCTCAGGGCCAGCATCTTCTGACCTTGTCACATTTACCATTTAGTTATGACCCACAGTGACTGTGGTGGTGAATGGTATATTGAACTTGGATTCAGGAAGTTTAAGACCCAGGTCAGCCTTATTATATATATAGCCAGCAACCTAACCTCTCTGAGCTCAGTGTCTTTATTTACAGTGTGAGATCTTAACCCCTTTCTAGATATCTAATAAGATACACTGTTTTTTCTATCATTAAACAAATTTCACAGATATTTATTAACTAACAGTTTTGTGGTCAACGGCAGAAAGCAGCATTGGTGTGATTGTAGGGAGCCAGCCGCACCCTAAAGATGGCGCTTGTATCGGGCCTATGACTAAGCGGTTTAAGGAAGCTCCTTAGTAAACAAGTCACTGCGCATGACACCTTGTAATTTTCCAGCAAGAAGCCTGGCCCCCAGACAGACACATCATATCGGGTGAGGGTGTGCTGACCAATGGGAAAGGCCCACGTCAGAGATAAACAATGTTGCCTATAAAAGCGGCCTGCCTGAGAGGCTCGGGGTCTTCCGTTCTTTGCCCTAGTGTGTGAAGCTTCAATAAACCTGCTGCAGAAGGATCCTGTTGTACTGCGTCTTGTTTGCGGGCAAAGAAGGCACGGGACAAGTGGTGCCGAAAACCCGGGAAAGACAACATCAGCTGCACCAGCGGAGACCCCTCGGTGACGAGGAGGATTCAGAACTGCAGAGTGTTCGCTCGGAGAGGTATGGTCCCTGACTGAGGTTTGGTTTTTAGTGCTTACTGGCAGAAGGTTTTGGCAGGATTAGGTTTGGTTCTAGTCACCCTGATCATCTTTCTTGTGGTTGCCTTTCTTTTTCATTGATTTCAGTGCTGAGTGCCTAAGAGCGACGTAGGTAAGCGGCAGCGCTCTTTGGTTTCGTTTTGCGGATAAGCCGGACGCGGATAAGCCGCGCTGCTAACGGTATCATGGGTACTTCGCAGTCGATGATCTCGGATTTAAGGATGGGCACCAAAGCTATATGGAAGATGATCAAGAATTGTTTAAAGGATGAGTCCTGCTTGCCAGTGGTCATGGAGGAACAGATAATGTTGAGAGAGGTTCAGGATAGCCTATCAGAAACCGAGCGGGATGAGAGATTGGGAGCGCGCCCCAAGGAAACTGTACATAAGGAAAAAGGACCCCCCGGTACTGGTATGGGGGAGAAAAGTTTCGAGAAAAATTATGAGAAAAATTATGAGAAAAATTCAGAGAAAAATTCAGAGGTTAGAAGAAAGAAAGAGACCAAACTTACCTACCCCTGGAAAGAATTGGCTAATTTAGAGATCAGGGATGAGACAGAGTCCTCTATTTCTTCCTCTAAATCCAGCCATGTAGATGAGGAAGACCCACTAGACCCAGGAGATGAATTTGATTTGGAAGAGGAGGCAGCCAAATATGAGGCAGAGAGATACTACCCTGATGATCCTCCTCGTAACCAAATCAGAAAGAACAGGCACAAGGCAAAAAGCCAGCGAGTGCACAGACCTCTGCCTACAGCTCCTCCTCCTTATGGTGTGAGCGGTGCTACAAACTTTTCTTTTCTGCCGGAGGCCACGAGGCGACAACTTAGTTTAGCATTTCTGGTATATGAGGGCCAAAATAATGATCGGGTTTATGCCCCAATAGAATTTAGTCAGATTAAAGAGCTTGCAGAATCTGTCTGCAAGTTTGGTGTAAATGCCAACTTCACTGTTACACAACTTGATCGGCTTGCCTTATGGAACCTGACTCCATCAGACTGGCAGACGGTGGCTAAAGCTTCCCTGTCAAGCATGGGTCAGTATCTAGAGTGGAAGGCTCTATGGCATGAGGTAGCTCAAGAACAGGCTAGAGTAAATGCTGCGGCCATAACCCCTGAACAGAGGGAATGGACCTTTGAGATGTTGACTGGGCAAGGACAGTATGCTACACAGCAGACCCAATTTCCTTGGGAGATTTACCCTCAAATTTCAGCCATGGCCATTCGTGCTTGGAAAGCACTCTCTAAAAAAGGAGAGGGTAGCAATCAGCTTACTAAGATTATCCAGGGACTAAATGAACCATTTGCAGACTTTGTGGCACGTATGACGGAGGCAGCAGGAAGGATCTTTGGAGACCCTGACTCTGTCGCTCCTTTTATAGAGCAACTTGTCTTTGAACAAGCAATATCGGCTGCCCCCGTGTGTGTATGGCCACCCTTTATTTGGATTATAAGTAATGTTTCTATAGATAAAGATGTTTTAGAGTGTGCCCAGAGCACCTGCTTTTATACCCTTTGTTGGGATGCTCAGAAGTATTCCTTTGCGATGGTGACTCGCATGCCACGATTTGTGCCTATGCTGGTTGAGGCTCCTAGCAGCATGAGTTTGTTTCGACCTAAAAGAGATTTTGGCATTTCTGCTATAATTGTTGGGATTGTTGCGGTCGCGGCTGTAGGGGCCACAGCAACCGCTTCAGCCCTCGCCCTTTCCAACACTGTGCAAACTGCTCGGGCTATTAATAATTTATCAGCCTTGGTAACAATGGCCTTAGATAGACAAGCATCCGCTAATACCCAAATTCAAGGAGGACTTATGCTGGTTAACCAGCGTATTGATTTGGTACAAGAACAATTAGACATTTTATGGCAAATGGCCCAATTGGGATGTGAACAAAAGCTTCCTGGACTTTGTGTTACCTCCATTCAGTATGAAAATTTTTCTAGGGCAGCTAACTTGTCGAAAAGCCTTTCTCAGTTTATCTTACAGAATTGGTCTTCAGAGTTTGAGCAGACGCTACGAGAGCTCCGCGTTGCCATCGTTCAGATTAATTCCACCCGTCTGGACCTGTCCTTAAAAGAGGGCCTTTCCACATAGATTTCCTCAGCCGTTTCGTACCTGAAGGAATGGGCCGGCATGGGAACCCTTGAGATCCTCATGGTCATGGGATTCGGAGGCAGTCTTTGGCTGATTTGCCAGATGCGAGCATCCAGAAAGAGAGAAAGGACAATTTTAACCCAAGCCTTAATGGCTATTAAAGATGGACAATCCCCTACGATTTGGCTGGCAGCTCTGAATGAGCAAAAATTTTAAGTTTGACTGATTGTGGTCACCTAACCTTGCGGAAGGTATGCCTCTCCCTGATTGGTGAGGAAGTTTGGGCAGGCTTTGGCCTATTGCTTGGAATTGAGCATGGTTGATTGTGTATACTGTATAGGTATGGCTCTTGCACTGAGAGGCTTAATTGCCATTGCACCTCATTAGAGCATACCTGTTATAGTTTCCATGTGGATTGTAAGGCTAAGCACTGCAATGGTTCCACCTTAGAGTTTGAGGGGATCCATGGAACATGTTTGTCTGCATATGGGCAAGGCACACAAATCCCATCTCCCACAAAGGTGCCGGGCTGGTCGGGAGGTGTACCTGGTAGACGCATCAGGAATGTCTCCTTTGTACATAGTTCCCAGAAGTTTTGGGAGGACAAACCTCTGTTTCCATCCACTGGATAGCCTCCCTCATTTTAAATATAAGAAAAGGGGGAGATGTAGGGAGCCAGCCGCACCCTAAAGATGGCGCTTGTATCGGGCCTATGACTAAGCGGTTTAAGGAAGCTCCTTAGTAAACAAGTCACTGCGCATGACACCTTGTAATTTTCCAGCAAGAAGCCTGGCCCCCAGACAGATACATCATATCGGGTGAGGGTGTGCTGACCAATGGGAAAGGCCCACGTCAGAGATAAACAATGTTGCCTATAAAAGCGGCCTGCCTGAGAGGCTCGGGGTCTTCCGTTCTTTGCCCTAGTGTGTGAAGCTTCAATAAACCTGCTGCAGAAGGATCCTGTTGTACTGCGTCTTGTTTGCGGGCAAAGAAGGCGCGGGACATGTGATAAAATTTATTAAGATCTTGGAGGAACAAAGTGTTGTGTTAACTACTTCCCTGTTGTCATAAAACATAGTGGTCAAAGAAGCTTATAGAGAGAAGATTCCTTTGTGATGGCTTATGGTTCCAGATGGATATGTGTCCATTGTGGCAGGGAGGCATGGTGGATAGAACAAGAAGCTAAGAATTCATATCTTCAACTACAAGCATAAAGCAGAGAGAGAGAATTGGAAGTGGGGTGAGGCTCTGAGTTTCCTCAGCAAAGCTACACCACTTCCCCAAACTTCTCCATCAGGTACAGACCATGTTTTCAAACATCTGAGCCTAAGGGGGACATTTCTTATTTAAATTACCACAAATGTCTACCACAGAAGGGAAAAACTAAAACAGAATAGAGCCCTAAAGGAAACAGGAACTCACCCAGGTGAAGGGACAGTCACCAATGAAGTTGGGCAGAACACGGAATGAAACATTCTCATATTCAGGACCTTCACTCTCACTTTTTTATGATTTTCTAAGGTCAACAAGGAAAACTCAAAAGCAAAAGATATTTCAGCAAGAATCCTCTAGAAGCCATCTCTCCTGAGACTGTAACTTGACCTCTTCTTCATATACCCAAATGTTTTTTCCTGACACACGTCCTTGATTGCCCTGTATTAGATAGTTATCTTCTTTCTTCCCTGAATTCAGAGCTCTGTCAGAGCCCATGCAGCTATGTATATCTTAACTCACTCAGTACTCCCTGGTTCTGAGGTTATTTTCCATCTTGAGTTCTTCAAACCAGGCTCATAATTGCCAACGTGAACTGAACATACTTTGTTCGAAGTGATGATCAGCCTTTGCTTGTTTTCTCTCTAATCTACCCTACAAAACAACATAAAATTTTAAGCATCTCAATCTTAAGTAGAAATCCAGGATCATTCTAGAGCTGACTTTCTTTTGGGTCACTAACCAACTCCTAAATCATGGCACGGAGACTTCTTATTAGTTATGAAGGCTCAGCCTTATCTTATGCTTGTCCCACTGGCTCTTATAACTTAAATTAACCTGCCTCAGGATTTTTACCTTTAATTCTGTATGTCTTATGCTGTGTCTGGTTGGTACCAGAAGTCTCCCTCTCTTTATCCTTCATATTCTCTCTCTCTCTCTCCCTCCCTCTCCCTCTCCCTCTCCCTCTCCCTCTCCCTCTCTCTCTCTCTCTCTCTCTCTCTCTCTCTCTCTCTCTCTCTCTCTCTCTCTCTCTCTCTCTCTCTCTCTCTCTCTCTCTCTCTCTCTCTCTCTCCTAGATTCCTCCTTTATCATCTTGTCTATCACTTTATTGCCTAGATATTTGCCCTTAAGCTTTTTATTAGACCAGTCAGGGGCCTTAGGCAAACATAACATGTCTTTACATAAGCAAACACAAATGTAGCAATAAATGATGTTCCCCAACATCATTTGGATAGTAACATTTGCAGTCAGGCATTCTGGGTCACATAAACAAGATCTAATGTTAACCATTAATGTAGAGAAAGTGAGGACTAGGTTAAGCAACTGGTCCATGTAGAAGCTCTGATTATAACAGGATAATTCTATGTCAGTTATAGTTTTGAGTTTTGTTTTGCTTTGGTGTCTCAAATGGCAGGAAGACATGGCACATTATCTCCCCTCTTTATTGGCATAAATGTAGCTCTCACTATTCAGAAAATCTTCTTTGAGAAGATGTATGGAAAGCCACATAACTGTCCTGCACAGCCAGTGAACATGATGTTCATGGAAAATTATGGAGGATTTTAGAAAACCCTACAATAAAATAACAAAAAAATCTAAGACTACAAATCTATAAGTCTAAACCTCTAGCCACCCAAAACCAAAACATCTCATCACAATAACAGAGTGTAGGAGATAGAGAGATGGCTCAGTGTTTAACAACACTGGTTACTTTTCCAGAGGACCTGAGTTCAGTTCCCAGCACCCACATGGCAGCTCATTACCATCTATAATCCAGTTCTATGGGATTTGAGGCCCTCTTCTGAACTTCATCTACACTGAACACGTGGTGCTTAGACACACATTCAGAAGGAAATATCCGCACTCATACAAAAATTAAAGCAGAGTGTAGAATTGTGTGTAGACCACAAACTTACATATTATTACAATTGTAACTAAGCATCATGTGTCCGTATGTTTTGTGCAGAATGGTGTATGGGCCTGTGCTTTCTCTACTGACTCATTTGAAGAATGAGAGGCATGAAGCTTGAGACTGGTTATGTCTGAGTCCAGTGTCGGATGCTACAGTTTAAAAGGGAAGTGAATGGTTTTATTCCTACACACTTCTTACTTTGTTTGCCACAGGGTCAGTCTATTCCCATGCAGCAGCTTGAAGAGGTTTTTCCTGTGAGTTGATTGCATCAGTACGCTCTTTATTTCTGAATTTGGTCACACTGAACTTGATACCAATGCAATTTTATGTCACTCACATTTATGTCTCTCCAAAGGCCAAATATCTCAGATAAACCTCTTATTTTTAAATTACCTTTTGATTTTTTTCCCAAAGTGAACAAGTTCCTGCTTTAAAAAACTACATTGAGAGAAAACTCAATATAATTATGTCCTATGTAATAACCAAGAGCATTGACAGAAATGCCTATAAGAAATTTAACAGCTTAATCAATGTCAAAGTTTACATGCTTTTTTAAAGAAAAAATTATGAGAAGAGAAAAATCTGTGCACATTAACATTTCTGCATTTTGAAACCACTAAACATCGATTTTTTCCCTTGAAGCCATAACAGAATACATAATTTACAGGTATAGGTAGATAACATGACACAGAATAAACATTTTTAAAGAAAATGACTAGATACACAATGAAATCAAGAGCACCGTTTTTATTTTGTTTGCTTGCTTGTGGTTTTTTGAGACTGGGTCTTACTATACAACTCTGGTTGATCTAGAACTCACTCTGTTAATAAGGCTGGCCTTAAACTCAAAGACCAGCCAGCCCCTGCACCCGAGTGCTAGGAAGAAAGCTAGTGTGCTATCTCATTGGTTGTTCCTAGCTCTAATGTTCTGATTTGGGTATAAAATCTGAAGTGCTCTCAGAGCCGAGAAAGTAGAAAGGAACCATGGGGGAGGGGAAGAAGGAGCCCTAGAGGGGGGTCATAGGACATGGGGGTTATGAAAGGGAAGAAGAGAACATGGGGGGGTCACTTTAACTGAAGGGGTCACAATGAAAAGGGAGATGCGCAAAAGAGATAAATAGCTCTAAGGATACCAGAGAAAGCCACAGGAAAACACTGATCCATTGGCTTGCACAGAAATATTGTGCGTGCGTGCGTGCGTGTGCGTGTGCGTGTGTGTGTGTGTGTGTGTGTGTGTGTGTGTGTGTGTGTGTGTGCTTGTGTGTGTGTGTGTGTGCTTGTGTGTGTGTGTGTGTGTGTGTGTGTGTGTATTGGGAGTGGGTATAGAGTTATGCTAAGCAGGGGAATGACACTCCTCCAAGAGCCATTGACCACTGATAAAAACTCTAGGACTGGCCATGGGAAGGGAAGCCTCCCTTTGAGTTGTTGGTCAAGAGAGTCTGGAGACTCCCACAACAATGCAGGGTGTTGCCTTTCCCTTGTTTACCTCCCAGAACTTGAAGCTAAGACCCTACTGCTGATGACACCACACATTTTGGACACAGGACTTGGAATCTAAGCAGGTGCCCTCGTACCTGTTGGATGTTTTCCTGGTGCTTCTGTTCTTTCCAGCAGCCATGGCTGACTGTGATTACTACCTTTACTTGTCTACTTTACTGTTTTTCCTCTCTTCTCCAAGAAATGAAAGGACAAACCAGGCTTCTCATTGTCCTAAGCTGTCTATAAGAAGCCCCAGCTGAGCAGGTATCACAGCAGAAGGCACTTGAGGGGTGGTGTGTGTGTGTGTGTGTGTGTGTGTGTGTGTGTGTGTGTGTGTGTGTCTGCCTGTCTGTCTGCCTGCCTGCCTGTCTGTCTGTCTGTCTGTGTGTTATATAGCAAGCAGGTACTATTGGTTGTTATACAAGCTTTTTCATAGTAACAAGGAAGTGTTCTCTGGCTGCAGTGCAGAGAAAGGCTGTTGGCAGGTGTCAAATAGAGGTGGGGTTTCTAGGTGAGGTTGTCAACTTAGTGAGATGTGAGAAGAGAACAATGGAGACTTGGAACAGCAGCTTTGGGGCACTGGTCCAGAACTTGCCTAAAGGTATGAGAAGAGAAGAGAGCAAAGCATGAGGATATTCCACCTTCCTTAATCAGAGCCATAAAACTTGTCTTGTGACACTGGGCTCCCGAGTTTTTTGGTTTTCTGTTATAAATTTAGGTTCAGTAGTAGGAGCCGGACAAGGTTGCCATATGCCTAGCCACTCCAGGACAGGCAGTTTATTGACTTCCTGAGCATCTATGTCCAGGCTGTATACAGTTATAGGGTAAAGCACTTCCAGGAGAGGGTGGGACTTCCCTTGTAAGAAAGATCCATGGTGGTAAAGAACCTGACTGGCAGGAGAGGAGGGCTGGGTTATTTTCTATCCTGAATGGTCTTACTGTTTTTTTGAAACCCCTACTAATATAGATATGGTGCATGGAATGATTTTGGTGTAACAATATTAACCACGAATTTTTATATTGGTTCTAGGTTTTGTAGAATTAGTTATCTTCAGCAAGTCAGGGAGCTAGGATGGTAGAGGTGAAGAGAAGTGAGGTATCCCCAGAAGAGGATGGGACTTCCTCATAGGAAAGGGCTTAAGGAATATGTATAAAAGAGAACAGCATCTATGTCCAAAGAATAGATGATCAAGTCCCCATCCCATTCAACCAAATGACATCTTTCTCCAGTGCATTTAGTGAATGTGTGCTGGCTCTTCCAGCTCTCCCTTGCCACATTTGAAGTCAGAAGGTCGTCTATGACATGAGGTGGCAATAGAGATCAGAAGAAAACCATCTGTTGGGTGATAGTAATTAATTTTAAAATGGAAACTTCTAAGCTTCTAGATGGCCTGCGATTGATCTATATAATACTTAGTTCAAATAAGGGGTACACTTTGGATGACTGCTTCCTCATAACTAGATAAAACGGGGAAAACCAAAAGATAAGAACATGAGAGATTCAAAACTGGAATCCATGGAGCTGGAGAGATGGTTCAGTAGTTAAGAGTACTGGATTCTCTTCCAGAAGACCTGGACTCAATTGCCAGCACCCACATGGCAGCTCACAACTGTCTGTAACTCAAGTTCCAAGAAATCCAACACCCTCACACCAATGTGCATAAAATATAATAAACCAAAAGTGGAATTCACACCACATATGTGATCTGGAAGCCTTGAGAGAAACCTCTTCTTCCTGTCACTACAGGGCTGATAATACAAACACCTAAACCTGTGGGTTTACACATAAGTGTCATTTTCCCATTGTTTCTATTTGTTTTGTTGGATTTTAAATATTTTCTAGTACATATTCATTATACAAATGATAAGCTTCATGGTGACATTTACTTCAGATATATCATGTGCCTTAGCCACACTTGTCATTCATCTTGTGTTTTGTTCCCCATTCTGTGACAATCCAGAATACCCTCCCACTTTCATGTGCTCTCTCTCTCTCTTTGCATAATCCCTCTTCTCTGTGTGTGTGTGTGTGTGTGTGTGTGCGCGCGCGCGTGTGCGTGTGCATGCGCATGAGTATGTTTAGCTCACTACATGGTTCAAGCTTACTTGGAACTCAAGATCATCCAGCTGTTTGTTGCCTTCCAAGTGCTGAGATGAGATGACCTGTCCTACCAATTAACCTCATGAACTTTCAGGGTGTCTTCTATCAAAGTGAGAAAAATGGCTGGGAAATAATGAAACTTGAATGTGAACTGAGTTACAAGGGGAAGCCCCAATTACTACCAACATCAATCCTTTAAATCTACCAAGTCTTTCCTCCTTTGCTGATTACTGAGTATATCTACTTCAGCTGTGAGTCTCAGAACTGGAGAAATAACTTTTGAATGTTTTTATATATAGTACTAGCTAGAGGTAATACTTTGCAGAGGTAGGGCAATGTTTTTTGGAGCTTTATGTACTTAGAAACTAATGTAATCAGAATATATTGTGTGAAAATAAAAAAATAAAATTAATCAACATCTAGTATGCCACTATTTTCTTTCCAACCAGGCATGCTGGGTCCAGAAGTCAAGGGGCAGAAGTAAGAATGGTGTATATTCCCTGCCCCCTTAGTGGCTGAACAACAACAAAATTTTCTTCCTGTCCAATAATCATATTGTCAAATGGTCTGAAGGCTCAAATGGGAGAAATATTTCCACTCACATCCAACCACCATTTTGTTGACCTTGAAATTAAGGTCAGTAGCTGCATTTGGGGCACATGTGCCTCTGAATCAAAAAGAACTATTGAATTGGCTGGGGATAGATCCTCATTCTCAAGATGACCTTGGTAGGGTCCTTACTAAAGAAGAAAGGAAGGAATGTCCTGGAACACATCTTTTGGCAAAAAAGTGGAAAAAGATAACAAACCAATACTAACAGGACAATGGTTTGGCTTACTCCATTATGCAAAGACACCACAGCTCCCTGAGGAGCCTTCTAAAAGCAAAGGGAACATGGAGCAGGTGGTAGAAGGTGATGGTCTAAATATTACTGTAACATGTGGTCCTCAGAAGAAACAAGAGCGTGTAAAGGCCAGTCATTTATCCTCTACTTTCTTACACATATTTTCGTGTATACCAACATTTATTCCCCCCCATACCAGTTACATCCAAATTAAGACATGTTAACTTCTCTTATAATACAACACAAAAATCACAGATCACCGCAAAGAAGAGTGAAGATGTCATGACTTTTATACTGTTTTCAGGGGGAAAGATTAGTGTATTTTCAATGTTATACTCCACAGTTAGAATAAACAGCGCCTGTTGTATTTCAGATGGTGAAAAATAAACTCGGGGTAGTTGGTTATCTGCCAAATCTTTGTTTGCAGATTAAGTGGCTTCAAAGGGATGAATCTCACCAAGTTAATAAGAATGAAATGCTGTGCTAGGCCTCTAAGCTCACTATGGCTGTGCTGAATTACCCAGATACTCCATTAAACACTAGTTTGGTTGTTCTGTGAATAATGACTACAAATAGGTGACTTCAGTTACAAGAGATGATTCGTGATGATCTTGGTGAGCCTAATTATACTTTGCCACGAGGGGAGAGAGTAGTTTGCCTTGAGAACACCTAAAAAAACCTGTACATTTTACTCAGAAAAAGCCAATGCACACATCTGTCCTTTAGGTGTAAAACTATGTTTTTGTGCTGCTTAAACCAAGAAAACAATGTTGGTTCATTATAGCACCCATTGACTGCTACCCCCACCTTGTACTTATCCAGCCCTACTCCATACCTCAGCTCATGTTGAGATCACAGAGAATATCTTCTCCCACCCTCTTCCTGATCATCCTAAAGTATCAGGCCAATGAGTATATGGCCCCTACCCCTCTATCATCTGTCTCTTTATATTCTATTTAAATTTATATTTATATCTAGATAAGACATCATCAGTGCTTTCTTTAAGAGCACACTGTAGTTCAGGGCCTAGGACAGTGCCAAGAATTGGAACATCTCACAAACTCCTCAGGAAGAGGAAGAGTACATGAATGGAGGAAAGGTGTCGTCTGTCCCAAGTGTAGGTCCTTGATTCTTCACCTACCTTTCTCTTCTTCTTGTTGAAGTACTGGGAGATTTCTTTATTTCTAAGTTCTATCTCTTAACACAGGACTTGGCACAGAAACACATTCTTTAATTCTTCATATTTGAATTAAGTTACAAAACAAACTATGTTGGAACATACTGAAAGTACCTACCAGTTCTCCCACAGAGTTGATTTTCTTGTACTTCACTGTTCTCTGGTTCTGGCAACCTTATTCAAAGTCATTGCCTAGGAGGAAGTACTCAACCCTTGGGTAAACTGAATCTAGAAACCAGGTTACAAATGAACAACTGCCTTAAAACCTGGTTATGGAAGTCGATTCTTTATTAAAGGAATTTACATGATAAAAGTTCTGGCCATCTTAGTTGCCAGTAATATTAAAATTTTGTAGAAATTTGTATTCTACAAGGGAATCCCTCAAGTCTTTGCAGGTTTCCTAAGCAGCTCTTTTGAAATTGTTTATCTATAGAGTATTTGGGTGAATGTAAAGTGTGACTACTACTAGGGCTTTTCAAACGGTATGCTTCAGATACAAATAATGAGTTTCCTCAGAGGAAGTTTACTGATTCCATTTTTAATAACTTTTTGTAAGTTATAGATTTACATTATCACTTTCAACAGAAGAAAAATTAGTTATGAAGTAACAAAGAAATAATTTTATGGTTGGGAGTCACCACAACATGAGGAATTGTATTAAAGGGTCAGAGCATTAAGAAGGTTGAGAACCACTGGGATTGAGAGGTGGCTCAGTGCTTAAGAGTACTTACTGCTCTCCTAGAGGACCCAAGTTCAGTTCCCAGCACCCACATCAGGGAACTCACAGCCTCTGTAACTCCAGCTCCAGATGGATCTGATATTTCTGGTTTCCATGGGCACTTGCACTCATGCATACACACATGCAACCTTACACATGCAGGTGTGCATGCACACACACACACACATAACTAAAAATACTAAAGATAAATCTTTAAAAATTAGGTGTTAAGTGAGAGGTGATGTCTGGTATGGCTGTGAAAATATGGACCTGGTATGCATTTCACTGCATGGGTGACCTGTATCCATACAGAATATATATATTGTATATCTGTATTTATATATTGTGACATGTACCATGGCATGTGTGGAAGATCAGGGGGCCACTTGCGGGAATTAGTTCTTTTTTATACCTTGTGAGTCCCAGGTATTGAACTCAGATCATCAAAGGAGGTATCCTGAACTCAAATCATTGTCAGTGGTGGTGTTAAGTGCCTTACTCACTGAGCCATCTTTTTAAAAGTTTTATATCTACCACTGCTTTCCCTCCCTTCACTCCTCCCAGTCCTCCTTCAGCCTTCCTCTACCTCCTCCTACATTTCTTCTCCAAGGAGGGCAAGGAATCCCAAGGAGAGTCAGTTCAGTCTGGCATATCCAGTTAATGTAGGTCTGAGACCCTCATCCCAGTATCAAGGCTGAATTAGATGGTCCTCTGTGTCGCACAAAATAATGAGACTCAGGGATAGATCTCTGAAGAAGTTGGAGATACTAGAGGGAATAAACACCACAGTCAGATCTTACCCAGCTGTCTTCCAGCTTCCTCAGCCTTGATTCCCTTGGAATGACCTTTTCTGTGTTTGAATCCTGATTTAAGTATTCTTTGGTAATTAAGGTGTGGCCCCACCACACCTGCTTGGGAGCCTGGAATTCCTTCTATAATCTGAAGTGACCTTGACTCAGTTAGGATTAAGGGTGTAGGTCACCACTCCCAGGATACTCCCTGTGCTGGGCTTAAAGGCTTGAATCACCACTCTGATTTTCCTAGACTGACTGTGGTTAGAGCTCTGGGACTTCTGGAGCTTTTACTAACCCCCTCCCCACATAGACTGTGGGTAGATTCCCTCTGATATCCCCAAAACTTCTGAAACTTTATTAAATCCCTACACCGCTGTATGAAATTGGCCCTGAGATGTCAGTTCATGAACCAGGAATAAACTCTGGTCCAACTGCAAGAGGTTCCACAAACTGCCCAAACCACTTGACTCTCATTTACCTTCAGAGGGTTTAATTCATTTTCATGGAGGTTCCTCAGCAATTATTTCAGAGTCACTGAGTTCCCAATAGCTCCAGTCAGCTGTCTCTGTGGGTCTCCTCCTCATGATCATGATCCTGATCCCATTGCTCATATACTCTATTCCCCCCCCTCTTCAGATGAACGTGGAGTTTGACCTGTGCTTCTGCCTCCATTCACTAAAACAAATCCCACTAAAGCAATCCCAATCATGAACAAGACAAGGCTGTCCTCTCTCCCCTTATCTATTCAATCTATCTCAAAGTTTTAGATAAAGCAATAAGAGAACAAAAGGAGATTAAGGGGATACAAATTGGAAAGGAAGAAGTCAAACTATCTCTATTTGAAGATGATATGATAGTGCACATAAGTGACCCCTAAAATCTACCAGGGAACTCCTATGGCTGATAAATCCCTTCAGCAATGTATCAGGGTACAAGATTAACTGAAAAAAATCAATAGCCCTCCTCTACATTAATGATAAAAGGTCTGAAGGAAAATAAGGGAAACATCATCCTTTATAATAGCTGAAAATAGCATTAAATATCTTGAGGTAACTCTATACAAAGCAGTGACAGACCTGTTGACAAGAACTTTAAATATTTGAAAAAAGAAATTGAAGAGGATATTAGAAAATGGAAAGATCTCCCATGCTCCTGGATAGGTATGATCAGCATAGTAAAAATGGAAACCTTACCAAAATCAGTCTACAGATTCAATGCAACCCCCATCAGAATCCCAACACAATTCTTCATAGGCTTTGAAAGAACAATACTCAACTTCATATGGAATAACAAGAAATTCAAATTGACAGAACAATTCTGTTCAATAATAGAACTTCAGGAGATATCACCATCCCTGACTTCAAGCTATACTAGAGAGCTACAGTAATAAAAACAGGTTGGTACTGGCATAGAAACAGACTTGTGGATCAATGGAATTGAATCAAAGACCCCAACCTTAATCCACACACCTATGAATACCTGATTTTTGACAAAGAGACCAAAAATATACAATGGAAAAAAGATAATATTTTAACAAATGGTGTTGGCATAACTGGATGGTAGTATGTAGAAAAATGCAAATAGATCCATATCTATCACCCTGAACAAAACTCAAATCCAAGTAGATCAAAGCCCTCATCCCTGAGCCATCTTACAGGCATCTATCTCATTGACTATTGAGGAATATATTCTCATGGTAAAACACGTGGATTAAGAGTGTTAATCCATGTGTTTTATGGTTAGGGCTACTATTGCTGTGAAGAGACACCAAGACCATAGCAACTCTTATAAAGGAAAACATTGAATTGGAGCTGGCTTATAGTTTTAGATATTTAGTCCATTATCATCATGGCTAGAAGCATGGCAACATGAAGGCAGACATGGTACTGGAGAAGGAGCTGTGTGTTCTACAGGAAGAGAATTGGCTTGGGCTTCTGAGACTTCAAAGTCTACTCCCTAGTGACATACCTCCTCCAACAAAGCCACACCTACCTAACCTACCACAAAAACACCATGTAACTGTGTCTGATGGTTTCTATGTTAAAGAGTGGAATATAATTGAGTGCTGTGAAAGGCCATGTAGATGAGGGAAGAGAGAGATGGAGCAGGCCCCACATGCACAGTCTGCTATGAGCCCCACATTAGGCTTCAGGATGTCATAGTGGAAAGGCAGAGTCAAAATCTGCTAGTGTGGTAACTATGTCTATTCATTTGACAGAAGAAAACCATACCAACAATAGCTGTGTGCATGAATATGTGGGCAATGAGATCAGAGAAAATCTAGGGTAGAGGTAGATGTTAGGAGTTATTTGGGGGGGGGGAGCTAAGAAGTATAAATTTCTTGGAGCAAGATAGCAAAGTGCAATACTTTCCAAGAATATTGATTTCCTAGTTGTCTTAGTAGATCTAAACACTCAATCATGAGATCTCAGATAAAGGTTGAAACAGTAGGGGCAGGACATGGAGGGGCATAAATAAATGTCAGTGGTATGACAGAGACTATTAAGCAAAGCTATACTCTCACTGACGAGGTGGCTCACGCTAGCATGAAGAGGAGACAATGTAATTAGAAGCAAAATGAGGCCTGATTTTAGGGATAAGCCACTAAAATGATACACCAAATCTTCAGAGATGCATCTTGTTAGCCCTAACCGAGAAATAAACATGTTTAAGCAAGCATAATGCCTTTGATACTATTCTGTTGCCATAACAAAACTATTGCTGTGGTGAAACACCATGACTAATTTAAAAAGCATTTAATTGGGGGCTTGCTTATAATTTCAGAGGGTTAGTCTATCACCACTATCTGTGGCAGAGAGTGTGGTGGCAGGCACGCTGATGGCTACATCTTAATTTACTAGCAGGCATAAGGCAGGCAGAAAGAGACAAAGACTGGACCTAGCATGGGCTTTTGAAACCTCAAAGCCCACATCTGGTGACACACCTCCTCCAACAAATCACTCCTACTTCAACAAAGCCACACCTCCTAATCCTTCCCAAGCAATTTCACTGAAGACCAAGAATTTAAACAGATGAGCCTATGGGGTTTATTCTCATTTAAACCACCATGAAAACCACTCCATGGAAACAAGAACCTACAAGTAATCATGAAATTTGGGGTTAGAAAGAAAAGAAAGGCTTTACAGAAAACTGGCATTAGCCACAGACAATGGGCTGACCAATGCCATGGCCTGCTATGAATTCTGTGGGCAGATTGTTCTCTGTCACCTCCTGTAGGGGGATTAGGTTGTCCCATTGTAAATAATTGTCCCCACCTATGAGTTTAATAAAAAGCACTGATTGGCCAAAGGCAGACAGGAAGTATGGGTGGAGCTACCAGACTAGGAAAACTCCAGGAACAGGTGGAACAGAGCAGAATGTCAGAGAGAAGCCAGGAGAAACAGAGGACAACTATGCTGTTCTGAGAAAAGGTACCGAGCTGCATGGCTGAACAGGATAAGAGTCATGGGTTAGTTTAAGGGTAAAGAGTTAGCAAGTGATATGCCTGAGCTGTAGGCCGATCAGCATAAAACTATTGTAAGCACCTGTGTGTCTTTGAGTGTGTCTGTGGGTCTGTGGGCCTAAACCTTGAGGCTAGGCCTGAAAGTCTGGGCCAGAAACCTCTTACTACAACCTCCTGCTGCTGTCATCCTTGTGTTTCTGTCTTTACAGATAATTTGGTTCAGGAAGAAGGCAGACTCTGTGCACAAAAATCCAAGCATCCCAGAATACATTGGGGACTTGTTGAGATGCATACAGTATCCTCAATGATAAATAATAAGACAACCTCCTAGCTTCTACTATGTGAGGTTAACTACTCATCACATGACCTGGAACAGCAAATAGAGGATGGTAGGTAGGACAGAGGAGGGCATTGGATGATGAATAATTAACCCTAGTTATGTTTGAGAAAGTCATATGAAAAATTACTATTGTATAATAGTCTCTCTCTTTCTGATTGTGCATATGCGTGCATTATGTGTGTTCAATTGGAACTACCCTACATAGATATTTATGCTAATCCCAGATGCACCCCTAAATGATATAGGCTATTTCCATTGTTCTTCATTGCCCATCAAAACTCATTGGAAAGACCCTATTACTGAAGACACCACACATATTAATCATAACACATGGAGAGACCAAAATGGGTACTGACCAGAAAGTTCCTCCCTGCTGGCTAGTCTTCATTGTCCTGGAAAGTGAGCTGCTAAGGAGAGGAGAAACCCATTAATAGTCTTGCCCAGCTGTGAATCCTACGAACTTGAGTAACAACTGATGTGGCAAGATATATCCATTAGTAAAATAGTGGCATCAATATTATTGGAGAAATTGATCATTATTGGAATTAAGACCTCTTCCACAGGAAGAATGGTACATACCTGATACCGTAAATGTGATCTCTTGTTTTGATATTAGTTTTCCTCCTGAAATTTAAATGTCTCTGGTTTCAGCATAAGGCAGTTTGATTAACTTTCTCTGAGGCTCACATACCAGGCATAAAATTTGGCCCAAGGAAGTTGTCATCATATTATCTATTTTATAGAATTCAGGAAAAAAAAATCCAGTTCCTATTTTTAGTTGAACCTTTGTGGCCATATATTAGAGAGAAAAAAGTCTAGGATGTACGCTAATCTAAAGATTGTGAATAATTTTAAAAATGGAGAAAGAATTGCAATATGACAATGTATTATAGAAGCATTTTGCTTTACAGTCATTCCAGCTTTTATCAGATATATCAAAGAGAAAGCAATTTATTGACACAATGACTGCTTTTCCAGGAACTAACTGATGTCTGCCTTGCAAACCAGCTTTAGATAAGAAATATATGGCTCTGTTACAAAAACTTTCAGAGAACTACAACCAGAAGCTACCTGAAGAAGGGTTTTAGTGGTAGGAACCAAACTGTTCTGGCTATCAGAAGACATTGAGTAATCACAATGTAGGTTCCCTGACACATCAACAGGACAGGAGATCATCACGTGAAACAGACACTGTAGAAAAGGTGTCCAACATGAGGCCCCAAGCGTCAGGATCATAGACTGTGAACAACAGGAGAATGGGAATAATCGTCTGGCATTTCTGTCTCTCTGTGATGGTGGACAAGACTAGTCTCGCCTGATTTCATATGATTAAAGTCAAAAGGTGCTTACAGAGGCTAACAAATATTTCGATGTCTCTGTCCCTCTCCACACAGAACTTGGTTTGCTTGTCCCCCCCCATGGGGAGCATTTGTAGGTTATGTTACAATTTGTGATTTTTGTCACCCTATCATGTGTACAAACTAGAGTCTTCTGGACTAAATATATCTGTGGCAAATATATTCTGAAGATGGTTCAGTAAGAAGAGCTTGCTGTAACCCACAATGACCCTGCTGCCAGGCGTGCCTCTGAAGCAAATGTGCCTCCACAGACACAGTTCACACATCACTAAAACTCAGTCATTAAGAAGGGATTATTTGAGAAATGGCAATTGCCGTTTGCCCACAGGCACCTGTAAAATTGCTTTAGAAGGCAAAGATCCCAGAGTACACAGTAAACATTTCTTTAACATACTCTGTGAGGAATGTGGGTGCAGCATGAGTACATATCAACAACAGATCCCCCCTCTCAGTCTTCCTCCCACTCCCCTCATCCTTTCTCCTCCCCCACCCCATCCCCTCTTCTGAAAGGGTAAGGCCTCCCACGGGGAGTCAGCAAAGCCTGGTACATTCAGTTGAGGCAGGATCGAGCTCCCCCTCCCCTGCATCAAGGCTGAGCAACGCATCCCACCATAAGTAATGGGCTCCATAAAAAGCCAGGTCCTGCACCAGGGATAGATCCTGATTGCACTGATAGGGGTCTCTTAACAGAGAAAGCCACACAACTGTCTCTTATATACAGAGGGTCTAGTTCAGTCCCATGCAGGCTTCACAGCTGTTGGTCTAAAGCTTGTGAGTTCTCAGTAGCTTGGTTCAGTTCTCTGCAGATTTACCCACCATGATCTTGACCCCCTTGGTCATATAATCCTTCTCTTCTCTCCTCTCTTTGACTGGACTCCGGAGCTTGGCCTGTTGCTTAGCTATAGATCTTTGCATCTGCTCCCATCAGTTACTGTGAGGAGAAATCAATCTACCTCAAGACCTACTGATACCAACCTTGGGCATATACCCAAGGGATGCTCAACCACACCACAAGGACACTTGCTCAACTATGTTCATGGTAGCACTGTTTGTAGTAGCCAGAACCTGGAAACAACCTAGATGCCCCTCAATCAAAGAACAGATAAAGAAAATGTGGTGTATATCCACAATGGAACATTGCTCAGCTGTAAAAATAACAATGATATCATGAAATTTGCAGGTAAAAGGATGAAACTAGAAAATATCATGAATGAGGTAATCCTTGACAGCTTTTAACCCTCAACATCTGATGTCAGAAAGTCTTGGGAACAGTTTGAGCAGCAGGTGGCTCTCTGCTAATACAGCGCATGTCTGGCCTGTGGGTATTAGAACCCTTAGCACTAGAGTGATGAGTGTTGTAGCTCTTGTCTATAATAGGTCCAGTATATGTGGAGTTATCCATCCCCAGTCATTGGTTAGTATCACAGCTCCTGGGCTTAGAATACCAAAACCTTTGCTCCTTTAAGCCACTGTCACTGCCAATGTCACAGACGCCTCCTACACTGTCTCTGCTACTATTTCACTACTGGCTCATGCTGACTCTGTCACCACTACTTCATGCTGCCACTCCCAAAGCTCTACCACTGTCACTGCTAGATGCTCCACAGCTCCACTGTTTATGCAACTTTGGGGATGCTACTCCACTAAAACTGTTGTCACTGAACTTACTTCACATTTGCTTGTTCTTCTAAAGGTGAATGGGGGGAAAAACAGGCAAAAACTGGTTCAGAAATGCCTTCCTTTGAGCCTAACATTACAACATCATAAGGCTCACATACATAAATCGCTGGAGACCATTTCTCATTCAAACCACACCCATGGGTTTGTAGAGTTGCCCTTGGGGTCCCTTTTGTAGAGAAAGTATAAATCCTTACATGATGTTAGTTAGGATTCCTATCACTGTAATAAAATATCACAACCAGAAGCAACTTGGAGAGGAAAGGGCTTGTTTCAGCTTTCAACTCTCAGGTCACACTCTATCACTGAAGGTTGTCAGGGCAGGAAACTCTGGGTGGGGAGCTGGCAGAAGCTAAGGAAAAGTGCTGCTCACTGGCTTGCTCCCCGTGGCTTGGTCAGTCTGCTTTCCTATACACTCTAAGACCACTTGCCCAGGGGTGACACCAATGCAGTGTGGGAGAGACTCTCATATCAATCATTAATTTTGGAAATGTCCCACATGCCTAATTAATCATTAAGAAAATTGCCTACAGGCCAATCTGATGGAGGCATTTTCTCAATTGTGGTTCCCTCTTTTCATATAACTTTAGCTTAGGGTTGGGGGCTGGGAACCAAAACAAACAAACAAACAAGTAGGAGAGTTGAATTAGTGTTTTAGTAGGAATCTCTTATACTGCATTTTGATTTCTTTGTGGAAAATACCATTGTACCCTGGACTGGTGAACTCAGAAATTCCCTGGAGGTCGATGATTCCTGCAGTGCTGTCCTTTGTAAGTAGACTAAACTACCAAAGCTTCTCACCTGAATGGCTGCCTTGATGTTTCTTCAGAAGCACTAGGCTGCAGTATGAGAATCTTGGTCAGTGCCTGGTAGAATTTTGTTTTGTCATGTCACTAATTATTTAGGTTTTTGGTTACACTTTCCTGCTGGGTGTTTATGACTATATATGGATAAGGACCATTGAGAATCCTTAGAGATTGCCCTTAGGAGCTAATAGAGCATCCTGTGGTTTCTATAACCACCCCTGTCATTTATGCCATTTTCAGGGATTTCCTAAGCATATGGTTTGTTGCATGAATTTTACTTGGTCTTATAATAAAAACACTGAGCTAGATATTGGGGTAAAACTGAAAGATCAGAGGGATAGAGGAATAAACTAGAGAAACTTCCCACCACTACTGAATCCTCAGGCTGAAAGGGTAGATCCTGTCTCCACAAATGCTCAGGTTGAATGCCTCTGAGTCCTCAGCTGTGAGAGTACAGGAGAGAAAGCAGCTAAAGATCCAACTTTTGTTTCCTACCTTTCTCTGCCCAGCCATATCACTTCCTGTCTCAACCATCCTAATGCTGGGATTAAAGGTGTGTGTGCTTCCTAAGTACTAGGAGCACTAGCATGGAATCCCAAGAGCTGTGCCACCATTGCTTGGCCTCTTTGGTTAATTAAGTGGCTGGTTCTGTCCTCTGATCTTCAGACAAGCTTTATTTGTTCAGAACATACACCCCAGTGGCTCTCTTTGGAAACATAAGAAACATTTCCTCTTTAACAATTCGTATTATAATCCCCTGAGTCCTGCCTGACTTTGGAGGACATGGGCTCAAGTATTGCCTCTCCTCTTTGTCCCTTTCTCCCCACCGGCATAGGGACCCACGCTGGTCTTGAACATCTAGGAAGACAGTAATGCCAGCTGCTTCTATGTAATATTTATACAAAACTTAGACAAAAAATTGTTTTAAAGAAATACTGATATTGTTAAGACTCAGTTTATCAAGTAGTTAAAAGCTTTACAAATAGCATAAAATGTAAGTAATTCTCTGTCCAGACAAAAATTATGTCTCTTTAAACTAACACTTGTAAAATGTCCCAAGATAGGACCAACATTTTTGCTGTTGTGCTGGTTTTTTTTGAGTTTTAAGGGTCTCACTACATAGAGCTGAATGTCCTGGAACTCACTCTGTAGATCAGGCTGGCCTTAGACACACAGAGATCCACCTGCCTCTGCCCTCCAGGTGCTAGGATGTAGGATAATGTTGATAATACTTTTCACTTGTATTTGTTTACTAGAACACTGATTAGCCAGGAGGCAGGCAGGAAGCAGAGGTGGAGCTACCAGACTAGGAGAATTCTGGGAGAGGAAGGGCAGACTGGAAGACACAAGCAGACAAAGAAGGAGGAGGGTGAGAAAGCTGCTCCGAGAAAAGGTACCAAACCATTTAGCTAAACACAAATAAGGATTATGGATTAATTTTAATTGTAAGAGCTAGTTAGTAATATGGCCTGGGCAAGCATTTACTATACAATTAAGCCTATGAGTTGATTACTTGGGAATTGGCCACAGGATATTTGAAAGTTTCTGGAGACACAGAAACTTCTGACTACAAATGGCATTCCTGCGTGAGACATGCACATCCACAAGTCCTGAGACTGACTGGGCAATCCGGCAAAGGGAAGAACTCCGCCTTCCTTCCTTATCTTTCTTTCCCCCACCCAGATATTGCAATTCTTGGCTCAACTTTCCTAGAGCTAGAATTAAAGTGGGTGCCACCACCAACTGGCTGTGTTTGGCCTTCAACTCACAGCGATCCAGAGTGATGGAATTAAAGGCATGGTCACCACTCCCTGGCCTTCATGACGTGGCTCTGTGGGTGGCTTTGTCCTCTGATTTCCAGACTATTTTTTATTAGATATACAATATATCACCCACTACAATTAGAGGCATGAGCCACCGTACTTGGCCCTGAAGACCAATATTTTAAGAGAATCTCAACAATTTAAACAGAAATTTGAATTTTGAGCATAGTAATTATAGTAACTCTGAGTCATATCTATGCCATCTTTAAGTATGCATCTGCAAACCTTTTGTGACTTACTGGGACCTTCTAAAATATGCTTACATTTCCTGGCTTTTCTCTCATCTCTTTGTTTTCCATTTTAGCAGAGCTTTTTATCTTAAGAGATAATCATATTTTATTCACACAGAAATCCTTTATTATCTAAAATATTCTATATCTTTTATCTTTATTGCCAAAAATATATTTATATTTATCATTTTTAATATTTCTCTCTCTAATTATTGGTTCTTATTTTATTTTCTTTGTTAAAATCATAAGACATAACAAATTTATCACTCTTTAAAAGATAGTTGAATCCAAATTACAGTTAGGCTATAACTTAACTAATTAAGATTATCTTGTCACATTGTTAAATCATAAGGTTATTGTCAATGTGAGCTCTGTATTGATACTTGGACTTTTTAAAAGAGTGTTCTAGTAAACTAACTGTCAATTTGACAGCTGTCTGAGAAAGGAGTCTCGTTTGAAGGATTGCCAAGTCAGGTTGGCCTATGGGCATGTCTGTAGGGGTGTTGTCTTGTTTGTTAATTGATACAGGATGTCCCATCCTGATGTGGGTGGTATTTTTCTTACGGAGATGGCCCTGAATTATATAAGGAAGATAGCTGAGCCAGCAAGTGCTTCTCTATGACCCCCTGGGCATCTCAGACTCTGGAATCCTCCCTCTGGTCAAGTTCCTGTTTGCAATTTGGTTACCTTACTCTGCTTCTGAAGGTTGTCTTTTTAATGTGTATGCTGTCATCTGGCTCCTATCTCTGACCTTGGAGCTCTGGTTGCCACCACCAATCTGCACTTGCTAGTGTGATGCCAGTTATCCCAGCACAGAAGCACCCCACCACCACCAAAAACCACTGCTTTGCTGCCTGCTGCTCCCTATGCTGCTATAGGTGGCCCTCACCCAAGCCCCTGTATCCCAGTTTGGTAGCCATTAGATTTCCAAATTCTTGAAGGTTGATGTTATTCTGCCTTCACACAAACAAATGATCCCAGAATCTCTCATCTCTCAGCTTTCTTTGTTTTTTGCTTGCTCTGGTTACTCCCTCTAGTCACTAGACTCAGGTGTGGAATAATCTTTTTGTGAAGATGTGTTGTTATTATTGGTTTAATAAAGAGCTAAATAGCCAATAGGTAGGCAGAAAGAGGATAGGTGGGATTTGGGGCCAGGGAGAGAGAGCTGGGATGAAGAAGGGCAGAGTAGCCAGGAGGTGCAGGGAGAAGCAAAATGAACATGCTGTTACTCAGGAAAGGCAACCAGCCACGTGCATAAGAAATATGGGTTAACTTAAGTTGTAAGAGCTAGTAACAAGCCTAAGCTATCATTCAAACATTTATAATTAATGATAAGTCTCTGTGTGGTTATTTGGGAACTGGTTGGTGGAACAGAAAATCACACCTACATTCAGGTGTCTTTTGGATATAGATAATATTAAAATATTGTTTTATGCTGTTTTGATCTATTTTTAAAAAGTTGGCTCTACAGTTGGGTTATGGTCCTTCCTCTCTCAACTCAAGCTTGTTTTAAAAGTTCCTTCCAAAATCTCCATCCTGGGTCAGATGAGCCATCTGGTTCTAGTGGGGAGAGAGAGAACAAAGCAGAAAAGCCCAGGAAAGGATACTATGTGCTTTTTAAAGAAAGTTAAGGAGTAAACTGGTCTCACTGGGGATTGCTGCATCTCATCTCACACTCCTTTCTTGGTTTTAACTTTCTAGAACTTTTGTTAAAGTATAAATTTGATTGTTAGATTTGTAAGACTATTGTGTAAGCTTTCTGCACTTCAATATTAGGAAGTTCATTGGATATGATTTTTTAAAAAATGTGAGTCTGCAACAAAAGTTACTAAAAACTTTGTAGCAAAAGGGTTGATTGTTAAGAATATACAGCATACCGAATATGGAACTTGGACTCAAGTCTTACTTATGCTTTTTTAAAAATAAAAAATGGAAAAGGAGTTATGATCGGCTCATCTTGGTATAAATAGCAACCATATGGCTTTCCGCCATCTTGGCTGATGACTTACTTCATCAGGATGGAAGCAACCATGATGCTAGCTACTAAAGTTAAAGAAGGGCATTCCAAGAGGACTTGGTAGATGTGATCATGTAGTATAAAAGAACAGAGGCAAACTCCCACCACCAACAACTCAAAAAAATCTGGACCAGAAAGAAAAAGAATGGACCAAGGTCTCCAACTGGTACCTGTCTCTTTACTTTTGGTCTCCATGAATCACCATTCTCTTAACTGCATAGATTCTTGTGTCATAAACTGGCTATTTAAATATTTATATACAAAAGAAAAATAACAGTTAGGATATTAACTTTATAAATCCTACAGGCCCAATATCAACATTTACTCAACATATATGTGAATAAATTATTTGAATAATAAGGGCTAGAGCCACCAGGGAATGTAGCAGCTAAAGTGACTCCATTTTTGACCAAAGCAACTATCTTAGAGGCCTGCGGATAGCCCTGTAAGAAATTTGAGTGTGTTAAATGAATTTCAGGAATGTTGACCACTAAAGCATGTATAAATGTTGTGAGATTATAAACTAACTGCTTATTTGGCTTCCGTAAACTCAATTAATTGTCTCCTGTAAGAGGCCCGGGATGTTTTCTCACAAAAGTACATGTATGTAAGAAGGAAGATATTGTGTGATTGTGGCTTTTACCTTTAAAAACCTCCAAGAAATGGCCCCACCCATTGCTCATCACTGCAAAGGGTGAACTAGCCAGGGCAATGCTAGAGAGCTCACCCCTGATGGCAAAGACAGAGGACTGACCAACCCTGCAACTATCCAGGCCCACACCAGGGCCCACCCCAACATTGACCCCATCTGTAATCTGGAGCACAGAAGAACTCTATTTCAAGTTCATGACTTCTTTTAACTAATTTTTAAAGATTGTAAGTCTATTTTTATTTAAAACTCTATCAATGATTCATTGAAGATTTTATTGAGAGGTGAATATGTACATAAAATTAAGTGATAAAATGAAAGTGTAAAATTCAATGTGTAGCTACACAGCTTAGAATAACTATTCTAATACTATAGAAGTTTGTTGAGATACATTGGCCCTGGATTCTGGCCAATTTCACTACATAACGTTTATATTTTCAAGTTCCTAACAATAAAATCATAACTATTAAAATGCATAGGCTTAACCACAAAGAAGATCAAAATAGCGGTTTCTTAGAGGATTTCTGATACATTGTTTTTTAAATAAAAGTTTGTCTATTAAATTTTAATATATAATTTTAGCTATTATCATGTAAGTCTTCTCATTGTCTCATAACAAGTATCTTTTTTTACTTCTTTTAATTATTGATACACACACACCCAGCTATATAAATATATCATGACCATTCTGTAAAATGTTATTGGTATATGTGTGTGTGTGTGTGTGTGTGTGTGTGTGTGTGTGTGTGTGTGTGTGTGTGTGTGTGTGTGTGTTTAGGTGTCACCATTTGGTATTGAATAACCAATTGAGGTGCTCTGTTACACAATCCTAACTGGTCTTATCATTTAAAACCTGGAGAGAGATATTGGAGTAAATGTTGAAAGATCTCAGAAGCAGAGGGACAAGCCCCTAGAGAAACTACTCACCACTACTGGATCTTCAGGCCAAAAGGGGAAGATTCTGCCTCCATAAGTCCTCAGACGGAATGCTCTGAGTCCTCAGCCAAAAGGGAAGGGGTGAAAGGCCGAACTCTTGTCTCCTCCTGCCTTATATTTCTATCTCTGCCCAGCCATATCACTTCCTCTTTCAACCTTCCTAGTCTGAGATTAAAGGTGTGTGATATTAAAGGTGTGTGACTCCCAAGTACTGGGGTGAAGTTGTGAGCTACCACTGCCTGCCTATATTTCTCCTTTAGATTAATCTTGTATATACTGCATGTATGTCTGTGTCTGGCCTCGAACTCACAGAGATACAAAATGAATCTCTGCCTACTTTTGCATTTTTTACTATGTTTTTGAGATTACAGTATAGCTACATCACTTACAAAGTGGCGTTTTCTTAATGGAGAGTGAGAACTATACTTATCTGTGGGTATAAAGATAAACATATAGAGTATAGTTAGGGATTGTGTCAGTAAAGTGGCAATTATTAGCTTCTCCCTAAGATCCATCCAACCTTCACTAGCCCGAGGTAGTTTCCAATACCAGGCAAGGCATGACTTCCCTCTCTTGTTGAGTACATAAAATCCAGTTAGAGAGCTGTTGATTACTATAATGGGAAACAGGCAGTATCACCTTGACCTAGAGGCATGGCCTTAAGGCCCCAGTGTACAGGGCATGGCCAGGAGCACACTGACTGTGTTCGTTTCTTCTCTCATATTCTTGGAAGAAGACCAGACCCACTTCTGCTGCTTGGGCCAGTGAACCTTTCCAGGAATCACACAAGTGTTTAATCTCTTTTATCAGTGAGTGTTTTTCTATAAACTCCTTAGTAAATATTAACCTTTGAATCAGTTGCTAGTGATTAATACCAACTACAGATTACTATCAAGGTATGTAAGCCACTGTTTCACCCTACTAGTCACTGTGGTTCGTGGGCATCATAGCTGGGTAAAATTATTGGTTGCACCACCACCCCCCAAACACACACATCCTTTGGAAGCTTGCATGACACCTTCTGGTACTGTGAAAGCTAACCTTCAGGCTTTCAAGTCAGATACAGATCAGGTCCTCTGGGCCTTGGGTCCAAAGTGCATGATATCTTCAGGAGTAGGGATTTACTTTCTATCTCTTTTTGGAGAAGAGTAGAGAGATAGGACCATGGCTGACATCAATAGCCTATAATGGCTGGGGAGTCTCTTGGACAACCCTGACCTACAACTCAGAAAAGGGCTTTTTATACTTGGTGTTTTGCTAGATAGCTGATGTCATTTTTTAAGTTTAGTGAATAACACCTTAAAGTGGGTCCAGAGTAGCTATTACCATCCATGGTTCTTTTCACAGGCAGTAACTCAACAAAGTTTCAACTTCTGGAATCTACTTTCTTTTTCTTTTTTTAAAAATGTGCATTGGTGTTTTGACTGCATGTATGTCTGTGTGCGGGTGTCAGTTCCTTTGGAACTGGAGTTATGGACAGTTGTGAGCTGCCATATGGGTGCTGAGAGATGAACCTAGGTCCTCTGGAAGAACAGTCAGTTCTCTTAACCACTGATCCATTTCTCTAGCCCCAGGGACTATTTTCTATTATAAGATGTTCATGTTTCCTTGGGTGGGGGAAATTGTTCTTCTATTAAATCTCAGTAAATGAGCATCAGTTTCTGCCATGGAAATGCTCTTCACATTAAAATTCAAGCACAGCTATGCTTTCTCTGGAGATGAAGAAACAACTGGGCCTGGGCTGCTGCATGTGACCATATTGGGTCTGCAACAGCCAGGTCTATGTTAACATCCATGACTTAGGATGCCTGGGATGTGGACCACCACCTGTGATCATTTTAGTGTCCAAGAGCTATGCCAGTACTGGGGCCATGTTAATCTGAGTGGCCTGTACTACCACTGGGGTTCATGATGACATCCTGGCATGGACTGCTACTAGAGGCCATGTCTGGGTCAATAGCTCTGAAGCAGCCAGGGTCTGTATTGATGTCTATGGCTTCAGTAACCACTGAAGGCCATGTGAATACTTGGGGTCTATTCAAACACCTGAGTCCATGTTGATTGCCTCTGAGGCCATACTGATCTAGGTGGCCTGTGCTGCCATAGGGGCCATGGTGATATCTGAGCTCAGGCTGCCAAAGAGGCCATGTCTGGGCCTGTGGTCCTACCACAGCCAAGATATGGGTTGATATGTGACTCCTGATATCACCAAAGGCCGTATAATACCCTGATGTCTGGGCCATCACCTCAGGCCAGGTGGGGATCTGAGGATCATGCTACAGCCAGGATCATAGAGAAGGTGCCTAGGTAATGGCTGGCAGGGGCCACAGCTAAGGGCTATGTCTTGGTCCATGGCCCTACTGCATCCAGGGTCTGCGGTGATGTCTATAGCTCATGATACCATCAAAGGCCATGCTGATACCAGGGGTCTGGGCAGCAACATGGGGCCATGTTGGTGTCCAAGTGCCACACTACTGCCGGAGCCTTCTCAATCAAAGTTACCTGTGCTGCCTGCCACCTGAGGACAAGGTGACATCCAACCCTGGGTTATATTGGCACCTAAGGCCATACCACCATGAGGGCCATACCACCATGAGGGCCATACCAGTCTGAGTGGCCTGTGTTGCCACCTGGAGCTATGGTGTTGTTTGAGCCATAGCTACTACCAAGGGCCATGTCTGTGTCTGTGGCCCTACTGTAGACAGGATCTGAGCTGGTGTCCCTGGCTCCTGAAACCATCAAAGGACATACTGATGACAGGAGTCTAGGCCACCACTTAGGGCCATGTTGGTGCCCAAGGGCCATTCTGGTGTATGTGTCCATCTGGGCAGCCTGTGTTGTTGCCTGGTGCCATAGTGACATCTGAGCCCAGGATGCTGCCTGGGACCTTGTTTGGGACTGTGGTCCTAATAAAGTTGGGGTCTATGATGTCTATAGCCTGTGATTCCACCAAAGGCTACACGGATGCCCAGAGTCTATGCCTCATCCTTTGGCTATGCTGGTGTCTGAAGACTGTGAGGCCACTAGGGTCATTGGATTAGACCAGGCCAGGGCTGATGTCAAGGGCCAAGTCTGGATCCATGGCCCTACCACAGCTATGGTCTGTATTAATGTTCTTGGCTTCCAATACCATCGAAGGCATGCTAATACTAGGGATTTGGGCCACCACCTGTGGCCATGTTGGTATCTGAGGGCCTCACTGCCATGGGGGCCATGCCAATTTGAGTGGCCTACACAAACACATGGGGCCAGGCCTAGGCTGCTGCTGGACAGTGTCTGGGCTGATGGCCCAACAGCAGCCAGAATCTGTATTGATGTTCATGGCTCTTGTTTCCAAGGGGGTTCATTGAAAACATGCCTGTTGAAGTCTGGCAGCTGTGGATATGTCAAAGGATATGTTAGTTTGGAGGAGAGGTTTTCTTTTTATTTTCACAGAAAACAAGAGGCTGTGGATTCATTACAGGTTTAAAAAAAATATTTGATAGAGAAAGACCCTTTGAAAAATCTTCAATGGGAATGATTGACCCAGATAGTCCAACGTTTCAGAGGACCTCTGTTGCAGTTTCTTCTGAGCTCTGCATCAAGAATAGCTTCAAGGAGATTGACTGAGATGAGCAAGCCTCACAGAATACTTGAGTCAGAACTGGACCATAATTCTGAATTTTGTTAGGAACCCCATAAGATTATCAGTGCCCCCAATCATCAGAAAGTAGTAGTCTATGGAATTAAACTCACATTACCAAAAAAAAAAAAAAAAAAAAAAACAGATTATGGATGTTTGTTTACAGTGTTGGTTACAAGTTGTTTTAGATATTGGTAAGGGGGAAAAAACTAAACAATGGAGATTAGATTTGGAGTTCTTGTATAAAAAAGAAAAAGGGGGAAATGCTACAAGGTTATGTTTGTGTACACTGTAAGTATTTGACATTGTAAATAATGGTTTAATAAAATGTTTATTGGTCAAGTAGTAGCCATATAGGAATTAAATGCAGTTCATCCAGACTAGGAGAATTCTGGAAAGTGGAAGAGGAGCAGACTACAGCAAAGCCCAGAGGAAATGGATGAGAATGGTACCAAGGCACATAGCTGTCATAAATAGAATCATGGGTTAGTTTAAGAGTAAGAGTTAGAAAGTGATAAGCCTGAACCATATACCAAACAATTTATAATTAATATAAGCCTGTGCGTGCTTATTTAGGATCAAGCAGCTGTGAGCAGGTCTGGACCTTGGGCCTAAGCCCAGCCAGAAACTTCTTACCACAGGGCTGTACTGAGCCAGTCCTCTCCCTCACTGGCATGGAATAGTTGGCCCTGCCCCTCATTTGAGATTGTAGTAGAGCTGGTACTACCTACCCCTATAGGAGAGCAGATCTCAGCACTCAGGAGAGATAGTCTCACTCCTCACAAGCATGGGAGAGATGGCCCCAGTGGAATAGACCTAGGAGAGCTGGCTCTGCCTCTCACCTGAGGGAGTGGTCCCAATGGCCAAGACCAGCCAGCTCAGATCCACATCTTTGGCCTTGGGTTGGCCCACCATAACAGCTGCCCCATCTATGACCTTCTGGAGTTGTGTGAAGGGACTGGTACTACAGAATGATAGCCTCAGGGTCTCCATGACTCAGAGTAACAATGGCTTTCCCAGAGGAGTTCCAGAGAGGGCCCAGTGATGACAGTGTACCATAAATCAGAGACCTTTAACCAGACCAGCAACTCATTGCAATGAACATTTTGCCAGCGGGACTGATTGGACAAAAGAGGGATACTGCATGATACACTGCAGCTCTTGAGGCCACTAGGATAAATGAAATGGCATTAGAAAGATGAAAGGGGCAAGGTGGATTTTGGGCAGGGTGTTTTGTTTTTAATTAATTTGGGGGGGAAAACTACAGTGGTGAAGGGCAGATATGGAGGGACTGGGGGCAAGTGATATTGGAGTACATGATATAAAATTTCCAAAAAATCAATATAGAATTATATTTTTAAAAAGAAACTAGTAAAAAGAATGATACAAATAATGAAATAGAGTTGGTTCTTCAAGTCTTTGAAAAGAAATTGAGGAAAATATCAGAAGTTAGAAAGATCTCCCATTTTCATGGATCAGTAGGAATAATGTAGTAAAAATGGCCATTTTACCAAAAGCTATATACAGATTCAATGCAATCTCCATTAAAATCCCAACACAATTCTTTACAGACCTTGAAAGAACAATACTTAACTTCATATGCAAAAGCAAAATGTGAAGGGTAGCTTGACAATCCTGTACAATAAAAGAACTTCTGGAGGTATCACAATGTATGAGTTTAAGCTCTACTGTAGGGCTATAGTAATAAAGACCAATGTATTGGCGTCAAACACTCACATGGATCAATGGAATCAAATTGAAGCCCCAGATGTAAATCCACACACCTTAGACACCTGAGTTGTTTTGTTTGTTTGTTTGTTTGCTTTTGTTTTTAATAAAGAAGCCAGAAATACAAAATGAACAAAAAGAAAACATCTTCAACAAACAGTACTGGTCTAACTGGATGTTGGCATATAGAAAAATGCAAATAAATCCATATTTATCTCCCTGCACAAAACTCAAGTCCAAGTGAATCAAGAATTCAAGACACTAGACATCAGAAAAATAATTAAAAGGTGGGGTGCAGATCTAGAGAACTCTCAAGAGAAGAATCTCAAATAGCTGAGAAACTCTTGATGGGATGTTCAGCATCCTTGGCCATGACAGAAATGCAAATCAAAATGATTCTGAGATCATCTTACACCTGTCAGAATTTCTTTGAGAAAGTTAATGAGATAGGCAAACTCTTATCCAAACTAACCAAAAGGCAGAGAGAGAATATTCAAATTAACAAAATCAGAAATAAAAGAGGGGACACAACAACAGACACAGAAGAAATCCAGAAAATTATTAGGCCAAACTTCAAAAACCTGTATTCCAAAAAAAATGGAAAACCTAAAAGAAATGGATATCTTTCTGGACAGGTACCACTTACCAAAATTATATCAACCAGATAAATGACCCGAATAGACCTATAACCCTTAAGAAAATAGAAGAAGTTATCAAAAGTCTCCCAACTGCCCAGAGACGGCATTTGAAACTCCACATGAAAAGCCTCTAGAGACTTTGGTAGAAAAGATGATGAATGCAGATCCCTTCTAGAGGAACACCTCCCCCTCGCCTCTGCTCTTGGGATCCTTGCCCTCAGAGGACCAGAATGTAACAACTCATGTGTTCCAAGGACATCATCTTTGGCTGACTTTCGTGTTCTTGTTAACCATCTAATTGATATTGGTCCTACTTATCTTCCTGATCTATCTGTTCATTATGGTCCTTCCGCCTTCCACTTCAGTGGTATCCATAAAGATGCATATTGATGGAATGGCTAAAAGAAATGTGACTACTGACCTGATTACAGAAGTGGGCGTTTGTATTGTAAAAACAATCCTGGGGAAATTGTACTGAACATAGGATGAACAATTATAGTATTTGGTATGATATTTTAAGTCCCACGGAATTAAATATAGTCATGACAAACAGTCAAATAGAAACTCCCCAAAACATTACATTTAGAAGGAAAATCCAATGAATCTATAGGTGTTTACTAGAATTCCCTAAATTGGTGGGGGGGGGAAGAGTTGAGAATGGAGTGACACACAGATGGGGAAAAGGAGTTGAATGTTTGGCAAGCAAAAATCTCTAGTAAATGGTGGGCTCTTCCTCAGAGAAATACATGACCCTTCACTCTTGATGTATTAATATCTAAATGGGATGATGGAGACCTTGTGGAATGTCTTGCTGTTATAGATTTTATTATGATCCAGATCATGGGAGAGGTTTCTTTGGGTCAGAGATGAGTTTCACACAATATTTGAACGTAGTACCATCTCTGCCACAGAATTTTAGATCTAAGACGGAAAGGTTACAGTCTGTGAAAGAACAAGTCCAGTGTCTGCAAAGTATAAATAATAAACATTGATTAAAGTTTTCACAAAGAGAACTGGAAAAGTTAGAAAAAATAATGGGTTAAAAAGTTGCCTTTGTCAGCTTGACTTTGTCACTTTGATCACTGAGTTCAGTTTCTGATCTTTCTGTGAATTCACAAATCCATGGCCTCTAGAGTGATAACCTCAGTAGTAACATTAACATTTATTATGTGCCTTGGCATTTGCCCAGGGAACAGGGATATGGGAAAACTCTCTGCTGATTTTTAAGAATGTTATGTCTTTTTTATTTTATGAGAAAAGTACCTGTAAAAGATTAAACTACAGAAATGCAATACAATTACCTTGAATAAATATTAAAGACTGGGACCCTGACTGTCAGATCAGACAGAATCTTGAGAAGGAAATCTGACTGACTTTCAGATCCACCAGCCTGCATCATCACTAGTGTCTCTGAGTCATCTCTCATCTCTCACCTACCAGATATCCCAGGGTTCAACAACCTCCAGTCTCTGCTGAGGCTGGTCCCCGGCACCCAACCAAAAAAAGCCCAGAGCCAGATGGTTTCAGTGCAGAATTATACCAGAATTTCAAAGAAGAATTAATCCCAATACTCCTCAAATTGTTCCACACAATAGAAACAATAAACAAATAAACTCCTTTTATGAGGCTACAGTCAGTCACCCTGATACACAAACCACACAAGGACACAACAAAAAAAGAGAATTACAGACCAATCTTCCTCATGAACATTGGTGTAAAAATCCTGGCAAACTGAATCCAAGAACATATCAGAAGGGCTAAGGTCAAAAACGCAAATGACAGTTCATGCTGGGGAGGGTGTGGAGCAGGGGAACACTCCCTCATTGCTGGTGGGGGCAAACTTACACAATCATGGAAATCAATATGGTGCTTCCACAGAAAACTGGAAGTTGATCCACCTTAAGACCCAGCTGTATCACTCTTGATGTCCCTCAACTGAAGAATGGATAAAGAAAAAACAAGAACACCAGAAAATTTGTAGGCAAATGGATAGAACTAGAAAAAAAGTCATCCTGAGTGAGGTAACCCAACTGATAAAGACAAACAAGGTATGTACTCACTCATAAGTGGATATTAGCTATAAAATAAAGGATAACTATGCTACGATCCACAGACCCAAAGTGACTAGATAAGAAAGTTCATGGAGGAGGGAGACGCACCCATATTGCCCTGGTAAGGGAAAATAGAAGAGATTTCATGAGTGGACTGAGGGAGGTGGAGATGGGACATGAGCAATCGGATTAAGGGGTACAGAGGAGGGGAATGCTGAGGGGAAATCCTGGGGGGGGGCATTTCAGGGTCAACCAGAAGTCTGGCACAGAGGAACCTCCCAGGAGTCTATGGGAAGGACCCCAGCTCAGACCCCTAGCAATAGTGGATAAGTAGCCTGGACTGGCCTTCTCCTGTGACCAGACTGGTGCCTGGCCAGATTGTCATCAGAGAGGCATCATCCAGCAACGGATGGAGGCAGATGCAAAGACCCACAGCCAAACATTATGCAGAATTCAAGAATCCTGCAGAGGAGAAGAAAGTAGTGTAGGAGCCAGAGAGGGCAATGACACCCTGGGGAGGCTCACATAGTCAACTAACCTGGGCTCACAGAGGTTTGCAGAGACTGACCTAGGCACTCTGCATATAGGTACAGTTGTGTAGCTTGGTCCTCTTATGGGACTCCTAACAGTGGGAACAGAAGTCTCTGTCACTTTTACTGGCCTTTGGGACCCTGCACCTCATACTGGGTCACCCTGCCCAGCCTTAACACATGGGGAGGTGTTTAGACATGGGTGTTTAGTCTTTACTGCAGCTTGATATGCCATGTATTGTTGATACTCAGAGGAGACACGTTCTTTCCTGGATGGAGACAGAAGAGGAGGGGATTTGGGTGGGAGGAGGTTATAGGGGAGAGGGACTGGGAGGGAATGATAGGGGAGACTGTGGCTGGGATATAAAATAAATAGATGAATTTTTAAAAAGCTGGTTCTTTGAAAAGATAGATAAGATTGACCACTCCATTGTCAAAATAACCAAAAGAAATAAAAAATACAAATTAGTAAAATTAGAGCTGAAACTGAAGACATTGTGAGCAATGCCAACAAGATATGAATGGCAAAGAATATTTTGAGAATATATTTATTCCAGAAGCATTAGAAGAAATGAGTAAATTACTAGAAACATAGGGCATATAAAAAATAAGCCAGTAGGATGCAATGAGAGAAAAATGAGGTTGATATAGGAATACAGAAGACTAGAGCAAGAAACCTCATCCAGATAGACTTAACTGATAACATTTCACAAACTTCATTAAAATGAGAAAGTAAGAAACACCACAGAACTCATTCTATGAATCAGCGTTACCTTGATACTAAATCAGAAAAATAAACAAAAAATATTATAAAATAATTTACATGATGGTCATAGTTGCAAAAATTCTCAGTAAAATATTTGTAAGCTGAATTCAAGGATATGGTTTTTTTTGTTTTGTTTTGTTTAAAAAAATACATTATAACCATGTTGGTTTCATCCCAAGGGTGCAAAGATGGTTAATATATGTGAACCAATAAATGTCACACAATACATAATTATTCTCAAGACAGAACCCAAATAATCATCTCAGTAGATGCAAAAAAGTCCTGTGATGAAGTTCACATCCACTTAGGACAAACACCCTAAAGAAGCTTAGCATAGAAGAAACACATCTCAATATATGAAAAGCTGTGATGACAAATACAAAAAAAAGAACATGAAATGGGAAAGTACTGAAATTATTTCCCTTAAAATCAAGAATGACACCCACAGTGAGAGTTCAGCTGAAGAGAGGGAGAGGGACTAGTGGAGCAAGGTGGGGGGGATGGGGGGTCAAGAACAGACAGAGAAAACCAGAGACAGCTGACCTAATGGGAGCTCACAGACGCCAGACTGACAGCTGGAGAGCCTGCATGGGATCAAACTCGGCCTTCTGAATGTGGGTGACAATTGTGTAGATTTATCTGTTGGTGGGATCCTGGCAATGGGAACAGGAATTATCCGGCATACGTGACCTGGCTTGTTAGAGCTCACTCCCTATAGTGAGAAGTTTTTCACAGCCTTGAAATAGGGAGGAGAGGCTTGGTCCTGCCTCAACTTGGTATGCTAGCCTCTGTTGACTACTCAAAGGAAGCCTTAGCCCTTTTAAGGAGTTGATGGGGGTGGAACAGGGAGACATGGGGAGCAAGAGATGGGGAAGGAGGAGGAACAGTGGATGGTATGTAAAACGAAAAAAAAACTTCTTAAATAAAATATAATAAATAATTAAAATCAAGAATGAGACAAGAATTCCTGTTCTCTCCACTCTTAGTTGTATAATGCTCCAAGTCTACCTAGACCAGTAAGTCAGATAGAGAAAAATGTGTAAAGAAGAAAGGAAGAATTCTAATCATCCATCTTTTGATGAAGTGATTATATGTTTAATATAAAACCAAAACTTAAAATTATTAGATCCGATAAATACTTTCAGCAAAGTTTTTATAAAATTATTTTTAAAATCAGTAGCTTTTTTATATCCCAGCCTTCAACTCCAGTGGAGGCACAGTGATTAGCGCAGAGGACATGCCAGCCACCAGACTACAGGTAGGCCACCTGCGGACCACTCCATTCACTCAGTGCCTTCTCACCCTGCCTGAGGTACCCCCTTCTCTTTCCCAGTCTCCATCTTAGGCATAACCCCCATGCTCAAACAGAGGACACACTGGACCCCAGAAGTCTAGGTAGGCTGCCCTCCCTCCAGCCAACATCCCCCATGCTCTGGGTGCCCATCAGTCTCGCCTCCCTATCATTGCCATATCCCAACTCCCAACTCAGGAAGAGACCCCCTGCTTAACTAGAGGCCACCCAAACTACCAGGAGTCCAGCCCCCAATCTTGTAGTGATTCTTTGCTCAAACACAAGCCATACCAAAGACCATAGAGAAAAAAGAGAACAAGACACTCACCCAACAAAGACAGATTCAGAAACGAGAACCTAGGCCAATAATTACCTCAAACCTACATGCCCAGATGCCAGGACACCATAATAACAGCGAAGGCAGTATATGACCACCAGAGCCCATCTATCCTGTTAGAGGAAGCCTTGGGTATTACAGGACAGCTGAAACACACACACACACACCAATCTTAAAACCAACTTTATGAAGATGACAGAGGTCCTTAAAGAGGAAATGAATAAATCCCTTAAAGCCAAGAAAAAGCAAACAATTGAAGGAAATGAACAAAACTGCTCAAGAAAAATTGAGGGAAAAGCAATAAAGAAAACACAAGCTGAGGTACTTCTGGAAATGGAAAATCTAGGTAAGTAAACAGAAACCACAGAACACAAGAGACAGAAGAGTCTCGGGCATTGAAGATATAATAGAAGAAAGAGATATATCAGTCAAAAGAAAAAATCTAAAACATTCCTGATACGAAACATCCAGAAAATCCAAGACGTTATAAAAAGATAAAACTCAAGAATAACAGATATAGTTAAAGAAGAAGAATTCCAGATCAAAGATCCAGAAAATATTTCCAACAAAATCATAGAAGAATATTAGCTTAGCTGACAGTTGAGAGTTGAGGAAGGACAGATCCTGCCAGACACTCCCTGGGGCTGAGCTGGATGGTGAGTGTTGACAGCCCAGACCTCCCCTATCTACCAGAAAGAAGCACATTGAGCAGGGAGTCTTGTTAAAGTAGAATCTCATTTCATTGTATCAGGCAGGGGCTTACATTGGCTGAGGAAAGAAGGAAGTAGGAGTCTTGAATGGGGGAGATGGGGGAGACTTTGGGCCCAATGAGATTGTGTCAAGATAGTGGTGACTAGGAAGAGGTGGTTTGGGGGCTATGCTTAGTCACTTGTATGTGGAAGTCATGGACAAAGACGGGTTGTCAACCTAGAGCCAGGCTCAGGAAGTTACACCAGGCCTCAGGATCATTATTAAAGGCTTGGTGAGAGGCCCAACAGAAGAAAATTTCCCTAACCTTAAAAAGGACATGCCTATAAAGGTTCAAAAAGCTTACAGAACACCAGATAGATTGGATGAGAAAAAAAAATACCCTCACCACATAATCAAAACACTAAACATACAGAACAAAGAGTGCTGTCAGGGAGAAAGACCAAGTAACATATAAAGGCAGGACTGTTAGGACTATACCTGACTTTTCAACATAGACTAAAATCCAGAAGAGCATGACAGATGTTCTGCAGACTCTAAGAGAACAGGGATGCCAGCCTAGACTACTATACTCAGCAAAACTATCACCATAGGTGGAGAAAACAAAATACTCTATGATGAAGTCAAATTTAAACAATATCACTCCACAATCCAGCCCTACAAAAGATTCTAGAAGGAAAACTCCAATCCAAGAAGGTTAATTACAACAATGAATACATGGGGAAAAATAATCTCATAGCAGCAAAACCAAAAGAATTGAAGTACACACACACCACCAACACCAACACCAATACCACCATCACCAACAATAACTAAACAAAAATTAACAATCATTGACCACTGATATTTCTCAATATCAATGGCCTCAATTTTCTATTGAAAAGACATAAATGAACAAAATGGATGGGGAAAAATGATCCATCCTTCTGCTGCATATAAGAAACACACCTCAAGATCAAGGAGAGACAGTATCTATCGGGGTAAAATATTTGCAAATTGAATCCAAGAACACGTCAAAAAGATCATTCACCATGATTAAGTAGATTTCATTCCAAAGATGCAGGGATGGTTCAATCAAAGTAATCTACCATATAAACAAACTGAAAGGGGGAAAAACAAACACACGATCATCTCATTAGATGCAGGAAAAGCCTTTGACAAAAACCATCACCCCTTCATGATAAAACTCTAGGATGCAAAGAGTGGAGATTCAAGAAACATACCTCAACATAATAAAGGCAATTTAAGCTTATAACCAACATCAAATGAAATGGAGACAAACTCAAAGCAAGTCCACTAAAATCAGGAACAAGGCAAGACTGTCCACTCTTTCTATATCTATTCAATATTGTACTTGAAGTTTTAACTAGAGCAGTAAAACAGCTGAATGAGATCAAGGGGTACAAATTGGAAAAGGAGAAACCAAAGTATTACTATTTGCAGATGATAATATATGCAAGTAACCCTAAAACCTAAAATTCTACTAGAGAACTCTTACAGCTGATTAAAAAAAAAAAAAAAAAAAAAAAAAAAAAAAAAAAAAAAAAAAAAAAAGCTCCAGCTAAATGGCCGGATACAAGATTACTCAAAAGAACCTCTATACAAATGACAAACGGATTGAGGAAAAAACCATGGAGACAACAACCTTCACAACAGCCACAAACAAGATAAAATTACCTAGAGGTGACTCTAACCAAGCTAGGGGAAATTTTTGTATGATAAAATCTTCAAATCTTTGCAGAAGATATCAGAAAATAGAAAGATCTCCCATTTTCATGGATTGGTAGGATCAACATAGTAAAAATGGCCATCCTATCAGAAACAATCTTCAGATTCAATACAAATCCCCATAAAAATTCCAACACAATTTTTAACAGAACTTTAAAGAACAATTCTCAACTTCACATGGAAAAACAAAAAATCCAGGATAGCTAAAATAATCCTAGACAATAAAGGAACTGCTGGAAGTATCATCATCCCTGATTTCAAGCTGTACTACAGAGCTATAGTAATAAAGACTACATGATGTTGGCATAAAGACAGGCATATCAATAAATAAAATCAAACTAAATACCCATGTGTGGGGATTTAATAAAAGCTCTGAAAGTTTTGGAGATATAAGAGGGATCTAACCACAGTAAAAAGTCTAGGAGGATCAGAGAGTGGTGATTCGCACCTTTAATCTTAGCACAGGGAGTATCCTGGGAGTGGTGACCTACACCCTTAATCCAAACTGAGTTTGAGGTCATCTTAGCATATAGAAGGAGTTCCAGGCTCCCAGGCAGGCAGTAGTGGGGCCACGCCTTAATTTACCAAGAGAGTATTTAAGGCAAGTGTAGAAAGACAGAGGGTTAGAAGAAGCCAAGAGAAGCCAGGCTGAGGAAGCTGGAAGACAGCTGGGTAAGTTCTGACTGTGGTATTTACTCTCTCTAATATCTCCAACTTTCTGAGAGATCTATCCCTGAGTTTCATTTATTCGTGCAACATTCATGTATAAATCCACATACCTGTGTATACCTAAATTTTTTTATAAAGAAATCAGAAAGACACAATGGGGAAAGAAAGCATCTTCAAGAGATTGTGCTGGTCTAACTAGATGTCTGCATGTAATAATAGATCCATATTTATCTCCCTGCACAAAACCCAAGTCCAAATGATCAAAAACATCAACATAAAACCAGACACACTGAACCTGATAGAAGAGAAAGTAGGGGATAGCCTTGAATGCATTGTCACATGAGACAACTTCCTGAACAGAACCCCAATAGGGCAGACACTAAGATCAACAATTACTTACTGGGGCCTCATGAAACTGAAAACCTTCTGAAAAGCAACGAATATTATCAATAGAACAAAATGGCAGCCTACAGAATGAGAAAATGTTTTTACCAGCTACACATCTGATATAGAGATAATATCCAAATATATGTAGAGCTAAATAATCAAATAAAAACTGGAGTGCAGATCTATACAGAGGACTCTCAACAGAGGCAACTCAAATGGCTGAGAAACATGTAAAGAAATGTTCAGCATCCTTCGTCATCAGGGAAATACAAATCCAAACTACTTTGTGCTGTGAGAATATGCTCTGGTACATTGTAACTATTTGTACCTCCTACTGGTTTAATAAAAATGCTGAAGGCTGAAGGCAGACAGGAGGTGTGGGTGGGACTACCAGACTAGGAAAACTCTGGGAACAGAAAGAACAGAGCAGAGAAGCCAGAGAGACACCATGGAGACAGCACAATGAGACGCCAGCAGGAGCAGAGGAAAGAAGCTGAAATGCTCCTCTGAGAAAATGTACCAAATACCATGACTGCACAAGATAAGAATCATGGGTTAATTTAAGAGCAAGAGCTAGCTAGCAATATGCCAGAGCCTTAGGTTGATCAGCATAAAATTAATACAAGTGTCTATGTGTTTCTCCTGGTGTGCAGGTTTGGACCTCAGGCCAGACAAGCCAGAAACATAATACTACCACTTTGAGATTCCACTTACACATGTCAAAATGGCTAAGATCAATAACACAAGTGACAGCTCATCTTAGTGGGGATGTGGAGAAAGGGGAACACGCCTCCATTGCTGGTTGAAGTGCAAACTTGCACAGCCACTATGGAAGTAAATATGGCACTTCCACAGAAAAGTGGAAACTGATCTACCTTAAGACCCAGCTATATCACTCTTGGACATATACCCCAAATAGTCTCCATTCTACTACAAAGACACTTACTCTGCCATGCTCATTGTGTCTTTACAAATAATAGCCAGGAACTGGAAATAACTTGATGCCCTTCACCTAAAGAATGGATAGAGAAAATGTGGTACATTTACCAATGAAGTGTTGTTCAGCTATTTAAAAGAAGGACATTATCAGCTGGGGCTGGGAATCCCACAATCATCTGTTCTCTACATATGACCAGTTCCGACTTCCTACAATAGTTTCTGTATTTTTGGGGAAAAAAAACACAAAAAACTTCCTTGATGAGGTACAAGAGCTAGACTTATCTGTGGGTATAAGGATAAGTATTTAGACTGCAGATAGGGATTACACTAGTTTAGGAAAATGGCAAGAGTACAATCGCCAAGATCTATGACCTCACTAGCCATGTGTGATTGACTAGATATACGGTTAGTTACAGGCATGAATAGACCTCAGGCCCAGTTACACAGGTGTTGGCTGCCATGAGACATAAGTGCCTCCATTACAACCTCCTAAATACCGTGCTACGCTGATCATTATTAGGACAAGTAGTCATCACAACCAGGTAGGACAACTGATTGCTCATCTTCCCTTCTCCTTAGTGGATTCCAGAGGAGGGGATGAGGATGGAGGAGGGATAAAGGGGGATCTGTGGTTGGTATGCAAAATGAATAAAAGTATTTCATAATTTAAAAAATCACGAATGCAATGAAACTGTACAAGATAATGGAGAAAAAGCACTACAAGAAAAGAAAAGCTAGTCATCAGGGAGGGGGGCCTTTCAGGTCAGACCCAGCCTGGAACCAAAGTGTCATCTTCAGCAACAGTAACTAACCTTTAGCTTCTGGGAAGAAATCACACACACACACATACACACACACACACATACATACACATATACACACACATACACGCACATACATATGCACACACATACACACATATACACACATACACACATACATGCACATACATACGCACATACACATACACACATATACACACACATACACTCATGTACATGCACACACATACACACACATACACTCACGTACATGCACATACATACACAGACACATACACAGATATACACACATACACACACACTAACACACATACACACACACTCACATACATGGACATACATATGCACTCACATATACACACACATACACACACATATACATACACACATACATACACATACATGCACACATACACACATACACTCACGTACATGCACATATACACACACACATACACAAATACATACACACACACTAACACACATACATACACATACACACACTCACACATGCACATACATGTGAACATGCACATATATACACACACTCACACACATATATAAAACCATATACACACATATATACAAGTGCATTCATTGCCAGTTGCTTTCTTTCTCTTAGCCATTTTAACTCGGGGAACATGAAATCTCAAAATAGTTTTCATTTTAATTTCCTTAATTGCTAGGGATGATGAGAACCTTTTTTTCATATATCTCTTCGCTGTTTGTATTTCTGCCTTTGAGAACTCTCTGTTCTTCAGATTCATAGTGCATTTTAAACTGGATGGGAATGGATAAGGGGGATGGGGTGGGAGGTGGCTGAGGGAGGATTGGAAGGAAGGGGGGAAGGGAAAGCAGAAAACCAAACAAGACCGGGTTGTTTCTTGAACTTTTTCCCCAGTTGTTTGCATATTCTGGATATTGTTCCTCTGTCACATGTACAGCTGACAAAGATTTTTTCTCTCAGTCTCTGTACTCCACTTTACTTGGCTGATTATTCCCCTAGGTGTACATAAGCTTTTTAGTTTTATGGGGGCCCATTTGTTAATTGGCGGCCATAATTCCTGAGCAAATGAAGAATGAAGTCCTGTTTTTAAATGTCCTTTTCTCTACCTACATCTTGTGTGGTACTTACTGTTTTCATCTAGCAGCTTCAGCTTTCAGATTTCACTTGAGGTCTTTGATCAATTTGGAGTTGATTTTTGTGAGGCGTGAGACAGGGTCTAATTCTTTTTTTTTTTTTTTCATGTGTGCCCACCATCTTTTCTACTTAAGTACAGATAAGCCACTCTGATGAACTACAGACGTATTTGCATATGCCCTGAACTACAGAGTCTTACTGACTTTCTGATGTCGCTATGTGTGTGAAAGTTAAGAGCAGAAGGCTGGGCACCGATTGGGTGGCAGCTTTCACCTTTTTGAGTTTTTTGTTCTGTCACTATACATTTTCACGACAAAATATTTACAACTGTCGCTTTCTCAGTCACTGAGGCTCAAGGGTTTTCACTGACCTGTTCTTTGGTATGTCCAGTGTAAAGCCAATCTTCAATAGCTGCTGAGTTGGGCGAGCATAGTCCAAAGGGCTGCTTTGAAAAGCCACAAGACCCAAAAAGTTCATGGTTAATAAATTTTCATAAACATACAAGTAGCTAGAAAAAACATTTTTTCCAAGTGAATAATTGCTTAAATTCTACAATGATTAACTAACAAAAGAGGATTTGGGGAGAGCAGTTTTCTTCAGAAACCTGTAGTTGAGCACTCTTAGGTAACAGCTACAATCATAATGGAGTTAGAGAGATATCTCAATGTCTAGCTAGAAATATTTGACATCCATTGATTATACTGAATTTCCTATCACTACATTTTAAAGTTCAACTGCCATTACACAAAGTATTTGAAAACTATAGTTTTGTGCTAGATGAGGGAACAAAAATGCAGGATCTTACCCAGTGCTCAATGACAAAACCAGAAAGATATTTTCCAGAACCAGACACATATAAAGAAATACATTCTTTTCTTTTGGTCTCTCAATTACTCATTAGGCAGTTTGTGAAATATACCACTTTCCTGACCTTGTCTTAGCTCTTGAATAAAGCATAACAGTGAATGTGGGCCCAGAAGAGGTGAGGGGAAGGCCGGCTGACCCTTGGCCTGGGACTTGATATATACGTGAATGGGAAGGGAAGGCACTGTCAACCGCCTCAGTCACTTTAAAAATGTGAGTTGAGGTAGAAGTTTTCTTGAAAAATTAAGAAGTGGAAAGCAGCAGCCATTAATGGGATGTGAGTGAAACTGGGACATCTAGATGCTAGACTGCCTAATGGAAAAGATGAGAGAGTCAATGTGAAGCGGGGGAAGGTGGAGAACAGAGGAACCTGGGATATGAAGTTGACATACAGGGACATTTCTGGAGTCAAATTATAAGGACCAGATAATGATAGACTGACTGGGAGGGAAATGGGTGGTTAATGGGGCACGGGAAGCACATGGGGCAACAGACAGGTTGCTGTTGTTTAGCTCAGAACAGTGGATCTCAATCTTCCTAATGCTTTGACCCTTTAATACAGTTCTTCATGTTATGCTGACCCCTCCAACCATAAAAGCATTTTGTTGCTACTTCCTAACTGTAATTTTGCTAGTGTTATGAATCATAATGTAAATATCTGATATGCAGTCCCATTGGGGTCCTGACTCACAAGTTGAGAATCACCAGCTTAGAAGCTACTCTGTAGCATCATCTAAATAAAAGGAAGTTGAATCCCACACATGGGGTAATATGATGATTGACAGTACCTGTGAGGAAAGCATGACAAACACGCTCAGGCTGAAGTGTTCAGGGCAAATTCCCTCTCCAAAGCCAGCTCTTCAGTGAGCTTAAACAGGAAAGGAGAAATCATCTACATTATCTATGTCCAAAAGGCATTTTTTTTCATATAAAACTGAATCCCCTAAGGGGATTTTTTAAGTATAAAAGTGAATCCAGTGGTTATATTGATATAATATATCTCATTATGGAGATCGCTGGCCTTTGGCTAGACCTAAAGCATCTTCCTTTTAATCTGCGTAGAGTTGTCCAAATAAGTCTTGTCTAGCGGGCCTGGTGGTGCCTGACAAGACAGCACATTTTACTATACTATAAGAAGCATAACATCTGCAGGAAGGGAGTCATGCTCTGGTGTCTGTAAATGAATATGATCATGGATGCAAGGCAGTTTGCATTTATTCTAGAGTGGCACCTGATTTTACCAATGTCTAAATATTCTCGGGTTTGGGGTGACCAACTGCTTGAAAGTCTATACCCATACTCAATGTGTATAAAGTAGTTAACCTAGAAAATTCAACAAATATTCTCTCTTGAAATGTTTCTTTTGGTCTCTATTTTTAAACTTATCAGTATCTGTGACCTAGAGAACATGGAAAATTACTTTTTTAAAAAAGGACATCTAGAGAAACTCAGAAAATGGAGTGTTCTTTTTCCTTAGTCTGTCTATGTCACTGTAGGTGGAAAGTAAAAATAAAATCAAGATGAAGAGTATCCAGGTGAGGCAGAAACAGAGGCAACAGACAGGGATATAAGGAGTCCCTCACAAAGGGAAGGACCATCATATCTCAAGCTAGAGGAAAAATAAGATTGCAGATGCCGACCAGAGAGCAGATATTAGGACCCAGTCCTACATGTCCAGTTACCTATAGATCATATAAACCCACCAAGGCCCCACAGCTCAGATAAAATTCTAGGGTAGCAGACCTGAGATCAGCACATGTGGCTCACAACCATATTCATGTTCTGAACAGAATTTAGGGGCTCTCTTAGTAGGAAAGAGATCCCAGATCTCAGTTAGGCCTTTTATATCAAAGAAAGGATACCTATAAGCCAGCTCTGCCCTGGCACACAGAAAGAACGTGCAGGGACAAAAGTAAGTTTACAAACTATTTTGTGAACTCTGTGACAGAGAAAAATCTGGAAGATGTAGTTGACACACATTCCCAAGATGACAAGATCTGGTGCTCTCTCTGGAGAAGTTACCATTCATTCAGGTTTTCATCTGCTCACACATCTCTCAGGAAATTTGAGTGTGGCTTGGGATTAGCAGAATCAGTATCTGCAATTTGTGATGCTGGCCTCTGATCTGGGGCCACCCTTGGCCATATACCAATCGCTCTAAGACAGGTCAAACCCAAACAAGTGGCTTTTGGAGTCAAGAGAATCTAGGAATGAAATATGAAGTGCATTAAAATCAGGCCACACGTTTACTCACATTTTCACCCTGGACATCAAAACATGTCTTCCATCCTTATGAGAAGTTCCTGACCTGAAGGTCTTCCTAAGAGAATCCTTCCCCAAACCAGATGTCTTGTCTAAGAAAATCTCCTTAGGACTTGGCCAGTAGAGTGAAGATGGGAGAGCGAGAAAAGAATGCCATGACCCCAACTTAACCCCAAGCCCAATGATCCAGGCCAAGGAAAGAACACCATGTCCCTAACCTGTCTTTGAACCCAGAGACTAGAAGATTTCTGCTCCATGACTTAGAATACATGTTTCAAGTTGATAGCCAAGCAAAACTTCCTGCTGTACTAGCTCACTGAGCATGCTCCAGAAAACCTATAAAAGCCTTCCCCTCTGTTCAGCCCTCAGCTGTCTCTCTTCCTGTTTAGATAAAGCCACCATTCTGTTCTTCTCCCCAGTAAATCTCTTCTGTGAGGTGTGTTGTGTGGTGTGACTTTGTGGTATTTCTTGGCTTCCAATTGCCAAGATACCTTTATGCCAGAAAAAAATTTTTATTGGTTCCATGACTTTTGTGCCTGTGCTCTCTCTTGGGATCTGAGTCGAATTAGGACCCATTCCTCATTTACACCTGCCACAGACTTACCTTCTGCTTCATCAATTGCTCGGGTTCCCATCCACCAGCAGTATTACAGAAAGTTTTCCCTTCAGTTAGTGTAAGCACTTTCCTGAATATGAGCCCTCTGGTACTCTTGGAGATGAAGGTACCCCAGACATGGTTTTTACAGCTATGAATGGCCCTCTTCACTCACCTCATCCCTCCCACCCTCAGATCTGCAATTCTGCAGCTTTTTTAGGCCTACATGGGCTATTGGGACCGTTTTCTTTCTTCTCCCTTTTCTGCTTCCTGCTAAAAGCTGCCTTTAATCCCACAGCTCCTCTATGCCCTTGTGGCTCCTATGATGCTATATGACTCTACTCCTTATCTCTTTTCAGAGGCTGAGTCCTTGTTTCTGAGCTCTAGTTTTTGTTGCCTTTGGAAAGCCTTTGGGCCTAGCTGAAAGCCCTGGTACCAGGAATCAAGTCTTCTTGGCTTAACCTTGATCCCCATTGAGTGTAATGACAACCCACTAAACAGCTTTGTCATGGTTTGATCCTCTTTAAATCCTAGAGATGCCCTCAATTACCGGCTGCTGTGAAACCTCCCCCATCCATGGGGATTGCCACATCCATACATTCTTATTACCCCTTAAGATGCTTTTTAGAAAACCTCCAGTCTTCCTACCTGGCACCAGACTAACACTACCCACTCAGTCAGGGCTGAGGTGGTCTCTGACTAGAATCTCAAATGTAGCTACAATATCGCAGAGTCATTCTAGCTAGGGATTAATGTATAACTTGCATCATGATCAGTCTCCATAAATTGCCCTTAAAGCAATAAATTATTTTTTTAAAAAATCCAAGACGTAATCTAGGACAACCATGAAAACTTTTCTCAATTACTAAGCCACCTACTAAAAGGCTCTTACAGTGGGATACCAATTTGTATCCCAAGGTCTCTAGTAGAAAACAACTCTTCATAGCCTACTTCTCCTAGAGTTTCCCTGGTATTCAGGCCACATTTAAATGCCCAGAGAGAGGACCCTTGACCTCACAGGCAGAAGTTTCAGTGCTGGGAGGGATGAAAAAGTCTGAAAACAAAATACATGATGTTGGTCAAGTCTTTTCAGCTGGCCATATCAACTGCCCAGGCTCCTTCACCTCCCAAAGCCAGAGAACCTCTAGGTTATTGCTTCAAATGTGGTCAGGAGGATCACTGAACCTAGGCCTGCCCATGCTATGGGATTATGCTCTTGTACTTTGTAAATATTTGTCCTTCCTACTGGTTTAATAAAATGCTGATTGGCCAGAATGTAGACAGGAAGTAGTCTGGCAGAACTACCAGACTAAGAAAGTCTGGGAAGAGGAAGAGCAGAGGAAAGAAGATGAAGATGCCACTCTGAGAAAGGGTACTAAACCACTTGGCTAATCATGGGTTAATTTAAGAGTAAGAATTAGCAAGTAATAAGTCTGAGCCATAGTTCAAATATCATGTAATTAATATAAGGCTTTGTGTGATTATTTGGAACTGCATATCTGGATCTCAGAGTAAGGCTGGACCAGAACGTACATGCCCAAGCCTTTGTAAACCACTTTGACTATGTTCAAGGTGCCATAACAAGGGGCATTGGGTTGTTGACTGTCCCCATGTCCCTTTACAGCAAGAGGACATCAGACCCAGATCACTCCCTAGCCAATGTTTTAGGCCTGGCCTAAGAAGTGGCCCAGGCTCCCTTGGCCCAACCTCCACCATCTCCAAGAGCCCCAGGTATTAATCATGGTATCAGGGGAATCCATCTCCTTCCTTCTGAGCACCCAGGTCGCTTACTCAATCTTGACTGAGTTTTGGAGACCATCTTTACATTCCCCTGTTGTTGGAATAACTTAACAACTTCATTAAACTCTACCATTTAGTTATATCTTTAGAGGTATACCCCTCACCCACTCCTTCCTAGTAGTATCAACCTGTCCCATCCCTTTGCTGGAGAGGGATCTCCTAGCCAAAGTGGAAGCCTCTATTTCACTTACTCACCCCTGCTTAACCTCAGGCTTGCCGCTGTTCCCCATCCTCTTTCTCCTCCAAATCACAAAAGCCAACATACTTTTTTCCTTGACAGCTTCCCAGGTGTATCTCCAAGTAAGGGATACCCCAAAATCCTTCTAGAGTCAAACATCACCCCCCCTCTGATCATCCAACTACAAAACTCTTCACCCCCACCCAGGGCAAAAACAATGAGACCTTGTTTACCAGCCTGGCTCTGGTTGTTTGGAAAGTTTTGTCTGTGTTTTGTGTGCGAATGGGTCTGTGTTTTCTGATGTATCCATAAGTCTTATGGCAAACACAGGAGCAGAGATGGAAATAGGTCAGGCTCAGTTGAATGTATGAGTGATGTGGCCACTGTCTGGTTTTTTTTTTTCTGTCTGGTCTCCTTTGAGCATATGAGTTTTCTTTGTTCGATGTCTATTGATTATGTTTTTGCTTCCTCTGCCAACCACCATCCACCACCATTAATGCTGCTCACTAAGTCTTCTTTGATGGCCAGGGCTCAGACTTTAATCTCTGGGCTTTTTAGTCACTGGATGCAGTTTAGCAGGAATTCAAATGTCTTTTGAGTGTGGATAATGTTAAACTTGTTTTATATCATTCCTCTTTACCAGAAAGCAGCCTCTGGAGTTGGGTTATGATTCCCTACTCTTCTAGATCCGAGTATGTTTGTCTAAAAGTTTTCTCCAAAATCTCTGTCCTGTGTCAGGCAGTCTATCTGACTATGACAGAGGAAGGAGAGAGAGAAAAAAGATTTAAAGGAACTTGCTTTGAAATGACTGCTCTCAATAATACTAGTTCATGTTTCTGGTAAAGGTGAAAAATGAGAAAACTTAGGTAAGTTCTCTGGGTCTAAGTAAGTACCTGAGAATGTGAAAGCTACTGTTTTAGGATATGCAAATGCAAGTCATAAAGGTATAAGAAAAAAATCTAAGTTAATAAAAAATGTTTCTGATTTCTTTCCCTCTATTTTGAAGATTCAAAGTTTTAATTGATCAAAGGAGTTCTTATAAGTTGATAAAGTACTAACTACTATTATCAGCCAAAAACTCAAGATTTTAAATTTCCTTTGGTTATCTTCTAAGAATAGATGTAAAATTGCTCATCATTGTCTTAAAAACATCTCTGGCCAATTTATATGTCCATCTTTTTAGACAGTAAAGAAAAATGTTTTTTAACCCAAAACTTTTCTATGGCTCAAAGGCCTGACATTTGTGATATGTTTTTTCTATAATGTGGATTTCAGTACTAATTACAAACAGTGATATTGCTTGAATAAATTAAACTCAGGAATAGATCTCTGAGAAAGTCGGAGATATTAGAGAGAGTAAACACCATAGTCAGATCTTACAGAGCTGTCTTCCAGTTTCCTCACTCTGGCTTCTCTTGGCTTCCTCTGCTTCTGTCTTTCTATACCCACCTTAAATACTCTCTTGGTAAGTTAAGGTGTGGCCACAGCACTGCCTGCCTGGGAGCCTGGAACTCCTTCTGTAAGCTAAAATAACCTCCAGCTCAGTTTGGATTAAGGGTGTAAGATACTCCCTGTGCTTAGATTAAAGGTGTGAATCACCACTCTCTGATCCTCCTAGACTGACTGTGGTTAGATCCCTCTGATATCTCCGAAACCTTTGGAGCTTTTATTAAATCCCCACATATCCCCTTTTGTGTCAAATTTTTTTTTAAAAAAAGGTGATAGCTAACACAAGAAAAACCATATATAATAGGTAGAATAATTATATACAATATATACAAATAATGAGTGAGTAATGTCCAGTCCATTAACAATTGACAATTCAAAGAAAATATTTCATTAATTATCCTATTTTGATGACCCCAAAGAATTATACATAATTTACTTCCTTTATAACTTGTATTACTAACTAAAAGCTATTATTTTGATGTCTCTTAAACTTATACACTTTAACTTCAAAGTTTCTTTTCAAAAACTGTCACTAGAAAACTGTAACTATAACTATCTCCTCTTCAACTACCTCAGAGACCCAAGAAGGAAATAATATTTACCCAAAAAACAGGAAGTGCAAGCAACTTCCAAAAACTAGAAATGACAGAGATGACACCTATCTGCCTGGACAGTCACCCAAAGTTTCTTTATAAAGTTGGGGCATCCATTTTCAGCCTACAGGCTCAGAGTCTCTTTTCATTTCTGTGAAGTAGGAAATCTGCTTTGCCTATCTTGGTGTAGTTCAGTCACTTCTCCTTATATCCTGAAGAATATCTGACAGTTTTCTCTGAAAAGCAGGAACCTGAAGGATCATCTCAGCTTGCTCTGTCAAAGTTCAAAGATCACTTTCCGAGGGAACCTGCATATCCAGTTCAAATAGCACACTGTCAAGCAGTCAATACAGGGACAGGTTCTTGTCCAGTGACTAACCGTTGCCACAAAGAAAATAGACTCCATATGGAGTTTCTTCAATGCCCATTTTTCTCTTGAAGTAGATTGGTGCTGCTAGGAGCAGATCTGTCTAACTGTCCAGAAAAGTCTAAGTTCTAAAAATATTTTCAATGTCATATTCTATGGATCTCTGAAGTGTTTGAAGAAGACCTGTTCATCTAAAATATATTTTGTTTGATCTTGAAAACATATCTAACATGACTATGTCTGAATGTAATGTCTAACTACTAACTTGCATTGCTTTATATTCTAATTAATTGGTAGTAAAAACTTTCATGGACTAGAAACTTGTATTGCATTGTTAGATGAACTGAATAAGTATACTACCTCAAACAAGCATAGAGATATTTGTACAGTAACACAATTAATCTCAATAAACACAATTTGTATACAATATGCAAAAATCCAATGCAATGTCAAATATTTAAAGCTAGTAAATCCTTTTAAAAGAAGATTTAATAATCTATCCTTATATGCTATATATTTGTATTCTCTTTTTCTTTCTATTTTTTAACACAAATCTTGAATCTAATCGTTATTGTTTAACTTTTTTCTAACCATAACTATTAACAATTATTAACCAATTAGCCTAAACAATGACAATCATCCATAACCCATTGAACAACCAAAAACAACCCACCCCACCACTTGGGAATGTGGGCACCATGTTCTTAAATTTACTTCCTACTGACTGGGGGCGATGGCATCTTTTGGGGATCCTGAAAAGAAAAGTAGCTGTGTCATTTGTTGTCCAGTCTCTGCATAACAGGAAAGTACATGACTTTCTCAAGTCCTGGCTATAGTAGTCTGTGAAGCTGGTTCATCTCAGTGAGCTGCCTCGAAATTGTTCTGAGCAGTTTGTAGTCCAAATCTGATCTTTGATTGGTGTTTGTCAGCCTAGTGACTTTGTCAGAGTTCATTTGAAATCATCATTGTGGGGCCCCATCTTCCTTTTGGATACTTCAAATTCTCAATTAGGCCTTGTCCTGGATCACTACAGAAAACTGATAAGAGACTAAAACCCAACACAATGTACAGGAAACTAAATATATAACTATTTATTCACTATAGGATTAGTAACAATAGAATAGTCCCTTATTTTTTGTTATTCTTCTGTCCTATATCAGTTGGCTTTTCTGATATGATACAGAGATTTTGTATTTTCCTTTAACAAGTATGCTTGAGTTTAGAGAAGGAGAGAGCCACACTCCAACTCTAAAACCAGCTTTAAATTATAATTAAACTGGGACTTCAACTAACAAAAAAATTGTGGACGTTAAGCAATGAGATTTTACCCTATAAAGTATACTGGCACCAATAGTTACGATACTCGTTTGCTTGTAAGATTTTATAGATAGCCTCCCTTTTGCTTTATACATCTAGATGTCCAAAGTATTTTCACTTCTTGAAGATAGGTATTTCCAGTTGTCTGTAAAGACAAAAACAGAAACCTGTCCCCGCCCTTTGTTTTTGCTTACAACTTAAAGAATTGTAATATGGGTGGATGAGCTATTAATTCTTAGTTTCATGAAGTTTCTCTGGTTTAAATTGAGTTTTTATTAATTTTGATGGTATCCATAACTTTTCTTCACCTGTGGAAACAAAAGCAAAACCCCTTCCCCCAACATAGCACATACCCTGGCTTCCATTCAGAGGTTAGTACATCTTTGAAGTAAACAGGCTGATTTAGTTCAGCTGTTTTTTCTATGGTCCAATGCCTTTCAGCAGCTGTTGTTCCTTTATCATTAGCACTGAGAAAATTCAAAGTTAATAAAGCATTATGTAGTCTATCTCTGTTTATTTAGCATATCCTTTAGAGTTCGATTTGATCTCTCTATGACTGCTTGCCCTGTAGGATTGTGTGGTATTCCTGTAATATGCTTCATATTATAATAAGAAAAAAATTGTTTCATTTTACTAAAGATATATGCCAGAGCATTGTCAGTCTTAATTTGTACAGGTATTCCCATGATGGCCATAACTTCTAGAAAATGTGTGATTACAGAATCAGCCTTTTCTGAACTCAAAGCAGTTGCCCATTTAAATCCTGAAAACGTATCTATTGTATGATGGACATATCAATTTCCCAAATTCTCTAAAATGAAATACATCCATCTGCCAGATTTCATTCCTACGTATACCTTTAGGGTTACTTTCTGCTGGCAATGGAGTTTGGTTATAGAAAGAATAGGTGGTACACATTTTTACAATTTCTTTGGCTTGTTGCCAAGTGATAGATAAATCTTTTTTTAATCCTTCACTATTGATGTGATGCTTTTTATGAAATTCAAGGCCTCTAGTATGTTTCCTATTAATAATTTATCAATTTCATCATTACCTTGGGCTAAAGTACCTAGCAGACCTGTATGATATCGAATGTGTGTTATATAGAAGGGATGATTTCTAGTCCTGATTATTTCTTGTAGCTGAATAAATAATGAAGTTAATTCTGACTCATCATTAATAAAATCAGTGGTGTCAAAGTGTATAACAACTCTTTCTGCATACCGAGAGTCAGTGACTCTGTTAAGAGGTTTGGTAAAGTCCATTAACACCATCACGATGGCATATAATTCTGACTTTAAGCAGAATTATAAGGGCTTTGAGCCACTTTACTTATATGTTCTTATTTGTAACCTGCCTTTCCTGATTTGTTTGCATAGGTATAAAATGTAGGGGCTCCAGAAATTACTTTATGTTGTACAATACGAGGGAGAATCCAATTAGTTTTCATTAGAAATTTAATTCTTTTGCTTTGAGGATATTTGTTGTCAATATCTCCCCAGAAATTATTGAAGGCTCTTTGCCAAGGATCACTTTCTACCCATAATTGGTCAATTTCTTCATTAGTTAAAGGTACAACAATTTCTGCTGGGTCCATTCCTGTCAATTGACGAAGTCTTAATTTTCCTTTAAAAATTAGTTCAGAAATTCTTTCCACATATGTCTTTAACTTCTTACTCGATTTATGTGGAAGAAATATCCATTCCAATATAACATTTTCCCTTTGCATTAAAATTCCTGTAGGAGAATGCTTAGGGGGCAAGATTACTAGAATGCAGTTAAGGTCTGAATCTACATGATCCACATCTGCCTCCTGTAATTTCTTTTCCATCAAACCCAATTTTTCTCAGCTTCAGGTGACAACTCTCTCGGACTATTTAAGTCCTTGTCACCACTTAAGGTTTCGAACAAATTATCTAGTTCATCATTTTTAATTCCAATAGTGGGTTGTAAGTTGGCAATGTCTCCCAGTAGTCTTTGAAAATCATTAAGTGTCTTTAATCTATCTCTCCTGATTTGTACCTTTTGGGATCTAATTTTTTGTTGGCCTATTTTATAGCCTAAATAATCAATGGAATCCCCTCTTTGTATTTTTTGGGGGGCAATCTGTAAACCCCAAGCAGGAAAAATTATTTTCACTTCTTCAAAAAGTTTTTCTAAGGTATCAATATTTGAATCGGCCAACAAGATATGTCATCCATGTAATGATAAATTATAGATTGTGGGAATTTGTTACATATTTGTTCGATTGGCTTTTGTACAAAATACTGGCACAGAGTAGGACTATTCAGCATTCCTTGAGGGAGGACCCTCCACTGGAGTCTCTTTACAGGCTGAGAATTATTATAAGTGGGCACTGTAAAGGCAGATTTTTCTTTGTCTTGTTCTTATAAAGGTATTGTAAAAAATAGTCTTTTAAATCAATAACTATAATAGGCCATTCTTTAGGTAACAGAGAAGGCAAAGGAATCCCAGATTGTAGAGAGCCCATTGGCTGGGTCACTTTGTTTATCACCCTTAGGTCTGTTACCATTCTCCACTTTCCAGATTTCTTTTTAATAACAAATACAGGAGAATTCCGAGAGCTGATTGAGTCTTCTATATGCTGAGCATTTAACTGCTCCTGTACCAGCTGCTCTAAGGCCTGCAATTTCTTTTGTTAGAAGCCATTGATGAACCCATATAGGCTTTTCTATTAGCCATTTTAGAGGTAGTGCTGTGGATGTTTTTGAAAGATCAGTAGCTGTTTTGCCCTGTTTCTCTATAACCTGAATGGTCTGTGGCTGTTTCTCATAATACCTTTTAATGTTTCTTCCAAAACAATGTGCTAGTTTATGGCTTATTTCTGTGTTTTGAGGAATATTAATCTGTGTGTTCATTGTTGTAGTAAATCCCTTCCCCATAAATTTATAGCAATGTCAGCCACAGATGGCTTCAATATTCCTCTCTGTCCTTCTGGTCCTATACACTCAAGCCATCTTGCACTCTGTTTTATCTGGTATATCCACCCAATACCCCAAAACTGAACATTTACCTACTAAAGGGGCCAACATGAATGCCATGAGTCTGGTGAAATTATTGATACAGCCACACCTGTGTCCAATAAGCCTTCAATAGCAACATTATTTATTTGTACTTTTAATTTTGGCCTTTGTTCATTGATAGAAGCTTGTCAAAATATTTGCTTTATAATTTTTCCAGATTTTTTTTCTTTTTCCGTAGGTTTTCTATCATTCCGTGTAGTATGTCTTTTTAAAATAGGTTTTAATCTCTTTAATTCTTCCTCCACAATGGCAGGTTAAGACTGGATTGGATTTGATATGGGGGCTTTTGAAAGCCACCTCTGGGTGTTTTCTGAGAGCAGAAAGTTACCTGGTCAGAGGGATTTTGAAAGCCCCTTGGGGCATTTCCCAAGGGCAGAAATTTGCCTTGTCTGTCCCTTGTTGATCTGCATTCATTGGTCCAATGTCTCCCTTTCCCACACCTTCTACATACTCCAGAAGGGAAGGGTGTTCTCTTGGGATTATTCCTATCAAAATCCTTTTTTTCTGGGAACTCCTTGTTTACAGTCTCTTCTTATGTGACCTCTCCTTCCACAGTTGTAACATTTAACATTTTGATTTTTTTCTCTCCTACCCAGTTATCATCACTGTCATAAGATTCCATATTAATTGTCTCACGAATCCAATCCTCCAAAGTGCTGACCTTGCTTTTAAAGGTCTAAGTATTTTTCTACATTGTGCATTGGCATTCTCAAAAGCTAGTGATTCAATGATTATTCGCCTGGCTTCTGAGTCCGGTACCATTCTGTTTACTGCTGCAGTTAATCTGTCCAGAAAGTCTGTAAAAGTTTCTTTGGGGATTTGAATTATTTTCATGAATGATTCAGTTTTCTTTCCTATTTCCTCAGCCCAGTCTCCAGCACTTAAAGCTGCCATGGGACATAAATCCAGAGTGTCTTCATTGCATAAAGACTGCCTGTCAATATCAGCATAATCTCCCTCCCCAAGAAGTTGGTCTTGGGAGACTTCTATGCCGCTAGCCTTGCTTCTTTGTTCTATTATTTTAATCTCATCCTTTCACCATGGTTTCCACTGTACAAGCAGTCCTGCCTCTAGCACAGCTGTACCTATATCTAACCAGTCTTTAGGGGTGACCCAGTTACAGCATGACCAGGAGTTCAGCATTTGTTTTACAAATAGTGAATGCATCCCATGTTACATTTACTTCTTTCACTCTCTGTAATTCTAACATTTGTACTGGAGCCAAGCTAGCTTCTCTATCATCTCTATCATTCTTCGTTTTTTTAAAGGTTAGTGGGTATATTAATGTTGCCTGTTTTTGTCTAATTTCAGATCACCTTGCTGAAATTGGTTCTTCATATTCCTCTGTTTGAATTTGAGCATCTTTGTGTTCTCTCTCAACATGCTTTTTAAAGACCTCTTTGGATTTATATTAATCGACTTTTTAAGTGATAACAAAAAAATCAAACAAAAATATTCATAGTAAACAGTATGATGAACATTGTGATATTTCCATCTACCTCATTTATGTTTTCCTTCACTGGTTTTAATACCAACTTATTTAGTGAAAGATCACAGAAGGACCAAGCACCTTCCATTGCATTAAACAAATTACCTCTTTTAAAAAGAATTGATTTACTCACTGGTTGTTGTCTGTTGATGATTCAATTGATTGTGAAGTAGGGCAGCTACCTAGTATGATAGCAACCCAAGGAGGGGTGTGTGTGTGTGTGTGTGTGTGTGTGTGTGTGTGTGTGTGTGTGTGTGTGTAGGGAGGGGAGGAATTCGTACCCCACATTGGAAACACCACAGTCGGATATTACCCAGCTGTCTTCCAGCTTCCTCAGCCTGGCTTCTCTTGGCTTCCTCTTGCTTCTTTCTATGCCCGCCTTAAATACTCTCTTGGTAAATTAAGGCATGGCCCCAGCACTGACTGCCTGGGAGCCTAGAACTCCTTCTGTAAAATAAGATGACCTCCAACTCAGTTTGGATTAGGGGAGTAGGTCACCACTTTCAGGATACTCCCTGAGCTTGGATTAAAGGTGTGAATCACCACTCTCTGATCCTCCTAGACTGACTGGAGTTAGATCCCTCTTATATCTCCAAAACATTCAGAGCTTTTATTAAATCCCCACACAGTGGTAATGCTGATATATCTAAGACTTTTATTACTTCTTTAAAAAAAAATTTATGTAAGCTTCAGGGAGTGAAGGAAATCATAAGACTTAGATCTACCTGTTATAGGTGAAGTGGAGTCCAGATAAGTATAGCCTAAGTTTCCCAACCTACTTATTTCTGAGAGTGTGAACTCTCCCCTGGTCTTGGGACTCCTACCTCCCCCAAATGCCAGTACTATTGGCCTGAAAGTTCTAAATGTATGATTATCTTTTAAGTTTTTAAACTTAAACTTCTGTCCCTACTCTCTATTTCAGCAGATTTCCCCTTGGCTGACAGACACTAAGAATCAGCTGTGGATTACAAACTGTTCCACACGGCTGTGAGTCCTGGACTTGCTGACAGGTGATGGGGATCAGTCCATCCATTGTTATTGTTCTCTGTCTCTTCAGCTGGGTCTGAACCAGATGATTCTGCTGAATTCCCCATTGCCTGAATCCCCTCCTGGCCTGTGAGAAGCATTCCAGTCTCCCTGGACCCTGACAATGACATCCTAATTTCAGTAGGAAGTAGTTAAAGAAGAGAACATTTATCCCTTATCTTCTTCAAAAGGCTGCAGTGTTAGGTCAAAAAGAAATTCCCTGAAATAGGGGACAGAGAGGCTACCGATAGTGCCTACTGGCATTCCAGGAAAAGTACCTGTTAAAAACAAGTACACTCAAACCTATCATCAGGTAGATTCATTAGCTTAAATAGTTCTATAATGATAGGGAACTTGATCTACTTTATATAGGACAATGAGTTTATTATGTGGCTTTAAGAAAAAAAAGTCTTGTTTCTTTGCAAACCACTTGAAAACCATTAGAGAAAATTGGCAAAGATTAACTCTACTAACAAGCAGAGAAGGGTGGCTTTTGCCTCTTTCTCAAAGAGGGATGGTGTGTCTATGTCAACTAATTGGGAATAATAAAAGACAAATTTTTGTGACAAAATCATTGTCTTTAATCATTGACCATCCAGTATAGAATGAGATTCTGCCTTTCTTTACTCCCTTTTCCCTTCTTTTTAAATCCTACTAATTAAATCCTACCTTGCTTATAAACTTCTTGTCTGGATTTCTATACAACAAATTTAAGAGATTTCTAACTAGAACTTTAGTCAATTGTTATTGCTGGATTACCAGCCCCTGTGACTGCTGACTGTATCCTGATAATAAAAACCAAGCTTGCCTCGTGGACTTTGGTATTGCCTCCCCCCCCAAAAAAAACAACAGGAAGTAGTTTAATGATAATGTCACCCTCTTTCCTGACCCCTGGACAGTTATTAATAGTAAACAAAACATGGAGAAATATAGAGGGGAAAGGCCAAGTAAATAACACCCTGTCCCTGACTTGACCACAAACCTGAGACAAGGGAAACAGAGAAGAAAAAAAAGAAGAAGAAAAACCACCCTCTCCTTGGCCTGTCTCTCAGCTCAGAGATTTGGAAATCTCTGTCCCCATGACTTAGTGTTAATGGCCAAATGATGTTTCAAACTTGGCAGCCAAATAATATTTCTGGCCACACTAGCTCATCATGCATACTCAATAACCTACAAAAGCCCTCTCTTCCACCCAGCCCTCTGCTGTCTCTTCCCATTCAGAGACAGCCACAATTTTGTCATTCTTTCCTTATGTAAAGTTTGTTGTATGGAGTGACTTTGTTATATACCTTGGCTCCCAACTGCCAAGATACCCTCATGCCAGAAAGACTCTTTGAACCAGGAGCCCTTTTCACCTCTGTGAGGTGTACCAGGCTGGGATCCAATACTGACAATTTATCTTACCCTACAGATTGTTTGTTTTTACCTTCAAAAGAGCATGGGTAGAAAGGTCAGCCATGTAGGGAATCAGAAAGCCATTCAAAGGAAATACTATCAATAATCATTCTGGTTTTCTAGGTCCCCTGGATGAGTATCCATTCCACTACAAGAGACTAGCATAGAGGAAATCTCCCTGAGGTCTCCATATGTTGAGCTTGGGCCTCAACCTTCCCCAACAAGAAATTCCTAACATTTAGAGATAGAGAGAAAACTTCTTTGATTAACACAACTGTAGCCTCTAGCTATTGCTTAAGTAGTGCCAGTCTTGATCATAACTATTTCATGATATATGTGTGTGTGTGTGTGTGTGTGTGTGTGTGTGTGTGTGTGTGTGTGTAATCTTGGGTGGTCTTTTTATTTCAGCTCCAGAGAAAATTTTCCCCAGAGCTAAGTAAGTTTTATAAAAGCCTAAAATTTCAGGTTTATAGTTAAGATAGTTTTATCTATATCAAATATAACCTGCTGTCTAAGTGGGTATAAGTTGGTATTTGTGGTGGTCTCTTCTCAAGGGAGAAGACCATATGTGATCCTTTTAAAATAAACCCACAGAGGAAGGGACAAGCTGGTTTACAAAAGCCAAAATCAGTAGACCACTGTAGTATGGGGTTTCTGGCCAGGACTTTCGGGCCTAACCTCAAAGTTTAGGCTGCAGACCCGCAGACCCGCAGACCCTCAGAGACACACAGATGTTTACAATTAGTTTTAGGCTGATCAGCCTCAGGCCCAGGCATATCACTTGCTAGCTCTCTACTCTTCATCTAACCCATGATTCTTCCTGTTCAGCCATGGAGCTCAGTACCTTTCTTTAGAGCAGCATAGTTGTCCTCTGCTTCTTCCGGATTCTCTCTGGCGTTCTGCTCTGTGCTTCCTGTTCTAAGAGTTTTTAGTCTGATAGCCCTGCTCAAAATTCCTGCCTGCCTTTGGCTAATCAGTGCTTTTTATTAAACCAGTGAGTGGGACAATTATTTACCATGAAACAACACAACACCCCTACATATCCCCTTTTCTCCTTTTAAAACAAAAAGAACTCCAAATCTAATATTCTTTCCCCCCCTATAACAACTTATAAACAACACTGTAAATAAACACAAACATCCATAATCCATGTTTTGGGAATGTGGGTGTCGTTCTCTAGGCTACTTCCTGCTGAATGGGGACGCTGGCAATCCCATAGGAATCCAAAGAAAAATGTAGGACTATGGACAAGTCTTTAGTGGAATAGTCTGTAATCTGGGTCATCTCAGCCAGTCTCCTTGAAATTGTTCTGGATACAGAACTCTGGAAACTTCAACAGAGGTGCTCTGAAATGCTGAATCATCTGGTCCATCTATTTCCACTGGAGATTTTTCAGGGGGTCTTCCTCTATCAAACTTTATGTTCTTTATCCAGGAATAAATCCACAGCCTTTCATTTTCTGTGAAAATAAAAAGAAAACCTCTTCTCCAAAGTAGCATATCATTGAATTTCAATCTTAAAGTAAATTTATTTACAAAATATATAGGTTAAATTAGTCCGACAGCATTTACAATCAACTGTCTTTTAGCAGCTTTTACTAAGTCATTTTCAGTCAAGAAGCTTAAAGATAAAACAATAATATACAGTATCCAAACATTCTTTGTATTTTCCATCTTTACGTAGCTTATTTTTATTTATTTATTTTACTCTATTTCTTTTTTTAAAGGCTTTCTCTGCCTTTTCTTTCTCTAAGCCTATGTATCTATATTTTCAACACACTCTAAACCACTTAGACTTTTTTTTTTTTACAAAAAACTGTCTTTACTGTATATTTATTTCTTAACTTTTTCTGTCTCTGACCACACCTTTGCTTGGCCAGGGTGATTGACTCCACCCAGATTCTTCTATTTCTTTCTGTTTCTGAACATACCCTTAATCTGCCAAGGATTCTACTATTTCTTTCAATTTCTGAACACACCTTTAATCTGCCAAAGTTCAAGGTTGATAGGATGGGTGGATGGCTCCACCCAGCTCCTAGTTTAATTTCATAGAATTTATCTTTTTAACCCAGGTACTCTGGGGAATTTTAGGGTCCATATAATCACCAAGTAAAACTTTGAAATCTGCTGCTCATTAACTCAATTTAAGTATTTGGTATCAGGGCCTCTTAAAAAACCCACAAATGTTTTACCTCTAAGGCTGAATCAGGAAGTTTCTCTTCAAAAAGCCAAGTCTCAGTTTGCCTCCAGCAAGCAGAGCTGATCCATGAAAACATCGACACTAAGAAGCCATTTTTGATTCTGTTCCTTTTTGTCCTTATGAACAGAAACCTTAAATACATCATTTATAACTTTTTGCTTAAATTGAGGCTCCAGTGAGACTTCAGGAACAAGCCATTTTACACCTTAAGCTGCACTCCAAAAGCCTGCCATTGTAGCTCAAGCCCATGTGCTTCAGCAGGGTGTCTCTGTACCACGGCTCACATGAGACACACAATTCAGAGGCTGCTTTAGGCTCTAGACCATTTTTAAGCTTTCTATGGTTTTATGTGGGCATCATTTACCCACGTTGGGCTGCCATTTGTAGTAGGTGGTTTCTGGTGGGACTTTCGGACCTAACCTCAAGGTTTAGGCCCACAGACCCGTGGACCAGCAGACCCACAAAGACACACAGAGGCTTACTATAGTTTTAGGCTGATCAGCCTAAGGCCTAGGCATATAACTTGCTAGCCCTTTACCCTTAATCTATCCCATGTCTCTTATCCTGTTCAGCCATGTGGCTCCGTACCTTTTCTTAGAGCAGCATAGTTGTCCTCTGCTTCCTCTGGCTTCTCTCTGGCAGTGGGTGGGACAATTATTTACCATGAAACAACACAATACCCCTACAGACCACAGTTTTTTTTTAATTATTTCCTTATTGCTAAATAACCTTATATTTCCTAAGTGAGTTTGTTAATTGTATCTAAATATTATTGAAGCTGTTTCTCTTTTCTCCTTCACCATCTCACTAGAACACAAGCCCAAGTTTCATTTTCTCAGTGACTAGATCCTAGTTCCTCAAAGGGAAGTGATACAAAGTTAAGTGCTCAGTGGTTACTGGTGAATCCATCATCCTGACTGAACAGGAACATTTTGTATATCTCTGTATATCTGCCAAGCTCAGCCTTCTTTCTTTTCTGGTTCCCATTCCTCCCACAGGTGAACCCTAAAAGCCCTCTGTAATCCCCACCACATTCAAACGGACTAGGAAGACATAGGAACTAGCCCACCATAATCAGACTCTGATAAGTTTCATTTTGCATGCTACACAGTCCTGACTTTTAAAGTACAGCGAAGTTTTGCAGCAAAATAAGTATTGTTCTGACCACCATGTGAATCTGGGCTGCCTGAGGAAAAGCAGTGTCTCTATTGATTCACTTCTACTATGCCACCGGATTCTAAAACTCTGCCTGCTACCCATGAGGGCCCCAGTGAAGACTTGATTGATGAGTACATATATTAGTATGACTGAGAAAGGAGAGATTCAACAGTCTAGGATAACATGGCTTCTATCCATCCCTTCCCCACCCTAGATGCTTTCTGTTGTTTTATTTTACAGTATTTCTCTGTGATTCCACCTTCTTTCATTTTTGTACTTTTATTATTTATTTTATTTCTTTAACCTAAAATTATATCTCTCACCATTTTAATAAATATTCACTCACTCCCTAATAACACTAGTTTTCTCTTTGACTTACTTGTTTTCATAATTAAAGCAGGATTACTGTGGACCATGCTGTACATTTGACTAAGAACAAAGAGATAGCAGGTTTTGAAGCTCTGGGAACAGAACAGGATACAGTGAGACCCACAGGTTTGAATTTAAGGCAATTATATGGGGAATTATTTAACACTGGATTCCTAATTCTTCATGAATATGATTAGAAAAAATTAATCCTAGACTTTGATAGCAGGTAACTCTGTGAAAAGTCTTCATTGGATGTGCAGTCTGGTTCTGGACACCAATCAAGCAAATTAATAAGGGTAGTTCTGAGTGAGAACCCCTAGATGATACAACAGTAAGCCATATTCTGGCCTTTAAGACATATCCTAAGGGAGCAGCAAGAAACTAGACCACCACACAATTCCTCACAAGCATAATGAGGATTGGAGCTCTGTAAGATAGACCTAGAATCATAACACTCTACACAATGGAGTATTACTCAACTGTTTAAAAAAATGGCATCACGAAATTTTCAGTCAAATGGATGCAACTAGAAAAAGTCATCCTGAGTGAGGCACCCAGACCCAGAAAGACAGACATGGCACATACTCTACTGTTAAGTGAATGATAACTCAGAAAGGTTAAGTAGAGAGGAGGGCTGAGGGGTTGCATGGACCTCCCTAGGAAGGGGAAACAGAATAGATTATATGGGTGGTCTGGGAGCAGGCAGGGATCAGGTGGTGGGGTGAAGGGATGGAAGGAAAGAATGTGTGGAAAGACAGCTGGAATTAGGAAGCATTGTGGGAGAGAGTGAAATTCTGTTGCAGTGGAAACTTCCTAGAATTTATGAGGGTGACCCTAGAAAGGACTTCTAGTAACAATAACAGAGAGTATGGAGTCTGACCTGGCCATCTTTTGTAGCCAGGCAAGGCTTTCAGTGATGGGATTAGGTTATATTTGATTGCGATTGCACTGTTAGCCAAGTGGTCCTGTGGAGATCCCTAAACAATGCAGGCTGATGTAGCATAAAGCTGCTCTCTGAAAACTGGCAACAGAAGTCTATTGCCAAGGAAAACATCCACACTGCTCATTGAACGTAGAGCCTCACCCCTGCATTCTAGTCTCTTTGGTGTGAGAAAGTACTCTGCAGGCTATGGAAAGAAAGCCATGGACACCAACCCAGACACAAACCCCTCTACCTACACCCTGTCCTGTCTGCAAGATGTGCCAATGCAAAGGTGGTGCAGAGCACGAGAGAGTGGCCAACCAGTGTTGAATTTAACTTGAGGCCCATACCACAAGAGGGAGCCAATGTCCAACACAGCTTGAATAGCCAGGAACTGGAGACTGGATAGCCCAGAGGCCTTAGGTAGAACCAACCAAGACTGGCAATAAAACAAAACAAAATAAAACAAAAACAACACACAGTGAAATTATTCCTAATGATATTCTGCTATACTCATAGATCAGTGCCTTGTCCAGAGATGTTTCTTCTGGTAGCAGATAGGAGTTGGTACAGAGACCCACAGCCAGACATTACGCAGGGAGAGTATTTTTTCCATGTATCCCCCTGCTTGCTCTCTCTTCCCTCCTCCCAATCCTTCCCAGTCAGCCTTCAGCCTCCCCCTTCCCATTTTCCATCCACTCCCCAAACAGGGCAGGAAAGAAGTCCCGAGTTGGGTCAGCTCAGCATAGCACATCCACTCCAGGCAAGTCCGATTTCCTCACCCCAATATCAAGATTGGGCTAGGCCATCCTCTGCCAGGAATGAGCTCCAAGGTGTCAGCCCATGCACAGGAACACAGTCTTATTCCACCCCCAAGTCTCCACATACTGCCCGTGCCAATCGACAGTCGCCTACCCTTGAAGGGCCTAGGTCCTTTTCCTGATGGATACCGGGTGGCTGTTCTTGATTCAGTGAGCTCCCCAGAGCTCCAGCTAACTATCACTGTGGAAATTTTCTTCATAATCCCTATCCTCATACCGACTCTCCCCTGCTCTCAGCTGGACCAGCAGCTCGGCCCACTGCTCAGCCATGTATCTCTGCCTCCATCTCCATTCACTGTTAGATGTATGTTCTATGATGACATTTAGGGTGGTTATTGATCTGATTCTGGGGAAGTCCTGTTTAGGCACCCCCTCCACTATTGATTAAAGACCTAGTCAGGGACATCCTGTGAGTTCTTGGAGGGTTTCCTAGCACCTGGTCTCTTTCCAACCCCACACTGGCTTCCTCTCTCAAGTTATCCATCTCTCTTTTTTTTTTTTAACCCCTCTTGGTTGCTCCTCTCACTCAACCATCTCCTTCTCTCATGATTTGTTCCCACCTCTTATCGGTTGCAAGCCATTATGACCCCAATTTGCTAAGGAGATCTTCTCTATTTTCTCTTCCTAGGGTAATCTCTGGATGTCTCTCTAAAGTTCCTTCTGATCCCAAGCTGTTCAGGGGTGGCAGTTTGCAGCTTGGGTATTCTTTGATTTTTGTCTAAAGCCCATTTATGAGTGAGTACATCCCATGCCTACCTTTCTAGACTTCTAATACCTCGCTCAGGAGGATATTCTCCAAATCCATCCATTTGCATCAAATTTTAGGATTTCATTTTTTTATACTGCTGAGTAGTACTCCATTGTGTAGATGTACCACAGTTTTTAACCCATTCTTCAGTTTAGGGGCATTTAGGTTGTTTCCAGGTTCTGGCTATTACAAATAATGCTATGAACATAGTTGAGCTAATCCTTTGGGGTTTGAATGTGCATCCTTTGGGCATATACTCAATAGTGGTAATTGCTGGATCCTTGGGGAGATTGATTCCAAGTTTTCTGAGGAACTGCTGTTACAATGTGGTTTCTTGGTCTCAGGCAGCTACAAGCCCAGACTCACTGACCTGCCATGCCAGAACCCTTAGCTGCCCGCTACTGCTCAGGCCCCAGAAATGACTCAGATGCTTATATTAACTTCATGTTGTTTGGCCCATGGCTCAGACACATTGCTAGCTTGCTCTTACATCTTAACTCAACCCATTTTCATTAATCTGTCTGCCATGTGGCCCGTGGCTCACCTGTGTTCCTTACATGTTGCTCCTTTGGGCTTCTGGCTCCTTTTGTCTCTGACTCCGCCCTGCTCCTCCTATCCATTCTGATTCCTCCTACTTTTCTTATGGTGCCTGTCATGGGCCAAAACAGCTCCTTTATTTAAAGATTGCTATTCACAGCATACAGAAAGACATTCCCACATCAAACCACCATACTGCATTCCAGAGCAGCTGTGCAAGTTTACACTCCCACCAACTGTTGAATGAATAAGGGAAACTCAGAGCCAAATCTCAGGGAAAGGCTGAGATATCAGAGAGTAAACACCACAGTCAAAGCTCATCCAGCTTCCTCAGCCTCACTCCTCCTGGCTTCTTATACCTCTCTTTCTATGCCTGCCTTAAATACCTTCTTTGCTCAGTTGTTTCACATCCAGATTAAGATTAAAGGTGATACCACCAATACCTGCCTGGGAGCCTGGAACTTCTTCTGTAAACTAAGATGACCTCAAACTCAGATTTACTGGGATTAAAGGGATAGGTCACCACTCCCAGACATTCCCTGTGGCTGAGATTAAAGGTGTGAGTTACCACTGTCTGATCCTCCTAGACTGACTGTGGGAAGATCCCTCTGATATCTCAGATTGGTTTTTATTAAATTTGAAAATATCCCCAGAACCAACAATGGAGGAGCGTTCCCATTGCTCTGAATCCTCTCCAGCATAGGCTGTCAACTGTGTTTTCCATCTTGGCCATTCTGAGAGGTATAAGGTGGTATCTCAAAGTTGTTTTGATTTGCATTTCTCTGATGGCTAAAGATGTTGAGCAAATTTTTAAGTGCCTTTCAGCCATTTGTAACTCTTCTGTTGGGAATTCCCTTTTTTTTAGCTCTGAACCCCATTTTTAGTTGGGTTATTTAGGTTTGGGGGCTCTAGTTTCTTGAGTTCTCTATATATTTTAGAGATCAGTCCTCTGTCAGATGTAGGGCTGATGAAGCTTTTCCCATTCTCTAGGCTGTTATTTTGTCTTATTGACTGTGTCCTTTGCCTTACAAAAGCCTCTCAGTTTCAGGAGGTCCCACTTATTGATTGTTGTTCTTAGTGTCTGTGCTACTAGTGTTATATTTAGGAAGTGGTCACCTGTGCCAATGATTTGAAGGATATTTTCCACTTTCTTTTCTATCAAGTTCAGTGTAACTGTGTTTATGTTGAGGTCTTTGGTCCACTCGGATCAAATTTTTGAATTTTGTGCAGGGTGATAGATTTGTATCTATTTGCATTCTTCTACATACTACCATCCAGTTATGCCAACACCATTTGTTGAAGATACTATCTTTTTCCCATTGAATATTTTTGGCCTCTTTGTGAAAAATCAGGTGTTCGTAGGTGTGTGGATTGATGCCAGGGTCTTCTATTTGATTCCATTGATCCACAAATCTGTTTTTATGCCAGTATCAGGCTGTTTTCATTACTGTAACTCTATACTATAGCTTAAAGTCAGGGATGGTGATTCCTCCTGAAGTTCTTTTGATGTGGGAATGTCTTTCTGTATGCTGTAAATATCAGTCTTTAAATAAAGGAGCTGTTTTGGCCCATGACAGGCACCATAGAAAAAGTAGGAGGGGAAATCACAAAATATAGGTAGGAGAAGCAGGGCAGAGTCAGACAGACCAAGCCAGCTTCCAAAGAAGAAGCATGTAAGAAACACAGGTGAGCCACCAGCCACATGGCAGACAGGTTAATGATAATGGGTTGAGTTAAGATGTAAGAGCTATAGCAATGTTCCTAAGCCATAGACCAAACAGCATGAACTTAATATAAATGTCTGAATCATTTCTGGGGGCCTAATCAGCTGTGGGTGGCTAAGGGGTCTGGAGCTGCTGTTCTGTGGGTCTGGACTTCTGGCCACCCAGGGCCAGAAAACCTCATTGTAACATTATTTTATGGAGCAGGTTTGTTTTTGCAATCCTGGGTTTCCTGTTATTTGGTACAATTCAATATTGTTCTTTCGAGGTCTGTAAAAAATTGTTTGGGGATTTTTCTTGGGATTGTATTAAATCTGTAGATTGCTTTTGGTAAAATTGCCATTCTTACTATGTTGATCCTACCTATCCAGAAGCATGGGAGAGCTTTCCATTTTCTGATATCCTCTTCAATTTCTTTCATCAGTGACTTAAAGTTTTTGTCAAACAGGTCTGCTACTTCTTTGGCTAGAGTTACTCCAAGATATTTAATGCTATTTGCAGCTATTATAAAGGGTGATGTTTCCCTTATTTCTTTTTCAACCCTTTTATCCTTGGTGTATAGAAGGGCTATTGATTCTTTTTAGTTAATCTTATACCCTGCTACATTGCTAAAAGTGTTTATCAGATACAGGAGATCCCTGGTAGAATTTTAGGGGTCACTTATGTATATGACCATATCATCTGCAATAGAGATAGTTTCACTTCTTCCTTTCCAATTTGTATCCCCTAATCTCCTTTTGTTCTATTATCACTTTAGCTAAAACTTTGAGAACTATATTGATTAGATAAGGAGAGAGAGGACAGCCATGTTTGTTTCTGATTTTAGTGGGATTGCTTTGAGTGTTTCTCCATTTAGTTTGATGTTGGATGTCTGCTTGCTGTATATCACCTTTATTATATTAGGAATTTTCCCTGTATTCCTGATCTCTTCAGGACTTTTATCATGAAGGAGTGGTGGATTTTGTGAAAGGCTTTTTCATCATCTAATGAGATGACCATGTGGTTTTTTTCTTTCAGTTTGTTTATATGATGGACGACATTCTCAATTTTTTGTATGTTGAACCATCCCTGCATCTCTGGAATGAAGCAGACTTAATCGTGGTGGATGATTATTTTGATATGTTGTTGGATTCAGTTGTCGGCAGAAATTCTCTTAAATACACCAATCCAAACTTAATATTTATTAAAATATATGCCAACACTCACGATACAGGTTACAGCTTAAGTAGATGCCTGATAGACTGGGTTATCCACGAGGTGGACGATAGATGCCGATGGATGCCAAACCGGTCTCTCCAGCAGTCTGAAACCAAGAAATAAGGCCTTCCAAGATCCCAGCAGCCCCTTATGAATAGGGTTGGCCACTCCCCCTTCTGGATCCCGGGACCCTAGATAGGTGTCTTCCGACCTTATCAGCTGACACCTAAATCCCACCACATTCAGTTTTCCAGAATTTTATTGAGTATTTTTTGCATCATTGTTCATGAGGGAGATTGGTCTGTAATTCTCTTTCTTTGTTGCAACTTTGAGTGGCTTTGGAATCAGGGTGATTGTGGCCTCATAAAAATGGTTTGGCAATGTTCCTTCAGTTTCTACTGTATGGAACAGTTTGAGGAGTATTGGTATTAGTTCTTCTTTGAATTTCTGGTAGAATTCTGCACTGAAACTACCGGTCCTGGGCTTTTTATACTTTGGAGACTTTTAATAAGTTTCAGTTTCCTTTGTGGTTATAGGTTTGTTTAGGTCTTTAATCTGATCTTGATTTAATTTTGGTAAGTGGTACCTGTCCAGAAAGCTGTCCATTTCTTTTAGGTTTTCCATTTTAGTGGAGTATAGATTTTCAAAGTGTGACCTGATAATTTTCTGGATTTCCTGAGTGTCTGTTGTTATGTGCCCCTTTTCATTTCTGATTCTGTTAATTTGGATATTCTCTCTCTGCTTCTTGGTTAGTTTGGATAAGGGTTTATCTATCTTGTTGACTTTCTCAAATAATCAACTCTTTGATTCATTGATTCTTTGTGTTTTTCTCTTTGTTTCTATTGTATTGACTTCAGCCCTAAGTTTTATATTTCCTGCCATCTACTCCTTCTAGGTGAGTTTTCTTCTAATTGTTCTAAAGCCTTCAGCTGTGCTGTTAGGTCTCGTGTGTGAGATTTCTCCAGGTTTTTCATTTAAGCACTTAGTGCTATGAGTTTTTCTCTGCTTTCATTGTGTCCCACAAGTTTGGGTATGTTGTGGATTCATTTTCATTAAATTCTAGGAAGTCTTTGATTTCTTTCTTAACTTATTCCTTGACCCAGAGGTGGGTCAACTGAGAGATGTTCAGTTTCCACGAGTTTGTAGACTTTCTGTGATTTTTGTTATTGTTGAACTTTAACTTTAGACCATGGTGGTCTGATATTATACAAGGAGTTATTCTCATTTTTGTATCTATTGATATTTGCTTTATGACTGAGTATGTGGTCAATTTTAGAGAAAGTTCCATGGGGTGCTGAGAAATATATATATTCCTTTGTGTTTGTGTGGAAGGTTCTGTATGTATCTATTAAGTCCAATTTGGTCATAACATCTGTCAGATCCCTTATTTCTCTGCTGAGTTTCTATCTGGTTGACCTATCCAAGGGTGAAAGTGGGATATTGAAGTCTCCCACTATTAGTGTGTAGGTTTTTATGTGAGGTTTAAGCTTTAGCAGTGTTTCTTTTACAAATGTAGGTACCCTTGTGTTTGGGGCATTAATATTCAGGATTGTGACTTCACCTTGGTAGATTTTTCTTGAGATGTCTCTTTTGATTGATTTTAGTTTGAGATCTATTTTGTTAGATATTAGGATGGCCATACCAGCTTGTTTCTTAGGACCATTTGATTGTAAAGTCTTTTCCCAACCCTTTACTCTGAGCTTATGTCTATCTTTGAAGTTGAGGTGTCTCTCTTGTATGCAGCAGAAGGATGGCTTCTGTTTTTGTATTCATAGTGTTAGGGTGTGTCTTTTTACAGGTGAATTGAGTCCATTGATATTAATGGATATTAATGACCAATCATTGTTATTTCCAGCTATTTTTGGTGGTAGAATGTGTGTATTTCCCTTCTTTGGGGTTTTTTTTTTTTTTTTTACCCTGTGGGATTATTGATTGTTTGTTATTTCATATGTGTGTCTGGTTTCCTTAGGTTGGAGTTTTCCCTTAGTGCTTTCTGTAGGGCCATATTTGTGGATATGTATTGTTTAAATCTGTTTTTGTCATAAGATATCTTGTTTACTCCATCTACGGTGATTGGTAGTTTTTCTGGGTATAGTAATCTGTGTTGGCAGCCATGCTCTTTTAGTGTCTGTATAGCATCTGACCAGGACCTTCTTGCTTTTATTGTTTACATTGAATAGTCATATATTAGTCTGATGGGTCTGCCTTTATAGGTCTTGATGTAGAACCACCAGCTTCTTCTGGAGATGTCTTGTTCTTTTTGTTGTTATATGTATTCTTGCACTGGCGTCTGCCCATTGATTGCTTCCTTGGTTCACTCTTAGTCATCTCATGGTTGGCTCTTAGTTGTGGGTTCCATGGCTGTGTGTTTCCAGCTGTCACACGAGTCGTTCTTAGTCAGCTCTTAGTCAGCTATCCAGGGAGTGAGTCTTAATTGCAGATCCCCATCAGGTCCCTCCTCTCAGAGATGAGGAAAGAGGTGGAGGAGAAAGAGGAATGAAAGGCATCAGAAGAACAAGGCACAACTAAGCAGGCCCCAAAGAGCCTGAAATGGCAAGCAGAGGCCTGCATGGGTCCGCACCAGGCCGCCTGTATGCTATGGCTGTCAGTTTGGTGGTTTTGTGGCTCTAATGATGGAAGTGGGAGTCGTTCTCACTCTCCTTTTGGGTTCCCTTGTCCGACCTTGATATGAAGGCCTTGTCTTACCATGTCCTGTTTTGTCCTGATCTTTTCCGAAAAGGAAATGGAGGGGAACTGGATCTGAGGGAGATGGCAGGTGAGTGGGGGAGCTAGAAGGAGTTTAAGAATAAGAAAGTATGATTAGAATGTATTATATAAAGAATCTATTTTCAAAAAATAATATTCTCTAGATTTTGTGAAACTTTATGATTTCCACAAGAATCACTAGCTGTCCACATTTGGGTGCTAACCTACCTGCATATTCATTCTTTATACATTACATATTTAAGGATCATATTCCTGGGTGGACCTCACAAATTACCCAAACATCAAATAAAATATTTGTTACTCAATTATAAACAAGTGATTTTTAAACTTATTTTTAAATTATTTTTTATTGTAAATACAAAATTATTATTGGTAAAAAAAACACTTTGTATTGCTTATTTTTGTTGTTGTTTAAATAAGATTTTACAATCTAGAGTAATTTAACACTGTGTCTTGGAATATAAAGTCATGTTTCACAAGAAGAAGATGATCAAAGAAGAAAGTACCTGAGCCTGCCTTATTTAGTCAAATACAATTTCCTCCAAAACTCTTTAAACCCAAAGGTCAACATGTGAATTCTTGATGCCTTGGATTAGTTTGTACCTCTTTTCCATCATCCCCCTGGCTCCTTCGTGTGCCTTCCACCTTCCCAGGGCCTCTTTACACTTGCGTGTCACATGTACTATCCTGTCTCTCCTCTCTTCCACTGATAGTCATTTTTTTCCTCTCCTGGGTTCCTTTCTAGTTTTGTTGAATGCATGCCTACTTGCTCACATTTACAAATACAAATATTATAAGCTCAAATCCCCATGAGACCTATTTCAAATTTTCTCACTCACATCTGTCCTGATCATATCAGATTTTTCTGCCTGATTATGAAAACTGCTACTCTTTGCTGTCTTTGTTCAGATTTTCACAGTCCTTCCTCAGGACCTCCAACATCTGTCACTCCCATGTTGTCACAGCTCTCCCACCGGATCCCAGTGTCCCCGGATTCATGCACACAATCAATTCTTACACTGAACATAATTTGATACTTTTGAATGGGCAGAAGTGGTTCTGGCACCATCAGTTGTTGATACCATTATGTTGACGGCCTTTCACTATGATATCATGGCAGACTCTCTCTCTCTCTCTCTCTCTCTCTCTCTCTCTCTCTCTCTCTCTCTCTCTCTCTCTCTCTCTCTCTCTCTCTCTCTCTGTCTTGCTCTCTCCTCCATACACCCAGAGTGTAAACTCAGATTCTAACTTCTTCTGAGTAAGAGAATAGCTTCATCAAAAAAATAAAGCAGACATTTCCCAGGCACCAGGGTTTAGACACATTTTGTTCATTAAAGAAGATAATATCATGTAAGATTCAGGCCCTTTCTTTTCCTTCCAAGTAATTACTTCTGAGTATTTAGCACTGCACATAGAGTAATCAGACAACCCAGGCATCCAGACTGTTTGATCCAGGATGCTTAGTCAATGGTAGCTTCTGTGGCAGGATGGATATCCAAGAAAGTCACTCCATTCTACTCTGTCTGGTTACTGAGGACCTCTGCACAGACTTAGGTGTCCATACTGTGAAATGACTCTAGGTCCACATTCTCAGAGCAAAATCTACAATAAAATTGCTTCCTATCATAAAGTTTATTTCTGACCCATCAATCCTCTATATTTTTATCAGACTTTAATAAATAAAAAAGGGAATTAAAATCAAGCCTGGACCTATTTAGGAATACTTATGCAGGCCCATTACATTTTATTACCTGAACATGTTTGAGAAGCTACTGGTTATCCAAGACTAATTTATTTTTTGAGTCCTGAGGGGAGTCTCTAAGACTTTATCAAAAATTTAAAGTTCATGGCCAATTCCCCAAATAGATAGAGATATATTCAACTTGGTAATGGATTTTCTGAGAAATAGTCATCAGAGTACAAATATTTCTTCACATTCTAAATTTAATAGGTGGTCTCACATACATGTTCACAGAGCTGGGCATTTGGAGATAGAGAGAAGGAAGCTAGTGTAATTTGCACAGGACCTCTGTGAAGGATGAGAGAAAGATGTCTCTCTTCCAGCACAGGATAAATGGGAGCATATTGTTCGCCAAGGCACTGCTTTAGAGATCTTTTAACATATTTCCTTAATAATGTTGGACATTATGAGGTGTGCCTTCAGCTACCAGGACAGTGTCCGATTGGGCAGGTCACTCTGCAAGTGCAGGGACCTTATTCTTACTGATAGGCCTCACCAGAAACAGGTGGAACATATAGAATGTTCATCTCCATAAAAATCAAGGTTCTGACTCCAGTCCCAGGTAAGCTCTAATTCCAGAACAGATCAACACTGTCCTAACCATATACCCCAACCACCAGGAAGGAAAAAACTTGACTGTGCCACATTCAAAGGGTCTGGGGCTCACAGAACTGTAACAAAGGATGGATGAGAGCTTTGGCATCGTTTCTCCCACTATCTGGGAGTTTTTGAGTTAGTCTCTCCAGTTCTGACCTCCCAATCACCAGTCTGTTGTGTATTCTCCCCCCTCAAGAATTTCCAGTTTTATCTAAGGCTATTAGTGAACTGATCCATCTAATGAGTTTTTATATGATGAAACTCTTTCAAAACAGAACTCCTACAAAACTAATCTCCAATCTCTATGCCTGCCAGGCTGTTCATAAATACATGGATGGTTTTCTCCTTCTGTCCCATCTTCTTTAATAAAATTAGCCCAGATGAAACAGCTGAGACTCTTCATATAGTACTAGTCTCCTTTACCTCCCTGAAAGATTTATGATACATTCAGTCTGAATATTTTCCTAAAACATGTGTTTGCGGAGTAGGTGCTAGTGTCAGGAAGCCTGAGGTTGGTTACTCCTGACATAAATCAAAGCTGTTTGAAATTCATTTCAACCTCTCAAACAGAGTCTACATTGACCATAGGCCAGAGGGTAGATCTGAACCCTTTTTAGATAGTGTTAGATAGCAATCCTGAACCACCCCACATCCACTTGCTTCTTGACTAAATAGAGCATCCAGGCTGAGGTTAGGAGATTGGGGTGCACTGGAGGTTACAGTGACTCCTGTCCTAATCATTCGTGGTACAGACTGAGTGATCAAGAAGAGGAAGGCTGCAGAACAGGGGATCACCCGAAAAACCAGGAAGGAACACAGCCTGATCACCTCATGAAGAATTGTGTGGTGAAATGGGGAGTTTTATTCTTGGGGATTGTGACACCACAGCTAGTGCCTCCTGGATCTTCTATGCTTTGGCCACACATCCCAACCACCCATGAGATGCAGGGAGAAATTCCAGAGCCTTCCTGGAGGTGGATCCCCCATCACCTGGTGAGTGAGAGCCCAGAAGGAAGGGAATTCAGTAGTCTCTCTGGTTCTCTCAGGCTCGGCTTGCTCTTCAGCATGGTCATTATTCCAGGGATCACTTGAACCAGACATGCTCACCATCATGTTTATCAAGGAGGCCCTGAGAATCTACATACCTGCCCTAGCTGTGGGCATGGAGCTCAACACTCCTGTTACCTTTCCTGATGGGCCCTCCTTACCTAAGTGTGAGCCCCAACTGGCAATGACTTAAGCTTTTTCTAGAGACAAAAGAAAATAACAACTTCTTCTGGAACAACTAGAGCCCTAAAATTCTTATTCCCCAAAAGTGGAGGACAGAAAGAAAATCTAGATAGATATTATGGACATGTGATTCCTTTCTTGAGACAAAGCAACAGAAGGGATCATGAAGTCCTGTGGCATAAATCAAAGGTGCTTTGGGCTGAGATATCTTTAGGACCATGCTAAAGTCCAGCTGATGGCCAGAACTGGGTCCCTTCCTGGGATGTGATACTTTACATGTCCTTGGACCTGGTCTCTGCCCTGCCTTGAGCTGACTGTGTGGTTACAGACATATCACTCATCATCTCTAACATTCTGGTGCTTTGTCTGGATGGGGAAGTTAGAGGTTGGTTCTGAGCACCTAGGAAACTAGTTTACGTTCTCAGGACTGGTAGAAGGTGTTAGATAGGTGTGAGTGGTCACTTGAGGGACTTTATAGTGCGTCTCCAATAATTTCCTGCTTTCACTGCCAAATCTGCTCTTCGTCTGTACTCAGGGATGTTGATAAGCCCTTTCCAAAGAGATCATGTTGAAAGCTGTGATTTAAGGAATGAGGTCTGTCACGAATACAGGTGCCATGATGTCTAGTAGATCAGAGATGCACTCCATGGATATAACCTAAAGGAGGAGTTATTCACTAGCAACTGAATATATAAAAGGATTAATATTTATTAAGTGTTTATATGAGGCACTCACTGATACAAAGATTGAGCCTTAGGGCAATTCCTGGAAAGTTGTACTGTTCCACACAGCGATGACAGTCAGATCCTCTCCAAGAGTGCAAAGGAAAAAACAGGAAGGAAGAACAGCGTGCACCAGGTCTTAGATTGGCCTAGCTACACCCTGTACACGGGTCCTCAAGATCTAAAGGCCACACCTCTAGGTCAAGGCGAATAATGCTTGATTCTCACTACATCTCCCCTTTTGTCTAAATAAGAAAGTTCCTAAACTTAAATATAAAACTATATACAATAGAAACAATTATAAGATAATGTCTAGAAGAGAGAAAAGGGAAATAACATAATTAAGGTCAAACTACAAATAACAAACAACAGACATAAGGTATATTTTAATGTCCAGAATATTGGTAAGTCGCAATACACAGAGATTACTTCAAAGCTGTTTATCTTTAATAATATGAATCTAGTACCTAAATGCTCTTAGCTAAGATATGAGATGGTAGTAACCTTAACTATCTAGTCTTCAACACCATCAAAGACCCGAGAAGGGAAATATGTTACCCGAATAAGCTGGAAGCACCAACAAGTAACTTCTAGACTTTAGCAGAAGATAGTGATAGCTGCCTAGACAGTCACACACAGCTTTTATGCAAGTTGGAGCATCCACCTTTCTGGCTACAGGCCTAAGATATCCGACAGATTTCTTCAATAGCAAAGTATTTTGAGAAACCATCTTATTCTGTCTTGGAAGGTTTCGGCAGTCTCTGTCTTTCATCCTGCTCATCCAGACTGAACAGTGTGTGTACTGACAGCAGTTGAGGCAAGGGCAGTTCTTTGCCCAATAGGCCATTGTCCACCAAGGAAGACAAACTCTTTGTGGAGTGTCTTTGATAACCAACACCATCTTGGGAAAGGAATGGTGCTGTCAGGAGTTATCGTGTCTCTTATGGCTGAATTCTGAATAACAAAACATTTAAATGCCATATTCTCTAGGTCTATGAAGTGTTCAAAGACTCCTGTCTATCTGTCATATTCTACTATATATCTGAGAAACCTAAACAACATAACTAGTACGGGACAAACATAGGTAACGGTAATCTGTACTGAAGCTTATATTGTAAAAGTAGATAATCTACAAATGGGCTTATAGTTTTTGAATAAGAACTTCAACTATGACAATCATACAAGCATTAAGCAAAGGTATAGTGCAAAATGACAACAGTATCCTAAGTATATATTATTATACAAAATATCTTAAACAGAGGTAGAATATATACATGTACATATATATATTATAACTAGTATAATTAAACAGAAGTAAAAATTGCATAGTGGAAATGACAACAATATGCTTAATATGCATTAATGTGCAAAATATTTTAAACAGAGATAGAAGCACATGCAAAATATGACAATTACAGATTCAACTTTGTATCAATATACAAATTACTTTAGACAAACAAAATAATTTCAGAATTGAATTTGTAACAATATACAAATTATCTTAGACATATAAAATCATTTCACATTTGTATAGATATACAAGTATCTAAACCAGTGCAAATTGTCTTTGGCTCATATTTGGCTAATAATTGTTTACAAGTAGATACAATAATCTACCTATATCTATCCTATATACTTCCCTTTTTCTTTTTTAAAAAGGATTCCTTAGTCTATATTATTGTTCTACCTTCAACCCAAATTTAACTCATAGCTAACTGATGTGGGAATGCCTTTCTGTATGCTGTGAACCTCAATCTTTAAATAAAGGAGCTGTTTTGGGCCATGACAGGCACCATAGAAAGGAATGGTGCTGTCAGGAGTTTAAAAAAGTAGGAGGAGGAATCAGAATAGGTAGGAAGGAAGGGCGGAGTCAGAGGCAGACCGAGCTGAAGCCCAAAGGAGCAACATGTAAGGAGCACAGGTGAGCCATGGCCACGTGGCAGACAAATTAATAGAAATGGGTTGATTTAAGATGTAAGAGCTAGCTAGCAATGTGCCTGAGCCATAGGCCAAACAGCATGATGTTAATATAAGTGTCTGAGTCATTTCTGGGGACCTGAGTGGTGGGTGGCTAAGGGGTCTGGCGCGGCAGGGTCTGGACCTCTGGCCGCCCGGGACTGAGAAACCCCAATGCAACATCTATCCTATCAGAATGATAATTATTCATAGCCCTCAGAGGACAAAACTGATCGGGAGAGGAGTGTAGTTTTTCATAAGGTTGCTTCCTACTGACTTGTGGGTGGTGACATCTCTTTGGGATCCTACAAAAGCTAAGACACTACTTAGATCCTAATGGACTGACTATAAACATCTATAACTCTCAGAGTACTGGGTAAGTCCATCTGGAACTCTTGTTAAAGATGTGACATGAAGGATAACCATAGAGAACTATCCTGCAACCATCCTGAATAATCTATATTTCAAAAGCAATCACTGAATGGTATACATCAGGTTCTCTCTCTCTCTCTCTCTCTCTCTCTCTCTCTCTCTCTCTCTCTGTGTGTGTGTGTGTGTGTGTGTGTGTGTGTGTGTGTGTGTGTGTGTGTGTTCTCTTTTTTTAATTACAGATGGCATCCCAACATGGGCCAAACAACTACACAAAGCCCAAGAAAGTTTTAAAAGGGTCCTAGAACACAGAAACAGAGCCAAAAACAGCTCTCAAGTTGTTTCTCTGAAGTGAGTCATGGTACAGAGATGGCGTGGTGTCTAGGCCATGGACAAAATGGCAGCAGACTTGCTGCAGACAGCATAAACTGAAACAAGGTTGGTTCCCAAAGTCTCAGAGACTTGGTATAAACAACAAGCTGCATGTGATTGATTTAAGGTTTTTGTTTATATTGAACAAAAAGGGAACAGAGTCAAAGATGGCTGCTTAGTAGCAGCATTTGCTTGGGTCTGCTCTGTTTTCTGGCAGTGAGCAGAGACATGGCTCCCTTAAGAGAGGCTTCCTGACTCAGCTTTATCAGCAAAATCTGTGTGGCTCTTTAAGAGACCCTGATGGCAAATATTTAAATGGAATTCATGAGCAGCAATCTGTGGTGCTTCATTTGATGACAGTATGAACTCTAAGATTCCCCAGAGTTAGGATGGTAAAAGGTTTCACAATATTTAATATTGCTTCCTAGAACTGGGAAGGTAAGCATGGCTTTGGCACCTCTGCCATGTTGTAAAGCTGATGAACAGGGAAGAGAGGGAAGAGTCAGCAGGCAAAGCAGTGCTGAACAGTCAAGCATTTTAAGAGCTCTTATGGTTTAAAAAAAAATGATTTAAGGATATGCAAAAAGGAAAAATAACAGATTCAGTTGGAGAACACCTCTAAATGGGTTACAATGTTTGTGAAAAATAATATGTAGGCTGGGAGAGAAAAGAAAAGGGGTATAGAAAGTTTCTTTAAAAATAGAAATAGAGTATGAAAGTATAATAAGTCACATAAAGATGGAGATGACACAAGGAGTCTGGATTATGTGTATTATTGTGGGTTTTTTTTTTTAGTTTTTTAATTGTTAATGAGCTAACTGCAGAAAGACATTTGACTGCAAAGGCTGATAAGTTAAAGAAACACATATTTTAAAGTTATCTTGGCTTTGAAATTTGTCTCTAAGGAGATGTTGCTTTGGAAAAGAGCTTCTGATTTTGTTTCCTCAGAAGATGAGAACCTGTGAATTGCTTCCAGGAAAATATGGTTTCATCAGTCAAGACCACCTGAAAATTCTCTAATGGGAAAGAGATGACCATATCAGCTTCAGAGCAGCAGACTAAGATGATCCAGTCTCAAGAACCCACAAGATTGCCAATGCCCCTTAATCAGCAGGAAGTAGTAATGGAAAGCTAAGCCCAAATTTCCAAAATATTGTTTATAAATCTTTGTTTTCATTATAAATGGTTAATTGATATAGTCAGTTTCTTTCTAAGAAAAAAGGAGATATGATGTAGGAATGATTAAGAAAAGATAGATTATTGGATTTACTTTAGTCCAAAAAACAACTATTAATCTCAAAATATTTTAATATGGTATGGATTTTGATTTATTGATATAAATTTAAGGTAAATTTTGTTATACTGTATGTACAGTTCTACTCTTGTTTAAGATATTATATTATGTAACTCATTTAAAATTGTAATGTATAATTAAAAATTCAGATTAAAAGTCATCTGTGATAACCAAATTTATAGTCATGTTAGATTTTTTTAGGTATACAAAGATATATTTCAGTTAGATAGATAATCTTCAAAGACCTACAGAATATGGCATTTAAAATATTTTAAGAACTTAGACTTTTCTGCACAGTGAGAAAGGTCTACTCCTGGTAGTACCAATCTACTTCAAGAGAATAATGGGCATCAAAGAAACTTCATGTGGAGTTTACTTTCTTTGTGGTAACAGTTAGCCACTGGACAAGAAACTATTCTTGCATTGACTGCCTGATAGTATTCTGGACACACAGGTTCCATAGGAAAGTGACCTCTGAACTTTGGCAGAACAAGCCAAAATGGTCCTTCAGATTCCTGCTTCACAGAGAAAACTGCCAGACATTCTTCAGGACACAAGGAAAAGCAACTGATGAACTATGTCAGAGTAGGCAGAGCAGTCTTTCAGATTTCCTGCTTCACTGAAAGGTATGCCAGAGACTCTAGGCCTATAGGCTGAAGATGAATGTCCCAATATTACAAAGGAACTTTGGGTGACTGGCCAGACAGACAGGTATCATCTCTGTCATTTCTAGATTTTGGAATTTGCTTGCACTTCCTGTTTACTTGTATAATAGTATATCCTTCTGTGGTCTTTGATGTAGTTGAAAATTAGATACTTATATTTTCCTTAGTTATAAAAGGTATATTAGATATGAAACGTTAGACTCACAAGGATAAAGTAGATGATATAATTTTTTTTTAATTTTACTAAATGCAAATAGACTGGACTTGTAACTGTAATTCTTGCTTGATAGCTGAATGTAATTTTGCTATGTTGAAATTGAAACCTTTCTTTTTGATTAGACAGAAAAGGGGAAGTGATGTGGGATGTTTATATGCTCTGAATAAAGGACTGTTTTGGCCATGGCAGGAACCATAGGCATAGGCAGGAAATTGGAGCATAGGTAGGAGAAGGAGGACAGAGTCACAAGAGACATGATCCAGGCACCCAAGAATCAAGATGTAAGGAAATAACAGGTAAGTCACTGACCATATGGCAGGACAGATTAATAGAAATGGGTTGAATTAAGATGAAAGAGCTAGCTAGCAATATTCTAAGCCATAGGCCAAACAGCATGTAATTAATATAAGCATCTGAGTCATTTTGGGGGGCCTGAATGGTGGCCAGAAACCTCCTTCTACACATATCCATCTGTGCATGTGGAAGCCAAAGAGGTCAACATTGTCTATCTTCCTCAACTGCTCTCCACTTTAATCATGTAAGGTAAAGTTTCTCTCTGAACCTAGAGCTCATCAGTTTGGCTAAATTGACAGGCCCAGGGATTGGTGACTCACTTCACCAACATTATAATTTCAGACATGTATTACCACATCTATCTTAAGTATAATGCTTTCAGTATCCATGGGACATTGGTCCTGAGGGTACATTGACATCAATAGACGGGCTGGAGAGATAGTTCAGTGGTTAAGAGCACCTGTTCTTACAAAGGGCTCAGGTTCAATTCCTAGCCCCCATATGGTGGTTCGTGGGTTCATTATCCTTTTCTGACCCTCTTAGGCACCAGACACACATGTGATATACAGACATACAAGCAAGCAAATACTTACAAAATAAAATAAATAAAGCTAAAAGTAAAAACTGTAAACAGCCAAGACTCTCCTATGAGGTGGTGTAGTGTTTGCATATAACCTACTTCTACTGTCTGGTACAGTGTAAATACTATGTGTGTAGTTGTGTTATTTAGGAAATAGTAACATGAAGAAGTGCTCTACATGTTCAGTACAGGTGAGAGTTTTTCCAAATATTCTTGAGCCATGGAGGGTTGATACATCTTCCTATGTGCTTCTGAAGCAGATGCTGGCTTTTGGGAACTTGCTTCTGGAGAAACTACAGCTGTAACTGAACTGTGAATAAATCTGGGTCCATAGCTTGGGACTCCGGGCAGGAAAAGACAGAATTTTATTCACTACTTTATAGTGTAGGTGGCCAATACTTGTGGATTGTCATGTGATAAAATGTTTCAAAGCAAGCAAGAATACCTGAGTAACCTGAGTAGATCAAGATGGATAATAGCTGGTGTTGGTTAAAGCATTTTAAAGTAATTATTCGACTGTTCTGTAACAAACGTCATTCTGTGAAGGACTGTCTTTATTCCTGTACGTTTTACTCTTAGGCTGCTCCTCAGGTTGTCTGTACCCAAGGCTGGCTTTATGAGTTGGGACCTGAACAGTCAAACAGCTCAGAAGAGCATATTCTTGTTTTAATATTGCTTAATGTTTTGCTATTGTAATTTTAAACTTAATTAATTTACTTTTTTTTACATTTACTTATTGTAAAAATTTGCAAGTCCCAGCTCATGTGAGGATCAGAGAAGAGCTGTCTCTATTCTCTCCTTCCAACACGTGGGTTCTGGATTCCAACTCTGGCCATCTTTACTCGCTGAGCTACTCAACAGCCCTGATCCCACGTTTTTATCTTGCACTGGAATCCATAAATTATATGACTGTCCTGATTGTATCTCAATAGTAGAAATACTCCCTCCTCAGTGGTGCATCATTGTGTGTCTTCCCAATTCGGGGTTCAGGCCGTGGTGGACGTTGGAGCATGGTAGACACCAGGGTGAGGATAAAAGCAAACCATTCACACGCACAGTTTGGCAGGCACAGTGGCCAGACCCTCGTCAGCACCACCTAGCTCCTGTGGCTGCTCACGGATTTCCAGAGTGGGAAAGCCGGTCCTTTATTTTTGTTTTGTGACAAGATAAACAACTACCTCAGCCTGAGCATTATTTCAAAATCTAAATTTAGATCTTCCGCGACTGAAAAGTGTCACCTTTAAATTAGACACCCCAAGAAGGTACCAGAAATCTGCCTGAATGCGAGTTTGCACCGGAGAGTGGATTACGGGTTGGAAATCCCGGAGGGCCGGTCCCTTCTTCCCGGGTAGGAGCTGCCCCTCCCCCATCTCTGCTACACCGAGGGCTCACTAGGGAGGGGGCTGGGTGATCCTCGGCCAGCTCAGGCCTGGAGAAAGCTAGGAGCTTCCCATCACCACCACCATATCCTCCACCCACCCACCCATTCCCCACGCGACAGCGAGCACAGAGCGATGGAGGCCTCCTGGCTGGAGACACGCTGGGCGCGGCCCTTGCACTTGGCTTTGGTATTCTGCCTGGCCCTGGGGCTGATGCAAGCTCTCAAGCTCTACCTGCGGAGACAGAGGCTGCAGCGTGACCTGCGCCCCTTCCCGGGGCCGCCCGCCCACTGGCTCCTCGGACACCAGAAGGTAAATAGAGGGATGGGCGCCGCAGGGGAAGCCTGCAGACGGACGGCTGCTTCCTTCCCTCCCTTGCTGCTCTGGTTTATTTTTAGACTCCCCAGCGCCTTGATGGGGTGAGGTGAGGTGGGATGGAGTGCGGTGGGGTGGGGTGGGGTGGGGTGGGGTGGGGTGGGGCGGGGTGGGGGTGGGGTGGGGTTACTCTTTACCCCTCTGCAATACTAGAGTTTCTCTCATTTCCCTTAGAAAAGTGTCGCTAGAGATGGGGATTATTTGGGAAGCCTGAATATATAAAAAAAAAATCTAGGTATCAATTCAGTCTGCAGTAGCCTGAGCATCCACGTGTATTGTTTAAAGTTTAATATGTATGGTCTAAGTCATGCTTATTAGTTGTAGAAAATGTGCCAGATTGAACACAATAGTTGGCATCCTTGGTTCATTCTGACTAGAAAAAAAGATTCCTATAAAGCCGCAAGCAGCCCTGTCCCACTCCCAGGATACTGGCTGAGGAACATTTGCTGAGTGCGGGGAGATCATCGCCTTGGTCTCTCCTGTTTTCGAAATCCACTCCCAACCCAGATTCTTAAATTCCTTCAGTCCACTGGGAGTAGCAGTTGTGTGCTACGTAGTAGGGCTACAAAAAGAAGATAGGTTCTTTCCCTTCCTGAGGGAACCAAGTAAGGTACAGATTTGAGCAGCAAAGAGAAATGAAAATCCTAGCCGGATGGCTGGTGCGCAGGGGCTGCACAAACTCCCCAGGGATGGGTGGGCTGGAAAGGGTGCTCTGGCTTTTTAGGCTCCCTGGCTTCCTGTACTGTATCTCTGCCATGTCCCATGCGCCCTCCGACACAGAGTCCTTCAGGGACACTCCGGGTGTGCATTTACCACACTCTCTTTTTCTTCTTTTTTCTCTCTGTTAATTTATTTTGATTATTTGGGAGTTCGGATTTGGGGATTGGGGTGGAAAGAGTCAATCACTAAAGTCCAAGCTGTCCTGGAATTCACTATAAGCCCAGGCTGTCTACAGATTTGTAGTGATCCTTCTCCTTCGGCCCCCCAAGTGCTGAGATAGCATGAGCCTCCATACTTAGCGACCACACACTCTTCTTCCATTCATCCAGCAGTATACATTGGGCTGACTCCAAATCTGGTCATTATAAATAATGCTGCAGTGAACATAGAAGTCAGATGTCTTAATGAAATAGTAATTATTTATCTTGGGCATATGCCCAAAAATGAACCATTGGATTTTTTTAGATTTATTTGTTTCATTGCATGTGTACGAGTACTTTGCCTCTATGTATGTATACCATATTGCCCTGTGCCCACAAAGGTCAAAAGAGGGCATCAGATCTCCTGAAACTAGAATTATAGATGTTGTGAACTGCCATGTGGATTCTGGGAACCAAATCCAGGCCCTCTGCTTTCACAGCAAATGCTCTTAACTCTTAGGAGCCATCTGAAACATGCTTTTAATATGTCTGTCACAATTTTAGTTTCTATGAATACTGTCTTAGTCTCCCTTTGTCCTTCCACAAATTACCTCATATTACATAAGCAAGCCTGAGCCTGCTTACCTGGTGTCGAGGTCCCAGGATAGCAAGAGGGAAATCTGACTTGCAAGTAGTTTTTAAGCCTCTCAGCCATGTTTGCTGTACTTGCATATTGATTTATCAGAGACAGACAGACAGCCAAGTCCAGAGTCAGGATGGAAGAGCACAGAGCACATGAAACAGGGGACATTAATAAATTAGAATCATTGTCATGGTGACTAAATTCATCTTTTACTATAGAGTTCCAATTATTTATATAAAATGCTATGTCCCGTCTCCTCTGATGTTTTAGCTCTAGTTTTCTGTAACCCTTTTTTCTAAGCCCTGCATACTTTTGTTCCCTATTTGTGTATTGTTGACTTTTGCTGTCTAGAAAATTTCTCTCAAACTTAGTAACTTAAAACAGACTTTATCTCATGCAGTTGTTTATATAAGGGTTGGGAATTCAGCCATGGCTTCCAATAGCTGGGTGATTCTCACTCTGAGTCTCTAACAAGGTTGTACGGAGATGGCAAGGGTTGTTATCACCTAAAGGATTGACTGGACAGGATCCACCTTGTCCAAGTTCACTCACATGGTTGTTGGCAGGCCTTGGCAGACTTTGCTCTTCACCAATGGCTCTTTGTAGAGGGCTACTCACAGCTAAAGTGCACATTTGTCCCAGGATGCCTGCTTGTTTCTTGGTTTTAGCACCAAAAGCCTCATATCCTGGGAACCTTGATCTGGAAAGGTTAGTCATCCTACTGACTACAGGCAGCTTACTTCCCCCAGGACAAGGAGGAGATATCCAGAAGGAAAAGTCAAGAAGGAGCCAGCAGTCTTTCAAAACCTAGTTGAAATTTTTCTGCCATCACTTCTATGGCATGTAATTGGTCACATCAACAAATACCGGTGCACTGGGGTAAGAACAGCACAGATGTACAGAGGTCATCTTGGTGGCTACCACAATACATGTAGCTTTCTGTTTTCCATGACAGAGGCTGTCCATAAATGTCATGTGGTTTTTGACTTTAGTTTCTTATGCTATGAGATACTGCAGAGGTTTAGAAGTCTTGAACCACTATTAGAGTCAGATCTCCATATCTATGTACCCTTTACAGTTATGTAGAGAAGACTCTTCCTTGCTTCTACTTGGGATGATGCCCCATGACTGTTCTAGGTGTAGGGAAAAGGGGATCTAGGATGTCCAGTTTGTTAGGCAGACTTTCTCTAGGCCCCTGCTGTAGTTCAATGCCTCTCTTAACTTCCATGATACCTAGTTTCTTGGAACCTCAAAGTTCTCTGACTCAGCTCTTCACCCTAAGTCCCTTCGGGCTCTGCAGAGGATGCAGCCTGAGGAGAGACCTAAGGTCCAACCTGCCATTCCTGTAACCTGACTCTTCTTTAAACCAATGCTCTGCATTTGACTTTTCTCATTTAACCTAATTGACTTCCTAACCTTCTCAGCCTGCAGTTTCCATTCACTCTGTTTCTTGTTAGAGTTCATTCTCAGCCCCACACTTTTAGAGCTTTGATGAAAAAGTCATCCATTGAAAGTTGGAAAAAATCTAAAAATTGTCTTACTCACTTGTTCTACCAGCTACAGAGAGTGAAGTGTTAAAGAGATGATTGTCTCCATTCTGTTGTGAACGGTTTCTCTCACTAAAATCTCTGAGAACTCACAACATGTTGAATTGCTGTAAATGTTCTAAACACTTATGTTTAGTTTCTGAGATTGCCTTGTTGCAGATTGGCTAGGGCCAGATCTGCTTGGATTATCCATTTCTTTGGGCTTTATTATACTATTATCTGCTTTTGCTTTGTCGTTCTTAAGCTATTATATGGTGTGCATACAAACTTTTAGCTATCATTTTCCTAGTAGACTAATCCTGTTATTGTGAAATGTCTTTTCTTATTGAGCAAGAATCCTTTCCTTAAAGTCTACCTTATCTCACATTAGGGAAGCTATACTAACTTTCTCTGGTAATGTGAACATGTTAGATTTTTCCAGCCGGGGGCCCATTTTTCTGTCAACACATATATAGTTTTTTGTGTGCTCTGACAATGCTTGTCTGTTGGTCGAAAACCTTAGTGTATTTACATGCAATGTAACACATTATAGGTTTGTTCAAGAGATAAAATTGTTTAGTGTCTGAAAAAAAACTGAGAACCTGTCAGACACTTAGTGAAATGAGGCATTAAATTCTACAATAACCACTCCAGAATTGGCCAGAGCCTGTCTTAGCTACTGGTTTGGATCTGAAATGTCTCAATACACTTATGTGTCTAAATACCTCATGCCCAGCCGGTGGCAGTTTGGATGGGTCAAGTGGCCAAAGTTACACAAGGAAGAATTTTAAGTCTTAGATTTCCTCAAAAGTGGGCATCCCCCATGGTTGTGCTCAAATGTGTATAGGCATTCAACTACACACATACTCCATACATAGATGTAAGGAAATCTTATTTTCAGTTATTTATAGGAACTACTTAAGCCGCTAGCAATCTTGTCCTAAAAGTAAAAGGTTTGGGTGAGAGATATGGCTCAGTGGGGAAGTGCTTGCCTTGAAAGCAAGAAGACTAGAGTTCAGACCCTCAGAACCTACATAAATGCCAGATGGGGCAGCAAACTCTGGGTGTTTTGTCTGTTTGTTTTGAGACCTTTCCTCAAGAATAAGAATGAAGGGGAGCAGAGAGATGGCTCAGAGGCTCAGAGTACTTATTGCTCAGGCAGAGGACCAAGGTTCAATTTCCAGCACTGATATGGTAGCTCACGACCATATCTGTGATTATAGTTCCAAGAATCCAAAGCCTCTGGCTCCTGCAGGCACCAGGCATGCAGATGGCAACATATAAACAGACAGACAGACAGACAAAACAGGTATCGATACAAAAAAGAAAATAAAAAAGAATTTTTAAACTAAAGAATAAAATGGGTGATTGAGGATCAGTGTCAACATCAGCCTAAGGTCTCCACATGTATGTACACGTATATTATGAGTGCCTGCATACACAGGTGTGCCCACACACATTCAAATATGCATATACATGTATGTATATAACCCGGAAAGTCAGGTGTACTTTGTAGTTTGCGTTATAAACGCTAGAAGCTGACTGTTCAGGAGAACTCTCACCTATATTCCTGCACTCAGGAGCCTGGAGCAGGATTTATGTGATTTCCAGGCTAACCTGGCCTACATTATAAGACCCCCATCTCTAAAAAGAGAAAACAAATTCTGGAAGCTGAGACTTTTGCCTCTGTTTGTTTCAAATTCCAGGAACCTGTAGAAATGAGTGTTCTGCTATTATGGCTAAGAGCTGAATGTTTTTGTAGGAGAGTTGGCATGTTTGTAGAGAGAAGTTTTTGTTGTTAGGTCATGAGAAAAAAATCACCCATCAGTACTTAAAGAGCAGAAAAGAGAGAAGGAATGGTGAGCTAGCCTGTGATCATGATCAGTCTACTAACAGAAAGCTTTGAGTAGCTTCCAGCATAGGAAAACAAAATCTGAAGCCTCCCAGCTCCATCTCTAGGCCTATGATGTCCTCAGTGGGAAAGTGAGACTTACCTCACCTCACCTTCTGCTGGGAAAAGCTTACAGGATGTGTCACTCAATAAGGCTTGAGTTCGATGGTGGAACATAGATTTATAGTGAAAGAAACAAAATAAAACAAACAAACAAAAAAACCTAGCCTTGGTTAGGACATTATCCCCAAGCTTAGAGATTTTGGAGAAAGAGTCATTTCCTCCCTACATAAAGGAGCCGGGTCCCTCTGCTGCACAGCCCTGTGTAGGTTCTGAACTCACCGTGTCTGCGTCACGGCAGCTAGCCCAACTGACTCTAATTTCCTGCCTTTTTTCACTGTAGTTTCTTCAGGATGATACAATGGAGAAGCTTGATGAGATTGTCAAGAAGTACCCTTGTGCCTTCCCCTGCTGGATAGGGCCTTTCCAGGCATTTTTCTACATCTATGACCCAGACTATGCAAAGATATTTCTGAGCAGAACAGGTAAGAAATAAGACAAAACTCAGAATCCTAATCCTTCAGGAGTGAGTCGCTCATGACCCACAGGCCTGATCTGGGCCTGGAAGAGATCCTGAACAAGTACAGAGGGGGACAAATCTGCCTGGGCTAAGGGGCTTCCCAGACACCTCCCAGTTCCTTGGCTAGCGGGCCCCATAAATCCCAGCTGCCACCCCCAGCCTGGCTAGGGCTTCCTTTGCTTCCTTGATTTTGGGACTTTTGAGTCAACTCCAGGGGTCTGAACAGAGTCTAAAGTGATGGAGCGTTCACTTACCAGCTCAAACTCCTGGTTATAGCCCAAGTTGTCCTGTTCCTTTGCAGAGCATAGGTCACTCCCCACCCACCCACCCAATCCAGCTACAAGATTCCTATGATGCACAGCACAAAACTAACATGGCCAGTTTGAGCTCGGCCAACTTTGTGAAGGTCTCACATCCTAATCTTTCCTGTGTCTCACGTTCCTCACCCTTAACAAAGCCTAAGCAAAACAGACCTTTCTCTGAACATCTGCTTCTCTGTCCTTCTGCTCCAATCTGTCCAGAATTCACCTCTTCAGAAAGAAAAAATAATAATTTACATTAGCGTCACATGACCATCAAGAGGCCTTTGTACCTCACTGTCTGATGTTTTTACAAGAAGCATATGTGTCCCAACCGCCATTCTGGAAACTATCCACTCCCAAGCAAGCTTGTACTGTGGGGGAAATAGAAACCAGAGGAGGATATGAGCTTAGGTCCTGGACTTGTTCTCTGGAACTAAACCAAGACTTGGGTTTTCCAAGCCTCCAAGACTGTAGAAAGCCACTTGGGATTCCCCCCTGTCCACTGTCTGCTGGAGTGCGGGCAAATAGAGAAAGCCTTCCTCCACTTGAAGGGCTCATGAGTGCTATGGTTAATGCTGCTATTTATTTCCTCTGCTTGATTCTGCAGACCCAAAGACCCAGTATGTGCACCAGTTCATGACTCCATGCATTGGTATGTATGTGCCACCCACCCCCTCTCTCTCTCCAAGCTACCTTTCCGTAGCAGGACATTACAAAGAAACTCAAACCTGAAGTCAAGAGCACCAAGAAAGGGACATCAAATGCCTGTGACATGAATGCAGAGTGGGGGGCCGTCAGGAGAAGGAAGGGGACAAACTAGAGGAAGGCAGGGGGACACCGAAATGTTGGGGTGGGGGGTCAAAGAGAGACAAAAATGAGTGAGAAAAAGGTATAATGACGTGTGAATATGAAAATGCCATAAGGAAAACCGTGTTTTGTATTCTCACCTAAGAATATCAGTTTTAAAGTTTAAAAATAGAATCTGCAGACCTGAATTCAACCCGCATAAAAAAGGAGGTGCAATGGTGTCCATTTGTAATCCCAATACAGGGAAAACAGAACAGGCAGGTCACCCAGCTGGCCAGCCAGCCTAATCCATTTGGTGAGTTCCAAGCTAGTGGGAGACTCTTTCTCAGCTTAACAGTGGATGATACAGGAACACACAACATCCTTAAAAGTAAGATCCATGAGGAGAGCTGCCTGGGAAACCCCAAAGGTCAACCCAGCAGATCATCCCAGAGCACCCTTGTCTGTTTCTCTCCTCAGAGCCCCATTTTCAAGGGAAACCGTGTACCAATTCTTCACCATCTTAGCTTCACTATAGAAGGTTTTCAATCTTTTCATCTCTTCTCCTTGCTTGTACTGTCCTTTCTTTTCCAAGTTCTGTTTTATATGCCTTTCAGCAAAAGTTCTCTCTCATGTGAAGTTTGGCTCTACCCTGTGAACATAAATTAAGCTGCTTAATCGCTAAGTTGATGTTTATTTTAAACCAAGAAGAAATTAAATGAAGGAATATAGACTTTGGATTCGAACACCTTAGATCTGCATGGTGCTGTTCACTCCAGTAGACTCCTTGAGCATGGTCTTAGGGACATAATTTATTCTCTCTATGACTCATTTTCCTCATCTTTGAAGTGAGTATGAGAGTCAGTGCTACTGAGAGAGATGAATGTGGTCCTCCCAGCCTTCTGAAAAAACCAAACCAGGCATCAAGGGCCCGGTACTTTGTAAACACCCAAAAAGGGATGTCATTCACCGAATCCCAGCACCGAGAATGGAAAATGAGCACAAAGTCCCATCCCTAACCAGAAGTTATTTGCAATTAACATCTGCTTGGAAAAAGGAAAACCAGTTTTCTCCAATGGAGTATCACTGTATATGTCAACCACACTCCAGGGAAGGCCCCCTGCCCAGGCGTATTGGCCAACACAATATAGACTGTGTGGTTTATTGTACACTTGGTTTAGTTTTTATCTTATTTATGTAATTCTGTTTGTTTGTTTTTATTTTCATTTTTTTGTTCTTTTCTTTTCGAGTGAGAGGGGGAAAATATGAAGTTGGGTGAGCAAGGAGGGGGAAGGACCTAAGGAGAAGTTTGGGGAAGTGAAAGAATATGATCAAAATATATTGTATGGATAACATTAATAAAATTTTAAAGAATGTTATTCAAATTTAAAGTGCTCTGAAAGCCAAATATATTTTAAGATTTATTTTATTTTTATTTATGTGTTTGTAAGTGTGTATGTGTGTATGTGTGTGTGTGTGTGTGTGTGTGTTGCTGTCCATGGATGCTAGAAGAGAGAATTGAATTCCCATATCTGGAGTTATAATTGTTATAGCGTGAGTGCTGGGGACTGAATGCCAATCCTCTGCAAGATCAACAAATAATCTCAATCACTGAGCCAACTCTCTGGCCCCTGAAAGCCAAACCTTAGTGCCAGCACATTTGGCAATAGAAAATGTGAAGTGTCAGCCTTGAAAAGTGTTTCCACAAGCCCGAGCTTGAGGTGAGAGTATCTGGGATCTGACGAAGTTCCTTGCCTTGTTGCCTTGTTTCTGATGAATTTGTGTTCACAGTAAAGTTTATAGATTGGTCTGCAACAAAGAGGAGGTGAATGATTATCATGTTTCTACCATGAGCTCAAGAGGGACCAGGCTGAGTACCTTATGTGTGTACACTCATTGTCTCTGCACAGCACAGATGACCACATTCCATTGCTGAGGATCTAAGCCTTATTAGACATCAGCTCTTTTCAGACTGCAGAATGTGTTCCCTCGGTGTTGAGTGTATGCACCCCAGGTGTAAGCATCAGAGCTGATAGTCTTTATCTGTCAGCTCTTCGACCTTCACTGCTTGTGAGTCAGTCACACAAGGATGTCTGTGGCCCTCTTCTTTCCTTAGCTAATAAGACATGAGATGTTGTTTCTTTCTCAAGGAAGAGGACTCCTGAATCTAGATGGACCCAGGTGGTTCCAACACCGCTGCCTCCTAACTCCTGCATTTCATCATGATATCCTGAAAACCTGTGTGGTCATGATGGCACACTCTGTGAACACAATGCTGGTAAGTGAAACATTAGATATTTATGTAGTGGGTTGAGAAAAATCAAAGCTGATTTCTAGAAATTAATCAGAATATAAATACCCACTGAGTAGTAATGTCTATGTAAGCCTTTCCTGGATTCTTTGGGTGATTAAAAAAATAAAATAAAATAAAATAAAAAATTTTTTTAAAAGCTTGTCTTCTGTCTCACCTTCTGTGGCGGTAAGACCCAGATGGCAGGTGCTGTGGGAGACAGGTAAAGAAGCCGAGAGCAGCTAAGTGGCTCAGATTTCAGAGATGACTCTGATTTACCATGACATAAGCTGATCTGCACATGTCAACATTAAGATCAAGCAGCTCTTGGGCAGAGTAACGTTAGACAAGAAATGACCTCACCTGATGGGCATGAAGGACTGAGCGAAGGCTCAGTGCCTCTGTCACCTCTTGTAGACAGTAGGAAATCTTAAGGTGAGTGACAGTGACTGCTGCAGAGGGGCATCCCTGTTGGAGTGCCTTCTGAGTTAGAAATGAGTTTTATCAAAAGCTCTGTTCAAGTGTAGAGATTTTCAGTTTTTAAATGTATTTATTCTAACAGCAGACAGATAATTAATACACTTTCTTTATAAACTTCACATACCACAAAGCCAAACTTTCCTCCTTACCTGCATGTCTTACTTACTTCGTGAGGAACAGTTGTTACCAGCTTGTGGCTGGGTGCTCAGCCACACTTCTGTGGAAGTGGAGTGGGGCATCAGAAGGAGTTCTCTAGGCAGAGACTCCAGGCTCATGGGACGGGGGTCAATGGAGAGCATCTCCTTCAGCCCTGTTCAGCGGCCATTTTAGCCCCTCCATTTATAGGAGCTATTTCTACCCTCCACATTTCTTAGGCCTGAGTTTCCCTGCCTCCCTCTCACACTTCCCCCTACTTAATGGTTCCAGAGCATCTCAGACTCAGAGGCCTGCTGCACTGCTCAGCAGTTCTCAGATGCCCAAGTTGAAATATCACACTGAATTCTATTAATAGGTACAACAAATATATGTTCATTAAAAAAGTAATTCTTTAAAGGGCTCACCATTTTGTTGTAAGTCATTGGACCAAATAATAGACACTTGGGTGAAAGACTTTCAAATTCTACTTTTTACTCGGTCTCCAACCATTCAGTACCTAGTTCATCACCTCTAGGTACTCAGCATTCAGCACCTAGCTGACACCTGTAGATGTTCAACAAACATAGACTGAACTAAACTGAAATATTTCCATTTATTTGCATTTTTACACAAAAAGTGCTTGTTGCGATAAATACATTTATAATTGGGGGTGGGTACTTTTGGCAACTTAGCAGTCAGAAAACACATTTCAGGCTGTGTGAGCAGGCCTCTGCCTGTAGGAAAGTTAGAGACGGCCTGAAGCATGAATTCTAGTTGGTATTTAATGAAAACTCAGACTCAGATACTGGGGAAAGCTGGAATATCAGAGAGAGGAAGCAGACCACAGTCAATTCTCACCCAGACAATTTCTCAGGGTAAAGCTATCTTCCTGAGCCCTCAGCCTGGCTTATTGATTCTGCAGAATCCCTCCATGCCTTAAATATCTTCTTCACCCAGTTGTTTCACTTCTGGGTTCAACTCTGCATCATAATCTTAGAGTTAGGATTAAAGGTGTGAACTACTACTGTTTGGTTGTTAGGCCTTTACTCACAGAAATGCAGAAAGAGCTGTCTCTTGACCACTCTCTGACCCTCAATGCTTGACTGTGGGTGATTCTGTCCTATAATATCACAGGCTGGATTTCTAAAATATAAAATCTATCACCACAACAGCCCCTTGCAGGACTTCTCCTGCAGGCCTCTTTTCCACTGTTTGAATCTGACATGTTCTCCTTTGTTTGAAATTTTTCTTATTGTTGCTTTTCAAGGTAGCCTTTCTCTGAGTAGCCCAGTCTGTCCTGGAACTCACTCTGTAGACCAGGCTGGCCTCAAACTCAGAGATCCTCCTGTCTTCCAAGTGCTGGGATTAAAGGTGTGTGCCACCACTGCCTGGCTTATTTACAATTTTTAAATTAAATATAATTATGTCAATTCCCCTTCTTCTCCTCCCTCCAAACATGTCCCCCCCTTTTTGTTCTGCCCCGTTTCCTAAATCTATCATCTCTTTTCCTTTAATAATTATTGTTACATGTATATATAAATATACAAATATAAATGCTACCTGTTAGGGTTGCTTGTATGTGTATGTTTTCAGGGCCAACCACTGGTGTTGAATAACCATTTAGAGGGCTCATTCCTGGGGAAGACTAATTCTCCCCCTCATCTTGGATTGAGGCTGAAGAATTTCCCCCTTCCACATTAGCATGTTGAGTCTAAAGAGGTTTTGAAAAATGTTCCAAGTTTGTAAGTGTGGGTGTGCTAGTAGAGAGTAGCTATGTACTAGCTGAGGGTTGAAAGTGGAGGAAGCCTTGGGGAAACCCCATGTGTTGCAGCCTTAATTAGGTGGTGTGTATAACTTTGTGCAGTTTGGTGCAGAGGTGTGACGATCGTTGAAAGATCATTTGCCAGATATGAAGAGTGCATCACCCTCTTTCTCACTCCATAGTGTGTGTTTCTCTTCCTTGAGCCCAAAATAAACACATGGGTTATTTGTTCCTAGCCTTTGGCTCCTGTAAGGTCCGGGTTTTGTCCCTGAAATGGTAAAAGCAGGTTAGGAAAAAACAAGCAAATAAAGACCATTTGATGACGGTGATGATATTGACCTTGGCCTCTATCAGGATAAATGGGAGAAGATTTGGAGTGCTCAGGAAACGACCATGGAGGTTTTTGAACACATCAACTTGATGGCCCTCGACATAATCCTGAAATGTGCTTTCGGCCAGGAGACTAACTGTCAGATAAACAGGTCAGTAGTGGGACAGCAAATGAGCTCCCTGTGATCTAAGTCAATTATTAACCCATTGTTCCAACTTTTTTTTTCTAGCACCTATGAGCCTTACATGAAGGCAACATTTGAACTTGGCGAAATTGTATCTTCTCACTTGTACAGTTTCTGGCATCATCACGACATAATCTTCAAATTCAGCCATAAGGGCCACTGCTTCCAGGAGTTAGGCAAAGTGATACATCAATGCACAGGTAAAAACACAGGCCTGTCTTAGGTGTGGGATACCCAAATCCATGCACCATCATGCCTGTCTTATATGTAGAAGGATAAGTCTCAGTAAGCAGGAAAAGAATCTTTGTTCTTAATGGAGCTTTAATATGGATACTGCTCAGATAATTACAACTTCATTCCTTCAAGATAAGTTTACACCGTCACCATGATGTGTTATACAATTTTATTACACGCAATTAATAAAAATACATATATAACAAGGGAGAAATGAAGATTTCAAAATGTACATGGCATGTGGCTTTCTTTGCAATCAAATTAAGTAAAGCTAAAATGCTTGCACAGAATAACTATAAAGGAAAAAAATAGATGTGAGCATGTGTTCAAAAGACACCCAAAAGGTGATTATGATGGTGCAAGCCTTTAACCCCAGCACTGAAGAGGCTGAGACAGGTGATCTCTGTGAGTCTGAGGCCAGCCTGATCTACATGATGAGTTCCAGGACAGCCTGTAATTTTCCATGTGAGTGTTAGGACTCAGGCCTGGGTCCTCTGGAAGAGAAGCCAGTGCTCTTAATGACTAAGCTATTGGTTGAGCCCCAACAATAACCTGGTTGACAATTTCAAACAGGTACACAAATTTTGATCATGTTCACTCCCACATTACTTTCTCTGGTCCCTCCCTCTCTTGCTAAAAGCCTCTCTCCAACTACTCCCCCTCCAACTTCCGTGACTTTTTTGTTGTTGTTGTTACTAAGAAAAATGTGTGAGAAACTAAATTTTTGATGCACAGAAATGTTTTTGAGAGTCAAAACATGCTACTCTACTTATTTCCAACCAAGTTATTTAAAATGTATATAAAATGGTAAGTTCAAATAACAAAGTTGACCCCAATTAAGACAGAAAATAAATTTCCATAGAAGGTGATTATACATATTCTGCCCCATGCTCTGTTTGTGTCTGTTTGCTTTCTTGCTTTTAGCCCCTTTCACTACGTATGTTGGGTATTTTCTCTGCTTACTGTTTCATTGGATAATTTCCATGAAAACAAGATTTTAGACCAAGAAGGAAAACAGCAATGGGCAACTTGCATCTAACCTTACAATCATCTTGATTATATTGCTTGCCTACTGATAGAAACTAATCTTGATTTCTTCTGTTTGAAACTTTTTACAAAAGTTGTCTGTTGATGGGAAATAGACCACTCATACAAGTTTAATGTATTTAGATATAACGTACCCACTCTGGCCTCTGAAAGCAGATAAGACACGATACTCTGCATGGGCTCTGCCTTGCCTGATAATGTGTTTAGCTTTGATTGACTTAGTTGTTTCTTCAGTAATGAAGACCTTTTATTCTCTGCAGAAAAGATAATACAAGACAGGAAGAAACTCCTAAAGGATGGAGTAAAGCAAGATGATGCTCAAAAGTTTCAAGATTTTCTGGATATTGTCCTTTCCGCCCAGGTAAATGCACCAAAAGTCTAGGCCTGCTTCCACAGCTGCTGACCTTGTGGGAGGATGGATGAGCGAGTGGAGCTGGGACAGGATGACAGAAACAAATCCCCTCAGATAAATGCAAACAGTCAGGAGCCAATGAAGACTAAAGATACCTGGAGTTTAGAGACTCACAGAAAAACTGGAAGTATGGATAAGCTCTTTAAAAAGGAAATGCTGAGAAATTAGATACATCTGAAAGAGCGAAGAAATTTTCCAAGTACTTATGCAAAGCCTGCTTTTTTTATGTGAGATTGGTTCTTCTTTGTTCTCTAGGCAAAGTAGGACTCTTGCTATGTATTTCGTAAACTGAACTAAAATTAAAACCTTTATTTGAAGCTCTAGAATTTATGTAAAACTATCATTTTGATGGCATCTCCAAGTATCTGTGAAGTGATGTTTCATTCAGCTATCTCTGCTGCCTGTTGCAGGCTGAAGATGAAAGAGCCTTCTCAGATACCGACCTGAGGTCTGAAGTGAACACCTTCATGTGGGCAGGACATGACGCCTCTGCAGCCAGCATCTCCTGGCTCCTCTACTGTCTGGCTCTGAATCCTGAGCATCAGGACAGATGCCGGACAGAAATCAGGAGCATTCTGGGAGATGGGTCTTCCATCACCTGGTAAGATCTGCAGCCCTCACTATGTCATCCTAGCTCTCTTCTTGAGATTTTGCTTATTTCTTACCCTGGTGCTTTAGTGGCCACAGTGTCCCAAAGTATATGTATATGCCAAAGGAGAGGAAGCAGGACACTTGTCTCTTCTTTCTGAAGAGCGCCCCGGAGCTAACTTTGTCTTCTGCATAGGAAGTTCACTATCCAGAAATCATCCAACACTATTTTTTCTACTCAACATTGCATTTGTTTTTTTCTCCCAAGCTCTGGCATATTTGAAGTGAGGAACAGACCTTAGGCTGAATACAGAACTCTAAAGACAAGGCTCCAGAGGGACTCCTATGCTGAGAAAGCTGAAGGGGTAGCTGTGTCATTGAGTTCACTGTGACACCCTAGCCAATCATGTAGTACTTCATGATAGGGTGGCCTTTGGCCTTTGAGCATATTAAATAGTGCATACTGTTGTTGAGTTAGAAGATGTAGACTGAGAATATTTTAAGAATTGAAATACTAAAATGATAACTAAGATTTTATACAGACTCTGTCCTTAGTGATCTGCAGTCTAAGGCAAGAGAGAGACCATCACACCACAAATCAAAGTATTCACGGTAAAAACAATGACAGATATTTGCTGATCACCAGATTTAGAAGACAGATTCCCACCTTGGCTGTGGGGCTTTAAGAACACACACACACACACACACACACACACACACATTGAGGATCTGACACTTCTTGTATAAGGAGAGCAAACCGGAAGAACAGTGGATCCCCAGTAAGCCATTCCCAACACCCTACTTAAAGGTACAGAAAGACACAAGTGTTAAAGGCTACTGAGCCACATTTCATAAGCAAAGGTCAGCCCAGAAAACAAAAACTGAAGTTCTCAAGACAGTAGAGGTCTCATGTTATAAGGAACTAGCAGTCATTTCCTACCATAAGTTCAAAGCTTCACTTAAAGGTTGGGGGGGGGGGGGGCTCAGCCAGTGAAGTGTTGGTACAAAAGCATGAGGAGTTTGATCTCCAGTATCACACAAAAGCAGCCAGGGGCAGAGGGCCAGCCATAAGAACCTGATCTGAATTCCAGAATCCATTTAAAGTTAGGAAGAGAGAACTGATTCCATGAAGTTGCCTCTGATCTCCACATGTATAACATGGCATGCTCACCTTACCCAAACACACACAAAGAGAGAGAGAGAGAGAGAGAGAGAGAGAGAGAGAGAGAGAGAGAGACAGACAGACAGACAGACAGACAGACAGACAGACAGAGGAAGAACAACTTTCATTTATAGAGAATGTTTAGTAATGACTTTTTCTGATAAGAGTGTGCATGTTTGTTTGTATGTGTTTATAGTATGCTATTTTTATCCATGTATGCATTCTGAAATAACTAAACCAATGGGCATACCCATTATCTATGTAATTATTTTGTAGTAAAGACATCTAAAAAATACTCATTGAGCAAGTTCAAATATGCAACAAATTACTAACAATTATGACAATACAGCTTCTCATATCTAACTAGAATTCTGGATCTCTTGTCAAAACATTCCTAATCCGTATCATTCTGCCCTCTGCCTCTACAAAGTCAGCCTCTTAAAGCCACGTGGAACTGCATTCATGGGATATTTGTCTTTCTGTGTTTGGCGTCTTTGCATAATGTCCTCAAGCTCATTCATGTGTTCACAAACAGAAGTCGTTCCTTTCTCTGGCACATAGCATTGTGTTCTGTGTATGTACCAGTGTTCTTTATCCAACTCTTCAGCTAAGGGCTCAGACTGATTCTGTATCTAGACTGTAGTGAATACAGCTTCAGCTCATACAGTGACTTCATTTCCTTTGAATCGATGCTGACAAATGAAATTCCTGGAGCATGTTGTACTTTTTTTTGTAATTTTGTTAAGGAACTTTCATGCTGCTTTCCATTGGTTATATTGATTCATCTTGACACTGACAGTGTGTGAGAATCCTGTTTTCTCCAAATCCCCATCAATATTTGCTTATCTTCCTTGTCTCTAACACATGTGAGGTGATACCTCATTGTTGGTTTTAATTTTAATTTCCTAATGATTTTCACACATCTGTCAAGTATTTGTAGTCGGGTTTTTTTAGAAATTGCCTATTTAGACCCTTTATATGTTTTCTTGTGTTATTTGGGTCCTTCCTATATTTTGAATATTAATTCTTTATCATATATGTGGTTTGCAAATGTTTCCCCATTTCGTAGGTCGTCACTTCACTCTGTAATTTTCTTTATCGTACTAAGGTATTTTTACGCTTGTGTAAAGTCTTATTTTTGCTTTTGTTGTTTGTGCTTCCAAGAGAAAATTCAAATATGACCCATGTCGACTATCATCTCAACCACTGGTTTATCTAGTAGTTTTACAATCAGATAGTATTTTAAGTTTCTATTTCATCCTGAGTAGAGTTTTGTGTGTAGAATAAGAGTCTTATTCTTACTGTGTATACTCAGCTTTCTCAGCATCAGTCACTGAACTGAATATTCTTTCTCCATTGCGTGTTCTTAGCATCTTTCATTGCCCATAAGTGTGTGTGTAGATGTGGTCCCGGGCTCTCTACCTGCTCCATTTGTTTTTTATTCTACAGCGCCCGCAGTAGATTTCCAGATCAAGCATTTCTCATGCAAAGGCGCTTTTGTCTGTGAAGTCCTTGCTGCTGGGAGGATCCAAATGGAAAACCTCCTATCCTACCACCTTGCTGACTAGTCCAACCTCCTATTCTACCATCTTGCTGACTAGACCATTTCTACTTATTCAACTAAACTTGGAAGATTATTGTGTGTGTTGCAGCAATAAGGTTTCCTGGTCCCAGGCGGCCAGAAGTCCCATACCCACAGATCTGCAGCCCCAGACCCCTTAGCCACCTGCAGCTGATCAGGCCCCCAGAAATGATTCAGACACTGATATTAAGTTCATGCTGTTTGGCCTATGGCTCAGGCACATTGCTAGCTAGCTCTTACATCTTAACTCAACCCATTCTCATTAATCTATCTGCCACATGGCCCATGGCTCACCTGTGTTCCTTACACGTTTCTTCTTTGGGCGCCTGGCTCATTCTGTCTGACTCCGCCCTGCTTCTCCTACCTATGCTCTGCTTTCTCCTTCTATTTTTTCTATGGTGCCTTCCATGGGTCAAAACAGTCCTTTATTTAAAGATTGATATTCACAGCATACAGAACGGCATTCCCACATCAGTGTGTTTCCAGCATGAATGCAATACTTTATCTTGTCTGTTGTAATTGTTAAGAAACAACAAAGACTGGGCATAGTGGTGCATGCCTTTGATCCCAACAGGGGCAGGTGTGAGACCACTGTGGCCTACATAGTGAGTAGGACAGCCAGAGCTACATAGTGAGCTCCTGTCTCAAAAAACAGAACAAAAGAAGAAGAGGGAGAGGAGAAGAAAAGAAAGAAACTCGGGTGTTCTCATTCGTGATTGGTGTAAATTGAAAACAGTAATTGAGTCCTGGCCAGGTGAAAAACCCAAAGTCCTGAGGCTTTCTTTGTTGAATAGTCTTTCTTGTAGTAAGAGAAAGAGAAAAAAATACTACAAAGAACAAATTTTCCAAATTTGTTTTTGAGACAGAGTTTCTCTGTGTTAACAGCCCTGGAACTCGCTCTATAGTCGAGGTGGGCCTCGAACTTACAGAGATTCACCTGCCTCTGCCTTCCAGAGTGCTGGAATTAAAACCACCACCACTAAGCTCAAAAGATTTATTATTTTTAACTATGTGGATATAAGTATCTGTGTGGGAATATATTCACATGAGTGCAGGTGCCATAGAGTCCAAAAATGGGGGTCAGATCCTCTTGAGCTGGAGTAGTTGAGAACCACTTAACACAGATACCGAGAACTGAACATAGACCCTTTGCTAGAGCAGCAAGCACTCTTAACTGATGAGCCATCTCCAGCTCTAGAACACGTTAAACAGCAACAACTCTATAACATACCCATCATTTTCATTAATAAAGTTTACATGTGGCATTTGGAAAATTTTAAGCAGTTTCTCTCTTTGGCTCCTTGTCAGACCATTTCCAAGTTGATTTAAAATCCCTTACTTGCTGGTAGTGATGATATGTGCCTTTAATTCCAGCACTGGGGAGGCAGAGGCAGGTAGATCTCTGTGAGTTTGAGGCCAGCCTATAAAGTTAGTACCAGGGCATCCAGGGCTATACAGAGAAACCCTGTTCCTAAAAACGTAGTAGTAGTAGTAGTAGTAGTAGTAGTAGTAGTAGTAGTAGTAGTAGTAGTAATAGTAATAATAATAATAATAATAATAATAATAATAATAATAATAATAATAATTCTTTGCTCAGGATGTAAGTTCAAGGCCAAACTGATCTATTCAGAGTGCTCCAGGCCATTGAGGGCTATGTTGGCAGAATTCTATGCCCTTTCAGCCAGCTCCCAAATAACCACACAGAGACTTATTATTTATTATAAATGTTTGGCCTATGGCTTAGGCTTGTTACTAACTTAGCTCTTACAACTTAAATTAACCCATATTTCTTATCGATGTTCTACCATGTGGCTTGGTACCTTTCCTCAGCACAGCATGCTCAACTTGCTTCTCCCTGCATCTCTGCCCTTCCTTATCCCTGCATTCTCTCCCTGACTGAAAGTTTTGCCTAACCTCTTCCTGCCTAGCTATTTGCCATTTAGTTCTTTATTAAACCAATGGGAGCAACACATCTTCATGGTGTACAAAAATTAAACCACAATAGAGGGCTACATAGTGAGGCCCTGTCTCAAAACAACAACAAAAAACCAAAATTCTTCTTTTCATTTGCATTGATGTGGATAAAGGTGTTTTTCTTAATTATGCAAGTTCCAGAGTAGACACAATTGCCCATTTGTTTCCTGGCCTTAATGCGGAAAGAATACAGAATTAAAATTTTACATTTTTAAAAGGCCAGAACCTGCATTAAAGTAATTCATCAGAAAAAGAAATAGAAATGTTAATAGTCAAAAATGACCAAATATATGCAGGCATTTTCTTGACCTCATTGACTAGCTAGTTATACAGGTAAGCCATTTCATTCTTTTCCTGATTTCATTTCAGATTTGCTCTGTGAGTAAATCTGAGATTTCATCTCAGAGGCAAAATCTTAAGGAGTCTCATAGAGTCCCGTCCACTTAAATCACAAGCCACCTTAAGCCAGGAGCTAGCCTGCCAAGCCCAGGGCAGTGACAAACCATCATCCACAAGCTCATCCACTTGGAACTTCTCCCTCCACCTTTTCTGGACCCTTCTTTGGCCTGGAAGCCAGTAGAATGAGAAGGATTTGTTGTTGGCTTGTCTTATTGACCAGCTCCCCCCATACCCGAGGCTCTGACTCTGTCAGAAATAATTCTGGTGTGAAAGGAGAGTATCATGGTCATGCCAAGAGTTTGGCAAATACTTTGTGCTTTTCTTTCAGCCATTACATCTGCAGGTATCTTGTAGACTTTCTGGAACTTTCTAGTGCTGATATAGGGGCATGGGAACTCTGGACACGGTGTTTCTCGGGCTGATCTGGAGCTCTTCCTCCTCCTGGTCAGTTCGCTGACACCCCCAGACCCCCCTCCCGGTAGGCCTATGCATCCTGGTCAGTTCACTGACACCCCCAGACCCCCCTCCCGGTAGGCCTATGCATCCCTACCTCATTCAGCTGCTTTCCCCTGCCAGTCTATATGCTCTGAATCACTTGTGATTGGCTCCATGATTCCCAAACTCCAGGAGCACATGTTAGGCCCTCTATATGACCTGAAGTCAGTCCCCTTGTTTAGGGTGAGTAGCACCCCACTATTTTCTAAGGTACTTCAATATTTCAACAATTCTCTTTACATAGTTTTTTTCTCTCTTAAACTTCTTTAGCCTCTTCTTCATCTTCAGCTGCGCTTTCTACATTCTTCCTTTACATGAAAAACTAAGGGTCACAACACTGTTTTTCAGAAATCCTGTTGTTAGGCACACAGCATCTGTGTGTCTGCCACCTTTGGGACTTCAGTTAACACCAAGTAGGAAAAGGTCACATTTTAACAATGTGCTGTATAAACCTAGACAAAATCACTTTACCCCAATAGTGATGTTCACTAGGGAAAAACATCAAATAGAGAATAGTCAAAACAAAGTGGATCTGGACTCTAAGTCACTTTCCTCTGTGCTTTGTCCTTACAGGGACCAGCTGAATGAGATGTCGTACACCACAATGTGCATCCAGGAGACACTTCGCTTGATTCCCCCCATCCCATCCATCTCCAGAGAACTCAACAAGCCCCTTACCCTCCCAGATGGACACTCACTGCCTGCAGGTCTTTACATTCTTTTTCTAAGCATGAGATCCTGAAGGTGATGATGATTAGTGGATTTAGGGCTTCTTGGGGCCTCTAGGTTAGAGTTGGGCAGCTAAAAGCTTGGAGGATAATTTCTGGATCATATGTGAGCTTCAGTGACCTTCCTAAGTCACACAGGCAGTTAGAGCGGTTAGGTTCCAGCCTCTTTGGAGAATCCCAGCCAAGAGTTTCATCTTTTGGGAGACATTGTCTCGAAAATAATCTGTGTGAGGCTTAGTTTGAGATTCAAGTGGGTCTTTACAGAAGATGAGCACCATTATGTTAATGTAGAAGCCAGAAAGGGGTTGCCGTTATCACCACACCAACTCAGAAGGCGAAAATTGCTGGTCTGTATAAAACCTTCAAATACATTTCCCCCTCAGAATGTGATCTTAATAGATGTCTTCAGTGCTTTTTACTTCTAAATATTTTTTTGATGTCTCCAAAACCCCATTGGGAAAATCCCAATATGCACATAAGGTTAACAGATGTGAAGCAAAGCTAGAACCCATAGAGATCCTGTGTGTGAAGTCAGATGTTTCTGGGCAGGGTATGCAGGCAGCAGGAGGATCTCGTGAGATATCATTTACTTGTCGGCCTTAGTGCGACAAGTCAACAGGAAAACTGAGGCCAAGGCCTGCAACCTGGAGCTGTAATGTTGACAGAACCAGAATTGTTTTTGGATTTAAAAAAAAAAAAAAAAAAAAAAGCTGCTCAAATTTCCTCTCTGGATATTTGCTCAAATTCTCCACCTTTCATGGATGAGCAGTGCCAAGAGAAATTAGCCACTGGCTCTTCAACGTAGAACAAGACTGTCTCCATGAAGTGCTGCCTAGATGCTAACAATAATTTCCAAATGAGGCAGAAAGCTTGGGCACAGTTTATCTCTCTAGTCAGGCACCAGCAGCACCTTAGCATAAAATCATGAATTAGGGAAATAATTGCTTTGAAAACAAACTAAAACTCAAGCCTGTGTGTCCATGTTGTGCCCCCACCCCACCCACACCCACCCACATTGGAGGAGCTAACTCTTCCCTCCAGGAAGAAGCCTTCCAGCACACTACAGCAGCTCTGTTTCCCTCCTCCCTCAGGAATGACCGTGGTTCTTAGTATCTGGGGTCTCCACCACAACCCTGCTGTTTGGAAAGACCCGAAGGTAAGATTGTCTTCTGTGGACATGCTTCAGAGAGTGCTGCTGAGTGAGTTGTGTGCTGACAGCTAATGCAAATGGCTGTGGTGTGGAAGTAAACGGCACTGAGCAAACAGACATAAAAGTCAGAAACGTGTAGAACTTGCCCACTAACAGCCTTGGCCTCACCTCATAGCCTTTATCTTTACTGTGATCTGAAAGATCACTCCGGCAGTCTGCTCCCAACTGTAGATGACTCTGTTTCAGTCACTCACCTATGAGGCTCTTTCCAACACCTACTATATCTGCAGGGCTGTGGCTGGTCATTTGAGCAAATTGGGCAGCTCAGCCTCTCTTTTATTATATGAAGCAATCGGGATCCTGGTGAAATTGATGGCACATTCAAGTTGCTCAGCTCACATGTTCCATAAAGGAACTGTTTGTGAAGTTATAGGCAGAATTTAGGGGAAGGAAATGAAAGTGGCTATCTTTCAGAATCTTTATCATCCTAGGTCTGATGGGCTCCCGGAAGGGAAAGTTACACAATTTGTGGTAAAAGAGCTGGGAGCTAGGGAGGAAATATCAAATGGGCTCATTCGGGGGAGATATTGCCAACCTAAGACAGCCAGCAGGGAGGACCCAATGAACAATCAACACCCCAAACTCTGCTGCCACTCTTCAGATCCCCAGGAGACAAGGGAAACCATGTGGGTCATCTGTGGTGCCCAGAATAGCCTCAGAAAGGGAGAAAGGAGAGACCTGGATAGGCAAGATGTATAAAAATCCTGAGTTGATTCAATATGCTTGAAATCCAAAACATACTTATTAGTGTTTTCTTCTATGTAAACCTCTAAGGCTTTCAATCTACTCTGTAGGATAGGAAACTGGACCATTCTGTCTCATTTGGGCTTGGCTTATATGTGAGTGCACTCTTCGACTGACTAGCAGACAAGTCAGGGGAGGGCCAGATAAATCCTCCAGGTCTATAGCGGCCTCATCCATGTGGCCTCTGAGCAACTTGGCTAATTGGAATTGTAAACACATTACCCCCTTCAAAAAATGAAACATTTTCTTAATTATTTATATTAAATACAAAAACAAAACATTGGTGAGTCCATTGTCTCGGTGGCATCTTAATGAGATCTGGCCATGCCCCATTCAGGCTCCTGATACTCCAGAGACATGCCTCTAAGCCTTGTCAACTAACACCTAAATCTGACTACAGAGTACATGATAGACTATTTTGTTTAATAAAACTTATTATTAAAATTAATGCTTTGGGGCCGGAGAGATGACTCAGAGGTTGGAAGCACTGGCTGCTCTTCCAGAGGACCCGGGTTTAGTTCTCAGCAACCACATGGTGGTTTATAACCAGCTAAAATGAGCTCTGGTGCCCTCTTCTGGTATGCAAGCATACATGCTGGCAAAGCACTATAAATAATAAAGAAAGAAATATTAAAAAGTGAATCCTGTCTTCTTGCTTAACATGTGGCCCGCAGAACATTTTAAATAATGTCTGTGGTGTATGTTTTTCTATCATTACTAAGTTAAAAGTTGTCGAGATCGTGATGATGTCATCTGCTCATTTCAGGTCTTTGACCCCTTGAGATTCACTAAGGAGAATTCGGATCAGAGACACCCCTGTGCCTTCCTGCCATTCTCCAGTGGCCCAAGGTGAGGCCAATTTGGAGACTCTGAAAATATTCACAAAAAGCTGACTTCCAGCCATTAGCCTCTCTGTTCCATTAATTTCCCCCCAGAACCCATCTTTTCACAAAGGGCCATACCACTTACTATCACATCCCATGAGTCATGCCTCAGAAGACAACCCAACAGTGTAAGTATCGCTCATAGGCTCAGTGCTTGTAGAAGAAACAGTTTGTGGGTAACTCCAACTGTGACCTTCTTCAAGGAGAGTATCACACTGGACTTTCCAAGTCCATATTCTTGCAGGGAAAAATATAAGAACAAAGTCTAAAAGTTTCAGTGATTTGTGGTGTAAAAACTTTACTCTTGTTGTTTAAGAGAATATTTTGGAGAAAAAAATAACACAAACACATCTAGAAAGATGACCTCCAACCCCCACCCCCATCATGACTGTTAGAGTCTAATGTAGTGAACCACTGAGTTTCTGTTGGGGTTACTAACAAGAGTGAAGCGTTGCTTATGGGAACGGGTGGCTCTAAAGCCACTGTCTGAGTTTCTTTTCTATTGCTGTGAAGAGGCACCATGACCAAGATAACTTCTAGGAGAGTTTGGGGGGGGGGGGGGCACAGTCTGAGGGTGAATCTATGATAGTCATGACAAGGAGCAAGGCAGCAGGCAGGCAGGTGGTAGCTGAGAACTTACACCTGACCCACAAACACCAAGCAAAGAGGAAAATCTAACTGGGAATAGCTGGACTTTACCCCCTAGAGACGCACATCTTTCAACACGATACACCTCCTAATCTTTTCCATGCTGTTCCCTCAACCATGGAGCAAACATCCAAGTTCAAATTTATGAGTCTATTTGAGGGGCACTCTTATTTAAACCACCACAGGCTGCATCACTGTGTCACCAAAAAGGACCGCACAAGTGACCGCTCCCAAAAGCTGCAACCCTGGGGCTCCTGACACAGCTGCCACCTGGACTAGCCTGAGGGGACCTGGGAAGCTCAGTGGTCAGTCTTCTCCCCAGCTGCTCACTGCTTCTGTAACTTTGGAGAGGGGTTCTCATGAATCCAGATGTGAAGTCTGTTTACCTCCAGAGTTTCTTGAGCTCACCCTCTCCCTTCTTCCTGGAGAGAATGCCTTAATCAGAGGAAACTGCTGAGCAGCCATGGACTCCAGGCTTGTTTCCCTAGAAACTAATCCTTTCTCCCCCCACCCCCCTTGCAGGAACTGCATCGGGCAGCAGTTTGCCATGCTGGAGCTAAAGGTAGCCATTGCCTTGATTCTACTCCGCTTCCAGGTAGCTCCAGACCTCACCAGGCCTCCGGCCTTCTCCAGCCACATTGTCCTCAGACCCAAGCATGGACTCTATTTGCACCTGAAGAAACTCTCTGAATGTTAGATACAAGGGGACAATGACTAAATTTCTCTTTTCTTTTAAGTTAAGTTTATAGCCAGTGGTGCAGGCAGGTGGAGAGGATTATAAGCCTGATGGGAGAGTTGCAGGACAGTGGCTTGTGGCATCTATATCTACTGCTGCACATTACCTAAAGACATTTTAGGTAACACAGGTGACCCTGGTATATATGACTTAGAGAGATCTTCAGATTATTTTCTAACAATTATTACCAAACCTATAGCTGAATGACTTCTATATATTTGCCGTTTTTTAATAGTTTTCAGAATTTCACAAATAATAGGAGAATGGATATGTACTAAGTGAAAAAAAAATGTCCAGCCCTAGGTGTAGATAAAGATCCCACCTCATTGGGGTTGCACCCCCTACCCTGACAGAGTCTATTGCTTTTCCTTAAAGCAGAGTAATTCAGTGTGCATTCTTCCTGACTCTCTCCTGTGTATTCCATATACAATGTCTCTGAGTGTTCTTAGACATGAGATCATAACTGCTTTCTTCTAGCATTTTCTCACTTAATAAAAAATCTACCCTGATCATTTCCCTAAGGTTGTACTTTTCTACAATGTAAGTGCCCCATGAATCTTTAACTACTTCTACTATTGGATAGTTAAATAGTTATGATTTTAAAATGTATTTAGCCATGTTCTCTAACCCCACACCCCTGTGTGTACACTCAGGTGCACATGTGTGTTTAGGTGTGTATTCACATGTGTGCATAGGCATATGGAGGCCAGAGGTTAGCCTCATGTGTCATTTTTCAGATTCTGTCCACCTTATATTTTCAGACAGAATCATGTACTGGCCTAAAGCCCACCCAGTAGGTTAGACTAGATAGCTAATGCGCCCCCATGATCTTCTCATCCTCACCTCCCCATCTCTAGGATTACAAGCATGTGCCACCATGCCTGGCTGCTTTTAACATAGGTCTGGTTCCTCGTGCTTGCGTATCAAGATTTTACCTAATGAGCTATCTATCTGGTCTCTCTCTTTATTGAAGCAACACCATCTATCTTTGTTTTTCTTTGATTTTTTTTCTTACTTATCCATATATCCTTTATATACTGTGGATAATAATTCTTGCTTATAACTTTCTTTGTAATTTTCAGATTCCTTTTCTCCTATTAACTATGGGTGGTACTTTTTACATATGAAATGCTTTGATATTCATGAAGTAAGATGCACTAGCAGGGTGGTGGTGACACATGCCTTTAATCCCAGTACTCTAGAGGCAGAGGCAGGCTGATCTCTGAGAGTTCAAGGCTGGCCTAATCCACAAAGGGAGTTTCAGGACATCTGGGGCTGTTACACAAAGAAACCCTGTCTCAAAAAGCCAAAGTAAATAAATAGATAGATAGATAGATAGATAGATAGATAGATAGATAGATAGATAGATAAAACATATACGCGTGTTTCTTTATGATTTCTTGGTCTTGAATCTTGAATAAAAAAGTTTAAGCTTGGAATGTTACAGAAATATTCTGTGTATGTTTCTGGTGCTAACTACTCTTATGAAGACTGAATGGGAACTATTTAATGATTTCTTAAGTTCATCACTTGTTGGAGCCTAGTCAGACATTTAGTTTTGTTTTTAAATATAGAAGGAGCCCTTGAAGGGCTTTCAAGCAGAGGTGGAACTAGGGTGAACTGAATCTTAAGGAAGTTTTTCTGGGCATGATTATGCATACTTACAATTCCAGCACTTGAGAGGCTAAAGCATGAGAATCATGAGTTCAAGACCAGCCTAAGCTACAAAAGAGAGAGAAAGAGGAGGGGTAGTTTTGCATCTGTTGCATGGATATTGAAAGGATTAATGATATGTTGGAGAGGGCAAAACGGACAAAAGAGACCCCAAAACCATGAAGGTGGTTTTCCCAGGGCAAGGCTCATCCACTGCACTCCCGATGTGCTACCTCTGAGATTTCCCCAAATGTGGAAAACTAGTCTTCATAATTTTTTGTGGTGAGAGACTGCATTCGTGCTCTCCTCCGAATTTAAAAAAAAAAAAAAAAAAAAAAAAAAAAAGTAGATGGTGTGTACCAAGGGTGACAGTAGACCTTAACGGAAATGAATGTGTAAATGACTTTGATAACATTTGGGAGAGTAAAGAGAACTTGCTGGTTGGCTGGAAGTATAAATAAAGAGCAGGAATCCAAGATCTGAGAAACTGACCAAGATCACCCCGCCCATTCATAGGAAGACTTCAGATAATTCTGGAACCAGCCTTCTCTCACCAGGTGACCATCAGTCCTTTGTATTTCTGAACATTTTGATTACAGGGAAATCTTATCAGCCAATGGCACTAATAAATTTAGAAGCAGAGTGCAAGAAAGGAGGGCTTGTGAAGACAGAAAGTCCCTTAGACAGAAAACCCACCATCTCAGGTTTGATAAAACCCATGTGTAGTAAGATTCCGGTGTTATCTACGGAGGCCTAGAGTAGTAGTTTGAGGGTCTCAGGACCCTAAATGGGGCATGGGAAGACCCCAATGAGGACCTGAGGCACGCTGACCTTCCTTCCTGTTTTGTTCCTGTATTCTTGGGGAGCCGAGTGGATCATTCGGCGTGGGACATTTCCACTCTCCAAGAATTGTCTTAAGGTTCAATTTATATCGGTGAGTGTTTATATAACCCCTTAATAAATACTAATCCTTTATATGATATATTGAAAGTGAATAATTCTGCAATACTAATATCTTATTAATAATATTTGAAGAGATAAAGAGATTTTAGCCTTCAAAGAAATGATACCAAATGCCTCCTGTAGAAATATCTGATGGAATTATATAACTGTAACACAGCTCCTACATTCCTTTTGTCTCCTCTGTGCCCATGTGCACAGTTGCAGAAGACCACCGACCACCTGGGGAATGATTCACTTGCTTCACTGTGTAATTGGTATTTGACCAAGGAAGACCAAAATAGGGGCTTTGGTAGTTGCAGTAAGTTTGGCTGTGACTGCTTGAGCTACTCCATAACTTACAACAGCAGTCAGATTTGTGAAGTGCCCAGAAGTTTTTTTAGAAGTTAACCTGTGGGCCTGGTAGAAATCTGGATGGTTCTTGATAATGAGTTCTACATGTTATGACTCATTCATGATTGGCACTGTCCCAGATACTGTTTTTATTTTAAAGGCTCTGTCAGAGTCCACCCTTACATTACAGTCTGCTTGTAGATAAGATGACTCAGCATCTCTCCTACATCCTCTGTCCACTCCTGCATAAATAGAATCCTTAGCTGGGCACATGGTTGCCAGCTATTGAGAATATTCTGTCTCCATCTGTCCCTACAATAGTTATAAATATAGATATGGATAGACAGATGATAGATAAGGATGGATAGGTAGGTAGGTAGGTAGATAGATAGATAGATAGATAGATAGATAGATAGATAGATAGATAGATAGATATCTCTGCACGTGTGTGTTTAGGACAAAGAGCAACACCGAGTATGTTTTCAACCATTCTCCACCTTATTTTTTGAAACAGTCTTTCACTGAACCTGGAGCTTTGCAATTCAGCTAGACTGACCAGATAGCCCTAGGGTTTGTCCTGTCTCTGCCTCTGCAACCCTGGTATTACAGGTGCACAAATTACCATGCCCAGCTTTTTACAGGGGTCTGTGGACCCAAACTCAGCAGCAAGCATTTTTCCAACTGAGCCATTTGCCCAACCTATAGTCTTTCAGTGAGGCACACCATAGCTTTAAATTGTGGGCAGAATATGAACAGAAGTGATGTGTTCTGTCTGCAGCTAATATCTCCAAAAGGAAAGGTGTGTGACCTCCATTTCCTACTTATTTCCTTACTTGAAGACAGGTCTGGTGACAGAATCCATGGATGCTTATTTACTACCTGAAAGTTTGAGGACAACAGAATAAGATAGACAGAGGTCTGAACAGACCACCCCACCAGCTCCAGGCCATCTGCATCCTCAAGGCTTCAATGAGAATTAAGTTGCCTCATTGAGACCTTATTTTTAAAGCAGGCTATTAGATATATAAACAGTGCTTTTCCTTATATCTCTTCAGATAATCAGGATCTCTAGACTTTGCTTCAAAGCTATTCAAATGTCCAACTATCTGTCATAACTTTGGTGTTAAAATGAACACTAGAAAAGGATGGGGTGACAGCCATAACAAAACAGCCACTCCCAAACCAGGAATGGCACAAGAGAACAGGCAGCTTAAAGGAGCCACATAGGCCTAAGCAAAATACTGTGATTTCTTCATGTTGCTCTCCATGGGCCACCAAAGCTGGAGATAACACACAAACAAGAGCTGATGCTCAGTTTCTGTGTATGGATGTTCTGCCTGCCTCTGTCTATGCACCATGAGTGTGTTGTTCCCACAGAGAAGGATGTCATATCCTCTAGGACTGGAGTTCCAGATGGTTGTGAGCCACCACGTAGGTGCTGGGAATTGAACCCGGGTCCTTTGGGAAGTCAGGCAGTAGTTTTAACTGCTGAGCCATCTCTCCAGCCTCTAGATGTTGCTTCTCGAGCTCTGGTCTTGGTTTTCCCATGAGGATTGAAATGTACAGCCAAACTGCAGTTAATGCCAAATGTCATCTTTTATCCACTATCTTCTTTAAATTATTCACCTTTTAACAATTAAAGAAGTCATGGATCGTCCTATTGGAATCATGTGTACACTCAAAACAGAGAATCAGTTTGTCTATAATTTAATTGGCCAAAAGCTCATGCCTAGTCCTCACTGAAAGTCCTTCTCGGCTTTATTGTCCATAATTAGTAATGGACCGTAATTAGTAATGGACCCTAATGGTTTAGGGGCAAGTCATTTCACCCTTAGGCACTTCTGTCTCAGAAGAATCGCAGAACACAAACATATAAATTTACTAACTGGTACAATTCAAAAATTGTTAGCAATTATATATAATTTATATATAATACATAGTCTTCAGAGTCCTTTTACATTTTTATAAAAAAAAAAAACCAACGTGAATATTCCCCTTATGAGTGGATCAGTAAAGCATCTCTGTCAATATTTTTTAAAGTATTTTCTAAAAGATAGGGTTGGGTCTATAGCTTAGTGGTGGAGTAGTTGTCTAACAAGCATAAGGTTCTGGGTTCAATCCCCTGCACTGAAGCAAAAATACAAAATTTTTCATAAGAGCATTGATTTTTTTTTCTCTTCCTTCTTCCCCTAACTCTCACCCATTGTTCTCTTAATCACTATGCTGGCCACCAGCTATTGCTCAAAAGCCTCTGAGATCTGAGATCTCAAAACAGGAGATGCTATGCTGCTAACAGAGCATGATTTTTCTTGATTAATACTTGTAAGATTCTTTGTGGAATCCAGGTCTCAATCTAACCAACCACACCTAACTGTGCCCCATCGATAACTTAGCCACGTGTGACTCCCGTTTACTCTCTACACTTGTGGGGATATGTGGTGGGATTCAGGTGTGTCAGCTGATAAGATCCGAGGATGCTTACCCAGGGTCCCTGGCTCCTGAAGGGGGCGTGGCCAACCCCATTGATATGGGGCTGCTGGGACCTTGGGAAGCCTGTTTGCCTGGTTCCTGGCTGCTGCAGAGACCAGTTTGGAATCCATCGTCCATGGTTCCAGACTCCAGTCCCTGTTCAGGCTCCATTATAAGCTGTTACCTCTATCGTGAGTGTTGGTTTATATTTTAATAAATATTAATCTTGGACTGGTGCCTTCTAAGTAAAACTCCGCCTACAGGAATATGTTTCAAATTTAATAAAAACCAGTCTGGAATATCAGAGGACAAAGCCATCTCTTCTGGTCTTTGTTTTTTGTTTTTTGTTTTTTGAGACAGTTTTCTGTGTAACAATCCTGGTTGTCCTGGAACTTGCTTTGAAGACCAGGCTGGCTTTGAACTCACAGAGATTCTCTTGCCTCTACTTCCCAAGTGCTGGGACTAACAGTGTGTGCCACGGCTTCTACTGCCTTAGTGTTGCACATATAAAGAAAACTCAGAGCCAGATCTCAGGGAAAGGCTGAGATATCAAAGAGAGGAAACACCACAGTCAAATCTCACCCAGCTGTCTTCCAGCTTCCTCAGCCTCACTCCTCCTGGCTTCTACTGCCTGCTCTGTCTTTCTGTACCTGCCTTAAATACCCTCTTCACCCAGTTGTTTCACATCCAGGTTAAGATTAAAGGCGTGCCACCATCACTGCCTGCCTGGGAGCCTGGAACTCCCTCAGTAAACTAAACTGGCCTCAAACTCTGATTTGCTGGGATTAAGGGAGTAGGTCACCAGTGTGGATATTCCCTGTGCTGGGATTAAAGGTGTGAATTACCACCATCTGATCCTCCTAGACTGACTGTGGGTAGAACCTTCTGATATCTCAGACTGATTTTTATTAAATTTGAAACATATTCCCACATACACTACCACTTGGCAGCATAGAATGAATGGATGAACATCAGTCAAAGATTGTCAAATGCCATTAAGAATATTTCCCCAAGACAGGGGTAGTCGTGCATGCCTTTAGTCCCAGCACTCAAGGGGGGCAGGGCAGCAGCGGATAAATCTCTGTGAATTCAAGATCATCCTCATCTACACAAGTTTCAGGCTAGGGGGAAAAAAAGAAAAAAGAAAAAGACCATGTTTCCTGGAGAGCACAGGCATACTATAAAGGAATAAAAATTTTCCACAAGGGCAGCCCCAAACTTGGAAGAGCCAATGCTTACAATTAATATTTTATAATAGAAAGGGTACTACATAGTATCGTGAGCAAGTGGGATTTAGTTCTGAAATGAAATGATGGCTCAGTAGACAACAAAAATGGCCACTGGAATCCACATCAACATAATAGAGGTGAAATCACATGATTGTCTCAACTGATACAGAAAAACCTTTTAACAAAGTGAAGTACTTTCCCAGATTAAAAAAAAATACTCTATAAACTGGGATTCGAAGGAAATACCTTAGTAAAAACAAAGCCAGTGCCTTTTTTAAATCCACAGGTAGCTCACTCTGTCCTGGAAGACTGAAGACTTTCTCCTTAGATCAAGACAGGCATCTATTTATCACTATTTTATTTGACACAGTACTAGAAGTTCCTGCCAGAACTACCTCAACCTCCTAGCAAGTCCACCAATGGTCACTCTTCCCAGACACCAGAATTTCTATAAGCTCCCCAAAAGTGGAAGTTACTGGCTCACTTTTGTTTTCTTAGAATTGTGTGAACTCCATCCTTCACTTGCTGTTGGAGATGCCTAAAGTTGCTGTTTGGGGCGCACGTACTCTGTTTCCACTGCATAATGATTAAACGCCAGTTGATCCAACCTTCAAGAAAAAGGGATAGAGCACCCTGCAAAAGCCGCAGAAGGGCTCAGATTCTTTGACTGGCTAGCTCTACTCCTGAGAATTGGTCCTAATAACAACCATAACACTCTCCAGGGCACTGCTGTATAATTATGGGAGGGCCATGCTGACATAGACAGTGTGAGAGCAGAAGGATCTATGGGGAGGGGCAGGGAGCCAGCCCTTAACTCTACCCTGGGAAAAGCATAGAGGACTCAGGGAGAGGAAATGGGTCAATGAGCAGAGGATGCGCAGTGCTTCAGTGAAGGACATGTGAGGCTGTGCTTTCCAGGCATGGGAGACTCCAGGCTCAGCTGATCCAGATGGGCTCCAGACTAAGCCTATGCTCCCCCTACCCTCCGTTAAAAAGGTCCTTAGGAAGAGATAAACAAATCTAATACTATAAGTGAGCCATGCAACAGGGCTGGGTTAGGACAGCAGTGGACCTGGGCAAGCCTATCTTTACACATAGTGGCCCTGAATCTGCAGCATGGCAATCCTCACACTAGAGCTTGACACCAGACTGTCACGGCAAATGCTAGGAGCATCCTCATTTTAGTGTCCGTTTAGAAATAAGATAACTGAGACCGGAAAGGCTAAGGGACAATTCAAGGTTATACAGCCAATGTAAATGTCTAGCTGGGACTGGCTAACAGTTATTCGTTCAGCAAACATGGAGAATTTCTACTGTACAAGCGCTGCACCTACTCTTTTGTGGATGCCCTATCCTCCAGAAACTCACAGTCTGGAGCTTGGCCCATCTGATGAGGGTAGTATGCAAAGAGATGTCAGAAAGCCATCCTGCAGGAAGTGAGGCCTTCAGAAAGAAAACCATAAATCCTAGGCACGGACATCACAGGTAATGAGGCATAAAAGAAGGACGTGGTAGGGGAGGAGAAGGGAGGTGGAGAACTTGGGTCAATGAAGGGAAGCGGCTGTCAAGGAAGAAAATGGAATCATGGTGTGGCCATCTAGTGGCCATTATAGGCATTGCAGACAAGACAGCTAAGCAAAAGCGGGAGGGGCCGCTGGACATTCAGTAAGCATTGACTGTAGGCTTTCTAAAGATAGAATGCCACAACCCCAGAGGATAGGCATTATTTAGCTCTAATTTGTGTATTTGGACACTGAGGTATCTTGGCCAATAATTTAATCAACATCACACTAATGTCAAATTGAGAGATGAGATTTGCCCAGAGAGGTTTTGCTCCAAACCCAAGCAGGGAAGTGACATTGAGTTATATGCATGCCTTGATCACCTTCTAGGTAAAGGACTGAATCCTAGATCAATCTACGGTTTGGGGTGTCTCTCTGACTGCACTGTGGCGAGGGCTGAGTGACGGGGATAAGCAGGAGGAAGCTGCTGCACATTCACAGAATCAGGGAAGCTGTGAGGCTTGAAAGGGGAGAGCATTGGAGAGTATAATGTGATGGGTCTCAAGCAGGACTAGAGTGGCCCCTGTCTCAGGTCTGGGTGAATGGATTCCACTTACAGAAGGAGGATCTCAACGCGGGAAGATCAAGAATTCCGTTGGGGACCCAACATGCCTGTGGCATCATGTGTGAGAGGAGATGGCTGAAGGAGCTCATTTAAAGTTGATACTTCCTGTAAATGAATAGGACCGATAAGGTCCCCATGTCAATTATTCAACAAACTGTTGATCAGGACTGTGTTGGGCATTTGAATGTTACAGACAGATGTGTTCTCTGTCTCCTGGGCTCTGAATTGATCATTTTGACCAAACAGCAGCATCCTCCGTGTGTAGGGGTGACACAAGCCAAGGTTGGTGCTGAGCAGTCAAAGCACGTAATCAGGAAGAGAGGCCCATAGGGAAACAATGGCTTCTATCATGTTTGCTGGAAAGGCTGAGACCATTGTGTCTTACAGAAAGATGAGACTAAAAAATCCTTGGTGAGAGAAGGATGAGTGTGAGAAAGAGGGATGGAGGTAAAAACTGCAAGTGAGAGCCGGTATCCTCTTAGCTTCCCAAAGGGATTCCAGTCACCCTCACAGGTGAGCCATCCCAAAGGGACCACACATTCTGAAACAGTAAGTGTCTTCCTTCTTCAGCTCTCCACTTCCCCTGTACACCCTACAGGGAGCTTTTGGCTAGGTCATAGGTAACAATGAATTTAATGTCAAAACACCAAGGTTCAATGCCCCTGGCTGGCTGTGGAACTCCAGTAAGTATCTCCTTCTTACTGCTCTGTATTTTCTCTTCTAGAAGTGAGCCATCCCAGGGAGGTGACAGTCAGAAAGTGTCACACACACACACACACACACACACACACACACACACACACAGGAGAGAGAGACTGTAGCTCTCAAATACTGTGTCAAAAAGCACCATCCCCATCACTAAGCTTGGATGTGAGGACAGTCCTAAACGGAATGTCTTCACCAAACCCCTCCCCACAGAGAGCTTTGCATAAGACAGTAAAAGATTATAAGAGTCAGAGGGGATATGGAGGACACAGGGAAACTGATTTATAAACATAACAGCACTGATGAACACACGACCTCACAGAGACTGTGGCGTTGTTCACAAGACCTGCACAGGTACAAGCCAGATGGGGTCCTAGTGTTGAGAGGGGAACATGAGCTCCTGCCCCTAACCTGGAATCTCTCTCTAATAAATAGACGCTTGAAAAGGAAATATCCGTTTTCTCCAGTGGAGTCTCATTGGGTGTACAAGCCACATTTAAGGGAGGTCCCGTGTCCAACAGTGGCTAGTCAACACACAATGAACTCAGTGGCACTCCTGAAGATGTTTTGTCTCAACATGCTTTGTCCGGACATTTAGAACCTTACTGGTATTTCATTATATATGATGGTTTTCATGCTTTTGTGTGTTTTTCTGTGTTTTGTTTAATTCTGATTCACTTTTTTGGACTTGATGGTTTTCTAGAGAGAGAGAAGGCATAGAGCTGGAAAGGGGGGAGATGAGGAGAATCTAGGAAGAGATGAAGAAGGTGAAGTTGTGGTCATAATATAGAGTATGGGAAAAATTATTTTCAATTAAAAATAAGCAAATAAATAAAAGTGTGTGATATAGTGTCATGCTGGAGTATAGTGTTATAACAGGACCCCAGATCTTAGCACAGCTGACTCCATGATGGAAGTACTATTCAGGCTGTAAAATTCAGCACATAGACAGCACCAACCTAAAAACTAGCACAAAGACCTAATGTATCAAAGTCCACAGTCCTGGGAAAATCTCTAAATGTATTAACCTTGCTTCTGACTAACTGTTCTTGTTAACTGAAGTTTGTCAACCCAGGACATAATTTTTGTACTTAAAAGCTTACTTTGAGAAAGAGTTGGGATCCTGAACACCCAGTGTAGTTGCTGGCTGGCTAATAAAGACTTTCAATGGCTTAAACTCATGTCCAAGCAGTGTTCTCTGATAGATAACCCATATCATTTCTGGAGGTCTCTCCAAGATCTCCAGAGATCAGACCTCATGACACCAGGAGTTTCAGATCCCATCAAGTAGAGCCACTGAACTCCCTTTGATCAATCACTACCTAATGCTTTAGAGAAACCCAAGCCAAAAGGACACAACTTAGAATGTTGCTTGGTCTGCCACCTCTAGAGGTAAGTCTGCTTAAGGCACTTTCTGCTGGGACAAATAGAAGATGCTGAATCCAGTATCTGGGAACCGTGTGAGACATCACTAGACTCCCCCAGTCTGTTCAGGTGTATAACTATGTGGTGGCCTAGTTTCTGCCCTAGCCTAGCCTCAGGATCCAAACCCTCCCACAGCTTCTTAGTCCCAAATAATCACACAAAGGTTTAAATTAATTACAAACTGTTTGGCCTATGGCTCAGGCTCATTACCAACTAGCTCTTACAACTCAACGCATTGTTATTAATTTATTATATTTCCATGTGGCTCTGTGGCTTTACCTGTCTTTCTTTACGTCTTGCTTTCTGAGTGGCAGTCTTCAGCGTCTCCCCGACTCCACCCATCTTCTCCTTTATTTCTGCATGGATTTCCCACCTGCCTCCAAGCTACCTTGCCATACATAGGCTAAAACAGCCTCTTTATTAACCAGTGGCAATAAAGCACATTCACAGTGTACAGAAAGGCACCCCACATCAGTGCCCAGCCCTGGTTGTCTTTATTGGGTGTCTCTGTGCCTTTTTGTGTGTTTCTGCCAGTTGCGTCCCCATATTGACCAATGACTTTCTCTGGTGTGAGACCCTTGCCCCTGGCTTAAGACCTGTACCCCTCCTATTCTCTGCCAGGCCATCCAGAGAAACCAAAACAAAAAATGGAGCAAGTGCTTTCTTGCTTTGTTGCCTGACTCCTGCTCTCAGTCATGGCTGGCCCCTGTGTGGAGGTGGGGCCCAGGGCACCTAAGCAGAATGCACCCCCCCCCACACACACACACACACACACACACGCATCAGATGGGGAAACAGTGCCCCAAAGGTGAGCATTCTCTGCTTCCAGTTCTAAGCAGCCCTGGGGAAGGGGAAACATTCCCCTGGATTGAGCCTGAAGGAAAAGAGAAAGCGCCACTCTCTTTCATGATTTCCTTTTTTCCAACTAATGATCCACAGAGGTGGGAAACTCAGAACCCTGGGGGGAGGGGAAGAAAAGGAAAAAACAAAACAAAACAAAACCCCACCATGGCTGGGTCAGGCAGGAGGACTGCATTGCTGCCAGACAACACAGCCTAGACAGAATGGGTGTTCCCTTCTGTCCAACACCGACCAAGGAGACTTTAAACAGTTTTCACTGGATCCTTTTTAAAAGAATTAAAGACAGCTACTAAAAATATTTACTTTGTCGTCCAATAGCACCCAGATATTATTAAACAGTTATAAAAGTTAAAGTTGTAAGTAGGTCTTAACCGCTGGAGGAAGCTCAAAATGTGTTTAACAACAGGGAACTTTTGCCTAATCTGAAGGCCACTGTCTCCTTCTCTGTTAATGAGACACAGTTAGACTTACATTTACCCAGCAAAACTTGGGTGTCAGAAAAAAAATATCTCATAGCTGAAAGTTCTGCCTCATTGAAAGATACAGTTGGATCATCTCTCAGATTGACAATGACTCTCCATGATATGGGCAGACACAAACCTCCCAGGACTGGCCCAACACCAAGCTCCTATAATTTGTTCAACTACCCATATCCATATTAAACAATATCCTCAACCCTGGAAACAAAAAAGAAAAATTACAGTCCATGTAGCCCGGCTTAGAGAGATAGGCATCCTGGTGCCCTGGAATACACCTCTCCTGCCTGTGAAGAAACATGCAACTCTCAATTCTTATGAGTCTGATTCTCCCAAAGAAGCAGGTGTCCACTGTCTTGGACCTGAAAGATGAATTCTTCAGTCTCCCATTAGCAGAGGTGAGTCAACCATCTTTTGTAGTAAGAGGTTTCTGGCCCGGACTTTCGGGCCTAACCTCAAGGTATAGGCCCACAGACCCGCAGACCCTCAGTCCCACAAAGACACACAGATGCTTCCAATAGTTTTAGGCTGATCAGCCTTAGGCCCAGGCATATAGCTTGCTAACTCTCTACCCTTAAGCTATCCTATGTCTCTTGTTAAGCCATGCGGCTCGGTACCTTTCTTTAAAGCTGCATGGTTGTCCTCTGCATCCTGCAGCTTCTCTCTGGTGCTCTCCCTGGAATTCCTGCCTGGTGGTCTGCTCTGAGATTTTCTTAGTCTGGTAGCCCCACCCTCACTTCCTGCCTGCCTTTGGCCAATCAGCGCTTTTTATTAAACCAGTGGGTGGGACAATTATTTACCATGAAACAACACAATACCCCTACAATCTTTGCTTTTAAATGGACAGACCCAGAGGGAGGTTACCACAGGCAACTTACCTGGACATGTTTGTCCCAAGGGTTTAAAGATACTAAATGCTGACCTTTAGCCCTCCACCAGAGTTTTCCTGGGAAAATAGATTATAAAAGGGCCACTAAGAAACTTCTGCAAGCGTTGCAGTCCTTGGGCTACAGAACGTCAGCTAAGAAAGGTACGTCAGAGGCTAGCTATCTTGGCCACTAGTTGAGGAAGAGGCCAAAAGAACCTGTCTCAAAGTAGGATTGCTGCCATCATCCTTAAGATCCTAACTTCAAAGACTAAGAGACAGGTTCAAGAGTTCCTAGGTGCAGCGAGGTACTGCTGACTCTGGATACCAGAGTTTGCAGAAACAACGAGGCTTTAATACACCAGCACAAAGGTGGGGCACAAACCCCTAATCTGGACAGAGGCAGAAACAGCAGTCACTGCTAATGAAAAAAATAAAAAAAAAAAGTTAACTCTAGGTCAAGATCTCATATTTACAGCACCTTCACAACATGGTTGAGGCCCTCCTCTGAAGAACACTGGAACTCTGGCTGCATACTGGCTATGTATGACTCCATACCAGGCCCTACTCCTGGACCACCCTTGTATCCAGCTTGAGAAGTCCACCACTGTTGATCCTGCTACCCTCTTGATGGATGACAACCCAGAGGTGCTCACGCATGACTGTCACAAGATGAAAGATGAAAGCAGGTATGTGGGAGCTACAGTAGTTACTTTAATTGGAATCATTTGGGCCCAAGCCAGATACCTCAACCCAGAAAGCAAAACTGATCGATCTGACTCAGGCTCTCCTATGGGAACCAAGAAACTCCAGCACCACATACGAGGACAGTTGCTATGCTTTTACTAAGGAGCAAGTCCGTGGTGTGATCTATAGAAAAAGAGGGCTTCTCATTGCTGGGAAAGGGACATGAAAAGTTTTGGCCGTGCTAGACTCTATTTGGCTTTCCCTATAAATTGCTGATTTCCACTATTGGGCTGCTGCCCAACAAATGGCCCAAAGACCAATGTGGCTATTGATATTCTGAGAACACAGCCCTACCTGATGCTGCCAAAGACTCCATGGTAAAGAAGAAATGGACAGCTCAAACCCAGGGGTGATGGAGGATATCAGAGGAAAGGGTTACTCTCCCAGAGACAACTGGAAGGAATCTGGTAACTTTCACCGGGCTATTCATCTGGGGTTCATGAAACTTTCTGAGTTGCTCAAGTCAAGATATGTTATACCTAGCCTAGTGCAGGATGTCTCAGCCAGATGTGTGCTCAAGTAAACCCAAGAGAGCCCTGTAGTATAAGGTTTCTGGCCCTGACTTTCTGGCCTTGCCTCATGGTCTAGGCCCACAGACCCGCAGACCCACTGACCCACAGAGACACACAGATGCTTACTATAGTTTTAGGCTGAATCGGCCAAAGGCCCAGGCATATCACTTGCTAACTCTGTACCCTTCATCTAACCCATGATTCTTCCTGTTCAGCCATGGGGCTCGGTACCTTTTCTCAGTGCAGCATGGTTGTCCCCTGCTTCCTGCGGCTTCTCTCTGGCATTCTACCTGGCATTCTGTTCTTCGTCTGGTAGTCCCGCCCACACTTCCTGCCTGCCTTTGGCCAATCAGCGCTTTTTATTAAACCAGTGGGTGGGACAATTATTTACCATGAAACAACACAATACCCCTACAGAGCCCTTGCTCAGGAAGGGGTCCAAATAAGAGACCAACACCCCAGTGGACTCTGGGAAAACTGACTACACCACTATCTGGACTGACAGAGGAGAATACAAGTGCTTGCTACTTCTTATAGATACCTTACCGGGTGGGTAGAGTGTTCCCCACCTGGACAGAAACTGCTGGAGTTGTAGCTAAAACTTCCTCCAGGACCTGGTTTGGCCTCCCCATAGCAATAAGCCCAGGGACTGGCTTTTATAGTCAAAACCTCTCAATTAATAGCTAAAGCTTTAGACAAAGATTGTAAACTTTGTTGTGCATAAGACCTCAGAGTTCTGGCCAGGTAAAAATGATAAGCAGGATGTTAAAAGAAACGCTAACAAAACTCTCATTAGAGTTCAGCAACGGTGAGTAGGTCCCTTCCTCTGCTTTGCTCAGGCCTGCAGGACCCCGTATAGGAAGGTGTTTGTCCCCTCTAAGATTATGTTTGGAAGACCTCCCCACTTCTTCCCAGGAGACCAGCAGGTGGCAGAACTCTTTAACCATTCCTTTCTCAAGTCTCTCTGGTTCTCCATAAAGCTATTATCAGACTATTCAAGAAACCTATGGGACCTCCAGGGCCACACCAGGTTCCAATTGTTCATATCTGTCGACAATGTCTGGATCAAACATGATAGCCAGAGAGGTACTGGAACCAACTTGTAGGGGACCCTTCATGATGATTCTCTCCATTCAGGAATGGCAGGCAGGAGATGGAGTAACAACTGAGACATTCCTAAAACTCAGCCAGACAAGGTTTGAGTCTGAGCACTTAAGGAGAGCTCTACCAGATACTCAAAAGCTCTGCTGAAGCCAGTCAGGGGGCTTACACCTGAAACCCTCACACTCAGGAGAAGGACTGGGGAGGGGCACACCAAGTTCATATGATCAAGATCACACCAAGATCACGATGAGATCATAAAACTTTAAAATAAAAAACAAGACACAAAAACTCTGATCAGCTTTTCCTACAGTGTACAGCCACCAGATGGCGGCAGAGCTGTCCACTTCCAAAATTGGCTATCAGATGACCACCGATGTTCAGGCAAGCCCATCACGGACCTTCCACCTGTGGACAGGGATGCACATGCACATATGTACTCATAACCACGTGAGTGGAATGATACAGACAGACATACAGATGAACAGACTACTAGAGTTTATTTCCTTTCTTCCTATGTTTTCCCTTCCCCTGGACCTTATCCATCATCCTGTCACGTGTACCAGTGATGTAGGAAGAGTGGGGCGGGGGTGCTCCTAGGGCTGGAGCTAGAACTGGACACAGACAAGCGATCCAATGGCACAGTGGAGCAGGTAGGATATATGCCAAGACTGGAGCTGCCTGGAGGCTGTGGGAGGTGCGTGGAAGGGAGAGGCACCTTCTCAGGTGTCATACTTTCTGGCAAGTCTTAGGTGCAATGTTGAAATGTTGCAGTGTTGACACATAGACCGCCCTTGTTTCTTCCCAGTAAGCATACAAGGAAGCTATTGCAGTTTCACTGGGCAGGAACTTGTAAAGATCCCACCAACAGAGCAGCTTAGAGCTGGGATGTGGCTCCTGAAAGCTGAAAACTAGGCAAGCTATAGAGCTGAGACTTCCAGCCTGGTTAGGAATCAAGTACCTCCTGTCTAGGCCCCAAGGAAAGTTCTGATGTCTCCAGCCCTGTGGCTTGCTTCTGAGTGTGATCTAGGAGGACCAGGAAACATGTGACTTGGCCCCACACTCCTCCTTCCTCTGGCCTGGGGGGAAAAGCTCTGCCCAAAAACTTGCCTGATTTAATAGTCGTTGGAACATAAGCTATTTCTTGCACATGACCCATTACATATCACTGAGTATGAGGGAGGTAAGCTGAAAGTCATCTCCTCCACCAACCACTCCGTCCCACATCAGGGACCACTCTGTAGGAAGAACTAGACAGCCTTTAATAAAACCAGCCACAGACAGTGAATTCCCCTTCAAGACTCACTGAAGTCCGCCTTGCTTCACACTCTCCACCTGTGCACAGTCCGAGTGGACTCTTCCTGCCTGACTTTGGTGGGACCTATGTCACCCTGTGAAATCCTGTGGTGGAATGGGGGGGGGGTGCGGACGAAGGATACAAGTCCTACCCCAGGAATCAGAATGAGCTAGACTGCCCCAAAACAGCGGGAAAGCTCCACGGACACAGAGCTGGTAGTAACGACGAGTCGGAGATGAGGTAACACAAGGAAGTGAGAGATTCCGGCGCCGGTGCGTGAGACTTGCAAGCCAAGCGGATACCGGAGGGAAGCTCGGGGGGGGGGGGGCGGCTAGAGAGCACTGGGGGCTCGGGGGGGGGGGGCGGCTAGAGAGCACTGGGGAGAGCCAGCTGGAAGCAGAAGAGACGAAAGAAGAGATTCGGCAGTGGGCAATGAGCTCAAATAGGTGGAGCAGGGGTAGACTGGCCCGGATACAGAAGATGGAACAAAAAACGTCCTAAAAGGCTAAGAAAGAGACAAAGAGAAGCTGGACGGCGGCGGAGAGGTTTAACGTGGAAAGCGAGGAATAGGGAGCGGGCTGGGGAGACGGTGCGGCCCCGCCCCTGGTCACTCGGGAGCACCCGGTCTCCTCCCCCGCAAGGGTGGGCACTCGCCTCCAGCCCCGCCCCGGGCCCACAGAGACCGCCCCTGGGGACCCGTGATGCCGCCCAGAAGATGGTGGGAGGCCCAGCTGGTGCGTTATCAGCCTCCTCCAGGAGCCGGCCCGAAGCACCGAGCGGCTGACAGTCTGAGATTAGGCCCCGGGAGGGTCATTAAGCAGCGGCCTGGCCCTGGCCCAGCCTCCTTCCCTCCTGATCCGACTAGGCCGGCAGGTGGGAACTGGCGATAAGGACAGGGGTCTTGGTGCTTCTGGGGTGGGCGCCCCCTTACTCCCAGCCCATAGTCAGGACCAGAACATGGAGTGGGGGTGGAGGGCCGTAGGTCATTGTCAGCCTACGCCCCGCAGGCCAATCACCGAGGATCTCAGCACAGAGCACCGCATCCCCGCAGTTGGGAAGTGATGGTGGGCAGAAGGGCTTGCTTTGATGGAAGCAGGCCTCTCCTGGCCTTACAGGTGGTTCTGTCCTGGCCCTGACAGACTAGGGACTTAAAGAAGGTTGAATTGAACCCACCTACACTACCCCCCAACAACTTGGAGGCTGGCAGGGGTGGGAAGGAATGAAGCCACCTGTAAGGGGATCCAGCCTGGAGCTGGACCAAAGAAGGAATATTTGTGCCTTACTGGAGACCTAGCCTCTACCATCCTCTGTCTCTCCTTCAGTGAAGAAAAAGCTGGGCCACCTAGACCCCTGGCTTTGCTTTCTGCCTTAATCAAGAGATAGTTCCTGGAGGAAAAGAGAAAAGAATAGGCACACTTAAACTGGCCGAAATGTGTGAGAAGGCTTGAGTTACAAAAAACAACAGAAGGCAAATGCCTAGAAGTGTCATCACTGGGACAGCCATCAATGTCTCTAAATCTGAAGACCAAAGAGGGAAGGAGAGTTGCCCTAGATCACACAGCAAAGCAGAGAGACCTAGAGCAGAAACACTATTCCACCTTCTCTGCCTCTGTTGCAGGCTGGCTCCAAAACCCCAGGGAGATGTTTTGTGGGTAGCCACTCAGGCAAGCCTTGGTCCACAAAGTAATCATTGCGACCCACTGTGAAGAAAGGATGTTGTGAAAAGGTAAGACAGGTGTCAGAGAAGCACCCAGAAACAAGGGGGCTCTAGCAAACAATTGGCTGGATCTGGAAATTAGTCAGTTTAGAGTTATTACCACAGGGATACAGACAGATGCTATTCAGTGAGACACACACACACAGAGGAGCTGGCCAGGCAAGCACACACCTCAGAGCCCCCTGTCTCTTCTAGACCAGCTTCCCCTGACTACCATTCCACCCAGGGCTGAGAGCAAGGACACTGGTAAAGGTCCAGCTCTGCCAAAGATTAGCCAAATCCTCCACATAGCTTCAGGGAGCTTGGAGTGACAGTAACTCTCCCAAGGTCACACAGTAGGTCGACAGGAGACTGGGGACACATATGTGGGCTTCCCCAGTCTCCACCCCCACAGTTTTCCTTTTCCATGGGTTAGCCCAACACTCTGGAGCCCTGGGAAGGGGAGAGCGCTGGGCAGAGTGGGTGGTGTGCTGTCTAGGAAAAAAATCCAGAAGATCCATGAAAGGTGAGCTGCAGGAGGGCTGTTCTTGCAGAACGGTTCTCTCTGCTTTGAATAAGGGCAGAGTGGGAAAGCTCCTCAGCTCACAGGTCTCTTCCTGCCATCCATGCATGAAAGACACTTTGAAATGGACCAGGGCAGAGGATGTCCAGGATACCCAACTCTCAGCAGGGTCTTCCTTCTAAGAAGATCTCCTGTCTGGTCTAAGCAAAGAAGGGGTTTAGTCTGAAGAGACAAGGGCCATCCACAGGCAGAAATGAGTTCAACTCTACTACACACATCCACACCCATAGGAGTTCCCCACACATACCCAGGCTCCAGGGGAGACTCTGACTGACTCTCTCTCTCTTCTCTCTCTCCCCTCTCCTCTCTCTCTCCTCTCTCTCTCTCTCTCTCTCTCTCTCTCTCTCTCTCTCTCTCTCTCTCCTCTCTCTCTCTCTCCTCTCTCTCTCCTCTCTCTCTCTCTCTCTCTCTCTCTCTCTCTCTCTCTCTCTCTCTCTCTCTCTCTCTCTCTCTTTTCTTCCTAAGCATAGTCTCAGCCTCTCCAATTGGGCCTCTAGGTCTCTAGCTGCCCTATGGGTCCAGGGCTTCCTGAGTAATCTGTAAATCTAACGGCAATGGACTGTAGAAGGCAGTTATTGAAAAGAAATAGGTGAGATCTCGCTTAGAGCCTAGAAGCTGGGTCTGAGCCTTTCTCCCAGAAGTATAAAAAGTCTTTATTTTACAGAAATAAGGGCCACTTCCATGGTTGAAGGAGGAGGGAGAGGAAAGGGGAGGGGCTGAGCTGGGTGTCTCTTTATGAGGCTCTTCAGAATTGGGTGGAAGACCCCAGAGCCACAGCACATCCTGTGTCCAGCTAGGTCTGAGCTCTAGCCTGTGATAGCCGTGATAGAGAGAGCTGAGAGAGGCAGCCTGTTTCAATAGATTCCTGCAAAGAAGTGACTGGGTGAAGTGGTGGGCATCAACTCTATGTGCCCTACAGCCCGGGGACTGGGGCCATAAATGAGCTTGTCACATGGGTGTGCTGCGGACCCTGCCCTCTTCCTCCAGAACATTCTCGAAGGCATTCTTGTGCTCACTGGACCTGGAAAAGGAGGTAGGGCTTACTGAATCATTGGCTTCCTTTCCCACGTTTATTTCTCTCTTCACCATCCTGCCTCAGGCCTTCTCTCCAGAATTAGCATCTGGATCCCAGAGAGAGGAAGGGAGAGGAGAGCCCTTCCCCTGCACATATGGACCTGTGTTCCTGGACTGGAGGCTCCTCAGAAACATGCACCCAAACCCCATGTTCCTCCTCTATTAGGTTTCCCCACTGGGCCTCCCCAAACTCCCTTCCCACAGAGCCCCCAATTCACTCGCCCTTCACTGAGCCCCTTCTCTCTGAGATTCCCATTATCCTACAAAGACCCTGCCCTGTCTGAGCTTTCTCCCTACATTGAACTTTTGTCTTCCCATGGTACACTGTAGTCCTCACAGAACCCGCTTCATCTCATCAGCCCCTCCTCTTAGCCTCACACACCTTTTCCACCCACCCACCCACCCCACCCCCCCACCCCCACCACTCCCATGGCATCTCACCTAAAACCAGACGCCATTGAGGAATATCTGCCATCCATTCCCACCAGGACACCATCTGCCTTATTTCCAACGATCATGACCATGCTTCCAGGCTCCCTGGAAATGAAGTTTATCAGTAGCTCACCACTCCACCCCATCCAAGAAGACTCTATTCTGGGACCTTGTTCTCAAGGTCTAAGAAGGAGAGCACCCCCAGCTTTCCCCTGGGCGCTGCAGACATTAGCTTCCAATCTCCCCTCCTCAGACCTCACATTCTCCTGTCTGATCCATGAGGGAAGTGGGAAAAGCAGGCAGTTGTAAGACACTTGTCCTGAGTCCAGGACTCTTTCCACTGCCTTCAGACACACACCCTCAGCCCCATCAGAGACCCAGCGGGACTCATCCCAAATTAGGAGATGTGGTTAGTGATCACAGAAGGCAGAGATAGAGAAGACAACACATTGTTAGCAGAAAGTCCTGCTGTCCACTTCTCAAATTGCTTTTGTGAGAGTCCCTTAAACCTGCTCAGCTGTCCTCAGACATCCCACAGGCAAGTCACACCAGACATGTCCCACCCAAGACAACTCAGGTTGTTCTCAATGTCCTCTGTTCAAAGAGGCCTCTTGAGTCACCCCGGTACTTCCTCCTCAGGTGCCCCCACTGCCTCTCTCTTTCAAGTCCCAGGTTCCCTCCCAATCAGCTCTGAGATCCATCCATCCCTTCCTGAACTGCCTCTGTCCAGGTTCAGACTTTAAACTTACAGACTTCACACACTATACACCCACCTGGAGCAGGCAGAAGGACTCTGTTAAGGCCATCGCACCCACTGCATTGACATAAAGCCCTAGACTAGGTCATCATCGGTGCTTCCAGGTCTTACTGACCTCATCAGCCTCACACTGGAACTCTGACCTTCTTCTCTCCTGAGTTCTTTGTATATACTCTGCAAGCTGTGAGGGCTGCTGCTGGGCCCCTGACTGCCAGGCCACCTTGGTGAAACCTGGGGAAAGATCCCCTAAGGCAGATGTAGCTTTATCCTGATCTCCATGCATTCATGCCCGGTGCCAGTGCCAGACCCCAAACTTGGGGCTCAAGTGTACTTTGCACATGCCACCCCATCTCTGACTGACTCCTTGTGTATCAGGTTTTGGAGTGAATGTGCAATAGGTGATGCCTTGTTAACCAACCCCCAAGCCAACTCAAGCTGTGTCCTGTACTCTGTTCTTTCCTTGGGCTGTATTGACTTGAATTGTTTATCCAATCTGTGTGCCTGTGAGGCCCTTGTCACATGTAGCTGACCATCTAAAGGGATAAAGCCTTCTATTTCAGAAGGGAGGCCAGACTCCCACCCCAACTCCATGTATGGAAACAAAAATTGAGACACCAAGAAGACATTTCTCCCAGGTACATGCAGGGTGGGGGTTGGTGGGGGAATGAGATAGCTGTGAGGCCAACAGCCTGCAGGCCTGGGAGTCAGAAAGGCTGAGAGATGATTCTGTCACTAACTCTTCCTGGGGACTTGAGGACCAGTTCTCCTTCCTCACAGTTATAAGACTTTAACCAGACCTCCTGAGGTCATCCCTTACAAGAGTAAAACTAAGGATTCTAGTTTCACCCGGCCACTGGGGCTGCCCAGCCCTGGCCTTCACACAGCACTCACGGCTCTTCCTGGCACCAGAAGTGGTTGACAGCGAAGACAATTGCAACCAGGACCAGGAATACAGCCACGGCAATAAGGCCCTGCATCCAGGGCTGAAGGTTCCCCAGACCTGGAAAAGGAAGGGGAGATGTGGGTACAGGACAGTCTGGGGACTGTGGCAAAAACCAACAGCCTCAATAGGGCCAAGGAAGACATTTGAGTGGCCTGTCTACTCTCCTAAGTGTGCAGGAAGGATGGGAGCTTAGAGCCCAGTGAAGTCTGAAGAAAACCTGTGCAGCCAAATAGAGAACATGCCTCAGGGTTTGATCTGAGGTCCAGGTTCCCAGAGCCTCCTTCCTACACACACACACACACACACACACACACACACACACACACACACACACACACACACACACCCTACAGTCACATGCAGGGCCCCCTAGGGAGAGCAAGAAAACAGGGACCAAAGGGCAGCCCCAATGGCTAGCCTAGGCCCTGTCAGCTGGAAATGGCCCCTCCCCCTCCCCCACTGCCTCAGAGCTGCCAGGTTAAGGCTGGCATCCAGCAGATCCAGTTCTTGAGCATAAAGCTTCTCTGAGAGGAGTAGGAGGGGTGAGGTCTGACAAAGGGTGCTCAAGGTTCAAGGAGGGGAGAGAGGTAAGATGACAGGCAGGGGAGGGTGGGCTCCAGATTGGATGTCCAGAGCAGACACCAGGTTAAGATTTAGGCTTGTACCTCTTCTACTTTGTCACTCTTGGGATCAACCACAACGCTTAAAACTCCCCAGAAGCCTCTGCCCTCAGGCAATTAGCTGCCCCAAGGAAAACCATTCTTCCCATTAGATTGAGGACCTCACTGTCCAAAGACAAGACACCCAGCAGCTAAGAGCTCTGGGAGGAAAAAGAGAGAACAAGGGGCTTGGGAGCCGTCCTGCCTTCAGGCAAGACACCTTTATGACTAGAGCCATCCTATGTTACGAGATGCTGGGCATCAAAAGGCCTCAGCTCAGCCATTCCCACGCCAAAGTTCTGCTTTGAGTCCACCTTGATACTCTTCTGCTGCAGTGAAGACGTACCTACTCCTAGTACTGTCTCTGAGGCTGACAGCTGTTGGGGAAAGGGAGGGTCCTAGAACTTGCTGGGCTGTAGCCATGACAGCCTTTCCAGGTGGCAGAAGGTACAGAGTAAAATTGCTCTTTGAGGGCCATTGTTTTGGGTACATCACTTCTCACCCTGGCCGAGAAACACTGGTTCAAGTCCATCACTTTCTCTGGCCCATGATGCTCAGGCATTAGGAACATCCCTAGGAGGCCCCCATCCTCATTTCCTTCTCCTATGGCTCTTACAGCTAAGACACCAGGAACCACAGTTCTCTTCTCCTCCAGGGAGCAAATGGCAAAATCAAAGGCAGGAAAAAAACAAAAATGGTCCAGGACCTGCTTTTTGACTCATGTAAGTTACTCCACCTCTCGGGTACTTCAGTGTCTCAGAAGGCCTCTGAGACATGGGACTCCGAGGAGATGCAAATATACACGAGCATCTTTGCCAGCCCTCCTAGACTCCAGACTACTGGGTACAAAGCCCTTTGAAACCTCCAACCTAGCAACAGCTCTGAGAGGTGGGCAGAGTGAGATTTACTGAGGATGAATAAAAACACTGTCTCAGAGTGGGGCAGTAATTTCCTCAAGATCACACAGCACAACAGAAAGAGCTTGGTGAGGCTACTCTGGAGAAAGGGAGAAAATGAGGACTCAGGTTATCTGGGGAGCTAAGGCAGTCAGATGAGTCTCTGTGGGTTCAAAGCCAGCCTGGTCTATATGATGAGTTACAGAATAATTCAGGATAGAGAAATGCCATCTCAAAACAAAAGGACTTAGGTCAAAGTCAAAGGCTTGGGACAGCTCCTTCACCAGCACCACCCACACTGCCCAGAGCCAACATTTGAGGGTGCCTTGGGACCACTCCCAACCTCAAGTTCCCAGCCCCTGTCCTCCGTACCCAGTCTTCTCTGGGGTAATTCCTGCTGTGAGGTTTGGATACCAACTCCTGACCTCCCTTAAACCCAAGAGCCAACATAACATGTTCCTTGCTGTCCACCTTTCCATTGAAGGAAAATAAATCACAGAGCCCAAGTCAGAGGACGTTGGCTGGCCCAGTGCCTGCTCCCACCCCATCCAGCCCTGGCCATTGTTTTCCCATCAACCCTCTCCTCCCTGCAGCCCAGGTGTTCCTGTCCTATGCTACCTTGTTGACAGCTGGCAGGTGTCACTGCAGAGAGCAGACCCAGCACAAGCAGGCTGAGGGCCAACATGGCTGCAGGCAGCTGTAGGGCCTTGGTCCACTGCTGGTGTTTGGACTTCTGGAGCTGCTGGAGGTCTGAGGTGTTTTATGAGATCAGCTGGGAAGCAGTCAGGCCCGGAAGGAGAGGCACACGATTGGGTTAGGCAGAAAAGGAGGGAGGGCCCGGGAGGAAGGATTGGTAAACTGGTGAAAAGAAGCTGCCCTTCCTCCAGTGAAAATGAGCTGCCAGGCCTGGCTGGTTCCCAGCCCAACAAATTGGCATTTAAGGCACCCCATCAGAAGTCAGTTAAGGAGGTAGGCCCATGAATCAGGGAAATAAATGGGGAAGTCCCAGCCTCCTCCAAGACCCACAGTACCTCAGAAGTCTTCCTCTGAGCTCACCTTTCCTGGCAGTGGGGCTGGGCTCCCTGGGAAAGGTGTGACACGTTTTCTGTTGTGCCATGAAGGGACTCAGTGGGTGGGGACTCTGAGGACTGACAGTGAGATTAAGACACTTGTTGGCTGGATCAAGAAGCCGGAGGAAAAGCGCTGAGGCCAGAAAACTCTGGAAAGGCTTACCTGCCCTCTTTCCCCAGAGCTGCCCTACATTCTACACGCTCGTCACTTGTTTTTGCCCTACCAAGCCAGACTCTGGGTCCCTACCTCTGAGACACAGCCTCCCTTCACACGAAGTTAGTATGTAATGAAAACCCGGAGCCAGATATTGGGGGAAAGATGGGATAGCAGAGAGAGGAGACAGACCACAGTCGGTTCTCACCCTGCCAACTTCTCGGGCCAAACAGAGTAAGTGCTATCTTCAAGGGTTCGCAGCCTGACTGGTCGCTTCTACAGACTCCTCAATCTCTGCCTTCTCCTGCCTTATACATCTTCATACCCAGCTGTTTCCTTCCTGGCTCAACTCTATCATAATTCTAGAGTTAGGATTAAAAGTGTGAGCTACCACAGTTTGGTTGCTTGGTCTTGAACTCACAGAAATCCAGAAAGATCTCTGTCTCCTGAGTGATGGGATTAAAGGCATGGGTCACCACTCTCTGACCTTCAAGGCTTGACTGAGGGTGATTCTTTCCTCTGATATTCCAGATTGATTTTATTAAATACACAATATATATCACCACACCCAGTCCTGATAGAACCAGTGGTTCCCTACACCTTAGTCACAGCCCAGTTCCACATTTTTGGTCCCTGGTAACCTTGCAGGCCTCAGTCAAGATTTGACTCAGAAACCTCAACACCTGCCTTCAGATCCACTTCCATTCATCAGAGGAGGTTGAGCAGAGCAAAGGAAGGATGATTCCAAATGCCAGGGTCCATTCTATAGCCAGGAGTAGCCAGCCACAAGGTAGTTCTGTCCCTAGACATGGATGCCAGAGTCAGACCCTGCAGAAGCCCACCTCCCACTCCATGACACATAGTACCCACCTGGCCTTCTGACACTAAGAACCTCCCAAGTACCTACTGAAGTCTGGGGCTGAAGGTCATTGTTGGCCTCCTTGCCCCAGCCACCCTACAATATAGGAGTTGGGGTGCTAAAGCGTGCTAGACTCTTTTCTTAAGGAAGGAAGGGGAAAGGATTTCCTGGCAGCCCTTTTGCTTGCATGGATTCCTAAAAGGACATTGCAAACAGCCCTTCCCAGTGGACACACAGGAAGCAGGTCTTGTGCTGTCTAGGCTCTAGGCAGGTAGTCAGGTACCTTTGGAAAGCCCCAGGGCACAGTCAACATGTCCATCTGTCCCTGAGTACAGAACATGGAGCCTGTGATCCAGGTCCCACATGAGGCTGAGTTCCAGGAGAACCAATATCAACCTGGCTTGATTAGGTTTAGAAAGAATGAGTTTGGAAATAAGATGCTAAGACTGGATGGCTGTGCCATTAAACACTGACAACAGCACTGTGTATGGGGCCTTCACGTGTGAGGGCTGCCACAGCACTGCTTGTCCTGAGACACGTGTACTGGCAGGTACTAAGGAAGAGGAAGGAAATGCTGGCAGACCCAGAGAGGTCCAGATATGACCAAACAGCTGTTCAGACAAAGGATGAGGGCCCCGAGCCTTCTTCCTCTGTGTGCATGTGCACATGCCTAAGTTCATGCACGCACAGTGGGCCTGTGACCATGTAACAGTGGATTCTTCTCCAAGGAGCTGTAGGGAAACTCTTAGTGGGGCTGAGTGATGTCACCCACAGGCATGTAACCCGTTTTTAACTCTCAGGCTGAAACTCTTCAGGAGCTCTGAGGAGCAGGCATAACAGGCGTTAATGAACAGCCAGGGAGCCACTGAGTGGAATGAAAGGCATGGGGCAGAATTTAACAAATATTCTCCACGCCTTCCTCATTGGTTATGAGCAGGGGAGCAGGGGACCAAGGTCAAACCCTCATTTGAGAAAATGAAAAGGTCATCAGAGAAGGCAGAGACAGACTTGGGGATTCGAGTCCTGCAGCCGCTGACTGGGCTGCATTAGAGAGGGCTTTGAGCAGTAGAGAACTAGGGTGTGGTTTCTGGACACAGGACTAGCTGGAGAGGATAAGGAGTGGGTGACTCTCAGGGTAAGTTTCTGTCTTGGGCAACTAAGTGAGTGGCAGTTCTTCCAGATGGGACACGTGGCTTCCCCAGAATGCATTGTATGTGTGTGCAGGTGGTGTGTGTGTCTCTGTGTGGTGTGGGGGGGAGTGTGTGTGGGTGTGTATGTATGGGTGTTTATGTGTGGTGTGTGTGAGTGTATGTATGAGTTTGGGGGGTGTGAGTGTGTGTGTGAGTATATGTGTATGGTGTGTGTGTCCCTGTGTGTGATGTGTGTGTGTTTGTATGTGTGTGTGTGAGAGAGTATGTATGTGTTGGGGTGAGTGTGTGTGAGTGTATGTGTGGGGTGTGTGTGGATGTGTGTGCTGAACTGAGGGATCAAACACGAAGCCCAACATACAGGTATTTCAAAGAAAGAGGAGGCAGGATGAAGCAGGAAATCGAATGCCAGAGTAGTGGGATACTCCAGCAGCCAAGAGTGAAGTCATCCAAAAAGAGGCGTGCAGAGTAGCTCCTGAGGTGGTACCCATTCACTAGCTCATGCCCTCAGGAGACACCTCAACCTCCACCATCAGCTTAGGAAACTCAACCTCTTTCCCCAAACACCCCCAACTTTACTAAAACCCCAGCAGGAAGCAGAGACTCCCAGAACTATACTTGGACAAGTAAGGGGGGATGAGTAGGAAGAGGATACCAGGAAACAGCTCCCAGGTCAAAGTCCCAGGCTTTAAAGCAAAAACAAGTTGTTCCGGAAAGCCGAGAGAGTTGGTGTGTGAAGGGGATGTACGGGTGGACACTTGGCTTTAAGGCTAGGCCCCGATCCCTGGAGGCTCTCATCAGTCTTATGAGCAACATCCCTGTCCCCAAGATAACAAAGGGGTTCCTGGCTGTCTGGCTGAATCCCCAGAGTTTGGATGGATCTAAGCAGCCATTACGACTGGACCTTGGGTCCTCACCTCAGGCAGCTGTTCCATCCTGCACTCAGGCCCTCCCTCCTGTTTCTTTCCCAGCACTCATCTGTCATCATCTGGTCCCTAGGCAAACCTTTCACCAGACTAGAACTGATGAGCTTATACTTATACCAGAACTGGTGTGCCTAGTTTCACACACACACCCCAAAAATCTTGCCTGCCATTCTACCTACCGCCAGGAGGTGGCACTGTGTGGCTCCAGTGCCACGCTGGAGCACAGGCGAAGTAGCAGCTTCACTCTTTCTACCCTCCCTGACTCTCACCGTTTCAAGGGTGGGACACAGGAAGGGACGATGAACGCTGGCGCATAACCAGTCAGTGGTGAAGCATGGCGTATGTTGTACCCAGAGCTTTGATGTAACAGATGATTGAATCATTAAGGGAGGCTTCCTGCTGGTGATGCTGGGGGCAGGGGGGGGGGGGGTGCGTTAGCCAGGTTGTCAGGCAGCAGAGAAAGATATGTATGCAGAGAGCTCAGGTTGAGAAAAAGTCAGGGTCAAAAACAGGAATTTAATTCTCTTTGGTTTTGTTACTGTTTTCCCTCTGTGGTACTAAGAATCCAGTCTAGGGCCTAGTTCATACTAAGAAATCACTCTAACCACTGAGCTACATCCCAGCCCTCAAGGTGGATGTTCAACTTACAAAGGTATAAATCCTCTTCACTCATTCTGGTAATATTCACCCTGTTAATCTTTGCTGTGAGCCTGAAAATTCCTGGAAACGGTCTCATTTGGGCTACTCCTGGTTCATAAAATAATGTTCACCCTTTTGCTTAGTTACCTGAGAGGAAGGACAGTCAGCCTCTCCTGTCCCCTAACCCGATCCTCATAGTACATAGCCTGGAGTGTTCTCCTCAAGTCCCTCCTGGAAAAATGACCTTCTTGCTTTAAAGGTTACTACTCTAGAAAGACTTCTTTGATGTTTCTTCACGGTCCCTTCCCCTAAGTCTTTCTCTGCTCCTCTGTTCACTGCTATTCTCACAAACTGCAGTGCCATGTGACTTACGTGTTTGTGCATTTAGTACCTATCACCTCCGAGGACAGAACAAACACATGCCTCGCGCGCACTTTTTTTAAAAAAGATTTATTATGTATACAATGTTCTGTGTGCACTCCAGAAGAGGGCGCCAGATCTCATTCTAGATGGTTGTGAGTGACCACGTGGTTGCTAAGAATTGAACTCAGGACCTCTGGAAGAGCAGCCAATGCTCTTAACCTCTGAGCCATCTCTCCAGCCCTTTGTGGATTGTGTTTGTTTGTCGCTGCGTACCTCCAGTACACAGCACTGAGCACAATGACCACACACTTGAAATTAAATCTTAGTGCCTGGCCTGAGGGTAGAAGGTCAGAGAATGAGCGGATGGATAAAGTGACTAGTTCTAGGTAGGCCCTTTGTCTTTCTCCTGCTAGCTCTGAGACAGGCACTGACTGGATCCCCAGAACCTCTATAGGTAAGTGAGAGCCCTTGGATCTGTTCAACCCTAAGGAGAGAATGTCCCAGAGAAGGAACTGAACTATCCCTATAGGAGTACTAGGGAGGGCAAAAGACCACATCGCCCATGATCACCCAGGAAGGTACCTGCAGAAGGCTCTAGGCTGGTTGGGATGTGAAGGCCCCTCTCCACTCATACAGAATTTCACTAACTCAGCTGCCTTTAGTTAGCACTCTTGTCCTATGGTTCATGAACTTAGGCAGGGGATACTACCCCACCTGTAAATGAAATTTTCATGTTTCCTCCATTCAGAATAAAGACTGAAAACCACAGTTCTCTGATGCTTTCTGATCCTATCACCCCACAACTGTTCGGGTATTTAACGTATTATTCATGTTTATCAGTAGGTACCCATAGTAGTCACTAAAGCTCCCACAAATCAGATCAAGAACATACAAATACATTTAAATTCCTTTATCACAAACATATCTTTAATAGTTTGATAACTGTGTTTCAATACAATTTGCTTGCTGTTGAGTAATGTATACTGTATTCTCTGCTTCCGAAAATATTTCATTGAGAGAGAGCTCACAGGGAGCCAGCAAGATGTCTTCTCAGGTGCTGTGCTTGCTGCCCAAGTCTGGTGACCTGAGTTCCAAGCCCAAAACCATTTAAAGGTAGGAGAGAACCAAGTCCACTAAGTTGGCCTTTGACTTCCAGATGTGCACTATGTTTTGCTTACCTACAAATATACATCATACACATGCAACACACACAAATAATTTGTACAAGGAAGGAAAGGATGGAGGGAGGGAGGGAGGGAGGGAGGGAGGAAGGAAGGAAGGAAGGAAGGAAGGAAGGAAGGAAGGAAGGAAGGAAGGAAAAAGATAGAAGGTAGAGGCATCACTGATTCACACAAGGAATCCATGGTACAAAAAAGTTAAGGAGTCCTGAGTCTTTGGCAAGCCTGGGGCGGATCTGTTCAAGGCCATGCCGTATGATCTCAAGGCTGGTGACATTCTGACAGAGGCTGTCTGGTACTCAGAGAGGGAAAAGATTAGAGCAGGCAAGTACTCAGCCTCACGGGTGGCCCCAGAGCTAGGGACTGACAGAGGCAAAAAGTACTAAAGCCTAGAATTTGCAGAGCCAAAGAATGCACTGACGTTTGCTCCTGAGTCCTAGGAGACCTCAGTGGGCCAGGGAGATTTATGGTGAAGACCCCCCAGAAGAGAAGTTCAATCAAATCCCCTGCTGCCTCCTCTTTCAGCCAAGAAAGTAAGGAAAGGGCAGAAGGCCTAGGGCCAAATCTGTCCCAGCGGCTGGGACTCAGCTCTGCCCATCAGGGATCCTGGCCAGCAGTGAGCCGAGCTGGAATATAAGCTTAAAGAATTAGCCTCTCCTGGCCTGGGCTCACCCTGAATGATCCCATCTCGCTCCTCATTTTTCAGCTGGGGGAAGGATGACCCTGGAAGGTCCTAAGTGAATGCCATACGGTCAATTTGGAGAGATAGGACCAGTCCCAGGCAGTTCTTATTGCTCACTGTGCCCAGTTTCACCCCGGTATGCTTTTGTTTATTTATACACTTCATGTTTGCTGCCTGTTAGGGGACTGGAAATACCACAATGAGGAAGACAGAGCTTAATATGTACAGCTGGGCAAAGCAGTATGTGCTATAATGCACCACATTGGGAGACTGAGGCAGGAGGATCATTGCTAGTTCAGACTACACAGTGAATTTTATGTCTGTCTGAACTACAGAGTGTGACATTATGTCCAAGAAAGAAGGGCACCTGGAGAGATTGCTCAGTGGTTAAAGTGCATACTACTTTTGAAAAGGCCTAAGCTAAGTTCCTAGTACCTTCATTAGGTGACAACCACCTGTCACGTTAGCTTCAGGAGATCTAACACCCTCTTTCAATTTTTGCAGGCACCTGAGCTCACATGCACCATACACCCGCACACACAAATACACACACACAATATGAAAATTAAAAATTAATCTTTTATTAAGGGTTTCAGTCTTTCAAATGTCTCCAAGCAGGCGTGTGGGTGCTGAACCATCTAATCTAGAAGATCAGGAAAAGAGAACAGACAGTGTAGCATTCATTCAATCAAAAGATACTTATCAAGAGCCTCCTATGGCATCATTTGATATAATGAATAAAACAGTTTTTCTGCACTGTGGAGTGGATGCTTTACAGGGTCAGCCAGAAAACAAATATACAAGGTCCAATGAGGCTGGGGTTTGACTATGAAGCATCTCTCCATGGGCCCATGTGGTGGCAGCTAGTGAACTTTTGGGGAGATGGTTTGATCCTGAGGTCCAAGCTAATCAGTGGATAGCTGTCATATTTTAGGAGGAGGCAGGAAGAGATCTGACTTGTTTGGATGAAGTAGGTCTCTGGGAGCACACCTATGAAAAATATGCATCTTGTGTCTGGTCTCTCATCCTATGTCCTCCCTCCCTCCCTCTCCTCTCTCTCTCTGTCTCTCTCTGTCTCTGTCTCTCTCTCTCTCTCTCTCTCTCTCTCTCTCTCTCACACACACACACACACACACACACACACACACACATACGTATATATGTATTATGTAAGTATAAATTAAGAAAACTGTCAAGATTCCAAGTATTATCCTTAGGGATAGTTTGATCTCTTCTGAAAATACTAGGAAGCTGAGGACCAACATCTTGAAAACAGAAACAAAGGAGGAAGGGAGGAAGGGACCCTATAAAGCTTACAGATGACATTGCAGTGGTGTCGAGGGACTATAGAGGCCTGGAGAGATGGCTCAGAGCCTAAGAGCACCAGCTGCTCTTCAAAAAGATCTGAGTTCAATTCCCACCACACATGGCTGCTCACAACCATCTGTAACTCTTGTACAGGAGGATTCAACCCACTCTTCTAACCTCCACAGGCACTTCCTACTTGTTCCACATACAGACACCCAGGCTAAACACTCATACACATAAAACAAAAGTAAATAACCAGGAGGTGGTGGTGTGCACCTTTAATCCCAGCACTACAAAAGCAGAGAGGCAGGTGGATCTCTGTGAGTTCAAGGCCAGCCTGGTCTACAGAGTAAGTTCCAGGACAGCCAGGGCTGTGACAAAGAGAAACCCTGTCTCAAAGAAAACAAAGATAAATAAATATTTTTCAATGGGTTGCAGAGCTTGAGTTCTAAAATGTGACTAAATGGAACCCCAGTTTTGCCCGTCCCCTCCCTTTCCGGGATTGCTTCAAGTTCCCTGTTATAAGCTTGTGACTTGCCACTGGCCTGGTGTTCTCACCCCCGCTTCTGTCTCATTCAGTCTGCATGGCAGACAACAATTCAAGTTAAACCCATTTGTGACTTGGTCAGAACACAAAAGCCCTCGCCATCAGGACGGCCTAGCTTCCCTATACGAGGTCTCTCCAACCTGTCCCCTGCTCTCTCTTCCCTTACTCTAGCCATACGTGCCTTCTGCTGTTTCCTGGCCTCTTAGACCCCAGGGCCTTTGCATGCCTGTGCTCACTGTGATACTCTCTCTCCCAGACAGGTCCATAGTTTTCTTCTCATCTCTAAGGGTCTTTGCTCTAAAGTCATCTAATCACCGGGGCTTTCCAATTCAGACCTTTGAAGCCCTGCAGAAATATATCCCACCCGTTCCGTTTTCTAGTTTTATTTTTTCTCCTTGGCATTAATCCCCACGGAATCCACCATGTATTTAATTTATCTCCTTTCTTTTCCTATCAAGAAAATGCCTTGTTCACTATTATATTTCTGGCCTGCCATGTGGGAGGTACTGGGCGATATGAATTTTAAAAGTGGCAGCTCAGGGATAATATTGGAGCAGTGAACTCTACCTGGAGCCCTTCCAGTCACAGCAAAATGTACTTATCTCTCCCCCATCACAGGGACACAGGTAATGGGTGCAGACACCAGACCCTTTCTTAATGGAGATGGAGCCAGGGAAAAGCCAACTAAGAAAATATCTTCATTCAGGGGCTTTTAATCTTTTGTCTGACGTGGATCTCTTGGACAGTGTGGTGTAGTCTCTGAAGTATTTTTAAATGAATGCCTTAAATACATAAAATTAAAAAGAATTATCGTAAAAACTAGTGAAACAAATACAGTTCTTAAGGTATGTTAAAATGCTATGTTATGGTAGCTGGAAGGTCACAAGCTGGAGCTTAAACTCCATAGTAAGCTTCTCTCTCTCTCTCTCAAAGTAATAATTAAGGACAACAATAATAGTGATAATGATGATCAATAGTAATAAATGCCATAGTTTCAAGATGGGAGTGACTATAGATAACATCTGAAGATGATCTACCACACCTAGGAGATGATTTCACTGGTGACAAACAGCCCAGAAGCTAGTGGTCCTGCTGTGATGTTCTCTGTGTAACCAAAGATGGGAAGCTGTCTTGGCCAAAGCCACTGAAAATAAGATATATTTCTTCCCTTTAGGTCTATGTTCTGTCTGAATTCCCTCCAGCATCTTGGATGTCTATAGGCCCAAATTTGAGAGGATTACTTTGGAGGTAATCAACCATTCACCCCTTTGCACCAGTCACTCTTCCCTAAAGCGCAGGTTTATTGTGCACCCTCCCTGGAGGCTGATGAGAGTTTTCAGATGCGGTGGGACGACTGCTCTGTGCAGGGTGGGGCCCCTGGAGATGGAAAAGAGGCATGTCAGCCACTCAGGACATGGCTTAAGGGATGCTGGGAGTTCAGAAAGAAGCATGGGGACCGATCATCGGAGACACTCTAACCAGAGCCTAACATTGTTGCTGGTGCAGCAAAGGTGTAGCCTGGAAAAGAAAGAAAAACCGTGGCGAAAGCATGGAGCAGTGTTTTCCCTGTTTCTCTAGCCACTGCCTGGAAAGTGCAGGAACCGCCCAGGACCTGTTTGTTTCTCTTCTTTCCTGGTCTCTGTCCACACTCTAGAGCTCTGAGTGCCATCAATGTGAGTGATGGCAGGCTAATCACGTGTACTTGGGTCTGTGGATGGCCCCTTGTCTCGCTCTGAGTACTCTCCAGCAAAGACAAGAGCAGGACAAAGGCTCCCCTCCCCCTGGCCTGGGACTGCCCTCATTAGCATCATGGGAGCCTGCCAGCAGGCTCCATGCTTCCTCCTGCTCAGTGTAGTGCAGCCAGGCAACTGGACAGGCTAGTTTGGCACAGCCCCAACCCGGCAGATGTGGACCCTGAAGGTCCTACAGCCAACCCTAATACCCCCACCCAGCCACCCAAATAAGCAAGGCAAGCAGTCACTGCCTTGTCCCGCCTGCTGTCTGCCTGCACAGGACTTCTATCTGCATTGTCACACGGGCAGCCAACGCCAGGAGAGGGGGAGAAGAATACAGTCTCCCAAAAAGAGACACCTGTCTTCAGAAACTAAACACCCAGAGTCTGTAACTGTTACCTCTGTCTAGGCCCACAGGGTCCAAACGCAGCAGCACACACTAGGCAGGCTCAGGATTTCGGCGCCCAGCTGAGACCTCAGCTTTAGAGCAGTGGCAGACAATAGAAGCGGCTGCTAGCGCCGGCCATGCAAGCACCCGCTGTTCTCAGTATGGTTAAGGCAGGTAACTCTGCAGAGCTCCGAGGTCCCAGACCGGGTCCTCGGAGAGATTGGCTGGGGGCTTGGGGATGGGATTGCCCGTAGCTATCTGGATCCCACCTATTCAGGGGTAACAGAGTGGGGGGTAAGAGTGATGGGCAAGCCTGATAGCCCATTGAATGTGTGATACTCAGGGGATTGCTGGAGAGAGGGGCGGGAGCTCTGAGAAACAAGCCTCCCTTAGCCTGTGTGGGAACAGCCAGAGGGCAGAAGGCCCAGCCCCCTGAGATACCCTGGAGCCTGGGACCCAGGAGCACCGAAGGTCCCAGGCTGCAGCTGGGTGAGCCATGAGCTGGGAAGGGCTGAGGACCATGAGCTGCCGGGTCTCAGCTGGCCAGGTTGTCACAGACATTGGGTGGGAAAAGGTTTCCTAGCCTGGTCCCATAGCTTTCTATAGATCTCAGAAGGGCAAGGGTCTTGGAAGACTTTGTCACAGGCTGGCAAAGGGGTGGGCAGGGTGGGTGATATTATTGTCAGACTATCATCTGCATAATGGAAGTTGAATCAGAACACATGGAGTCTCCCCCAAGTCAGGGAACTCATAAAATAACCTGTACACATATCTCCCGATTATACGGGGCCACCCTCTGACTCTCCCCTCAGAGGACTCTGGTAATCATACCATTGCCCAGGGGTGATTTGCTTTGGGATGAGAGATGGAACCTGAGTAGCTTCTCTCTGATCTCTGTAAAACGGAAGTGCATTTTCCTGTCCTGGGTCCTTGAGAGGACGGGAACCCTTAGGAACTTTTATCCTCTTTCTGAGCTCCCCAACCTTGGAGTCTGGGGTCAAATCTGGACTTTGCCAAAACCTGTTCTTTCCAGGCAGTTCACTTTGCCCCCTTAGCACCTTGGTGTCACTGTCCCATGGGACAGAATGGATTTTTAATGGACATGCTAGCAAGTATGTTAGAATTAAGAAAGAATAGCTTGTCCCTACCTAGCTATAAATCACCACCACAACCATCATGGCACAATAACCCTAGGGGTATAATAGTGACACTCATACCTTGGCAGAAACCAATAGTTCCCTAATTGGAATTAAAGCCTACTTAACTAGAGGGAAATCATTCCTGGCACTGGAAACCCAGCCAACTATGCAGGGTTAGTGAAGTCCCAGATCTTGGACGAGAACCTACACCTGCCACTTTACTGAACCAAATAACCCTAACTACATTCAAAATATTTATCCCTTTACTCATAGATACATGTAGTTCTCCCCCCTTCATCAAGGAAACTTCTCTTTGCAACAGATGGTGCCATTACAGAAAACCACAACCAATCAAAATGTAGAGTTGTGGAGTCCAGTCCCAACTGACACATCTGTAACACAACTAACTCCTGCACTGAAGGATCACTGAGGAAGAGGAGCCTGAAAGATGGGGGGGAAAACTGGAAATTTGTTCTGAGACTGTGTCTCCTAGAAATATCAGAGAAACTGAATCCATGAAGTCTCAACAACATGGCTGTTTTAACACGACTTAAACACACACACCACCATGAGTTTGAAAAGGGGCAAAGGTGAGGGATACAGAGAGGAGTCGGAGGGAGGAAGAGAAAGGAAGAAGGATGTAACTATATTATACTCTCAAAAGAACTTAAAATTATCATTAAAAAGCTGCTTGGAGGTTGGTTCCAGGGGATTCCAGGTTCGAGTTCTGAGTTCCAGGCTTCTGCAAATATAACCTCCTCACAGTCACATCCTGATCCCAATTACAACAGAAAGCTCACCGCTCACCTCAGCCTTGTGTCCAGCAGGCCATCATGTTATGGTGGCTCTCTGACTCCTCACTTGTGTCCCTGCCTGCAGCTGCCCTCCACTGTGGTCACCTACAAAGTCCCCAAAACATGTTCTGACCACCCTCTGATCTTCTCACAGCCCTCATTGTGGCTCTCATTACTCCCAGAGAACTTCAGATTTCTGGTGACCAGACTCCCAAGACCCCACTAACAAAGACTACAGTGTCCAAAGCGCACCCCATCCTTCCTGGTGCTGCATCTGTATTCACACCTTGCCACCCAACTTCCATTCTCTTCACCCCTGCTGAGTTCCTACTCACCCCTCCAGAGCTAGCATTCTGAGAAACTTCCCATGACCACTAAGTGAGCTACACTCTGGCCTCTAGGACAGTCCTTAATGCATGGCTTCAGCTACCCAGCTGATCTGTGTTCCCAGCATGGCCTGGTTTGGCATAGGAGATAGTAAGTGACCAGTAACCCAGTGGATGAAGGTCTAAAGCTCTGCTGGTCAATTATCAATATCCGCACATGCCCTTTGCAGTTAACTCAAATTAAACACGATGGCAAACTCAGTTACACGGTGCAACAGTCCTCCTTCAAATACTGAAGAGCTGTATGTGTTTAGTACCTGTCATGTTGGACAGGGAAGATCTCAGAGTTTTCCATTAGCTTTGGAAGTTCTAAGGACAGCCCTAGCCTGAGAAGGTGGTGACTCAGTGGACCTAGTGTTGATTCCAGCTCAGTCTAGCCCCTACTCCATGTCCCTTTGTAGCAATGGCTACTCTTGGTTGTCAACTTGACTATATTTGTAATGAACTACAATTTAGAAATGAAGGGCAAACCTGTGGTTCAAACTATTGAGACACAAATACACTGTGCCTTTGATCTGGATCTCGAGACTAGAAGACACAGGTTTTTGATCCAGATCTTGAGGCAGGAGGACACCTTTAATCGGAGCCATGCCTGCTGCTGGAAACCTATAAAGGACAATGGAAGAAGGAAAGCTTCCTTTTTTGCCTGCTTGCTCTTGCTTTACCAGCACACCCATTCCTTCACTGGCATTGGAGCTGCTTCATTTGGACTCCAGCATATGCAGAAGACCAGCAGAGACACCCAGACTTATAGGACAGAGCAATTGCTAGCTTCTTGGACCTTCCATTCATATAGTCAACCACTGCTGGATTAGTTAGACCATAGCCTGTAAATCACTACAGACAGACAGACAGACAGACAGACAGACAGACAGATTCATTCCATAAGTTCTGTGACTCTAGAGAACCCTGACGAATACACGTGCCTCTCTGAATTTTACTTTCCAGTTTTGCATTTTGCAGCCTTGCCCTAACACTGTGTAAGGCCATGCCAAACCAGTATTTGACTGGGTCATTTTGATTGATTCTATCACCCAGTACATTGAATCATGCTCTCTTGGATTTGGGGAGCCCATGGACAGACGGAGCCCTGCTGAGTGACCCCCATCTGCCTACCCTTAGACATCAATAGCTGCAGAACAGGAAATGACCCAGCATCTGAAGCTTGGCCAGCAAGCCTCCTGTGAAGGCAGGCCCTGCAGAAGGTGTGGTCAAGACACACATAGGCAAACAGTCCCGCAGGGGCCTGAAGACCCAAGTTCGTCTCTACTGGTCTCAGACAGAAGCCTAGGGCAGGGCTTAGAAGAAAAGGAACTACAGGCTGGTTGACAGCAGGGGAGGGCCGGAGAGAGAAGAGTTGGAACCTCCTCTCCTTCCCTACTATCAGTCCAGCAGTCCTCCCCCACTTCCTCTCTTGAACTGATCACATCCTGTTATTGTGTGGAGAAAAAAGCCCAGGAGTTGGGGAGGGGCAGAGCTCAAACCAAGCCAGTGAGGAGAGAGTAGGGAGGGGCTGGAAGGCACATCATAGTGAAGTGGGTAGCTCTAGGACTGTGCCTCACCCTAGGTAGCCCGGGCAAGAGTATGGGACCCAGGAGGAAGCCAGCATTCCTGGAACAACCTGCTCTACCACTGAGAGAAATAGGTAATGCTCTGGATAGGAAGCCAAACTTCCTCTCAGGTGCCTCCAACCTTTCCCTCAGGGACCTTTAGTTCAGCACTAACTTGTTCAAGGCCCCTGATGTCAGAGCTAGGCAGCCCAAACCACTAAGTTTCTCCCATATTACTTGCCTCTAGGGTTCTTCCCTGTACCGACTTCGACTTCTGCTTGGCCTATGAGCTGAAGTGGGTGGTCCTTGCTGGCTACCCAGCCTTACCTGACAAAGGACAGGCCCACAGGAAGTCCTGCTGCTGGGGGGTGATTAATATTATTGTACACACATACACTTTCCCTCATCTCTTCTGTTAGGACAGCCCCATCCTGGTCCCGTTTCCAGGAAAAACGATGCTAATAATGCTTTCTATAAATCTTTCAATATAATCGGGGTTTTTTAATGTCATACAAACATTTTGCATATATTGTTTTGAAGTCCCGTGACAGTCCTTGAAGATGAGTGTTAACATTTCCATTTAACAGATAAAGAAACCAAACCTCAGAGTGATAAAGCGACTCACCCGAAGTCACAAGTCATCATGCCCAGTGGCAGTAGTAGGCCTTACCCCCCACCCCCATCCCCCACCCCCAGTGATTCTGACCCCATGACAGGCTCTTCCAGTGCCCTGCCTGCGTTTTCTGCTCACTTCCATCCAGGCTCTGGTAAACTGTGCCACATTAACTGTCCTTCCTCACTGGCCTCACAGTCATCCACTGAGCCTATCCTCCAGCCAGAAAGCTCTTTACAACCTTCACATGGATCATACATCTGAATCATAAGTCCTGACCCTAAACCTGTAACCATCTTGCCCATAAGGAAAGCAATGACATCTCTAAGAATGCCACCTGTGTACTGGTCTCCTTACTTCCTAAGGGGTTCAGAGCACTAGCTCTGGGTGTGGCCTTAAATTCACATCTAGTTCACCTTACTCAAGGCCTCATGTCCTCCTCTGTTTGGTCCAGATATGTCTTCCTTTATTCAGATCCACAGTGGTTGAGTTCTGTGACTGGTGCCCGGCTTCCATGGGCAGTGGGGTGATGATATAGCAGTGGCTTCTGGGGAACACATACATTTTCTATAGAGAGAAGCAGGTAGGGTCTACCATGCGGAGGCCAGACACCTGGGAATAGACTGCATGCACTCCCCACCCCTGATCTTTACTATGCCACACCAGCCTTTCAGATATATGTTGAAAACTAGCCTGCCCCACGCTAGCCTTGGAAAGTGTGTGCCCTCATCCCTGACCCCCCAACAAGAAAGAACCAAATACCATTGCCCTCCCAGAGCAGAGATACCTCCTGTTCCTCTCTGGCCATCCACCCACCCCCAGGAAGCACTGGTCCAGGCATTTATGTAGTAAAGACTCCCCTGACCTCACTTTCCAGTGGCTGTCAGAAATGAGGCTTAGAGAGAAAAAGAGCTTTGGGGGGGGGGGGGGGAAGGTTGTTCACTGTCAGTAGGAAAGGAACCTGAATCTTTGTAACTTAAGATATTGGGGCAGGGGGAACTTGTGTTTCAGTCCAGAAGCAAATAAACAGGCAAATGTCAGGGTGGGAAATGCCAGCATACAAGGAGTCCCCTGGTGATGAAAAGGAGGCACCCAATCCCATGGAACCAGAAAAGCTTCCCAGACTTCAAGGACAATTCAACCAGATGAAAGGAGAATGGGCAAAGAGGATGGTAATAATCTATGAGAAATAAACCAAAAGTGAAAAACCTGGGATGTCATAAAGCGGTAAACCAGTCTAGAAGAAGAAAGAAAGCAGCACAATAGGAACAAAAGAGTGAGGGTGGGTGGGATGGGGTGCGGTCAGTTTACCTGGTATTCACAAGGCCCTGGGTTTAGCTCCTATCACTGATAACCTGTCATGGTTGTGCACACCTGTATCCCATTGCTCCAGATCAGAAAGACCTGCAGGAAGATCCCAAGTTCAAGGTCATCGTCAGCTACTTAGTAGTGAGTTTGAGGCCAGCCTGAGCTATGTGAGATCCTGTCTCAGAAAAACAAATCAAAATTGCAGCAACAACAAGAAATGGAGGGGTGAGTAATAGAAGGAAGCATATCAGCAGCCTTTTAAGCAAGAACTCAGGGAACTTTGCTTGTGGAGTCAAGGATTCTGGGCTTCAGAAACAGGAGGCCTGGGCCTGTCTGCTTGTCACTGTGGGATACAAAGCTTAGGAAAACATTTTCTCTCTGGGCCTCTGTCTCCACAGATGACCCCAGGAGCCATGGGCTTTCTCCATCACCATTATGTGGAAAGGCGTGTTTCTCCTGAGGAAATCCTTGAGATGGGGAGGGGTATCCTAGGCCTCTCATACTGAGCCTCTGCTTCTCTCTGCTCCTCTCTCCCAGTCATCAGCCATCCATGTTGCTAAAACCAGTTAGCTCAGCCTTCCCTTGCACAGCTCCTCAGCTGTACTGAACATCGCCGCCTACTCCCTTCACCTCAAGTACTATATTCTTCCTTCCCTACACTCTTTCTTTCTCTCCTATCATGGCGGTCTCTTCATCCCCACACTCAAGTCCGTGAGTCTAAGATCTACTTTTTCTTCCCATCCCAAGGCCAAATCATACTATCCTTGCCCTGGGCCATGGAGCAGCATATCTGAGGAGCTTCCTGATTGGCTGGGTCAGATCTTTACAGTCAGGGTGAATCCTGCCCTTCCAGGAGAGGGTAGAAGCCAAGAAGGTGAGTGCTTCTTCGAGACTAGAGACAAGCAGGATGGGAGTTAACTGTGAGACCATCGAGTTGGAGGCAATCTGAGCTAGTGTCCACGTCTCTAGATTTGGGGATGAACACTGAGTTCCAGAGAGGAGGAAAAAAGAGCTTGCTCAGAGCCTCTTAGCCCATGTAACAGGTAGACAGGCCCAGTTCTGTCCCTAGGACAACGCTGTCCCTGAAGCCAGGATCCTTCTAACCCTGAATAGAAAAGGTGCCCCCCCCCAGGGCCTTCCCTGAACTCTCCCTGCTAATCTGACACCTTTCTTTGCTTTCTACTCCTTTGCATTTTGGTTTTTGAGATTGTCTTGTGTAGCCCAGGCTGGCCTGAAACTGTGGGTTAATGTTAATCGTTCTCTGTTTAACTCTAGGTGTGTGTGGGGGGGGGGCATTCACTGTCTCCCTTCTAGAATGTAAGCTGCAGTGATGAGTATCCATGTTTGATTCGTTCAGTATTGAGCCCTCAACAACAGAATGTATCTGCCCAGAGCGGGTGCCCACCAATTGCTTATTAAATAAGAAAATGAGCTACAGACTCCCAAGGGGTCAACTGTCCATATGCAACGGCCTCCCCCAAACCCAAGTCTCTGCCTCAAATTCCATTCCTAAAACTCCAGCACCTACATGGCAGCACATTTGTCTCTAACTCCGACTCCAGGGGATTCACACCCTCTTCTGGCCACTGTGAGCACTACACACATTTGGTGCAGACTTGTATAGGTACAGTCAAAACACCCATACACATAAATTAAAACAAAACAGAACAGAAAAGCCTCTTATAACGAAAAAAGTCCAGGTGTAAGAGCTGCATCCTCCACTGAGCCATCAGGAAGCCTGAGGACACCGGTGGCGGGTAACATCTTTATCTGTCCTAAGCCCCCTCCACTCCCACCCCTACTGTGAGCAATGGCCCCAACCAAGGAAACCGATCTAACAGGAAGGAAGAAGCTAGCCCAGCAGAGAGGTCTATCTGCCAGGCTGCCAAGGGCTGCAAGCACAAGGATGATACTTAAGCCTCCTGAAACCTTGCAGGAGGGAACCGCCCCCCCATCCGCCCAGAGTAGCCTCCTCCCTCCCTCCCTACAGGCTTGTTCTGAGAGCAGGAGCTGGATCCCACTTTCTAGGAGAAATGGAGCCAAGATGTGCCAGGCTTTTTCTTTCCATGGTCCCGTTCTCAGGCTTTAAGGTGCAGAGTGAGAGCACAAGGACCAGGCCCCTTTGTAAAACTTTTATTTAGAAATCTTCCCCATATAACCTTATATATATATATGTACACACAACAGCATCATCATCACACTGGTAATTTTTTTGTTTTTCGTTTTTCCCCCCAATAAAGAGTCACACGCCCACAGTGTTGGCCTCTAGGCTGTACAAACATCAAGGTACCCGGAGTAGTTACTCCTCTTCTGCAGAAAAAAAAAAGCAGAGGCCAACACAGTTCATCACATACAGTACGACACTGACGGAAAGTGCTGGACCTGCCCGCAGACATGGCGTGCTATGTACACAGGCTGGGGCAAGCCTTCTGCAGAGGGTCATGTACCACTGGGATCCCAAGTAAGCTAGGCCCGCCCAAAAGGCCAAATAGCTGTCAACTCACAACGGTTGCTGTGCCCTTTGTTTTTGTCTTTGGAAAAGGATAAAGGTTGTACCATCTTGTCACTTGCCACCACAAATAAACATGAATTACTCTTGAAAAATAGGATTCTCTCTACTCCTTATGCCCATTGTTTTCCTCAAATATTTTCTGGAGTGTACATTTTCCCCCTTTGAGCAGATATTGTTCTTGGGACCTTGCCATTTCTCCAAGGAGACAAAAGAAGAAAGATACGGGGTATTGAAGATGTAAACAAAATTCTGGGTCTTCCTTAGATATTACGAAAACCAAAAGCCTGGCCCTTCTCTTCCGGCACTGTCCATATTCCAAATTTCTCTTCCTTTCTCACTCCTGTCTCTTGCCTTGGAATCAAGAAGAAATTAAGATTAATCTAGAGAAATGAGGATCTGGGTAGCTCAAAGGAAAGCAATTTATAATGTAAATTATACAAATTATATCAAGTGTCCAGAGCCTGAACTCTGGCTGGACCCCCACTGCATGGTCAGCACTAGGGTAATGAAGCTCTTATGTCTGTGCCGGGTATTGAACCCAGAATGCCATGTGTTCTGCTCTCCCACTGCACTGCATCCTTAGTGCACAGCGGAGCTCTGTCCAGCCCCCACTGCCTGGTGTTTTCATTCCAGTGATGCTACAAACACACAGCCTTAGAGGTCAGAACAGTTGTGCTAACTCTGGAGCATTGGGAAGAAACCAACCATAATGTTCATGGCAGTCTATGAGGCAGCAGAGTGTGATATGAGACAAATAATCCCAGTGCCTTAGTAGCTGACCGTATTGTCCCTATGCCTGGGGGACCGCAGTACTTAATAGGAAGAGGAGGGGAGCAGGATCCATCTTTGCCTAAGTCTGTACTCAAGTCCCATCGTGGTACTAAAAATAAAGTAAGAAATGGTGGGTTCTTATTTTACATGCGGGGCTTTCAGATCTTCTTCCTGGCTCAAAAGCAAAACGGGGGGGGGGGGGGGGATGGACAACAGAGAGAGAGAGCTCTAGGTGACACTGGTACAGTGGCAGACACATAGGGCTTCTGTGCAGCTTGTTCTGTGGGCTTGAACTTCATTATAGACAGGCCTAGCTTTAAGAAAACTTGGTCCCACCACCAGGATTGACACAGGAAACAATGGAGCAGTTGTCCATACTACAAAAGGATTCTCCACTTTACAAAATGACTTGCAGGGATTATTTCTTTAAAAGATGAAGGAGAAGCATTTGCTTTACAAAAAACGATCATGTACAGCTTTTAGAGGGGGCACTCATGTTGAATTAAACCAACCTACCATGCACACACATGGGGCCTGCGATTGCATGACAGGAGCTTACTTAATGGGCTGAGCAAACTTGCATGCTCAGGTCTCAAGCCAGGGCCTCACCTGACTGGACTTCTTGCCCTAGCAGCAGGTTGCATCTTGGGTTTGCATCATGGCCCGAGTTTCTACCAACAACTGGTTAGGCAGAATCCCAAATAGAGTATTTATGGGATAGTTTCTACTCCATTTGGAAGTCCAGACCACCAGCCAACAGACATCTTGCAATAGGAAGCTTCCCTGGGAAAGCCCATGGGCTGCATAACCCCAGCACCAGCATGCAATGCATCAGCACACTATCATTTGCTCCCCACCCCCCTGCACGAACAGTGATGTGCAGGAGGTGAAACCCAATGCCCCAAACACTCTTGCTTTGTTTCATTACAATGTCACTTTCCTTCTGTGCCTGCACACAGCCCAACAGAGCATGCTCCAGGCTGCTGACTTGGTCCTCTCAGCTACAAGATAGAAAGTCAAGTCTCAGTAGGGAGAAAGCAGAGCTCTGATTCCCCAGAGCAAGAAGGGCTGTTGGGTTTTCTGGCCCAGCTAGTTGAGAGCAGGCTGTCTGTTCACTGGCCATCTTTTCCAAGCAGGCCCTGAAGAAGGCACCTCGAGGCTTGACTCTCCAGAGCAGCTAGCAAGCTGGATGGATCTACACGGACCTGGATGAAGATGGGGCTCAAGACATGGGCAGCTCTTGGGTACCTATATATTTGAACAGAAGCTGCCACAAAAGCCACCCCAGCCAGCTCAGGATGGGCTAAAGGCAAGGCAGAGGCTGCTGGATGCCTCAGGTAATGGGTAACAACCCTAGATCTTGTCCAAAAAAAAAAAAAAAGGCTCAAAAATTCTAGACCAAAAACAGTGACACTTGAGCCTCTAAGTGGGAAGTCTTGGGGATTGGAAAAGGGAGAAGACTGTGCCATCTTTAGAGAAAGTACCTACTACCTCACTCCATTTTCCTCTTCTGTTTCCAGGCAGGAAACAGAATCACCAGCCCAGGATCGGTTGGGACTTCCCAAAGTTCAGACTGTAAGAGAAGTTCATCAAGTGCATTGCCCTGCTTCTCATCCTATCTGCCTTGAAGCTCAGCAACCCAGGGACCTAAGGACCCCTGCCTGCTGGCCTTGGGCAGCCCCAGACACATCACCGGGGGCCAGCCCCATCGGTGGCAGGCAGCAGGGCAGGGTGGAGGCTGCGGGCAGTGTGCTTGGGTGTTGGCTCCTCTGTGTAACTGTCCGGGCTGGCTGCTCCATCCAGAGAGCTACCACAGCTGGAGTTGGGGGAAAGCACATCCTGTAGAAGGTCTTCAGGAGGCATGCCACCCCCTGCCCCACCCCCACCAGCTCCCACCACAGGGTCCTTGCCAGGTTTGGCACGCTGGGTGCCTTCCTCTTCCTGGTCATTGAGCAACTTGGCCAGGAAATTTATGTACTTCATGGCGAGGCGAAGGATCTCATTCTTGCTTAACTTCTTGTCTGGTGGGTGGGTAGGGATCAGCTTGCGGAGCTCAGCAAATGCCCCATTCACATTCTGCTGCCGCCATCGCTCCCGGCTGTTGGTGAAGATGCGCCTCACAACTTTGGTATGGGGACCTAAGGATGGAAGGACATGTGTTAAAAGCAGGAAGAGACCTTCAAAGGGCTCCTCTTCTGAGAAGCTCATCCTATTAGTACAGACACACCATCTCTGAGATCTGCATCCCTCCAGCCCTATTTAACCAGCCCCACAACCCTACCCTCTTCCATCATTTTCCATGACTGACTTGTGTCTGTATGTGCTGAGCCCCTCCTATGGGCTGTGCAGCATTTAATATTTCTTTTCTTTGTTCTTTTATTTTGAGGCAGGGTCTCACTATGTAGCTCTGACTACCCTGCAACTCACTATGTAGACCAGGCTGGCCTCAAACTCACAGAGATCCACCTGCCTCTGCCTCCCATGTGCTGGGATTAAAGGCGTGCTCCACTGTGCTCAGCTAGACAACAGCAATATTTTATTCAGTCATTTAAGCCAGGAGGCTTTAGACTCTAAAATAGAAAATGACTAAAGTCAGACTATCTGGGTTCAATTCCTGACTGGAACTCACTGCCTTGACTTGCTCATCTGCATACTGGGGGCATTGCTGGAAATTCAGGTCATGCAGGTTTCCATGACTGATACATCACAGGTAACTGCCTATAATAGCTGTGTTTGCTCCAGTCTTGACTAAGTGAGACATAGCTCTTACTGTCTGCTGATCAGGTTTTCACTAACAACCAGCACATGATAAGCATTAACTAGGGGGAATAAGACAGGCAGAGCCTCTACACTTTCAGAGCATCAGCGAAGATGGGAGGTGGAGAACATGGAACAAACACTAAAAACACAACGGAAAAGCAGACTGGCAAGTAAAGGATGTAAAGAAGCTACTGTGCTTAGCTAAGATGGCTAGCAAAGCATTTATTTTAAAAGCAAAACTTCAGATTGAAACAAAGTCATCCAGACACAGAAAGGGAAGAAGGATCTCTGAGCAGATAGAATGACACATACAGAAGAACTGAGGTAGAAATGTGGCTGGTGCCGGGCTGGCTGAAGTAGTCAAGAGGAGAGGAGGCAGGGTCGGTATCTCATAAGCCCCCACAGTAATCAGTTCTAGAGGTGACAAAGTGCGGGCTTAGTATGTGTTTCCTATCACATTGGCAGGTAGGAGGATGAAGGGGAGAAAGAAGGGGAGCAGAAAGAAAAGGAGAGGCCTCTAGGTCCCAACCCCAGGAAAGGAATCGAAGGCAAGCCATGTGTGAGGCTCCAAAGGGGCTTCTGAAGACTGCCTCTGGACCCAATAATCATTTCACACTGATTCTAAGACTGCCAGACAGGAGGGGGCTGGAGTGATGGCTCAGTGGTTAAGAACACTGACTGCTCCTCCGGAGGACCCAGGTACGATTCCTAGCACCCACATGGAAGCTGACAGCTGTTTGTAACTCCAGTTCCAGGGGACCTGACACCCTCCCCAGGCACACATGAGGCAAAACACCAGTGCACAAAAAAAAAAAAAAAAAAAAAAAAAAAAAAAAAAAAAACCACCACTGTCAGAACACTGTGCCAAGTATTCAGGCATGACCTGGGATTCTCAGAGCAGGGAAAACACAAGATGTTCCACCAATGTGCTAACAGTCTTCTCAGCTACCACAAAACCATAGGTGGTGTAGTGTGGTTTCTTGGTCCTGGGCGGCCAGAGGCCCAGACCCACAGACCTGCCGCACCAGACCCATTAGTTGTGGCTCAGGCCCCCAGAAATGACTCAGATGTTTATATTAACTTTATGCTGTTTGGCCTATGGCTCAGGCACATTGCTAGCTAGCTCTTACATCTTAAATCAGCCCATTTATATTAATCTGTCTGCCACGTGGCCCGTGGCTCACTTGTGTTCCTTACATGTTGCTCCTTGGGCGGCTTGCTCTATCTGTTTGACTCCGCCCCACTTCTCCTACTTATGCCCTGATTCCCCACCTACTTCTTCTATGGTGCCTGTCATGGGCCAAAACAGCTCTTTTATTTAAAGAATGATATTCACAGCATACAGAAAGGCATAAGCCCTGACAACCTTCAGGAAGTTCTGAGTACAGAAGGGACAGTCCAACCTGAAGATCCTACTTGTCCTCTTCCAGTAACCATTATCCAGGGCTCAGATTGGAAACTTGAGGGAGAGGAAAAAGGATGGGATAGGGACACCTGAACTCACTGGACACTTTATGGCTGAGGATGGGGGCAGTACTGAGTCTGAGACTTACTTGACTAGGTAAACGCCTAATTTTTGCTGGTCCCTTTTTCTAATTTGCATGTACCTATATTCATACTCTCCCCACCTGGCCTTGCTTGCAGTGCCCTGAAACTTTTTAATGGTCAAATACAGACTAGCAAAAATGCCACAAACTTACAGGACAAATCTACATTGAACTGCCTCAGAAAAGCAATTTGGTGCCCCCAGACCTCTAGACCAAGTGGGGTGTCCCCCAGCTGTGGCATAGAGGCATCAGTTCTTTGCATCATGGCTACTGCTTGTGAGCTGGTGGAAGTTCCACAAGAACAGGGGACCAGTGTGACCATTGTCACAGGAGAGCCAGACTCTAGAGGATAAAGAGGAGTCCAGAACTTATTCCAAAGTTTAAGGTCAATGCTATTATTATGATCTAGGACTTCCCTTTATGGCTTTGAGCAGGCTGCTTAACCTTTCTGAGACTCAGTTTCTTCATTTGTGAAATAGAAGCAAAATTAACAACATGGATCTGTGTTGAGAATTACACAAAGATCAAGCATACACAAAGGTCTGATATATGCAATAGATGCCCAATAAAAGGCAGCAATTATGGCTGTCACCATGTCACTTCATACCCCTAGGGTGACTGATGGCTGTTAGCAATATGCTGGTACAGGACATCAAGCTTAGGATAAGACACACAGAACTCCTGTACTGAGGAGATCCCAGTGTCAGGTGGACACAATATCACTGTCCCCTGACAGGTTCTTGACAGGCAGAGAAAGAGGAGTTGCGAACACCTACATGGTGGCAGAACCTGTAAGGTTCTCTCTCATCCAGAATCACCCATCCTCTTTGTTCTGTATATCTGGATCCTGGGCTCTTGTGGGCTCTGGTGTCCCTTTTCTTTTTAGAACCTTCTCTAGAAGCTCAAATTCTACCACACACACTCTCTCCAGGCTCCCAGCCTCCATCCCAGCTCTGCCCCAGCCCCAGCACACTTCCTGAAGGGGCCCCAGAAAGACAGCAGCACAGAGAATCCCACCATTGGCCTGAGTAGTCAGTCCGCTTTCATACCCTGGTACCATCAGGTCAGCATAGGGAGGAGTAGGCGGGGCTCCAAACGGCCACTCAGTCATGGCACCATAAACCGCTCTTGGTATCAGCCCAGAATGTGGAAGAGAGATAGAAGGGTCCCACAATAGACAGACCTGGGAAGAAACTCTTAAAAGGCACAACTCCAGCCAAAGATTCCAAAGTGGGTTTGACATGCAGTTCAGGGACTTCCTGTGGATTAAGACTTGAGTTGGGGACATGAAGTATTTCTACCCTCCCTGGATCCTTGCTAACGGGTAGAGTAAGAAGTACATGTATCTCTACAGATTTGGTTCAGGTGCAATCCTAACTCAGCTTCAGATGCAGAGTTCTGCGAGTTTGGGGTTCCAGGGTGGTCTTCTCACCTCCCTTAGATACCCGCATTTCCCCCATGCTCCCACTGTGGATGACTGTAACCAGGGTGAGGGATGAGTATAGACTCACCATCGGTAATCTCCATCTCGTATGGGGAGGGCCTCCTCTTCACCCGGTTGTTGTTGGTAAACATGGGGAAGGCATCTGGTTCCCCGAAGAACCCACTGAGGAAAGAGTAGACGGAACGAGGTTGAGGACTAAATGGCTCCTTCATGTGTTCTCTCCTCCTAGAAGGCAACCCTGCTGCCCACACACTTACGTACATACACAAATACAAAATGGGTGAATATATGGAACAAAACATGAACACTGAGTGAGAGAGAGAGCACAAACACACCCTCGTCCACCCCCACCACCTCGCGCCCAACAATCCTGCAATCCTGACCGACACCTTCGCTCAGGAACAAGTACCTACACAGACGGACCCAGGTGGAGAGATGATAGGCAACTCCAACACCACACAGCTCTCACAGGGTCTCCTGCAACCAACCTTCCTTCACCATCGCTCCCAACCCTTCCTGGATGAAGCACTGATTGAAAGCTGTGCTCACCACAGCGCTCCGCTGCTGCTCTGCTATCACGCCCTCTCCTAGAATTCCTTCCCTCCCTTGCCTGTCCTACAGTCGGCCTGCCTCTCCTTGACCTTGCCACCGGGTTCTAACACCAGCTATACCCGAGTGATCCCACCAACGCCGGTAAGGGGCAGAAGAGCTAAACAGTGCTGCTCGCTGCATCCTAGCAGAGGTTGAGAAGAGTTCGCTGCAGCTTCCAGAAGACACTCTTTGCAGTAAACCTGCCTCTGCTGCAGAGGAGCATTCACACACTGGCCTGGAACTCATATTCGGCAACTTCCGCAGCTTCTCACATCCATCCACACGCCCACACCCTCAAAAGAGCTGGCGGGCACCCTGAGTTTCGACACAACTCTGCGCTCCCTGAAATCTCATCGGTGCTGCCTGCTTGTCTGGGGACCCGGGGATTCTAGCCACTGCCACCTTTCTTCCCAGAGTCTTTTGGTCACCCTGAGCCCCCAGGAACCGGGAACGCAGCAGGGGACCGGACAGCTCACCTGCCGAGGGAAGCCAGCGGCTGGCTGAGGCTGTAGAGCAGTGCTCGGCCGGGGCCCGGGGGGGCTGCCAGCGCGGGAGGGCTCAGCTGCACCATGCGTCCGTCTCCAGGCAGCTCTGCAGGGGCCGAGGCTGGCGCGGGCACCGGGGCGGGTCCGGGAGGTCTACACAGCTCAGTGGTGGGCACTCGATGGCGAGCTTCGGCTGCCACCGCGTCGCGGCTTTTTAAGTCCCTCACGGCACCGCCCCCACCGGCGGGGCCGCCCCCTGCGCTACTGCGCGCGCCTAGTTCGATGACCGGGGGCTCCGCCGTGGCTGCTCGGCTGGTCTCCTTGGCGACACCGTTGAGCAGGACTAGGTGCGGGGGGGCCATGCGGGCCTCTGCCGCGTCCTGTCCTTCTAGCTGCGGGTCACTGCGTGCCGCCTCGCTCGGCGGCCGCTCCGTCATCCTGTAACAGGGTAAGGGGTAGAGAGGAGAGCACGCACTGAGATGTGAAAGGCGGACAAACTCAGAGCCACGTGGACACACACCCCCACCCTGGTGGCGTGAACGGCCCGTGGGCCTGAGGCTGGAGCGAGGTGGTGGTGTCTCTAGATTGGGGGAAGAGGGTTGGACGAGCCCGGGAGGCACAGGGTCCAAGAATAGGAACAGAGCTGGAGAAAGACAGCAGAAATATTGGAAGAAAAGGGATACAGCCAGTGAAACAAAATCGAAGGGAAAAGGAGGAAGGAAATGCAGGGAGAAGAGAGAGAAAGATCTCCCAGGCCCTCCTTCTTAGGCCACAGGGGAAGGGGAGGGAACAAATCCCCTGAGCAAACGTATCCTTCCCGCCCCCCCTTTTGGTTTTGGCGGGAATCTCTCGGGCCAGAAAGGTGCTTTAGGAACCTCTCCTGATCTGCTGCCACACACATAAATACACCCAGAAACACAATGATGGTGGTGTGGAGTGTCGAGGCAGCAGGAACTGGGGCTCTGCTCAGCTACAGATGCCACAAGTATTCCAGGAAAAGCCAGCCATTTTCCTTCCCCAGTATTCTCTCTGCCAAGAGGGAGGTTTCCTACACTAGGTAAATCCTCCTTGTGTTCTACATGCAACTACCCTACCACAAGAAAAGAAGTCAAGAAATGGCCCTACCACCCTGCACAGCTGGACTCAAGGGTGAGGGTAGGTCTGTAAGGGAACCCTGGGACACCAGCAACTCAGAGGAGCCAGCAGGATCTGAGCTCTTCTGATGAAGGAGAAAATATCATATCTAATGAAGCCCCAAATGCACACATCGTGGTGTACTCCATAATGTGAACTCAGATCTCCCTGCACATTATCTTCTTGTGTAAATCCTGGAGGCCAGAAACTTCCTGGGCTCTGATCACACCTCTGAGATAAGCAAAGCCACTCATTTTCCAACAATGTGAGAATTCTTATGCCACCTAGCTTTGCTCAGATGCCACCTAGCCCAGCAACAGGCCAGACACAAAGTCTGTAAGACTTGGGACCCAAAGTTGGAGGTACTTATGAATTGCTTTAATTTTAAAAATAAAAATGCAACAAAATCACCAGATGTGGTGGCACATGCTTATAGACCCGGCACCAAGAAGCATGCTAAAGAATACTGAATTTGAGGTTAGCCTAGGCTACACATGATCCTATCACCTCATTGTGTGTATATATATATATATATACACACACATATATACATATATATGGATGCATGTGCATATATACATATACAGGAATATACTACACAAATATTACCGCCTTGTCGGGTTTTATAAATTGTTCAAACTAAGATTGCTGTTTCCAGGATTAGATAATTGGGTTATTTTATGTTGTTTTAATTTTTGTTACATTTACTTATTTGTGTATGAGGGTGACACTAATGTGAAAGTCAGGGGACAATTTTCAAGAGCCTATTCTCTCCTAGGCTTGACAACAACACCCTAACCCACAAGTCATCTCACTGGCCCAAATTGGAGTGTTTTAAAACAAAACAAATACAAAACTATCCAAGTCAGTTTCAAACAAGAATTCATCTAATCGCTGGTGGCAGACATGGAGCTCCCATATGTCCACTGCAATGAATGCCCTGGACCAGAGTTATCATGGCAATTGATCCCTCCTGTTAAGGAAAGGAAATTGAACCTTTTCCAGCCTCCTCCAAAACTTAGGGACTACAATTCAAGCTACACAGGCTGTTCTGGGTTAGTCCAGTCTGGAAACAACAAAATTCCTCAAGACTTGTTGCACACAAGTTGCAAAGCCAGTATGACCCTGTGATGCTTCACTGAAACTGAGTTCACAATTTTAGTGGAGATAAAAGGTCTATATACAGAGAATACCACAACCACCGGAAATGAACCAGAAGTATAGTAGCCACCCTGGCTTCCCTTCCTACTGGTGAAGTGCACCAGAAATAAACCAGCCCCTGGTGAAATATACAAGCCGGAGCCACAGTGGCCCTCCACCTCACTGCCACCACCATCTGTGTGCTTTCAATGACTGACCACACTTTAGTCCCACTTTCTAATGACAAGCACATTAACTGAACCCCAGAAGCTTCCCTCTGACACATATACTCCCCAATTAATTCTGCTGCATTGTCAGAAGCTGGCTCCCAATGGCCAAAGGGAACACATATCCCAGATGAGTTGACTCTGGGCCCCAATGCCTCATCAGATGATAGAGTATCCCTGTCTTCAAGGTTTCCATTGGAACTCTATACTCAGCTCTTGGACCATAAGAAAACCCAGGCCACACCTAAGACCGGGTGCTAACCCCCAGCATCCCAGAGGGTTAACACTAAATGGCTTTTATGCATTTGTTTTTAATTGAGGGAGGATGAGAAGGAAGGAGACTCAGGACTAGATTGGTACTAGTCTGGAGCATTCGACCAGTACAGCTCTTTGTGTTTCAGAGACCCAGGCTGCAGCCTCAACCCAGATCTTCACCTCCTAGTTGCCTCAATGCCAGTCAACACATGACAATACATGTGCCCGAAGAAGGGGCAAAGGACATCTTCTTTCTGGGACCTGCACTGCTTCCTCTCCAGCAACTTCTAATAGCCCAAATCCTACCTGGGGGATTTTTGTTTTCTTTCTTTCTTTCTTTCTTTCTTTCTCTCTCTCTCTCTCTCTCTCTCTCTCTCTCTCTCTCTCTCTCTCTCTCTCTCTCTCTCTCTCTCTCTCTCTCTCTCTCTCTCTCTCTCTCTCTCAGAAATAGCCGCTGCCTTAGACTTGGGCCCCATCCCTCCATCTGCACTCATAAGCGCAAGACACAGTAGAGAAACACAAAGCCTGAACCACAACCCAACACCAGCGAACCATCTCTTCCACCAGGGCAATGGAGATGTCTTCCCCACAGCTTCCTAGGCCTCAGGCCTTAGCCGGGATGGCCTTGGCCTTTTTCCGGCCTCAGCTCCAAGCACAGCCCGCGCCACCCGGATGTAGCCACAACAAAGTTACGGGCCTTAAGAAATGTGCACGGAACCGGGACCATGGGAGCGGCCTGCAGGACACATAATCCAACCAGCTGGTTTGATCCGAGGCCGGAAAAAGGAAAGGGCCCTGCTGGAGACCTGAGGCGGCTAGTGGCGGTCACATCCCGGGTTCTTAGCCTAGGTTGAATCCCGGCTCCTCCGCCCCCCCCCCCTTCTGAGCCTCCCCACCCTAGTTCGCAACCCCGACAGTTTCCACAGACATTGCCCCCCTCCCCCCAAGGCTCTGACCGCAACTCACCTGGAGCATATTTAGAGAGGCCGTCCCTTCTGTTTAGGACCTCCACTCCTCCGCTGGAGAAGGGTCGAGGTAGGAACCCCGATCTGTGTTTTCCCGGCTCCTGTTGAGAGGCCAGCAGTTATTTAGCTAGCGGTGAGGTCCTGCGCGGTCTGCCGCGCCCAAAACGAGTTTCCAGGAAAGATGGGGGTGGAGAGAAAGAGGGAGGGTGAGAAAGAAAATGGGGGTCAATGGCTGGGAATTACCTCGTGTGCCCCGCCAGCCCAAAGAATAGCAAACGTCTTTCCGCCTCCAACTTGCAGGTGTTTGGAGCACCCCCTCCCCCAAACACGTCCAGATTAAAATTAAAAAAAAAAAAAAAAAGAACCCTACACCTGACCAATCAGGAATAGCTACTTAGTCCAACTACAACAGTCTCTCCAGGCAGGCTGACCAAAACATTTTTGAACCCTCTAACGGGTCTGTCTGACTCAGTATGGCTGAATTTGTTTTCTGAGCATGGACTCGTCTATGAGGTTTGCTCGGCAAACTGAGCCCAGGCTCCCGCTGCCGGCCACAGCTCGAAGGTGTAATTCCCCTTTCAGATGGGGGGGGGGGCGTGATGGAAAAGACAAGACTCATCAGGCCCTGCTTGGTTCCCGGGAGCCCCCAGTCATTCGCTTCATGACCCCCATCTACCAACCTCCTGACCAGAACAAGGCAGAATATCCCTATAGGGTTGGAGAGAAGGTTGTATCTGATCTCGCTGGATTCTCTGTTTTCTTTCTACTAGTGGGGTATAAAGGAGAGGATTTCTACACCGTTTCCCCTACCACCTTTATAAAACGATTTTCGATATTTTTCGGGGTTTTGATTGGCAGAAGGTAGAATAAACGCTTATAATGTTTTGTAGCTAGCGATAAACAACGCAAAAGGGAAACTGATCAAAAGACACCCGACGCAGCTTCCAAGTGAGGTAGCTGGATTTGGTTTGCTTCTATTTTTTTCCCCCCTGCAGGTTTTTAAATTTGTTTCGTCTGAGTCGTCCACCTTCTGACGGCACATCGAAGTCTTGGGTTAATTGCAAAGACTCCTTTTCTGTGCTGTGGCTTTGGCGGAAGCCTTGGACTACCTCCTCCCTGGGTATCAATTCGGTGAGGGAGGTTTTCTTTCTCCTTTCTAATATAAAGGATGGAGAGAGAAGAAAGGGGAGTCCACCCGTTCCCGGTGTTACTTGAGATTAATGTTTGTTTTATGGCTGAATTTCTGTTCGGAGCACCTCTCCATTTTCTTTTTCTACCCCAAACCTGGCAACTCGGAAAACAGTGCTAGGGAGGGGCGACGACGGGGCTGCTTTGTTCACCCACCAAAGCAGCTGAAGGGACGGGCTGGCGAGCTTTTGGTTCCATTGTTTTAATTAAAGGGGCCTGTTAATAGTGATGGTGGTGACGAAGGTATTATCACAGTAGAAAAGAAAACGCAATCCTTTCTTGTCCAGCTAGTGGGGCACTGACGCGGTCCTTCCAACGGAGGCGGACTCCGCAGGCAGCCACCCTCACGCCGGGGGGTCTGCCCTGCCAGGATGGGGCAGGGACTGAGAAAATGTCCCGAGGACCCCCACCAGTGGCACTAGACCTGGAAAGTGTGCCCATTGTCCTTCCCGGCCTCTCCCCAAACCGCCGCGGACGCACCCGCGAAACTGACCAGAAATAGGCGAAACCTGGGCGCTGCGGGCGTGAAGACGCTGGCCTTGGCTTCCAGTGTGGAAGACTCCCCCACCCCCAACCAGCGGACCCCCCAACACTAAGGCACAGAGGACCTCAGGACAAAGCTGCCGCTCATTGGGCTCTGTCCGCCCACCCGAGCCAACACTGGCTCCCGAATACATCATAATTTGGAATAAAATGTGAAATCCCGCTCCCCGCCCCCAAGCCGACGCTCCCACCAGCTCCAGGATCTCTCGCTCGCCCTCCCCCCATTCCCGCCCCCCAGCGATTTGCAAACGCACCTCTAAAGGACACAGGCACACAGGCACAGGACTCTCGGTGGACAGGACCACACATGGTCCAGCCCCAGAGGACGGAAGCAGATGAGCACAAGCCTGCTCTGTCCCACAAGCCGGTGCAGGCAGACCAGCAAACTGTCCAACATGACACAGCGACATCAGTCACAGGCAATCGCTCACAAACACACAACCTCATAGGGTGGGGATCACACCCGCCCGGCATAACGAAGCCAGTTTGTCCAAGGCCACACACCGACACAAGGACGGACCTTGTTGAGAAAAGAAACTGGATAATTTACGTACAACGAATAAAACGCAGGAGGGCCGAGGAGGGTCGGAATCCCCACACCTAAGCAGTGAGCGCTTCACACTCCCGCACACAACCTATCCCCCAGAGCCCACGCGGGGAGCAGCCACCGCGGCCCGCCGCTCACGCACGCACTCTCAACCCGGCCGCCCGCACACACAGCCCAGAAGCAATGGAAGCCGCCAGCGCCTAGCGCTTTTCTGTCTATTGCGCAAGGGGAAAGGGGGAAGGAAGGAAGAGAATCGCCCAAGCGGGAGGGGCAGCGGAGGGGTGGTGTGGAAAGTGCCCCCCGGGAAGAGCCTGGGAGAGGGAACCCAGGCTTCGGGAGCGCACGGGAAAGGGCTGTAGAAATGGACCAGCAATTCCGCGAGAAGCGGCTGTCGCTTGTCCCGGGGAAGAAGGCCGGGATGCTCACGTTTTTGCGCCCTGGGGTGCGCGCGTGGCCATGTTGGGCGGCCCCCGCCCGGGCCCAGCGACGCACTCTAATCCCGCTCCCGCCCGCCGCCTCTTTAGCACCGGCCGTGTGCGCCGCGGAGATAAGGCGCCGCCGAGGGCCCGCCCGCCCCCGATAAGCGTCTTGGCCATTATGGGCCAAATGATTCATTTTAATTTGGCAATTTCTCCGGAGGCAGTGGCGATGGGTTGCGGCGCTAGGCTGGCCCAGGAATGCACAGCGGAGAGGGCTGAACGTGCACTCTGGGACCTGGCTGGTCCAGCCCCACTTCCCACCCCTGGCCTCTCGGGATTCCCGCTCCCCACAAACTGGGTTCTTCGCCTTCCAGATGCTCTTTCAGCGGCTTTGACCACTGCTTTAGCCTCTTAAAACCATCATCTCCAACCTTCGCTTCTTCATCCTTTCTTTCTCCTGTGTCCTTGAAACCAAATAACCAAAGTCTGTGTCTCTTAATACCATACCCTACCCCCAACTCCTCGATGATGGTCATTGCTGGTTGGCTTCTGGCTAAACGGGAGTTGCTCAAATCCAAGAGGCTCTATGGGAAACAGAAAAGACATTGATAGATATCGGCTTGGTTTCGGAATGAAAGCAGAACCCACGAAGCCTCCCTCCTGCCCCACTCCCCACCGCCCGGTTGCTTATCACACGTTTTAATCTCCATAGAGAAGAACTATTGGAACACTCTACAGATACGATTTAGTTTTCAATAAACATCCCTAAGGACAGGAGGTACACCGAGGTTGAGGACTTGTCTATCCTGTGCAAGGCCAAGGATTCGATTCCCAGAACTGCACAAATAAAGATAATCAAGTACATAAATTAGTAAAGTCTAATTGGCTCTTTTCTTTGGGTTTTGGTTTTGGATTTCTCTGTATAGCCCTGCCTGTCCTAGAACTCACTGTAGACCAGGCTATCTTCCAAATCAGGGATCTGCCTGCCTCTACCTCTGGGGTCTGGGATTGAAGACCTGTGCCTCCACACCGGGATTTGGAGTGCTTTCATTTATTTGTTTTTTGTTTTTTGTTTTGTTTTGGTTTTTTTTTTTTTTTTTACTTATTTGTTTTGTCTTGGTTTTCCAGTATTCTGTGTAGCTTTGGCCAAGAACTCACTCTCTAGATGAAGCTGGCCTCGAATCCAGAGACCCGTCTGCCTCTACCTCCAGAATGGGGTTAAAAGCACACGCCACTACCGCCTGGCTTTTATTTTAAAATTAGAATGCAGTTAGATACCATTAAGGAACCTTTGAACAAATCGTGCTTCTCTGGTTCATCCAGATCACCCCCTAAATTGGTGCTTTTATTATTCCCAGTTTACAGGTGAGAAAACTGAGGGAGGGGAACCAGATCAGCGCCAAAAATAGCACATTTTAAATTTCTAGTAAGCAACAGAAGCCTGATTTGAAGGAAGTTTGGCACTGAAGCCCATAGGCTCTGCTCCTAATAGAAACTCTATGGGACTGAAGAGTGTCTGAATTTATCTTTCCACAACGGTGGAAACTGGGTGCTGTAATCCTAGTACACAGGAGGTAAAGACAAAAGAATCAAGACGTTTAAGGTTATTCTCATCAGTTTATGGAATCCTTGGCCAGTTTGGGCTATATGAGACCCTGTCTCAAAAAGTAAAATCAGAGACTAATCTGGTTGTGATGAGGCACACCTTTAGTGCCAGCAATTGAGAGGCAGAGGCAGGTGGGTGTCCACGCATTAGAGGCCTCCATATAGAGTTCCAGATTAGCCACAGCTACCTAGTGAGACCTGCCTTGACAGGAGATGAAATGCAGGGGAAATAAACAGCATCTTCTAGTCATCTTAGGACCAGCACTGATGAATTCAGCACTGTGGTTACCTGCACAAGTCTGATTCTAGCATGGAGAGGCAAGGCTCATGAGCCCCCCCCCCCCCCACCACCACTGAAGAGATATTGATTGACAACTGATGACTTGGGGGGGGGGAGTCATTTCTTAAGGGTGTGGTCCCTGGTACCCAGACCATCCTCTAGTGGATGGCCCCATACCCATGAGACAATTTATGGGTATCATAAATTAAAAATATGTGTGTGTATGAGTGTTTTGCCTGTATGAATGTCTGTGTGCTGTGTCCAGAGACTAGAAGAAGGGTTGGTTTCCTTGGATCAGGAGTTAGAAGCATTTGTGCTCCAACATGCAGGCACTGTTGGAATCAATTCCAGGTTCTCTGGAAGAGCATCTTAACCACTGAGCCATCTCTCTAGCCTCTTAGTGCAGACAAACAAAACAAAATAAAACAAACAAACAAAAAATCCCATTAGGATGGAAGGAGATAAGGGAGTAGTGTATTAGGGTGAATATGACCAAAATATATATTTTTATTAAATTCTCAAAGAATAAAAGCACATGCCTTTAACTTCAGCACTCACAAAGGCAGGCAGATCTCTGAGTTCCAGGCCAACCTATTCTACTTGTGGAGTTTGAAGACAGCCAAACTGACATGGAGAGACCCTGTCTCAAATAAACCCCCCAAAAAAGCCAGGCAGTGGTGGCACAGGCCTTTAATCCCAGTTCTCAGGAGGCAGAGGCGATGAATCTCTGTGAGTTTGAGGCCACTCTGGTCTACAGAGAGAATTCCAGGACTCCAGGATGCCAAAGCTACACAGAGAAACCCTGCCTGGGAGAGGAGAAAAGGAGGAAAGCCTAATTAAATAAATAATAAAATATGATTTTAAAATCACAAAGCTATACATATATATGATATGTCTCATGACAAAAATAATTTTAAAAGCAGGTGGTTGGGAGCTAATGTAACATCATATGCATGTATTTGGCTGTCATACAGAAATTAAGGACATTAAAGGAAATTAAGGGGCAGAGATGTGACCTGACCAAACTTATAGTAGCTAGCGAAAAGATAAATCTAAACTCACAGTCCAGTTCCCAATCCATCCCCCCACTCAGCATACCAGACTGCATGAAGCTTCCATTGGCTTTCAATGTCAAAGCGCCTAGTCTGGTCACAGACCGATCCCAGGCCTGGCCCCTGTCTGAGTTCTGTCCCTCCTGAATTTTCAGGACTAGTACATGAAATGGAGTGGAGTCCAGTATGCCCGTCTCTGCCTGCCTGTTCCTGCGTTCTTTGGTGAAAGTCCAGCTGCTATGTATGTACAGGCAACTCCCATGGAATCCTCTAGCGGAAGGGCCCCTTGTGCCCTGAGAAAAAAAATATCTATTCCTCTCTCACCCCTCCCCATAAAGCCCTTGCCTTTGCTTCTTAACTGCTTGGTTTAGAAAGAATGAACTGCAAGTGGCTCTGAGATTGAACCCTTTCTGCCTGCACTGTAGGACCAGCCACTCAACAGCTTCTAACCCGGTGGTTTTCCACCTGTGGGTTGGAGGACCCTTCCACGGGGGTCACCAAGACCATCAGGAAACACAAATATTTACATTACAGTTCATAACAGTAGCAAAACCAGGAAGTAGCAACGAAAATAATTTTATGGTTGGGGTCAGCACAGTATGAGGGGGCTGTATTAAAGGGTCGCAGCACCAGGAAGATTGAGAACCACTGTCCTCCTGCACAAAGAGGACTTCTATTTCCGCCTGTGAGCTCAGATGGTCATGCTTCCCAAGAGAGAAAGCCAGGTCTGGATCAAGGCGGGGGGGGGGGGGGGGGGGGGGGTCCATGTAAGAAACGAAAACCCCTAAATATGAGTGGAGGAACTGAAGGTTTTGTTTTTATCATTTTGTTTGTTTACATAAGGGCTTGGTGTCCTATGTAAAATCAGATTTGCTTTTTTAGGAAACCCTTGGGTTGAAATGGCGGCAGAGGGTGTGGGGAGCCGTGAAGGCAGCAAGTACTGGGGTCAGAGACTAGGGGAAGGAGTTGGAACTCTTTCTAATCCCTTCTTAGAGAAAGAGGTTGGAAGAGAGACTGGGCGGGTTGATGCTTTGCCTGCAATATATAAGACTGAGTTTGGAAGAACTGAATTGGAAAGTAAAGTATATGGAAGAACCCACAAAACCTTGGGATTTTGGATGTCGGGACCAGTTACTTCAGGAGAGGGGGTAGGGCAGGAATATCTAGAGGCTAGGGACTTGAAAAGGTTATCTATTTGGCCTCTGGATCATTTTCCAGGGTGTGAAATGGTCTCTGGTGCTTCCAAGGTCGGTTAAGGAGCAATGTTAGATAGAAGGTGCGGGGGAGAAGGGGCAGCTTCTGCCCATTCCCGGCTTCTACACCTGGGCCTCTCTCATGGAACTCAGCCCCCTTACCCCATCTGGGCCCAGGACCCCCGCCTGAGGCTGGGGGCTCATGACGTGTGCAGGCTCCTACTTCCCTGCTTCCGACGGTGGAAAAACGGAAACTGTGAGCTAGGCCGGGCGCCGCCCGAAATAGCATCTGGTGCCTGTCGGTCAGCGCTTTGTCCGAGCGCCCCTGAGCCAAGTGACAGGGCGGCCAGGAAATGCCAGCCCTCCTCCACCCGCCCTGAGCTCGGCCTGGTCGGGCAGGAAACTCCGAGCGTCTGGGTGGGGGGTGGCGCGGGTGTAGGGAGATGTGGACCCAGAGAGTGAGTTTGGAGTCTAGTCCCCGATAGGCAAGAGCATGGGGACAGAATTCTCTGCTACGGGGGTCTAGGTTGTCTGTACTCCAAAGTCTAGGGTTTACAATGATTTCAGGTGGTTTTGCTACCCTATATCTGGGTGATGGACCATCTCTGAGCTCCCACCCCAGGATGACACAGTGTGTCAGCACTCTGATGGGCAGCTGGGTTTATCTCCAACAAACTTGTATAATGGGTGCTATGTGCAAGACTTCATAATATTAATTTCGTTAATTTTGACAACTTAAAGAGGCAGAGAGATGAGGTAGAGCCTTCCATTGGTAGATGGTACACTGAGAAACTTGCCAAGGAGTGCCCATCTGGTTAGTGATGGAGGCAGAATTCCCACCCCGGACAGTCTGGAGCCTCCAGGTAGCATGCTAACCATTGTACAGTATGCCTGAGCGCTCATTCCTGCTTTCTCAGTGATGGGCTGCATGAGTCTAGGGAAGATAACCTCTTCCATTCTCCTCTGTAGAGAGGAGGTGATAATTGTCCAAACCCAACACTGGGTTTTTATGGGGATTATTGTTGATGGTAAAAAAATTCCACTTCAGGAGATGTCATAACTACCTCCTGTTCATTTCCATATAACTGCTCTCTATTTTTGTCTTTGTCCCTTACTGGGGAAGAACCCCTGCCTTGCCAGTTTGCAGGTCTGAGCCCAGAACCCCATGTGGGAAATCATTTCCCCTCTCATACCCCAGCCTCACTACCAGAGCTTGTAGGGGTGGAAAGAGCTTATCTAATGTAAGATTTAAGAGGAGGGATTGTTATCACCTAAGCTTGTTAGAAAAGTCAATTGTGGACAAGACCCTAGGTTTCTCTGGAAGCCAGGCCAGGAGTGTTTGAACTAGCCTCCAGGGTGAAGTCTGCAACACACAGCTTATGAAGCAGACCAGTCTTCCACTATTTGTAACAAAGTCCAAAGCAAAATGAGAGTGGATGTAAAAGGCAGTGTGGACTCCTCAGTGCTTCCAGCCCCCTATTCCCTGCCTGACCCGTGCTTCTTCTGGAAGGATACACAGGGCCAGAGGTGTGTCCCAGCTTATGTATCTATCTTGTCTGTCCTCAGGAGAGAACATTTACCATCAATGGTTTTCCTTCTCAAGTCACTAAGAGGGACAGTGCATACACAGCCACCAACTCTCTGTAGCAAATAGTTGCTGATGGTCACCAAGACAGTGCCCAGGCTCATGGCACACATCAAACTGTAGATGTGACTCCAGGCCCTGAGCATGCAAACACAGAGCACCTACTGGGTGTACCTATTCTGCACATCTGCCATCTGTGCACTGCTTTACTGCTGGGGTGATGCTACATTGGAGGTGAGAAAACAGGCTGACCTTTGGTCACAGCATGTGTCTATTGTCCCCTCCACTCCTATTGCCTATGAGACATTTCTTCCTGTGTGAGAACTACTTTAAAATCTTCAGCTGAACATTGCATGGGATTGTAATGTGTCCGAGTTTAAATTCCTTGTGAATTTAGAAGACAAAATTTCCTTGAAGAGAAACAAAGTTACACCAGAGCAAAAAAATTAAAGCTACAAGGAGCTACCATGACAAAATGGCTAAAATGTGAAAGTCTGACAACGCCAAGTGTTGATAGGGATGGAGGCCAACTGAAATTATTCCTTTTTTATCACCGTACTTTAAAAAAAAAGACTTATTTTTATTTTATGCATTGGTATTTCACCTTCATGTATGTCAGATCCTCTTACAAATGGCAGTTGAAAGCTGCTGAGAATTGAACCTGGGTCCTCTGGAAGAGCAGCCAGTGCTCTAAACTGCCAAGCCACCTCTCCAGCCCCTCAACTGGGATTCTTGTACATGGAGGGAGGGCAAAAATTACTCAGCCATCTTGGAGAAGACTTTGGTAGCCTCTTATAAACATATGGTTAGTACATACATACTTACTGAAAGAAGCAAAAACATACCCACAAGAACATATGAGCATGAAGCCTTATTCACAGTAGCAAAAAAAGAGAAATAAGCTAGAAGTAATGGCATACAGTCATACAGTTTTAATTCCAGTGCTTGGGCAGAAGCAGGTGGATTTCTGTGAGTTTAAAGCCAGTCCCACCTATATTGTGAGTGCCAGGACACTCAGCTACATAGTGAGACTTTGTCTCAAAAAGGAAAAGGTAGAAATAATTCAAAAGTATATCAACAACTGGGTACATAAATCAGTACAAGCATGAAACTGTATACTGCTGAGCAATAAAAATAACTTCAGATATAAAAACATAGTAAGTCCCCTCTGCATGCATGCTCAGTGAAACAGGTCAGACAACATATATAGTATCTGGCTACATTTCCATAACACTCTAGAAAAAGCAAAATGAATCTATAATGGAGGATTTCAGAAAGGTAAGAAGCAAAAGTGTATGGGTTATAGAACTTCAAAGAGACACAAAGAAACATTCCATCACAGACATATTCTATATGTTGATTATGATAATGACTACAAGTGTATGTGTAGAGTAGAGCAGGCACTATCACGTCTAGAGGCCTCTTGGCCAGCATAGATCTGGAGATTACCTATGGCCTTGGGGCACCAGTATTCAGGGCATGACCAGAGATTGGGTTTAAGGGAGTCCTCCTCTCTCATGCCCTTGGATAGACGACCTAACCAGCTGAGTGAAGCCTCATGAAACCAGTCCAGTCTTTCCAGAAACTGCGCGACTGCTTAATCCCTCTTGTATCGGCGAGCGCTCCCTTTGGAACCTTTAAAAAATAATCATCTTTATCAGTCATCCATGGTCATTATCTTTACCATGATAGCTGGTGCCCAACAGGAATCCTCAGTCAGCTGCATACTGAGATGGTACATCTCACTGCACACAAGCATGTCTTAACACAGACATTTACTTTCTTTGTGCCCTTCAAGCTTACCTAGTCTAGAAACTCTTTCCCATCAACCTGCTCCATCTATACTGTCTTCTCTCCCTCTTCCTGGTTGATAGTCCAGGAGCCTTCCACCCAGTGTTACTTGCTCAGTGCACAGAACAAGATGGTGTTTGGAAGAGTGGCGTGCACATCTGTAGGCAGTAGGGCCACTTCTTCCTCTGACCTTCAATCTTCCTATCTGTACCAAGGACACACTGGGGGAATCCCAGGGTCCATCCTGTAGCCAGAAGTTTCTGACCCGTCTGGGCCTGTGGTCTGAAGGAATCTTACCACCTGCGGTCCCACGGTCACTTATAAAATAATTACACAGAGTCTTATATTAATTACAAAATGTTTAGCCTATGGCTCAGGCTTATTGCTAGCTAGTTCTTGCATCTTAACTCAACCCATTTCTACTAATCTTTGCTCTGCCACATGGCTTGTGGCTTACCTGTACATTTACATCTTGCTCTCTCAATGGCAGCTTGTAGCATCTGTGTGACTCTGCCCTTCTTCCCCTTTATCTATGCCTGGATTGTCTACTTGCCTATAAGCTGGCTTTCCATAGGCCAAAAAGTTCCTTTATTATTCAATGGTAATTCACAACATACAGAAAGACACCCCACATTACCACTCCTCTGTCTCTTACCTTGTTCATTCTGCTCTGCATTTCTCCAGTCTCTATCTTGGGCTCAGGCAAACTCTGAATCTGGCCCTCTTTACTGTACAAAGCCCTTGTCTCTGCATCTGTCTCTAACCTGTCATGTCAGCTTCCTTCCTCTGTAGCCTCTGCTTGGGCTGTCAACGAGAGTTCCTGTTCTGTAGAGGCATCTGAGAAAGCACACATTCATATTTTCTCTTCACATTGCTCACAGACTGAGACAGCCACCGGCTGAATGGGGTGGGGAAGAAGAAAAGGTGTGTAGGAAAAAGAGTAGAGTTTTTCAGTATCTTTAAGGAGACTCATAGGTGACTGGCAGATTGGACTCTGCCACGCAGCTCTGGATCACCAGAAGCTGTGGCAGATGGCATCTTCTCTACCATAGTTCTGAGTACCTGGCCCTGAATCCATACTCCAGGACATGATCTCCTAGCATATAGTTAAGGAGTAACCGATCACCAGGGCACCCTGTGCTAGAGACTCTCCTCATCTCTAAAAACACCACTATTCACAGGATTGCTGAAAAGACAAGATTGGTAGTTGTATAAAAAGCACCATGTCTAGGGCATTTAAGGAACAGATTGGTACTTTTTTTCTTTTCTTTTTATGAGCCTTGCTCTGTTCAGGCACTGTACTTAAGTGTAGAGACTCATCTATGGAGGAAACAGAAGCAGAGGCCAAGAGTTACCATGCAGCCTAACATGTGTTCTACTAGAGAGGGGGTGTTAAAAAGCACCGAGAATCCGGGAGAGGCTGTGTGTCAGGCAGGGCCTTACACGGAGGTCCTTTGCTTTGGACTATAACAGGGGCAGAGCAGGAAAGATGAAGCAGAAGGACACAGCAGGGGGAATTGGAAGGCACATTGGAGGATGGGAAGAAACTCAGAGAGAGTGTGGCTCAAGTTGTATGAAGTAGGTTTGTGAGGATGGTGAGCCTGGATGAAGCAGTCAAAACCAGTCTTGATCATTCATTTATTCCATTTACTACAGGACTAGTTTGTGCCAGGCAATATCCTGTATGCCTGGATATCCTCTTTCTTGGGTAGTACGCTATGTAGGAACATAAATTCCTGCTAGGGGCTGGGAAATAAATTAGTTGGTAGAGTACTTGGCATGCTCAATCCCTGGGTTTGATCACTAGCATCTTATAAACTAAGAATGATAGAACACCCCTCTGATGCTAATACCAGAGAGGTGAAGGCAGGAGGATCAGAAACTTGAAATCATCCTCAGCTAAATGAATTTCAGGTTGGCCATCAATATAGACCCGGTATAAGTGAAAGAAGAAATTCCGGCTTTCTCCCAATCCTGATACCAGCGGTGGAGGAGGGTAACCTTTGACCCTGCCTTGGAACAGTCTCCTCATCTGCACAGTGGGTGCAGCTTCTGTGTGTTGGTTCGTTCTGAGCAGTAGTGTGGACTCTGTGCTGACTGCCAGGAGGATGTGAGGACTGAGCCCATCTGAGCTGTTCTCAGGGAGACAGAACAGTTTCTGCCTACCGCAGGCTTAAGGGAATTTGTGATGTATAAGTGGGCATTTTGCTTCTCCCAGGTTATCCCATCATTATTTTGTTTCCCTACACCTTGAAGAAACCAGCCTGGAAGCGGGGACAGGAAGAGTATAGTAAGCACCAAGCAAATTCTCTAGGACAGGGGAGGAGTAGCAGCAGCAGCAGCAGTAAGGTTGCCCTGGACTCCCTGTAGAGCAGAAATCCCTGTGTCCCTTGATTATCCCCAGCATGGTGCTGGGCACAGAGATTCTCCAAAGATAGTATCGTGTCCATGGCCTGTCTTTATACAGTATACCACAAACGATGTGTTGAAGAAATCAATGGAGAATGGAGCCACAGAGAGAAACAGAGAGAGTAAATACCTAGCAGGAACCTGGGCTTCACTTGGAGGACGTGGAATTGTCCAGTTGTCTTGGCTCTAAAACCAGCCACAGAGCTGTCTTTTCACAAAGCTGTCTTTTCACACACTGTCTAGCCTGGAAAGACAGAGAAATAGATCTTGGACTATGGTCACACTAACCCTAAGTGGTGTCCCCACGTGGTGCAGTGAAGAAATGCAAGTTTCCACGGAGTCACATAGAGGCATACTCCACAGTCTTGTGCTGATGGAGGCACAAATACACCAGAGTGCTCATAGCCTTGAGTACACATGCAAGATGGCTTAGCAGGACAATAGGATCAGAGAAAGAGCTATGGAGTTTCAAGAAAGGAAAAAACAGCACTTCTGTGTGAGACTTCCAGGCCCCTACAGGATGGAGACGATACAAGGGGAGCATATAAACTGGGTTTTGAAGGGTTCTCCAAAATGTGGTTTGGAAGTAAAGTCTAGAACTCTCTCTCTCTCTCTCTCTCTCTCTCTCTCTCTCTCTCTCTCTCTCTCTCTCTCTCTCTCTCTGTGTGTGTGTGTGTGTGTGAACTACTTTTATTCCCTTTCTGGAAGGTCAGGCTACAGTCGAGGACCTGGATTTGACTGCTTGATTGCCACCTTGCTCAGACCCTGAGACAGATGAAGGTATGCTGTGGAGGCTGCTGCCCTGAGTTTGTTGATGTGCCATGCACTGTGATCCAGACCAAGTCTATGCTCTCCTTTGGCTGTATCCTCAGGTGTACAAAGAAGACTCAGTGACTTTTTAGGACCGTGTAACCATGACTCCACTCCTGTGAATGCCTGATGTCACTCTTCCCGTTGTTTTGATAAGCACCCTTGTCCTGGCCCCAGACCTCCCATGAAGAGGCAGGACACAGCTCTCCCCAAATCCATCCTTTTCCTGGAGCTCAGCCCCTGGCCAGGAAATGGGAAAGCAGGATTTCCTCTGAGGATGTCCCCCCTGACCCAGACGGCTCCGGTTAGGGGAGATGGGGAATGTAGGGGGCATCATCCAGGCCTCCACATCGCAGGCATCTTTTAGTGTGGCTTTCTTTCACTTAGAAAGAGGGAAATGTGCAAGTCAGATGTGGAAACAACATAATGGCCTTCTTTCAGTCACCATTCCTCCACAATTTGTTGGAAAAATGCCTTTTTTATTGTGAAGTATATTAAAAATTATTTTTACAAAAGAGGATTTTTTTTTCTTATCTACACCTGGGGAAATCCTTCAGGATATTTCAAGGTGAGGCTTGACACCAGCAGTTTCAGTATTTCCTCCCTCTAGACCTTCACAGCTCTGCTCATGCCTTCTTTGTTTGTTTGCTTGAGACAGGGTCTGTCTAGTGAGTAGTTCTAATGGCCCTGGATTCCCTATGCGATCATGCTGGTCACAAACTCAGAGATTCTCATGCCTGTCTCACAGGTGCTGGGATTCAAGGTGCATGCTACCATGCCTGGCTCATGTATTATTTTTGTACAAATGTTTTATGCACAAAATGTCACACAGGGCTACCTGGTCATCTCCAAAATCGGGGAACTAAAACCTCTAAGTTACCTACCTAGTACTGAGCGTGGGACACAGGAACAATGACCCAGTGAGTGGCTGCTGACTCCCAATGCAGACTTTCCTACCTACTGTTGGTTCCCGACTCTAAATGTCCCCCTCCTAAGCAGCGTCTCCCACTTCCCCACACTTTAGCACAGAAAAATTCTATCTTCCCTTCTCTTTCTTATCAGTACTGAAAGATTCCAGAAAAACATTACCTTCCCAGAATACTCTGAAAATAGCCTCCCTCTGTTTTTCTATTGTGCTGACTTCTACCTTGTTTTACTATAAGCACTTACTTGCCTCTACACCAGTCCCTCATCAGACTGGGCTCTGACAAGGCAGGGTGGCCTTGTTCATTCTTGAGTTTACCATCTTGGTCAGTGCCTAGCAGGATCCACATAGCTGCTGACACAGAGGGGAAGGGATGCTGGTGTAGGAAGGGAAGAGGGGGCAGTTGCTACTGGGTAGAGGCTGTGGATGGACATGAGGCTGCTGACTGGCTCAGTTGGCTAATTGGTTAGTTTTATCTTCTATAAAGAAGTATTAAATATGTGTGCTGTGCAGACTTTTTTAATATGGAGAGAATACCTGGGAAAACGCTTTGAAAGCAGAAAGTCTGTGAGTTCCAGGGAGTATCCTGAGACTGACTGTGTAGACATGAAGGCCTCTCTGTCTGGGAGGCTAGTAAAGGTCCTGCCCTCGTGAGCAGTATCTGGAGATCAGGAATAGTGCAGACACTGCTGGAGTCCCTGCAACAGGCTTAGTGATAGCTGAACACTGTGTAGTCGTTAGAGGAATCCTTGGCCAAAGCTAGGGATATCTCCTTCAGGACACTCAGTAAATGGTGGTTACTACCCTTGGCTACAGGGTAGGCAATCCTTTCAGAGAGTGGGCAGTGTGGACAGTGCAGTATTAGGCAGTAGTATTTGAATCCAGTGCCAGATTCATGTCCAGAAAGCCTCAGGGTTACTTTCTTTCTCCATGGCTTCTGAACACCCTAGAACTCTGACAGTAATTTACATGGGTATCTGGGACTATCTCATTCTTGAAGGTAACAATATGGATTGCCAGGAATCTCAGTGCGGTACCATGAGCAGACAGCAAGTCCTAAAAAGATAGACACCACCAGCATATTCTGGTGGCACATACCTTTAATCCCAGCACTTAGCAAGTGGATCTCCTTTAATCTGTGTCAGGTAGACACTTCTTTAATATCAGTCATTGGGAGGCAGAGGCAGGCAGATCTCTGTGAGTTCAGTTCAAGGCCAGTCTGGTCTACAAAGTGTGTTACAGGACAGCCATAGCTATATAAAAAAAACCCTGTCTTTTTTTTTTCTTTCTTTCTTTTTTTTTTTTTTTTTAAATCCTTGCAGCTTTTACAAGACATTTTTAACATGTCTATTATTACTCTCATTGGTTACTAAAAAGCTGACAGTCGGGTAACTGGGCAGAAAGTTAGGCAGGAAAGCCAAACTGGGGATGATGGGAAGGAGGAGGGCAGAGTTAGATGACCAGCTTGCCAGCCGCTCAGCAAACAGGACATGCAGAAAATGAGGTAACAAGCCATGAGCCACATGCCAAAGCATAAATAGAAGATGGATTGATTCAAGTGTATGAGTTAGCTAGCAACAAGCCTGAGCTATCATCGGCTGAGCATTAATAAATGATATTATAAAGTTATTTGGGACCAGTCAGTTGGAACCGGGAAATAATCCATTTACAGTGTACACCTACTTCCATGGGACTGAGCACTGGGTAGTGAGGTGGATTTATAATGTTACATTGTAAATAATTATCCCTGCCTATGAGTTTAATAAAAAGCGCTGATAGGCCAAAGGCAGATGGGAAGTGTGGGCGGGGCTACCAGACTAAGAAAACTCTAGGAACAGGCAGAACAGAGCAGAAGACAACTATGCTGCTCTGAGAAAAGGCTGAGCCACATGGCTGAACAGGGTAAGAATCATGGGTTAGTTTAAGGGTAAAGAGTTAGCAAGTTATATGTCTGGGCCTTAGGCTGATCAGCCTAAAATTAATGTAAGCGTCTGTGTGTCTCTGTGGGACTGTGGGTCTGTGGGTCCAAACCTTGAGGCTAGGCCTGAAAGTCCGGGCCAGAAACCTCTTACTACAGGGTAGGTGATAAAATCAAGTGAAAAGAACAGTTTACAACCAATAAGCAGACTCTTAAGAGGTTGAGAGGGGAGGGGTTTTTGAAAAGGGACAATGGGGCAATTGGCCAGAACCCAGACTAATTCCTTTATTTCCCAGAAGCTGGATAATCTAAATTCCACCATTTTCTTATTTCAATTGAAATAGCACACATGATCTTATAGACAGTATGCCATGGGACTAGGAGACAAATTCTGAGAAATGCCACTTGATGGGCAAACATCTCTGGTCTTTTAATCCAGTTCCCCTGGACTGATGCTTCTGCCAAAGACACCCACAGATAACTTCTGTGGGGATATTTTCAAATATAATTAAAAACAGTGGGAGATATCAGAGGACAGATCTACCTCCTCCTGTCTTTGTTTGTTTGGCTTTTTTCCCCCCAGAGTTTTCTGTGTAACAGTCCTGGCTGTCCTGGAACTAGCTTTGAAGACCAGGCTGGCTTTGAAATCACAGAGATTCTCTTGTCTCGGCTTCCCAAGTGCTGGGACTAACCATATGAGGCATGGCTTCTTCTGCCTGTCTTTCTGTCTGCCTTAAATACTTTCTTCACTTAGTTAAGCCGTGGCACCACCACTGCCTGCCTGGGAGCCTGGAACTCCTTCTGTAAACTAAGATGACCTCAAACTCAGATTGGATTAAGGTCGTAGGTCACCACCCCTGGGATCCTGTGCTGGGATTAAAGGTGTGAGTTTATTCATTTATTTCTTTATTCTTTGTTCTTTTTCCTTGAGACAAGGCTTCCTTTGTAGCTCCAGCTGTCCTGGGACATGCTCTACAGATAAGGCTGGTTTCAAACCTATAGATCCACCTGCCTTTGCCTCCCAAGTGCTGACATTAAAGGCATGGGCTACAATACCTGGCTTAATATTGTTTTCAAAGCGCAATAAAAATGGCACTCACATTCCCCTTTTGTGTGAAACTTGGAGGGCTCAATTTAAAAGAGCATTGACAATTCTACTACTTAGTGGAAATCTAAGTAGAAACAGAGGGAGACACTGTTGTCATCTATGTCTTCATTGCGACTTGAAACTGCCGTAATGGAGGGAAAAGAGTGCCATTTGGTCCCTGGCTCCCTGGCCCTGTGAACCAGCGACAGTTCAATGGTATGTTAGTACTTGTACATATTTGTGCAGCCCAGATGGAAGGAGATCCTGGAAGTTAGGAGCCCAGGCATACTGAGTTTGAATGGAAAAATATTTGGGCACTCGAGAGCCAATGATACTGTTACAGCTCCACAGAAAGTATTCAGGTACTCGGGAGCCAATGATACTGAGTGTCACAGCTCCATGGAAAGGTATTCAGGCAGTTGGAAGCCAATGAACACCACAGGCCACAGGAGGCCTAGGCAGCAGTTGCCCTGCTCCAGGGAAAGGCTTCCCCCAATGTTAGCAGCTTGGCTCCGACAAGGAAAGGCCTCTCAAGGAAGCTGCTACAGTCCTGTTCTGGTTTCCCAGAGTTTTCCCAACTCTGCTCCCACTGCCGCTGTGGGAAGGCTTCCTCAGCTAGCTCCATCCAGGTTCTGCAGCTGCTGCTCCAGCGAAAGAAGATCTTCACCCAAACCTCATTCAGGACATTTATTAGGAAGGAAGGGTCCATAAGAGTGTGGCTGCCTCAGCCTGGGGGTTTTGGGGGGAAGAGCATAGAGCTGTCTAGGGAGACTTCCAGGGTGGGGATTGGTCAGACTTTTTTCCCTTTAAAAAGCACCCCCCCCCCCATTTGGTTTGGTTTTTGGTTTCAGGGCCAAAATGTTTCTTTTACTGGCTCTTTTGAGCTTTGGGGCTCTAATTTCAGGGACAGAGCACATTTCTTTCACTGGTTCTAATTCCAGGGACAAAGTATGTTTCTTTGGTGCTGGTTTCAGAGTCAGGGCCCATTTCCTTTTGGTTCTGGGTTCAGGGATAAAGTATTTCTTTTAATGGCTCAGGTCTTAAATCCAGGGTGGGTTTCTCACTGGCTCTGGAGAGCCAGTGTAGGTTTTCTTTCACTGGCCACTTTCCCTACAGTACTGTCTCAGGAAGCCACAGCTGAGTTAAAAAAAACATCCAGAGAACAAAAATGTTTTTCAGTTTATGAGCCAAACTTTAATGTAAGATGACATTATAACCTCAGTATAAACTTTCATTTTTCAAGCGAATGAGGTTATTTTTCTTTTATATTTAGAAATTACAATTTAAAACAACTTAGGGCGAGCAGAAGTAAAGAATTACTGATACATTGAACACTTGGATAGATCTCAGGACATTATTTGGAGAAAGGCAGTAAATTTCAAAAGGTATAATGCTAAATTTAAAAAGAGACATTTTAAAAGTACAGTTCTGTTTATACATTTTTAAATGATAAAAAAAACACTCTGGTGATGGTAAGAAGATCATGAACTATCAAGGGTAGGGATTGGAGGGGGGATGTGTTTTAGGTTAATGGAAGCTATGTAATATCTCATGTATCTATACACAAAAAATGCAAATCAACGGTACACCTCATGGATTGAAGTATAAAGTTCAGCGCCAGAGCATTTGGTGTGAGGTACTGGATTCAACCCCCAGTACTGCCTCTTCCTACCAAATGAACAACCAAAGGCAATGAAAAATTCTGTGGTTTACTCAGGATTGTGCCTAATGTAATTTCTTGATTTTGAAACTTACTTTGAGACTTCATATGATAATGTAAGAAATTGTCTTTGGGAGACACTGGGTAAAGTGCATACCTGAGCCAGATGCAGAAGACAGAAGGAGAGATCTGAAGCCAGCCTAGGCTAGTGTCAAAAAATCCTACAGTTGAGGATGTAGCTCAGAGGTGGGGCTCAGTAACACAGTCTGTTAGTACATGGGAGATCCTGGGGCATAGGGAGTACATTTGAACCTGATTTGCTGTAATACCTGATCTTGGTTGTTCTACTTCTGTTTTAGGCTCAGTGATGCAGAATAAACCCAGCCTTTCACAGCCATTTCACAACTGGTTACCTGCTGACCAATGTTACTATAATTAGTTGCTAACAGGAAACAGATTCTTACAGTTATCAGAAATCCCAAAGGTCATGGCCATGTGGTGCTGCATGCCTTTAATCCTACCTAGCAGTTGGGAGGCAGAGGCAGGCTGATCTCTGAGTTTGAAGCCAGCTTGGTCTATAGAGCAAGTTCCAGGACAGCCCACAGAGAAACCCTGTCTGGAAAAACAAACAACCAAAAAGATTCCAAAGGTCTGGCTTTCATAAGTGCTGTCAGTACACACCTAGTCCTCAATCACCCATGAGGAGTTAAAATAACTTGGGTAACTGTCTGAGACGCTTCACGTCCAAGAAGGTGCCCACTGAATTCATGCTATGTACTTGCTGAAAGGCTCCTGGGAAAGCTGCAGAGCTTTCATTTTCCTTCTCAGGATGTCCAGTAAACTCTGCTTTTCCAGTTCTGAGGTTTACCGCAGGATTTGGTTTATGATTCCTTAATGAAAAAGCGGCATCTTCATTCAACTGCTCCGCTGCTCTTGGCTGCGCAGCTTCATTTGTGATATTTCTCAGTACTGGCATATCTGCGTGCATGTTCTCAGAGCAACGGTCAGAACCCTGAGCTATTTCACAGGCATTCTCAGAAGGAGCTTTCTGATGACAAAGTTGCACAAGTCTGCACGCAGGGTTTCTGTCCAACACATGGTCAATCTCAGTCTCTGCATGGCGGGGAGACTCTTCATCCTCACTACTGTCATTGCTTTCTAGGAGCCCATATCTCTTCATGTATTTTTTGGTTGCAAATGACATGTTGCTTGGTGAAACTAAGCTAAGCCCCACTGTGCTTCTGTCTGAATTAATATGTAGACGGCCAAAAGAGGAGTCACAGTTATTTTGGTTTGATCGCGCAAGAGACAGTTGCGACAGCTGATTTTCATTCAAGTATTTCAGAGCTATAGCATTTGCCTCCATGCTCAAATCCACACCAGTGGGACTTAAGCCGCTCATGCCAACATTAGCAAATGACATGTAGTTTAATCCAGAGATCACTGCTTCCGGGCTGATGCACGCCAAAACACTGCAAGACACAAAAGTAAGGCAACTTTTAACCTTATTTTAAGTAGTAGGAGTTTCATTCTTTGAAAGTAACAAAAAGTTTCAGCTTTAAGCTTACTGGGGCTTTTAAACTGACTACTCAAGACTGAAAGCAGATTACTGACTTGCCAACTTCAATGTTTTATGCTGACAGCATGCACACAGAATGGGCATCCTGAAGAAACATGATGTGTGGTGCTGCACGCCTGCTATCCCAGTTCTCAGGAGGCTAAGGTAGGATAATCAATTCAAGACAACTTGGGCTACACAAGAACCTTCCAAATCATAATAAAACAAAAAGCAAGAACAAAAAGAAAGGAAGGAAGGAAAAGGGGGAGAGGGAGAGAGAGAGGGAGACACACCATTTGATTATCTATCTAATAGCTACTTCCAAGTGGGAGTCTTAATCCTGCCTGTAACGGGGAAGAGGCTGAGGGCAGAGAACGATGAACCTGGGCTGCATAACAAGTTGCTCAAATAAACCTGGTTCTGCAGAGGAAGCACGGATAACGTGTGAATTCCAACAGGTATATGTAGTTCTCATGCTTTTTACTTATGTGCATAAATGTTTTGCCTTGTGTATATATGTGCATCACATATGTGCGTGGTACCCATAGGCCAGGCCAGAAGAGAGCACTAGATCTCCCAGAACTGGAGTAACCACCACATGGTCACAGATGTCACAGAGTCTCTATCTTTCCATTCAGAACTTTGAGATGGTTCGCTCTGTTGGTAACCTAATGGTTCACTGCTGAACCTAGTGACAGATGATGAAGAGGAGAGCTGACTCCAAGCTGTTCCCTGATCTCTCGCTCTCAATCTCTCTCTCTCTCTCACACACACAGAGTACGAATAAATAAATAAAAACCAAAAATCTTCAAAACTGTAACACTGGGAAGGGTTACAGTGAGGATAAATACTCGGCAAACAATGGTAAAACAGCTCATAACTTTAATTAGAACAAGTACTTGCGGAATGACATTTACTTAGTATTGATTTAAACAGTACACAAGAGATTTGGCCTAAAAGTTCAGTGAGAGATGTGAGGATTCAATATATTACGGTGCATGGGTACCAAGCCTATTATACAGCCACCAAAAGCATTCGAAAGGGCCTGGGAGATGGCTCAGTGGTCAAAAGCATTTGCTCCTTTTCCAGGGGCCCAATTCAGTTCCCAGCCCACCCAAATAACCCTTCTAGAAGAATATAAAAGAAATGCTTAAAGTAGCCATGAGTAGGACATGAGGGTTTGGGGGTACGAGAGCTTTTGTATTTTATCGTATATTGCCCCATACTGCCTGTAATTTCCAGATTTTATCCTGATTGTGGATTACTTTTTTTTTTTTTTTTTTTAATTAGGCAAAGATGTGTTACCTTTGTTTTAACTATGTGAAGATGTGTTGCTGTCTCACCTGCCTGCCTAAGGCACCTGACTGAACGGCCAATAGTGAGGCAGGAGAGGCTAGGTGGGCTGTGGGGCCAAGAGAAAGAGAAACAAGAGAAGGGAGGAAAAAGCGAGGCGCCCAGACACAGCACAGGACACACAGAGTGAGAGAAAGGAGTGGGCCTGAGGCAAACGTGGATGAAGAGAAGCAGGTTAATCTAAGTTACAGAGCGAGTGGAGCAAGCACAAGATAAGGCTGAACCTTCATGACTAATAAGTCTCCATGTCATGATTTGGGAGCTGGCTGGTGGCCCAAGAGAAAACCTGCCCCATATCCTCTTTTTAACAGGTGTATATGTGCTGAGGTCGTCTTTGGTAAAGAGCAATCTAAAAAGAAGGGTCTAATAGTTGGCTGCACACTGCCAAAAGGATTGCCCATGCTTTCTAGCAGCAGTGTGTTGACTGAACACCAGGAGCCAGTGCATCTCCACTACCTCCAGAGAAACTTCAAACACTGCAATAAAACTCATTTCTCTTTTCCAGTCTTTTGCTGGCAACTCTATCTAGAAAGGATACCAATAAAAGAATAAATCTATAGAGCAAGCGCCCTCAGGCGGCTTTTCTATGTAAAGATGCTATTTGCATTCCACATACAAGTTAGCAGCCCTGAGGTGTAAGCACACACCTTTCAGGAGCACTGAAACATACCCACCATTTAGTCATCTTTTAAAACAAAACTTACAGTTACCTGGCATGATCTACTTTCTGTGCATTTTTCTTCACTTTAGTGGGAGAATCAATTTTCACACCCAGGTTCCTTAGCTGTTGAATAGTTGCACTGAGTACACAATCTTTGTCTACCAGTGCTGAAGTGTGTTTTTTTTTCTTTACATGGTGAATATTTTGGGATCTGGTGCACTCCTGGTTGATAGCTACTGTTTTGGTAGGTGGCTGATCAGTTTCTTGGGAGGAGTTCAGAAGATGGTTCACTTTACCCTATGGGGGGAAAAGAATGCATTTAGAAATCACTAGCAATGTTAGAGTTGTTGTTTTAAGTACTCATTATTTATTTGTGTATGTGCCTGCATATGGGTGACTTCGAAGGTGGAGTATAAGGAAGTGGTGCTGGGAACCAACTCCAGTACTCTTAGAGAGCAAGCTTTCCCAACTGCCTACCTCCTTCCTAGCCCTCAGCCTTAAGATTTATGGTAATGCCACAAGGAAGGCTACATATTATCTTGTCAAATTCCGTAAAGTATCTAGTATACTTGCAATTATACAAATTTCTTTCTTTCTTTCTTTCTTTCTTTCTTTCTTTCTTTCTTTCTTTCTTTCTTTCTTTCTTTCTTTCTTTCTTTCTTTCTTTCTTTCCTTCCTTCCTTCCTTTCTTTCTTTTCTTTTCTTTTCTTTTCATTTTTTTGAGACAAAATCTCAAGGCCAACCTTGAGCTCACAGAGATCCACCCCTCTCTGCCCCGTGAGTGCTGGGAATGAGGGATGAGCTGTCACAGTTGGCTTATTGTTTTACTTTTATACAGAAGCCTACACTAGTGATTTCATCAGACCCTACGGGAAGAAGAAGCCACTTAAAAAGCCAATAGGCATGAACATAAGGAATGAACATAAGTCTATAAAGTTCTTATCTATCTATTATTTATTTTGGTGTTTTGAGATAACTATATAATTCTGGCTGTCCTGGAACACTCTATAGACCAGGCTGACCACAAACTCACAGAGAGCCACCTGACTCTGCCTCCCTAGTGCTAGGATTAAAGGCATGCACCACCATGCTTGGTTTGTATGAAATTCTTAAAGAATTAAAAATATTATTATTAACAAATAACAAGTCTAGGAGTACACACCTATAATTTCAGCCCTCAGGAGTCTGAGATAGGAGTCATAGGTTCAAGGCCTCTTGCCTCAAACCTTACAATATAAACAAGCAAAAATAAAAGATTACTAATTACTTAAATCACAAAGATGCAAGCTGGCAATAAGCTTCTTCAAGTTGTAGACAAACTTTCCTGAGCACACAGCTAGCACTAGTCTAGGACCTCACAGGCAAATAGCAAACACTGTTTGCTGATAAATACACAGGACTCCACTCACATGTCTAACTAATCACCAAAGACATTCCAAGTCTTCCAGCTAGATGGGGGTGAGCCTTCACCCACTCACATTCTAAGTTAGCAAGACCTAGTCTACTCATCCTTACTGAACTTCTCAACCTGTCACATTTGTCACTGATGTCCTTGTTGGAATTTCCCGTTCTCAAAGGCACAGACTAGCACAGTCATTGCTAGATTATCTAATTAGCTTCATCTCCTTTGTTAAACCAAGATAATGTTTATTATATGCCTACCTGAACTGAAATCAGTTAATAACATCATAAATATTCCACTATTTTAAACTCCTCACCAGCTCAAGTTACTTGTCTTTGTTCCTTTAGTTCTGACTATAAAAGGAATCTGGCAGGATAATAACATTTGAACTTTTAAAATAAATATTGTTTGTTCTGGTTAAGTATTTGATGGCTAAAAAGCTTACAATTTACGTTATCAGAATTTATAAAAAGCTAAAAAATTACTTACCAACAAGTCCTGGTAAATTTTCTGGTTATCTGCTTGCCAGTTATCTGCTTGCTCAACTTTTGGTCTCCCTGGTGATTCAGTGCTGATACTGGCTCCCTCTGTTGGCTCAGTCTGTAAGCACATGCTCACACTCTCAGCAAGCAAAGCATTTGGGAAGAATACAGGCACATCAGGTTCTTTTCTGTGCTCTGAAGAGCTGCTTGAGAGCATAGGTAGAGTTAGCATCAGCTATCAAAACATTTTTAACATGTAGATGAAATGCAGTAATTCTGAAAGAAAGCAGTGAGACCCAAGCAGCACTTGGTTTGTATATTCAACTTTTTTTATATGTTCATTTTTCTTATTTTTTTAATAAAAAAGTCTTTTTTATCCATGTATCCCCCTCCCTTTCCTCCTCCCAACCATCCCAGACAGCCTTTAGCCTCCCTTCTCCCCCATTCCCCCATCCCCTTCCCCAAAAGAAGTTCCAAGGTGGGTCAGCTCAGCGTGGCACTTTTTTTTTTTTTTTTTTTTTTTTTTTTTTAAAAAAAAAAAAGACAGGGTTTCTCTGCGTAGTCCTGGCTGTCCTGAAACTCACTCTGTAGACCAGGCTGGTCTTGAACTCAAGAGATCTGCCTGCCTCTGCCTCTTGAGTACTGGGATCAAAGGTGTGTGCCACCACTTCTACCTCTGCCCAGCTATATATTTAACTCTAACATCTTGATAGGCTGCTCATAAACCAGACCACAGTACTGCTTTAATAAGTTATTTGTTGTTAATTTATTAAGTTATTTGTTGTTCCATTTGAGACGACTTTCACTGATGGCTGGAAACAAGGTGATTTGTACATTTGATGCAGCAAAACCTTTTAGGATATATAAATATATAATCTTTTCACTTCAAGGTTTAAAATAGAATTGAGCCTTGCCAATTCAAGCCACAATTATTAATCACATTATTTAGTTGATGGCATTTTTTCTTTATGTTTTTATTTTTTTTCAACTCTAGAGCATTTATCACTTTCACAATTAAAAAAAAATGACTGGGAGAAGCAGTACTGTAAGCTCACTTCTTGTCGGAAGACTAGCCTGTGGCTCTTGAGAAAATAGAGAAGAGTGGCTAGATATGGTGGCACAGGACTGGAATCGTTTAGTTATTTATGTGTTAGTACACCTGTGTAAGTTCATATACACCATGTGCATGTAATGTGTTAGTACACCTGTGTAAGTTCATATACACCATGTGAATGTAATGTGTTAGTACACCTGTGTAAGTTCATATACACCATGTGCATGTAGGAGCCCAGTGAAGCCAGAGGAAGTCAGGCCCTCTGGAACTGGAATTCTAGGTGTTAGATGTCTGAGCTGGGAAAAGAACCAGGTTCTTCTACATGGAGAGTTAGCGCTCTTAACCCCTGAGCCATGAAGACTTATTTTGACTTTATGTATATGCATGAGTTGGTGTGTGCATGTGTGTGGGCATTGGGTTCTCTTGGGGCTGGAGTTACAGACCAGTGTGGGTACTTGAAACCAAATTCAGGTCCTCTAGAAAGCACTAAGCATTCTTAATTGCTGAGGCATCTCTCTAACCCCAATGGGTGTAGCCTTGTCACTTAGACAGAAACAAGAAAATCTTGATTTCCAGGCTGCTAGCAACCATTCCAAGATAAAACCAGAGTTGTTTCTAGCAGTGTCTGTCCACATTGCATCACATGACTTCACTGAAGCCTTGCTCTGAATACACAGCACACACACTGCACTGTGCACATTCATCACATCTTGATACTTCAGTAGAAGCTGTTGAAAATGCTGTGGTTCAGATTCAAGTAACAACATTACTGTATGTTATAAACTACAGTGTTTCTACTGTAGTGCAAAGTTTTCTATTCTTATAAAAAAACGGTTTAAATGAAGAGTTTACTATCTTTTTATTATCCTTCAATGTGTAAGCATTAAATTAGTATATCTTTTATTGTATTGTATTAGAAGATTAGATTTTAAAATGACTCTAAATATACTTGTCATTTTGTATTATGTGTTTATGTGCAGTGGTATTCTCAGAATTGACCAAAAAATCAACACTCAACTCTTTAAGAATGTTGACAATAAGGCTGGGTGTGGTGGTAAAAACCTTTAATAACAATGGATCTGAATTTGAGGCCAGTTTGGTCTATAAACTGAGTTCCAAGTCACTCAGGACTACATAGAGAAACCTTGTCTTCTTTCCCTCCCCCAAAAAAGCTAAAGATGCTGTCTTCTATGGTATCAACTATCAACTATTCAGCCAAAATTTAATTCTTTACATAAAACTCAACAGTCACACCAATCCCACGTAGTTATAAATACTGTTTTTATGTCACTAAATCTTTTGTATGCCTATTTTAAATACATATATTCAGGGACATGTTAAAATTTTCTCAAGTGAAGGGTCATTTGCAGAAAATTTAAAAGGCCCTGATAGCACAGCATCAGATATGCATGGGGGGGGGGGTGTAGCTGTGAGTTTTCTTCATCTACTCCTGTAGATACAATCACACTAAGTGGCTTCTTCACCTTGGTAACGGAACCTCTAACGCAGCCTTTAAAGTTTGTTTGTCTCTCAAAAAGATTGTCATCCAGAGGGGTGGTGGTAGTGAACAATTTTAATGCCAGCATTTGGGAGGCAGGTGGATCATTGTGAGCTCAAGGTCAGCCTGGTCTACAGAGAGTTCCAGAACAGTCAAGGTTACACAGAGAACCCAGTCTCAAAAATCCAAACTAAACAAACACCCAAATCAAAAAACTATTGTCGTCTAAAAGCCAGGCATAGTGGCTCACCTTGCCACAAGTTCAATGATGGCCTGGCTTATACTGGGCTTTCTAGGGGCATCTGGGGCCACACTGTTTTTATTCTAAGGGAAAGGCCATGCCAAGTATTAAACTTGTCTTATTTCGTTTTAGCTAAATGGCCAGCATGATTAAATACTGTGATGACTAATAGTCTTGCCTGTCAATTGGCCTGGGGATCCCTAGGAGATTCCTAAAGCACAATTCTAGGTATGTCTGTGAGAGCATTTTCAGAGAAGAATAGCCCTGAATGTGGACAGCACGAATCCAATCATCTGGGGGTCAGGGTGAAGAAGATCAGAAGGACAAAGCCCACCCGTGAGCTCAGGGTCTGTGTCCTGAGGTGAACAGCTGGGCCCTGCCATGTGTCAGAATCACCAAAGGCCCACAGCAATGGAGCCAGCCGTAAGGACTGAAGGCTCTGAGGTGGTGAGCCACACAGCTTCTCAGTGTTCACCTTCCACACAGTTGCAGACACTGTTCTGACCATTTTACACACATCAACATTAATTCCCACAATAATCCCAAGAACAGGTGCCTTCATTATTCCCTTCTTACAGGTGAGAAAACGGCCAACTAGGACTGGGAGAGCAGTCCAAGGTCATATTGCCATGACTCAACTCGGAAGCTTAAGTCAGAGAGTGTGCTCAAGGATTTAAAAAGATTTATCTGGGTGTCTAAACTAGTAAATAAAAACAAAAGCTGGAAAAGATAATAGGAACGATTTTAAACCTCAAAAAAAGGTAAGACTAAAATAAAATGTAAAGGATGTGTCAATGATTCCAGAAGGTAAGTATATCCAAAGCACAGTTTCTTAAAAATTGCTTTAAACAATGTCTCTACAGATGCCTTACACCATCACTTTCCATTGGGAAAGAGTAATCAATAACCAATTAAGCTGCAGAGCCAATAAACTTATCTTCAGAGACTGTTCCAACACCACAAAGACTGATCCAGCAGATGTCAAGGGAGACAAGAACATGAGAGCCAATGCTACCGGATGAATACTCAGCAGGAGTCAGCCAGGGAGAGAGGCAGCAAAGCCACTGTGCACAGATCTGGAAATGATCTCTTTAGGACAGGGACTTTCTATATAGTTTATGCTGTCCTCATACTCATGACTATCCTGACTCTATATTTTAAGTGCCACCACATCTGGTCTAGAGATAGTATTGATTCAAAATCAATATATTCTATGTTGAAAAAAAGGGACTAGATCTACATCTTGTTAGAAGTTACAATCAATAAAGCTGATTAATTGTTCTGAAAAAGCAATCAGCTTCATTCTATCAGTTAAATTAGTTCCTTTTCTGAAGTTAAAAACTACCGGAGGATTGGTGATTTTCGGATTTGAAAACTTTAATTCTAGAAAGTATTCTTTAGTTTACAGAATTAAGTCAAGGAAGGGGTTGAAGAGATGGCCCAGTGGTTTAAGAGCACTGCCTGTTCTAGGGGACCTGAGTTTGGTTCCCAGTACTCACATGTACACTCACAATCATCTGTAATTTAAGTTTTCAGGGAACCCAATGCCCTCTTCTACCCTCTGCAAGCACATGGTGCACAGACATACATGCAGGTAAAACAGTCACACAAATAAAAATTAGTTAGTTAAAAAGAGAATTTAAGGAAATAAAAGTAAGACATAGTTCATTCTTTTTTGAGTTTCTGACATTATTCTAAATAAAATGTGTATAGACTTGGGGCTCTTTCTGTCAGTAAACATTTATTTAGAAGCTAACATGAGCTGGACATGGTAGTGCATACCTAAAATCCTAGCCCTCAGGAGGCTGAGTTATGAGGATCACAAGTTCAAAGCCAGCTTTTGCTTTATATTATGTTGTAAGACAATGGACTGTATAACTGACTAAGTAAATGAGCTAACATGCAGAGATGTCACAGATAGAGAAATAAAATGATCACCAGCCTGTTCCAGAAACTCAGTTTTGCTGGGGAGATGTACACATGTACGCAAAAGGTTTTTAAATATACTGGTACTCACATGAACATTTAATTGAATCTGTGATTAAAACAGTATTATAAAATAAAAAAAAATGTGTTTCTCTTAGCTTTTCAGAGGTATATATTTATTGTTTTAAAATTATATAATCAATACTTGAAAATCACCAATTAGTATCACAAGGCTTTTAATCTGAAAAAAATAAACCTACTGCTTGTGTCGTGCTATTTCAAAGAATACTTGCTGAATTTTGCCAAATTTACTGAGGATCTAAATTATTTTGGAATCGTTAATAGAAAATTTCATAATTGAAAACCTTCAAACATAAGTGAAAACTATTCAACAAAACAACATATACAATGTTTCAAAACTGACCATCTTGTCAATTGTTTCTATATTCAGTCAGTTCATCTATTATTTTGAAGCACACATCCGATGGTATTTTATATGTAAGTATTTAGCAGTCTTACTCAAATATTACACTGCCCTGGGAACCTGTATTATCAGAATCTCTAAAGTGAAGTCTGAGTACACAGAATGCTAAAGCTTTCTTTAGATGTTCGACTCATTTAGATTAACACGTCCGACAACTAAGGATATAGTTGAAAAACGTTGGAATTCTTATTATGCTGATGTTGACACTATGTAAAGACATCAATGAAAATGCAGTAAACATACCAATGTCTCATAGAGGAAGAAAGTGAAAATTGGTGACTATAATAAATATAGTACATGCTGTATTTCAGAATTACAGAGTGGATTTTAAATGTTTTTATTACAAAAAGCACATGAAGTCATAATTTTGACTGCTAGATTTAATTATTCTACACTATATATATATAAGTGTAAAAATCACATTCCAAGCTGAGCTAAGGGCATGTACCTTTAATTCCAGCAGGTAGATCTCTTTGAGTTCAATGCCAATCTATACCTAGTGAGATCCAGGACAGCCAGGGCTACAAAGAGACCCAGTCTCAACAAACAACCCTCACAAAATCAAAACAAAACACAGATCCCAAATAAGATATATTCAATCCTTAGCGCTGCAGAGGAAGAAGAGGCAGAGTCAAACAGTGAATGGAAGGCTCTTACGTAGATTTAGAAAGTGGATGAGTAGATTCTTCCACAGCAACGTTGCTTTCTTCAAAGCTGGGAATGTCAACTGCTTTCAATGAAGAGGCACTACCTGGAGGACTTGTCATTTCATTATTAATATCAACAGAAAAATTCATGTCTTCGCTGGAAATCTTGGTATCATCTTGCTTTAGCTGTGGGTCGAGCTCCCCATCATCACCTGCTGCATTCCAAAACAAGCTAGCACCTAGGAGTTAAATGAGTTCAGACACTAGAATAAAGACCCAACTAGTAAAGAACCAATGTAAAAGCTTGTAAAGACTATTGACATTATCTTAACAAAATTACACCGTTTCAAATCACTTTAAGAAAATGACACAAAGTGAAATAGGTAAAAGGCGGAGAGTCAGCACAAAGGCAAAGGGGACGTCGTGTGTCCTGCCTGCTCAAGAGGGGTCTCTACTTCTCAAATTAATGTACAATGGCATGCCTGTAATAGTAGTCAAGAAGATGAAGCAGGAGGATCCTGAATGAGAGGGCAGCCTGGGGTATGTAGTGAGTTTAAGTCAATCCAGGTTACATTAGTTAGAGTCTGTATCAAAACAAAATGAAAATACTTCAGGAGAAAAAAAAATGCAAAACTCCAAAAAGATCTATAAATTCATAGGCTCTCTGGTTTTTATCCTTAAGTACAGTGTTCTAAGAAACTGTATTGGAGGTTCACAAGGCATTTAAAAAATCAAGTGCTTTGGAGAGGAGACAGCTCAGTGTGTGAAGTGCTTGCACAAAACCCTGAATTTGGATCCCTACCACCTGTGTCAACGCCACCTGCTGGCCAGAAGCCTAGCTGAAACAGCAAGTACCAGGTTTAAGAAAAACACTGTCTCAAAAATTGAAGCAGAGAAACAAATGAGAAGCAGAATGACATCTATTCACACCTACAAGGTTCAACACACCTGTACACACATGTGCACACATGCATATAAAACACATACATACTTTAAAAAACCAAAATCCAATGCTTCCTAATGGAATGAGCCATTTGTACTTGCTTTCAGAGCCTCTATGTACTATTTATTCATACTTTGTGTTACATAAACTCACTTTATTTTTACCTAGCTTCACCACTTCTGTGAAGCCACAGGTTTGATACATTACTCATACCTCTTCCATTGCACATAAGAAAAATGAATTGGGGCTGGAAAGGCTCAAGGGTTAAGCAGAAGACCTGGGATTGGTTCCCAACACTTATACTGTGATTCACAACCATCCTTAACTCCAGTTCCACAGGATCTAATGACCTCTTCTCAAAACTGCCAGCATCATGTATACAGGTGAACATACATATGTAAATGCAGATTTTAAAAAACTCATAAAAGAAAAATTTATAAAAATAAGACATTCATCTGTGCACTACCTCAAATAATCTCTTGTACCACAACCTATACACATTTTTCCAACCTGGGAAACACTGTTAATGCAATGGTTTGAAGAAGCCAAAAAAATAGCTGAAATGGTTTCTTTCTTCCTTTCCTTTCACTCTGTTTTTGAGACAAAGTTTAGAGCTCAACCTAGCCACAAACTCAAGACTCTCCAGAGCACTGGGACTATAAGTATGCACCACACAAAAAATTTTCTATTTTGAGTGACTTCATGAAAATAAATCACTAGCATTAAGATTTAACTTTGTATTCATATTTTTTAGAAAAAAAATTTAAGTTGTACTAGGTCCTACTCTATACCTTTAGAGAAAGTTTAACTATATATAAAATAAATATGCTTCTAATAGTCTCTTAGTTCAAATTACTATTAATAATTTGCTTTGGAACTGGGCAGTGGGGGTGCATGCTTTTAATCCCAGCATTCGAGAAGCAGAGGCAGATAGATCATTATGAGTCTGAGGCCAGCCTGGTTTACAGAGTGTTCCAAGATAGCCAGGGACTGTTGCAGGAATAAAGGAAACTCAGAGTCAGATCTTAGGGAAAGGCGGAGATATCAGAGAGAGTAAACACCACAGTCAGATCTCACCCAGCTGTCTTCCAGCTTCCTCAGCCTCACTCCTCCTGGCTCTTTCTAATGCCTGCCTTAAATACTGTCTTTGCTCAGTTAAGACGTGGCCCCACCACTGCCTGCCTGGGAGCCTGGAACTCCTTCTGTAAACTAAGATGGCCTCAAACTCAGATTAGATTAAGGGCGTAGGCCACCACTCCCAGGATACTCCCTGTGCTGGGATTAAAGGTGTGAGTTACCACTGTCTGATCCTCCTAGACTGACTGTGGTTAGATCCCTCTGATATCTCCACTGTTTTTATTACATTTGAAAATATCCCCACAAGGGACACACAAAGAAATTTTGTCTCAAAAAAAATCAAAACCAAAACCAAACCAAAAAAAAACTATAATATAATACAGAATTTTAGAAGATAGAAAAATAAAAATAAATAAAAAAGACAGAAAAATACTATATTTTTTCTCTCTCTTTGGTGCGTGTTCTATATGAGTATATACATGTGTGTATGTACAAATACATATGGATATCACTCTCCATCCTACATTTTAAGTATTGAACCCTACAGCTCACTGGCTGGATAAGACTCCCTAGCCAGACTGTCTCAGTCTTCCCAGGACTAGGATTATAGACTCAGTACTGCACCTGGCTTTTTACATATGTGATGCAGATCTGAACTCAGATCCCCATTAATCCATGTCCTCGTCCCCTCCTCCATTACTTTCTTTCAAAAGGCAAACATAAGAAGCATTAAAAACTAGTATCTTACAGTTGAAAAAAAGATTACCTGTGCTCACAGCAATGCTTACACTTTTCCTCATGTGCAAGCCAGGCGAAGACTGTGCTTCCATGGAAACCAGCTCCACCTGACTTGTTGCCTTCACAGTGTCTTCCACAGCGGTTGTCTTAGGGGAGCCAGAATTTAGAGACTGTGCTTCCAATAAGCGCTGAATCTGTATTAATTAAAAACATGCATTAAACAGACAAAGTTTGGTAACAAATTACAAACACTTTAGTTATTAGAGATGGCTTTAATTTATGTTTTCTCACAATACAATTAAATCATGCCATAAGACTTATTTAGTGAGAAAGCCATTATCCTTAGTTGCTAAGACCCACTTTTATTAAGTATAAATTTAAGAGCGAAACATACAGGTGGTTAGATTAGTATTTACAAATTGATACTTATACAGAAAAGTCTGAATGGCTTCAAATCATACTTTTTATTCAAATACTTAGAATCAATGCATTTTATTGCTACTTCACTTAAAAATCAAATAAGAATGGAGGAGGCAAACCCTGAGCTTCATGTACCAAATACTGATCATTTTACACAAGACTCTTTTTATAAAGTTTAGTCAAAATTCTCATGTTTGGTCATGAATAAATAGTAACAAACAATAGCTAACACTGACTGGTTCTTTCTTGTCTGCAAGACACTTGATCCACGAGTTATTTTGTGTATGAGTGTTTTATCTGCATGCATGTCTGAATCACTTACATGCCTGCTGTCCTTGGAGACCAGAAGAGAGCAATGGATTCCCTGAGGCTTGAGTTACAAGCAGTTATCACAGTTGTGAATCACCATGTGGATACTGGGAATTGAACCTGGGCCCTTCAGAAGAGTAGCCACTGATTTTAACTACTGAGCCACCCCTCCAGCCCTATGCCACAGACCTTCATGAAGAGTATAAGAATAAAATTAACTTTACAGGTGAGAAATTTGAAACATTACAGTCACCTGTTGGGACTGTCTGACAAGTAGCAAAACTGAGTGAGGTCCTGGCATCAAGAGCCTTCCCTCCCCCTTTCTAATGAAGCATGTGATTTACATACCTGAGAATTCACCAGTTCTGGAGTTTATGGTGTATTCACAAAATGGGAAACAATAATCACTGTTGATTCCAGAACATTTTCAAACTCTTAAAAACTTCTATATCATTCATGGTCATTCCTTACCACCCCTCTCTCCTGCCCTTTGTACTCACTAACACACCTGGTTCTCTGCATTTGCTGATTCTGGACATGTCATTAGATGGAACAAAGCCTTGCATCTGGCATCTTTCTCTTTACATAGTTTAAGATTAACTACATATTATCAGTGCTTTTGACTGCTGAATATTGCAGGGGGATTATGTTGTTACATTGTAAATAATTGTCCTGCCTACTGGTTTAAAAATGCTGAAGGCCAAAGGCAGACAGGAAGTGTGGACAGTGCTACCAGACTAAGAAAACTCTGGGAACAGGAAGAACAGGGCAGAAATGCCACAGAGAAGCCAGAAGATGCAGAGGAAAACTATGCTGCTCTGAGAAAAGATACTGAGCCGCATGGCTGAATAGGATAAGAATCATGAGTTAGTTTAAGGGTAAGGAGTTAGCAAGGTAAAACACTTGCTGTGCACGTGAAGAACTGAGCTTGATCCTGAGCATGCAAGTAAAAGCCAGGTGTGACGTGCACCTGTAATAATGGAGCACTAGAAAGGTGTAGACAGGCACACTGACCAGCCTAAGCCCCAGGTCCCACCAAGAGACTACCTCAAAACATTTTTAAACACAAAGAACTACCAGGTTGTACACTTTAAACGAGTAAATTGTGTTACGTGTGAATTATGCATCAATAACATCACATTATACTTATTTGCCATCTCATCCTCCTGAGACATCTCAAATCCTCTTTCTAGAGAAAACCATCAGTACTTCCATGTTTCTTCTGTATGTTTCCTGTTCCTTTAATGCATATTTAGACATTTGTGTAAGGCTTTAATCCATTCACATAGGTATTACTCTGAATATTTTTTGTTTTTGGTCAATAATAGTAATAATAATGGTATACACAAGGTGGACAGCTCCTGAGGTACATGTGAGACTGACTCTGGCCCCCAGATGGATGCACACATGTTGGGAGCCGCTGGCCCCAGCCCCTCAAGATGGCACCGATATCGGGTGCTGGCCAACCCGCCTGAGTCAGTAAACAAGGCACTGCGCATGCCTTTGGTAATCTTCCGAGACTGGTCTCTCCGCCTCTCCCGTGGCGTCATGTGGGGTGATGAGCTGCAGCCTATAGAGAGGTGACACGTCCAAGGCGGAGGTCTTTGGTCTATATAAGGGTTGGGCTTTTCCTACCTCAATCTCTCCATTTTCTGTAAGCTGATGCTCTCCCTCAAGACGCATTAAAGCTTTGCTGCAGAAGGATCCTATGTGTGTCGTGCCTTTTCTTGCGGTCGAGAAGTTGGCGCAGGACACACACACATGCACACATACTTAGTTCCTTAAAAAGGGGGAAATACTGTGTATTCACAGAAAAAAACTTTTATGTCATATTCTGTGTAATGAGAATCAGATGAGAGCTCAGTCTATAAATATACATTATAAGTTTTTAAATATAATGTTTAAAATATGTTTTTAAATAGCTTACAAAATCTCTTTAGGTTTAGTCTTTTTAAAACAAGACAGAAAATACATGATAATTATTTTCAATGTAAAAATTTTAATTATTTAACTATATTAATATTTTTGGTCTAGTATTTAATGATTTATTAAAATACAAATTTATGTAAATCTCAAAGAATTTACTGGTGGGATTTAGGTGTCAGTTGATAAGGTTTGAAGACGCTTATCTAGGGTCTTGGCTCTTGAAGGGGGAGTGGTCAGCTTTATTTATAAGGGGCTGTTGGGATCTTGGGAAGTCTGTTTTTTAGTTTTTGACTGTTGGAGAGACTGGTTTGGCATCTATTGTCCATCACGTAGATAATCTAGTCTATTAGGCGCCTATATAAGCTGTTATTTGTATTGTGAGTGTTGGCTTATATTTTAATAAATGTTAATTTAGATTAATAATTTAAAACTCTTGTCTTCTTCATCTGGCGGCCCAACGCCAGGCCTCTGCCCAAGGGCATAGGGGGTCCATTTGTGTTTTAAACACTGTTAAAAAGCAAAAGACAGACAAAATGTTTAGCTTTGGGAACCTGCACTCCAGTACATATGTAGGCTTAAAGCTCCCTCCCTCATTGGCCTATCACTCCTTCATACTGGGCTCCATCCCTCACTCTCTAGTCAGAGCAGAGCAACAGAGCAACGGGTGGTCCCTTGCCCACGCTGTATGCTGGCAACTGACCAGCTGATTCTGCCGGCTGTTCCGGACACACGCGCCTAACACTGAGCACAGGGTCACCTCTCTGCCCTCGGTGGAGTTTTTTCTCAACACTGAACGGAGGCCCCTAGTCACTGTCTCTGAGCAACTTCCATAAGCACGGTCTCTGCCTGTGACTGAGCCGCGAGGGAGCGAGTTTAAAACACAATTGTCCCCACCCCCCCACCCCCCACCCCTGCCACCTGCACAAGCAGTCGCTAGTCACTGACTGAGCCGCGACCCAGACAAATATAAATTCCTCTGCGACCAAAGCAAGTATAAATTCAGTTTGAGGCTGGAGAAATAGCTCCTAGCATCTACACCAGGTGGCACAAAACCACCTATAATGATAGTTCCAGGAGACATAATGCCCCCACCTCCTCTGGCACAGCCATGCCTACATACACTTTAAAAGTCATTTAAAAATAAAATAAAGCAGAATTTTTTCAGGTGTTCCTATCCACAGAATTGAAAGAACTTGAAAATCTGTCTTTCTTGGTAAATGCAAGTTTATTAAAGATTTTAAAATGTTATTTATTTTTATTTTAAGCACTGAGCCATCTCTCTACTCACCCCTTTTTAAAAGACAGCGTATTATAGAGCCTGAAATGGCCACCAAAAAACTTTAAAACAAAGATTTTTCTAAATAACACATTATGTAGAATATTTGCATAGTTACAGGGCCGAGAACAAATAGGACGCACGTCCTAAATTATTTTCACGGGCACTGGCTGCAAAGAGAAGTGGCTGTTGCATGTATGTGGAAGGATGCTGATGAGAATGAGGGGGAGGCAAATCCCGACTAGACTCTAAATAAGGCTACATCATACGGCTAAGATCTGAATAAGGCTATATCATATGGCTAAGATCTGAATAAGGCTATATCATATGGATAAGATCTGAGTAAGGCTATATCACACGGCTAAGAACCTTTAATAAGTCCTGAAGAAAGAATACAGTGCAGAATAAAATGAGTCAGACAGGTCTTCTACAGACACAGTGGAGACACCTGCACATGGTGATGTACATCTGTCATTTCAGCACTTGGTAGGTGTATGCAGGAGAATTAAATGTTCAAGACCAGTCTAGGCCCCATGAAACCATGCCTCAAAAACAAATAAACAAACAAACAAAACATACACATAAAAGCAGAGACACGGCTAAGGTGAGTCTACACAGGGACCGACAAACTAAGACATGCCAGCCTTTGTATTTAATAGAGAAAATTGAAAGAAAGTGCAATTTATTATAGGTTAAGATTCAGATAGAAGGCTTGCGCCCTGGTCTTAGCCCCACTAACCAGCAAAATAGAACGGGGTGAAATTATTACCTCCAATCCTCACTTCATGTGTAAACCAGAGGGTCTAGAATTCAGCTTTTGAAGCCTTTCTGGTTCTGGTAGTCTACAGTGCCATAAAGCACAATCACTGGACAGTTGCCAGATATTAAGAAAATATATTAAGAATTAAGAGTAGCCAGAAAGTTCCACACAAACCTGTGCCTGAAGTACTCTCAGTTGCCTGTCTTGCTCTGTGACAAAGCGATATGCATCAGGAGATAGTCCCATCATGCCATTGTCGGGCACCATGTTGGGTGTGTGCATGCACATGGCACAAGTTTGTGGTACACATGACTCTGCATGTGAAGGTCCTGCCACAGGTGGTGGCTCTCCATTGTTGTGGGGAGAATAGCCACCCATGCCTCCCCGAGGTTTTATGGTCACAGGGCTACTGGAAGAGTAGATGGCATTATGACACAGAGATGGACATCCACTCGAGTGAAATAATGCATGTTTTGGAATGGCTTCATTTCGGAGGTCTTGAATGGACCCTATTGTATTTCCTTGCCAAGAGTTTATTGTACTATACTGAATATGGCCATGATGTTGACAACAGTTGCAGATGTTTGTCGAATAGTAAGATGGTAGTGAAGGAGTAGGTACTTGAAGCTCCATTGGTCTTGCTGAATTATGAGGTGAAAAAACAAAATTGTGTGGGTGGGCTTGTGGAGCAAGTGAGGGCTGCCTAGAATTCATTGTGGAAGGTCTCACAGGATGGTCTTCCTTTTGCATGCTCCCAGCAGAAACTGCTTCAAGTTTCTCAGCTACATCAGGAGAAGGTGCATTAAGAAATGGTTTAGCATTAGTGTTCCTGAAATGGGGCCTTTCTTTCTCACAGGAAGGTGATCGCTTCTCTCTGCACTGTCTCAAAGCAGTGTCCTGGCTTAGCTGACTTGGTATTCCCTTCAGGGAAGGCTCCCCAGGGTCAGCTTCTGAGCTGTGTTTGTCGTCACAAAACTCAGGCTGAAATGGCTTCATCAACAAAGAATTCTCCATATTCATCACTTCCAATGGGTTAGACTGATTACTTGAGTCTGTGAAGTTGCTGTTCAACACAAGTGAAAGTTCAGGGACAGATGGCTGGATCCTAGAAATCTATAAATGGAAGCAAAGAGGAAATTCTTAGGAAACTTATTTGCTCTATTTCCCTTAGACAAGCATTTCCTAAATAATATTCAATTACATATTAAGATTTATTCATTATTTGGACCATTAGTATTATCTGGGTACATGGCAGAAAGTAGAAATACAACTGTGAGCACAATAAATAAGATTGTTGCCCTCAAAAATGTGCAAATATTCCCCTGACTTAGTTTTTTGAGACTAGGTATAGTAGTTTGAATGTATTTGCCCCCCTAGTCTCATAGGGAGTGGCACTATTAGAAGGTGTGACTTTGTTGCATTGGTAGGGCCTTGCTAGGGAAAGTGTGCCACTGTGAAGGCGGGTTTTGAGCTTTCTTATGGCCAAGATACCACACAGTGTCACAGTTGACTTCCAGTTCCCTGTAAGCCAAGCTATAGCCAGCATAAAGTCAGCCTGCAAGCCACCATGCTCCCTGCCATGATGATAACAAATTGAACCTCTGAAACTGTAAGTGAGCCATCTCAATTAAATGTTTTCCTTATAAGAGTTGCCTTGGGGGCTGGAGAGATGGCTCAGCGGTTAAGAGCAGCATCTATTCTTCCAGAGGAGCAGGGTTCAATCCTAAGTACCCATAGCAGGCAGCTCCCAACTGTCTGTTCTAGCTTCAGGGGATCTGGCATCCTAACACATATGCAGGCAAAACACCAAAATAAAAAAAGTTAATTATGCCTTGGCCATGGTTCTCTTCACAACAATAAAAACCCTAATTAAGACACTAGGCCTCTCTACATAGCTTTGGCTGTCCTGGAACTCACTCTGTAGAACAGGCTAGCTTCTAACTCAGAGATCCTCCTGCCTCCCTTCTCACTGGATTAAAGGCGTGTGGCCACCTCCCCCTTCCCTCTTCAGGCTCCCAGACTTATTTAAAATAGAATTTCTTTTATTATAACACTGATTAATGTCTAGGTTACAGAACAAAAAAATGGGAAAGTGTATTATACTGTAGTTTCTTACCCTCGCTCTGCCAAAAGATTTACCAGATATAATGCTTCAACAAATACAGCAGCATATATTAATGTTCCTTAAAGAAATAACACTCTGCCAGGTGGTAGTGGTGCATGCCTGTAATCCCAGCACTTGGGAGGCAGAGGCAGGCAGATCTTGGACTTACAGGCCAGTGTGGTCTACAGAGTGAGTCCCAGGACAGCCAAGGCTACACAGAGAAACTCTATCTTAAAAAAAACCAAGAAACAATAAACAAACAAAACTCTTTAATAAACACTTCAGAATACTATTTCATTAAAGTCATTCAGCTATTTCTTTTCCTTATATTAAATAAAAGAGGTGAGAGTGAATATATAATCTGTTATGCTATACTATACTCTAGTTCTAGGGGATCAGATATTTCCACACAGAATAAATATTACAGGCGAAATACCAGTGTACATTAAACAAAAAAAAAAAAGTCTTTAAAAAAATGATAAAAAAAAGATGCTTAGGAAGAAATTTAAAATACACAACAGTGTGGGTGTAGACTTCTCAAGGGAGAGTTGCCAATCATATTAATTTTTTTTAATCTTTTTTATTTTTTTTCCTTTTAATCAAGTTTAATTAAGGTAAACATTTCTAAAACAGCTCACTAGTTGGTAGCAAAAAAAAAAAAAAAAAAAAAAAAAAAAAAAGCATGACAGAGCAAAGGGTATCAGCAACTAACCTCTAAATGCAAATAGGATGTTTTTTCTGAGTGCAGTAACTAATGCCAGGTGCAGGTGACAGAATGCTTGAAGCCAAAGCCCCAGGACTGGAATCCCAGTTGTACTGCTTACTAGTGTGATCATGAACAGCTAACCAACTGAAACCTCAGTTTCTTTATACTTATGTATACATTCATACTTATATGTAAACATATATGTATATATATACATACTATTACTTAATTATATGTACCTGTGAGATATATGCATATATTCCTACATAGAGAAATGATCTTATAATAGCTAGAATAATCCTTACACAAGTGTGAGATGGCATTTAAGTGCTTTACTATATAAAATTTCTAGGTGAAGATGAATTCATTTTAAGAGCACTACCTTCTCACTCAATGGATGAGGACTGGGAATCGGTCTTGGAGAAAAATCTTCATCTTCAAAGTCAGCGTCATGAATATTTATTGGTATTTTCCCTGGAGATGCTTTTTGGGGAGATCTAAAGAGTACAAGAGAAGACAAGGAAAACCTTCAGTAAACCAGGATTGAGTTTTTCTTTTTGAAATGTGATGTCATTTAGTAAGTACTGAAATATATAATTCAGAACCTGAGAACTACAAATGATTTTCTCACGTCAGTATTAGTTGCCAGGAAAGGCGGTCTGCTCAGGGTTAGTCAATTAACTGCCCCATTAACCTGATCCTCCAAGGTTAATCCTACTTTATGAAATGCTACAGTACATCAATAGTCAATGACACCTTCTGTTTGACCACACAAAAGAAAGCTTAGCACTTACTAGAAATGCGTATTACAGTGTGACAGATATGCACTCTGCAATGGCTTGAATATGAAATGTAGTCCATCCCATAGGCTCAGGTTTTTGAAAATTTCAAACCTGACCCTAGCTTGTAGTAGTATTTTGAAATCATGGAACCTTCAGGAGCCTGGCTGTTGAAGTAGGTTAGTTAGGGTGGATCTTTGAATGTTGCATTTGCTTCTGATTCCAGACTGCTTTATGTCTCCTGCCCCCACATGTGAAGAGGCTACCGCTCAAGTCCCATCGCTGCTGGGTGGAACATCGTCTGCACCACGCCTTCCCACTGAGAACTGAAACCACTCTGAAATGGTGAGCCAAAACAGTCTTTTCCTTCTCAGGATGTTCTGTCGTCTGTTGTATTTGTTACAGTAGTAACAGAAGCGCTAAGACATTCATACAATACTCAACACACCATACTAAATACCCACTGTGATAAAAAGGAAAACACTTAACTATGTTTTTCTATGTACTTCTAAAAACATGGGTGGGTGTGGTGGTGTATGCCTTTAATACCAGCACAGCAGGCAGATATTTATGCTCTATGTAGTGACTTCCAAGTCAGGCAATAAGACCTTGTCACACACAAAAAAAACTTAAATAAATAAAAAATATAGCATTACATTTTAAAAACCTATTTTGTGTATGCATGTGTATGTATATGTGACACACAGAAGTCAGAGAACAACTTCCAGAAGTTGGTTCTCTCTTATACCAAATGGGTCCTAGAAATCAAAACTCATGTTACCCAAGTTGGCAATAACTTGCTTTACCCACTGAGCCATCTCACTGGCTCCTTAGTTTTTTAAAATTAATTTTAAGTTATCACACAAAGTCATAGTTTTCATTACATTATTTAATATAGACATGTCATTGGGAACACACTTAGAAATGGGGTACACCTCCCATTTAGTTGGCAGTAATCATTGTATTCCAGACACATGCTCCACACAAAAAAAGGAGCTGACAGAGTGGGGAGTAGTTCAGTGGTAAAATGGTTGACTCGTACATGCGAAGCCCTGGGTCCAATCCCAGCACTGGTGGGAAGGAAGGAGGGAAAAAAAAATGTTCATGTGTGCAGTGGGGGTGGGGCTAAATAAAGCCTTGGAATATTATGTGCAAACAAGTTTTTAATTGTTGTTTGTTCCATCCTAATAAACAGACAAAGTCTCATTAGGATGCCTTAGGGGAAAGGTGAGCAAAAATGAAGCAGGAGAGCTTAGAATTAGTGATGTTCCTAAAAAAGTGCCCTACACCCTGTTTTATAGAAGTTGAAATCTTCTTCAAAGGAAAAGAGTAAGAAACCACAAAGAAGATTTGAAGATCTGACAGGCAAGACCTTCCCAAACTCTGGTGGTCTAGAGGGGGCAACAGTCACAAAGGCTTTTCTGTGCAAGGTATGGCAATAAAGCAATGGCAATATCTACATAATGTGTTTGGGCAGATAGGCAGGGTCTGCACCAGTTCCATTCAGCTCTCCTACAACATACAGGGACATGTGGATTACACAATGATATCCCATAATCTCAGTGCAGGCTACTGATGACACAGAAAGCCAGTGCCCCCACAGGCTCAAGAACTTATATTGGAGCTGGAGAGATGGCTCAGTTGTTAAGAGCACTGGCTGCTCTTCAGAAGTCCTGAGTTCAATACCAGTACCCACACGGCAGCTCATGATCTGAAGAGTCCAGACTCTCTTGGTCTGCAAGCATACAGGCAGACAACGCACCTGTATACATAAAAATAAGTCTTAAAATATATAGAGAGTGAAAACTTTAAAAAAATACTTAAAAAAAAAACTTCCATCAATCTATCAAAGATTTGATACATCTCAGCAAAGTGCAGCACACACAGATGAGAATCACGCTGCCTTTTATTGCCAATAATGGTACACCATTTATCCCCCGTATATAAAATCTCAAGGGAAAGGACACAAAAATATGGTGAATTGACTGTAACGTGAACAGAATAAAAGACCAGGGAGAATATAGGTAAAGGCAGACAGTTCAATAATGGAAGAAAACAGGGTACATTACTTTGCACACTTGAGTTAACTCTATGGAATACTGGCTGTTACTACATTTCTTTCCCACTTTTGAGTGTTGTTTTGCTTTTTTTTTTTTTTTTTTTTTTTTTTCAAGACAGGGTTTCTCTGTTAGCCCTGGATGACCCGGAACTCACCCTGTAGACCAGGCTGGCTTATATTTCCTCATGACACATGCACATACATACACAATTGGCTGGTTAAGCAATAAACTTCTCAGCTTTTAAGCACCCAAAGCAAAAGAGAAAGACTTTAAGTTGTTATCTCATCAGTCTTTTAGGCAAAATTTACTCAAGTCTCAATGTGGCTTCTCAACGCTTCATTAGAGCTGAAAACAGGAAGGGTTTCAACAACTACGCTGCCGTTTTGGTGGAGCCACTGGAATCAACCCAGGGCTTTGCAAATGCTGGCAAGCACTCACCACTAAACCATACACCTCGTCCCTTACCATTAAGGATTCTGTTTCCTTAATGTGGCCTTTTCTTTCATAAATATTCAAGAAAATGATAAATAAGGGCTTACAATTTAAGAAAGTTATTCCTGCAAAGTGACTGAAAAGAATTAGTCTTTTGGTGACCTAATCTACATTGAGGAATCTCAATGCTCTAAGATGGGAAAGGAGTACTCCAGACATCTCTCTAGCCCTAGTGCCTCTCTGTATCTATGTGATAAAGTTTGTGGACACACTAGGAATCTTCAGATAAGCGAGTATCTGGGATTTGTTAAGTGGACCCCCCCAAAAAATAAATAAATATTTTTTTTTGAGACAGGGTCTTACTGTGTAGCCCTGTCTCCCGTTACTTGCTATGTAGATCAGGCTGGCCTTGAACTCACAGAAGCCCACCTGCTTCTCCCTTCTGAGTGCTGGGATTAAAGGTGACATGCTTGGCTGACCCAAAATAATCTTAAGGGTCAGGGGTAGCCTGAGAGAAGATGTGGGGATGGAAGCAGAGGCCAGATGAGGAGGAAAAGGGGAAGGAAGGAGAACTTGAAGAAGATACACTATTGGTTTGAAAATACTGTAAGGAGTTTTCAGACAAGGAACACAGATGGCTTCTAGAAGCTGAGAGGCAAAAAAACAAACAAACCAAAAAACCAAATTGTCCCCAGAGTAGACGGAAACCCCAGAACAAACACAACCTGCCAATACTTTAGTCTTTAGATCCCAATGCCATTTTTAATTTCTGACCCCCAGAAATATAAGGAATAAAGACTTGAACACAGATATATCTGATACCAGCCATTTTTTCCTCAATAAAACCCAAAACACTGCAATAATCAATTAAATCTTTGTATCTGTTTACTTCTCTTGTAATATTCTAAACAGATAACATTGGAGAGAACTGGAAGACAGTTCAGGTTACATTTGAAAAAGTTAAAGAGCTGGAGAGATGGTGCCACAGTTACTTTGCAAAGGGCTCCTTTGGATCCTAGTACCCACATGGCAGCTCATAACCATGACAGCTCCAGTTCCAGGAGATCTGACTCCCTCCTCTGACCACTGAAGGCACCGTATGCACATAAATACATGCACACAAAACACTCATATATGTACGATAAATAAATCTTTTAAGTTACCACTTGCCTAGAATCTAAGAGGCCCAGGGTTTAACCCCTGGTACTGTACAATAGTAATAATAATAATAGACAAGTATTATAAAAAAATTATTGTGGCTATTAACAACAGTCAAGATACAAAGCAACCTAAATGTTCATCAACAGAAGAATGAATAAAGAAAATGAGTTTACTCAGCCACAAAGAGTAGAGGGATGACATTCTCAGGAAAATGAACAGAATAAGATAATTTAACTGAAATAATCCAGATTCAAAATGATTAGTGTTGTTTTCTCTGATATTAGAATACAGATAGATTCAGCTGTCTGTGTGTGCCTGAAAACCACGAGGGAACTAACTAAGGCAAAGGGAAAAGTGTGGAAGAAAGAGAAGGGTAAAAAGGAGCAAAGCACACGATGTATCTCATTACTCCATATTCCTACCCAACAGACCAACAGAAAACCTGAGAAACAGACAAGACAGCTGCTAGGATGGTTTCAAAATAAAAATAACTTCTAACTAAAGAGTCAATGGGCAAACTAGGATTTATTTCAACAAATAAACGACCCCTAACATTCAAACACAGCTTTGAACTGAGTTTATCAAATAACTTTACCAGTAATAATTGGAGGTCTTTAAAAACAAGCTGCTCATTTATTTGGGGTGGAAGGCATGCAGACCTCCACACAGAGGCCAGAGAGCAGCTCTGGAGTCTTCTCTCCTTCCACAGATACTGGGCTCCAGGGATTAAACTCAGTTCAATAGCAAGTGACTTTACCCACTAGCAAACCCTGCTGACCCCCAAAACATTTTAATTACTCAATAAAAAACTGATAAGGAGTTAAGATATACATGGCAATAAAGATTATCTTTTACCTCTTAGCTGAAAGATTCTTGGAAATCTTGCTAAAAAACTCTGCTTCTACATCTTGGCTTTCGGCACTGAGTTCCAACTGGACTAGATTTTTGTCAGAAGACTCAACATTCTGAAATGAAGTAGTCATATTTTGAGATCCAACTTACAATACCAAAGAGTTCTGTTTATCTGAATGGTAGCTCTGGATCACTGCCAGAGGAGCACATCTGATTTCTATAACCTGCTTCTGCAGAATACTAGGCTTCCTGCTCGGCATGCAAAAATGAAAACCTAACCCTGTATCATAAAACTCACTCAGTAACTAGGGACTCAGTAAATATAACAATTACGTAAAAATATATTTAAAAACATACTCATGAAATGATACAATCCATAAATGAATTCAAATAAAACAAATTGAGCTGAGTAGAAGCACATGATTATTTGGAGTTATTCAGTATTCTTATAATAATAAAATGATGAATATATTTTTATTACTTACCTTGAGACCTAAAATAAACAGTAATCAACAACAAAGTAGTGTTTAAATCAGAAACAATGACAGACACACGCAGTCCTATTTACTCAAGGAGGCTGAGATACAATTACTTGAGCCAAAGAGTTTGAAGCCAGCCAGGCAAAAAGGAGAGGGTGCTATTTATTTGTTTCTTTGAGACAGGGCCCCTCTACATACCCCTGGCTACCCCATAATTCACTATGTAGAGCAGACTGGCCTCTAACTCACAGAGATTTATCTGCCTCTGCCTCCTGAGACTAAAAGCATGTGCCACAAAACCTGGCTTATCTTTAAATTTAGTTTTCATATGAAAGTTTCAAAGAGCTATTTTCTTTGTAATGACTATCTAGATATATCATTTATTTTTAGAGACCAGGACTTAAGAGGCAGGCCTGGCTCTCCTGGAACTCACTACATAGACCAGGCTAGCCTTTGAACTCACAGATCCTACCTCTGCCTACTGGATCTGGGATTAAAAGCCTGTGCCACCAGACCTGGGTCCTAGCTGCATTTTTATGGACTTCGCTGGAGACCTGAACATAGCTCCTCTGGAAGAGTAGCCAGTGCTCTTAACCACCAAGTCATGTCTCCAACTTCCATGAAAATCTTTTTATATATCATTGATTATACCCAATATTCTAAAAATAAGTGGTAACAAGAAAAACACTAACATCAAATATTACTCCTCAATGGTACAAAATAACCCAACGTCTAAGCTCCTGACAAAGTGACTAGAAAAATAAGAAATGATGGCTAACCTCCACTATCCACATGACTAGACTTACATTCCCCTAGTGGACGAGGCATTTCTGCATATTATTGGTGCGGATGTTTCCAGAGAGAACTACTCCATGTGCTGAAGCCCTGACTGAAGCAAGGGGTAGAAAAGACACAGTGAGTGTCTGTATTCCTGCTGCCCTGCTTCCTAGTGAGCCATGGAGCAAGGAGCTCTCTTCTACCGCAGAGTCCTGCTCCCATGATGCTCTGCTCTAGCACCTCAGGCCAACCTACCAGGGCCAAAACTCTGAAACTGTGAGCCCTAAGAAATCTCTTGTTTATCTCAGATACTTTGGTCAGAATGATGAGCAAAAAAAAAACCACACACACTTACATTGAAAAGATGTAAAGTCTCCTTGTTGGTTAGTAACTGAAACTGAAGGCCAGGCTTCCTGCTGTCACAGGGAAGGCACTCATAAAATTCAGGTTCCTTATGTGTCAATGAATAAAGAACTACGATGAAATTTCCAGATTCTGAGAAGACTCTGAACAACAACAACAAAAATGGCATTAAATTAAAATCTAGTGCTAATAAGATTATATTGAAGAGAAAAAAAAAAATCATTGAATCCAGGAGTTTAACAACCACATGAACTTTTGCTGAATATTTACTGTCTATAGAAACTTAAAACAAGAGGTGTCAGGGCACAATTCTTAGAACACCACCTCCACCCATTGCTCTTCTAAATCCAAGCAAACAGGGAAAAACCTGAGGGCTAGAATTCCCTATTTAGACCCCAGTTTGTTGGACACCCCATCTACAAATCCCACCCCAAACCCCAACCCATCCCATCACCTGTCGACTGCAGCAGCTACCTGAGACCCACAATTTGCCAGCACCTACTGGATACAGAGCTCATGTTAGACCAAGATTTGATCCCTCAGACACAGAAACAGCCAGCTCTTACTAGACCAAGAATAGCTCCTTGTAACACAGAATATGCTACCCCTAAGTGGTCCAAGAGCTCAGATTGGACCAAGAGAGGCTTCCTGAGACACACACACACCCAGAACAGATTGAACGAAAATCAGCTCCCTACGATACAAGCAAATCCCGCATTGATCCAAGGAGCAATGGGCAGACACCAGCCCAAGAACACACATAACAACATAAAGAACAACAGAGCACCACAGAATTCAGTTGTTGTACAATAGCGAGACCTGAATATGCCAGTGTAGAAGCAGCAGAAGGAAATGACCTTTAGCTCTAAGAAGATGATAGAAGCCTTTAAAGAGGAAATAAAAGCCTCCCTTAGAGAAACAGAGGAAAAGGCAAGCAAAGAGTTGGGAGAGACCAACAAATCCCTTAAAAAATAGACAGGGGAAGGAAACAGCACAAGACTTAAAAATTAAAATCAAAGCAATGAAGACACAAACCGAGGGAATGTTGGGAATGGAAAATAGGAAGAAACGAATTGGAGGGACAGATGGAAGGATTCCAACAGGCAGAGACAGAAACTCTGGAGTGGAAGATTCCATTGTGGAAATAGATACATCAGTCAAAAAAAAAAAAAAAAAAAAAAACCACTAAAAACAAAAAAGTCATTAACACAAAACGTCCAAAAAATCTGGGACACCATGAAAAGAGCAAACCCAAAAATATAGGAATAGAAGATGAAAAAGAATACCAGCTCAAAGGCACAGAAAATATATTCAACAAAATCAAACTTTCCCAATCTAAAGAAGGAAATACCTATAAAGATACAAGAATCTTACAGAACACCAAGTAGACTAGACCCCCCCACAAAAAAGTCTGCTCACCACACAATAAGCAAGTCACTAAACCTACAGAATAAAGAAAGAATATTAAGAGCTGCAAAGGAAAAAGGTCAAGTTACCTATAAAGGCAGACCCATCAGACCAACTACTCAATAAAAATATGAAAGCCAGAAAGTCCTGGTCATGTTATACAGACCAGCCCAGACTACCACACTCAGCAAAACTCTCAATCACAATAGATGGAGTAAATAATATTTCGTGACAAAACCAGATTTAAACAATACCTACCCACAAATAAAGCACGAGAAGGAAAACTCCAACGTAAGCAGAGCTAGACACACCCATGAAACCACAAGCAAAAGATAATCCTACAGAAGGAAAAGTCAAAAGGAAACACACACACACACCAAAATGACAGGAATTAACAATCACTGGTCATTAACATCCCTTAATATCAATGGTCTCTATTACCTATAAAAAGGCACAGGCTAACACAATGGAAATGAAAACAGAATCCATCCTTCTGTTGCATAAAAGAGATACAACTCAATTTCAAAGACACAGTGGCTCAGAGTTAAGGGTTGGAAAAAGACTTTCTAATCAAACTGACTCAAGAAACAAGCTGGTATAGTCATCCTATTATCTAACAAAATAGACTTCAAACTAAAATCAATCAAAAGAGATCAGGACGGACATTGTTTATTCATCTCAGAAAAAAAAATCCATCAGGATGAAGTCTCAATCCTGAACACTTATGACCCCAATACAAGACTATCACATATGTAAAAGAAACATCACTAAAGCTTAAACCTCACATCAAATCCCACACATTAACAGTGGGAAACTTCAATACCCCACTCTCACCAATGGATATGTCTATCAGACAGAAACTTAACAGAGAAATAAGGGATCTAACAGATGTTATGCCTCAAACAGACTTAATGAATATATACAGAACTTTCCGCCCATAATCGGCCATAAAGAAATATGAGTAGATACAAAATAATAGAAATAACCCCTTGTATCCTATCAGACAACCATGGACTAAAGTTAAGAATTTAACAACACAAAACACAGAAACACTACAAACTCAAACTCATAGGAACTGAACACCTCTCAGTTGAACCACCTGTAGGCCAAAAAAGAAGTAAAGAAAGAATTTAAAGACTTCCTAGAATTCAATGAAAATAAATCCACAACATATCCAACCTTATGGGACACAATAAAGGAGTGCTATGAGGAAAATTCATAGCACTAGATGCCTACAGAAAAAACTTGGAGAAATCTCACACAAGAGACTTAACAGCACAGCTGAAGGCTCTAGAACAATTATAAGTAAACTCACCTAGAAGGAGTAGAAGGCAGGAAATAATTAAACTTGGGGCTGAAATCAATAAAATTGAAACAAAGAGAACGACACAAAGAATCAATAAATCAAAGAGTTGGGTTTTTTTTTTGTTTTGTTTTGTTGAGAAAATCAACAAGATAGATAAACCTTTTATCCAACCTAACCAAAAAGCAAAGAGAATATCCAAATTAACAGAATCAGAAATGAAAAGGGGGACATAACAACAGACGCCCAGGAAATCCAGAGAATCATTAGATCATACCTCAAAAACCTATACTCTACTAAACTGGAAAGCCTAAAAGAAAGGTACAGCTTTCTGGACAGATACCACTTACCAAATGAAATCAAGACCAGATAAATGACCTAAATAGACCTATAACCCTCAAGGAAATAGAAGCAGTTATTAAAAATCTCCCAAGAGGGGGAAGGGTGGGAAGCCAAGGGCCAGATGGTTTCAGTGCAGAATTCTATAAGATTTTCAAAGAAAAACTAATATCAATATTCCGCAAATTGTTCCACACACTAGAAACAGAAGGAACATTGCCAAACTCTTTTTATGAGGCTACAGTCACCCTAATACCTAAACCACACAAAAATGCAACAAAGAAAAAGAATTACAGATAAATCTCTTCATGAACATTGATACAAAAATACTCAGAAAGATACAAGCAAACTGAATTCAAAAACATGTTTTTTTTAAAAAATCAATCACAATGATCAAGTAGGTTTCATCCCAGATGCAGGGATAGTTCAACATACAAAAAACTGTGAATGTCATTCTTCATCTAAACAATCTGAAAGAACAAAAGTGAGTATCTTGTTAGATACTGAAAAATACTTTGACAAAATCCAACACTCCTTCATGATAAAAGTCCTGGAGAGATCAAGAACAGGAAAAAATACCTAAACATAATAAAGGTGATATACAGCAAGCCAACATCAAACTAAATGGAGAGAAACTCAAAGAAATTCCACTAAAATCAGGAACAAGACAAGGCTGTCTACTCTGCCCACATCTATTTAATATAACTCCAAGTTTTAGCTAAAGCAATAAGACAACAAAAGGGGATACAAATTGGAAAGGAAGAAGTCAAACTATTACAGATATGATTGCATACATAAGTGACCCCCACAATTCTATCAGGGAACTCCTGCATCTGGTAAATATCCTCAGCAATGTAGCAGGATTCAAGGTTAATTAAAAAAAAAAAAAATCGATAGCCTCCTATACTAAAGATAAAAGGGATGAAAAAGAAATAAAGGAAACATCACCCTCTATAATAGCTGCAAATAGCATTAAATATCTTGGTGTAACTCCAACTAAAGATGTGGAAGGTCTGTATGACAAGAACTTGAGGAAGATATCAGAAAATGGAAAAATCTCCCATGCTCTTGGATAGGTAGGATCAACATAGCAAAAATGGCAACCTTACCAAAAGTAATCTACAGATTTAATGCAAACCCACCCCATCAAAATCACAACAAAATTCTTCACAGACCTTGAAAGAACAATACTCAATTTCATATAAAATAACAAGAAACCTAAAATTGCCAAAACAATCCTGTTCAATAATAGAACTTCAGGAAGCATCACCATCCCTGACTTCAAGCTATAGTATAGAGCTACAGTAATAAAAACAGCCTGGTACCGGCATAGAAACAGACTTATGGAAAAATGGAATCAAATTGAAGACCCTGGCATTAATCCACACACCTATGAACATCTGATTTTTGACAAAGAGGCCAAAAATATTCAATGAAAAAAGTATCTTCAACACTGGTGCTGGCACAACTGGATGGTAGTATGCAGAAGAATGCAGAAGAATGCAAATAGATCCGTATCTACCACCCTGCACAAAACTCAAGTCCAAGTGGATCAAACATAAACCCAGTTACTTTGAACCTGATAGAAAAGTGAGACATACCCTTGAACACATTGGCACAGGAGACCACTTCCTAAATATAACACCAGTAGCACAGACACTAAGAACAACAATCAGTAAGTGGGACCTCCTGAAACTAAGAAGCTCTGTAAGGCAAAGAACACAGTCAGTCAATAAGACAAAATGATAGCCTACAGAATGGGAAAAGATCTTCACCAACCCTACATCTGATAGAGGACTGATCTCTAAAATATACAGGGAACTCAAGAAACTAGAGGTCAAAGAAACAAAAACCTCAATTGGAAAATAGAGTACAAAGATAAATAGGGAATTCTCAACAGAAGAATTTCAAATGGCTGAAAGACACTTAAAACTGCTCAGCATCTTTAGCCATCAGAGAAATGCAAATCAAAACAACTTTGAGACACCACCTTACACCTGTCAGAATGGCTAAGATCAAAAGCACAGATGACAGCCTATATTGAAGACATTCTTCCATTGCTGATGGGAATATAAGCCTGTACAGATGGCCACTTTGGAAATCAGTATGGCAGTTCCTCAAAAAACTGGGAATCTACCCAATGATCCAGCAATACACAAGGGCTGCCCATTCTTACCCCAAAGACATTAGCTTAATTATGTTTATAGCAGCATTATTTGTAATAGCCAGAACCTGGAAACAACCTAGATACCCCTCAACTGAAGAATGGATTAACAAATTGTGGTGCATCTACACGATGGAGTACTACCCAGCAGGAAAAAAAATGACATCCTGAAATTTGCAGGCAAATGGATGGATCTGGAAGGTACCATCCTGAGTGAGGTGACACACACCCAGAAAGATATGCAGGGTATGCACTCACTCATAGGTGGATTTTAGACATAAAGCAGAAGACAGCCAGGCTACAATCCATAACACACATACCCCAACAGCCAGGTAACAGGAGGAAGTTAAGAGAGATATCCATAGGTCCCCCTGTGAAGGGGAAATAGAGAAGATATACTGAGTAAATTGGGATCACGGGGGTGGGGTGTAAGGGAAGGTAGAAAGAGAGCATGAGGTAATGAAATGGTTGAGTGTGGGAAGCAACAGAGAGAGAGAGAGTAATAGCAAAGAAGTGACTGTCCTGATAGAAGGAGCCATTGTGGGGTTAGAGAGAAACCTGGTGCTAGGAACCACCCAAGAGCCCACAAAATGAGCCCAGCTGGAACTCCAAGCAATAGTGGAGAGGGGGCTAAACTGTTTTTTCCTATTACGGTATGAATGATCACCCTAATTGCCATCATAGAACCTTCATCCAGCAGTGGATGGAGGCAGATGCAGAGATCCATAGCTAAACATCTGGCTGAGCTACTAGTCCAGCTGAAGAGAGCGGGAGGAGAGACTGCATGAGAAGATCATGATGGGGAGACCCAGGGAGTAGGCTGTCCTGTGCTGTTGGGAGCTCACAGACTCTGAAATGATAGCTGACGAACATTCATAGAATGGATCTGAACCCTCTGAATGTGGATGACAGTTGAATGCCAAAGGCAGTTTGTGAAGCCTCTTGCAGTAGGACCAGAGTTCATTCCTGGTGCATGAATTGGCTTCTTGGAGCCCATTCCCTACAGAGGAACAAACACCTTACTCAGCCTTGATACTGGGGGGAGGGACTCGGTCCTACCTCAACTGAATATGCCAGGCAGAATTGACTCACCTTGGGAGTCCTTGTCCTCTCTGGGGAGTGAGTGGGGGTTTGGGGTGGGGAGGACTGGGAAAAGGGTGGGAGAGGGAGCAGTCATGGGTATGGGTAAAAATTTTTTCAATAAAACAATGTCAAAAATAAAGAATTATAATTTAATCTTTTAAAAAAACTTAAAATGAGATTAGTAATTGATAGCCTGGGAAGGTGGTGCATACCTTTAGTCCAGCACTTGGGAGGCAGAGGCAGGCTGATATCTGAGTTCAAGGTCAGCTTGAGTTCCAGGACAACTACACAGAAAAACCTTGTCTTAACAACCAGAGGGAAAAAGAGGAGCAATTGAAAATAAAGCTTCATTGTACTAAATCACAGAAAAGAACCAACAAGGAGCATGTTGCACCCTGGGACTAAAGTGATGACTGAGTGCTTAGGAGCCTCACTTCTCTCCCAGAGAACCAGGCTCACTTTTCAGCTCCCACATGGTAACGCCTCACAACCATCTGTAGCTCCAGTTCCATGTGACTGGACATCCTCCTCTAGCCTCCATCAACACCAGGAATGCATGGGATGCATAGACATTCATGTAGATGAAGCGCCCATACACATAAAAGAAATAATAATAATAAATTTAAAAACACTTAGCATCCTTCCTCTCTTTTTGTTTGTCCAAGACAAGAACTCCTAACGTAGTGTGGCTTGGACTTGCTATGTAGCCCAGGCTGGCCTCAAACTGGTCCTCCTGCCTTAGCCCCCAGTGCTAGTATTATAGGTTAAGTAGGCCTCATTATGTCTGGCTTGTTTTAGTATTTTCTACCTCTCCCTCAAAAAAGAAAAAAAATTCACTTGGAAATGTGAATAAATAGTAAAATACAGCTATAAAAGTATCTGAAAAACAATACAGGGATTCTATTATTTTAGCAATACTCCCAGAGTGGAAAAGCAGCCTTAGAAAGCAAGAAAAAACTGATAAATTTGGCTTAAAAAAAATCTGGGACCGGAGCTAGAGATGGTTTAGCCATTAAGAGCTCCTGCTGCTTTCCTAGAAGACCTGGGCTTGGTTCCCAGGACCCAGGTGATGGTTCACAGCCATCTCTAACTCCAGTTCTAGGGCTACAATGCTCTCTTCTGGTCTCTGTGGGTACCAAGTATGCGAATAGTGTACAGACATACATGCAAAACACTTAGAACAAAATAAAATATTTTTTAAAAAGACTGGGTATAGGTCAGAGATATACAAAGCTCTGGCTTAGAGACCCAGCACCATGAAGAAGAGGAGTATGGGAAAAATACTGTAACTAAAATTAAATGAACATAACAATCCAAGAGAAGAAAGTTTTGCTCTAAGTGTTTATATGTTATATGTGCAGAGAAAAACAGGGCAAGAGAACAAAGGAGGGAAGTGCATGACCTTACAACTAATATGAGAAAGAAGCATAATCCAAAAGAATCTAGGCAAACACAGCATCCAGAGGGAGTCAAAGGCACTGGAAAAGACCGTGCTGCTTCTACTAGGTTAGCAAGGATTATCAAAGGCTCTGTAAACAGAAACAACAGCTCAGCCTGTAGTTCTAACACTTAGAGGCCGGGGCAGGAAGACTGTCAAGGAGTTCCAACTCAATCTGTGCTACACTATTTGGCTAAGGATCAAGACTCTGTCTCAAAAGACGGAAGAGAAGGCAAACTAAGGCTTTCCATTCACCTGTGTGAACTAGTATCCTGCTTCTCTGCCTCTCTGTATAGCCGTGAGCATCCTTACTGTGTGATCACTCTGACGTTAACAGACTATGCCTACTCATGATAGCTACACAGCTTAATTTCTTACTCTTTAGTCTCATTTAATATAAAGATTACTTTTCTCTTTTTTTAAAGATCTACTTATTGATTATGTATACAGTTTTGTATGCATGTTTGCTGTATGACAGAAGATGACATCAGATCTTATTATAGATGCTTTGTGAGCCCCGATGTGATTCCTAGGAATTGAACTCAGGTCCTCTGGAAGAGTAGCCAGTGCTTTTAACCTCTGAGTCATCTATCTCTCCAGCCCAAGGATTATTTTTCTTAAAGTATGCATTTATTAAGAATTGTAAAAAATTAAAACAGCATATGTATTATACAATCCATTATAATGTAAACCAATACAATATAAACAGGGAAAGAATAAAGCTAAAATACTATAAAATAAAATATCACTTACCTTTCCTGAATAGAAGAACTGAACATGTATCTCAAGCAGCAAGCCCACACCTGAGGGCTATAGATATGTATAATTCCAGAGAGCCAACTAAAAAAAATAAAATAAATAAGAAAGTATATAATCAGTCAAGTATGGTGGCACATGCCTGTGGTCCCAACACCTGGACGCTGAGGCAAAATCTAGGTTAGCATGATCTACACAGGGAGATCTTACCTCAAAATAACATCCTTTCAACAGCAGTGCATTAAGTGTCACAAATAAGAAATCACATTGATAATTCAGAGCAGATTACATAAATGTCCCACACCTACATACAGAAAGAGGCAAGTATACATTCTTCGTTCTCTTCTACTTGGATGTAGGAGAGAAAAGTAGTTTGTGGAGGTAAAGGTTCTATGTCAGAATAAATTGGCCTGGACTGGAAAGGAGCTGAATTAGAGGAAACTAAAGTTTGTGGTTTAAACTACAATTGTGAAGAGAATCAAATGCTATATATAGAGGTAGCCCAAAATAGACACTTTATCAGAAAATTCCCACAATTGTCAGATTTTTTATAGTGTTCATTTCATAGGTAAGTCATATACTTTATTATTACCATTTTTTTTCTATCTGTAAATACCTTAGCACTTCAGTTTGAGTATAAATTCCTTGAGAAGGCATTTTAAGCCCTAACACAGAACTCAAGATGCACTGTGCATAGAAAGCATGTAAGAGAAGTGTTGAGTTTCTGAATCATCTTTCTCGATGTCATTAACCCATTAACTGTAAAGAAAAAATGATTAACACTAAATTTAGGGAACTTTGGCACAACTGCATTTCTAGAGATTTTAAATTCTATTATATTGAGCCCTGGGTTCTTCAAGATACCATAAAGACAGAGGAAATGAGAGAAGGCTGGAGACCTTCAGCCTCAATTAGGATTCGGAAATATGCTATTTTAGCTGATTCTAATAGTAAAATACAGAAGTTTAAGAATCACTAGCTCTGTGACTTTATAAGCCAGGCATGGTGGCCCACTCCTCTAGTCCCAGCACTCTGGAAGTAAAGGCAGGAGGGTCTCTGTGAGTTTGGGTCTCTGTGAGTTTTCGGCCAGCCAGAGCTACACAGAAAGGTCCAGCCTCAAAAAGAAAACAACAACCAAACCCATACAAAAAACCAACAACAAATTAACTCAATACTCATACACTTAGTTTTCCTGATAATCTGGTTACACTAGGCTGAAAAGATTTCTTGAGTAGAATAATACTTACATTCCCACTAACGGTAGAGAATAAACCTTGGGATCAGATTCCAACAAAAGTAACAATTTCCGTGTTTCATCCATGGTAACATATCTAAACAGAAGAGACTTACGTAAGAATAATTATAAGTATGTGCAAACTGAGTCTTAAAATGTATTTTAGGTAGTAGATTTAAAAAAGACCACAAAGACAATAAGTAAAATTTTTTAATTATTAAAAAAATCATTTACAATTACATACTTAAAATAGTTTACTCCTCAACTTTACTTACATGCTACTTTTAAACAGTTTTAACATTAAAAAGGACAATTTCAGAGCCAATTAAATTACTGGGAAAAGTGTAGTTTCTGATACTGGAAGTATGCAGGTATCCAGGCAACTTAGTAAGACAAAGGTCACTTCTCAGTAAAAGAGACCACCTTAAGGGAGGTATAATTAATTCTCCATACACATTCCTCCAACCTTTGCCAAAGAGTAAACACTACTCAAAACTCACTTTCCCTAAAAGGACATTACAAAACCTTGGGCTGGATATAATACTAATCGAGGGGCTGTTGAGATGGCTCAGTGATGAAGAGCCTGGACTGCTCTTGCAGAGGTCCCAAGTTTGGTTCCCAGCACCCAGGAAGGATAGCTCACAACCACCTCTAACTCCAGAGGATCCAACATCTTTGGCTTCCTCATGCACCCACACTGACTTGTACAAACCTACTCTTAGATACACATTTGTACACAATTAAAAAAACAATAAACTAAAACGGAATATCCCTGTGTCTTGCTCACTATCAGAACACCAAAGGCTCACAGTTCATTCTGTGTGAGTAAATGGACATAAGCACAAATAAAAGGAAAATCATTTGTTTATTAAAAGACAAAATCTCATGTCCCAGTTAAGGAACACTTTCTTATTCCAAAATATATAAACGTCTCATTCAAATAGCTTTTGGTCATTGTGGGTTTTGATCCTTTGTAATATAATTAATACATTTCCTTCTGTGGTCAGAATGTGAAATTCAAAAGGGGACTTCCTTGCTACTCCAAGGAAAAAAAAATTCTTTTTTGGTCTTCTGTTAAAGTATAGTGTACCATGGCAAACGTTTTTTTTGGCTCCAGAGACCTAAGAGAACTAGGGCGGAGTCAGTGGAAAATGAAGCCCAAAGTGTAATGCTCACAGCCACTTCTGCTCAAACTTTCAAGCACAGGCACTTCCACTGTCAAACCCTGTTCAGTAAGTAGATGTACAGTAAGAAGTGACAATCCAGGAAAGCAGTCCTTTGGACCATCAGAGAGCATGCATCTTGACCTGAGAAACTCAGGGACAGTGAGCTGGAGAGGGGTCTGCTCCTAAGGACTCTACCCTTACGCAGTTGACCATGTGGTGAGAAAGAAGACTGTAAATCTAACTGCAGTCACTATGTAGCTCTGGCTCTTTCTGGAACTCACTATGTAGACCGGTTGGCCTCAAACTCACAGAACTTTACCTGCCGCTACTGCCTCCTAAGTGCTGAGATTACAGGTGTCTGATGTCATGCCCTGAAATCTATTTAATATAACTTTTTACCACCAAATTTTTTGTAGAGTGAAGCACACACTTGCAACAAAAATGAATAGACTGTGTTGTACTGCAGTGACTGAGTGTATGCTTAGCATGTATAAGACTATGTGCTCAATCCCTAGCAACAAATATTTAAAAATAAGTAGTTTTATCTCCCCTGATTGTTGATCAGATGGCTGGATCTCTGACATGAAACTGACTACAGTATTTAGTACTGTGTGGATATCTTGAAAAATATATTAATTTAACCAATGGATTGTTTACTTACCCATGTTTATAGGTTCCTTGAACTTGGGAAATATTCAGATTACTACTTAAGTTTCTTGCTAGAGCTGTAGGAATAATGGGGATAGGCTTCACAGGTACACATTTAAAAGAATTTGCTAGAGTTATTGCTGTCCAATGCAAGTCAAAATCCACACCATCCAAACTCTCCCTGGAGGCGATTTGAACTCGTAGGGAAAACAACTTTCCATAGTCCAAGCAGTCTTTGCTACATACATGATGCTGTAAAGCCTGAGGAACCATATCATACAGTTATAACTTTGAGATGCAGTCATAGTTTAAAGTTCATTTAACATCGTTAGAGATACCTCTATAATATCTTACAATGACAAAATTAAATTAGTTCTAATTCACATTTCAACTCTCATTTCTTCCACATGATCAAAAGATTATGTGAATAGTAACCAACAGTCCTAAGCTCCTTCATAAGTTTCCAACTTAGATGTCCTAACAGCTCTTCAAATTCTTTTTTTTGTTTGTTTGTTTTTTTGCTTTTGAGACAGGGTTTCTCTGTGTAGCCTTGGCTCTCCTAGAATTCGCTCTGTAGACTAGTGTGGTCTTAAACTCAGAGATCCATATGCCTCTATCTGTCTTGAGTGTTGGGATTAAAGGCATGTGTCAACACTGCCCAGCTATTCTTCAAATTCTTGCTGGACAATTATTACCCTAAAAATTTTACTATGCCAGGATGGGTAGAGGAATATGTAAATTAATTATGACTCAGCCTTAGAGAATCTCAATCATTCCTTTTTGGTTCCTTTCTCATTATGTAAAATGTTAGCATAACTCTTCTTTCATATTTACCTAGATCTACTATGCCCTTTCTATTCTTACTGCTACCACTATGTGTATATTTGAGATATATGTACACACACACACAGACACACACACACCACATACATACACATATACACACCACACACACACACACTAATGCACATCCAATCTAGTGGACCTTCCTCTCTGACTTCAGTCAGCCTGCTTGATCAGATTTGACAGAATTGTTTCTTTTCATAAATCTCTAATAACTAAACACACAAAAAATTTTCTTTATCTAATAAAGCTCTCTAATCTGACTAAACTAATATTCCAGTCTAATAGCCCTTAGCAAAAGTTTATATACTCACAACCTTGAGCATTTCCTGAACTTTCCTGTTTTGGTCACACCACTTCCTCTCCTAGAATATTACCCATATACCTGATCTATAATCTCTGGCCTCACAAACCACATTACCTTAGGTTTTTATGTCCACAATATTCAATCACAGATCATCATGTATAATTCTCAAATATAGGCTTATTAAAATACTACAAACCATACACAGTCTAATTCTTATGCATAATTTAAAATGTCATCTGTACTTTAAATACAGGACTCAAAGGACCTGAGTTGGATCTGATCCAAAGCCTCTTCCCTGAGGTCTAGCTTTTCACACTACTAGAAGGTGCCATGTAAACTTCCAAGGGAGGCAGCAATTAATCCTACCCAGATATGACACCAATGAACCAAACCAAGGACCAGCATGGTCCAATAACTCTAAGGGAGCAACAGCAGAACACACATCTTGGTGGTAGCCAACAGCTTTCTAACTGGACTTCAGATGCACTCAAGAAGGAAATCATGTCTGGTGCCACATAATTCCTATGTACAAGCTAAACATTTATCCTTCTACACATACCTCATCAAAGAAACTTCTTAGCAACAGAAGGAGACCATTACAGAAAACCACAACCAACCAAAATGCAGAGAGTAAGTCCCAACTGGTTCATCTCTAACACAACTCCTACACCCAAGGCCCCAAGGATCACTGCTGAAGAGAACAGGACATTTGCTGAGACTGTCTCTACTAGAAATACCAGAGAGGTTACATAAATGCCAGCTCATCAAGATGGCTAAATAACCCTCAGAGAATGACACCACCAATGAATATGCTGGCACCAAAGGGGGAATTCTTGGGGGGCCTCAACCTTAGACAAAGAGCTACTGGCAACTAAGAAATGTGAGAGTGGGAGAAAGTCTTCCTCAGGGGTGAGCACATTGATGGCTTATCCAATACCAAGTGGTCAGCCCTGAGGCAACATTATACAGCATGGCATGTTGAAGTTAGGTGTATATCTGTAACAAGAATTTTTTTTAAACCCATAAATTTGAGAGAGTAAGGGGGTATATATACATGGGAGGAAGAAAAGGGGGAGACGATGAATTATAATTTCAAAAATTAAAATTGTTATTAAAAAAGAATTGTTATTAATGAACTTCACCTTTAAAGTTGAACTGAAGTCATCTGCACTATGAACTATCATATCTCTTGAACAAAGTCCTTGAGTATGAACTTTGCAGGGGATCAAAACATCTCCAGGAAGAGAAGCAGTAGGGGTTCTCTCTAAGCATTCTGGTACTTCTCGACCAGGGTCAAAGCGATCTACTGACAATGTCACACCTTCTTCATCTGCAGAACAAAATTATCAACTATTATGTAACATGCTAATTAAAAACAAAACCACCAAACAAAACTACATTTTAGCAAAGTATTTTGATCGTACCGGTAGCATATTAAAAAAATGATTTGTTTATATTCTACAGATGACTTCACCATGAATTCTATAATAGATAGTTTAACCCATTTTCATATGCATGGTGGACAAGCAAAGAAATTAGCAAAAGGACACACAATAGCTGGCTGAAACAAATGTACATTCTCTAACAGCCATAACAACATTTTTTATAACATATTACCTTCATCCACTGTGAGAGAACCAAGTAAGAAGCATGGCACATATTTTTTATTTTGCTTAGCCTGACGATAAGCAAGTCGGATGGCCTTTTCAGTTACCACAAGCTTTGGCTTTCTGAAAAATAATAAAGTCTTTTATGAAGGTATACCTGATGTCCTAAAAAGAAAAGCCTTCTGACAATAAAGGTACAAAGGTCCCCAGGCTCTGGCCTGACCTGGATCAGAACACAACCTGAAAAACTAGGCCAACATGATTCTGTAAACAGTTGACAGAAATAGTCACATTCACTCGTTTACACGTCATTTTAGCTTAAATAGTGAGAGCCAGAAAGACCAGGATGGTGACACGCACGCAGAGAAAGACAGATCTCTGTGAGTTTAATTAATAACTAAGGACAGTCTGGTTTAAATAGTGAGTTCCAGGCCACCCAGGGATATGGTAGTAAGATCTTGTCTGGAAAATATTTAAAAGTACCAGGAAAAGATATGTGTTGTCCCTATAGTAGAGTGTTTACTTAACATGTTCAAGTACATGAAACACTTCAGAGGCTACACATGATCCTTTCATGGTACTTTTAAATTTAGTTTATAAATAATTGAAGTCATTTCAATAAGAACTGCTTAAGATCAATCCTGTCTTAAATAACCAAAAAACAAAATTGTTAAGATCAGAAATTGAGGGTCTAGACAGCCTGACTCCAGTTAAGTGTACCTTAAATCATCAAGGCAAAAATCTAAGTTGGGCAGTGGTGGCACAGGCCTTTAATCCCAGCACTCTGGAGGCAAAGGCTGCCTGGTCTATTTATCAGGTTCCAGGGCAACCAAGATGCAGAGAAACCCTGTCTTTAAATAAATAAATAAATAAATCCATGAGTTCTGATACGTATCTACAACTAGACTGGCTTGGCTATCTACATTATAACCTATCCTCTGTAGGATATTTATTTTATCAAGTAAGTCCTTAGATATAACAGCTCAATTTATTACTATAAAGTCTGTATAGGAACTCCTTTCAAAAGGTCCTACAGAGAACTGTATTATATGCCTTCTAACTTGATCAATTCCATCTCAGCTCTGTCTTCTCAGGGTTCCACACAGAAGCCATGCTGAAGCACAAAAACATTCCTACAATATTCAGAACCTTAGATTTGCAGAATATTCCAACTATGAAATTAGGATTATTTCTCAAAAGAATACAGAAGATTTAACAAACAGAAAGTAAAGAAAACTGAATACAGGTTTAGCATAGTCCACCTGAAATACTCAAGACCACAAGCACTTCAGGTCTGGAAATATTTGCATATACAAAATCTTAGAGATGGAACTCAAGTCTAAATATGAAATTCATTTATGTTTATAAACACCTATTTTATAATCTGAAGGTAATTTAGACATAACTATATTTTGTATGTGGGTAAGATGTAGAATGTAGTACTTTATAGAATCTTGTTGACAGTCAACAACTTTCAGATTTTGAAGGCATGTGCTGTTACCTGCTCAGCCATTTTAGAATCTGGGGAAATGGTTCCTACCAGGTAAGCACAAGGGCCTAAGTTGGGATTTTTATACTAAAGATGGGAACAGTGGCACCGTCTATATAACCCAGTGTTTGGTGGTGTGTGTGGCGGGGGAAGCTGGCCAGCAGTCAAGCTGAAAAGGCAACCTTCAGATTCAGTGAGATCCTGCAGAGTAATAGAGGAGCACACTGGACAGCAACCTTTGGCTTCCACAAGTGGACGCAAATCAAAAGGGAAAAAATTAGACCTTGGGACTTAGGCAGCTCAACCTGTAATTAGTAATAACACTCAAGCCTGTCTTAAATATTCTTCTACGATTCACTGGTTTGATTTGAAAAGGGAAACAAACCTGTAGTAACTGAGATGCAAGTAGATGAAATCTCCAATTGGCATTGGGTTCCAAAGGGCCAATTTTGATGGGGGGAAGTGGAAAGGTACCAACTTGCTTGAAGAAAACCTTTAAAAAAAAAAAAGTGCGGGGAAAGCAAACAGTGTAAATTTTATAAGAAATAGTTAATGCTCTTTGCCAGGCCTTCTAAGTCTTTAGGAGGCCAACACTAGGAATTCCAGGACAACCTAAAAAGTAGTTGAGGGGAGCCATGTTAAAGACCTGAATAAGACAAAAGGCCTAACAGCAGCTTCACTGAAGAGCTATGCTGAATGTCGAACACGCGTGTAAAGTGCCTAATTCACCGTTGAGTGTGCAGTGTTCTCTTTTCATTTCCCACAGTCTAAACACCTATAAAGATCAATCTCCAATAATACTTTCCTCAGCACAATAAAGAAAGGATCGTGTCAACTGAAACCCCAACTATAATACTTATTAACTATATGACAATAGACTCATCAATACCTCTATAGTGTCCTTTATTAATTAACAAATACTAGATGGTTCCACACATGGTGGCACAAACCTTTAATCCCAGCTTTTAGGAGGTAGAAGCAAATAGGTCTCTGAGTTAGATGCCAACTATGTCTATATAGTAAGTTACAAGACAGGGCTATGTAGGGAGAACCTGTCTCAAAACAGATATAGATAGACAGACAGACAGACAGACAGACAGACAGATAGATAGATAGATGATATATAGATGGATAGATAGATAGATAGATAGGTAGATGGATAGATGATATATAGATGGATAGATAGATAGGTAGATGGATAGACGATAGGTAGATGGATAGATAGATGATAGATAGATGGATAGATAGATGATAGATAGATGGATAGATGATATACAGATGGATAGATAGATGATAGGTAGATGGATAGGTAGATGATAGGTAGATGATGGGTGGATGATAGGTAGACAGATGATAGGTAGATAGATGATATATAGATGGATAGATAGATAGATAGGTAGATGGATAGATGATAGGTAGATGGATAGATGATATACAGATGGATAGATAGATGATAGGTAGACAGATGATAGGTAGATGATAGGTAGATGATGGGTGGATGATAGGTAGACAGATGATAGGTAGATAGATAGATGATATATAGATGGATAGATAGATAGATAGGTAGATGGATAGATGATAGGTAGATGGATAGATGATATACAGATGGATAGATAGATGATAGGTAGACAGATGATAGGTAGATGATAGGTAGATGATGGGTGGATGATAGGTAGACAGATGATAGGTAGATAGATAGATGATATATAGATGGATAGATAGATAGATAGGTAGATAGATAGATGATATGTAGATGGATAGATGATATACAGATGGATAGATAGATAGATAGGTAGATGGATAGATGATATACAGATGGATAGATAGATGATAGGTAGATGATAGGTAGATGATAGGTAGATGATGGATGGATGATAGGTAGACAGATGATAGGTAGATAGATAGATGATAGAAGGTTAACAAATTTGCAGTAGTGTGATCAACACAAGACTCAAGGTGAACGTAAAAGCAGATGATAGCCTCCCCGATCATGTTTCCTACTGTCTTTATCAGAACAGCTGGCACAAAATGCAACAGAGAATATAAAAGCTCCCCGTGGACACAACTGTTGTTTAGAAGAGAAAGGAAATCCATATGCCAGCATTACTTGTTCCTCCCTAGGGGCAATAAAACGGGCCACAGAATCAAATCACCACGCCAGTTTGCCAGGTCCTCCATGTAATAATAGACTAAGAAAAGCAACAACAGGTGGCCTGCTCCGCCTTCCTACTCCACACAAAAGGAGAGGCTTAGGGGAAAGACGGACAAGGTTGAGATGACCAGTGTGAAATGGCTACTGGTCAGGACTCTGCTTGGAAGAAGGAACCCCAAGACTTTTCTATTCCTCTAGGATGGAAGTAAGTAATCTTCTAATTTACAACCTCAGTTCAGGTAAGTTCTCATCAACAAAACATCTACGTCATTAAGTGAGAAAGAAGGGACTTAATATTTTCTAAGTACCTACTACATACACATCCCTTTAGTTTATTACGCATGTTTAATACCTTCCTGGTAATCAATTAGAAAGTGATCACCATCCTCATTGTGAATGAAAGAGATCAAGAGATCCACCTAATTAAAAGCTGGACCAGATATTCCTGATTCTAAAGACTGTGTTCTTTTTTTTATTCCAGTATTTTGTCTCAAGTTAATGTGGGTTAGCTATAATAAAACACTGCATAAAAAAAAAAATGTTTTGAAGCCAGACATGGTGGCATGTGACTGAGATCCCAAAGCTTGAGAGGCAGAGGAAGGAATATTTAAATGAGTCCCATATTTCAAGACCAGCCTCAGCAACACAGCTAAGACTTCCCTCTCAAATAACTAAAGAACCAGACACAGTGGAACATACCAATCATCCTAGCCTCTGGGAGGATGAAGGAGAAGAACTAGGTGAGGATGAGGCCGGTCAGGGCTACCTAACAAGACTCAAAAAAACATAATAGGACCTGGAGAGATGGCTTCCTTAAAAATACTTGCTTCATTAGCAAAGGACCCCTCAGTATATGCATGGCAGCTCACAACCACCTGTAGTTCCAATTCCAAAGGTTCAGATACTTTCTTCTGTCCTTCTTGGGCACCAGGATATATATATATCATATATATATATGAAGCAAATACATACATACAGGCAAAACACTCATACACATAAATAAAAAGAAATATTTAAATATATAATCAATAAAATAAAGATTTTGTACCTGGTATTCATCTGGGACTTTTTCTCCAAGAACTATAGGCTCTATATTTGGTGAGTGATTTATTCAATTTCTGGTCCTTAGTACCCTACAGAAATAAAAGAATGTTGTTAAATTAGAAGAAGAAACATTACTTAACCAAATAATAACAAAATTAAGCTGTTTATATGAAAAATAACTAGGATTAAAAAAATTAAATACTGTAAATCTTGGGATGTAGTGGACTTGCCTACAAGTTCAAGGTCCTATGTTCAATGTCCAATAAACAGAAAAATAAAAGATTTAGTGTTAGTAACAGGTTTTGATTGCTTTCATACTCAAGTCATTCATAAACTATAATATTTATGACTAACTTTAATATTTAATTTAGTATGCCTATTCACTAAAAGATGCACATATTTTGCCCCCAAATCTTTTTCTTTCTTTCTTTTTTTTTTAAGACAAGGTTCTTGTGGCACAGGACTTTAATCCCAGCATTCAGGAGGTAGAAACAGTAAGTTTGAGGCCAGCCTGGTCTACTTAATGAGTTCCAGGATGGCCAGCACAATGTATAGAGACTCTACTCAAAAAACAAACCACAGTCAATGCTGATCGATAGAGAAAGGACTATATAGTCTGTACTTTGCATCATTAGTATTGAATGAAACTCTCCAGTGGGAAATTAGACATATGGATTTGAAAGTCAAGCGAAGTGGAAACTAAAGCTTTGTTGTGTGGATGAATGGGTGCAAAATATTAATGAGAATATCCAGCAAGTGTGTATTTGGATAAAAACCATGAACACAGATTATTTCATAAGTCAGTTTATAGAGACAGGGAACTTCCTGTTTGTTGTCACAAAAGTGAGTTTGTTGATGCGTTAATTAGTTGTTTATAGAATTTATCCATATATTTTCTTGTTTGATATTTCTGTGTAACTCTCTAGGGATTATAAGGCTTTCCTCTCAAGTTCTGGGACACAGGTATTCACCACAAGCCAGCCAGCATTTATTGTATTATATTTTTTAAGTCTTAATTTTTAACCTTTTGTGCACTGTTTCAATTTTAGCAAAAAGATACTGTCTGAGGCAGATGAGGCAGCTTAGCACTTGCTGTGCAAGGCTAATGACCTGAGTTCAATTCTCAGAACAAAAGATGAAACAAAGAACAGACTCACACACATGCTCAGTGGGACACAATTCCTGCGCTCATACACACACATCACACACACAGTAATAAAAACAATAGTTAGATTTCTAGGACCAGTAAGATGACTCAGAGGATAAAGGTGTGTGCTGCCCAAACAACTAGCAACCTGAGTTTGATTCCTAGAACCTACAGTGGAAGAAAAGAACCAACTCCTGCAAGTCATCTTGAGACACACAGACACATACACACACAGAGAAAAGTAAATTTTAAATTCTAATAAAACTTCAAAAGATATCTGACTCAGGATAATTACTAAAGAATTATCAAGTCCTTTAGAAGAGACCTGGAAGGGTTGTCCAAGGCTGAAAATATCGGAGCAAACAAAATTCTGCAAAATATGACCTTTAAAGACCAACTAAAGTCCCTAGTAGAAATATCTAAAGTTCTTGAAATAAGGGTTAAAAAAAAAGCCTTTCTTTAGTATTTGGTTGTCATGGTAACAGTAATCACACTGATAACCACCTCCACAAAGTGTATGAAGTGCCACCTTTCTTTAAAGGCCCTTGTCTGTCTCAAATTAGGCCTTTCTCATTTAAAAACAATCAAATAAGAAATTTGATAAACTAGTTTACCTTGACAGTATTAAATAAAGCTAATGGCCAAAACTGTACAAAATGTATACTTAGCAAAAATACTCTCCTCAGGTAATGTTATCATAGTGTAAGGAGAACCATTAAGTCATCCCCACCTCTTTACCCACAGAAAAGTTCTTTGCATCCCCCCACCTTGGCTGACCACACCAGCCTGCCAGATCTACTGACAAGTCCGTCCAGTGCAGACACAAATGTATGAACAAGTTTTTCTCCTGCTTAGAAAGTCACTGGCTTTTCTTCATAGACAGAAAAAAATTCTTCATTGTTAAGGTCCTACCCAATCGCTGCAACTCCATTTATCCGCTGTCTCCGATAGGGCTACTTAGGCTGTCCTTCCCTTTACTTCCAATTTCCTACTAAATCCTATACCTCCAACTCAAATGTTAAATCTCTCATGATGACATCACTGCCTCTGTGTTCTGACACAGTATTTCACACCTCGCTTTTGACATTGGGTTTACTTGCTATAGACTACAGACTATAAAAACTAGCTGATTCCCTACGGTCTGGGCCAGATAGCATAAAGAATGTAAGAGCAAGGATCAGGGATTCGGACCCCAAGAAATGTAAACCTCTTTTACGTTCTTTAGCACACAACAGGCAAGGTTCCCCGGTCCGCTTTCTCTCTCCCCTGGCGGCGCTGTGGTCAAGTCCAGCGCGCCACCTCGGTTCCCCCCAGGCCGTTCGTTACTCACCGCGTTTCCCCGGCCCGGAGGGCGCCTGGGGGACCCAGGAGCACGAAGATGCCCCGTCGCTCTTGTCTCGGCCGCCGCCAAGCTGGGGTTTGTTTGTTGGGCACCCAAAGGCCGGCTCCAAGAAGCATCCCAGATGACTGTGGCCCCGCCTCTGGGACGTTGGGGTCGCGGGAACCCAGGCGGCAAACGCTGGCCGGAGGAAACCGAAGGGCGCGCCGCGCCTGCTGATTGGCCAGAAGTTCGGCCAGTCCCGCGACAGGGGCGGTACTAATGGCGTCACGCAACGTCTTCGCGCTGTTCTGCTGTGGCAACCAATCGGATGTCGGCCTGGGATTGGGTCGCCCAATCCCAAGGTTCTTTGGAGAACCGAGGGCGCCACAAAAGCTCCGGATCACAATTCGGAGGATTTAAACCTTCATTTCATTAACGGTTAAGTTCCGGGATGAATTGGCCAAACGCATGCGCAATTTAATCCCAGCTGACTACCCGGAAGTGCTCCTTGCGATGGTTGTGTTCAAATGGCCAGGATGTTGGTGGTTCTTTTAATCCTTGCACTTTCCCGAAGCAGGTGCTGAGACAGGAGAATCGCCGCAAGTTCCTGACAAGCTGGGATTGTTTAGAAACATGTCTCAAAAAGACTAGAATCGGGTGTAGTAGTGTACCGCGGTAATCCCAGAGGTGGGTGGAGGCAGAAGGATCGACATTTCAAGACATCTAAGCTTTGTAGCAAATCCAAAATCAACCTGGTTTACTTGAGACTCTGTCTCGGGATTGTGTGTGTGTGTGCGTGTGTTTAACCCCTTTATTTTAATGGGCAGAGATAAAGAATGTTATGTTTGTTTCAATCTTACCTTTTTTTGGGAAATTCATTCTCGTTGAACAAGAAAACCTTGTGGCATTTATACTTACTTCCAGTTCTAATAATATTGGGGACAGTTGTGTGTGATTTGTGTGTGTGTACCTTTGCATTCGCACGTGGAAACCAAGTACATGTTGGGTATCTTTAAGAGATGATCTCGCGCATTGTAATAAAAAAACCTTAAAAATCAAAAAGAAAGTACGCATATAATATTAGGAGAAAGTACTAAATGTACTTACGATTAGTTCGTGTTGCATTAAATTTTAGATTTGTGTATTTTTAAAAAGGCAAGTGAAAACTAAACGCATTAAAGACTAGGGAATAATGTATCAATGTTGGATTAACAAACAATAGTACATATAGGGTGCTAAAAATAAAGGAAAGTGGGTGGTAGGTGTTGTGTCGTTTTTTCTTTTTTTCCTTCTGTAAAACTGAGGCTATTCTGGGATGCAGACTGGCTAGGTTGCAGCTTAGTGGTAGTGCACCTTCTCAACATATGCCAGGTCCTTGGCTGAGTCACTAGCAAGACACAATGAGTAAATACTTTTAAAAGTAAATCTGGGGCTGCAGAGATGGCTCAGTGGTTAAGAGCACCTGCTGCTCTTGCTAGAGGACCTGAACTTAGTTGGGTGGATCACAGTTGTCTTTAGCTCCAGGGAAACCAATACTCTCTTCTGATCTTTTTTGGACATCCCCACCCCTGGCTGGCACATACACATGAATAAATCCTAAAAAAGAAAGAAAGAAAAACCGGATGTTGGTGGTGCATTTTTAATCCAGCATTCAGGAGGCAGACACAGGTGGATCTCTGTGAGTCCAAGGCCATCCAGGTCTGCAGACCTAGTTCTATTCAAGGCCACACAAAGAAAGCCTGTCTCAAAAAAAAATTTTTTTTTAAATTTAAAAAGGCAACAACAAAAGAGCTGAAGCATTTATTATCTTCCAAACAACTAAGACAGCATGTCAAATGTCAGCAAGTGGTGAATTAAACATTTTATTGACACTGCATTCCTAAGCAGAATGTGTATTCAATTCTATGTATAAATAGTTGTTTTTGAGACAGGGTCTCATATAGCCCAGGTTGATCGTGAACTCACTGTGTAGTCAAGTGTCGCTCGCACCCTCGCCCGCAAGGACGACACGACACCAGGCTCTTCTTTCAGTGGTTTATTCAGGACCTTGAAACTTCTTCTGCTGCTTCTCTGCCTCTGCTACTGCTTCTCCCATTAGGGAAAACCCGCTCCCAGCTATATACCCTCTGGACTGCTAGTCACAGGGCGCCAAGTGGGCCATGCCAATAGATCCAGGTGCACGGAAGCAAGCCACACCTGGAAGCAAGCCACGAGCTTAGCCTTAGCCAAATGAGTTGTTTATCTCAGAGAGCTCTCACCTCGGGAAGGAAGGTGGAAGGCGGAAGCCAGCACCATCTTTAAGGTGCGGCCACGAGGCTCTCTACAGTCAAGGATGACCCAGATCCTCTCAAGGTCATCCTCTCAAGGATGCCTCTACCTCTCAAGTGCTTGGATTATAGGCATGGTCACCCATGCCTGGTTTATGCCATTCTGGGGCTTAAACCCAGGGTTGTTGTGCATGTTATGAAAGCATTCTCACCTGCTGAGCTACATCCCCAACCCCAGTGCATAAATACTTTTGAACAAAATGAAGAATGATCATCCTTTGCAAACAAGTCTATCCTGAAGACAGCCCTGCTGTTCATTATTTATTTCTTTGCAGTACTGGGGATTGACCTCAGAACCCTATACATGTTTAAGTAAATGCTCTGTGACTGAGCTATGTCCTAGGCGATTTTTTTTTTATTTTGGTCTTGGTAAATTAGGAATTTACAATCTTGACCCAGCCTCTTGAGTAGCTGGGGTTACAGGCATATTCCATCATTCCCAACAGGCCTATCGCTTTTTAGATTCTTTATTGGCACTCTCAACACTTCCCATAAAGCTTTTCTCTAGCATGGCTGCACCAGAGAACCTGCACCAGCCCTGGAGGTCACCATTTAAGACAAACTTCAGAATAACAGAGGACCTGGCTCACCTAGGTCATGTGGGGAGTCAGTTCCCCTATGGCTCAGCAGAAAGCTTATAATTGGTGCAAAATGAGGCCAGTGATTGGTGGAATTTGAAATACTGTTGTGACTGATGCAAACACAATTCTTCACTTGCATGCCATATCCACACAAATCTTTGCTTATAACCAGGCTATACCCTCACTTTTTGAACTGGCTGGGAAGGCACTTCTGCACCGCCCCCTGGTGTTGCAGCATGAGACCCAGTAAAAACGAAAATTTTAATAGTTTAATTTAGAATTGGCATCCTGACTTATGTTTAAGTGTTTTCAGGTATTTTAAAAAAATATTTTCTTTGAGTAATAGTGTAGTGCAACAGGCCCCAATTATACCATTTAGTCTCTCTAAAATAAATTCTCTTTACATATTGTACATTATTATGAGCGAGTGGTAGTTAAAAGGCTGCCAAATGTTATTACTCAAGGTATACTGTAGTTAACATTACTAATAAAGAAGTAACACTATCCTATATTTGAAGAGATCAAGAGAACTGAATCGTTAAGTTAGAAAAGGCAGAAGTTTAATGAAATAAGAGTTACAAACGCTATCAAGGACCTGTCGCACAGTAAGCTCTGTGTTAAATGGTAGGGGAAATTTAAATGATGTGGCATGAGTCAAAAACAAGGAAAGTACTGTTTAAAGGCTAGGTATAAGAGGTAATTATCCAAAACAAATACGACTTAATGGCAGATTGTCTGCCAGGTTAAACAGACTGACTTCATACTGTACTGTTTTTGATCCTTGTTTATATATATTATACATAGACACTGGAATTCCTGTGGCAACTGACTTTTACAGAGAAAGACTGCCATCATATTTTAATTTTCTCCATAGAGAACCATTTCAAGTGTATCACACTTTTAAAAATGTATTCCACCACTGCTCAGTTTATTCATTCATTGTAAAAGCAGGGTCATACTACCTATTCCTGGCTGGCATGGAACTCATAGATATCTGCCTGCTTCTTCCTTCTGTGGTTGAAGGTGTATGCCACCACATCTAATCTTTTCCTCTCCAGGTTGCTTTTGGTCCTGGGTGTTTATCACAACAACAGAGAAGCAAACTAGAACAGGTATCAGTTCCAAGTGTCAGCTCTAAACACATCCATATATCTGTAACATGGTCATCATGATTAGACTAAAGAAGTCTTCAATGTTCCATGCTCTGAGGGTATCTGTTAACAATCTTAGGAAAATTGAAGCTATTGGAATCAGTTGTTTTTCTTCTTCTGTGTTCTTATGCACTGTTCTAAAATCTCCAAACATCCAACTTTCCCCTTTCAGTTTTGACTTCTAAGTTTAACGACTGCTTTAAAAAAAAAAAAAAAAATTACTTGTGGCTTTGGAGATGGTTCAGTGGGCAGACACTTGCTACTGAGACTAAAGGACTTGAGTGTGGTCTCTGGGACCCAGATGTTGGGAAGGGAAAAAAAAAAATGACTTCTAAAAGTTATCCTGTGGTTGACTGTACAGGCACTGTGGCATGTGCACCCATGTGTGTACACACACACACACACACACACACACTCACACAGTACTAAAACATAAAAGCAAGCCAGGTGGTGGGGCCCACATCTTTAATCCCAGCACTCAAGTGGCACAGTCAGGTGGATCTCTGAGTTTGAGGCCAGCCTGGTCCAGAGTGAGTTTCAGGACAGCCAGAACTACACAGAGAAACCCTGTCTTGAAAAACAAATAAAATGCAGCTGCCATATTGCTCTTTTAAAATATTTTGAGACAGAGTCTTCTTAGCTTGGCCTTTCATTTTCCTGCCTCCACCTCCCTCCCAGAATCTCTTATAAAACATTCCAGTAGGAGTTCTTCTTTCCTGAATATACTTTCTAACTGCATTCTAAGTACTTTTTATTATTATTATTATTATATCCACATATAAGTGTAGAGCTCAGCCCTCATCAAAGAAGCTTTTCTCAGCAGACCAAGACCTTTACAGGAATCCCTAACTGGTGAACAGACAAGAGAAAACTGACTGGAGTGCCTAACCCTAACTGACACTCCTACAACACAGCCCTTACACAAGACTCAGAACACTACAGAAAAGATACTAATGAAATCTCAAAAAATGTCATCTAAACAAGAGCTTCACAATGATGACACCATTTGATATGCCACCACCGAAGAAATCTCACAGGGCCCCATCCCAGATGAAGAGTGTGGTAGCCCCATAGGCTCCTATGTTTGAATGCTTAGTCATGAGGAAGTGGCACTATGTGGAAGGGATCAGGGCACTAGGAGTGGGCTTTGAGGTTTCCATCTTTCACCTGAACAATAAAGCTAATGCCCACCCTGGCCACTCAGCTCTAAAAACAGGGATCAACACTCTTCCTAGTCTTACTAACAATTACACATTAGACGAGCATCATACAAACTTACAATCTCTGAAATTTCATTTCCCAACAACCCAAATAGGCCATCAGCATCTGGGCTGCTAACTCACTTGATCAATACCTACGCCTTCCTAGTCAACCTTCAAATATCCGGGTTCCTTTCCCTCCCACTGCTATTCCACCAATGCCATTATTTGCTCTCCTGTATTGTTTTAAACGTTTTCATAAACACCCTTAACTTGACCCTCTCTGTTGTACTTATCTTAAAATTCAACCCTAAAAGAGCACAACCATCTGCTTTTTCTGCCTACACTGGAACAACTAAGCATGTTCAGCTAATTGAAATCCATCATCTCAGACCCAAGTGAGCTTTTTTGGGAACAACACTTTCTCCAGATTTTCCTCCTATCTGTCAACAGAAGTTTGAAGAAGAAGAAAAAAAAAAGGCATTTCTGTGTTAAACGTTCTACAATGCTAACCGATCAGAACTTCAGTGATTTTGGAGAACTAGAATGTTCCAGGTCTAGAACCAAACTCAGTCTATCTTAGTCCCTAAATAGCCACTTACTGTCCACCTCTGTGCGTGACCTAACATTCTTGTGACTATTAGGTAAGTCCTTTTGTAATGTGCGAACAGAACCCTAGTTTTCAAACTCAAAGGCTAAGAATGGCATCATAGAGCATCTGAGGCCAATAACAGATTATCAGCTTCACCATAAACCATTTCAACTAATTTATCTGGAAAAAGCCTTGGCTTATAACTTTGTTCTGTTACTATAAAATTCCCATGAAAATTGGACCCTGTTGTTTCCAATAATCAAAGGTTTGTGCTCATCCAGGCAGTTTTTTAGACTCTTTTATGTTAAGATTTTTACCCTAAAGGCTGGGATCAGGGTAACAAGGCTATGCTTAAAGCCTTTCACTGCGACTAGAATATTATCTACATGCTTTTCCATAACCGGCTCAACTCTCCATTTCCCTACCGAGCCCTAACCTTTCCGCTTCATCCTAATCTCTAATCTTCCCAACCCTCAAATCTTGGTTCCAAGGTCACCTCTTCAGAGGCCTTCTCTGCAGACCTCAACCAACTGTTCATGTTTTTTCCTTGGTTTCCTTCCCAACAGAATCTATCGATGTCCTGTGTCTGCCTATTCAATTCAGTCGCTTCTCGTGGGGAAGGGAACTCCGGGCGACAGAACGACGAATCTCGGTAAAGATCCCACTCAGCCTCTAACACGGAAAAGACCAGGTGGCCTGCCACGTTAGGAACGACCGGAACCGCAAGCGGAAGCGGGCACCTAGCGGGAGGTCCCGCCCCTTCCGCTCGCGGCGGCCCGCAGCTGGCGGCGGGGCCCGGCGCCCGTTCAGCCCGCCCCCTCTCTGCCGCCCCGCCCGCCCCGCCGCGCCGGCCGCTGTCAGAGGCGCGGTGTATGCTGAACAGCTGTCGTCGCCGGCTGCTGCACGTCCTGGTCCCGAGTTTCCTGCCGCTGACCCGTGGACTGCGGCTCTGTCCTGGCCACCTCATGAAGCCGTTGGTCGTGTTCGTTTTGGGCGGGCCCGGTGCGGGCAAGGGGACCCAATGCGCGCGCATTGTCGAGGTGAGGCCGTACGGGAGGGCTACGGAGAGCTCTGGGGCTGAGCGGGCCCGGGCCAGCGGGAGCTGCCGCGTTGGCTGCCGCGCCCCCCGCCGTGAGCAGCGGACTACGAATCCCGACGGCCACTGCGCGCCCGGGCCGAGGGGCGTCGAGTCTGCGGAAGCGCTCAGCGTTGTCCGCTTTGTTCCCGCGCGCCCTTGCTTCCGCTCCCGGGACCGGGGTCTTCTCGCACCGTCCCGGGCTGTCAGTCCTCTGGGAACCCGACCCGGATCTTGTGGTAGTTAAAGTGCCGGAGTCCAGGTGCTAACCTTTAGCCCGACTGCCAACTCACGCTTTTCTTTGGGCGAGTGAGTCACTCGCTCTCTCTGAACGTCAGTTGTCTAATGAAATGTGAAACTCGGCTCTCGTGTTTAACTGAGAAAGTTAGACACCACCCAACTCTAAAATCCTCTAATTTAAAAACATTAAAAACAAAAACAGGCAAAAAAAACCGCTTGCTTTAGGGCTGGAGAGATGGCTCCTCGGGTTAAGGCACCAAGTTCCATCCCCGAGACCCACAAGACCAACCCTGGAGAGTTGTTTTTCTGAGTTTTCACACTTGAGCTGAAATGCAGTAAAAATATTTGACATAGGTTTACCCGTTCTCTTCTGTTCGCATTTGAGGTTAGAGGTGGCATGAACATGGAAAGAGGCAAAGACTTTAGACTCAATCAGCTATGGGTTCATACCACCTTTTCCTAGCATCTATGAGCGGTAATGAATTCTGTGAGGAAGCTTAATGGACAGTCTTGGGCACTATTTTAAAGGGAGTGGACAAAAGGCAACCAGGTCTGGGGTAAAATACTCAGCGTTCATCATTACATTGAGTGCTTGGTAAAAGTTTTTGACCCAGAACTTAATAATAATTAATAATTTCCTCTTTTTCTAGGCTATGGCCTATTATTTGTTTGAGCTTTTTTTTTTTTTTTTTTTTTAGGTTCATACATACAACTCTTGTCCTATACTCTTTAAAGAACACCAACAAATAAACGAAATGTGTTCTCAAAGTTATGTGCTCTGCATTTGGGTTTATAATTACTGGCGACTTTTGAAAACCAGTCACAAAGTGCATAACATTTTTCTCATTATCATTTTTGTCGGCTTTCACTTTCCAAAAGCGAAATGATAAGTCGATGGTTTCAGGTTTATTTTATCTGTAAAATTATTAAAATATAAATGATGTGATAAGGGAAGGAGCAGGAACTTTATAGTCAAAACAGCGTTCGAGGCTTGACTCGGCTATTGTTTTTCTAGTCCCAGAGAAGTTACTTTTAGCTTTAGTTCCTTTGTAAAGGGGAGAAAATAGAATCTGTTTTGTATTTTTTGACGATTAAATGAAGTTTGACACCTGGCACATAAATGCAAATGTCTTCTCCTTTAAGCTCCCTCGTTATGTTATATTGGTCATTTAATTTATTTTCAGAAAGGCTACAGGTTTATTTAATGTACTGCAAGGGGCAGCAGGCTGGGCAGTAATAAGACACTATCTGAAGCTGGTAATTTTTATTTTGAAGCTCTGTTACTTTTTAAAACTTATGATTTTCACTTTGTTTCTGAATTTATAATGTGACCTAAACATCTACACTCAACCTAACATTACCCCTGTTACTCCACTGGGTTCAGTAACTAGTATTTCTGTTTCATGAATTCTATTGATAGCTCGTAATACTTAAACCTGCTCAGTATCAATTCCGAGAGTCTATGATGAGATATATTTTCTGAGAGCTATTCTTTGGCTTAGCTTTTAAGACTTTGGCAGTTATAGGAGCTGTCTGAGCTGTGAGTTGTTTGCTTTGTCTTTTGTTAATTTTTCTGGTTGCACAGTGGACCCAAGTCTCAAACATGAAAGACATGCATTCTACTACAGAGCATCTTTGTACTTGTTAAAGTTCTCAATAAGTTGCCCCTGCACTTACTCTGCAGCCAAGGCAGGCCTTAAACTTGTTGCCCTCCTGACTCAACTTCGTAAAGAGCTGTGATTATAGGCCTGTTCAGACAAGCCGTCTAGAGTTAACTGTTTTGAAATGTTTGCTGTTGTTTCTAGTTGCCATAAACAGTCAATTGATAATCTGCCAATTTCAAATGTATAATTTAAAAATCACTATTCCTTAGCTGATTAAATAAACACTGGTGTTTTCCCTTTGTGAGTCTACATTTTGGCTCAATATTTCATTATGCAGGCAACTAAGAACTTAATTTCCAAAGATGGCAAGTTTTAAAAAATTTTTTCTGTAGGGAAAAGGTTATATAACTCAATGTTAAATTCTCCAGCTATTTGCCAATGTAAATTTATTAATTCACAAGGTACTTAAATGTAGCTGATTGTAGAATTGTTTCTTTGGAGTGAAGTTATTTGGTTTCTGATTCAGGTTGTCAGAAGTTGTGTTGTGTTGTTTATTTTGAGGTGTGGTCTCCCGGGCTGGCTTCAAACTCTTTTTTGCCTCAGCCTCCCAAGTGCTAGGATTACTGGTATGTGCTGCCATGTGCTGTCAGAAGTACATCTTGGATCTGGGGATTCAGAATGTGAGGGTATCTTGCCCTCATGTCCTGCAATATTGGAATTAGGTAAGGGAGTGTGATGGAGGGAGGCTGGTAGTTTTTCTGGACTCCCACTCCACTTTCTTGCTCCATGGGCAGGAAAGGGCAGATCTGATGGAGAGCCTTTTAAGGTATCTCCTAATTGAAGAGAAATTTTGAGGGTACTTTGGGAATTGACTTTACTCATGGTCTTTTTCAGTTTAATTTTTTCCTAATTAATTATTTCTAAATCTGGGCCCTCTTGAACTTTTTTTTTTTTTATTAGCCATTTTCTAAGTCAGTGTCATACTTTTATTTGAATTAAACACTCAGTGGAATCATTATATAATGGTGCATTTCTAAAACTAAGGGATGCTGTATCATTTTAAAGGTTTTCTGCTCTGGCACATGTGTTTCCAGAGGACAACTTTGCAGCTGCGCCTTTCCTTTTACCTTTATGTTAGCTAGCTCAGATAGAGTAAGGTCGTCAGGCTTTATTTGTGAGTTTTTAAATAGTAAGCTTTATATTTGTTTTGGTTCAAAATAAAGTTCCGTAACCTAAACTTATCTTTGAAAATACACCCACAATTTTGCATGAATTGGTTGGAAAGAATATTTAATTTCTCTTTTACAAATTGTGAACATTTTGTTTACATAAATAATGAGTAAAACATATACCCTATTTATCATATGTTGTAATTTCCTTAAGAGCTTCTTTTGAATGAATGACTCAAACTGTGCTTAGAAAAGTTTTGAATGAGATTGAATTTAAGCATATAGAAATCAGAAACGATTTTATTTATCTTCTTGTCCCTTGTTGAGCATTGTATCTAGCACATAGTAGTTATTTGTTGAATAAATATTGATGACAGATATTAATGTATTCTGAAGCTGTATACATTTTAAAAATTTGGTCCCTAGAGGGCACCCAAGTAGCTTTTTGGACTTCACTATGGATGGTACCAATCTTTGAGATGCGTTTGTTTGCTCTGAGTCAATGAATGGTAAGTATGCTGAGCAGAATTTTTAAAACTTTTAATTTAAAAATTCAGAATTCATCGTGTACACACAGAAGGAATTAGGAAAAATCTGATAGACCTTAAGGTCTGGTCTTTTAAGGATAGGACTTTTTCTTCTTGGGAGGGTAAAAAGAATTTTTTTAAAAAACAATGTAAGAGCTTTAAAGAATCTATAAAAGATATGGTCTACAAAATACTTTCCTCTTGGGAATAGAGAGATGGCTCTATGGTTAAAAGCACTGACTGCTTTTCCAGAGGACCCAGTTATATTTCTAGCACCCACATGGTGCCTAACACCATCTGTAACTTTAGTTCCAGGGGCTCTGACTCCCCTTTTGACTTCCACAGGCATTAGGCATGCATATTATATACATACATACATACATACATGTAGGCAAAACACCCATGTGAATTAAAAAGTAATAAAACGACTCTGTTAAGAACCACTTTCTTTAAGGGTGCTGTAATATAGAGTTTTTATGTTGATATTTTAGAAGAAGTGAGAAGGGCTTCAGATTATCTACTACACTTTTTTTTTTTTTTTTGGCCTTTTTTAAGTTGCAAAAGTAACATGTCTGTTTAGACAGGTTCAGTTTCTTCTCTTCTGGAGGTTACAATTATTTATTGCTTTCCCATTTCTATTAATATTCCTTAAAAAGGTATTTTCTGTTCTAATTCTATGGTATGATGAATGTTTGGCCGCTTGTATGTACGTATGTATACTATATACATGCCTCCTGCCTTTGAGCTCAGAAGAATGTCATCTCTTTTGGAACTAGAGTTATACACAGTTGTAAACGGCCATGGGGGTGCTGGAACCAAACTAGGGTCCTCTACAAGAGCAGCAGATGAGCCCAGTCGTCTCTTCAGTCTCCTCTTTCTCAATATCACAAAATCCACAAATTTAAATTTTTTGCTTCTAATAATATTATTCACTTTTTTCAAACTAAATTATGTTTATTCTTTGAGTTCTTTTTCCTATATTTTTAATAGATTTGTATTTGTAGCTACAGAATATTCTGGATATTGTCATAACATAGTTATACTATCTCACTTGGTGGCTATTTAGGACAGTTTTCTAGGGGTGGTTTTGCTGTTAACTGAGTTTCAGTGGGCTTTCTTGTACATATTTTTGCATATAGATATTTGTCTATAGAATTTTTAAAAGTGGATTGCTTCAGAGTATGTGCATTTTGTTTTAATTAGTAATTAATTATGACTTTGGGAAAACATTTGAATTTTCCAGAGCAACAGAGCTGTTAAGAGATAGATACAGATATAAAAACATAAAAGTGTTTTATTTAGGAAACTGTCTCAAAATTATAAAGTCTGAGAGCCGAATGATAGGCCATAGGTAAGCAGGAGAATCAGAGAAGCTGGTGGTGTCATTTCAGAATCCGAAGACCAGATAACTTTAAGTTTTCTAGGAGAAATTTTTTAATTGATTTTTCTCTGCCTTTTGTTCTAACATGTTGTAAGACTGGCTAGTGGAATGATGACTGACTACTCTGTTTTCCTGTATTTTAGTAACATAGAGGCATCCTCCTGCTGTCACACCCTCTGCCCCTTAAACTGTGAGTTGCTTTAGGTTGCTTTTGTCAGTTATGTTGTCCTAGCAAATGGGAGACTCACAGTGTCAGAGTCCAGGCCTTTGTGTTTAAGATTCAGAACCAGTACAACAAAACAGCTTCCAGCTGTGTGGCTACAGTGTGGGGTAAGGGAGCTAATAATATATATTTTCTTTGTATCCTTGGCTGCCCTAGAACTAGTTCAGGCTGGCCTTGAACTCAGAGATCTGCCTAGAGTGCTAGCATTAAAGGTGTGTCAACATGTCTGGCTCTACTAGTAACTTAAAGACAAAAGGAACAAATAAAAAACACTCAGAGTTAGTCTCTGCCCAGTCTGCCCTAACTCAGTCACTCTTCACTATCCGTTACTTCCTCTTCCTCTTCCTCATTCTCTTTGAAATCGTCTTGATGTATTCTCTCTGGGTTAAAGTTTTGTGGACCATATTAGGTTAATCTAGACATAATCCACTTCAAGTACTATTAGAACTGTGAATGTGGGAAATCTCAAAGTCACATACAAGTACTGTGTCATAACAGCAAATTTAGAACTGAAATCAGCATTTATATATAAAAAATCACTTCATGGGCTTCACAGTTTGCTCAGCATTAAGAATGCTGGCTGTTCCTGCGGGGACTTGGGGTCAGTTCCCAGCACCCACAAGAGGCTCATGGCCATCCATATGTAACTTCTGTTGCAGGACGTCAGATGTCCTCTGGTGGGCACCAGGCATAGACTTGGTGCACATATATACATACATGCTGGCGGTTACTGATACAAATGAAATAAAAATGAGTGAACCTTTTAAATGGAAAAGAAATCACTCTAGATATCTCTCTCTTGATCAGCAGAGAAAGAGAGAGATCAGCGCAAGCTCAAACTAACAAAGGCTAGCTGGCTTATTTATGTCATGTTCCAGGTCTTACTACTTTTAAGCTAATACCTTAGCTCAGCTTCTACATGAAAGTGTTGCTTTAACCTGTCAAATCAAGACATTTTTTACAGACTAAACATGATAAGAGCATTTAAAGTTAATAGAGAACAGGTGTAGCCTGAGAGGCTCTCTGCTGACAGTTTTGTTCTGCTTGATGAATAAAGTTAACAAAACATCAGTTGAATAACGGAAAAAAGCACTTGTAACTTACTACTCCCAGAAACTGTCGCTTTGAGGGGACAGGTCCTGTGAAACATATGCTCCTATGCGTGGTTTCTGTCAGTCTTTTCCAAAATAATTGTAAGTTGGTTCCATTCACCATTAGAGTGTATCTCATACTAATAATAAGCAGATGTACTCATTTTGGAGTGTCTGAAAGACTTTTTACTGCCCACTTTCTATTTAGAGCTTCCAGAGTAGGTTAGTCATTGGTGTTTGCTATTGAAAAGTGAATGTGTTTAAACCCACAGGATTTATCTGTATGGTTTAGGTGATAATAATATGAATTTCCATTTTTGTGCAGAGCTAGGAGCAAAAAAGCACTTATAAAATATTTTGATCATATAGTTGACTTAGTGGCTAATTTCAATTATCAGTCTTTGTTATTTATTTAACATCTGTTGGGCAATGCTAGTAGGAATGATGGGGTTTCAGGAGTGGAGAATGAAACCAATGAGGTGAAGCAGGGTGGTTGCCCAGTCTGGCAGGATCAAGATGGGTCAGGTCCACCTGGTTCTCTGGGGTGTGTGTGGGGGGTGTGTGTGTGGGGTGTGTGTGTGTGTGTGTGTGTGTGTGTGTGTGTGTGTGTGTGTGTGTGTGTGTGTGTGAGAGAGAGAAGTTCTTGGGTTCATTGCTATGTCACACATTCCTATTGACTTTGGGTCTCCTTTTAAATGTGCAGTAGCAGATTCTTTGATCTCAAGGTCATAGCAGCCCAGCCGTTCTTAGCAGATAAGTAGCATGGACAAGAAACAAAACTTCATTATGTTATACCATTGGCCTGGGCATGGTAATGTACATCTTTAATCCTACCACTTGGGAGACAGAGGCAAGTGGATCTCTGTGAGTTTAGTCTAGCCTGGCCTACATAGAGTTCTAGGACAGCCAAGGTTATACGGTGAAACCCTGCTTCAAAACATAACATATATTCCTAGATTAACTTTAATTTTAGAATGAGTAAAATATATGAAGGTATATTTTATACTAAAAATATTATTATGTACAGTTTCTCAAAAGCCAGCTGAATCTCCTCTTACCTTCGGGTAAGAGAGGTTTTGAATGAAAAATGAAGGTAGTTTTTTACTGTTATTGAGGAAGGTCGCTAAGCACAACTCAGTTCTGATAGGTCTTTTTAGAGTTTAAGGTGGTGTAGGTTTGTTGTCCACTCCATACACATGGTATTTCTCAAACGTTTTGTTTATAATTTTGAGCTCTAGTGTCTGGAGTCAGACTTGATTGAACATGTTTCCTCTTAAACCTTTGTGTAATTTCATGAATTCAAAATTTTCATCTGTTTCTGGGCTGTAGAACTGGACTGTTTTCTATCTCTGTCTGTAACTCTTGACTCCATGCCCATGTGGTGTGTTCCTGTGTGGCTGTATTGTACTTTGGTTTCTCCTTTGTTTATGGGATGGATCACTTTTCAGAGAAAATTTTATCTAAACATTTGAGTTGATTTTTGGTTTGAGGGGGAAGTTCATGGAGACCTTTCTCTAATGCTGTTATTTTCTTTTCTTTTAAGATTTTTTTTTAAAATTTTAAGTATGTGTTTTGCTTGCATATATATATATATATATATATATATATATATATATATATATATATGCATGTGTGCCATGTGCGTGCCTGGTGCCTGTGGAGGTCAGAAGAAGATGTCAGATCCCCTGATACTGGAGTTAATGAGCCACCATGTGGGCACTAGAATCTGAGCCTGGGTCCTCTACAAGAGCAGACAATACTCTTAACCACTGAGCCAACTCTCCAGCCCTGAAGCTGTCATTTTCTAAATGATGGGCTTTCACATCTGAAGTAAGTTTTGATTGTGCAGGTTCAGTTTTCTTTTCTCTTGGAGTCAGGTGGTGTCTGGGGAGGTACCGTTGAACACTAGTGAGCTGAGTACTGCTGTTAGACTGTTAACCTTTATTGTGTATGTATGTGTGCGGGTATATGGAAGTCCAAGGACAGTTTGCAGGAGTTAGTTCTTTTCTTCTGCCATACTGGGGCTGGGGAATGAATACAGGTCTCCAGGGCTGATGGCAAGTGTCTTTACTGTTGAGCCATTTCACCAGCCCTCAAGTTGAAATATTGAATTTACTGACCACTCACCCTCTATAAAGGTTGATCACTTGTACTAAGTATATTGATATTAGTGTCCTTGTGTTCTTGCCATTGCTGCTTTTTAAAATGCTTGAACCAACTGATGGGTAGAAACTGGAATCATTTTATCTTAATTTGCATTTTCAAGATTACTGGTGAGGGGGAGGGAGTTGGGGTTTTTTTTCCCCCCTTTTTGATAGTCCTGGCTCTGCCCTGGAACTCCCTTTGCAGACAAGACCAGCCTCAAACTCCACTTGCTGCTGCCCCCAGAGTGCTGAGATTAAAGGCATGCACCACTACCACCTGGCTCTGTTGTTTTTGTTTTTTAACTCTCCTATGAATACTTTGTTTTTATGTTCTCCCCCACCCTCCAGAGACGGGGCAGATCTCCCATCATGGGCTCCTGTCTTTGGTTAGCTTCAGACTGTAAGTGAATAGGATGTTACCAGGTTGTCTATTTTAATTTAATGCTAGCTTTCCTTTATGTACGTTGTATTTAGTGTACTGTATAGTGAACATGGCTTGTATATAAAAATAGTTTCTTATAAGCTGTTGTCTATCTCCCCCTCCCCTTTTTTTCTTTTATTTTGAGATCAGCCTTTTTAGCCAGGACTGACCTTGAGCTTACTAGGTAGCACAGGTTGGTCTCAAGCTCAAGATTTGCTTTAGCCTCCTTAGGTCTCGGATTATAGTAATAAGCCAACATACCAAACTCATTTAGTTTTTCTGAGACACAGTCTTGCTATGTATATGTAGCCCAGGCTGGCCTCAAACTTTTGATCTTTCTGCTTCAGTTTCTTGAGTGCTGCCATCACAGGCAATCATAAGCCACACCCCCTGAAACTCATTTATGGTTTTCAAACCCTGTTTGGTTCAAAAGTTCAAACATAAACCATAGCCTTTTAACTTTGCTTAGCAACACCTATCCATATGTTAGATGTTGACTATCACTTACTGGATTCCCATTTTATGCTTGGACCTGTTTCTGTGTTCTGTCTTAGGACTGCATTGTTATGCCTATTTTATATACCAGTAACACTATTTTTGTTATGGTAGTGTTATAATATTTTACGTAGTTAGATAAGTCCTCATTTGTAGTTGTTAACATTTTCAATTTTGAATATTTTACTCATGTTTATTTTTGGTAAACTTGACAATAAGTTCACCAAGTTTTCTTTTTCAAAAGCAAACAAACATGGTTGATGTATAGCTAGTTCAGTGGCAGAGCCCCAAGCCTACCATGTTCAGGGGCTTTGACTGTTTACTCTCACTGGCCTGGAGCTCACTTTGATTCATCATCTTTGCCTCCACCCAGAAGGAGGTAAATTTTTATTAATATATACATATATTAATATATATTTTATTTTTGATTTATATTTCTATAAATATGCATATATATCAAATGTTTCAGTAGGACTCTTTCTTACTCTTTGAAAATCTCACACATGTATATAGTGTATCTGACTCCCTCCTTTCAACTTCCTGGGGTATTCCCCCAACACATCAGTTTCCCAATTTCATGTCCTCTGTGGTGAGTAGCCCACTACATATACTTGACGCTGCCCATATAGACATGGATGTGGGGTTATCCACTAGAGAATGCTTCCTTTTTATTGTTTTGCTTTTATTTATGCTGTAAATTATGTTTTGTTTCTTAATGTAATTCTTTTGTCTGTGTGTGGTTTATTGAAACAGGGTTTCTCTGTGTATCCTAGGCTGACCTGTAACTTGTTCTATAGACTGGATGGCCTTGAACTCACAGAGATCTTCCTTCCTCTGCCTCCAGAATACTGGAATTGAAGGCATCTGGCTTCTCCATGTAACTCTTACACAGTACATTTAGGTTTATTCCTAAATTTAATTTCTTAATCACTATTTTTATGACATCTTAAAATTTTATGTGTATCTGTGTGTGCTTGTGTGCAGAGAGAAGTCAGAGGGCAGCTCGCTGGAGTTGCTTCTCTCTTTCCACTAAGTGGGTTCTAGGGATTGAACTCAGCTCCTCTCAGGCTTAGCAGCAAGCACCTCTACCCACGTGGCCATTTCACTGCTTCTTTATTGCTGTTTTAATGAAGTGTTTTTGTTTTCTTTTATTCTTGCTGTCCTGGAACTTACTCTGTTGACCAAGCTGGCCTCGAACTCAGAGATCTGCCTGCATCTGCCTTCTGAGTGCTGGAATTGAAGGTGTGTGCCATCACTGCCTGGCTGTAATGAGATATCTTTTAAGTCTATTTTTTCTTTAAAAATTTTTATTAGGCTGTGTGTGTGGCAGGGATAGGGAGACAAGTGTGCACATATGTAGCATAGTACCAAAGGCAGAAGTGTGAAGATCAAAGGGTCACTTTGGGGGATCGGTTGTCTCCTTCCAGCATGGGTTCTGGAGATTGAACACAGGTTGTCAGGCTTGTGCAGCAAATACTTTTGAGCCAGTGAGCCAACTCATTCCCCTCCCGCCCCAGATGAATATTTTCTGATTAGTCACTATAGTTGACTGAAAAAACCTTGAACCATCTATGAAAAGAATAAGCAGAAAATATAAACAAGAGAAATAAATTCTCATTGGGTCTCATGGTTTTTTTGTTTGTTTGTCATGCTCAGAAATATTTGTGGTGCCAATCTTGAAGCTTCCTTGTTTAAAGCTTTGTTCAGATTTTTGATTTGTTTAGTTTTGGTTTAGTTTGAGACAGGATTTTACTGTGTAGTCTAAGCTGGCTGGAATTCAAAGAAATCCTGCCTCTGCTGCCCAAGTGTTGGATTGAAGGTGTGTGCCACAGTGCCCAGTGGACAGCCTATTTTTTATAGATGGTTTCTCATTGAACTTGGAGCTTGCATTTGGCTAGACTGTGACTACTCCCCAGTCCCCATGCTAGGACTATAGGCTCTACATGGTAATGCCCTATTTTATATGAGTACTTGGGATCTTGCTTGTTAAGACAAGCACTTACTCATTGAACCATCTCTCTAGACCCCAGAAGAGATGGTTTAGTAGGTAAAGTGCTTGCCAGAAAGCCCGACCTAAGTTAGATCCTTAGCATGCACATGGTAGAAGAGAAACAGTTAGAAAAGTTGTCCTCTGATCTGCACATACATACATACAGGGATAATAAATCATTTTTTGTTTGTTTTTTGAGATGGGGCTGCCCAGACTAGCCTTGAACTCAGAGAGGCCAGCTACCCAGTTCTGCTTTTGAAGTGCTAGGATTAAAGGGTATACCACTGTGTCCAGCATGAAGTGGTTTTTGTGTTGTTTTGTTTTTAAGATAATGAATAATTTTCTTTGCTCAGTTGCTTTAAAGCTATATTTGTAGCTTATATTCTGTAGTTTTCCTTCTGTAAAAGGAAGAGGCCCTGTAGCATTCCAGTAGCACTTTCTAAATCCTGCATTAACAGGAAGAAGAGGTGCTTGGCATTTGAATCTTCCAGCTTTCAGTGTTCTTGCTTTTATACATCATTTGTACCTTGAACTTGACTTTTTCTCCTTTAAGACAGGGTTTTACATTGCCAAGACTGCTTCAAACTCCTATTTTCTTTTTGCTTCTGCCACTTCCTGGGTGCTGAGATTACAGGTGTATACCAAGTCTCCTAATTTTTTTAAATTTTAGTTGTTTTTATGGTTTATATAGATCCACATTATTTAATTTTTAGATTTTAATTGTTTGTGGGGGTGGGTATTAAGGGTTGAGCCCACAGCCTTGCACATGCCAGGTGAAGTGTTGGACCACTGAAGAACATCCCAGCATTAACTGAAGTTTGGAAGGAAAGAAAGGCAGTTACTAAAAAGTGAAAAAATTTTCATCAAAATGAATGGTGGTTTAAATGACAGTGGGTTCCAAACGCTTCTATGTTTGAATGTCTAGTTCCTGATTGGTGGACTGTTTGGGGAAGGATTAGAAAATGTGAACTTGGAGGAAGTGTGTCATTGGGGGTAGCTTTGAAGTTTTACCTCAGGTTGTAATCTCTCAGCTACTGCTCCAATGCTATGCCTCTCTGCTTCCTGCCTTGAGTCTGGACTAAGCATCTGAAACTGTAAGCAAGCCCTCAATTTAATGTTTTCTCGTAAAAGAGTTGTCTTGGTCATGGTGTTACTTCACAGCAGTGCAACAGTGACTAAGCCACAGGGGTTGAGTGGATGCCATAAATTAACACCTGCCTGCTTATGGTAAAAGAGGATGCTGTTTTGTTCTTGCTGACACCATGGTGCCTTTCCATTCCTCTGAACCCTCTTGGTGGATTCACAGATGTTGCCTTTTGACTAATTGTTGTGGTTGCTATTGTTTTTAAGACAGGGTCTTCACTATGTATCTGGCTAGCTTCAAGCTTGTAATGGTTCTTCTGCCTCTGCCTCCTGAGCACTGAGATTATAAATGTAAGTCCCTCTATATCTGACCATGTTTTTTTCTGTTTATTTATTTTTGTCTGTGTATTTGCACATGCTTGTCAACCCATGCAGTGATGCACACGTCGAGATTCGAGGACCTCAGTTTGAGGTAGTTGGTTCTCTCTTTCCACCTTATAGATCCTGGGATCAAATTCAGGTCTTCAAGATTGATGACAAGCATCTTTACCCACTGAGCCATGTTATGAACTTACCTTGTGTTTGGTTTCTTTTGAGACAGAATTTCATGTACCTTAAGCTGGCCTCAAAGTTGTTAGCAGCTGAGGATGACCTTAAATTTATGATTCTACTGCCTTTGCCTTCTGAATGTTGAGATTAGAGGCCTGTATTACAGGGTGATCTATAGTGGTAGAGCGTCTCACATTTTAGACAAGCCTTTTGCCAACTGAGCTATACCCTCATCCCACACCTGGCTTTTCATTTAAAAATTTTTTTTAATTGATTAAAATATTTATGTGTATGGATGTTTTACCTGCATGTTATGTCTATGTACCACATTCATGCAGTGTCTGGGGGGCAGAAAGAGAGTATCAGATCCCTTGGGGCTGGAGTCAGGCAGTTGTGAGCCTTTATGTTGGGCTGGGAATTTTTTGCAAGAGCAGCAAGTACTCTTAATGGCTGACACATCTCTCCAGCCTCCTTTTTAGTTTCTTAAAGAGGAAAAATTTAAAGCTTAGACAAATATCTCAATAAATTGGGTTTGATTATTTACTTGTCACTAAAAAACTATCTTAGTTAAGCAATAGCTTATAATTACAGCCCTTGTCATTTATAGGATTTATTAGCTGATGTGCTTATAAATGTTGCCTGTGAGAACCACTGGGTTTTAACTGCTAGAAAGATCACAGAGGATGTGAGGGAAAAGATTGACTAAAGATGGAAATATTTATTTTTGTTTTCCTCAAAGTTGGCATCATTGACTTACAGCAGAATGCTTTGAAAGTTAGGCCTTTTTGCCTACTTATTAAAATGCACGGTAAGTAGTATGGAAGTGCAGCTACTTTGCTGCTGTAAGAGGATGGCTTCCACAAAATCCATAAGAAGAATATAGTAGAAAAATGAACCTGGTAAATAGCAAAAATATCCATGAGAAAGGGAAACATGGACCCATTGGGTAGACATGCTATACTGAATTATATTTCATATTTATTTTGACATTGTAGGTAATATTATTTGTTCCTCAGACAAACAATTAAGTTGTCTTACATTGGTTGCTGGAGTGCTTATTGCTTTTCTAGAGGACCTTAGTTTGGTTTCTAGCACCCATGTTGGCTGGCTGGAAACCACCTATAACCAGCTACAGAGGATCCAACACTCTTCTGGGCTTTGCAGGCACAATACTCACACACTCGAACCTACACACACCCACAATTTAAAAATAAAAATAAAATCTAAAAAAACCGTGCTTTTACAATACCATTTATATGTATATAATATGATTCTGTAGCTCTGATTTATAACTGTTTTTTTTTCCAAAAAATGATATAATGTAACCCTATTTTAAGACAATATAAATCTTGCCAATTTGAGTTCTCCAATGTCAGGAAACAGTGAGTATCTTAATGTAAGTCACTAGCCAGGTTTCTGAATGTGTATGGTTCACACTGAAGCATTACAGAGCACTCTGTATCAATGGTACTGTCCCTGAGTGGCATCATTAGGGCCCTTTGTCTCTGCATTTGTTCAGTATTGGCATATACATAAGCACTAGGCCAGAGTAGAGCATCCAGCAAGCAGAGGCTTCCAAATAAAAGCCAAAAGAAACAGTGGGAGATGAAGCTGCTGTGACGTTCTGTAGATAGTCATTGGAAAATGCTTTTTGAAAATAGTACATAGTAAGTGGGAAAGAAAGTAGGTAACACTTCATTTTTCATAAAGTCCTTTTTGTACCCAACTTTCAGATATTTGCTTGTATTCTAGGTGAGGCAACCAGTAAGGAAGTAATTGAACAATTTTATATTTCTATTTTCTGTCAACAATGGGAGTCTTTTTAACCAATTGCAATCTTAACACTTCTGATAATTTCTTTTTACCAGAAATATTTATGAGACAGAAACATGATGATACTATGGTTTTTATTTATTTTCACCCAACTTTATATCCAAATTTAGTCAGTAAACACCCTGTTTAGAGTTTATTTTCTTTTGCCAACAGCATTATTGCTATCTTACTGTTAAGTGAGCAAGAACAAATTTAGTCAACACTTTGGGGAAATGGAGTGGGAATAAAAATGTATTGGAAAGCTCATTTTTAAGCCTTGGTCATTTGGAGTTTTTTTTTTTTTTTTTTAAGATAGCTACTTATTATGTATACAGTGTTCTACCTGCAGGCCAGAAAAAGGCACTAGATCTCATTAGAGATGGTTGTAAGCCACCATGTGGTTGCTGGGAATTGAACTTAGGACCTCTTAACCTCTGAGCCATCTCTCCAGCCCCCCATTTGGAGATTTATAAAAATTCAGTTGAAGTGCCCCCCCAATGGCTTTAAATACAGTGTTCTCCAGCCTCAGTCTCTTGAGTAGTTAGAACTACAGATACATACTACCACACTGACACTTTAGAAGTGGGGGGATGGTGTGGTCAGCCTCCCACAGTATTTAAGTTGTGTATATGCGAGATAAAAACTCATTAAAGGAATCTTTAAGATTTGGAGTGAGATATGTTATATGAATACTTATTAAATATGAATATCCTGATATTTGAGAATGGTTTATGTTATAGACCACAAATTCCTATGGGGAAGCTTTTATTATTCAGGATCTTCACTTAGGACTGTTGGTTCCTACCGTAGTCAGGAAGTGTCAGTTCAATGTGTTTTCTGTGATTTGGTTAACTGTCACTCTCCCTTGTCATTACCATAATACTATATTTCTTAGATAATCGTATCTGTTGTCTCAGATAAGCCCTTTGCTTTTCTCTTTTTAGTAAAACCTTTATTGTGTGTGTATATCTGTGTCCTACATTATAATTTCAGTCACAAGGCCATATGTACAACTTAGTCTCAGATTATTTCACCTAATGGTATTATAGTCATTTTAGTTTTTATAGGTATACTTTATGGTGTTAACTCAGCAACATTTCTGTTCTATTCTTGTCCTTATATAATGTGTCATTTAATGATGGAGATAGGCACCACAAAGCAATTTTATTCAAACATTATAAGATTGTTTGAACTTACACAGACCCATATGGTATAGGTTAAGTACTTGATGTTCCCTTATGGCAGTAAAGGTTAACACAAAGTGCATGAGATACATGAGTGTTATGCTCAAGTAATGTGGCGTGCTCTTACTCAGTGAGTTTCTTTATTCTATAAATAGAGGTATGTACTCAATAAAACAATAAATGTATAATAAACAGAAAAATCAGGAATGAGTAATTTAAAATCCAGCATTGTCTTCTATTCCTAACTGTATGCAATAGTTTTATGTGACTGACAGTACATTGATGTTATTTATCCTGGTATCATTATGGTGTATTTGTGAATATTGTGCTATAGCATTATGACAGCCTAGATGTCACTAGGTGATACAAATTTATAGCACCACTAAAATGTTTCAGGTCCATCATTTTATATATAGTTTTTATTAACCAAAACATTGATATGAGGTATATGACTGTATAATGTAAAAAACTTTTTAGATAAATGTCTTGGGTTGGGGAGACAGCTCAGTCAATGTGAAGTGTTTGCTGTACAAGCATGAGGACATGAGTGTGGTCCCCAGAGCCCATGTGAAAAAGCTGGTCTGTGTTGATTGCCCTCCCAGCATTGGAGAGACAGAGACAAAGAGATCCCTGGAGCTCACTGGTTAGACAACCTGGCTTATATAGTATGTTCAAGGCCAGTGAAAGATTTATGTCCCGAGAAACAAGGTAGAAGGAACCTATTCTTTTTTAGTCAACACATGGATATGCACACCATTTGCATGTTTAACCTACACACACACACACACACACACACACACACACACACACACACACACACACACACACACACACACACACACGACAATTATGATACCAAAGAAGCAGTTGATGGCTCTTATTCCCTAATATGTGTTAGGTGATTTATGTGCATTATTTCACTTAACCATGACCACAAGCTTACAAAATAGTTATTTTGTATTCCCATTTTATGAACAAGACTTCTTAGGCATACAAAGTTAGGAAATGTATTTAAAGAGACTAGCCTGATTGATGAGACATTGTTTGGGCATTCTGAGGAGTCAAGAAAGCTCATCTCCTGCATAGGTAGTCATGAGCTATTGAGCTGGAAGAGGAGAGAAGAATGAAGTTGAAAGTGGAGATGAATTCAGTTTAGACACGTTGACTTTTTTGTCTCGAATCTGGGACTTTGGTAGACACTTGGTTCTTACATTTAAATTTTGTGTTTGTGAAGGAATATAGTGAGATGTCAGTCTCATCAGATGACTAGTCAGATAAATGTTGATGAGTTCATTGTGCAGACATGAAGGGTAAGGCTGGACTGTATGAATATCTTACATTTTTCTTTAGTATTTTTTTTTTTGCCCCATAAGCAAAACTACTTTATTGTAGAGAAATTCTAGTATAGAAACGAACGCAAAACTATGTGTACTCCTATCATTGGATTGAATGAATTGTGATATTTTTATATGTTGTTTGTTCCAGAAATATGGCTACACACACCTTTCTGCTGGAGAGCTTCTTCGTGATGAAAGGAAGAACCCAGATTCACAGTACGGGGAACTTATTGAAAAGTACATTAAGGAAGGAAAGATTGTGCCAGTCGAGATAACCATCAGTTTATTAAAGAGGGTAAGGAACAGGGACTTCAACATGTTCAAACTACCAAGGAGACAAACTAAATCCGCTTTCATTTGAATGATAAAAAAATCAGAATATTAAATTTCCTGATTGTGGAAGGAGTTGTGGTCTTTGAAAGCGGAAGAGATGGAAACTGCTTTCACTGTGAAGAAGTGATTCTTGGTTTTGTTCTAAGACCAGCTGTAGTCCAGCCTAGAGTGCGTAGAATGTTTTTAGTTTTGAAACAGTCTATGTAGCTTAGGCTGGCCTGGAAGTTATATTGTCAAGGATCTTTCTGTATCTGCCTTTTAGGATTACCAGTGCTCCACCCATCCTTCCCAGAATTCTTTTCCATTTGTGGTTATTCTCCCCTTTCTTTGCTATTCCTCCTTTGTTCTCTCCTTCACTGCCTCCCACTCAAGGTTTTCATTGTCGATATTCTCTGTCTTGAAGTCTCCTTTTTTTCCCCTGATGAATGCGTTGCCATTTCACTCTGAGATCTAAACAGTGTTCCTTGGTAGGTAGTGCTTTCTTGTAGATTCCCAGTACTGTCAATAAAAAGTATTTTGGCAGAGAAGAGCTGGTGAGATGGAATTGCAATTTGGGAAACAGGAAGCAATTAATGGATCCCAGTAGTGAGTCCTGGGAGTAATGAGACACTTGGGGTGTAGAGTGGCTCTTACACAGTCTGCCTCTTGCTTCAGTGTGGAGCAACCAGTTTCCTTTCCAGAGTCAGTTTTCTTCCTCTCTGTGGAGCCCAGGGAATACTTGTAGTCTTTATTTTTCCTGAAGCATTTAACTCTCAATTGATAGATGTCTCTTTTGAGCCAGGCATGGTGGTGATACACACCTTTAATGCCAGCACTTGGGCAGCAGAGGCAGGTGGATCTCTGTGAGTTTGAGGCCAGCCTGGTCTATACAGTGAGTTCCAGGACAGCCAGGGCAACACAGAGAAACCTTGTCTTTGAAAAGAAAATAAAACAAGTCTCTTTGAAAGTAGTTCTACCTGTTCCTTGTAAATCATCTGTTTATTCTTTTCCTTCTGCAGGGACTGCATGCAATCTTCTAGTCTCTTGATTCCCCCCCCCCCCCACACACACACACACACAAGCTTTTTTGAGCCACTATGCTTCTTAGAGTTTTGTTCACTTCAGCTCTCATTTTATGCATTTCTTGCTGGGTTGTTCAAACCATGCCCATGTTTTCACTATGTCAATGCTGCTAGACTCTACAGCTCTGCAAAAACCTTTGTTCTAGGTTCCAGATATATATTATGTTTCTTTCAGGCCTCTATCTAAATTTCTCATAAATGTTTCAACTTCATGCCAGAGGCTGTGTCATTTAAAGTATGCTGTTTCTTTATTTCCAGCCAGTAATATCAAGTTTCTGGCCAAGACTTTATGGCGGCCTAACCCTGAGGTTCAGACCCACTCACAGCCCCACTGCCACTTAGCCCCAAATAATCACACAAAAGCTTATATTAGTTTCATGATGATCAGCCTATATAGCTCAGGTATGTTGCTAGCTAGCTTTCTCATCTTAACCCATTTCCATTCATCTGTTTAGCCATGTGGGTTGGTACCTTTTCTCAGAGCAGCATCCTGGCCTTGTTTCCTCTGTGTCTGCAGGCATCTCTTTCTTAGTCTGGAAGCCCCACCCATACTTCCTGTCTGCCTTCTGGCCAATCAGCGTTTTTTTGTTTGTTTGTTTGAACCAGTAGGAGGGACAAATATTTACAATGTACCAGAACATAATCCCTTTACACCAGTCTTGGCTGTTGGTTGGATTAAGTACCCAAGGCTTTTGTGAGAGTATCTCTCATTCACTCCTGTTCATCTCCTGTCTGTCACCACCATCACGTGAACCTATTAATCTTTTTTCCTTTCTGTCTTATCGCCCTCCATTCTCTATACATGTCCTAAATTCCATTTATACCGATTGCTTCAGATTCATCAAAGCTGTCATGCTTTCTCCTTTCCAGCCCTTATTTCCCTGCTTCCTACTGTCTAAAGTGATCCATGTTGGCATGTTGCTTTATTATTTAGGAAATAACTTCACTGCCAGATCTTCAGTCAAGTTTTCTTATATTCCAAGCACTGTATGTTTCTTGTTTTAAGAGCAACCTTTGTTGTCCTAGGACTTAGCTTGTTATATGTAGTTGTTACCCAGTAGACTATCAACCCTCCAGGGGCAAGGGCAGTGACCTCACTCTAATAGTAGATTTCAAATGAATGGATACTGAGTGAACATGTTTGATGTGGCTTCTCCAGAGAAAACTCCTATCATAACTGGGGTAGAAATGTGGTAGCAGGAACTTAACACTGTTTATAAAAGTTTTGTGAAATTGAAGCAGCTAGATTCTGAGTTAAAGCAATTCTTAGGGAAAATAGTCCCTGTAGGTGTTCTTGTGGAACAAGGGAACTTGGCACATGGAGAGCAGTGCCTGTCAGTTTGCTTTGGACTAAGGATGTGCGTTTGTGGTCAGTGGACGTGTCAAGGATTTATACAGATTAGAGATTGCATGTCCTGCTCATACTATTTTCATATATATTTGAAAAGATGTAGAAATATGTTTTTGTAGTCTTTCTGAATGTTTTACACCTTGTGATGTCTGTATTTGGGGCAACCAATGCCATTTAGATAAAATTAGTTTGATTTTTTATTACTTTAATTAATTAATTTTTTTGTTTGTTTATATAGCTCTAGCTGTCCTAGAACTCTATATAAACTAGGCTAGTCTCAAACTCAGAGATATGCCTATCTCTGCCTCCCAAGTGCTGGGATTAAAGGTGTGTGACACCACCACAGTTAACCATATTTTTGTTTTATAAAGTAATGAATCCTAAACAATAGGATTCTGAATATTTTAAAAATCCTAAATAATAGCACAGTAACACAGACCTGAGCTAAGGAAGCCAAGGCCAGAGGAATCAGTTAAGGCTGACTTGAGCTACAAATGAGTTGAAGGCCAACTTGGAGAATTAAGTGGAACTCTGTCTCAAAACAAACAAACAAAAAAGTAAAATATATATATATACATATATATATGTATGTATATATATTGCTCAGTAATAGAGTGCTTTCCCAGTTCTAGCTGTTAGATTTGAAGTATGGTGAATTCGAGCTCCTATAGATGGAGCATGCTTTCAGCAGTGGGTAGTGGTACACACTCATAGCTCTAGCTCTCCTAGAGGTTAAGACAGGAAGATTTCAAGTTGAAAACCAGCCCAAGTTACATAGTGAGTCCCTGCCTGCATCTCTTACAGCACAGTAACTTAAATAGATGCTGGAGCAAAGCTCTAGGTTAGTAGTAATACACTAATACATGAGAAGGTAATACACACTTTGCTGAGCAGCTGTTGCTGTACTACCATTTTACTTAGGTAGACACCTGGTGTTAACTTGATGCTAGTGAGTGATCCTAGGTAGCAATGATGTGTGTGGTGAAATAGACTGCTTACCTCCTGGCCAGGAAGCAAAGAGATAAAACGAAAAGGGATAGGATTATTCAACAATCCCCTTTAGAAATATACTATTCCCCAGAGGCTGGAGAGATGGGTCAGAGGTTAAAAGCACTAGCTGCTCTTCTAGAAGTACTGAATTCAATTCCCAACAACCTTATGGTGGCTCACAAATATCTATAGTGGAATCTGATACCCTATTCCGGCATAAAGTTGATAGGCGTGCATACACAAAATAAATTAAAAAAATTTTAACAAAAACAATAAAATCCACTGTGGATCACTAAGATTAGGAAAAAAAAAAAATCTGGCGGCAAACTGAGTTGAAATTTAAAAAAAGAAAAAAAAATGCATTCCCAATGATCTGTGAGGCACTCTCCTAAAGGTAGGTCCACCCCAGAGACCAAGCTTTTAACAAACACATGAACCCTGAGAGGACAGTCAACATGTACACTACAGGATATGTTCATAAGATGTGGAAACATCAGGAGAGGTGGCGAGAATGGGGGAGCACACACCTGAGGCAGCCATGTCAAGACGTTGGCTCGTTTCTGTCTAGTCTGTTTCCCTATGTACCTTCCATTCTTGTGGCTTAGAGAACAATAGCAAATAGTCATGTGTCTACTATTCTGCTTAAGAAATTGTTTCTTATTGTTACAGTATTGAGCCTAAGCCTTTTTTTCTCTAGGAAATGGACCAAACAATGGCCGCCAATGCTCAAAAGAATAAATTCTTGATTGATGGATTTCCAAGAAATCAAGATAACCTTCAAGGTTGGAACAAGACCATGGATGGGAAGGCAGATGTGTCTTTTGTTCTGTTTTTTGACTGTAATAATGAGGTAATGAATATCTTCATCTGCTCACATGGGCTTCAAGCTATAGGCGGTCAGCTGTTACAGAAAAATAGTGATTTTTTTCATTTATATTTTCTGTTGGGTAGATAGATTGGGTGGGCAGAACAGCACTGTCTTGCTGATCGAATATTGAGAGCTGTTGGCATTGGCAGTTTTGTGACTAGAGGCTTGCTTGATTTTCAATATAATAAGAGTTAAACTGGATTTTGTTTTTAATAAGTGCTGACATACATGGTAATGTCAAGTAACAAAGCTGAAGTAATGGTCAAGTGTGCACTACTTGGAACAGTGTGTTGTTTACTAGAAGATAAAGGTCTGGAAAGGTGGGGAGGCCTCCAATTCTAAAGGAATGTAGAAGAATTTATATCTAAGAATAAAATTATTTGGAAAATAGCAAGAACACATCCTTCCCCCACCCCTGACACTTATAATAGTACCCAGACATACCTTTGAATGAGTAAATAAATTTCTCAGAACCATTTAATTAAAAAGCCTTACCACTATGCTATAAATTTCATTAAATTAATGCCAACAGTCTGGATCTGAAGCAGTGCCTTGAAGGGAGTTGGCTATTCTTAGGTGGAATTGTAAATGTGCCTCTGGTAAAGACTTGCCACAGCCTTTGAGTTGTTTTAAAATGTAACTTTCTTCTCCCAACTCTAAAAAATATGTTTTTACTTATTCTTCAAAGTTAACTTTAGAATGTTACCACAGCTTTATAACTAAGGAATGTTTATTCACGATTAACAAGAGTTGCTTTATTCAAATATGTTGACTCAAATATTTGGATATTTATGGAATTATTGTAAAGTAAGCAGAAATGGTACAAAGTTTGAGGGACATAATCCATACCTAATGAGTTAATAATATGTCCGAGATGAGGCCATACCCACACTGATCTTCTTTTTATTGCAGTTTGAAAAAAATACAGCAGGAAAAACTGAGTCATGAATGAATTATTATGGTCTGTACTTATTTAACCTAGTTTATATAAATTGAACCACATGTTTAAATTTAAGAAGATTTTGCATGTTGATTAATGAGTTAGACGCGTTGAGTTTAATACAGATTTTTTTTTTTTTGTTTTGTTTTTGTCTCTTCAAAATATTTCCTTTCAAAGTTTTTTTTTTTTTTTTTAACATTTTACTTCTGTCTCTGTTTAGATCTGTATTGAACGATGTCTTGAAAGGGGAAAGAGCAGTGGTCGGAGTGATGACAACAGAGAGAGCTTGGAAAAGAGGTACTTTAACTCCCTCAGTCCTGGTATAGAAACTGAGTGGCAGATCAAATGCTTATTCTGTCTTGTCCAGAAAAGGAAATTGTGCTTGTATAGGCCCAGCGGCTTGTGTGAAGTGAGGAAGCCTTTGAGTTAGAATCTGTCCTCAGCCCAGCCCTTCTGTAGTGTGAAAGAGGAGAGACAGATAACCTACAATCTTCAATTATACGTTTTGTTTGCAGAATTCAGACTTACCTGCAGTCAACAAAACCAATTATTGACTTGTATGAAGAAATGGGGAAAGTCAAGAAAATAGATGCTTCTAAGTCTGTTGATGAAGTAAGTACACCTGGCTTACCTTTGCAACAAACAAAAGTGTGATCATTGGGGTAGGTGGGGGACATTTGAGGCTAACTGTGAAATTAGGTTTATTTGTTTGTTTTCCCTTTTAAAACTCTAAGATGGGTTTTTATAAGAAAGTGAAACTGTTTCTTTCCTCAAACAGAAGATTGGTATTTTTAGTTCAATGATTTGGATCTTGTTTGTTGTTAAAATCTGTGGCACCACTGGCATGTGGTAACTAAGGCCCCAGCTATTCTGTCTTCCAGAACACAGAGCTTCTGAGGTGCAGGGTTCCCAGGACTCGGGTCTCTGTCTTGCTCATACTTCAGTGTCTGAATATCTGCTGCCAGGCACCCTTCTGCTCTTGAGTTCTCTCTCCTCTTCTCTGATTGTCTCCATCCTATTCCCTTTGAAATTGGGACAAAATGCAAGGTGCAGAGGAAGGCTCACGGAGTGCTTCATCCCCTGAGCCTCCTACAGTGCTGAGGCAGTACATGTGAGGACTTAGGCTTTTGCACTCAAAATGAGATCAGCCACTGGAGTTAGATTTTACCAGACCTATCAAAAAATGATTTTGTCTGAAAAGCATTAATAAAATTGAAGACAGCATGTCCACAGTCTTACGTGCTTCATTTTGTATTATTGATAAAGTGAAATAGATTAAGAAATTAAAATGTTTAAAATAACACAAAATTGATGTTTTTTTAAACAGGAACTTAGCTGTACAATCTTTTATGTGTAGCTTGTTTTATTTTTAATTTTGGTGTTGGGAATTAATCCAGGATCTCATACATGCTCCAGTGTTTTTATCTACTTTTAAAATTGCGTTTTTCTTTTATAGGTTTTTGGTGAAGTTGTGAAGATTTTTGACAAAGAAGGCTAACTAACCCTGAAAAAACATCTTTGAAATCATGCTTGAATATTGCTTTAATAGCTGCTATCACAGCCCCCTTTTAAGGAAATTTTAATCTTTCAAAATTACATCTTAATTAATGTCTAGATATATAGTAAGACAAATTATGTGTTATTTTTTAATTTGTGATCACAGTACACAGTGAATTCAGGTTTAATCATCTTAGGTATTATGGTGCTCACAAGATGAAGAAGGATATCAGCTAGTTCTTGTTTGTATTAAAACACTCTCCCTTTTATGTTTGTGCCTTCTGTGAGCAAAGTTTTTAGTATGCATGTACATTATCCCTTTTGTAATTGCAGTGTGTTAGGATTTGGAAATTCTACTTCCTTTTTCTGCACATTTAAGATTTCCAACCTGTTAAGTAAGTCTGTGGACCAATTTAAAGGAACTTGTCTATTCAGTTCTTGCATAAGGTGTTCAGTAAACAGAGTCCTAATATGGATTCCTAGCAATGTTGTAGTGGTTATCAAATGACTGACCATAGGCATTGATGATTTATTACAGCTTGGGTAGAGTTGTCTGACAGGGCGTAGTCTTTGCTTTCAAGGTTTGGGTCAGGGGACAGGGGGTTCAGACCCTGACAGGACTGTCAGCCTTCTTCTGACATAATCTGTGGGGCAAGGGTCTAATGACGTGTGTCCTTGTGCTCTGTGACATAGGGCTAGTCATCATTAAGCTGATGTTGACACGGGTCCTAACAGTAGACCCCTGACACGCATGTGCTACTTTATGTTAATATGATTCAGTTCTTGTTTTAATAACTCTTCAGGGCTTTTTGTTTTGTTTCTTAGACTAAGTACAGAGTTAGAATAAATTAGGAAAAGCAATGTAATGGTTAAAATTCTCATTTGTATTTTATTTCCCGGAATACATTTTTTCATGGTTACTTGTTTTAAAAAGATTTTAAAAATCATTGCACTTTGGTCAGAAAAATAATAAATATATCTTATAAATGTTTGATTCCCCTTCTGCTTGCTTTGTTCAATACAGTCTGAGAGTCCAAATGATTTTCTTTCTTTAAAAAATTAAAAATTTGGGGTTTTTTTTCTTTATTTATCCCTAAAGCTGAGTGGTACCTATGGTTCATCTTCTTTTTTTAAAAAATTATGTTTATGAGTGTTTGCCTGCATGTATGTTTGTGTACCATGTGCATGCATGGTGCCCACAAAAGTCAGAAGGTGTTGGATCCCCTGCCACTAGACTTATGGAAATTTGTGAGCTGCCATGTTGGTGCTGGGAACAACCCAAGGTCCTCTGCAAGAGCAGCCAGTGTTCACTTCTCTGAGTGAGCCATCTCTTCAGTCCTGTATCTAAGGTTCCCTACAGAGAGATTTCTTTAAATGCCCCTCATTTTCAGCACTTAACACTGTTTGGTACACAGGGTTAAATAGAGCATAGACTTTGCATAATTAGATTTTATATTTAAATTTATTGAGATGAATAAGAACAAGTTAATAATTTTTTTTATAATACATTTCTATGTGTTTTACAAAATTCCCTTAGTAATGAGACAATTTCAACATATTTGTCACTAGAAAACAAAGTACCCCTCCATAGTGTATAATAGTGATTAGCCACCAAAAAAACTTACATTGAGTCTGCCTTGGCTTTTTGATGATTATGCTGAGTTTTTGTCTAGTATTTTACTCAGTGGAGGGGAGGCTTTGTTGGTTGATAATCATATAGCTATGGAATGAAGTGTGGCTCAGATTGTTGTGAGACTTCCTGTTTATGAACGTAAAGAAATCTGTCAACTGGGGATGTAAATATTCTTACTGATGACTATGAGAACACCTTTCGAATTTTGAAGAGATACTTAATCAAATGTCTCTCTGGCATTTGCAAACAAACCAATAAAAAAAACCCACACATTAATTTCTAAATTATGAGTACTCTTTTGTTTGCTTTTTTAAGTAGAAAAACGTGTTGGCAATATTGAATTTTGGAGTTAAGTGGATCTGATGTTGCTGGCTTAGTCATTCCATTTATGAAAGATTCAGTGTAAGAAGCTTTTGTAATTCTTGAAGGACCTTACTTTGAGCCTTGCTGTATCTTAAAAGTTAATGTCATTTCTGTGTATTGGTGTTAAGTGTATATGAATTATTTAGTAAATAATCCCAATAAATGTGCTGATGTCTTTGCTGTCTTTTCTGGTTCTGATTTCTGTTCTCTTAAATGTATTGAACATGAACACATGGACTGTCACACACCAAAAACAGAGTTCAAGGCAGGAGAATTTTCTGTTCTGCCCCATGTTTGGGTGTCTGCACTTAAGCAGAATGTAATATTATTCCATTTCTGGGCAGAACACGTGTAACCTGTTTTACCACTTGTTGAAAGCATGTCTCGCTTGTCTCTTGGAAGTTAACAGCAGGGAATATCTCAAAATGTAGGCTTTTTGTGGACTAGCCGTGTTATCATTTTAGTGTTTGCTATCATTGAGAAGTACCTGAAGATAATGGTGATTGAAAGATTAGGCCATAGGAAGTCTTCAAATGGGTACTAATGGCACAAGCCATTGTACTACCAGCACATTCTTTGCCTTCTGTTTTTCTCTCTAGAACACTGATGTGGATGTTCAAATATTGTCTTTTATTTTATTTTATTTTTTTTGTCTCCGGTGAGACAGGATCTCAACTATATAGTCCAGGCTGACCTCAAACTCCCCCTCCCCCTGCTTTAGCCTTTTTTGTGCTTGGCTCATAGGTATGTGCCATCACACTGGTTCAGTTACTGTCCTGAGTTCAGGTAGCCTAGTACCCCTGTATCTTCAGCTAAGTCAAATATTCCTTACTCGTAATCATTTCTTTTTTTAATAAAAAGGAAGCTTATATGCCAAAGAAAAGGGAAAACAATAGCTCCAATCTCATGCCCCTTTACTTTTTCTTCCTTGAAGCCAGTGAATTAGGTATAGGCATGTAGTAGGACTTTTGGGCCTTGCCTCAAGGTTTGGACCCGCAGACTCACAGACCGGCAGAGACACACAGACGCTTACATTAATTTTAGACTGATCAGCCTAAGGCCCAGGCATATAACTTGCTAACTCTTTACCCTTAAACTAACCCATGACTCTTATCCTGTTCAGCCATGGGGCTCGGTACCTTTTCTCAGAACAGTATAGTTGTCCTCTGCGTCTTCGGGCTTGTCTGGCAGTTCAGGAGTCTCTGTGGCATTTCTGTTCTGTTCTTCCTGTTCCTAGAGTTTTCTTAGTCTGGTAGCCTCCCACACACACACTTCCTGTCTGCCTTTGGCCAATCAGCATTTTTTATTAAACTCATAGGCAGGACAGTTATTTATAATCTAGCATCATAAATCCACTACATAGGCGCCATTGTTATGTTGATAATGCAGTGATCTGAGTATTCTCTAAACCCTGTGGTTCACCATTTTTTTTCCTGTTGTGAGGAGATGGGAAAACTCAGGCTGCCAGAGTCATGTTTTTACAGATTCTTGCCAGGCTCATCAGACCAAAACCCACTTTTCTTGAGTCTCTCTTGAAAGAGGTCTGTCTTGGTAAGTCACCAAATATAGTATCACATCCTAGCTTTTAGTGTTCTCGTGAATATAGCTAATTAAGAGCACTTACTGAATAATCTGAGCACAAGTTTGGATCCCAGCATTCTGCAAATGACTGCAGTTGCAGCTCTGAGGGATCTGGTATCCCCTTTGGGCCTTAGGCACATGCACACACACACACACCCCACCCTGCAGGTGCACAGACACATGGAAATGCATGCATAAATTTAAAAAATACATTTTTTTGGGTTGTCTGAGACGGGGATTTTGGTAGTCCTGCCTGCCCTGAAATTCACTCTGTATGTAGACTAGGTTGGTCTTGAACTCAGATCTGTCTGCTTCTGCCTCCTGAGTGCCGGGATTAAAAGCATGTGCCACCACTGCCCAGCTAAGAATTATCTTTCTTAAACACATGTTTGTACTTTTAAATACTCTTACTATAGAATGAGTTTCTGACTCCACCCAGCCCTGCAGTCCAGAACCACCAGCGGCCACTTTTACTTCAAAAAAATATTATTCAGATGCTTATATTAATTTTATTTTGCTTGCTATAGCTCAGGCATATTGCTAGCTAGTTCTGCATCTTGATTCAACCCATTTCCATTAATCTGTCTTGCCATGTGGTCTGTGGCTTACTTGTGTTACTTTTAAATGTTGATTCTTGGGCAGCTGGATGGTGTCTCTCTTGATTCCGCCCTCCTTCCCCTATCTATGCTCTGATTTCCTCTCCTACTTCTAAGATGCCTGCCATCGGCCAAGACAGTTCCTTTATTTCACAGCATACAGAAAGACATTACTTTTTTTTTTTTTTGGTCTAATCAAAAAGGAAAATTTTAACATAGCAAATTATATGTAACAAAACAGCTATCAAGCAAAACTTGTAATATTTAGTCTATTTGTATTTAGTAAAATTAAATAATATTTTATCTTTGTGAGTTTAAAGTTTTATATCTAATATATTTTTTTATAATAACTAAAAAAAACTTTGTAACTATTTAATCTTTAACTATATCAAAAGGCTAGAGAAGGATATATTACTCAAGTAAACAGGAAGTGTAAGCAACTTTTAAAATCTAGAAATGACAGAGATGACATCTTTCTGAGACACCTAACGTTCTTTTGTAATGTTGGGGCATCTATCTTTAGCCTATTGGCCTAGAGTCTCTGGCAGACTTTTTAGTGAAGTAGGACATTTGAAGGACTGTTTTGTCTATTTTGGCATTGTTTATCAGTTGCTTTTTTGTGTGTCTTGAAAGATGTCTGGCAGGGTTTTTTGTTTGTTTTGTTTTTGTTTTTGTTTGTTTGTTTTTGTGAAGCAGGAACTTGAAGGACCTTGTTGGCTTGTTTTGTTAAAGTGTAAAGGTCACTTTTTTATGGGGCTTCTATATCTAGTTTATATAGCATATTGTCAGGCAGTCAGTATAAGAGCAGTTTTTGTTTAATGGCTAACTTTTGCCACAAAGAAAGTATATTTTATGTGGAGTATTTTTAATGTTTGTTATTCTTTTGAAGTAGATTTGTGCTGCCAGGAGCAGACTTGTCTTATTGTCTAGAAAAGTTTTAAGTTTTTAGAATATTTTAAATGTAACATTTTGTAGGTCTTTCAAGTGTTTGAAGATTATCTAATTGAAATGTATCTTTGTATATCTATAAAAACTTAATTAACATGACTGTAAGTTTGGTTATCACAGATGACTATTAATCTATATTTTCTATTTACACATTATAATTTTTAAGAAATTGTATAAGCAATATCTTAAACAAGAGTAGAAACATACACACAGTATAACAAAATTTACTTTAAATTTGTATCAATAAACCAAAATATCAATATATAATATTTTGATATTAACAGCTGATTTTTGGATTAAAGTAAATTTAATAATCTTTTTTAATCATTCTTATATCACTCTTACAGTATTTTTTTTTCTTTTTTAGACAATGCCCTCCTATGTAGCCTTGGTTGGCCTCAGTTTCATAGGACTTGCCTGCCTCTGCCTCTCAAGTAAGTGCTGGTATTAAAGGGGTGCACCATCCTACCGGACTCCTAAATTTAAGATGAGCTTCCAAGAAAACTCCTTCATTCAGTAAGTTGTGTTGGAAGTTCTAAACTCTTGGATCCTTGTGGGGATGCAGCTGAGCTGGCCTTCTGCCAACTCCCTGGCCCTAAGGACTTCCAGGGCCAGAGTGCAAAGCTATTGGCTAGGTTCAGCAATCAGTACTTAAAAGGCACACAGTTATGTGCCTTGGCCCATCATGAACTGTTAATGGGCTTTATAAAGAAGCATTTTTACAAGGTGTCAGAACTGGGTAGAACTTGATGTTGGTAAGATAGTATCAAAGGGGCCCCGATTGATGTCAAGCTGTTTGCTCTCTGCCAAGAGCACATCAAATACTGTCACTGCCATGCCTTCATTTAGGATGGTGGTCTAAATGCACACATTCTTTACATCATCTAGAAGGTAAAAGTAAGTTTAGTTGGCTAGCTTTTAGATTGGGAGAGAGGACTTTCACTTAGATGACCAAGCTGTTGACCTAGGGGTGTATCTCGTGGTAGAGCATTTATTAGCGTGATTAAGATCCTGTGTTCAATTTCCAGCACTACAAGGGCTAAAATATTAAGTTGACCAAGTTAAAACAGCAACCTGAGCTGGGTACCTTGACAGGTTCCTATCACCCTGGCTACGTAGGAGGCTAAGGCAAGAGGAAAGGATCATATGAGCCCAGGATGACAACCTGAGCAATATAGCAAGACTGAACAATAAAACCAGTTACCTCAAAACCCTTCTATCTTAAACAGTGTCAGCATGTGTCCTGCACAGAATCCAGCATGACTGAGCAGAGTATATATCCCGTCCTCTGCTTAGAGCCTTCACTTAGATTGGATACGTGCTGTTTCAGAAAGGAAGGTAAATACTGGGCATGGGCTTGATGCTGCTGCTGCTTGTTAATGGAAAAATACAAAATCTGGGGGGTGGAATGGAATAGCATGGACAAGAAGAGTGAAATTCTATTCCACTCTATTTACATTATGGCCCTTGCTGGGGCTTGTTTATTCTCTCAATCACTTATCAAACATTACATCTTGTCCTATCCCAAAATATTACGATTATAGACCACATTACCACTTCTCTCCTGAGTGTTAAACCACTGTTTTATGTGATCACATGTACATAAGCTAATTGGTAAAATAATAGCTATCTACACAGAATTCATTATCTCAGCCTAATAACATTCATGCAAGGATATGCCCTCTTCATTTTAGCTAGCTGGTCACTCAGAGCCAGTTTTCAGGGGTGTTGATCTTAAGGCTTGGTTTCAAAGGATGATAATAGCACTAAAATGTTCATGTTAACAAAAATTGGTTTGCTATTCATTCAAAAAAAGGCTATTGAGACAAAGGTAACAACCATCAGCTATACTCCGTTGCTACGAGCTTATCAGACAAGCTCAGGTCCAGTGGTTTCTTAAGTACACTTTTGAAAACTCTTTTCCCCCATATGTATGTATGTCTTAGACATATCCATATGTGAGGGAATTCATATTCAATATGGAAGCTTGTGCACATGTATATGCACACGGCTGTGAAAGTGAAAAGTTGATGTGTTTTTCTCACTCACTCTGAGGTGGGATCACTTGCTGAACCTGGAGCTTGCCCCAGGGATCTCATCTCGGCTTCCTGAGTGCTGGGGTTATAGCTAGTTACACTCCTGGCTTTTACATAGGTCTGGGTCCTTGAACTCATCCTCATGTAAGTTCCCTATCCATTGAGACACTCCCCCTATTTCTTTTTAGACAAGCTCTCACTCTGTAGCCCAGGCTGACTCCAACCTGCTGCAGTCCTCTTCACTGCCTCAGCTTCTTGAGTGCTGAGATTACAAGTGTGAGCCTCCACACCCAGCCAGGCTATGCTTTTAATGCTGCCTGGCTTTTACTTCTGTGGTCTTATTTTGTTCCAACAACTCTGAGATACTTTGGAATCATTTTCCTTTTGCAAGGACGATTAAAGCAAGGTCCAAGAGTTCAAGTGAATTGTCTAATGGCAAGTGGGTAGTTTGGAGGTTTGGAACTGAGTGACAACTGATACATTCACCTTGGGTCTCATCTTTCTACCTGCTGCCTACCTACAACCAGGCAAAGCCTTCGAATAATCCCACTATTCTTCTATCTTTTTCCATTGATTGCTTGATTGATTGATTGGCAGGGTCTTAATGTAGCCTAAACCAGGCTCAAATTCCTATGCAGCATCAAATATGACCTTCAAATTCTGATCCTCCTACCCCTACCTTCTGAATGCTGGGATTATAAACCTGGACTACCATGCCTGGCCCCTCCTTCCTTCCTTCCTTCCTTCCTTCCTTCCTTCCTTCCTTCCTTCCTTCCTTCCTTCCTTCCTTCCTTCCTTCCTTTCCTCTTTTTCCCCTCCCTCCCTCCCCCTTTCCCTCTTTCCCCTCTCCTCCCCTCCCCTCCCCTTCCTTCCTTCCTTCCTTTTTCCCTCCCTCCCTCCCTCCCTCCCTCCCTCCCTCCCTCCCTCCCTCTTTCCCTCCTGGGCATGGTAATGCATGGCTTTAATACCAGCACTTGGGAAGGGGACAGAGGTAGGCAGATCTCTGTAAGTTTGAGGCTAGCCAAGATTACATAGTGAAACTGTCTCAAAAAAAGGTTTTATTTAGTTGTGCTACACACACACACACACACACACACACACACACACACACACTGCCACAGTGTATGTAGAGGTCAGAGTACAACTCCTGGGAGTCGTGTGCCCTTCCATTGTGTGGTCTTGGGATTAAGCTCAGGTCCTCATTCTTGGAAGCAGTTGCCATCGCTTACTGGGCTATCTTGTAGACCCAGGAAAGATCTCACATTTCTTGAGTTGTTGTGAGATGGGGTCTAGTGTATTATTTTCTTTATTGTATGCTTCACCATAAGATGGAACATTATTATTATTATTATTATTATTATTATTATTATTATTATTGTTATTATTAATTTTGCTTTCTGTTAACTTCATGCTAGATTTAAGAGCCAGGAGAATAAAAGCACCAGTCTTTTAATTTTTTATTTGGTAGTTTTTATTCTTTGAAAGTTTCCTATGTTTACATAGCAATCAAAAACGTCAGTTTTATAGCCAGTCATGGTGGTGCATGCCTTAGGTACAGCACCAAGGAGGCAGAGGCTAGTATGTTTCTGTGAGTTCTAAGGCCAGCCTGATCTACATAGTGAGTTCCATGTCAGCCAAAGGTGCATGGTGAGACCTTGTCTCACAAAACAAAAATAAGAATCCCAACTCTCATAAGTTTATAAGTCACTGTTTCCCAGGCCCCAAAATAGTGCATAGTAGGAACTCAGTTAATACTTGCTGCAAAGAAGACACAGAAAAGAAAAAAGATGATTGACTGTAGCTGTGGCTACAAGATTCATCTCTGAACTTTGGATCCCAGGAGGGTCTATTTGGGATCCCCTGGGATTTTATTATCTTTGCCCCTGAAGGTTGGGAGTGGTTGAACATGAAGTAGGAGTAGAAAGAGGGGTGGACTTTGGACACCATTAGCTCCACTCTGCTTTCAGCATACAATTCAGGAAGATTTAAACGTGACTGTCAGAGGGAGGGAGGGGGGGAGGGAGGGGGGGGAGGGAGGGAGGGAGGGAGAGACAGAGACAGAGAAACAGAGACAGAGAGAACAGGACTTGTCATAATGTGCATGTGGAGGTTAGCGTACTGTGGAGTGAGGTCTCTTGTTCCACCTTTATGGTGAGTTATGGTGACTGAACCCTGGTCATCAGGTTCTTGTGGCAAGTGTTGACCTGCCATCTCACTGGCTAGTTTGCTTTTGACCCATCACACCTCTGTTTTGCTATTATTGTATTAGGACATGGAAAATCTCTGCTATTCAAAGACAAATTTCTAGTTTATGCTTTAGATTTGAAACCATTTAGTACAAATGTCTCCTGGAAACCTTATAAAATTATAGTATACTCTCAGGGCTTTAACAATGACTATATTTATTGGAACTAGGCAAGAATCAAGGCACACTTACTGCCTGCACTCTTTAGTCAGGCTCCCCATGTGGGTCCTGCTAGAGGAACAGGTCTTTAGGCTTGGTGGCCACTGCCTTTACCTGTTGAACTCTCTTTAGACCTTTGTTTTGGATTGCTTTATTTTTTTGTTTTGAGACCGTATTTTACTATGCCTGACTGGTCTGGAGCTCATATGTAGACCAGGCTAGCCTCAAACTTACAATGTTCCTCTTGCTGTTTCCTGAGTATTGGGATTACAGAGACATGCACCATGCCCTGCTGGTACTTCTTTTTTTCATATTTTTGTTTTCATTTTTTTTTGTTTTTTTTTGAGATGAGGGTTTTTGAGATGAGCTGGCTATCTTAGACCTCACTCTATAGGTTAGGCTGGTCTCAAACTCACCTCTGCCTCCTGAGTGCTGGGATTAAAGGCATGCAGCACCACCGCCTGGCTTTATTTTTAAGTTAGTGTGTTTGTGCCTGTGTTTGCATGTGTGCTCCATGTATGCAGGTATCCTAGGGGGTTAGAGAGTTGTTAACCACTCAAGCATGTGGTAGGAGCTGAACTCGGGTCCAGGAGGTGCTCTTAACCATCAGGCATCTCTCCAACACCCAGAATTCTGATTCTTTATTTAATTTTTTTAATTAAATTTATTTATTGAGCGATGGTTAGTGCTACTATCCAGTGGTGGTCAGAGAACAGCTTGTGGGAATTGTTGCTTTCCCGTTGTGTGGGTCCTAGGATTGGACTCAAATTGGCAGCAAGTTCCTGTACCAGCTCAGCCATTTTGCCAGCCTTCAAACACTGATTTTTCATCCATTGTTGAAAGATGCTTTAAAAGAATGAGTTACATTTCTTTCGTATTCTCTTCTTGACAGGGTAGAGGTCAGTGCAGATTCTTAATAAACTTTTGTGTAGAGGAAGAGAAAATGTCCTGAAGTCTCCTGACTGTTGAACCAGAGCTAGGATGGGAGCCCTGCCTTCCCGTCTCCTGGTTCCTCTCCCAGCACCAGCACCCTCTTTACATCACCTTCCAAAGGACTCCAGCGGCGAAGCAGTCGTCCCATAATGCTCCAGACTACAGTTACTGTGTAACAGGACTTCATGAGCATTTATTGAATTTATGTATTTTAAATCATGTTTAAAACAAAAGCCAATGCCTCAGGCTTTACCTCCAGGAAATCTAATTTAATTTTAAAGGCTCCTTGGATGAATCCAACCGGTACAGTAGTTCTCAAACAGCATCTTTGTGAGGGTTGGCTAAACCCATAATGCATCGCACAATGTGGGTTTCTGAGTCAATCTAGTGTATGGTCAAGAATCTCTCTCTGCTGTGTGTGTGTGTGTGTGTGTGTGTGTGAAGGACAAAGGACAGGCATCATTCCTCAGATTCTGTCTACCTTGCTAGCACATTAGAATTGTCAGTCCTTACAAATGTGTAGATGACTCTAGTACTCTAAGAGCCTCTATGCTAAAAGTAAGCAAGGTAGATGCAGTTTTGTAGGCAAGGGGCCAAGTCTGTCCACAGTGCTTACTTAAGAGTAGGTTCTCAGTGTGAGTGGATTGACAGTTGGTAGGCACTTAGTGAAAGCTCACAAATGAAACAGTTGCCTAGTCTGCCACTCCAGAAGCTTCAGGACTAAGGGAAAGGTTCTGTGAGAGGGTCCCTGATGCTCTTCCTCTAGGGGAGTTGCGGAAGGGATGTCAGATTGATCTTTTTGTCATACTAGGCAGTTGCATGACCCCAAAGGCTGGAAGAGCACAAACTCTTAAGGGATGTGGAGTACGTGTATCGAGCATGGCTTGAGGACAAGGTGATGGTGTGGAAGCAGTGTAAGAGTGGGGCTTCTTGAGGATATGGGCTCCCTGCCCTAAACACATGCAAATAGGCTTCCATTTCTGAGATTCTGTGGTTCAGTGGCCATCAAGTTTGAGTTGTAGCTGAGTCTGAGGTCCACCTGGAAGCCCAGATAGAGTCTCAGGCTCTTCTGGAGACCCAAGATACAGGGGTTCCCTAGCCACACAAGCAGAGGAAAGGGTCAGGACAGCATGGAGCTTTGTGCCTCTCATAGGAACCTAAATGCTGAGATGTTTCCTTGGCTTCTCCTGCCTCCCTGGGGCATCTGCTCAGGAAAACTACTGGGAGGACCATTACCAGGAGGACTGTTTCTGGGAGGACTATTACTGGGAAGATTGCTACTGATAAAACTGCTCCCAGTGGTTGGGAGGTAACTTTGTAATGGGGAAAAGGAACTGTGCGCTACCATGGAAAAATAGCACTAGAAGACAGCAACAAAGGACCCCCCCCCCATGGCAAGAGTGAAGGTCCCTGTGTGTAAGGGAGCATGGGAAGGTACATGGGGGAGGGCACTGGAAAGTCTTTAGTAAAAGGTTAAAGAGCACCAATGGTGGCCTGTGATTATGTGACTGAGCCCAGACTAGAATGCTGGGGAGCTGTCACGCTATCTCAGTCAGTTCCACAAAGCACTGTGGATTTTGGAGGCTGCCCCCATGTTTATCGTCTCCTCTCACTCCTTCCTTGCTTCCCTCTCCCAATTCCACCTCCTCCTCTCTCTCCCTTCTCCCTGTAAACTCCCTTGAATTCTGTTCTGAAACCCTTAATGGGTTTTTTCCATCTCACTTGGGACATTTTGAAAACCCTCTCTGGCTTGGCCTATGTTGGGGCTGGGCCCAAGGCAAGCTGGCTAGGAGGTGGGTCCCAGCAATAAGCAACCCACAGAATTATGTCTGTTATTTAAGAAAAGTTTCTGGGTTTTTGGCTAATTGCAAAAATACATAATGGATGCTCTTTGCATCTGCTAGTTATTCTAGAACAGGCCTTCATCCAAGAGCAAACTTTAAACAAACAATAAGATTATGGAGCTTAACTATTTCAATGTGTAACAGAAAGAAAGCCAAGTCCCGCAAAGTTACATTAACACATGCACTCAGACAAAGCACATGAGTAATCATACCAACAGATACAATATACACATGCAGAGCTTGGCACTAGTGCACACAAATCCATGCTTACATACTAGCACCTAGGGCATATCTGCACACCCAACTCACACACCTGTACACAGGCTATCAAGGTGCATACATAAATGTACATTCTTATGTGTATTTGAAAATGCCTACATATCTTGGAATAAAAGCACACAGACACACACCAAACACACAGGCATTTACAAAATACATTTTTGTTTCTAGTCACATGAGTGATCTTCCTGGATAAGTGAATGGTCCCCACAATTGGAAATTAAGTGAAACACTTTGTCAGCTAACACTTTGGCACAGGCACAGGCTGGGTTAGGCTGTGTTAAGTGTAGTTATCAGTGAAGCCACCAAGGGGCGCCCAGGGTCCATTCTGCATCTACCCTGCACTTTCCAGAGCTGCTACATATATAATCCTGCAACTTCCTGTTCTGATTCTGTACACAGAGCTTTGTGGGCTGACCTCGGCTGTTTACCAGTGTCCCCTGCACTCATTTTCATCTTCTTCATGTAACATATCACAGAAATGAAGTCCCCTCCTGCAAAACAATGTACTTAACGTAAGTGGATTTGCCAGGTCTTGATATGACTCCTACCCAACCCTTCTCTGGGAGCAGCTGTCAAACTCACTAGGTTTCCAGCCTATCTGGGACTCTTAGTGCAGAACTGACAGAGTTACTAATACACATTCAGGTGTATGAGTATTAGTAACTGAGCTCATGCCCAGCCAAAATAAAGCCTACACACACATACATGTACACACACACACCCAAACACCCCCTACACACACATATAACCACCCCCCCCCACACACACACACTCAAACACGCACCCCCCCACACACACACACTGTCAGGCTGAAGAGGTCTCTGGCCTTTAATATTCACCTGGCCTTTTGTGTTTCAGGGTTACAAATGTCAGTTTCTAAACACAAAGTACAGGCTGAGGGGATGGCTGAAGACCTGGGTCCCCAGAACCTGAACAGAAGCATGCGCACCTGTGATCCCATCTCTCTAGACTGGAGAAAGAACAGAGCAGAAGAATCCTTAGAAGCTTAAGGGCCATGTGCTGAACAACAAAGAGACCCTGTCTCAAACAAGATAAAATGTAAGGCCACGTGAGGCTGCTTGGTTTGCACACATCACCATGTCACGCACACCAGACTCACACACGTCATATACACATATAAATCTCTATCCAAGGTAGGGGCAGGAAGACAAGAAGTCATGGAACCTATGCTTTACATATTCTCAGACAGGAGTGCTCCTGTCTCCTCACTAAATAGTTCAGACTTCTCCAACAGACATTCCCCCTAGGGGCCTGCTCAACTCTGGAAACAGAAGACTGATGCCCTTCCAAAGATGTAAGGGTCTGCTGTTCACATGTGAGCGGTACTGCACAGGACACACAGCAGCAGGCCAAGTACAGAGGTGGCTGCAAGGAACTTTCTAGAGAAGTGGGGGCAGGAGGGAGGGTTGAGGAACGGGCGTTACATCCCTGCTTGGTTGATCCTCACAGAGGAAGCACAGGTAGGCCTGTCTATGGCCTGAAACCTTAACTGCCAGTCCAGAGTGACTCTTAGGACAAACACATGATGTGTTTGAGACCGACAGGCCAAAGGCACACTAGGATATTCAGTTTCTATGGTTTCACAACCAACCACAATTAGGTGACTTCAAACACCTGATTATTACCTCAAATTCTTCAGGTCAGAAGTCCAGGTAGAGTCATTTGCCTTTCCACCCCACAGTATCTTAAGCTTGAAATCAAGATGTTAGTTGGTCCCTGGTCTTCCTGGAGGCTCTGGGAAATTCACTCTAAACTTCTTCCTTATGACTGAAGGGCAGAGGCCCTGGTTTCCTTGCTGACTGCTGGTCATCAGGTATTCTTGGCTCTGGTGGCTGCTCTCAGGCCCTTTCCTCTTAAGCACAGTGAAGGAGGCAGAACTTTCTTATGTTTTGTATCTGTTAATACTACTGCCAACCGGACAAAATTCTCAGCTTTAATTTAAATGACACAGGTGACAATATTGGGTTTGACTCAGTATCTCCCCATCTTAAGTTGTCTGGCTGGTTCCTCAGCTGTAGCTGTTAAATCAGATTTACCTTGTAGTTCTCAGAGGAGGGAGCTATCCAAGGGTGAAGGTCTATCTATCCAGGACAGAACTCTGCCCAGGCCTTCCCCTCGGGCATCCTCCCCACTGAGTTGACATGTGATTCTGCTTTATGGCAAAGGGTAGATTATCAGACTGCCCAATCTGGTTGCAAGAGCCCATTTGAAAACTCAAAGTTTCTCTGGCTGGCAGGAGAGAAGAAAGTCTAAGAGGTCCAGGCAGGAGAAGCACTTGCTGTTGCTTTGGAGATGGAGAGGGCCTGTGCCAGGAAGGGAGGAGGTCTGGGAGTTGAGTGCAGCCTGCAGTTGACAGCAGAGGCTTAGGAGCAGCCTGGCCGTACCTCCAAGGAACTGAATTCTGTTAGTAGCTGGGTACGCCTGCTGGTGGACTCCTCCATAGGCTTCCAGATAAAAGCCTGCCTTTGGGTTCTAGTGAGTGAAATCCAGCTGAACGTGCCCAAATCCTGACAAGCAGAACTGTGAGAAATGAGACAATGCTGTTTGGAGCTGATAACTCCTGGTAGTTTGTTTTGCAGTAGGAAACGACTACCGCAGGCAGGCTCTGGCCATCTCTGATTCCTCATCCACAGGTTATTTTCCTCTTGCTTTGTCTGCTTTAAAAATGAGCTCCATGTGAAGGTTATTTGGCCTTTAAAACATTGTGTTAAATTTTAAAATGTGTGTATTTTTAGGTATTCTTGGCTATTTCTTCTTTCTTTCATGCCATATAGTTTTTATTTGATGGATCCAGTTTCTTACTGAACCACTGTGGGGTATTCATAGAATTTACAAAATCTAATTTTGGTTCTTTTCTGCTTCTTTCATTGTTTCCTGAGGTCATTTTTATGTGCTTGTCTTCCTCTGGGTTTGGAGGCATTCCTCTTGTGTGTGGTCACCTTTATTAGTTTATATTCAAGTGTAAAGAGCCCAAAGAGTTCACGAGCTAGTGACTACATCTCCTGTCAGCTCCCAGAGATCCTTCTCCTCCTGCGGACATTCAAGTTCTACAGAAGCCTGTAGCCTCCCCTGGAAAGCCAATCCCAATCCTTTGGTGTTCTGTGCAGAGAGAGAAAACAGACTGCCTGGGCAGACTGTTAATTCAGGGGACTTTCGTGTTCTGCTGAGGTATGTCAATTACCCTTGTTTAGGTGTACCTTCCTCTGTATCCCCAGCAGACACAGACACCCCCAGCATACACAGACACCCCCAGCAGACACAGGCACCCCAGCAGACACAGGCACCCCAGCAGACACGGGCACCCCCAGCAGACACGGGCACCCCAGTAGACACAGACACCCCCAGCAGACACAGACACCCCCAGCAGACACAGGCACTCCAGCAGACACAGGCACCCCAGCAGACACAGACACCCCCAGCAGACACAGGCACCACCAGCAGACACAGGCACCACCAGCAGACACAGGCACCCCAGCAGACACAGACACCCTCAGCAGACACAGACACCCCCAGCAGACACAGGCACCCCAGCAGACATAGGCACCCCAGCAGACACAGACACCCCCAGCAGACACAGGCACCCCAGCAGACACAGGCACTCCAGCAAACATTGACACCCTCAGCAGACACAGACATCCCCAGCAGACACAGACCCTCCAGCAGACACAGACATCCCCAGCAGACACAGACATCCCCAGCAGACACAGACCCTCCAGCAGACACAGACACCCCCAGCAGACACAGACATCTCAAGAGACACACATAGACACCCATAGCAGACACACACAGACCACCACCAGCCCACCCCCTCCCCCCCGCCCGAGAAGCAGCCACCCTCAGCAGACATAGACATTCTCAGCAAACACAGTCTTCCACCTGCTGCAGTGGTCCTGAAATCTTACAGACTTGTCAGCTAAGGCTCCCTCACCTGTTGTCTATTGTGAGTTAGCATTCTTCTGTTCTAGCTTCCTTCCTGTTGCTGTCATAAAACATTCTGACCAAAAGCAAACTTGGAGAAAGAAAAGATTTACTTGACTTCTACTAGCTCCCACAGTTGGTTATTGAGGGAAGCCAGGGCAGGAGCCTGAAGCAGGAACCAGGGAGGAACACTGCAATACAGGAGTTGCTGGTTAGCGCTCTAGCTTGCCCACAGGCTCGTACTTAGCTTTCTTCCTTTCTTCTTCTTCAAACTGTATAGATTTATTTAACTAAAACGTTTTTGTACGATATATTTCGATCATGTTTCCTCCCCCCAACTCCTCCCCCTCCTCCCCACCTCTCTACACATCTACCTTCATGTTCTTTCCCTCTTTCTTTTTTAAAACAACAAAACCAAAAAACAGAAACAAAACTCTCCACAAAAACCCAAAAATGAAAATCAAAGCAGGACAAATACCAATCAGAAAAACAAACAGAACAAAAAAAGAAGCCAAAGCAAACGAGAAAAAACAACACAACACAACAGTAACAACAAAGCCAAAAGCAACAGAATGGCATTGGGTTGGTTCGGTGTTGGCTGTTCCTGGACATGGCTGTCCTATCGTGTGGTTGATATATCCAGTGACATTACATTGGAGAAAGGCCGTTTTCCCTTTGCCAGTGAGCACCTACCAAAGATAGCTTCTGGATTAAGGGTGGGACTGTGTCCACTTTCCCTTCTCAATGCTGGGACCCTATGTGACTTGTACCCATTCAGGCCCTGTGCATCCTGCCACAGTCTCTGGGATCAGTCTTGTCTCTGGAAGACACTGTTTCCTTGAAGTCATCCATCACCTAACTTCCTTCCTTCCTTCCTCTCTTTAAAATGTATTTATTTGTTATGTATACAGTGTTCTGTCTGCAGGCCAGAAAAGAGCACAGATCTCATTCTAGCTGGCTGTGAGTCACCATATGGGTGCTAGGAATTGAACTCAGGTCCTCTGAAAGAACAGCCAGTGCTCTTAACCTCTGAGGTATCTCTCCAGCTCCCACCTCTTATACAGCCCAGGACCATTTGGAGATGGTGCTGCCCACAGTATGGTTCTCCTGCATCAACTGATAATCAAGACAATCCCCCTTCTCAGGTGACACTAAATTCTATCAGGTTGGAAATTAAAGCTAATGAAGACATCTTATTTCTCAAATCTTTTTGGAGGCTCACAAGAAAAAGGGTGATAAAGTAAGCAGTCAGTTTAGCATAGTCTGCGTGGGCCTAAGACCTTCCTTCCTTCCTCATCACCACACTGGTGGTTCTCTAGGTAAGACTCCAGGTTCTCGACTTGTTTTTCCTGAAATCCCAAGCGTCATTCCTCCACTTTTAAAAACGTCTCCTCTAGAAATAACTTTACTCCGAGACTCTTGTCAGCTGGATGCATTTAGAGCACAATCCCAACATGGTCATACCTCATTAAAGGATGGTGGGATGACAGTGTTAGAGCTTGGCGTGGGGAAGATGGGTCTCAGGTACCAGAGCACTTTGTCTGTAAAGTAACACTCCACTACTTACTCTCAGTGATACCCAAAACTGGCTCTGCCAGCAGGCTAAGACCTGTGACCGAAAGGCCTGTCCTCAGACTTGGCTGCACAGCCTGCAGCCACTAAGGGCTTCTTGCTGTTCTCTGCTGTTAGGAATATAAAGTCTGGTCACTCTAGAGGTAGCTCTATATCTCAGAGCTTCATAGACAGATCTGCTGAACTGGGTGATAACCCAAGGATGGGACAGCAGGCTTCCATGCATTCTAGATGACTGTGCCTAAAAGGATCTTTTGCAGACAATGACCCATCAGCCTGATTTGCCTAAGTCTGAGATTTTCAGTGCTAAACCCAGAAAGATCTAAATACATAAATTTATTTTATAAATAAATGAATCTGTTTGCAGAGGACATGTTCCCTGTCTGTGTGACCCTAAGCTAGTTTCCACAGAGGAAGTTTTACTACCAGCTCCTGGGGCTGGCTACTCTAAGCTACTTTTTAAGGGTCCTAATTAGCCTCAAACACCAGTGCACTCCTAGCTCTTTGTTATTTCTGAGCTGTGATGAGAGCCCACCTACTCCTGACTTCTGCAGCCATCCTCACTGCCCCCCAGCTCTGCTTGAACACCCAAAGGATGGGAGCTGGGTCCCTCACAAAGTGTTGTCTTGACACTTTCCCTTAGGGATCTCAGCATGACTCTAGGAACCACACAGAGTAGATTAGACTCCTCTCCCTCATCTCAATCAACAGCGGGATTATAAAAGGACAATAAATTTACAGGTCACTTACCATTTCCTCCTCAAGATAAACTCTGACTGTGGGTTGTCATCTAGTCTTAAACTCAGCATGATGCTACAGGCAGCTGTCACCGTTCTACCTCACACGGAGGGAAGCCAGGCTTTGGGGGCTGACTTTCTTAGAGGTTCACCAGTGACAGTAGCTCTGGAATGGGATTTGCACCACAGAGGACTGGATGTGGAAGTCTAAGAATCTGAACGGGTTGTGCAAAGTCCACTTGAAGTCTCATCTCCTCCAGGAAGGCTCTTCTAATCCTGTTTGCTTCCTGTTCTGAACTTTCACAGAAAGCCAAATTCATATTGGCCCTGATCTTCCAGGACATTATCCTTTTACCTGCCACCAAGTCCGGAGGGCAAGTCCAGGCCTGGTGCAGTAGCTGATGGTCAAGGGCTGTGGCCCTTTCATGGTACCTCACTTTGTCAATCCAACTTTCTGTTGAGGGTCAAATTTATATGAGGAACAATTTAAAAGGAGGCAAGATTTGCTTTGACTCATAAGTGCTTTGAGGCAGAACCTGGCTCTGCTTCGGTGTAATATGGGCAGTCAGTTTCCCACTCCTTTGCCTAATGAGAGGACATCGTCCAGCTCCTTCAGGCTGAGAGGCAAGGGCAGCGGGGAAGTGCTGGATGCTCAGCTGTGTGCAGGCTCTGAATTGCCCCAGCCAAGTCCAGCAGATTTTGCCTGCAGCCATTGGTGTCGGGATTTGCCAAACAAACCTAATCACTTAATGAGAAACGAAAATGGTGCCTGGTTCCTCCACTAAATTGCCCCTTTGAAAACAACACACAGGAGATTTATAGTAATCGCTATAATTACCTCATAAAACCCAGAGTTTGAAGACTGACACGCCTCGTTTCTGGGAGGAATTTAGAGGCAACAAATTAAGGCAAAGAGTTCTTGGCCTGCTTTGTCCTTGGCTCCCTGGAACCCAGGACTCTTCCCACAGAGTGCCTGACCCCAGCCAAATATTGTTCCAAACATTCTGCAGGCCGTGGCGGTTTTTTTTTTTTTTTTTTCCCTGTTTTTTTCAGGCCTGCTCCTCTTAAGATTGGTGAGCTTGAAGGAAGGCGTGGCATCACGGCAGACTCCAATCTCTGAGGCTGCTTGCAACATCTGAGCTAAAAGGTAGGAAGAGCAGATGGGGACATACATAAATACTATCCTTAGCTGGACACAATGACAAATATTACTATTGGGCACTTCCTATGCTACAGGCACTAGATTAAATGTTTGAATACAACAGGGATGGGGGTGGGTTCATAGAAGTTCCTGTCCCCCAGTGCTCATCTCCTAGAGGAAGCAGACAGACAGGAGGCAAAATAAGCACAGAGATCCTTACAATAAGGTGTTAATATCACTGATTTTTCTTGTTGTGTGGTTAAATACCTGACAAGGAGTCACTGAAAGAGGCTTATCTTGGATCCTGGTCCAGGGGATACAGTCTGTCAGGGAATGCAGTACAGCTTCCCTACATCTCAGTGGGCCAAGAAGCAGAGGGAAAATCCAGGCAGCCCATAATACACACAGCTCTCACCCAGTGGCTCACTTTACTCAGAAAGGCTCCAAAACCTCCCTGAACTTAGTCACCAGCTAGGGACCAAGTATTCAAACACAAGAGCTTGTAGGAGACATTTTAAATGTTGAGCATAGCAGATATATCTCAGAAGGGCAGAAGCACTATGAACAGAAATAGTAGGAAAGGGTCACAAAAGGAGGAGTCTAATTTTGTTTTGGAAGGTCACTAAGGGTAGTGAAACAGGTCAACACAATCCCATGTCGGGGGAGAGGGGGAGTAGAGAGGTGGTTCAGCAGTTAAGAGCACTGACTGCTCTTCCAGAGGACCCAGGTTCAATTCCCAGTAGCCACATGGGGGATCACAACTGTCTGTACCTCCAGATCTGGGGACCTGACACCCTACACAGACATGGAAAAACACTCAATGCACATTAAAAATAAAACATATAAAAATAAAATTTAAAAAGGCCTATGTGGATATGTAAGGAAATAATTTGTGGGAGGAGCTACCTCAGAGGTATGAAAGTAGAAATGATTTTTTCCTGTTTTTCAGGAATAGTCAGGAGGCCAGAGCTAACCAGGACACTTGAATGTTTGCCTTGTCCTGATCTGGGAAGTTCCTGGAGAAGTGACACAGAATAACACCATATAATTTTAATCCAAAAGAATTTAGGTTATTGTTGTCCTTATATCTGACCACTTTGTTGAGACTGTGGTCAGACACACTGTGCAAGTTGCCCTGGAAAGCTGTGTGTGAGAGACCTGAGCTTCCTTCATCTGGAGTGAGGAACAGTAGGGACTGGGGCATTTAAGCACCCTAAGAGTAAATGCAAGTTTGCGGAGATTATCAGGGTCATCAGAGGACACTGCTTTACAGAAAATTAGACTGATTTTAAAGCACTGTTGGTTTTGAAACCTCCAGGCTTCTGATGGCCCATAGGACCAGGGGACTCAAATGACTCAGTTGGTGTAGGAAGTAGCCAGGACAGCAAGGCTCTTTGGTTCCTGTGGTTTGGAAATGGGAGGTTCTTTCTTGACTTACAGCCTGGACTTGTCTATATACTCTCATGCATACCCTTACACACACATACACTTTGTGGCAGCTATTCCCACCGTTGTGTGTATAGCTCTGTGGGTGTTTTCAAGAGAAGCAAATTACTATAAGCAGGATAGATGCTCTGAAGATGCCTATTACACGCCTGTAGTCAGATATCTCTAAATTCTCTTTCCAATCCTGGAGCATCCTACCGAGCTATTCTGTGACCCCATGTATGACCACACCCTCATGAAGCTGTAGTTTCTTCACTTACATATAAAGAAGATGGGATTAAGTTTTCTGTTGAAGCCCATAATTCTCTGAAATTTTTATTTATCCTCTAAACTTCAGGTTTTCCTGTCTGTAAAATGGTAGAAACAACACCCATATCACAGGGAGTTGTGATAGACAGCGTAGCTCATGAGTACCATAGTGGATTTCAGTTATAGTGGCTTCCCAATCCCCTGTATCAAGGCTGTGTCTATGCTGTCCCGATGTGTTTGGAGAATGGCTTCTCTCCGGCCTGGAAGCTGCCATCCTCTTTGGTGCTGAGCCAGAGGAGAATGTGGGTCTCTTTAGGAGCCTCTCACAGCCTCTCTCTCCAGCTGCAGCTCTTTCATCTCCTCTCCGTAGAAATAGGATAGGATGGGAACAGGGAGAGCTTGACAGCCAGGGCCCCAGCGGGAACAAAGCAGCTTGTAAGAGTGAAAGGGTGTGAAGAGACTCACGCACCCTCCATCCCACACACCCTTGAGGCTGTGCCCATCCTTGCCATGATGGACAGCCGTCTATGTCCCTGCCTCATTTTCCTCATTACTTTGAGCTGGCATCCTGTGATTCCCACAATACCTCCTCTGTTCTCTCTCTAAACCCCAGTTTCCTTATCTGTGAAACAATGAGGTCATGCCCTGCCCCTTTTAATCTCTGGTATCCTATCCATCTCTTCATCCAGTTGCTCATTTAGCCTGCAACTTTCTGTCCCTGGTCCAATGGTGGACACCGAGAGTCTTCCTAGAGGAATAGTTCACATCTTCAGTACTCGGGATGCACTGAGGCAGGAGAGGGAGCTGAGAAAGCTTCCTGCACCTCAAGTGACGACAGTTATGACAGAGGGAAGCACAGGTGCTGTGGCGTAGCCAGGAGACTCATGCCTGTTTGGAAAGCCTCCTAACGAAGGTAGACTGGGAAGAATGAGCAAGAAAGACAGAACTGGAAGTCTTTTTCTTTTCTCTTTCCTAGCTTTTTGGAGGGGGATGGTGAAGAGACAGAAAAATCCCTTGGGTGGAGTCTTGGAGAAAGAAAAGGAAGTGGACTGTGCCACAGCAAAGCACTAGATTGGATAATTCTTTTCCCCACCAGACTGTTCGTTAGCCCATTCAAGGAACCCTTACCCACAGTGGCATGTAACAGCTGGTCCTAGGACTATGGGATACGTCTAAAAATAGGAGAGCAGGCATCGCTAATGCCAACCAGACAAGCAGGCGGCATAAGAGAAGTACAAACAGGCAGGAGGCAGGGAGGGGCGCGAACATGTAGGAAAGATACTCATTATATCCTGAGCAATGGCTGCTCACAGTGGGCCCTGGAGTCAGCGTGCAGTTATTGGCCTCAAAACATGTCAAAGCCCTGCTAATGACTGCATGCCTGCTCTAAAGGCACAGCTGTTCCAGATGCTGCCTCCAGCCTCTGGCAGAGCCCTCATCACCACACAAGCTTCTGCACATTTTCTGGGTCCTAGCCTCCTGGGAGATATGCAGTCGACTGTATGACTTAGGGCAAGTGATTGCCTCATCTCATTCTTATGGGGCATTCTAGGCCATCCTTGCCTTAAGGTAGGTTGGTGGTAGAAGAGGTGCTTGAGTGGCAGGCCAGGGGTCTGGGTACCCAGGGGGGCAGAAGAGAGTCAAAGCTGCAATGTACTCAGTGGGGTTGCCCCTGGCTAGGCCTAGGATCAGACCATTTTCTAGCTGAAGGCTCTGGGTAGATCCTTGCATATCCACAAACTTCCACTCTGATCTATAAATTGGAGACCGTTTTTAAAATGAACATTTTTCTAGTTAATTAATTCATGTATACTTAATATTTATGTTTTGAAAAGGGAAACAAACCATTTTAAAAAAAGACTTTTTTGTGTGTGTCTGTGTTTGGCTATGTACACGTGTGAGTTCAGATATTTGTAGAGACCAGAAGACTGTCAGATCTCTTGGAGCTAAATTGAGTTTTGGGCAGTTGTGACTTGCCTGACATGGATGCTGGGGACTGAAGTCAGGTTCTCTGTAAGAGTAGTTTGCCACCCTACGTGCTGGCTATCTTTCCAGCTCCGAATCAAGCCACTTCCAAATGGGAATACACTAAATGTGACTCCAGATTCAGGATCTGCAAATACTGCCGCCCAGGGCTACGCTCCCCTTCTCACTACTGTCTCCTGTTTTGTCTTTGGTGCAGGCTCGGACTGTGATACCCAGGCTTAAGGGATCCCCTGACCCAGTTGCTGAAGTAACACCTAGTGGCTTTTAAAATAATCACCTTGTTCTCTTTCCAGAAGTAGGCATTTTGTTCAGCGTATGTAAGTTTTATAACATTTTTGTAGCACTATTCACATATTTACAGTGACGTGTGTATGTTATAAGAGCACAGTTTACTGAATTATGTTCATAGTTTGAGGGCAGATTTTTCTTTCTCAATGCTGGGCATCAATCCTAAGACCTCATGACTGCTGTATTATTGAGCTACTCACCTAGCCTCCTGTTCATAGTTTTAATTCCTTAAGTAAATTAAAATTTTAAATCACCTGGAGATAAAATGTAACATGATTTTAGTGTATTTTTCCCATTCTTTTTCCAACTATGTGTATTATTTTTATAGCTTTAATATATCTCTTTTTAAAGTAAACCCTTAAGAGGTGCTATAAATGTTTTTTAAAGGTTTATTTATTATGTATACAATATACAGAAGAGGGCACCATATCTCATTATAGATGGTTGTGAGCCACCATGTGATTGCTGGGAATTGAATTTAGGACCTCTGGAAGAGCAGCCAGTGCTCTTAACCTCTGAGCCATCCTTCCAGCCCTGATATATATCACTTTATCACAACACATTTCGTCATATCAAAATTAACATAATGATCCACAACTAGCCAAGGTGCAGAGAAAGACTGCAGAATGCTCATCACTAAAGGCAACAGATATACCATTCCTGCCTCTTCCAAGCCTGAGGGTCATTGAGGAAGAGAGGATGGAAAGAGGATATGAGTCAGAGGCGATGGATGGCACAGTGTCTTCCGGACACAGCAGGACAGCTGGACGTACGAACTCACAGTGGCTGTGGCATTCTGCTTAGGGCAAGCCCAAGCCAGACTGACTTCCAGCATGAAGAGGGGGGTTTGAAATTCTACCCCACCCTAGGCTGTGGAGCTCTTGGCAGTTGTTAACTTCTGGGAGAGGTTCAGACAGTTTTCTCTGAGAGTATGTCCCCTAATAAGTAGACCACTGTCCATTGGAAGACCACATATCCAAAAATATTTGGGCAGCACAGGTTGTTCTTGAGGTTTTTATTTTATTTTACTTATCATCATCCTCATCATCATCATTATTTGGTTTACAAAACTGGGAGGGTACCAGAAGTTGGAGAAGAGATGGATATGATCAAAACACATATCAAACTCCCAAAGAACTAATAAAAATAGTTGTGGAGTGTTTGTTTGCTTGCTTGCTTGAAACATGGTCTCACTGTGAGGCCTGGAACTTACCATGGCCTCAGGTTCATAGAAATCTGCCAGCCTCTGCCTCATGAATGCTATGATTAAAGGAATGTGCTACTATGCAGGACAAAACAGTTTCTTGTTTGTTTTTTTTTTTTTAATGTGTGCCTAATGTTCTAAAGAATAGATCTATCTTGACTACAGGATATTTGATTTGACTTTCCTCTGCGATAAACAGCAGTAATGACTACTCTTGGACACATATTAGAAACCACATGTAAAGGTAAATGGAGTCATAGGTCTTCTGTAGAACACGGTATAAGAGCGGCAACCCTGACTTGTAGAGCTGCTAAAAAGATTTAAGACATTTAAGTTCTGACCTAATTCTAGAACATATGCTCCATCTGTGAATGTGTGTGAATGTGAGCCTGAGAAGACTTAGCCCCCCCCCCGCCCCCCCCCCTCCCGCCATGGAGTCTCACTGAGTTGGATGAGGGAAGTCTCAGTATCATCCAATCTTAATTATTTTGATCTTTTTAAAATTGCTGGTGACTATTTAACAGCTAAATCTTTGCAAAGGGCACTCTGATTTGTAGCATTTACCTATTTTTGTGGTGTGAATATTCTTGTGTGCTTCATTTCGGACTACCAACATGAGGTCACAACAGAGCCCAAATGAGGTGTACCCACTCTCAAAAGATAGTTGGGGCTGGCTCACAACACTGGTTCTTAGCTTTGTACCACTCTTTCTCCTTGTCCTAATCCCTTTTCAAGACCTCTGTCCTTCTGGCTCTTGAAGGTGATACTCAGTTATTTTGAGAGAGGTCAATGTTGCCAAAGAATAAGATCATTCTCTCCTAATTTTTTAAATGAAGAACCGGGGTTAGTGATGATCAGGATGATTGTTCAGTTGCTCAGCCAGACAATCTCTCAGGAATATCACTGGTCCCAGGTGTAAGAAGGTCCTAAGCTAACAACTATCCGTTCCTCCTCACTGTGACTTGTCTAACGGGAGAGTGATCCATGTCCGCCAATGGAAGCTGAGATATTTGGGAGTAGTAGTTGGGAACTTTTCTCATTTGAAGTATAGCGGGTTCTGGAACTCAAGTGCTACATATCTGAGTGTCGCTGTCTTGTGTCAGCCAGACGATGAGGCTCACTCATGAAGGATGGCCCAGAGCATCAAGAATAAAGCTGAAACAGAGCCCTAACCATACCTTTCTTACCTCTGACCTCTAATTACAGAGAAACTATATTCCCCTACAGTTTTAATTGCTTGTGTTTTCTACTGAATGCGGCCAAGCCACCTTAAGTGATAAGCACTTCCAGACCCCATATGGCAGCTGAGGGCTTGCTATGCACTGGGAACCTTACATTCCCCCACAAGTTCTTCAGCTTCTTTTAGTGATTAGGACAGTTTCTGCTCAGCATTTTCTCTACTATCAGCCCCTGAAGGGAAGGGTGGACATTTGGTCTTCATCTTTGGCTATGATGCCCAGTCCAGTCCACACTAATCAGATGCTGTATAGACTGCTGAATGCACACAAGAGGGAGGGTCTGAGTGTTAGAGGCCTAAGCCTCGTTTTTTATTTTTGCATTGATTTGCTTTCAGACTTTAGCCAAGTCCTCCCCCCCCCCACCTCTGGTTTGGAGCTCAGTGTCTGAAATTTTAAAGAAGTACATTGCACTCTAGTAGTTAAGAATGGGTATTGACTGTACCACCCTGCTACCCCATATGATAGCAGTTGTGTTTTTAATATCCATTGATGGATTTAAAATTATGACCAAAACAAAAACAACTGCAAAGCTTTAAAATGTGGTTATATTTATCCATCATGGCAACATCTACACGCATTTTAGAAACAATCATACTGGTGTGTGGGGCACACAGTGTATCCAGCTTACAGGCAGCACTGGGTGCCACATGGCTTCCAGATACCTTTAGCTAAGGGACTTGGAGGTTGGTAATCACTGGCCTAGATCATCTCAGGATCTGCCAGGTGACACTGACTGTGCTGGTGGGTGACTTTCATGGAACACAGAGTGGGGTGGGTGGGGAGCTCAAACTCACTTTTTTCCAATCTGGGCCCCAATTTATCTCTCTCCTGGTTCATCCAGCCCAGTAGACAGCATCACACCCCTCACTTCCCCAGAAATGAGAACCAGGGAGGCCTGAGCCCACTGAGGCTGTAAGGGTACAGAGGCAAGGTAGATTTCAGAATTCTGAAGTCTCAAATGACATGGAACATATTTCAGATGCTGCATGTGTGGTTTAGGAGCAGCTGGAACTACATCCTCAGGGCTGAGCCAACTTTGTCTGAGCTTGAGCTGAGCATGGACCTTGCTACAGCAGGACTGTGTGTGGGTCTCAGGCTCCTGGTACTGGGCTATGCAGAAAGGCTACAAGGGCAGGGCTATTCCTGGCTGGAAATCGGGGCCCTTTATTTGTCTGGACATGGGTAGTCATTTCTTCAGTCTTTTATTTAGAAGGGGCTCACCAAGGGCTTCCTGAGGAGCTGTACAGCTCTACAGTAAGAGAATGAAAGACCCAGCCTCACTTCAGACCCATACCTTTCTATCCTGGGAGGTGACCATGGAGCAAGTGCAGAAGTCTCTTTGGATACTAGCAAGTCAGAGGTATCAGTAGGTACCCAGGAAAGGAGAAAGGACCTGGACCTGGGAAATGGTTTCTAGAAGACAGAATGGTATCTTCTGAGGGTAGCTCTCAAGGGACAAAACAGAAGGTGCCAGCAGGTCAGAAAAGAAGGGCTTCTCTTGGCCAGAGGGCCAATGGAAAAACTGATTCCTTTCCCCCTCCCTCTGCCCTTGGGTCAGAAGCCCTGGGGGTTTCTTGTGTGCTTATCTGTTGGTGATCTGATGCCACAGAATTGTTAGCTTTTCAGAGGAAATGATGAAACTTGCTGTGATAAAGAACTTAGGAGATTGTGGGCCCTCAGAAAAAAATAGAAGATGCCATGCTTGTGTCTCAGCTGCCAATGATGTGATTTAGCAAAGGCTCGGGGCAGATAAGGACATGGCTTCAACCCCCACAAGAGCTCCAGCTGGCCCTGTGGCAATGTGTGTGCATGTTGTGAGGAAGCAGAGCAGGGAAAAGGGGACAAGAGCAGCAGTCTGGGTACACAGATCCGTCCTGTGGAATCCTTACCTGATGGAACTCAGAGGGCAGGAGGGACCCATGCATATGTTTAAGCAACTACAATTGAGGTATGGCTGTCCCTCCTAGGAAGAGAAGGCTGTAAGGAGACCAGCAAGGCAGTCCAGTGGCAGGCAAAGGAGATGCTGAAATGGAAGTATTTGAGAGAAAGCTCTGAGAAGTGACAGATCTCAGTCAGTGGACAAGGCTGTAGGAAGAGGGAGGGAGTGAGGACCAGGATGTCTTCTCAACCGTGTGCCCAGGTATGTGTAAGCCATCAAGTGAGATGGACAGCTCCAGCCTTCCCTCCAGTGAGCCAATGGCAACATTGTGTCTAGGGTTCTCCTGCTGCCTCTGCCTAGATGTACTTTCCATCACAGGGCAGGCCTCCCATTTTCAAACCCATCCCTTCAGAGATACAGGGATCCAAATAAGAGTACTGGTCACTACTTGCTAGGACCTTGTTGAAAGACCCCTTAACATGGCAAAAAGTCAGCTACAACTTGACCTGTATGCCCCCTTTGTCTCCTTCCCATGACCCTGGACACCAGACGTCATGAGGAATAACAAAGAACAGGCAGTGGTCACCTAGCTCTAGACTATGTAGGCTGTGCTCTAAAAAACACAACACATTTGGCAGTTCTTGCGATGCTCAGGAAAACACCCAGGCTTTCATTTCCCAGGATGTTCTTGCTTCCAGACCTCAGTACTCAGCTTGGGCCTGCCATCCAACAGATATGTCAGTACAGTGTGGTTCTAGATGGTCCCCAGCTGCTGGCCTGAGGAATGAACCACATTCGGCATAGCTCTTAGATGGAACCCTTGGGCACCTAGGTAGCTTGAGATGGTTTGAGGATGCTTTGGATTTGTTGCTCCCCCTGAGCTATAGGATATCGCCAGGCTTTGATAGAGAGCTTTGAAATAAAAGTCAGATGATCTCAGACCGGTGGTCTTTGGGGGAAGGTTTTGGGAAGCCTTGAGGATGGAGGTGGGGTCTGGAGATAGCTCAGGCTGGGCTCTTGGGATCTTTCTGAGATAATATAGCTATTTCCAGAGCTTTGAATGGACAATTATGGGGGTGAGGATCTTGGAAAAGAACCTGAAATGACTTTCAGTCACTGCCTTCTTTCTCAAAGAGAACTTGTTAAGTTCTCACAGCACCTTCCTTCCATTCCTTGCTCCCAAGTCTATCTGAGTTAGTGGTGCCTCTTACAGCCAGGGCTGAGGCAGAGCATCTTGGAGGCTAGTGCAAACAGCTTTGGACAAGGGTGGGAATTTCCACTCCTATCTAGATAACCATCAACGTTGCATGCCCTGACCTGGGCCTTTGGCCTCCAAAGGGCAGTGGGAAGGCCGGCCCCAGGGCCAATCCCTGGCCATTAATCCCTCCTGCCAGCCCGAATATCCACCCAGTGTGGTCAGACAAAGGACTGCCCAGCCCAGCTACTGTGTTCCTCCCGCCCCAGGGGCTCCACTCAGACGCTGGGCCGCCTGGAATCCAGGCCCATGAGAAAGGGGCCACCTTCCCTGGCCGTCTTATGCCCGGATGCTCAGCCGCATCACGTCCGGCCCAGGGCCTGTGAAAAGAGGGCCCAGCCACGCTGAAAACACGGATTAGCCCTTGGGCCGCCCCCTGACACCAGCTTGCTCCACTCTGGGAAGCAGGCCCAATGGAGATGGGGTAGGCAGGCACAATGAATTGCCAAAGTCTGGGTTCTCACCCCTTTGACCTAGCTCCTCATCCCCACCCTTCTTAGAATTAGCATAGCCAACCACAGGTTCAGGATTATTCAACATATATTATGTCCCCAAATCACAGGTACCTACAAACAAACAAAAACCTGCAATCAGCCATAGGATATGCTAACAGCCAATTTTCTCCTTGGAGGTATGACACTGAGGCTGTGGCAGGAACTTTGTTAGAGTGACTTTGTCCCTAGGGGAAGGTGAGGAAGGTTAAGGCTCCATCAATACTAGTTCTGCATTTGAGTCCAGCTGCAAATAACACTGTACCTGGCTGGAAAAATGCCCTGAAGCCTCTCTCCTGTCCTCTTAGTTAACACAGGAGAAAACAAAACCCAACCAACCAAATATGCAAAAAAACATGCACAGCAGGCCAGGCCCTCTACACAGTCCCTTACTATGACAGTGACATTGCTTCTACTTGCCAGATGAAGAAACAGGCTTGAACAAAAGATGACCCTACTTGCCCCCTTCTGTGGTGAGCTGTGGGATGTGACTGCACTGTCCTGTGTTCCCGGTGGCCTGTGCTGACACAGGATGAAAGGTGGAAAGGGCAGAAAGAGCAGGGTCTGCTCTGACACAATTGTCCTTGTTTTGTTTGAGACACTGTCTCTAGATCTGCTTCTTTTTCCTTTTGGCTTCCCCAGGAGTCTCTCCCCCCCACTCCGCTCCATCCCCTTCTCAGTGTGTAATTGTCCATCTCTCCACCAGACTGTCTCATTTCTTTCCCTGAGCGTTGGCAAAAGGCCTGGCTTAGAAACTCTTGATGAATGAGGCAGGCTGAACTAGGTCCAGAACTGAAGGCAAAACTGATTTAGGTTCTGGGTGGCTTTGACAAGATGCAGCAGTGACCTGGGTGTAGGGACTTCCTAAGAAAAGATGATGTCTACTTTCCCAGATCTGGAATGTGGATAGGAGAACAGGCTGTGTGTGTGTGTGTGTGTGTGTGTGTGTGTGTGTGTGTGTGCGCACGCGCAAGCACGCATCTGTGTGCTCATTTAGAACACAGAATTGAGATGTTTTGAGACATCTGTGTGGTGATGTCCAGTGGGCCCTTGGATCTGTTGCCCATGAGCTCAGGAGAGAGGTTGGGATGGAAGTAACTTTGGCAGCTAAAGTGGGGCAAACTAACTTGGAAGAGCCTATGAGTGGAGGTCAGAGGGCAATTTCAGGTGTCAGTTCTCACCATCTGCAGGGTCTCTTGCTCATCACTGCCTACTGTAGGCTAGCTGGCTCCCAGCTTCTGAGGATTCTCTTGTCTCTGCTTCCTATCTTGCCACTCAAGTATTAGGACTAGGGAGGCACTGCTGAGTCCAGCTTCAAGTGGGATCTGAGGTTCTGAATTCAGGACTTCACATTTGCATGTCAAATAACCTATTCATTAAACCATCTCCCCAGACTTGTTCACTTATCACTATGTAGCCTAGCCTCACCTTTAAGTGGCCCCAGTCTTGGTGCTGGGATCATGTGAGTGCCACCACACTCAACTGAAGCTTCCACTGTAAAGGGATGGCATAGAAGAGCAGTGATGAGGCAGTGCCTCTGCCACTATCCTCCTCTTTATCCCCAACACTCCTACCTCTTTATCCCCAACGACAGTGTCTGTATCAGAAAGCACTTCCTTCAGCCCTTCCATCTGTGGAAGCATTTAGGGGTGTGTGCCTTTGGGAGGGCTCTTACTTAAAAGCAGGTGGAGTGCTTTTTACCATTTAATATCTTCAAAGAACATTCACAAGGTCTGGCTGGAGTTAGGGATGGGATGGATAAAGATAAAGGAGATGTACCAGGGAAAGTTAGACTGTTCAAAGATCTTCCCCTGCAACAAAGGCAGCCTGGTTCTGTGCTATCCTTTATCACCCTTGCACTGGTTCTCAAGGTCCAAAGGTAATCTGATGCCCCCCCCCCCCCATTTGCCACATAGGGTGCTGAGGGCTACTAAAGACTGTCGGAGCAGGACATGGAAGACAGGGGGAGCATAAGGGACATCTGGCCGCTAGAAGGCACAAAATAGGGAGAGGGTAATAGAGTGTGCTGAATGCGTGAATTTGTGATTGGGATTGACCCAAAGGGGCGGAGGTAATGGGAGCAGTGAGACCAAATACCACAGAATGGGGATGGGGCAGAAACTGACAGAGGGATGAGGCAGGGTCTGAGAAATTTGACCCCAAGAGGCTAGACCAAGGGAGGGGGAGAAACAGAGGTAGGCAGCTAGCCTGGGAAGGGGGCTGGGAACGCAAATCAGAGGGCAGGTCTGAGCCCTCTCCTCGGGAGGTGGGGGTGTGTGTCCATATAAGGCGAGCCTGCGACCCCTGCTCTCCCAGAGCACTGGCGAGGGGCTCTGAATCCCTAGGATTTCCGCACATGGATGCGCACGTCGCTTTCTCGGGCTTCCCTGCCCTGCCCTCGGTCTCGCCGTCGGGGCCACAGCCGTCTCCTCTAGCCGTCGCCGACCCGGGCCGCGAGCCCGAGGAGGTGGTGAGCGGCGGGGACGTGGAGCCCACGGCAGCTCCGGGCCCGGGGAGGAGGCGCCGGCGGCCGCTGCAGCGCGGGAAGCCGCCCTACTCGTACATCGCGCTCATCGCCATGGCCCTGGCACACGCTCCGGGCCGCCGCCTCACCTTGGCCGCCATCTACCGTTTCATCACCGAGCGCTTCGCCTTCTACCGCGACAGCCCGCGCAAGTGGCAGAACAGCATCCGCCACAACCTCACCCTCAACGACTGCTTCGTCAAGGTGCCCCGCGAGCCCGGCAACCCGGGCAAGGGCAACTACTGGACGCTCGACCCCGCGGCTGCGGACATGTTCGACAACGGCAGCTTCCTGCGGCGCCGCAAGCGCTTCAAGCGCGCCGAGCTGCCCGCGCCGCCGCCGCCGCCCTTCCCCTACGCGCCCTTCCCGCCCGCGCCCGCAGCCGCGCCGCCAGCGCGCCTCTTCCGCCTGGACAGCCTGCTGGGCTTGCAGCCCGATCCCCCGGGGCCCCCGGCGTCCGAAGCGCCCTGCTGCGCCGCGCCCGACGCCACCTTCCCGCCCTGCGCCGCCTCCGCCTCGCCGCCGCTCTACCCGCCCGCGCCCGAGCGCCTGGGGCTGCCCCCGCCGCTGCCCGCCGAGCCTCTCCTGGCCTTGGGACCGGCTGGGGGTGCGCTCGGGCCGCTCAGCCCCGGGGACGCCTACCTGCGACAGCCCGCCTTCGCGCTGGAGCGCTACCTGTGAGCGTCTCTCCGCTGCGGGAGCACCCCGCCGAGCCTCCAGCCCTCGGGGTGGGGGTGGGGGAGCAGAGCCGGGTGGCCGCACCGCTAAACCTTTCTTGTCTTCCCGCATCCCTGGGGAGACTCTGAGCATCTCACCACCGGACTGAGGCTTTCACTCCTTCCTCTACTTGTACGCCCACATCTATGCACATCACAGTGACAAGTCTCATGCTTGGGGGTAGGACGGTCACCAAGAGTCCTGGTGAATTCCTGGTCTTCTCAAGTCACCTCCTCAGCCTCTGATGTTTGACTTAGTCAGAGGTCAGACTCCTGGGTTCATTACTTCCACACCATCTTCCGCCATTTATCAACAAGTTTGACAAGCTTGTCCCCTACCCTGGCTTTACCTCTCTGCCTTGGCTTCTTACTGGGGCCCCTTCCACCAAACATACCTGGCCGCTCTGTTTCAGGTTCTGAGGACAGTTCTTCAGACTTTTCTAAGTTACAGCACCAGGAGCTCCTGACTGAATGGGGGATTAATGGGACTCTGCCTGACCCCACCCCCTGGAAAGCACAGAACTTATCGGGTTATTGTTATTTCCCAATCAAAGCTAGTTTAATTAAAAATAAGGAAATCCTTCTCTGGGTTTGTTGTGTTGGCTGGTAGTCTGGGGAGTGGCTGGGAAGGATGGTGGGTGAGGTTTGCCTGCTGGGATTGACATGGAGTAAACCTCCCTCTGAATTCTCAGATAGATCCTCCTGAAGTAGGGTCAAGGAGTGATTTGACAGAGTTGTGCACAGAGCTGGTCTGGACAAGTCTGCCGCCTGTGCCACACAGATGGGAGTGGGTGAGGAATTTAGAAAGCAGGTTGCCTAATCTTTGAGACCATTCCCAATACTCAAGTATAAGGGAGTAACTGGCATCATCCTAATCATTATTTCTCAAAGTGAAGTGTCCATTCCTCAAAGCGAGGTCCATGAACCTTTATCACTTGGATAAATGCTAGAAATGGCGGATTTCAGGCCCCACTACAGACCTATTGAATCATCAGATTCTGCATTTTAATAAAATCCTTAAGTGATTAGGGCATACGATGCTGGAGGAGAGGCAATGGCCCAGGCTGTGGGCTCAGCCTAAAAGATAAAAACCCTCTGCTCTGGGGGATTAGGCTGAGTCACAGACCACCCTTCCATCTGTGTCCCATGCTAGACTGGGAGACCGCAGCAGCATTGACTGAACAGATTCATGATTTGCCCAGCACCAAGGACAGGGCAGCCAGACCAATGCCTCAGAGGTTGACTGTGAGGGAGGGACTTGGCCTGTGACCTTGTTCTGGTCTCTGGTGCTGACCCAAAAGCCCTGCTTTTTCAAGATTCCCGCTCCAGCTCCCAGTCTAGTGATTTTGACTTAGGGTACGGAAGGGCAGAGGAGAGGATAATGTGACACAAGCCCAAGGAGGCAGATGATCTTATGTGGTGATCCTGATGTTCCTCTCCTAAATACCAGTGTTTGAGGCCACGAGTTGGTGATGGAGGGTGAGGATGAACAATGAGGAGAGAATAGGAGAAAGCTGTGGGGGAATGTGAGAAAGCAAGAAGACCCTTTTTAAGAGTATGACTTTTAAAAAGTGCCTTCTCCTAGCTAATAACTGCTTTGAGCAAGGGTCAGATCCAGTTTGCCTGGAGCATAGAGGCCTTTAGCATCTGTGGACCCGCTGACTGAACAACCGAATCCCTTAGTGTCTAATACTGTGTCCGCCTTAGTGAATAATGAATATTTTGGTATTATCTATTATTATTTGCCATTCTCAAAGAGACTTGTGGGGTCATAAAAAGGAGAATGAGGTGGAAATGGAGGCAATTTCTTTATTCCTCACCCGAGAAAACTTGTCCCCCTTGAAACAGGCAGCAGGAAACCCAACTTTTCTTCTCTGAGGAGAGAGTATCTCAAAGATCAAATTTCAGATTTTCTTCTACTTTGAAAGGTGTGGCTGCCCAGCTTCCTGTCCCCAAGCACCTGTTCACAAATGCCTTCTCAGTTCAGGACACTCCCACCCTGAAGCCCAAAAGCACTTCCTTGGCTCTGAATTCCATTCTTTTCTTTTTGTAGACAGGGTTCCTCTGGAACTTGCTATGTAGAACAGGTTAGCCTCGAAATCATAGAGATGTGCCTGCCTCTGCCTCCCATGAGCTGGGATTAAAGACACATGCAGCACCATGCCCACCTCTGAATTCCACTCAGTGCCCAGGATTTGAGGGCACTCAGGAAAATGCTAGAAAGCTCAGTGTGGAACTGGGAACCCAGGAAGACTTATTTTCAGTTTCTTTCTTTTTTCTTTTTCTTTTTTTCTTTTTTTCTGACAGAGTCTTTATTCAACAGCATCATGAATATGCTGTGGCCAATAGAGATACAAAGAAGAAAACTTGTGTAGGTCTTCAGAGAGTTTACAGTCTGGAAAGTCATACGTCATATAGTGCCCTAAACTTTTGGAAATGTTGGCAGATATTGAAAAAACTAGGATGTAACCCAACTCTGCCATTAAAAAGCTCCAAAGATAGGCTGTGCAAGCATGGGGACCTTGCCTGGGATTACCAGCGACTCATGGGAGCCACTCCAGCTCTGTGAAGCAGATAGATCCTGAGGCCTCACTGTTCAGTCAGTCTTGCTGAAACTAGAGCTCCATTTTCACTCCAAGACCCTGTCTCAATAAAGCAGATGGGCCTGGAGAGATGGCTTTGTGATTAAGAGCACTAACTGCTTTTCCAGAGGACTCTAGTTCCATTCCAAGCACCCACTTGGTGGCTTACAAAGAATGGAACTAGGGGATCTCGTGCCCTCTTCTGGCCTTCTTGGGCATCAGACATGCACATGGTACATAGATGTGTATGCAGGTAAAACATGCACACAGGTATATTTAAAACTTTTTTTTTTAAAGAAAAGAATATTATAAGTTGGAGCTGTAGAGAAGGCTCAGCAATTAAGAGAACTTTCTGTTCTTGGAGAGGACCTGGGTTCAGTTCCCATTACCCACATGGCAGCTCACAATTGTCTATAATTCCAGTTCCAGGGGATCCGATATCATATTTTAACCTCTTTGAGCACCAGGCATGCAAGTGGTATTCATACATACATGCAGGTTAAAAAATACACGTAAAAACAAAAAAATTAAAAGGACATCAAAGTATTTTAATGTTTACTTATTGGTACTGGGATTGAACCCAGGGCCTTGCACATCAGTCAAGCACTGTAGCACTGAACTACATCTCTAGCCCTTTAAGCTTTTGTTCAACTGGAATAAGCACATAATGTCACAAGTCAAATAGCAGTCAAAAGCTCTCAAGCAGTATCTTGCACCACTTTAAAAACTCTGCATCTAGCCCTACAAGCAGAAACTTTAGTGCAATTCTCCAAATATAGTTATAATTTGTTTGTTTTGAAATATATTTTCATGTTTATATTCCTCTCTCTTGAAAGAGCAATGAATGCCTCCTCCACCCCACCTCACCCCCTTTTGTGGTGCTGGGAATCAAACCCAGGCCTTGAGCATGTCAGTCAAATACTCTGCCACTGAATATCCACCCTGGCTCTAGTGATTAACTTTCTGTTATGACATCTGATTATTTACCTCTACAATCTCCTCCCTCCTATTGCCACCAAAAATCACTAACTTTGAGGTAAATTAATTTTTATAATTATATTTACTTTATTACTTAGAATACTGTATATACATTTTGTTAACTGACAAACCACAAGTGCACAATGTTCACTTTTGCATGTTCAATATTTTAACTTTTCCTGCACCTAACTATATATTTTTGTTTTCATTTGCTCAGCTTCTATCTGCTGCCAAATCTCTCCCTTTCTTTCCAACAGTACAATTTTTCATAAGGCCACGTGTATGAGGAAATTCATCACTTTTTAAAAATTTTTATTTTGCATGTTTACCCTCCTAGGGGCAACTCTCCCAGATTTCTCTGTCCTCTGACTCCAGTCTGGACTGCTGGTTCTCCATGTCTGCTCTACAGATGTTACTCTGGAATTTCTTCCCACCACCCCTTCATCTCTGCCCTGTGTTGTGTCTTCTGTTTCCTGGATTCCATATCTTACTTTTTCTTTGTTTATTTCCTTGTTCCAGTAGAGGTAAATTGTTTTGGAAACCACATATCTGAAATTAAAATGATTATTTTAACATGAAAAGCTAAATATGCACTTTGACAGTGACATAGTTGAGTCTACAAGCTGTGTCTCTGTAGACTTCCACTGTGGGAGGGTGTAGAGAATAAGAGAATCTGAGGTACTTCCTCAGTTTAGGGTGTGTTAGCTTCAAGGAAGCTGGGAAGGAAGTTCAGCATGCTGGTGCATATTTGGGCAAGGAGATGAACCATTGAGAATTGCGTATTTCTTTCTTTTTATTGTATGTTTGATGTATGGTGTGTGGGTGCTACAGTGTGTGTGCCATGGTGTGTGCACATGCCTTAGTGTGCATGTGGAGATAAGAGGATGACTTTTAGAAGTCAGTCTTCTCCTTCCATCATAGGTTCTAGAGATCAAACTCAGGTCATCAGATTTGTGTGGCAAGCCTTGTAAACCTACTGAGCCTTGTAGGTCACATGAGAAGGAGCTGGTAGAAAAGGTTCTCAGATAGAGATGCTTCCTGACCAGGGAGGACTGGAGTGGAATGTGGGGAGGGATGGCTTTGGACTCAGGGTGATGTCAGGCTAATCTGAGGGCCTGTAGACCCAGCTCAGGAAAGAAGTCAACTTCATCCTTGCACATAGGAAAGTGACACTCTTGACAATGGCCTAATAATTTTGTTAACAAAAAAGTTTCTTCGGGCAATTGTCAGATCTCTGAATATAATTTGGTTGACCTAAGAGAGAGTAATGAGCAAAATGGAGGGCCCTACACTGATGTGACTGGGTTATGTAAGCTCAGTGAAGGACCTCTCTGGGAGATGCTAACATTATGGAGGACTTTGCAAGATACAGGGATTAATACAGTATACTTTCAAATAAAAGCAATCCCATGGCCTTCAAAACAATTGAAAACTTATTTAAATAAATAACTCTTAGGCTAGAAGAGGGTTACTTATACTTATGAAGAGGATTACAGAATACTTATAAATATATAAGTTGAAAATCATACATTTGTAAATGTGGACTTCTAAATCTGTAAGCCGAATTTATGCTCAAAAAAACTTTTGTAGCCACAAATTATGTAAATGATGTTAGAGGAGATGAGTCAATACAGGGATATCACTTAAAGGGATATTACAGAAAAGGTGCTTGGGAGTGTAGTAAGAGGTTTCTGGCCCGGACTTTCAGGCCTGGGCCTAGCCTCTATGTTTTGGCTCGCAGACCCACAGACCTGCAGAGACACACAGATGCTTACTATAATTTTAGGCTGATTGGCCTAAGGCCCAGGCATGTAACTTGCTAACTCTTTACCTTTAATCTAACCCATGACTCTTATCCTGTTCAGCCATGTGGCTCGGTACCTTTTCTCAGAGCAGCATAGTTGTCCTCTTCTTCTTCTGGCTTCTCTCTGGGGTTCTGCTCTGTTCTTCCAGTTCCTAGAGTTTTCCTATATCTGGTAGCCCTGCCCACACTGCCTGTCTGCCTTTGGCCAATCAGCCCTTTTTATTAAACTCATAAGCAGGGACAATTATTTACAATGGAACAATGTAATCCTCCTACAGGGGATGGGCAGATGTACAAAGTTGTGGAAAGAATTGACCATTGGCTAAGGCCTGGCTTGACAGATGCAGGGGGTGCTAGGCTCAGTAGAACTATGAGAACAGCAGACAAAACCCTAAAGAGGCAGATCCTCCGCTGCCCACAAAGCATACCTAGGCTGATTTATCAGCAAATGCTGTCAAACTGATAGGAAACCTATTTTCTAGAGACATAAATTGCTCCAGAATACGGGAAAAAAATGGAAACTATCCCAGTTCCATCTATTTTATGAGGTTATGAAAGCCTAATAAAGTTGGGTGTGGTGGCCGTACCTATAATCCTAACAGAAGCGGGTGAATGTCTGTGAGTTCAAGGCTAGCTTGGTCTACAAAGTAAGTTCCAGGCCAAGCAAGGCTAAAGAGAGAGATCCTGCATTAAAAAACAAAAAAACAAAAAAAAAAAAAAAAGAGAAACAAAACAAAATCCCTAACAAAGATTATATAAACCCAAAGATTCGGTCTAACCTCACACATGAAAAATTCAAAATCCCCACCAAAAAATTCCAACAAATTTATTTAGAATTATTATCTTCCTTTTGTTGATATTTTGAATTTTGTTTTTATTATATTGTGTGTGTGCTCCTGTGTGATGTGGTATGTATTTATATTGTGTGTGTGCTCCTGTGTGATGTGGTATGTATTTATATTGTGTGTGTGTGTGCTCCTGTGTGTTGTGGTATGTACATGAGTGCAGATGAGTGCAGAAGCCCAAACTTGGGGGGGGGGGGTCAGAGCGGGTGGAGCTAAGGTTTTAAGGTGGTAGGAGACATCCGGTGAGGGTTCTGGGAATCAAACCCAGATCCTCCGGAAGACTAGTATATGCTTTTGGTCAGTGAACCACTTTTTCAGCCTCTGGTTTCCTTTTATCATTCCTCTTTGTAAATTATGAAATCGAGGTTTCTAAAAGTTAAGTCATTTACCCAGGTCAAACCACAAAGTCACTGACTTGACTGATTCAGGACTTCAGGTCCGCTTAACTCCAAAGTCAATCTCCTTCCTCCAAGGAAGTGACATTCCTCGGTTTACCCCAAGGTCCCTCCCAGCTTGGATCTTGAAAGGTGCCATTTCAATTCAAGTGACGGGTCTTCTATTTCTCTTTTCTAGACTCATTTTCAATTTCCATCTTCCTCCGGTTTGCTTCCTCCTCCAGGTCCTATCCCCCGGACTCTTCTCCGTCCTCTCCCCCATCAAGTTTATGGGGGGAACAAAAGCGCCACCTGTTGGTCATGTTGTACTTGCTTATTTAAAGAAGGGAGTCATTGGAATGAAGCCAGGATTCTTGTGGAGGCCTTACTGATGGGGAACAGGTCCTTGCTCCAGTCTGAGACCCACTTGTTTGGTGTGGAGTAGGAAATTGGCTGTAGTTTCCACGTTCTCTGAGAATCCCACCCAAATCTTCAACTTCCTCTCGTTTTGTAGCTGCTCTACTGCAGAGGACCATGGAATGAGGGTGGGGTGTATAGTTCTAGGTGCAGAGAAATGCCCTACACTGTACACGGGAAAATGAGGAGAAGGTGTTCGGCTGAGGCAGAAAGCACGAGGTCTAGTTCCAGGCCAAATGCCCAGCCAGTCTTTCCATTTCTCAGATTTTCATAGCAGTTCTTAATTCCCTCCTAGCTCTTAGATTGGGCCAGGCTCTGTCCTGTTTCACAGCACAGAGACAAATCAGATACAGAGTGTGGCAGGTGGTCGCACAGTGTGCCACGTGCTTTACATGACCGGAGACCTGTGAAGTAACCTGGTCGTTCACTCATCTTGAGACTCTACCTTTACCTCCTCCTAAGCCTCCTATGAAAACCAAAAAGAACGTTCTCACTCTCTCTGCCATGGCATGGTGACCTTCGTAACTGGCAGGTGAGGATTATTTCTGCTCTATGCTAAATGAGATGGGGGTTGGTAATATGGATAGGTGAGTAAAAGCACTTGCCACCAGGTCTGAGGAGCTGAGCTCAATACCTGGGAGCCACGTGGTAGAAAGAATCAATTCCTAAAGGACATCTTTTCCGCTCTACTGTCCTCCTTATGAGGCAGACTGAGGTGGACATGTTGAAGCTTTGCCCATCATCTTTAAGGGTTGAGAAGACCAGAGACCAGAAACCTGGGTCGTACTTGAGAAAAATAGCCCCCACCAGGAGCAGTCCCCATTTCTGAGATGGGGGGGGGGGGCTCAGGATGACTCAGGCTTCCTGGAGGGGAATGGCTCTGGCTTGAGGTTTGGAGAGAGAGAGAGAACAGAACAGCTGCTCTGTTTCTATGAAGCCTTCTCTTCCTCCATGATTGGAGTTTTGGCCTCGAAAACTGGATCAGGAAAAAAAGACTACTTTGAAGGAAGTCTAGACCAAGAGAAGAAAGAGCTAAAGACAGGAGGAAAGGAACAGAGAAGGAGGAAAGCATAGGAGATGTTCAGTCCTACTTAGACCTGCCTGTTTCCCTGCCCGATGTCCCCCGGGCACAGTCACTGGCATCCACTAGACCTAGCTATCAAGTGTCCTGTGCTCAGAACACACAGCAACCAATTGTATTTCACGCTAGAGTCCCATAGGAAATATTCAGCATCCGCTCATGGGTTTATTATTCTTGTGTTCTGCACACTACTAAGCATCATTTTTTAGAACAATCCAATTGTCCCTTTAAATTGTTTTACTTTGTTGTTGAATATGTGATATATTTTTGAGGCTTTAAAAGAATCTCATGGAAAGTCTTCCTTAAGGTTGGGAGATGCTCACTGGGGAGAATGATTGCCAGGTATTTTGGCTGTATATACAAACAAATGCAGATAAATATTATCCTCCAACACCACAGCTAAGGTTGGTGGAATACACCTTTATTATCAGCACTAAAGAGGTAGAAGCAAGTGGATGTTTGCGAAGCTAGCCTAATCTATATAGCAAGTTCTAAGACATTTAGGGCCACATAGCAAAACTCTGTCTCAACAAAAAAACCCAAAGTAATTGGAAGCATAACTGTTTCTGCTTTTCCATAATCCTTTTTATTCAACAATATATCCTGGAGCTCCTTTTGGACTAATGCATGGACTTCTTATTTTGTTTTACATTGCATACTCTTCTGTTCTAGGCACTGCCAGCATTTGCTTACCCCACCCCCATGGATATTTATACTGTTTCTAGCCCTTTCAGGTAGTGCCACAAGGAGACGCCATCTTTCAGGCTTCCTGGCTTCCAGACACACTTGCTTGTCCTATGGTTCTAATTGTGACTACTCTTCTATGACAGTAGGATCAGCCCACTTCATAGTATTTTGAGGATATCCTAGCAGGATCTGAAGGGCATAGGGAGGGCAAAGTGATATAGTAACATAGTTAGCATTGCTTTGAATGGTAGCTGCCACATTCAGAAATTGCAGGCAGAGCACAGTCACTGAGTTCTGATCTATAGCCAGATGGTTTGGAAGATGCACTTTTAACTTGTCAGATGAGGAAACCAAGGCCCTAGAAGATGTAGGGACACAGCTAAGATCATACAGGAAAACAGACCAGTTACAGATGTGGAGCCTGGGTCTCTTGTCTCAGGTGCTGCTGCTCCCCATTGCTGCAGACCAACCCAAAAGGGGGAGAATAGCATTCTCCTAAAAGAATGAAGCTGGCTGGCATCACCAAACATGTTGTGGCAGGAGAGAATGGTAGGGAACCTTGCTGAGACATCTCGACTTATGGTAGGCTCTAGTTTCAGGACTAGGCCTCAGAAGTCTCTGAAGTGACTAGTTAGAAATTTCTTTGGCCCTAGCCCAAAGCCCAGCTACCTACCTTATAAGCAAGGGAATGGGAACATTGAGAGGTAGATTATCAGAGAGTGATAGAGAGAGCTGACCCCTTCATGCTTTGCTGAGAGGCCACTAATATACCTACCCAGTGATTGCCCAGTTTCTACTTCAGTAATGGGAAGTAGAACTTCCCACCAAAGTCAACTCTATCTGAGACACAGCATTTTCCTTGAATGGGGTCACAGAATAAAAGTCTCACGCTAACTTTCTGGCTCTCTGTTGCCAAGCAAATCTCTGGCTCAGATTATCCCTCTATGTATTGAATGTAGGGCCATGTTTACCCTTTATTCTTCAGAACCCTAGAATCCTAGGATTCTCCTTTATGTCTATAGGACATTTTGCCATCCTTCCTATATTAATTATGGTTAGCTTCTAGCTGTGAATAACAGCTGGCTTTCCAACTTTATTAGTGACTAGAACAGACTGACTTTTCTGCCCTTTAAACAAAAGTCTATGCAGTGATCATCTTTGCTCTTGATGAAATAGTACTTAATTGGCAGAAATCCAACGCACCTTCACTTAACATAAGAGATTGCTCACCCACCATGTTTCTGGAAACTGGAAGATACAGCTGGTTCCAGCCCCCCCCCCCCCTGTTATTTTATCACAGTTCTACCACTCTCCTCCATTTCTCTCTTGGTGGGGCTTCGGTGCCAGACAATATTTTCCACCTGGTAGTGAAGATGGCTCTGGAGCTCTAAGCTGGGTACTTGTTTGCCAATCCAAAATGAGAAGTATACAGTAGGAGAGGCTGACTCAGCTTAGGGATACAGTAGGAGAGGCTGACTAAGCGTAGGTATACAGTAGGAGAGGCTGGCTCAGCTTAGGTATATAGTAGGAGAGGCTGACTCAGCTTAGATATACAGTAGGAACAGCTGGCTCAGCTTAGGTATACAGTAGGAGAGACTGGCTCAGCTTAGGTATACAGTAGGAGAGGCTGGCTCAGTAGGTATACAGTAGGAGAGGCTGGCTCAGTAAGTATACAGTAGGAGAGGCTGGCTCAGTAGGAATACAGTAGGAGAGGCTGGCTCAGTAGGTATACAGTAGGAGAGGCTGGCTCAGTAGGTATACAGTAGGAGAGGCTGACTCAGTAGGTATACAGTAGGAGAGGCTGGCTCAGTAAGTATACAGTAGGAGAGGCTGGCTCAGTAGGTATACAGTAGGAAAGGCTGGCTCAGTAGGTATACAGTAGGAGAGGCTGGCTCAGTAGGTATACAGTAGGAGAGGCTGACTCAGTAGGTATACAGTAGGAGAGGCTGGCTCAGCTTAGGTATACAGTAGGAGAGGCTGACTCAGCTTAGGTATACAGTAGGAGAGGCTGGCTCAGCTTAGGTCATTTACTGCTTGCCTGCTCATTGGGCCTTGGACTGGCAATGCTATGCTTGGACTCAGCTGGGCTGCTTATCTGTTCCTGGAGCTAAGTGGGAAGTGAACAGAGTCAGACACACCCTCTGGACCACATAGATCACACATTAAAACAAAGCAAAAACAAAACAGGGAGAGACTGAAGCTAAGAGCCCAAATGAGAAGCCCAAAGACAGGCCAGAGATCATGTCCAAGGTCCAGTTTCAGGCAGACCTCTCTAGCTATTTCCCTCTGTCCTTTTCAGCTTAATTTCATTAAGAGAGGAGTCAGGGAGAAGACTCTTGGTTCTTGAGATTACTTTATCTTCCTGCACAGACCCTGTCTATGTACAAAGGACATAAGGACCAGTCTTATTTCAGTCATTGACAAAAGGATTCTAGTTCTGAAACCAGAAATTTGCTACAGAGTCTCTCCAGAGAAACAAGTTTCTCTTCCCCTCAGGTATGGGTGATGGAGAGAATGTCTCTGTTCTCAAGCACACACAATTCTACTTATAGTCTAAGCTGGCTTTCTGAGGAGGCCCAAAAAGAAGGAAAGATCAGCCAAAAAAATTTGTTCTTTCTTTAATTCACTACATACATACCCAACACAATTTACTGCTTAGAGTGTGTCGGGCTTTGTACCTGGAACAGGGTAGAATTATTAATAATAACAACGCATGATATTTATGGAGCCCTTTCAAAGTTTGGGACGCTGGTCTAAGTGCACATGTACACTGTCTTGTTTAGTGCTCATAACAGTTTACTGAGGTAGGTGCAGTCATTAGCCTCATTTTATAAGAAGTAAAGAATGATAAGAATGAAGACAATATAATTTTTGTTCTTAAGGATCTCACAGTCCGCCAGAAGAACTGGAAAGCACATGCAACAACAGAACAGAAGGAGTTATGGCTTTGGAGCACAGAGTAGAAGTTCCTCCCAGAGTGGGAAGATTAGGTATTGTAGAGGAAATGACGAGAGAGAGAGAGAGAGAGAGAGAGAGAGAGAGAGAGAGAGAGAGAGAGAGGGAGGGAGGGAGGGAGGGAGGGAGGGAGGGAGGGAGGGAGGGAGGGAGGGAGAGAGAGAGAGAGAGAGGGAGAGAGGGAGAGAGAGAGACAGAGAGAGGGAGGGAGGGAGAGAAGAGAGAGAGAGACAGAGAGAGAGGGAGGGAGACAGAGAGAGAGAGACAGAGAGAGAGAGACAGAGACAGAGAGAGGGAGGGGAGGGAGAGAGACAGAGACAGAGAGAGAGACAGAGAGAGAAAGAGAGAAACAGAGAGAGAGGGAGGGAGAGAGACAGAGACAGAGAGA